>CM038672.1:150556722-152956722 GCA_021605145.1 Aegilops bicornis | reverse complement strand
TACATGATCCGAGTCAACTAAGCCGTGTCCGATCATCACGTGAGACGGACTAGTCATCATCGGTGAACATCTTCATGTTGATCGTATCTACTATACGACTCATGCTCGACCTTTCGGTCTCTGTGTTCCCGAGGCCATGTCTGCATACATGCTAGGCTCGTCAAGTTAACCCCAAGTGTTTTTGCTGTGTAAATCTGTCTTACACCCGTTGTATGTGAACGTAAGAATCCATCACACCCGATCATCACGTGGTGCTTAGAAGCGACAAACTGTAGCAACGGTGCACAGTCAGGGGAGAACACTTCTTGAAATTTGTGTAAGGGATCATCTTATTTACTACCATCGTTCTAAGTAAACAAGATGCATAAACATAATAAACATCACATGCAATTATATAGTAGTGACATGATATGGCCAATATCATATTGCTCCTTTTGATCTCCATCTTCGGGGCTCCATGATCATTATTGTCACCGGCATGACACCATGATCTCCATCATCATGATCTCCATCATCGTGTCTCCATGAAGTTGTCTCGCCAACTTATTACTTCTACTACTATGGCTAACGGTTAGCAATAAAGTAAAAGTAATTACATGGCGTTGTTCAATGACACGCAGGTCATACAATAAATAAAGACAACTCCTATGGCTCCTGCCGGTTGTCATACTCATCGACATGCAAGTCGTGAGTCCTATTACAAGAACATGATCAATCTCATACATCACATATCATTCATCACATTCTTCTTGGCCATATCACATCACATAGCATACCCTGCAAAAACAAGTTAGACGCCCTCTAATTGTTGTTTGCATGTTTTACGTGGCTGCTTTGGGTTTCTAGCAAGAACGCTTTCTTACCTACGCAAAACCACAACGTGATATGCCAATTTCTATTTACCCTTCATAAGGACCCTTTTCATCGAATCCGTTCCGACTAAAGTGGGAGATCGGCACCCGCTAGCCACCTTATGCACCAAGTGCATGTCACCGGTGGAACTCGTCTCACGTAAGAGTACGTAAGGTCGGTCCGGGCCGCTTCATCCCACAATACCGTCAAAACAAGATTGGACTAGTAACGGTAAGCATATTGAACAAAATCAACGCCCACAACTACTTTGTGTTCTACTCGTGCAAAGAATCTACGCAATAGACCTAGCTCATGATGCCCTTTGTTGGGGAACGTAGCATAAATTCAAAATTTTCCTACGTGTCACCAAGATCTATCTATGGAAAAACTAGCAACGAGGGAAGGAGAGTGCATCTACATACCCTTGTAGATCGCTAAGCGGAAGCGTTCAAGAGAACGGGTTGAAGGAGTCGTACTCGTCGTGATCCAAATCACCGGAGATCCGAAAGTGACGAACGGACGGCACCTCCGCGTTCAACACACGTACAGCCGGTGGCGTCTCCCATGCCTTGATCCAGCAAGGAGAGAGGGAGAGGTTGAGGAAGACTCCATCCAACAGCAGCACAACGGGCGTGGTGGTGGTGGAGGAGCGTGGCAATCCTGCAGGCTTCGCCAAGCACCTCACGGGAGAGGAGGAGGTGTCACGGAGGGAGGGAGGCGCCAGGGGCTCATGTGTGGATGCCTCCCTCCCTCCACTATATATAGGGGCAAGGAGAGGGGAGGCGAGCCTTGCCCCTTCCTCCAAGGAAGGGGTGCGCCAAGAGGGGGCAGGAGTCCATCCTCCCCAAGGCACCTCGGAGGTGCCTTCCCCTTTGAGGACTCTTCCCTCCCCAAGTTTCCTTGGCGCATGGGCCTCTTGGGGCTGGTGCCCTTGGCCCATATAGGCCAAGGCGCACCCCTACAGCCCATGTGGCCCCCGGGCAGGTGGACCCCCGGTGGACCCCGGACCCCTTCGGCACTCCGGTACAATACCGATAAAGTGCGAAACTTTTCCGCGACCAAAATAGGACTTCCCATATATAAATCTTTACCTCCGGACCATTCCGGAACTCCTCGTGACGTCCGGGATCTCATCCGGGACTCAACAACATTCGGTAACCACATACAAACTTCCTTTATAACCCTAGCGCCATCGAACCTTATGTGTAGACCCTACGGGTTCGGGAGACATGCAGACATGACCGAGACGTTCTCCGGTCAATAACCAACAGCGGGATCTGGATACCCATGTTGGCTCCCACATGTTCCACGATGATCTCATCGGATAAACCACGATGTCAAGGACTCAATCGATCCCGTATACAATTCCCTTTGTCTAGCGGTATTGTACTTGCCCGAGATTCGATCGTCGGTATACCGATACCTTGTTCAATCTCGTTATCGGCAAGTATCTTTACTCGTCCCGTAACTCATCATCCCGTGATCAACCCCTTGGTCACATTGTGAACATTATGATGATGTCCTACCGAAAGGGGCCCAGAGATACCTCTCCGTTTACACGGAGTGACAAATCCGATCTCGATTCGTGCCAACCCAACAGATACTTTCGGAGATACCTGTAATGCACCTTTATAGCCACCCGATTACGTTGTGACGCTTTGGTACACCCAAAGCATTCCTACGGTATCCGGAGTTGCACAATCTCATGGTCTAAGGAAATGATACTTGACATTAGAAAAGCTTTAGCATACGAACTACGATCTTTGTGCTAGGCTTAGGATTGGGTCTTGTCCATCACATCATTCTCCTAATGATGTGATCCCGTTATCAATCGACATCCAATGTCCATGGTTAGGAAACCGTAACCATCTATTGATCAACGAGCTAGCCAATAGAGGCTTGCTAGGGACATGGTGTTGTCTATGTACCCACACATGTATTTGAGTTTCCTATCAATACAATTATAGCGTGGATAATAAACGATTATCATGAACAAGGAAATATAATAATAACTAATTTATTATTGCCTCTAGGGCATATTTCCAACACATAGTATTGAAGGTCCAGAAGAGAGAGAGAGAGAGAGAGAGAGAGAGAGAGAGAGAGAGAGAGAGAGAGAGAGAGAGAGAATCATCTAGCTACTACTATGGACCCTAAGGTCTTGATAGAACTACTCAGACATAGTTATGGAGGTAGCAAGGTTGATGAAGAAGCCTTTGACAATGGATTCCCCCTCGGGCAGAGTTCCAGAATAGGCCTCCAAATTGGATCTTCGCGAAATAGGAACTTGTGATGGCGTAAAAATTCTTCTAAAAAATATGGCGAAGGGTTTCGTATTTATAGGAATTAATGGAAGTGGAATGGACGTAAGTCGGTGCAAACGAGCCCCACACCCCCTAGCGGCGCGCCCAAGGGTTTGGCCAGGCCAGGGGGGGGGGGGTATGGCGCCGCCTTGCCTCCTTTTGCCCTCCTGCAAAGCTTCCTGGGTCTTCCGTTGCCCGAAAAAGATCATATTAAATCGGCAATTTACTTTTACCTCTGTAGATATTAATTTCCTGTAAAACTACAAACATGCAGAAAACGAAAATTGACACTGGGCACTAAATTAATAGTTTAGTCCAGATAAATAAATTAAAAAGATATAAAAAATATATGAAAGTGATAATATAATAACATAGAACAATAAAAATTTGTAAATGCGTTTGAGACGTATCACGAACTTGTAACCCAGCGCCAGGATAGGCTTACATAGAGTATATCCCGTGGGCTTACGACGTAGCTACGTTACGTGTGCCCACTACTAATGGTAACAAACACTTTTAATTGTCTATTATAACATCAGGCTTCAATGCTTTAGTGGACGTCTTCATTGATGCTCATGCCCATTGGTCTCGTGAGTAAACCAAGTGAAGTTCATCCTTATGATGATATGCCCTTCTCTTTGTGAACCGTGTGAGGAAGTTCTCCGTGCGGGTGCCCACGTCTACTGATGATACCCCCATGTTACTGTATGGTCTTAGAGCATAAAGAATACGGGCTTCGGCCTTTGATGGGTTTCATGTCACAGTGGACCTAACCGATGTGAGATAACCATGTAACCGATCTGCGCGATAAATAGATTTGAGATAACTAATTAAGGGGTATTCCTTGCAAAAGTCATTCTCACTTTCTCAGGGGTTGACAAGTGACATACTGCATGTACACCGCTTATCGCAATATGAGAGTTCTTTTTTTTTCATAGATTTGTTTATTCAAACGTTTTATATCTTTAACCGTTCGTTAAAATCTCCAAACGTTTTCACTGTTGGATTTCTCGCGTCGAGATCTTTGAAACAAGATCATATGTTAATAGGTTTCGGCAAACATTTTTTATGAAAAAAGCAAAAGAATAAAATCTTGAGCCAGAAGCATGATTTTATTTTATGTTTTCTTCTTTCAACAAATCTGTGCCTCCATGAAAAGTTAATATGTGCCTCTCGCGAAAGGAAAAAATGTGTTTTTTGCCTCTCGTGGAAGCAAATTTGTGCTTCCACGAGAAGCAAATATGTGCCCCCATGAAAGCAAAGACTCGTTTTTTTTTCTTTCCTGAGAGGCATAACTGTGTCTCTCGCGGTAGCAAATTTGTTCCTCCACGAGAAAAAATTTTATGCCTCTCGGGAAAGAAAAAAGAAAGAAACCATGTTCTCCCCTTTTTCCGAGTGCCTCTCATGGAAGAAAAAACATATTTTTTTTTCTTTTCCAAGAGGCATAGGCATGTGCCTCTCACGGAAGCAAATATGAAAAGCAAATCTATGTCTCCTGTAGAAGCAAACAATTTTTCATGCAATTTCTCTCTCTCCAAAATCTATGAAAAATCGGACAAAAACCGACAAGCCAAAAAAATCTAAAATTCAAAAATCGCATACAGGAAAGTAAAAAAAAATCCTTAGGAAGAACCCTAGCATGCTGACACATGACAGCGGTTGAGAGCGCGAAAAGTGCCCTTTGCGGAGCTCCTTAGATGCAACCATGAAAACATAGGTGATTACTTGGCCCCTGTCTCTCTAACGTAAATCAGAAAAGGAAAAAAGAAAGGGCGCTGATAGGCGCCGGTGCGCCGGCCGAAAGTTTCGGCCGGTCTAGCCCAGGCCGTTGGATGTGAGCCGCGCGGGTCGTTGGATTCAAGTAAAAACGACCGCTTCGCTTCTTCTTCCTCCCGCACGCGGATCTCCATGGTCAGCCTCCTCGTGCTTTCGCCCTTGGGCCTTGTCGCAGCTCACGGGCCGCTCGCCGTCGCAGCTTCGCCGGGGCTGCTCGCCGTCGCAGCTCACCTGGGCGTTCGTCAGATGCAGCTCCGTCGGGCGGCGTGTCTCCTCCCTCCGTTGCAGCACCGCCGGGTGAGGGTTCCAGCATTGTCGCAGTCCGCCATCATAGCTCGCCATGCGTTCGCCGCAGCACCACGCCGCCATGCAGCTCCGCCGCCGCCACCATTGTTAGCTAGCCGTTCTCCGTTTGAAGCTTTTTAGAAGCGTTGTAGCTTTCCTCCAAGCCGATTGCAGCTTTTTGTCGCTGCGAGATGCCGACCCCCAACTACCTCATATCCAGTTGAAGCTTTTTTCAACCTGGTTGTAGCTTTCATGGCTACCGGATGTAGCATTTTTCATCACTGGTTGCAGCTCTGACGTACATCCGTTGAAGCCCCTGCTTCCTTTGATTCCAACAAAAAATGATGTTGGTTCCAGCTCTCGATTTGCAGGTTGTAGCAAAAACAAAAGCTGGTTCCAGCTCTGGGTTTGCCGGGACAAAAATCATTTCTTTGGAAAAGCATTGCTGGTCGCTGCTTCCGCCGGTTGCCGTGGTAGCAAAAACTCTTGCGGAAGAAGCTTTTGCCTCGTGCTTGCAACAAATGAGGCGGACGCCGACGGCGACATGGAAAACACTCCAGACGATGCACCAAACCTACATGCTGGTTCCAGCTCTGGATTTGTCGGTTGCAAAGAAATCAGACGCCGGTTCCAAAGATCCCCGTGTCGTGGGGTGTGCCTCGCCGTCGAAGCTATGCAGCTAAATGTCGAGGGGATTCTTTAGTCTTTGGAAACGGCGTATTTGGGAGAATAGCTGGAGCTGCGGATGAAAGGTGATCGTGTGTGGGAAATCGCGGCCGTGGTGTGGAGGACGACCTCACCAAATGTAGATTTGGCTCTGGCCGGGGAGGACGGCGCGAGGGGGAGGGGGTAGACGGCAGTCAGCCGGGCCGCTCGCCGTCGCCGCTCACTCGTAGGGGCTGCTCGTCGTCGCAACTCGCCGTAGCAGCGGGGTGGGACGGAAGAAGAAGCAGGAGCGCGAGGAAGAGGGAGACCGGCCGAATCGTTCCGCCGGTGCCCCGGCCCTAAACGTTTCCCAAAAAGAAAAGGCTCACGGGGAAGCCCACTCACTCATAGGCGACGTCAAGCGCGGCTGCTCTCCCGGATTAAAGTTCAAATTGTGAATGTGATTAGCGTTAAGTACAGCCACCATGCGCCCCTGCTTGCCTCTTGCCTTGCTTGCACCGCTGCACGGGCGGGCGATCTGCCTATATGCTTTCATGTACTTGTTCTCTAGCCAAGGTTTAGCACAACCAATTACTGTCTACTACTGCTAATCTCTCCTTAGCACAACCTATTACTGTCTACTACTGCTAATCTTTCCCAATTCTCACCTTGTGCGTGTCAAGCTTGTAAATTACTAGATATTAACTCTTTTGGTTATAAGATATCTGATGCTAATTCCGAGACTTGTAATTCAGCAGTTATGAAGAGAAAAACGTCGCCAAACATCATAAAAAATAATTTATTTATTAACCACGATGCTTTGATTTCTCAAAGTAGAATGTGAGATGACTTGCTTCAGATTGCATTATGGTCTACATTTGTTTAGCAACTCACAATTATCTACATCGGAAAAAAAATTAGCAGCTAACATCTCTTATGATGAAATCTTTAATATTTTGTTATCCTATTGTGAATTGCAGCGATAACAAATCTTGACTCCGCCCATACACAACATAAAGAGCGAGACAATTAACAGATGACAAGTGTGGTCAGCAATAATCTTTAAAATAAAATGAAATAAAATAGAGTGATACAATTAACAAAGGACACACGACAACCGAAAAAAATGAATCTATAGTGTAAAACCATGCCCTTTTATTTTCTTTTTGAAAATGACATTACTTACTTGATACTCTTAGTCTAACAACCATCCAGACCCGCAGTAGAACAAAAGGTTGATGTGATGTCTCACACGCAAACATTACTCAACAATTCATCACGTAAGAGTAGACACATGCAAGTTGTGTTGTCTTGATCTACCAAATAGAAGAATCCGGAAAATGAAAAGCTAGTGTCCTGGATTTTCCCTCTCAAGTTTCATCTACATCTTTTTCTTGTCTCTTTTTTGTATGGCATTTCATGGAGCCGAACTCGCGCGACGGTTTGCAACCTCTTCCAAAGTCACTTTATATATCACCTATCAATATTAATACGTGAGACTAAATCCGTCATGTCGACTAAAGGAAATAGTTCAAGACGGTAGAGCACAAAGGAAATGACTTTTGCGAAACAAAACAACCTCAACTATGTGCCCGACTACATCCTTCCAAATTTAGCTTTAACTAGATACTAACTTGCCTCTTAAATCTTGAAAAGTTATTGATAAGTATGCATTAATTAGGATACACAATACCTCCTTCATTTCAATACACTAGTGGACCCGTTGCGCCAATTGGCGCAGAGGCACACTAAAGCCATGTTCACGATGAAAAAAAATTACATGGTTTAATCCCCCTCTAATAGGAAATATGGTGAAATGTTGTGTATAATGATATGAATATACACGGCCTAACTTAATAGTATAGAGTCTAATTTAAAACAAAAAATACATGTCTTGGTATGAAAAAATCAAATAGAATTGTCTTTCAAAATCTATACAATAGGTGTTTTGAAAACGTTTGTCTTTCTCGGTAAAAATATGTTTAGCAACCACTTAGGCGTAGAGTCCCATTTTGAACTATGACCGCTTTGAAAATTGTTGTGTCAAATGGTGCAAGTCTCGTTTAAAACCATGAGCACGTAGAAAATACTTGTATTTGTCAGTAATTTAAGTATGAGCAACCACTTAGAGTACTAACGCAAACCCTTTTAATAAAAACTTAATGATGATTTTTCTTTGCAAATATATACGAAAGTGTGCACAATTTATAATCAATCACATTTCAAACATGAGACTGAAGTAGCTAACACTTCGCATTGATTTTTTTTCGAAACGAAGGCAAAAGATTTGCCACGTCAATTAATTAAGGAGAAGAGAGTTGCCCAGTTAATTAATGGAAAATTGAGCGAAAACCGATACAAACCTACCACATGAGGAGTACTCGCATAACATGCAACCCCATAAGCACACAATCAGCCCGACAATCATACCCAACACATAACGACCACCAACCTCCACACAGCTACATCGCAAAGACACCCCCAACGTGAGTACCTCGGCCGAAGACCACGAGCGCCACCAAGACCACAGAGACAAGTCAGACCATAGGGACAACCGAAGAGACTGATGACCATACATCAAGCAGCTGCAGACGCCTTTCCTACGCCGCCACTCTTCTTACTTTTGTCTTGATGAGAGCCTCCTTCACAATCGCCTTGCCAGATCCAGGACAAGCCGCCTCCAAACGCTTGAGCAAGCTGTGAACCCTAACTCGAAGAGAATCTCATCGACCTTGTCACGCACAGACACCACCTTCCCAACGGCCACATGCGAGTGGGTGACCGCAACGTCGGAACCTCCGCGGTCCACAAAGGCGAGCGGCTGGCCGAGCTCCAAAGGGTCAGGCGCCAACATACCGACCGCCTCAACATCGGTGACCGCAACGTCGGAACCTCCGCGGTCCACAAAGGCGAGCGGCTGGCCGAGCTCCAAAGGGTCAGGCGCCAACATACCGACCGCCTCAACATCATCAGCCACAGAAACCACCGACACGACAACATCGCCCACGGGAACCACTGACATTCGCCCACGGGAACCACTGACATGATTGACTCAGGCACCTCCGGTTGCTCACATGACAGAGGCAAAACATACCCCTCACACGAGGTCACCGAAGAGTCCACCTCCACACGCTCCACGGACAAAGGCGAAATAGGGCACAGACATAGCTCCTGACATGAGCACCGACAGCATCACCCACGGGAACCACTGACATGATTGACTCAGGCACCTCCAGTTGCTCACATGACAGAGGCGAAACATACCCCTCACACTTTGCATTTAAGATAGCATATATGAGATAGGAATGAAGATTTGGTTCTTTAGGGATTCACGAGACTTCGGTATACACATACACAGACCAAATAAAATTAGATCAGTGGATCCAAATAGTTGAGCCTGCAATTAGAAAGTCTGAGTAGTTGTAAACTTACATTAAAAAAAGAGGTAAACATAGGTGACACAATACAATGTACTTAATACATGATATAATTTAGTCAATTAGATCGTATAATTTGGTTCTATACAAAAAGAAATTCCCTCTTTTGTGTAAATATCCTGGAGACCACCCCCTTGTGATGAACTCTTTGTCCTTTTGAGTTGAATGGCACAGCTCCTGCCCTTTGTGGCAAAGAAAGGACTCTGCAATACCCATCAGTCAAGAGAAGAAGATCATGTGATGCATCTCAACCTGTGCAAAACTATTGAAAAATCATACATGCTACCTACATACTCTCATAACCTCGCAAAGCATAGGTAGCTGCTGAGAGGCCTTGTACAAAATAATTCACAATTGGCAACAAAGAAGAATGCCATCCGTTGCCTAGACAGCCATAAAACAAGTGGCAGAAGACCAACCAGAATTAGCTTTTGCCATGCAGTTCATGAGCTAAAGTTGAGCATAATATAAGTAAATTTGCCCCAAGCAATACAACAACTTTTATAAAGCTGTAAATTAATGGAGAATAAAAGAGAAGAGGTAAAACAACGAAGAAGCTGCTGGACGTACAGTTCAGATTGGGTGAAGAATTGGTTCCATCATCGCAGACTGATATAAGGATTAAAAACAGATTAAAGAACCAGATGATGATATTTTGTTTGGCATGGAGAGCAGTGAACACACTTGTCAATGCTTTATTGCTAAGTTGAATTTACAAAATGGGCAACATAATCAACCAACATATCGATATTGTAGCTGATATGCCCTTGCTCGGGCTGGAGCTTTCTTTGAAGAAAGGAAAGCCCACAGAATGAAAACTGGGTCGTTCTTCCCCTCCAATTTGTTTTGGCTGAGGGATTACCTTAATATATAATGCTGGAGTACACCTATTTTTCTAAATGAAATTAAGCCTACCACTTCCTGCTCTCAGATTTCAGTTCATTTCTAAACTCTGCACTCTACTGATACAAGCACATCTAATATTCTACTATATATCCTAGATTATTGTTACCTTACTAAGCTCTTGATTATTATTAGTTTATAATGGAAATAAAGTACGCTAATCCATCCCCTATTAAATAACATTACAAACTGCAGTGTGCGTGTGGACTGATATGTTTACACGCATGTTGTGAAGCATGGAGCATGACAAGAGAAATGCAAAGGGTGCCCAACGGAACTCTTGCTCCATGGCCTTATTTCTACTATGGTTGCAGACTTGGAGTCCCACTTAGCTAAACCTTTTGTACATCATGATTTAATAAATAATCTCAACGTCCTTTGAACCTACTAATGAACACTACCTGGGCTCAAATCTAGAGTAAAAGAAAAGGCACTAATCAATTCCTAGGATTGACAAATGTAAACCAGCGACAAAAGTGAAGAGTGCTACTGACAAAAGAACTCGGAAAAATTAGAGGACAACTCTTGCAGCCTCATTACTCTCAGCTCATCGTAATTAAAACAGAAAATTGCTCAACCGGATAATCAGGAATGTGCTAATGTCTAACAATCCTAGAAAAAATCAATTCAAGCCCTCTGTTTCAGCAAAAACATCAAAATCCCCTTTTAATGCTAGAGTCATAACCATAAGAACAGGAATAGGAAGACAGAGAGAGACCTCTTTCTTCAAAAAGTTCTTCAAAAAGTTCTGGTAGAATATTCATCTTCCCTTTATCGAATCTGCAGACAAGGTGTCTAGTTAAAACTACATATTATGTTATGAAATAAAAATCAGAGAGTATGGGTCATAAAGAGAAAGGAGCACCCACCAGAGATTCATCATGGACTGCTTGTTGCTGTCGCTGCAGGATCATTTGTCCCCCATCTCATCTGCAGGATCCAGAAATCTCAGAATTTAGCCAAAATAGACAAACTGATTGTGACCACAAGATTCACAAGAAATCAAATTACACCTAAGGAAAAAAACACAGGTTTGGTTGTGTTCAAAAGAGAGAAATATCACCTTGTTCTTCTTCTTCTTTACCAAATTCTTCTGCTGGATTACTCCTCCTCTTATTTCTCAGATTTGCCGAGATCATGTTCAGAGAAGCCACATATTAGAAAACTAAATTAGAGGATGGAGCACCTAACAGAGGAGGGCAAAGGGGAGAGGGAGCAGGAAGAGAAGTGAAGTGAGGAGCTGGAAGAAGGAGCTCACGTGGGAAGTGCAATCAGAAGTGAAGGGGTAGTCCCACCACGCATCCTCACATCCTCCCAGCTGCAGCTCTTTTGACGATGTGGCACCTGCACGTCTCTTCCATGGTGAGCCTCCTCTGTTGATGACACGGCCGGCGACTCTTGCTTGACGCCACGGTCCCCGGTGATAGGGGACCAGGCAGTAGCTCTTCCCACCGGCTTGTCGACGGCTCAAGCCTCGGCTGCGTGAACGTTGGCGTGCTCCCCGCCGGCTTCCTGCTCAGAAGGTTCGCCAGCGAGCGCGCCCCGGCTCGCGGTGGCGGAGGCCCCCTGCGCGGCTCCAGCGCAGTGGAACAGCGCCGCGGATGGCGGCTTCCTCCGGCGGCACAACCATGGTGGTTCCCCGGCACAGCGACAACAAGGGGCGGCAGCGGGCACGAGAGAGATACAGACGGAAAAAAGGAAGAGGGACGAAGAAGATAGAGGAGGAGAAAAAGGGTGCGGCGGCGGACGGGGGACTGACGGAGGGAGGGTGCGGCTGTGGATTGGGGCTTCGTGGGGTGGCCGAATTCGTTGTTTTGACCCTTTTTATAAACTTTAGCGCGTTCTGACCTCGGTTCGAAAAAATTTCGTGATCTGATCCTTTTTTTATCGTCATCGTCCTTGACGATAGGGTAACACAGCCTACCACTGAGGACTATGACGGTAGGACTTGACTGCGCCGTCACGGTCGTTCGGGGTTGAAAATACCCTATCGTCATAGTCCTTGACGGTAGGGTCTCGAAGATATAAATTAGGTGCCGTGTCTAGTACTACACAATAACTCTAGTGGTCAGTTGGCTAGCGCGTCCATGTTTAGCTAGGTAGGTCTTAGGTTTGAGCCTTACAGAGGCTTTGTTTTGTTTCTTTTTATTTTGCCCAATAAAAAGTAAACAATTTGTCCAATTACTATTAGGATATAGATTATTGATAAAAAAAATTACTTATCTGTAACTGTCTTATGAAATTTCCATAAAGATATAAACCTATATGATGGGATGAACAATTTGTTCAATTAATGTTAAGGTATGGATTATTTATAAAAATATTTTTGTTACTTATATGTAACTATTTATAAAATTCTGCGATACAAAGATGACCCTCTAGTAAGATCAAATACGGTGTAAGTCCGTTCTCAGTATTATCATCCAAACACGGATACAAATCATGGTGTCCAAAGGCCTTCCGAACTTTAAACTAAATAAGAAAATAGCAGGAAGTAGTACAACCCCTGGGTAAACAAATTATTTGTGGATATAGAAGAGGATAAATAAATGGTCATAGAGCGTATTTCATCCTTTCTTGGGTTCTAGTGTCAGAACACAAGTTTCAAAAGAACATATACAAACTTCAAACTAGAAGTCCGACTGATTCCGAAAGCGTTGAGCAGTTTACGAGGAGCTGCAACATTCACCTTGATAAAGTGTAAGCTAGCAGCCGCTGCTACTGTGCAAGGGAGTTTCCTAATCTAGTAGTGCTTCAGAGGGAAACGAAGGTCTAAGGACAAGGAATAATTGAGGGCAAGAGGAGATGATGGAGCAAAGGCCTGAAGATGTTTCATATGCTAATATTAATTGAACAAATTGTTTACTTTCTATTGGGAAAAATAAAAGGAAACAAAAAAAAGGCAATAGTAAGGCTCGTAAAAATATTTTTTATCAATAATTCATATGCTAATTCATATGCTAACATTAATTGGACAAAGAAATAATTGAGGGCAAGAGGAGATGATGGAGCAAAGGCCTGAAGATGTTTCATATGCTAATATTAATTGAACAAATTGTTTACTTTTTATTGGGCAAAATAAGAAGAAACAAAAAAAGGCAATAGTAAGGCTTTGTTTTGTTTCTTTTTATTTTGCCCAATAAAAAGTAAACAATTTGTCCAATTACTATTAGGATATAGATTATTGATAAAAAAAATTACTTATCTGTAACTGTCTTATGAAATTTCCGCAAAGATATAAACCTATATGATGGGATGAACAATTTGTTCAATTAATGTTAAGGTATGGATTATTTATAAAAATATTTTTTGTTACTTATATGTAACTATTTATAAAATTCTGCGATACAAAGATGACCCCTCTAGTAAGATCAAATACGGTGTAAGTTCGTTCTCAGTATTATCATCCAAACACGGATACAAATCATGGTGTCCAAAGGCCTTCCGAACTTTAAACTAAATAAGAAAATAGCAGGAAGTAGTACAACCCCTGGGTAAACAAATTATTTGTGGATATAGAAGAGGATAAATAAATGGTCATAGAGCGTATTTCATCCTTTCTTGGTTCCAGTGTCAGAACACAAGTTTCAAAAGAACATATACAAACTTCAAACTAGAAGTCCGACTGATTCCGAAAGCGTTGAGCAGTTTACGAGGAGCTGCAACATTCACCTTGATAAAGTGTAAGCTAGCAGCCGCTGCTACTGAGCAAGGGAGTTTCCTAATCTAGTAGTGCTTCAGAGGGAAACGAAGGTCTAAGGACAAGGAATAATTGAGGGCAAGAGGAGATGATGGAGCAAAGGCCTGAAGATGTTTCATATGCTAATATTAATTGAACAAATTGTTTACTTTCTATTGGGAAAAATAAAAAGAAACAAAAAAAAGGCAATAGTAAGGCTCGTAAAAATATTTTTTATCAATAATTCATATGCTAATTCATATGCTAACATTAATTGGACAAAGAAATAATTGAGGGCAAGAGGAGATGATGGAGCAAAGGCCTGAAGATGTTTCATATGCTAATATTAATTGAACAAATTGTTTACTTTTTATTGGGCAAAATAAGAAGAAACAAAAAAAGGCAATAGTAAGGCTTGTAAAAATATTTTTTATCAATAATTCATATGCTAACATTAATTAGACAAATCGTTTACTTTTTGTTGTTCAAAATAAAAAGAAACAAAAATACAGCAACAGAAAGGCTCGAACCCAATACCTCCTTAGTTAAGCTTGCACGCACTAGCCAACTCTTCATAAGAGTGCTTCAGTACTACTTAATGCCACACCTGATTTATATCTTCGAGACCCTACCGCCAAGGACTATGGCGGTAGGGTATTTTCAACCTCGAACGACCGCGATGATCAAGTCCTACCGTCATAGCGCCGATGGTGAGCTGTATTCTACCGCCAAAGATGATGGCGGTAGAAAAAAGGTCAGATCACGAATTTTTTTCAAACCGGGGTCAGATCGCGCTAAAGTTTACAAAAATGGTCAAAACAGTGAATTCGGCCTTTTGTGCCCAATGGGCAGCAGCGCGTGCCCACGCCGGCGCGCGCACGTCCGGCTGGTCGAGTCGTGCATCAGCCACAGCGAGCCGCCAGCGACAGCCGTAGCACACAGCCGTTCAACTGACTACTGGGACCGACTATCCACAGGGGCCCGTGAGCAGCCACTAGAAGCAAGCAAAGAAGAGTAACGAAGGACCCGATAGGAAGAGACAACACCAGGCGCAGGAGTCAGACTCGCATGACGTATCGACAGGGCAAGGCGGGCGGGCCAACCACTCCCTCCAACCCCGGACAGACAAGCTGGACACATCACAAATAGACACCACCCGCCGACTCATAGGACCGGGCACCAGCGTGACCCACATGCCAGCGGCTATATCCCATCCAGCAGGTACATCCCAGAAGCAAAACGGCCTCTCCACGCCCGCCCCTTCCACCACATGCGGCGTGAGCGATGCACGACCTCCTGCGCAGTGCGTACAACCCATCCCGTCCGGACCCCGCGCAACGGCACTCGATCGCCCGTTCGCACCTCATCCCGCGAAGGAGGCTAGCCTAGCCAACGCACCCGACGAGCGGGTCCAGCAGCAGCACAAGCCCACCTGCCAGGGAGAGCAGGGCGCGCCAACCGGGTACGCATGCGTCGCCCAACCCATCGGCAAGCCCACGCACCGCCCCACACATGCACAACGCGGAAACATGACACGCAACGCCCGTCGAGTGGCCACCCGGAAATTTCGAACCCAGCCAACCAGAAGCTTCGGCGAGCCCACCAGTCATCGAGCCCCACGCAAGAAAATCCAGTCAAAACAAAAGGTGAAAATCCAACGGCAACCACCCGCTCGTTGACCTGACCACAGCCAATCGGACGAACACGACCAGTGCGAAATCGAGGAGCCTTCAGGAGAGCGGGTCGGCTAGCTACCTTATATGTTAAAATTACAAGTAGTTTTGTCATAAGTCAAACCTTGTCATTTTGACTAAGTTTAAAGAAAAAAAATGTATCAACAATCCCAAAAATACAATATGAATATATATTTGTAACACCCCAGTGTCATGCTACAATAATCCCCTGTTAATGGTGCCAGGTCACCATGCTTACTGAGCTAATTATCACTTGATGAAAAATCAAAGTCAAATTCAAATTCAAGTTCTAAGTAAAATTCAAAATTTCTCAAACATGAAAACTAAAATGTTCTTTATGTGCCAAATAATCCATAACTAATATTGGTAGTGAACCAACATTTTTGCAAATGTCTAAGTGCCCTAAACCACTTTAAAACAGTGGCTAAAACTATAGTTTAAATGCCATTTTAAATTATGAAGGTTGCAAACTATTTCTAAAGCCTCACAATCTGTTGTGGCAGTGCCAACTACTACAATGTAATTTTGTGGCCTAGTCCCACACTTTACAGAATCCTTTTGGCAACTCAAATATTTCATAGCTTTTTCCTATAAAAAGAAAAGAGCATTAGAAATAAAATAAAATAGGGGAAAGAAAAAAAAGGCCTGGTTGCACTGTGCACTTGGCCCAGCCGCGCACCAGTGCAGCCCAGCCCACCTAACCCCGCTGCCCCTACCTCTGTTCACTGTGGGCTGGTGGACACGCTGTGTTGCCCATGAACGCCGATGGCCACGAGGCGGCCATCCCGTGGCTCATTGGCGCCTACTAGGTCGCCCGTGCCCCGGACGACCCCTAGCGTCCCTCCCCACTTGCTCCCTCCCCCCCCCCAGATCCACCCCGCCTCCTCCGCCTCCCCCCCACGCTGTTGCCGCCGTTCTTCTCAAGACCGCACGGCGATCGGGCGACTTCGAAGCTTCACTAACGCCCACGAGCTCCCAGCATTCTCCGCCTCCTTCGCCTCCGACCATCGCCAGGAGCTGGAGGCTTCCCCGAGGCATTCTGCTCCGCTTCTTCCGCCTGCCACCGACGATCCTCGTCGTCTCCGACGAACCCGGCAGCTACTAATCCGACGAGGGCTTTTCTTGGCCGCTCGGTGAGCTCCTCTCTCCCTCCGTTCCTCCTTCCCGCAGCCGCGTTCGTCCCTAGCTAGTTCGCCGCCGTTGTCGTGCCTTTGCTTCTGCCGGCATGCTCGTAGCCGTGCCGTTGCTGCCCGTCGAGCTCAGATGAGCTCGGGATCATGCTCAGCACGTCCGTGCGGGCCCGTTGCCCCCTCCCTCGCGCTTTGTCGAGCCCCGTAGCGCCGACCCCGTGCTCCGACCGGATGCGCCGACCCCGTGCTCCGACCGGATGCGCCTCCGCGTAGCTCGTCGCCGGCGTCGTTCCGGCGACCTTTTGGTCTTTTGCTCGCGCCCATCTTGCTCGCGCGTGCACGTAGGCCTCGCCCCGCTCTCTGGATAGCCCGAACTCGCGCCGTGCCACCGTTGTCGTTGCTCGCCCGAAGCACCTCACCGCCGGCTAGCTCGAAGCGCTCGCCCCCGTCCGTTCCAGCCACTCCGGCCACCACCGTTTGATGCGCGACGCCGAGCCGCGTCGAACGCACCCAGCCACAACCCCGCAGACCCCCTGTGCGCGAAATCCGCGCCCCTCCCGAGCCGCGCCGCCGCGTTTGGCTCGCCGGAGTCAACTCCGGCGCATCTCCGGCCGGTGTCCGACATGGCGCCCAGGTGGCACCGCCTGGGCCACTGACTGGTGGGCCCAGGGGCCCCCCTTTTACATGTTGACTTGGGTCAACTTGGGTCAACACTAACGTGGCCGCACCCAGTACCACTGACATGTGGGCCCCGCCCTAATTAAACAGGTTTTATAAATAGATAAAACGTTAATTAATCTGTTAATTAGTTTTAATCACTAATTAGTCACTGACTAACAGGGCCTACACCCCTAACTAGTACTCTTAGTCAAATTAATCCACTGTTAACCCACAGAGGCTGACATGTGGGTCCCGGTGGCCCCACTGGTCAGGTTTGAACTGGTCAGTGCGGCTGTTGACTGCTGACGTCATCTTCATGTCATGCTGACGTCATATTCCTTTTCTGTTATTTCTGTTAATTTAAATAATTCTAGAAAATGTTTAAATCTTTAAAAATTCATATAAATTAAACCGTAACTCGGATGAAAATGTTTTCTACATGAAAGTTGCTCAGAAAAATCCAACGAATCCGAATACGCGGTCCATTCATTTGTCACATGCCCCTAACTATCTGAACATGGAACATTCCCCCTCCGATCATCTCGGTTCGACATGTGTCCTAACCGGAAAACATTCCCGGTTGAATTCCCCTTCTCCTATATTGCGTAGCCGTACGTTAGGTCACACCCGGCACAACATATTGCCACGCTATGCTTTGTGATGCTATGTTTGCTTTATATTTATCGCTTTCTTCCCTCTTCTCTCAGAGACCCCGAGACCGATGTCGCTGTGATCGACCACGCCGACGCATTTAATTCTCCTTGCTGTGAGCAACCAGGAAGCCCCCTTTGATCATCCTGATATCGCCCATTCCATTCTCTCATGCTTGCATTAGATTTTGCTACTGTTATTGTTTGCTCCTATTCTGATGCATAGCCTGCTTTTGTATCTGTTGTTGTACCTTACCTACTTATCCTAAACTTCTTAGTATAGATTGGTTAGTGATCCATTAGTGACCCCCACCTTGTCCCTGTTGCCCCTGCTTCATCATTGAAGACCCGATCAACGGAATTGAAGACCAGGCCCCGGCACCGCACATCACTTTCCCCTTAGTTGCTCGACACTACTGGGTTACTATCGAGTGCCGAGGGTGAGACCTCTACAACACTTCTGATGTTAACCCTGTAGTGTAGCTATTCGGTCGTGGTCATCAAGGGTGATTTCCGCCTTAACCACTTCCGATACGACTCTGTCGTGCAACCCCTCAAGTTTGAACCTCGGGGGTGGTTCCTCTTACATTCACCTTGATGATTACATCGAGTGGAATTCACCGGGGGTGATTCCTCGGGTTTTCCCCTTGATGTTTGGACACACAGTTACTATGGTTACTATGACTTTACACTGAACCATGTTACTAAAGACGGGTCGGCCCTGAGGGGTACCCGCGCGAGCTTAATTGCGAGTGATGTGGAGACGGGTTGACCTGGAGGGTGCTCGCGAGATAATTACGAGGCGTGGCCGGGCATTCCTAGCCCTTGCCGCAAGTCCTCGAGACGGGGCAACGGGGTCACATCTTTCGTGAGTCTCTGCTTGTTACCGTGCGTTCCCAATCCACTACGATTTGGATATTTGATCCGAGGGGCCTCTGGCCTGATAGCACTAACCATCATGTGGGCATAGTATGGGAGTTTTGCATCGTATGCATCAGCCGAAGCTTAATAGACGTCCACGATCGAGCGGCGCGCTACCGGTTGGATCGCATAAGCACCGCCTTTGTTGAAGGAGGTAGCTAGGTCGCTCACCGGCAGACGCAACATGCAAGAGTTCCCGGGAGATGGCCCATGACCCTCGGGGGCATAGGTTTAGTCCGCGTCTTGACCTCTCTATTAAGCCTAGGTCGGGTTGCGCGTATTGTTTGGCCGAGGCCGGCATGACCCAGGAAAGTGTGTCCCACGAGTTAATCGGCGTGGTGGGTAAGTTGGTGCACCCTCAGGGAAGAAAACATCTATCGATAGCTTGTCCCTACGGTAACGGACACTTGGAGTTGTATCCCGATCGATACAACTAGAACTGGATACTTGTGATGAGTAATGGATTGTGATGATAATTGGATAGTATGGCTCTGGGATTGCTTTCTCGCAGGGAGTCGAGAAAGGATCTCTAGCCGAGGTTGATAACACTACTACTACTTTACTTTATGCTACTCTACTCCCTCCTGTTCTTTGCAAGATGGTGGTTTAGAAGATGCTAGTCTTCGATAGGACTAGGTTCTCCCCTCTATTCTCGCTTTTCTGCATTGATCCACATATCTGACCTTCCTTTGATAATGTTGCACATGTAGTGTAGATCCTTGCTTGCAGTACTTTGGATGAGTACTCACGGTTGCTTTGCTCCCCTTTTCCCCTTTCTTATTTCGGTTGATGCAACCAGATGCCGGAGCCTGTGAGCCAGATGCTACCGTTGATGCCTACTACTACGTGGAGGCCGCCGACGACCAGGAGTAGTTAGGAGGCTCCCAGGCAGGAGGCCTTGCCTTTTCGATCGATGTTGCTTTGGTGCTAGCCTTCTTAAGGAAAACTTGTCTAACTCCTGTCTGTACTCAGATATTGTTGCTTCCGTTGACTCTTGTGTAATCGAGCTTATGTATTCGAGCCCTCGAGGCCCCTGGCTTGTAATACAAAGCTTGTATTATTTTAATTTGTGTCTAGAGTTGTGTTGTGATATCTTCCCGTGAGTCCTTGATCTTGATCGTACACATTTGTGTGTATGATTAGTGTACGATTGAATCGAGGGCGTCACAATATTTCATTATGGATCTGATTAATTTGATTTTATATAGTGAATGTTGATATATTTTTAATAAACTTGATCAAACTTTATAAATTTTGACTTAAGACAAACTAATATGTAATGTACTTTGAAATAGAGTGAGTAGTGGCTACTTTTCAGGAGATTGCCCGATAAATACTTAGAATATGATGTTTGATTGATTTTATTTCCATATTTCTAACATCCTATCATGTGTTTTCTGATTATATAGATATATTTTTCCATAACAATGATCAACTGACATCTATGTGTTTTGATTTTTCATGCTCTAATGATAGCAAGAGATAATTTTATATTGTTTCCTACAGTTTGATAAGTTAATGATTTACTTTTTTGTTGAAAGTCCTCAGATCTATTAATAATTTTTAACATCGGAACAAATATCCTTAGAGGTAACAAAAATTTAAACCAGGTTCATGGACCACCTAGCAACGAGTACAAGCACTCGAGTGAGTTGATGACATATTATTGTAATCGCCCCTCCCTCACTGGAGCTGGGCAAATCTTGTTGTTGTCGATAGTCAAAAAGTCGTCGTGCTATAGCCCCAAAGGTTCATCGCACCAGAAAAACATCGGTCGCGAATGAAAAAAAGGTAGATCAGAAGAACAACATCTGCAAACACACCAAAGACCATGGCAGAATCTAGACGGATCTTCCGGATACTAACACCGACCAGACCTAAACAAGTTTGCCAGACCAATGCATGTCGGACCCAAGAAGATCCATCAGAGACACACACACCTCCATGCGCCGTCCGTCAAGGCAGGTATGGAGCAGGGATGACATTATAGTAACTCTAGGATGCTGCCTCACCGCCCGACCCAGGACATGGGAGGAGGAGGGGGAACACAAACTAGGAGCAAACAAAGGATGAACCTCTGGATCCAAAGATGAACATTTGACAGAAACCTCAATCACATCCACCACCATGGTGACGAGATATTAGGGTTGAGAAAAACAATGACATGGAACTTGACCTTACAAAGTGTAAGTGCATCTAGTGCCCCTTAGTGATTTTGGTGTATTGAAGACTTATAGGTTAAGGGACTAATGTGTTTGTGAGTGTACACAGGTCTATACGTCTATAAGGAGTTTGATATTTACAGAAAAAGTCGCCCCCTAAAAATGATGTTCTTCGTTTGAAGACTTTGGATTTCTGAAGACTATCTGAAGACTTTGAAAGTGAAGAAATTGGTGTGACCTTGAAGACTTGGTATTCATTCGAGGAACATGAAGCGTGAAGACTTTTGTTTTCGTAGTTTCATTTTATCTTTCTTGAGTCATAGGAAACACCATACTGTTAAAGGGGGTCGAGGAAATACTAAGGAAAAACTTCCATGTGATGCTCAACTCAAAATCCTACACCTACCAATCCCTTCGAGTGAAGCCATTGGAAATCTCATACAGTTCCTACCATATTCTTGATGTGAGACGAAGTTCTTCTGGTCTCTGAGGAATTTGTTCTGACTGAGGAGTTAGGAATTCGCCAGTGCGGATTGCCAACACAATGAGGAACATGATAGCCCTGAGGAATTTGATACTCAAATTTTCGACAGTTGTTGTGCCTTGTGCCAGCTGTCCCAAAATATCAACCCACCTAATGGTCATATCATTGAAGGGCATTTATGTCTTATCATGTCAGGCTGCTCCCTAGGCTATAAATAGCCGCCCCCTACAACCACTAGCTGGTTGGCTGCTCCGAGAGAAACGACACTTGTCATTTGAGAGCATCCCATCCTTCGAGGACTTTGAGCGAAAATCATCGAGTGAGGAAAACCCAAACCCAAACACCTACAAAACCAAAGTGATTGAGCATCACTCAAGAGATTGATCCTGCGTGGATCCGACGCTTGTTACCTTTGAAGACTGTGCTTCTTCCAGACGGTTAGGCGTCATGGTCTAGAGCATCCAAGAGGAATTGTGGATCGCCGAGTGACCGAGTTTGTGAAGGTTCGGAAGTCACCTGAAGACTTACCACGAGTGATTGGGCGAGGTCTGTGTGATCTTAGCTCAAGGAGAATATGGTGAGGACCGTGTGTCCGGGACTGTGTGTCCTCAGGTTTAAATACCTAGCCGCTCCAACCAGATGTACAACTAAGACAACAGTTGGAACTGGTCTACCAAATCATTGTCTTCACCAAACCTACTGGTTCTATTTCCTCAACTCTTTCATTTCCTCATAACCGTGTTGTGCGCTTGTTCATATCTGTGTTTGAAGACTTTGACTGAAGACTTTCTCAATTTCCTCAGTTCAATTTCTTCACCGCTTTGTCTTCGTCCTGTGTTATCCTGTGTTTACGCTTTCTGTACTCTATGCATGTCTTCATTTCATCATGATGACCATGCTTGTGTTCTGTTATGTTTACTTCTGAGTAGTTATTCCGCTGCATGTAGTTCTTCGCTAAGGAATTTCCTCACCCGCAAATTCCTCAGTGAAGAATTTATAAAAATCACCTATTCAACCCCCCCTCTAGTCGATATAACGCACTTCCAATTGGTATCAGAGCAAGGTACTCCCTTGTTCTGTGTGATTTTGGTTTAACCGCCTGGAGTTTTAGTTATGTCGACCACAGGTATGATCAAGGTCTCTGCTGGGTGTCCTACCTTCGATGGGACGTACTACCCCTACTGGAAGAATAAGATGTGAATGCAACTTGAGGCAGTTGATAACGATCTCTGGTATGTTGTGGAAAATGGTGTTCCCTCAGTCACACCTTCTCTGAACACTACTGATGTGAAGATATTCAAGCAACTCGATTCTCAAGCGAAAAAACATCATATGTGGCCATCTGAGCAAAGGCCAGTATGGAAGAGTGAGTGCTTTGGAAACTGCTAAGCTTATCTGGGATAGACTGTCCAAAGTGAATGAAGGAGTCTCAACTCAACGTGACTCTCGTGTTGACGTTCTTCGCAATCTCTTCAACCGCTTCAAAAGACTCGACAATGAAAATGTTTAGCAAACCTTCGATCGCCTCACTGACATCTCAAATGAGCTTCAAGCACTTGGTGCCACTGATTTCACCGACCATGAGGTGGTGAAGAAATTGCTGAGATCGCTTGATTCCTCATTTGACATTCTGGCATTGATGATACAAGAACGTGTTGATTACAAGTCACTTGATCCCGCTAATATCCTCGAGAGGCTAAACAGTCATGAGTTCCAGCTTGCTGAAAAGAGAGATCTCTATGGTTCGAGCTATGGTAGACCACGTGCCCTGAAGGCCAAGGCTGTCTCTGAATCTAAAGGTGAAGATTCTGGTAGTAGCCTTGGTGAGCCTGAAGAACTGAGCCAGGAGCTAGCACTACTCGTGAAGAAATTCCAGAGGTTCTCAAGACGTGGTCGCTTTGGAAGATCCTCAAGGAGCAATGATTCCTCATCCAGTGACTACAAGAAGAGGCTATGCCACAAGTGCAAGAAACCTGGTCACTACATTCAAGATTGTCCTCAGTGGGAAAAGGAATCAAAGAATAAGAAACACAAGGATTACAGTTCTGATGATGCGAGTGATGATGATAATTGCTATACTATTGGTGCTATCCATACTATTAATGATGAGAGTGATTATGCTTATGATATGAAAAGGCCCAAGCTTGGGGATTCTATGTTTGATGAAGATGATGTTTTTGAGAATATATTTGCTGCAATTAATGTTTATCCCAAGCTTAGGGATGCTATATTTAATGAATATGATATTTTTAGTCTCCCAAGTTTTGATATGCAAATTTATAATGATGATAGCATGCCTCCTACTTATGATGATTATATTGATGAAAGTGTGTTTGGAAGAGTGTCAACTTTAGGAAGTAATGATCCCACTATTTTGGAGGATGTTGAATCTTATTATGATATTTATGAAAGTGGATTTGGAGAGGTCATGACTTTATTTAGTGATGAGTCCACTATCTTGGAAGAGGTTTCAATCGATTATGATGAGAACAAAGTTGCTACTTATGATGATTATTGTGATGAAACTTATGCTATAAAAAGTAGTGATGATTATATTTATAAAACTTGTCATGATTATGATTACCCTTTTTCTGAACATTACTCTTTTAATGTGGAAACAATTTATAGTATTCAAGACTCTTATGATACTCCCACTATTCTGAAAGAGAAGAAATTTGCTTATGTGGAGAGTAGTAAAATTTCTATGAAAGTAGATCATGAAAAGAATGCTTTATGTGCATGTTATATTGTTGAATTCATTCATGATGCTACTGAAAATTATTATGAGGGAGGAATATATGCTTGTAGGAATTGTAATAATATCAAGTTTCCTCTCTATGTGCTTAAAGTTTTGAAGTTATGCTTGTTTTGCCTTCCTATGCTAGTTGATTATTGTTCCCATAAGTTGTTTGCTCACAAAATCCCTATGCATAGGAAGTGGGTTAGACTTAAATGTGCTAGTCATATTCTTCATGATGCTCTCTTTATGTTTCAATTCTTATCTTTTATGCGAGCATCACTGAAATCATCATGCCTACACTACAAAAAAAAGACACGTCCGTGACATTTTGGGCCGAACGAATTTATTTTCTGTCATACATATGACACTTCTATGACGATAATTGTGACAAAACCCGGTATCATCATAGATGTGGTGGGCTCCTACTTCTATGACAAAAAATCATGACAGAAAATGGGCTTTTCGTCCTGGGCGGGCCGGAGACGCTGCTGCATGACATTCTTTGGGCCGTCCATGACGGAAAAAACCGTGGTAGAAGCAAGGGGAGGAAAATTTTGGGGAGTTGCTTACCATGTTGGGAGGTCGGGCCGGCGATGCGCTGCTTTCTCAGACACGTAAAAGCGTGTGTAGGCGTTGGCTCTAATCGAACTTCGGCGAGGCGTTGGGCTCTAATCAACCCGGGCGACAGACCGCAGTTACGCTACGTTATCGAACTCCGAGCGATCGATCGATGGTCGTTAATCGAACCCGATCGGCGATTCCTTCTCATCGCTGCTAATCAAGCCGATCGATGTCGCCTCTAGGATGAGCAGTGAGCGCTATGGGGGTTTGGATGAGCGATGAGCGGTGGCGTTGCCTCTGGATGAACAGGACCCCATGGTGTGGAGGGCTGGATGAGCGATGAGACGGTGGAGGGTGGCCGTGGAGGGGTGGTTGAACAGGACCCCGTGGTGTGGAGGGCTGGATGAACAGAGACGGTGGAGGGGTGCCCATGGAGGGTGGTTGAATAGGAGCCGGTGGAGTAGCGGCGTGGTGGAGGCTAGATGAACAGAGCCCGTGCATGCCGGAGGAGGTCGTGATGAGCCCGTGGAGGCCGGAGGAGGTCGACGGTGGAGATGAACAGATCCCATGGAGTCCTGCTTTGCACGCCACACCCTCCCAATGGACAGGACCCCTGCTTTGACCAGTAGCGCTCCAACACAAGTCGTTCGTCTGCTTTTGCACGCCACACCCCTCCCGATCAACAGGGACCCCGTTTTGACCGTTGGAGGTCTGCTTTCTCCGCTTTGGCACGCCACACCCTCCCGATCAACATGACCCCTGTTTGACCGTAGGGAGGTCCGTTTCCTCCGCTTTTGCGGTACGACACACCCCTCCCGATCAACAGGACCCCATTAACGAGGGAGGTCTGTTTCCTCCACAGCAGACGCCAGACCTCGTTTCCATCGCCTGTTCCGTCCAAGCCCTCCCAATGAACACGACCACGCATTCCGTTCCGACCCAGCCGGTTGGCTCCCCATGAACACGACGACGACGTTGTTTCTCCGTTCCGACCCAGCCATGTACGTATGCGCGAGTAGGCGTTCGAGACCCTGCCCGTATGTATGTATGCGGGTCAGATTTTCTTTCTTGCACCCTCGCCAGACGACGCAGTACATGCTACGTGCGGCGCCTCTACTACGACATGCAGCGCCTCTACATCCACCAATATATATATACGTACACGTTCGCGACCAGAATGACAACGCCACGCACGCTCGACCGTGTGGGTCCCGACCGCCGTGCACTTCCTTGCCTGTGAAGATGTAGCTCGTGGGTCCCAGCAGTCAGGGGGCGAATCATTTTGGGTTTTTTTTTGCCTGGATGCACTTCCTTGCGTGCGAAGATGTAGCCGGTGGGTACCAGCAGTCAGGGGAGCGAATCGTTTTTTTTTTCCCGGACGCACTTCCATTCGTGCGGAGGTGTAGCTGGTGGGTCCCAGCAATGTGGGGCTTAATCATTTTGTTTTTTTTGCCCGGACGCACTTCCTTGCGTGCGAAGATGTAGCTGGTGGGTCCCAGCAGTCAGGGGGAAACGTTTTTTTCGTGAAATACAGTGGCCCGTTCGATGGGTCCCAGCTGTTAGGTGAAGGAATCATTATTTTCCGCGTAGTAAGGAGGCACTTCCTTGCTGCGTCAGGACCCAGCTTGTCGCCTCTTCACGTCTGATCCACGTCCGATGGAAGTCGTTCCTTGACCACGCTGACCATGCTGCGCCGAGAGCACCAGGCGGTGGACGACGGCGAGGCCTAGAAAGGGGACGACGGGGAAGCGGGGAAGACGCGGCGATGGAAGCCAGCGGAGAGAATCTGAGGTTCACCGGTTCGGCTGTGGTGTGAGGTTGTCGTCGCCGCGAGGCTGGCCAGTGATGGGAATAGTAGGGGCGGTGAGGCCTCCAAGGGCGACGACGGCCACGGAGGCAAGAGCATGTGGCACGATCGACGCCGCTTTGGGCGGCCGGAGCAAGAAGACCACAGTTGAAGAAGCACTACGGCCGTTGGATGGACATCGTCTGATCACTTTGGAGCTAGAATTGTTCATATTGACTAAAGTTGACAAAGGCCCCGTCGACCAACTTAGTAGGCCTAAGTCAGCCTCCCACCATGGTGGGTCCCAGCTAGCGTGGGGAGTATTCATTTTTGTGCATAATAACGAGCCACTTCCGGTGGGTCCGAGCTGACAGCGGGGGGAACATTTTTTTCGCGAAATACGCTGGCCCGTCCGGTGGGTCCCAGCAGTCAGGGGGAAATGTTTTTTTTTGCAAAATAAGGTGGCCCGTCCGATGGGTCCCTGCTGTCAGGTGGAGGAATAATTATTTTGCGCGTAATAAGGAGGCACTTCCTTGCGGCCGCCTGGACCCAAATTGTCAGCCCTCCACGTGACAAGACTCTTCCGATGGAAGTCGGTCGTTGACCACGTTGACCACGCTTGCCGAGAGCACCAGTATGGTGGTGGATGATGACGAGGCCTAGGAAGGGGACGACGCGGAGCCGGGAAGACGCAGCAGGAAGCCCGCGAGAGAGGAGTATGAGGGTTCACTGGTTGGCTGCGGTGTGAGGCTATCGTCGCATGAGAATAACGAGGGTGTGAGTGAGTAGAGGGATGGCCCGCCAGCGGTGGGAGTAATGCAGGCGGTGAGGCCTCCGCGGCATCACTGCCAGCCACGGGAGGCATGAGCACGCGACACGACGGGCGCTGCTTTGGGCGAATGGAGCAAGAAGACCAGAGGTTGAAGAAGCACTACGGCCGTTGGATGGACATCGTACGATCACTGCAGCTAGAATCGTTTATATTGACTAAGTTGACAAAGCCCTTGGTACGGCCAACTCAAGAGGGCCCACAGCTCGGATTTGGCAGAGAACATATAGCCCATTTGCGATTTGTAAGAATGTACAGCCCATTTTTTTAATTCTAACGGAATTTACTACAGCCCATTTACAGTTTGTTAAAAGTACAGCCCAACTTCTAGCTAGGACAACGATTAATAATTTCAAACAACCGCCGTAACAGAATTCAAAAAAAAATCCCACATTTTGATGGGATCCGAAATATTTTTATCCGAAATTTCTAGTCAGGTTACATATAATTTCAAAATAAAGTTGTATTACGTTAAAATCCAACGAAATATTGCGCGCGCAACAAGTAATGAAATTAAAATTCCCAAATTCCAAAAATAATATATTTTTCAAACTAATTACGTGTTTGATGCATAATAATTGCCCAGTTATTATAATTACATCCCATTTATTATTTCTTAAAGTCCATTTTCTTGTTAAGCCTAATGCATACCTCCTAGGAAACTTTGCAGCCCAGCGGGGCGGATAACAAGTTGACCCAGATATTGTGTACAACTGTCGGCCCGATTGCATTGCTGATGTTGAAAAAAAGGCATGTGTAGTACAGTACAACCTAACATGGTTACTCAGCCCACATTCAAATGACGCACGGAAAGGCCCAAACAAGGCTTCTATACAACTTTTTGAAGTCACCGAGCTCAATTAATAACTTAAGAAAAAGTTAGATTACAGTGGAACCTAATTAAAAGCTGTCACGAGCAAATAAATAATTCAACGGGTCCCACTTGTGCGTAATGGCGTGTGTGTGCATGTGTGTGTGTGTGAGAGAGAGAAAGAGATAGAGAGAGAGACCCATCGGTCGATGCTCAGAATACATCTTTCAGCCATATGCATTGCTGATGCTCAGTAAAAACTTATATAGTTGACACAATCATATAGAACATCATAGCACACTGAACTTGCATACAAAAATTTCACGCAGGCGGCACCAATCAGGATGGAAGCAGTGGATTGCTACGGGAAGGGCTATGTTGAAATCAACGAAGTCGTACATATCGGTTCGTCGTCTTTATAAATGACGGGGAAATATCTTGAATGTTGTGCAAACAAAACAGATAGACAACACAATAAGTTCTGCTAGCACATTAAGTTGACGTACAACCCTTTCTAAAAAAAGTTCAGGTACAAAATTAGAACAGGTCACAATCAAATGTACTGGCATATCAGTGCTTCAGACCCATAGCTCAGATTTAACTAGTACTATCTGACAAGATTCAGTTGTTACCTCAAATTAGAGCACATCCAGGCAGCCAGCCCTGCCTCTTCTCCCAAAGAAGCAGTGGCCTCCGCCGCGCGATGGAGTAGGCCCTGTGCCATCCATCATTCCGAGCAACACGGGGAAAGTCTGACGTTGACTCCTGTAATGGACGTCGTCGACGGACCCTGGCACCAGCGGCGGCGGCAGGACTTCGATTGATGGATTGACCACTTCTTCGACATGCACGACCACTCGATACAGGTACATCCCTAACGTGGTCGGCGGCGGCCTTGGTGGCGACGAATAGTACAACCCCGGTTCCTGCACCGGTATCTCAACACCAATCACCTTCGGTATTGTGGACGGTTTCTTCATCCATGCCATAACCGCCGTGAGCCCACCGTATGCGGAGGAACAAACATACTTACGAGCTCACCTCCAAGGTCGTTGATAAGCTCGTTCATGGACTCGCTGTTCCAAGCACGTTGAGGCATGCCGTGGAAGGTAAGCTTTGTTCAAAACTCAATCTCATAGGGCACCGAGCCCCATCCTGGGTGCCACCGATCAAAGCTCACCGGTAGCGCCATCGCAGAACAAACGCCGGAAGATTCGAACACGATTGCGGTCGAAAGTTGTCCGGAACCTGACGAAGAAATCAGCTGGTGGTGGACAAACTTCGACGAGCAAGTCACTTATTTGGATGTCGTGCGCAATGCCAAGAGCTTTGACAAGGTCTTCCGCCGAGACGGGAGGCCAGTCGCCGTTGATGGTTACCATCAAGACTTTGCCGCAAACTGGTCGCGTCAAGCGCCGCCATGCCATTGTTGAGCAACAACACGCAGCGATCAAGGCAGGACGGACCTCGGGATCTCTCGCTCGGAGATCCGCGTTGACCGACGACATGATAGTGCGCTTGAGTACAGTGGAGCACAGGAGGGGATTTGGGGAATCGGAGTAGGAATCGAGATTCCATAGGTGGGGGAGGGCGGAGGCGGGGATGAAAAGGTAGCATGAATTTGAGCACGCGCCAATATGCTCTCGGCGCCAAGAAGCACACGAAAACACCGGTGGCGCCCACATGTCGGCCTAAGAGTCCTTATTCTTTCTTTTTGGAGAGCCCGGCCTTTTTTCAGGATCTTTTGAGAGCCCGGCACGAGAGTCATAATTGACATGTTTGGCAATCGCGTTACTACTCGCCCATATTCAACGACACCTCACCGGCCCAAACAAGTGTACATCATCGAAAAGACGTGAGCTCAAATTATATAACTTGGAAAAAGGAGATATACTACGAACCTTTGGAGAATGGTGAGGCCCTCATTTAGCCCACCAGTAGTTCGAGACAATAAACAGTTCGAAACAACGATATATACAACATTCAAACACTGAATAGTGACTACTACTGACATAAACAGCAAGACATGATAGTTCATAAGAAGTCTTGCTACGCCACCAAAACGCACCCATCTATAGCACTCAGACTCTCATGATCCAGACGAGAATGACATTCTAAACAGAAGCAACTATTACATAGAAAGAGTGACATAGACGAGGATGACCAAATGACAAGGAATATGCATAACAAAAGAAAGAACTACCCATCCAGAACCAGCGGCAAAGACAACAAAGTCATTCGAAGAGATGATCCAACACCATCATAATTTGCAGCCCCGCTTCAGTGACCAGTGATCCGGAGACACCAGTACTCCACCCTTTCGATGCAACAGCCCAATTACCTATTAACCTCGAGGCTTGAACCACATCACTGCATGTCATAATTGAGACATCCAAGGATCAAAGTTAATCCGGATGCCTTTGTCATTCTCACCTTCTTTTGGCTGCAGGTTTGTATCATTGACAATCGGGGAGTTTGCTCCCGAACTCCTAGGGCTCGCCGTAGACACAGCTTTTCCATAGCAAATGAGCCTCTCTCATCATCAAGGTCCTTGCCAACGGTGATCTCCTGGTTAATCGGATAATTGAGTCCGAGAAAGCGAGAGTGTGAACCAAGGCTGTTTACCCGCCTCTAACTAAAAAATCCTAAAGGCCCCAACAAGTCGGTATCCCGCTCATAGACGTAATACCGCTGTCCGGATACTCACGTATTACACGGTGCTTGTATACGATGGGGTTTTTGCAATATAACTTTTCCGGCTCATGTGTCCGAATGATCATCAGTCTTTTGACGTCGTCGATCGGCGAGGAACCGATTGTGCTTCCTGTTTTTGTCAAAGGTGGTGTGATTACAAAGGGCAAGAATTGTAGGGACACCGCATCATATCAAAAGGACAGCATTGTTAATGTAAGATCAGCATTGTTGAGTATGAGTAGGATAATGCAAGAAACAAGATGATATGTCCTGTTGGAACTGGAGGAAAATACAGGAAATGTATCTGGGTTCGAAAATTTAGAAGTGCCATGCATGGTTATACTCATGTTATCTCGCAATCGATTCTTCACAGGAAACTACCATGTCATGCATGTTATGTAATCATGTTCTATCCTCACAAACAAATTCTTCAAGGTAACTAACAGACCATGCATTGTTATATATACTCGTGTTCTGTGGGCAAAATTTTTGTGAGGATATTATTCTAGCCATTGATTCTTTGAAGGGCGAATATAGGTATGTACACATGGTAAGCATTGTAGATTTCACTACTTCCAAATATAGAGTTATCCATATGCACATCTACTTCCCTAATGTATGGTTAGATGAAACCAACAGTGTGGTGCATGTTTCTACATCATGAAAATGAGGAAACTAACATGGCCATTGATACACACTCATATTTAGTAGTAGTATATAGATTACCGTAAAATAAGGATAATATCCATATATTCCTAACCGTTTGATTATTCAGGGTACAAATTGGCTGTAATGACATGGTCACAATCACATGAATTAACTCATTCCAAATATAGCTAATTTACGGCGACCCAGTACATAACTGCCAAGAAGTTTCGGGCGATGGTGATCGGATCGATGTCGAGGGAAATGATGTACGGCGACACACTATATACCTGCAAAGAAGTTTCAGCTAATGGAGATCATATTGAAGTCGAGGGGCATCATGCACGCCTCCGTATCATGGTGAGCCAATCTCGCAAGACCAGATAGCAGCAAGCAGGGTGTCTTGAAAAGCTTAGGCCTCGCTTCGACGATGGCCGTGTGCATGTCCCTCGAGCAAGCAGCCAGCTGTAGGGCGGTCAACATATCCATACACGAACAACAGAGGTCGAGGATGTCACTGGGGAGATTGCTCTAATCGCGGCTCGTATGGATGATGCGCGGTTCGCGTTCGGCCATGGTGGAGTTTGGAAGGGGGCTTGATTTACGAGGGAGAAGGATGTCGGTCTTTGGAGCGGCTAGCGAGGGAATAGTGGTACTGGGGAGGCGAGTGAGGCAACGGTACACGGGGCACAGTGAGATGGAGACGGAGGCGGAGACGGAGGCGGAGAGAAGGAGATGGAGATGGAGTGGTGCTATGGGAGCGGAGAGGGAGACGAGGCAAGGCGCCAATGTGTCAGAAGCGGCGGTGACAGTACAAAGTGCATGTGGTGAGGCTGACTTTGGTAACCCGAACACGCCGCCTCTCTTGGACTAGTGTCAGGCGCAGGGTGTTGTCACTTCACTGTGAGGACCGGATGAATAGTATTTTGACCATCAAGTGTACCACAGTTGTACTACTACTACTACTAGTAGTAGGAACATGAGTACTCCAGTATTGTATAGCGGAAATAGGTCTCCCGTGCTAGCATGCCTGTTCATTTCATCGTTCAGGTATCATCCATATTGCGAGCAGAACCAAATTCTCGTGCATGCCCAATCAACGCCCTGCCGCGATGCATGCAGTGGTCGTTCTAGTGCATCAAGGACGGCATGCAGATCGTTCCACACTTGAGAAGAGGAAAAATGGAAAGGTAGAACGCGGCAGCAGAGGAAGAGAACGCTGGCTAACGAGGCTGGGAGGGGATCGAAAGGGAAGTTAATGCTCCACGCTTAAAGGTTTTGGGAAAACCTGGTTTTCATAAGGTGACTTATACTCACCTAAACGGAGGGAGTATTCCTTAACCAGAGAATGTTGTGTCTCCCACTCACGCGCTCAAAAAAAAGCTACGACACATTCTTTTTTATCTATTTGCATAGGTCCCACCTATCAGGAAGGATGGGCATGTACACGAACAGGTATGACTCCTCAGTCTACCCGCATAGCCTTTTTGTTTAGTCTACCTAGCCGTCTAATCAACTGCCCGCACGCCACTTCTCCCATTTACTTCTCCATCGGGAACCGATTTGCATCGGCTTCTTCACCTCCCCTTCGTCTTCATTTGCATCCAAACCCCACTACGTTCACATTGTTTTAACCTCTTTAAATAATCATCTACTACTTCAGTTAGACTAGCCATCTAATCCTAATTCTCCAAATCATAGCCCTCCGTTCCAGCGGTTCCAAATGGCGAAAGAGATCGAGATGGAGGTTTTTAGCGTCCAACATGTCCTCGTCGAAGGATCGATGCGCATAGTTGCCACTGTCGCCGTCCACCCAAGGGTTGTTCGGCAGTGGATCAACAATATATCCAACTCCCTCAAAAAGGTAGAGACGAGGGTCATCGGTCTCGACGCAGAGTACACGGAGCGTGCCCCTGGGAAGATCCAGCGCACCGCCGTCCTTCAGCTGTGCCTCGAAGATGATTTTTTGGTGTACCACATCATACAGTCGCCCACCATACCAGGTGAGCTTCATGATTTCTTGTCACGAGGAGGACGTATACTTCTGTGGGGCAGCCATCGAAGGGGACAAATAGAAGCTGGAGCCGTACAACCTTGATTTGAAAAGCATTGCTGACCTACAAACCAGAATCAAAATTCATGTAGAAGATTGTGCTAAACAGACACTGCTACGTCTCGAGCTTGCGTTGGATTTCCCCGAAGAGGAGAGGATGATGCAGCACAGTAGCATAAGTATTTCCCTCAGTTTTTGAGAACCAAGGTATCAATCCAGTAGGAGACTACGCGCAAGTCCCTCGTACCTGCACAAAACAATAGCTACTCGCAACCAACGCTTAGGGGTTGTCAATCCCTTCACGGTCACTTACGATAGTGAGATCTGATAGAGATAATATTTTTGGTATTTTTTGGTATAAAGATGCAAAGTAAAAAGTAAAAGCAAAGCAAGTAAATAAAGTGATGGAGATTGATATGATGAGAATAGACCCGGGGCCATAGGTTTCACTAGTGGCTTCTCTCAAGAGCATAAGTATTCTACGGTGGGTGAACAAATTACTTGTTGAGCAATTGACAGAATTGAGCATAGTTATGAGGTTATCCAGCGGTGATCATGTATATAGGCATCACGTCCGTGACAAGTAGACCAAACGATTCTCGCATCTACTACTATTACTCCACTCATCAACCGCTATCCAAAGATGCATCTAGAGTATTAAGTTAAAAATAGAGTAACGCCTGTAAGCAAGATGACATGATGTAGAGGAATAAATTCATGCAATATGATAAATACCCCATCTTGTTATCCTCGATGGCAACAATACAATACGTGCCTTGCAACCCTTTACATCGGGTTAAGGACACCGCAAGATTGAACCCAAAGCTAAGCACTTCTCCCATTGCAAGAACTACCAATCTAGTTGGCCAAACCAAACGGATAATTCAAGAGACTTGCAAAGATAACTTAATCATACATAAAATAATTCAGAAGAATCAAATATTTTCCATAGATAAGCTGGATCATAAATCCACAATTCATCGGTCTCAACAAACACACCGCAAAAAGAATATTACATCGAATAGATCTCCACGAGAGGGGGAGAACATTGTATTGAGATCCAAAAAGAGAGAAGAAGCCATCTAGCTACTAGCTATGGACCCGAAGGTCTGAAGTAAACTACTCACACTTCATCGGACGGGCTATGGTGTTGATGTAGAAGCCCTCCATGGTGGATGCCCCCCCGTGAGCTCCTAACAGGCCCCAAGATGGGATCTCGTGGATACAGGAAGGTACGGCGGTGGAATTAGGTTTTTGGCTCCCCTTACGATCTGTTGAAGTGCGAGGTATATATATAGGAGGAAGGAGTACGTCGGTGGAGCATCAGGGGGCCCACGAGGCAGGGGGCGCGCCCCCACCCTCGTGACCGCCTCTGGCACTCCTTGGAGTAGGGTCCAAGTCTCCTGGATCACGTTCGGTGAGAAAATCACGTTCCCGAAAGTTTCATTCCGTTTGGACTCCGTTTGATATTTCGTTTCTTCGAAACAGTGAAATAGGCAAAAAACAGCAATTACAGGCTGGGCCTCCGGTTAATAGGTTAGTCCCAAAAATAATATAAAAGTGGAAAATAAAGCCCATTATAGTCCAAAACAATAGATAAAGTAGCATGGAGCAATCAAAAATTATAGATACGTCCGACGTATCAGGCATCTAAGCTTAATTCCTGCTCGTCCTCGAGTAGGTAAATGATAAAAAGGGAATTTTTGATGCGAAGTGATACTTTGGCATAATTTCAATGTAAATCTTCTTAATTGTGATATGAATATTCAGATCCGAAAGATTCAAGACAAAAGTTCATATTGGCATAAAAATAATAATACTTCAAGCATACTAATCAAAATAATTATGTCATCTCAAAATAACATGGCCAAAGAAAGTTTGTCCCTACAAAATCATATAGTTAGGCTATGCTTCATTTTCGTCACACAAAGATGTTCCCAACTTCTATACCCCCGATGACAAGCCAAGCAATTGTTTCTTACTTAAATAATCTCAAACTTTTTCAACCTTCACGCAATACATGAGCGTGAGCCATGGATATAGCACTATGGGTGGAATATAATATGATGATGGGGATTGTGTGGAGAAGACAAAAAAGGAGAAAGTCTCATATTGACGAGGATAATCAACGGGCTATGGAGATACCCATCAATTGATGTCAACATGAGGAGTAGGGATTGCCATGCAACGGATGCACTAGAGCTATGAATGCTCAACAAAATAAAACTAGTGGGTGTGCATCATGAAGACCTAGGGCATTTGAGGAAGCCCATGAAGACCTAGGGCATTTGAGGAAGCCCATTGTAGGAATATACAAGCCAAGTTCTATAACGAAAAATTCCCACTAGTATGAAAAAGACAACTTATGAGACTCACTATATGAAAAACATGGTGCTACTTTGAAGCACAATATATGAGACTCACTACATGAAGAACATGGTGCTACTTTGAAGCACAAGTGTGGAAAAAGAGATAGTAGCATTGCCCTTTTCTTTTCTTTTTTTGGGCCTTTTTTTTGCCTTTCTCTTTTTTTTCTTTTTTTTGGGCAACGCTCTAATAATGATGATCATCACACTTCTATTGATTACAACATGAGGATTACAACTCGAAACTAGAACAAGATATGACTCTATATGAATGCCTCCGGCGATGTACCGGGATGGTGCAACGAATCAAGAGTGACATGTATGAAAATAATGCATGGTGGCTTTGCCACAAATACGATTTCAGCTACATGATCATGCAATGGCAATATGACAAAAGTAAAGTATGTCATGATGATGATGGTGGAAGTTGCATGGCAATATATCTCGGAATTGCTATGGAAATGCCATAATGGGTAGGTATGGTGGCTGTTTTGAGGAAGATATAAGGAGGTTTATGTGTGATAGAGCGTATCATATCACGAGGTTTGGATGCACCGGCCAAGTTCGCGCCAAATCTCAATGTGAGAAAGGGCAATGCGCGGTACCGAAGAGGCTAGAAATGGCGGAAAGGTAAGAGTGCGTATAATCCATGGACTCAACATTAGTCAAAAGAACTCATATACTTATTGAAAAAATTTACAAGTCATCAAAAATTCAAGTACTACGCGCATGCTCCTAGGGGGATAGATTGGTAGGAAAAGACCATCGCTCGTCACCGACCTCCACTCATAAGCATCCACAAGCCAGGTACACTTCATGCTTCAAATTTGTTACACAACTTTAACCATACGTGCATGCTACGGGACTTACAAACTTCAACACAAGTATTTCTCAAATTCACAACTACTCAACTAGCATGACTTTGATATTATTAGCTCCATATCTCAAAACAATTATCAATCATCAAATTTATCTTAGTATTCAACGCACTCAAAAGAAAGTTTCACATATCTTGAACACCAAGTATATTAACATTAAGCAAATTACCATGCTATTAACGACTCTCAAAATAATCTAAGTGAAGCATGAGAGATCAAGTTTCTTTAAAACAAATCCACCATCGTGCTCTAAAAGATCTAAATGAAGCACTAGAGCAAAAATTATCACGCTCAAAAAGATATAAGTGAAGCACTATGAGCAAACTATCAAGCTCAAAAGATATAAGTGAAGCACATAGAGTATTCTATCAAATTTCAAATCATATATGGCTCTCTCAAAAGGTGGGTACAGCAAGGATGATTGTGGTAAACTAGCAAGCAAAGACTCAAATCATACAAGACAGTCCAAGCAAAACACATATCATGTTGGTGAATAAAAATATAGCTCCAAGTAAATTACCGATGGAAGTGGATTTAAAGAGGATGCCTTCCGGGGCATCCCCAAGCTTTGACTTTTGGTGTCCTTGGATTATCTTGGGGGTGCCATGGGCATCCCCAAGCTTAGGCTCTTTCCACTCCTTGTTCCATAATCCATCAAAAGAATTCACCCAAAACTTGAAAACTTCACAACACAAAACTCAATAGAAATCTCGTGAGCTCCGTTAGAGAAACAAAACAAAAGACTACTTTAAGGTACTGTAATGAACTCATTATTTATTTATATTGGTGTTAAACCTACTGTATTCCAACTTCTCAAAGGATTGTAAACTATTTTACTAGCCATAGATTCATCAAAATAAGCAAACAACACACGCAAAACAGAATCTGTCAAAAACAGAACAGTCTGTAGTAATCTGTAACTAACGCAAACTTCTGGAACCCAAAAAATTCTACCAAAATTATAAGACCTGGAAAATTTGTTTATTGATCAGCAGCAATTGGAATCACTATTTTATCACGTTCTGGTGATTTTTAACAATTCGGGCACTGATCACAAAGATTCTGGAAATTACAGCAAGATCAAATAACTATCACCCAAGAAGATCCAATAGGTCCAACTTGGCACGAACACTAATTAAAAGATAGAATCACATCTAAACAGAGTCTAGATGGATTATTTTATTCCTAAACAGAACCAAAAACAAAAAACACAAAGTAAAATTGGGTTGCCTCCCAACAAGCGCTATTGTTTAACGCCCCTAGCTAGGCATAAAAACAAGGATAGATCTAGGTGGTACCGTAGTAATAAGATAGATCGGTGAAGCTCATTTCATATTCCCTATGTTCGGCAGCAAGTTTTCTTTGAGGCAAGCAAAAGTAAACAAAAGGGCTAAATTTAATAGGACAAAAGTCCCCAAGATCAATTTTAGGAGGTATAGGTTCCTCCTTCGGCCCTTCGTATTGCACAACCAATTCATCATTATAAGCATTCTTTTGACAGAACTTGGTGAGCCTATGCTCAAGAGAGCATCCTAGCTCATTATTTCGAATAGCCAAATCATCATTAAGCTCATAGATTCTATCAATTAAAATATTGGTAGGCACTTTTTTCTAAGATTTTCATTGAAAGCAACATAGTCGATAGATTGAAAACGCATTATTTCTTCTTGATCAAAAAGGATAGATTCTATGGGAGGACGGCGGCGTCCACCCTATTATCTTGAAGATTTCTTTGGCTTCTTTTATTATAAATCTGAATTCATGAGCCAAAAAGATAGTAGCGGCACGCTTAACAGAAGAGTGTTCAATATTAGAAAATTCTAGGAAAATTCTTTGTATAGAAGGGTGCATATGCATAAATTGCCTTTCAAGTTCAACGATAAGCATGGCAATAGCGTCCGCAAGACTACTATTTCTATGGGGAATAGAACCACCCATAGAGGGTAAAGCACCAGCACAAGTAAAGAAATCTTGAATAACTCCTTTTCCAATAATATTACCACTACCGATTCGAAATCTTTTTGTGTGATAGGTAGGGGATTCTTCAGCAGGAGCTTCAGAATTTTCCATATTATTATCACCCATATCGGCGATAATTTCCCCAATTTCAGACATAGCGACAAGCAAGCAAACTAACACACGAGCAAACAAAAGGCAAGGGGAAAAAGAGGAGGAGATTGGGAAAGAGAGGGCGAATAAAACGGCAAGGGTGAAGTGGGGGAGAGGAAAACGAGAGGCAAATGGAAAATAATGTAATGCGAGAGATAGGGATTGTGATGGGTACTTGGAATGTTGACTTTTGCGTAAGCCTCCCCGGCAACGGCGCCAGAAATTCTTCTTGCTACACCTCGAGCTTGCGTTGGATTTCCCCGAAGAGGAGAGGATGATGCAGCACAATAGCGTAAGTATTTCCCTCAGTTTTTGAGAACCAAGGTATCAATCCAGTAGGAGACTACGCACAAGTCCCTCGTACTGCAAGAAAGCGATAGCTACTCGCAACCAACGCTTAGGGGTTGTCAATCCCTTCACGGTCACTTACGAGAGTGAGATCTGATAGAGATAATATTTTTGGTATTTTTGGTATAAAGATGCAAAGTAAAAAGTAAAAGAAAAGCAAGTAAATAAAGTGATGGAGATTGATATGATGAGAATAGACCCGGGGGCCATAGGTTTCACTAGTGGCTTCTCTCAAGAGCATAAGTATTCTATGGTGGGTGAACAAATTACTGTTGAGCAATTGATGAGAATTGAGCATAGTTATGAGGTTATCTGCAATGATCATGTATATAGGCATCACGTCCGTGACAAGTAGACGAAACGATTCTGCATCTACTACTATTACTCCACTCATCGACCGCTATCCAAAGCATGCATCTAGAGTATTAAGTTAAAACAAGAGTAACGCCTGTAAGCAAGATGACATGATGTAGAGGAATAAATTCATGCAATATGATAAATACCCCATCTTGTTATCCTCGATGGCAACAATACAATACGTGCCTTGCAACCCTTTCTCACATCGGGTTAAGGACACCGCAAGATTGAACCCAAAGCTAAGCACTTCTCCCATTGCAAGAACTACCAATCTAGTTGGCCAAACCAAATGGATAATTCGAAGAGACTTGCAAAGATAACTTAATCATACATAAAATAATTCAGAGAAGAATCAAATATTTTCCATAGATAAGCTGGATCATAAACCCACAATTCATCGGTCTCAACAAACACACCACAAAAAGAAGATTACATCGAATAGATCTCCACGGGAGAGGGGGAGAACATTGTATTGAGATCCAAAAGAGAGAAGAAGCCGCCTAGCTACTAGCTATGGACCCAAAGGTCTCAAGTAAACTACTCACACTTCATCGGAGGGGCTATGGTGTTGATGTAGAAGCCCTCCGTGGTGGATGCCCTCCCATGGAGCTCCTAACAGGCCCCAAGATGGGATCTCGTGGATACAGGAAGGCATGGCGGTGGAATTAGGTTTTGGCTCCCCTTCCGATCTGTTGAAGTGCGTGGTATATATAGGAGGAAGAATGCGTCGCTGGAGCGTTAGGGGCCCACGAGGCGGGCGCGCCCCCACCTCGTGACCGCCTCTGGCACTCCTTGGAGTAGGGTCCAAGTCTCTGGATCATGTTCGGTGAGAAAATCACGTCCCGAAGGTTTCATTCCGCTTTGGACTCCGTTTGATATTCCGCTTCTTGAAACACCGAAATAGGCAAAACAAAGCAATTGGGCTGGGCCTCCGGTTAATAGGTTAGTCCCAAAAATAATATAAAAGTGGAAAATAAAGCCCATTATAGTCCAAAACAATAGATAAAGTAGCATGGAGCAATCAAAAATTATAGATACATTGGAGACGTATCAGACACCATCCCTATTCGACGTAGCAAATTTTCTGCTCGGTACAAATCTTCAGAAGGGTGACGAGGCGGTGGCATTAAGGTCGTCTGGATGGGAGAATTATCCCTTGACGTACGAGCGGATAAAATATGCTGCCCTCGATGCCCGTGTGAGTTTCGAGATAGCTGCAAGGTCCAAAGAGCTTGTTGCGAAGCCGTCTCCCACAGAGAATGAGAACAAGAAGAAGAAGAAGAAGAAGAAGAAGAAGAAGAAGAAGAAGAAGAAGAAGAAGAAGAAGAAAACGATGCACCAGTAGGAGGGCATTATGGATGGATGAACTATTTCCTCTCTTGTAAAAAAATTATTCCCTCTCGGTGTATATTGATATAGATGGACTATTTCGATGGTGTGCATGTCTTTGGAACAGAGTAGTAGCATGGGTCCGCTTGACTATAAGGAACTATTTATCCGCATATATAGCTTTCTCTCGCTACTCCTTCCAAAGGATCGGTATGCAAAGTGCATGTGTCCGTAGACATGACAGCTTGTCCATGGAAGTTCAACTATGGCGACCATCACGCTTTCATCTCGCGATTTCCACGACGCCTCTCCAACCCACGGCACCACGCCCGACGGCGCCTCACCCTGTCGCCGGCCGCACCGCCCCTCTGCCTTTGTGTGCATGACATGTGGGCCACCTAAAATGCGGCGAGCATCAAGTTTCTACCACAACCACCCGCTATTCCCACGACGCCGCTCGAACCCATGAAACCACATGTCCCCTGACCTGCGGCTCACCCCTCTTGGCCCCACTGCCCCTCTGCCTTCGGGAGCATTACATGTGGACCAGTCACCTATCGGGTCCACATGTTATTGACTCAAAGGTAGGTGTAGTAAAGCTGAAGCTCACCCCGACGGCCCCGAGAGGGAAATGTAACTCTGCGCCAGGGCTTGTGGTGCTCAAAGACTTAACTCGTGCCAAACTCGAGATTTGTTTCTTTACTATACATGCACGCAACGATTTAATGGACATTGTAATCTCAACATGTGATGGGGAGCTCTAAATTTGAATTTGAAACTTATAAAACGAATAAACCGGGAGAGAGGGAGTATATCGTAGGATGTGTCCCATACAAAATAAGTCCCTGGTTTGTCACCTTGAAGATGCGGTTAGAAAGGAGCACAACGCCTTCCTACTCAGACGGCAACAAATCGGCCGCAGACAAAGATGGTCCGCCTTTGACCGCCATGTGCAAGGTTCATGCTATCTTATTCAATCTCACCGTGGTTCCATCGCATTACCAATTCATGCGGTGGCCCGTTGCATGGCTGATCCCAATGTTGGACAAAGGTTCTACGGAACGGTGTCACGGTTGTAAATGTTGTGCAAATTGATGTTGGTACCCTCCCGTACATATGCAAGCCAATCTCCACTGCACCGAGCCTAGCCTCGTGAAACAGCAAGGTGGGGAGAATTAGGAAATGGACACGGAAGTAGTCTTTAGAATGCATTTACTACATGATCAAACTCATATTACCTGCTCATCGGAGGAAATCCGAGTGCCCCTCAACGTCGGCATCTCAAGGGGCGTCAACTTGCAACTACGGCCACGCCGCGCTGGAGAGACCCCCAAGGAAACATCCTCGTATGCTCCACGGAACATCAAGATGCATTTGTATGAGTAGTTTATCTTGTGAGAGAAAAGGATGAACGAGGAAGGCCTCTAGAGATAGAGATGGACACTACTACTACCAATGTCTTTGGCCCATGCGTTGCAATGGATCCAAACTAGTAGAATAATACTTGTTCACGTGCTTGAAATATAAACACTCTAGTTTTGATATACATGTGTCGCCAGAACCATACCTTGTCCATGGAAGTTGAACCACGGCGACCATCACGCTTTCTTGTTTCTACCATCGCCACACCCACACCTCGATTCCCACGACGCCGCTCCAACCCACGGCATGACGCCCCCCGGCGAGGACATGGATCCTCCGACGCGTGGCTATCATCGCCTTGCTCGCCTTTCCTTCACGGGTGGGACCCACGCTTATTGGTCCCACATGTCGCTGATGTAATGGTAGGGTTGTTCGTGCCCTCATCCCTCTCGGCCCCACCGCCTTCCGCCTTTGTGTGCATGACATGCGGGCCACCTGAATCAAGGGCGACCATCAACTTTCTACCACAGACACACCCGATTGGACGCGGTTTGCTCGCTTCTTGTCAGTACTCGATCCGTACTCCCGCACCATCGAATTTTCATCCAATGGTGACACATTTCGTCCCGGGCATCAATCCTCTACCGGAGTACTATATGTACTACAGTACTACCCGCCGGTGTGGCCATCTACGCCTCAGAACGCCCAAATTGTGGCACCTCGCCACGCCACGCCACCACCGGCGGTTCATCTCGAACGAGTAAGTCACGAACCACGCCACCACCATGAGAATGACATGTGGGCCAGTCGCATTTAAGGTCCGCATGTCATTGACTCATAGGTCAGGCACTAAGCCACCGAAGTTCGGTCCCGTGGGCCCCGAGAGGGAAATGTAACTCCTGCGGCAGGCCTTGTGGTGCTCTCGCAATACGAGCTCGTGGCAAAACTGGAATTTGTTTCTTACCAGTACTACCAACTGGAGTAGTACTAGTAAGGTACACGTGCATTGCACGCATGAGATTCTGGTGGTTTGTGCATTATGCTTCTACATGTGGAGTTTTACGGATTCTAACATGTGGCAAAATCTGGTGGAATGTAAGGTTAGGCAAGTTTGATTAACTTAGGTGAGTGTTTGGTTCAAGTCACACCTTAGGCAAGCCACACTAAGGCCCCACATGACATACACACAAAAAATGTGGCAAGATTCCCTTAGGCTTGCCAACTTGTGGCTCTCATTTTGAAGAACTAATACTTTGCCTAAGCTTAGTTGTGGCAAAGTTAGTCATGAATTAAGTTCAACCATGGAGTCTTCTAGATTATACATGTGGCAGAATCTGGTGGATGATATCCAACGGCCAGTAGTGCTCGGATTTGCCATCTTTGTACCGTCACATTGGCTTCATCCAACGACCAACTTCCAAAGTTTTTCACACACTATATAGGGGGTATAGATATAGATGTGTCGGTCCGTTGCAATGGATCCAAAGTATATCTATTTAGTGGAGTGCACTCTAAACACATTATCTATTTATTTTTCTCTAACCTTCCGTAGCCATGCAACGAAGCCACATAAGCTTCATGGGTGCCCCCCACATAATATTATTCATACTACGTTGATTGAAAAAAAGATAAATCACCCAAAACAAGATCTTCCCTTTTTTGTTCCTACGATGTTGTGCCGTACGCATCTACTAGTTGTATAGTGGTAGTACTAGTAATATAGTATTAGGAGTACAAACTTGGTACTAGTAGGAGTAGTACTAGTATGGAATGCTCCTACTCTATCAACGAGCCCCGCCTGACACCAAATTTCTTGGCTTCCGTGCAACAGCTAGATCTTCCCCTCATTTCTGTTTTCCAACCCGGCGGCGGGCGGGGTGTCGGTTTGCTCAACGGCGGTCCCACATGAAAGTGAAAATGCTAGGCAACACGCCTTCCCTAAGCTATGTGTCGTGCCGGACCGGCCGTGTTGTACTCCCGATTCCAGGCGTAGGGGGTGCGACGCTAACGCTGCAGGCCTTTTCCTTTTACTAGCAATGTGCCCGTATGCGCTATGACGGATCCAATGTAGTAGAATAGTAGTATTTGTTCACAAACTTGAAAGAAATCACTATTGTTTTGATATACTCCTAATATATTACTCCCTCTGTACCTAAATATTTGTCTTTTTGAGATTTCAAATGGACTATCACATACGGATTATATAGACATGTTCTAGTGTTTCTAGCAAGATGCCCGCGCGTAACGGGTTAATGGAAAAGGTAAGCACAACTTATAAATTGACGGATGGAGTACTAGTTACAGTGATGCATATAATTAAGCAAAGGGATCGCACATGTCGGTATTGAATGGAATGAGAATACAACAGCACAATAAGAATTAAGGCCACGATGATGCGATCGCAGTGGTGGTTACAGAAGGCAAGAAGAAAGATGGATCCACAAACGTACGACCTCCTCCTCCTTAACTTAGTGCGCCGCCACCGACCGCGGCTATGGAGCGGCGGCTTTTGTGGCGAGGTCGAGGTGCTTCTCAGCAAAGGCATCCAAGGCTTCCAGACGGTTGAGGAAGGCCAACGTCGTAGCGTCCTCACTGGCCTTGTAGATACATATGTACACGATTTGCTCGTACACGTGGATGTGTAGGTCGACGAATTCATGCATGGCGAGGCGCCTCGCGCCGAGCGCGACCTCCAGGTGGACATTCTTCGTGGCATCGGCGGGCAGTCGCAGGGCCACCAGTGCTTGAAAGAGGTTCCGGCCATGGAGGCCGATTAGGGTGGCAGGCAATGAGGAGCCCGGGCGCGCGGGCTGGAGGAGTACGGCGATGTCGTCCGCGAGCTTCTTGAGGACGGTGAACTTGTTGCTGGTGGCAACGATCATCTGGTCCAACTGAGAGTCATAGTTGGCGTCGATGGCGGCCATCCACCAGCCGGTCTCCAACACCGTCTGGAGACGATCCTCGGCGCCATGCTGCAGGCCGGCGTCGTGGACCATCTGGCGCAGTCAAGCCGCTCACGCGCACGCCGCCATGGGTCTGGAGTGAGCTCTTTTGCGCTTAGTGTAGGTGCTTAGGCAAATGCTTAGGTGCGTACGATGTGGTAGATGCATTGGAATGGAGGGGCGCCTTTATATGAGGGCAATGAGGGCAAACTGCGTTGCATTCACATCGTGCAGCCTCTTTTCCCGGACCTCCTCCCATTACTTCCCTCATGCATTAACTGAAGGAGGATGCATTGGCCGTTCAACATATCGGGAACCGCTACTCCCTCCCTCGTCTGCATTAAAGCCGTATTGGGAACTGCGCCACCCACTGTCAAATCGAATACTCCCTCCGTCTAGGTGAGTATTAAGTCATCTTACGAAAACCAAATATTAAACACATAGGCGTGGTGCATTAACTCTCACGTTCTTTCTTATTTTTTGACATAAATAGAGGAATGACTTGTATGCTTTTAATAACTTGAGACTATCAAACATGACATGAAGTGGTCAGTTCATTGCACAAGAACAAATACAACCCACGTCAGCACACACGCATCTTATAGCAACACATCCAATGGCTATAAAAGATGGATGAGACCAAATTATATCTCATCTAGATGAGTTCTAGCAAAACTGTATTAATAATACTTAGGCTGGTCATAGTGGGAGTAACTTAGACTAGTAACATGTATATGTTTCTAGTCTATGTTACTACCTCTATAGTGCATAGTATCATAGATTAGGATCGTAGGTGGTCTCATTTATTGCCATGCATGATACATAGTAGCATCGCATTTATTATGTTACGGTATCTACCTATGTTACTATAACCATCTTTCTCTTCTTTAATTGCCTGCCACATAAGCATGTTTGCGAGTCCCAAGTGCATGTTACTACTTATGTTACCCCCACTATGGCCAGCCTTAGTAGTCTTGCGCCATGTATCATATATTAGCATCATGTAGTATTTATTGCCATGTATGACACATAGTTCACGAGCGCTCTCTATATGTACCACCTTTTTTTTTCAAGTTTTGCTCCATGGCGCAATCCATCGATACTACTACTATACAAAAGTGGAGTATATACATTTTTTAAAAGGCTAGAGGGCGGGCGCCTAGCTCGGTCGGGCCACGAGAGGCGAGGGCCTTTGTGATTTGACGGCTCATTAATGCTTGTCAAATTGAATAATCTTGCACCGCCACTGCACGCCTGGGCGCCCATTAAACCCCTCCGTTAAACCCGCATGCAACCGAGAATCCTACTCGCCACACGTCTGCTCATGAGCGGGCCGGAATTAAACGCAACACCGGCCGAGCTCCTCCCGCCCGCCTCGCTTTAAACGAGGCCGACGCCGCCAAGCTCCTACCGTCGCCCTTTATTTACACGAGGCCGCATGCATACGGGCAAGAATCGCACCCCTCCGCCGCTCCCCCATCCCCTCCTTCACCATTTTCTCCACTCTCCCGATGGCTTCCGATGAGCCGTTCTCCAGCATATTACCCGGCTGGGTGGCCCACCGAGCCCTCCGGATACGGGCGAGGCCGCTTGGTGCTTCACCAACCTCGCTTGGCCCAACGGAGCCAGTTGCCGCCCCAAGCAGGCGCGTGGTTCAGCAACTCGCTGCTCCAGTTCAGCTCGATGAGAAGTGGCGACTTGCTCCACGCCGGCACGGCGGCGAGCACGCTGGTACGGGCGCCGTCGCTGCCGCTGCCGTGCATCAAGGCCACCGGTGTTCACGGTGGGCGCGCCTCCCGTGTCTGTGGGCGCGCCTCCCGTGCCTGCGGCAGCGCCATGCAGGCAGAGACAGAAGCCGGGTGCGTGGAGAGCGACGAGTCGGTGGCCAGCTTCTCCGTGTCCGCCGCCATCATCGAGGAGAAGTAGAACACGGGAGGCCACCGCCACTTGGGACCCATGAAGGCCACCGCCGAGGCGACGACCGCGGATTCAGGTGGTTTCTTTGCTGCTTCGTCTCTTCCGAGGACCTTCGTCGACACGCAAGTGTCTGACGGACATGAGGAAGACAAAGGGATCATGGCGCCATTTAGAACTAAAATAAGTCTAGATATATCCATTTCTAGGACAAGTATTTCCGGACGGAGGGAGTATTAATTATACAAGAGAGCCGGATTGGCACCTCTTAGTTCATGTAAATGTAATGAATTCCATCATGTTTATATGAAGATCCGCTTTTTATACGAAATCCTTCATGCTTATATGAAATTAGTCCGTGTTTGCATGAATTTCATTTGGTTGGTTAGAGTTGTAAAAATGTATGATTACCGGCGTTTGATGTCGCCCTCCATGGAAGGAAGCGGGAGGAAATTTGCTTGCCGTTGGAGATGCTCTTTATCTTGGAAATAATAGAGTGACATCCAATCCATTTGAGTTAATTGCCTGTATGATTGTCCCTCTATAAAAGTTAACTGCATGTACAAAGGTACACATGACTTGCGTGGTGGCTACAACTGCATGTAAAGTTAAAAAGAAACAAGTCCATCCTTAATATTCTAAGTACTCAGTGGGTTCCAATCACAAGACAAGAGCGAAATAAGTACATATTAAATAAGTAGAGTAATATATAATATAAAAATATAAAGTTAAAAGACAGAATTCGAACTCATGTGATCGCTTTGCGAGCATCCGGCGCTAACCAGCCCAGCACATTTTTGTTGTAGACCATGCTGGAGATATATCTCCATGTCTACTCTTATATATACTCCATTCGTTCCTAAAATATTTGTCTTTTTCAGATTTCAAATGGACTACCACATAAGGATGTGTATGTTGACATATTTTAGAGTGTAGATTCACTCATTTTGCTACGTATGTCTTTTCAGGAAGGGGTCAGATTTGTCCTTCGTTTATTTATGAGGTATCCAGATGGCACTGCACCGCCAAGAAAAGAGGGTAACATCAAAATTATAGACTACTTTTTTGAGTATGTTGGTAAGGTCCGGTCATAGTCACTTGTTGAAATCTCTAAAAAGACAATATTTCCTCCATCTCGAATACTTGTCATCAAAATGGATAAAAGGAAATGTATCTAGACGTATTTTAGTTTTAGATACATATCTTTTTATCCATTTCGATGACAAGTATTTTCGGACGGAGGGAGTAGAAAACAGAGTTGGTGATGATGGTGTGCGTGCCATCCTGCAATATAGGCTGTCGGATTTATATCTAACGGATAGGAAAAAACTATGGCAATTTTGCAAAAATATACCCACACGTCTCTCCACATTCGCAAATAAGGCCTTCCCTCGTTCAGCCTTTTCTCTCACAAGATAAACTACTCATACAAATGCATCTTGATGTTCCGCAGAAGGCACGGGCAGCTAGCTAATTTCTTTTAAAATAGTTGCTGCGATAATTGGGTTGAAGTGATATATTTTATGTCTACCCCGAATGATTTCAGATTCACTAGTAGTAACAAAGAAAAGGTTGCCTTGTTAATTAACAGAAAACAGGGTGAAAACTATCACGTGAGGCCGGTAAAAACAAGGCACACTGGGTTCAGCGTCATCGTCACTACAATTGTGTGCGCGCGAGAAGTCTACATATCGAGGGGGCTACCGAGCGAGGCACCGAAACACAATGTTTGAGAGAGAAACCAATTGACAGATTATGAACAGATCGAGTTGTCACCCTTCTGCTGTCATTGTTGGGGGGGGGAGGGAGAGAAAGACGTATCGAGAGTGTGCGCGGTAGGCACAGAGGCACAACTAGCGAGTGTGTGTGTGTGTGTGTGTGTGTGTGTGTGTGTGTTTGAAAGAGGAGTAGCTAGATTATTATCAAGATCGATGTGCCACCCTACTCCTTCGGTGCCGGGTAGTGTGTGTGTGTGTATGTTTGAGAGAGAATCCAGCCGATAGATTAGTATCAAGATCGAGGTGTCACCCTACTCCTTCGGTGCGGGGTAGTGTGTGTGTGTGTGTGTATGTTTGCGAGAGAAGCCAGTCGATAGATTAGTATCAAGATCGAGGTGTCACCCTACTCCTTCGGTGTGGGGTAGTGTGTCTGTGTGTATGTTTGAGAGAGAAGCCATTCGATATATTAGTATCAAGATCGAGGTGTCACCCTACTCCTTTGGCGTTGGGAAGTGTGGGTGTGTGTGCGTGGGGGGGGCAGTGACACTCACATATCTCTACTCTTATAAAAAAATAGAGTTGGTGATGATGGTGTTCCTGCCATCCTGCAATATAGGCCATCCGATTTATATCTGACAGACAGGAAGGAAAATATGGCAATTTTGCAAAAAGATACCCACATCCCTCTCCGCATTTGCAAATAAGACATTCCCTCGTTCATCCTTTTCTCCCACAAGATAAACTTCTCATACAAATGCATCTTGATGTTCCGTGCAACGCATGGGCATCTTGCTAGTAGGGAGAAGGAGTTTGTGTGACACATATCTAGCCATATTAAGGGATAGGTAGATAGCATATGTGTGAGAGACATTATTATACTTTGAGACATTAGTGGCTGTGGGTGGGTGGAATTAAAGGGGTGGGCGTGTTAGACACAGAGAGCGTGTGTGTTTCTGTGTGAGAGACTTGTAGGACGGGGTAGAAAGACAAATTTAACCCTGACGGAGGGAGAGAAATACACGAAGTGTGCGTGTGTGATTCCGATGCCCACAGGGAAATGAGATATGTATGCGTGTCAGAGAGATTGCACAATTCATTCACGTATCACTATCTAGCGATCGTGGACGTGCATCGCTTGAACATAAGTCAATATCTACTTCGTATCGTGGCCAAAGGTACAATATCGATTCAACGCTATCAAGATTGGACACTCACATATCACATTTTTTTCTATTTAAATAAACCTTTTCAGTTGTGCATGCCAAAGTTACAGTGATGCTTCTTCAAACAACCAATGTAGCTATCATGTACATGCACCATTGTTACTCTTGCATTCAAATTCATAGTCTTGGATGATTTAAGTTTCTATTTTGAAGTAATATATGTAATATTCATATGTGAATTCAACGGGTACGCAATTTACGAAATGGAGGCTATGTAATCATATGAGGTAACACTTTTAAGTAGCTAACTACAATATCCATTTCTTTTTGTGCGCCTCTACACTAACACGTCAATGCATTATGTTTAAACTAAATAACCAATGGCACTAAATTATCTATTTACACGAGAAATACATAGGCTGAGCGTTTGATCCCTTTTTTTGTGAACGCGCCACTACACCCGTATGATTGGCCGCGCTCATGTGAACTTCCAAGTTATCAGCGCATCATCCCGAGTTATTGTCTTTTTTTCTGGGGTGGAATTCACACCAGTTATTAACTGCTGACGCGTACCCCATGTACACAGTCTAGCATGACCTTCCCGCTAGCACGGTCCAAAATTAGTTGAAACTGGATACGAACGATCCCGCGGGCGGCAAAATCTCCCGCCTCCTTCTAAAATTTCCGCCACCTTAGACTTTAGCATGCGAAATCACCCTTTTGTCCTTGGTGCACGAAGACCAACAGCCATAATACCGCCCTCATCTACATGATAGGTCGGGCTGCTTTGGTAACTTCCGGTTCCCCCACTACACGGCACCCCATTTCCTCTCCCTCCCGCAAAAACGACTAACTCCACAAAGACCAGAGCATCTTACATCATGTCGTCTGCATTTCATCGCCTCTTTCTCCCTCCTCTCAAACCCTAGATCGCTCATCCACCGCTGCACTATAGCCCATTCATTGCCAAGGCGTCCACCTCACGGATCCGCCTGCGGCCGCATCTACCCTCCCACCTCCCCTAGAAACAAGTAGACTGCTCATCCACCATCGTACCACAACCCATTTAGTGTCGGCCTTGTACACGGCGCCGGATCTGCTTCACGGTACTCTCATCAACCGGCCAAGGCTCGCAGCTGCTCATTCAGATTCCCCACGGAGAGACGCCGTCCCACACTCCCGGAGCCGCCCACCAACGCCTGGCCGACGGCCTCTCGATCCTCTTCACGACACCTTCCTCAACCCTACCGGAGCCGCCACGACACCTTCCTCAGCCCTACCGGAGCCGCTTCGCCGACACCATCGTCAACCCTACCGTAGTAGATTCGCCTATACCATTCTCAACCCTACCGGGGCCGCTTTGCCAACTCACAAGTCCACCGCCTCAGATCCGCTTCCTCGCACCCTCATCCAACCTAACGGAGCAGCTTCTGACGCCCAGTCCACGGTCGCAGATCCGCATCGTCGACACCACCCTTAACCCAACCACCGGAGCAGCTTCTGACGCCCCGTCCACGGCCGCAGATCTGCATCGTCGACACCATCCTTAACCCAACCACCGGAGCAACCGACGCCTGGCCCACGGCCACAGATCCGCCGTCCGACACCATCCTTAACCCAACCACCGGAGAAGCTTCACCCACGCCTCGCCCATGGCCACAGATCCGCTTCGCCCACACACCGTAGTCCACCCTACCGGAGCCGCCCACAAACACCCTACTCAATGGTTCTAGATATCCTTACGGACTCGACAGCCCGGTCTGGCGTCATCACCCTCAACGTTTCTAACCCGATTCCCATCGTTCGAGAGATACCAAGCACCCGCCTGCCTAGGTACTTGTCACCTTTAAACCCGGCCCAAAGATCACCGCCTGATGTACTTCAAATATACTAACCGGTCGTTGTTACCGTTATGCACCGCAAAAACTACAAGGATGATGTTTCTTCTAGATCTAACAGCTTGGCCAACCAAGATCCTCGGATCGAGGCATTGCTATGATCTTGTAAGCGTCTCTCTCTCTCTTGTATTGTTCTCAGGCTCGCCAAAGATGCTTTGCTAGGATTTTCACCAAGAATCCCTTTGTGCAGACAATGATTTCTACCATCGGCTGCTAAATTACTAAATTAGATATGTAGATGTCATACATGATACTACCTCGCACTGCTCCTAAATATAAGTCTTTCTAGAGATTCCACTATAGGCTACATACGAAGCAAAATGAGTGAATCTACACTCAAAAATGCATCTATATACATCTGTATGTGGTCCATACTGGAATCTCTACAAAGACATATATTTAGGAACAGGGGCAGTATATTACACAAAATCGTAGGTGGCATGTAGGAATTCCAGTGCACTACATTAGGCTCCCTTAGAGTGCCTGCTAGTCCAAAGATACTGAGTCATGGCTAGTTTATGGTACGCACACAATCGTTAATTGGTGGTTTAAATATGCGCAAGGGATATGCAATGTAGTATCATGTAGAGATGTCTGAAATTAGCCATGTCAACTTGAGATAGGGTTACACAATGAAAAATACAACATGTATGTGGCAATTTCATGGAACATTGCAAAAAAAGGAGAGGCAGCGGTGAGCCTATACAAGAAGTTATGGTACGTCACTCCTCCATTGCAATCATCGTGACATGTTATTTGTATGCAGTTCTATTAGCCAAGTTTCTTAGGGATGCTTATTACGAAGTTATCCTAAGAAAATAAGAACCTGTGAATATAAGCTCCATGTAATAAGCCAACCAGTTCTTTTCATTGCTTTTCAGCTTATCTTTGGTATGATCAAGGAAAGTCTAGATTGCATTATATATTTTTCATTTTGCTAGCCATATGGAAATTAATTTGACTTGCAAACATCACAAATTGAACCCAGTGCAGTAATTAATATGATAGGAAAATAGACCATCACTATTTGCTCAAAATGCAAATACAAAGATACCATCTACTTGGCACAATCTACTTTGGTCAATGTTTTCCATAGAGATCCCATTGCCTAATTTAAACAAAGAACGCATGACCCACATTTAAATGAATAACAATTGTTTATTGAAATTCGATGGTCCAAGTGGCTGGTTATTATCATATAGTAGCACCACCTGAAAGCATCATATAGCAGCAGCAGCATCTCATAGGAACTCATCATACAGCAGCAGCTCATAGCAATTCATCATATCACTAGTGGAAAAAGGGGCTATCGTCCACCCCGGTTTAGCCCATTAGTCCCGGTTCAATCCAGAACCGGGACTAATGTGAGCATTTATCCCGGTTCGTGCGGCTAAGGCATTAGTCCCGGTTCACCTGTGGCCGTTAGTCGGTTTGTGCCTCAAACCGGGACTAAAAGGCGATACCGATAGTCGGTTCATGCCTCAAACCGGGACTAAAGAGTAGACCTTTAGTCTCGGTTTGAGAGCACGAACCGGGACTAATGGGAGTTGAGACTTTAGTCCCGGTTCGTGCTACGAACCGGTACTAAAGGTCCCATTTTCAAACTCTCCACCCCGTGGATCGCCTTTTCAATTTTAAAAATAAATAAAAGAAAATGATGGAAATGTCAAAAAAATAAAAGAAAATAAGTTTCCCATGTGATATGTGGTCTAGTTGTTGGGAAAATTTGCAAATGTGAATTTCGACTTTATTTGCAAAATCTCTCTGAAAGTTGTAAATATGGGCATAACTTTTGCATACTAACTCGGATGAAAAAGTTTTTATATGAAAAATCATCTACTCGAAAAGTTACATCCAAATTTAACCTGGGAACCCGTTAAACATTTTCAAAATCCTCAAAAACCTAATGAAAAAAAGTTACGGGCTTTTAATATCTAGAGTGGAAAAATCGAAAAAATTTCAAACTATGGTCAAACAATGGTCAAACCATGGTCAAACCGATTATTCTAGAATATTAGTGTTACTAAATAATTTATTCATTATTTTGAATTTCACAAATCTGGTCAACCTGTGGCCAAACTATGGTCAAACCATGGTCAAAACATGGTCAAAACATGGTCAAACTAATTATTCTAGAATATTAGTGTTACTAAATAATTTGTTCGGTTATTTTGAATTTTGGTCAAATCTGGTCAAACTGCGTGGTCAAACTATGGTCAAACCATGGTCAAACTAATTATTTAAAATAACTATTGTTTTCTAAATAATTATTGTTTTTGAAAACAATAGTTTGAAACTCAAACAGTGAAATGTGTCAATTCATGCTCAAGCAAAATTCACGAGGGTTAATAGGATTGACATCTTACTATTGTCAGAAAACACCAAGTGCAGACTTGGAAGCGAAGGAGAATAGAACCCGGAAGTTAAGCGTGCTCAGCCGGGGAGTGGGAGGATGGGTGACCGCTCGGGAAGTTAGGTGATTTGGAATGATGAGGGTGATTAGAGAAGAGGATAAATTGAGCAAAGGTGATGAGGGTCTTGATTAGAGATTAGGGATTAAAATAATTCAGAAATTTGAAAATAAAAATTATTCAAAAAATTTCAAAAAAATTTTCAAAAAAATCATAAAATTTCCATTAGTCGGTTGGTGTTACCAACCGGGACTAAAGGTGGAGCCCCACGTGGTCATGACCTTTAGTCCCTGCCTGGATTGAACCGGACTAAAGGGGGAGGTAATCGACCCTTTAGTCCTGCTCACCAACCGGGACTAAAGGCCCTTACCAACCGGGACAACAGGCCCTTTTTCTACTAGTGTATAGCAGCAACAGGAACATCTCATAGCAATTCATCATATAGCAGCAGCAGGAGCAGCTCATAGCAATTCATCATATAGCAGAGCAGGAGCAGCTTGTAGCAACTCATCATATAGCAGCAGCAGCAGCTCATAGCAATTCATCATATAGCAGCAGCAGCTCATAGCAACTCATCATATAGCAACATCATCTCATAGCAATTCATCATATAGCAGCAGCAGGAGCAACTCATAGCAATGCATCATATTGCAGCAGCATAAGCAGCTCATAGCAATTCATCGTATAGTGGATCAGAATGAAAATTTGGCAAAAAATCAGAGGAGATCCTCACCTTGTTGGATGAGCTCATCCTTCAACAACACCTCAAGGCCATGGCACGGGAGGAGGGGAGGGAATAAGGAGCCTTACGCATGATGTGGCATCACCAGTTGTGCGGCCTACCACGGAGTAGTGCGTTGGACGAACCACAGTGGAGCAAATTCCGGAGACCATGAGAATGAGGGGCGGCGCCAGAGGGAGGAGCAGCCAGGGAGATTTGCCCCTCCCCGACGGCCATGTAGCCTAGCTGGACATAGCATCGTCGAGGACCAAGCCAGATGGGACCAGTGGCGACGGCTCGCTGGAGGAACCCTAGTGCCGCAGTGTGGGATCGATGTAGAGAGAAAGGGGAGAGGAGATGCAAGCGGGCAGGGCAATGAATGCTTGTGTGTTTGTTTTTACTTGAGGGTCAGGTGTGACACGGGCGTCAGCAGTTGCATTTTGAGTGTAATATAGGCAGACAATAGAGTCATTTCACTATTCCCCTTCCCTTCGATTTTAGTGAGGTTCTACCCGAAACACCCCCCTCCAAAGCGAAATTAGTTAAGCCCAAGCCCATAACTCAAAAATGACTTCTTTAAATCTTTTATGGCTTATTTTGACAATATGCCCTGAAAAGGCGAAATCGAACTGGCCCTTAACCTGCAATTCAATTGTGCGTGCAATGAAGAATCACTCATGCCTGTTATCTGTACATTTAGGCATCATCATACATGGCATAACCTAATACATGTGCATTCCATTGTAGAATCTGGAATATGCAATGTTTATGTTAGTTCATACGTTGCACATGATGTTCAAATGCCCCTTAAATCTGGTCAGTCAAGTGATGGTCTTTAAGCCTCCTTCTTTGCTTCTTTTCTTGATATGTAAGATTTGCTCACACATCTGTTCAATTGCTTGTTTGCATCAACCAGCCATACTAGGACAGTTTGCTTTGATTACTTGTTGTTCTTGACCTAACACTCTAACAGAGCTTGTCAACAATTTAAACACTAAGGGCTGCTATAGTGGGGCCTTGTCTAACTCATAGGTGACATAAAGGTTTGGTCAGACACTATGAAGGCTCTCCAAGAGTACTGGAGATCCAGTTCAAGGTATGCCTAGTTTTTACATAGTGCGAACAAAGAAATGCTCATTTCATTGTGTGCAAGTGCAAGAGGGGCGGCATGTTTCATTATGTGGTGTTATTTTGTTATAATCTCATCCTTTTGTGTTCACAGACTGGAAAGTATGCATATTTATCTTCAAAGGAGACGAGTAACTAGTTTGTGTCACCTTGCAGAGGGGGTGCAATGAAGATAAGATTGAGGATTTGCAAGTACAAGATGTTGGGAAGGAGCCTTGCAAGAGAAGTAGGAGCTGCCTGAGCCTCTTCAACCTGCTAAGGTAAGTCACTGTATGCAACTCAACAGTTCAATTCCTTGTTTGTTTCAAGCATAGTTAATTTTCTCTTTTCAATTGCTTTATTTGTCCTCGATTAATGAGATGCCCAAATAATCATGCCTCGATGTTCGGTACTTGTATCACTATTAGTTGACATAATTAAAGGCCTTACCATTTAATTACTCTGCCAAGTGTGCCTCAAGCTTTGAAGTCTATTAACCAACTATTATTGCATGAGGCTCACAATCTAGTTTATACTACGCTAATGATTGCATAGTTTTGCCTATTGTAGTATGTCCGTATGAAACCCTCTCATTCATTATGCTCCCTAAGACTTTAATTGAGGTACAGAATGGCCAGCTGCTTGCTTACTTATACGCAACGTGCTGCCTAAATTTGTAACTTGTCTGTGTTTTCGATTGGGCCCCAACATCATGCTCCTCTGGTGAGCTAAGAGGGATTTCTATATGCAGGCTGCACAGACTAACTTTTTTATATTTTTTAAAATATCACCTGCTTATGCTTCATGACGTGTAACTTCTTTTTGTGAAAGTGACGTGTAACATTATTGTTAGTCCTGTTTTGCCATGTAGTACAAAATAGTGTCTTGTTCGCTTCCTTTGTTGTAACTATATTTTTGCCCTAGTCATGTGTACTTACAGGAACATTTCAGGATGAAGTGACATCAACACAAAAATTTGCGAGCAGTGCGGCATGGCCGTTACAAAATTATTATGGATTGGAATTGGAATGTGTTGATGTTCTCGAGCATCAACTAGAGGTGGCAAGACAACTGTACATGATTGTCAACGTATAATCAACAAGTTGAGACTGGACATGCAGGTATTAGATGCAGGAGTCAAAAAAATGAAACAGGACATCGAGGTAACCGTGAAGGAATTGGAGATTTTGCAGACTGAAATTTGTGCTATCTGAATCCGGCCAATCCTATTTTCTGAAGAGATTATAGTTCAAATGGAGTTAAGTTGATGCACGTCCATGATGTATGAGTTGTATTTGCCCAGTGTATGTAATTTTACATTTGTGTATGCTTTATTATCACTGTCGAACCATAATGCCCATGGGTATAATCGGCTGTAGTTTCTTTATTGTATAGTGTATGATTATTCTACCTTTCTATGCCTTGATCTCTTTGTTGTATAGTGTATGCTTTTTAGAGGTGATAGTATTGAGTAGGATAATTCTTTGAATATGCTATATCGTTCAAACGGGGGCCAACTCGCCCGACCATGGCCCTTCACGGGCCGTCGAATCCATGGGCCTTCTACGTCTCGTAGGATCCATGGGCCTTCTACGTCTCGTAGGATCCATGGGCCTTCTACGTCTCGTAGGATCCATGGGCCTTCTACATCTCGTAGGATCCATGGGCCGCCGACTCATTTATGGGTCTTGTACGGGCCTTTAATGGGCCGTAGACGGGCCTATAATGGAAGTCGTACGTTTTATGGGCTGACCATAACGGGCCGTTAATAGGCCGTATTTGGTGATGCTATGAAAATGGCTCAACAGACTAACGGACCACAAACGGGCCGACTGTAACGACGGGCTAAATTTGTCCCACAAGCAAAAAATGACAGTAACGGGCCGTAAGTAACCGAATGCTGCAAATGAGCCCAAGAATAAATGGGCCCTCAGAAGGCCGAAAGTTAACTTGGGCTGGAAACGCCCAACGGAATAACGGCCCGTTAATGGGTATAAAGTGTTACACTGTTCGTTACGGGCCAGTTCCACCATGGGCCGTTAACGGGTGTAAAGTAATACACTGTTCATTACGGGCCAGTTTCAGCACGGGCTGCTAATGGACCAAGAGTTACAAAGGGCCTCATATGGGCCGAAAGATGTCATGGGCCATACATGGGCTAGAAGTGAAAACGGGCTGGAATCATATTGGATGGCCCAGATGACGCTACTGGGCCTAATGCCCATAGGGCGTAACGGGCCTTGGGTTAGCGGGCTGTAAATGGACTATATGCTAACAGGCCGTTAACAGGCTTTCCATGGGCCGGCCCGCCAGCTTTTGACCAAGTCAAACGGGCCGGCCTTTTCACAGGAATGGGCCAGTTTTGGGCCGTGCCACGTGTCGACGTATCATAGGCGCCTTATACATCCAAAGGAGCGGATGACATACATCCCAATGATGAGCCGACAAGTGTTTCCTCCACCAATGATGATTTTACACGTGGAAAATCCCCATTGGTCGGGCTGTTAACGGGTTATCGGATCCAAAACCCGACCCGATAGCTTAACGGCGTTCGCTACGGTGGATGCCACATGTCGGTCACCCTTGACGAAAAGCACTTACGGACGCGCGATTTATCGTCATGGAAGTGGACACTTCCGTGATGATAATTTTGGTAATGTCATCGAACACTTCTACGACAGCACAGGTATGACTATCTTGATTCTGTCATAAATTTGTCATGGATGTACATGCATGACAGAAAACGTGACCTACTGTGACAAACACGTATCATCACGGAAGTGTATTTTTTTTGTAGTGCTAGCTAGGGGCGTTAAACGTTAGCGCTTGTTGGGAGGCAACCCAATTTTATTTTTGTTATTTGCTTTTTGTTCCTGTTTAGTAATAAATAAATCATCTAGCCTCTGGTTAGATGTGGTTCTTTGTTTTAATTAGTGTTTGTGCCAAATAAGACCTATAGGATCTTCTTGGATGATAATTATTTGATCTTGCTGAAAAAGACAGAAACTTTCTGCTCACGAAAACAATTGTTAAAAATCACCAGAAAGTGATAAAATACTGATTCCAATTGCAGTAGATCAATAATCAAATTATCTAGGTCTTACTATTTTGGAAGATTTTTCTGAGTTTCATAAGTTTGCGTTTGATGCAGATTACAACAGACTGTTCTGTTTTTGACAGATTCTGTTTTTCTTGTGTTGTTTGCTTATTTTGATGAATCTATGGCTAGTATCGGAGGGTATGAACCACAGAGAAGTTGGAATACAGTAGATATTACACCAATATGAATTTATAATGAGTTCATTACAGTACCATGAAGTGGTGTTTTGTTTTCTTTCGCTAACGGAGCTTACGAGATTTCTGTTGAGTTTCGTGTTGTGAAGTTTTCAAGTTTTGGGTAAAGATTTGATGGATTATGGAATAAGGAGTGGCAAGAGCCTAAGCTTGGTGATTCCCAAGGCACCCCAAGGTAATATTCAAGGACAACCAAGATCCTAAGCTTGGGGATGCCCCGGATGGCATCCCCTCTTTCGTCTTCGTTCATCGGTAACTTTACTTGGAGCTATATTTTTATTCACCACATGATATGTGTTTTGCTTGGAGCGTCATTTTATTTTCTTTTGTTTTGCTTGCTGTTTGAATAAAATACCAAGATCTGAAATTCTTAAATGAGAGTGAGTCTTCATACAGCTAAATAATTATTTAACTACTCATTGATCTTCACTTATATCTTTTTGGAGTAGTTTGTCATTTACTCGTGTGCTTCACTTATATCCTATGAGTAAATAGGTGAATGAATTGAATATCATAAATCTGAAATTATATATGTTTCATATGCTTATCCCATGGGGAGTAATGACTTTACATATAAGAAGTAGAGGTGGTAAATTTATTGAAGGTTAGCAAACATTGTATTGGTCACTTGAACAATTCATGAAAGAATATTGAAGGGAGAGAGATTTCACATATAAATATACTATCTTGGCCATATTTTCCAATTGTGAGCACTCATTAAAATATGACATGCTAAAAGGTTGATGTTGGACAAGGAAGACAATGTAATGGGTTATGTTTTCTTATATCCGAAATAAAGTATATTGTCATGGATCACCCAACACGTTGAGCTTGCCTTTCCCCCTCATGCTAGCCAAATTCCTTGCACCAAGTAGAGATACTACTTATGCTTCCAAACATCCCTTATACCACTATTGCCATGAGAGTCCACCATAACTACTTATGGATTGAGTAAGATCCTTCAAGTAAGTTGTCATCGGTGCATGCAATAAAAATTGCTCTCTAAATATGTATGATCTTTTAGTGTGGAGAAAATAAGCTTTATACGATCTTGTGATATGGAAGAAATAAAAGCGACGGACTGCATAATAAAGGTCCCTATACAAGTGGCAATATAAAGTGACGTTCCCTCGCATTAAGATTTTGTGCATCCAACTATAAAAGCGCATGGCAACCTCTGCTTCCCTCTGCGAAGGGCCTATCTTTTACTTTTATGCAAGAGTTATGGTGATCTTCAACTTTTCTTTTTTCATTTTATCCTTTGGCAAGCACCTCGTCTTGGAAAGATTCTGATATATATATCCAATTGGATGTAAGGCATCATGAACTATTATTGTTGACATTACCCTTGAGGTAAAAGGTTGGGAGGCGAATCTATAAGCCCCTATCTTTCTCTCGTGGTCTCGATTGAAACTTTGAATCCATAAATATCGCGTGAGTGCTAGCAATTGTGAAAGACTAAATGATAGTTGAGTATGTGGAGTTTGCTAAATCAAAGCTCTGACATAGAGTCTTCCTGAAAATAAGATGAATTATAATTATTTGATGACTAATAACACGGTTTGTTAGTTTTCAAGAAAGTTTATGATCTATACTTTAACATGTGAATAGTTTGTTACTTGATCATGCAAAGTTCTATGAGTTGAGCTATTGTCATGACATATAATGATGCTAGAAAAGGTGATTGACATTATCATTGATCAAACTTATGCACCTGCTAGCATTCACACTTCATAAATTCTTTCTTTTATCATTTACCTACTTGAGGACGAGCAGGAATTAAGCTTGGGGATGCTGATACGTCTCCAATGTATCAATAATTTATGAAGTATTCATGCTATTATATTATCCATCTTGGGTGTTTAATGGGCTTTACTATGCACTTTTATATTACTTTTGGGACTAACCTATTGACCCAGAGCCCAGTGCCAGTTTCTGTTTTTTCCCTTGTTTCAGTGTTTCCCGGAAAAGGAATATATAACGGAGTCCAAACGGAATGAAACCTTCAGAAAAGTTATTTTTGGAAAGAAACCAATACAGGAGACTTGGAGTGCACGTCAGGAGATCAACAAGGAGAGCACGAGGCAGGGGGCGCGCCCACCCCCCTGGGCGTGCCCTCCACCCTCGTGGGCCCGTCGTGGCCCCCCTTACCGACTTCTTTCGCCTATATATCTCCATATACCCTAAAACCATCGGGGAACAGAATAGATCGGGATTTCCGCCGCCGCAAGCCTCTATAGCCACCAAAAACCAATCGGGACCCTGTTCCGGCACCCTGCCGGAGGGGGATCCCTCACCGGTGTCCATCTTCATCATCCCGGCGCTCTCCATGACGAGGAGGGAGTAGTTCACCATCGGGCTGAGGGTATGTACCAAAGAGCTATGTGTTTGATCTCTCTCTCGTGTTCTTGAGGTGGTACGATCTTGATGTATCACGAGCTTTGCTACTATAGTTGGATCTTATGATGTTTCTCCCCCTCTACTCTCTTGTAATGGATTGAGTTTTCCCTTTGAAGTTATCTTATCGGATTGAGTCTTTAAGGATTTGAGAACACTTGATGTATGTCTTGCCGTGCTTATCTGTGGTGACAATGGGATATCACGTGATCCACTTGATGTATGTTTTGGTGATCAACTTGCGGGTTCCGCCATGAACCTATGCATAGGGGTTAGCACACTTTTCGATCTTGACTCTCCGGTAGAAACTTTGGGGCACTCTTTGAAGTACTTTGTGTTGGTTGAATAGATGAATATGAGATTGTGTGATGCATATCGTATAATCATGCCCACGGATACTTGAGGTGACATTGGAGTATCTAGGTGACATTAGGGTTTTGGTTGATATGTGTCTTAAGGTGTTATTCTAGTACGAACTCTTGAATAGATCGATCCGAAAGAATAACTTTGAGGCGGTTTCATACCCTACCATAATCTCTAGTTTGTTCTCCGCTATTAGTGGCTTTGGAGTGACTCTTTGTTGCATCTTGAGGGATAGTTATGTGATCCAATTATGTTATTATTGTTGAAAGAACTTGCACTAGTGAAAGTATGAACCCTAGGCCTTGTTTCCTAGCATTGCAATACCGTTTGTGCTCACTTTTATCATTAGTTACCTTGCTGTCTTTATATTTTCATATTACAAAAACCTATATCTACCATCCATATTGCACTTGTATCACCATCTCTTCGCTGAACTAGTGCACCTATACAATTTACCATTGTATTGGGTGTGTTGGGGACACAAGAGACTCTTTGTTATTTGGTTGCAGGGTTGTTTGAGAGAGACCATCTTCATCCTACACCTCCCACGGATTGATAAACCTTAGGTCATCCACTTGAGGGAAATTTGCTACTGTCCTAGAAACCTCTGCACTTGAAGGCCCAACAACGTCTACAAGAAGAAGGTTGCGTAGTAGACATCAGTGGTGAAGAAAAAGAACTAATCTCTTATGCAGGGTCGGGTCTCCAGACGTGCGTAAACGTCTGAAGAATTTGCTGGAGACCTGAAAATTGCCTGATAGGACGCAGGCTAATCATGAAGAAATGAACTCTCATTTCTCACGTCCTCATATTGCTTTACCTGTTCTATTGCTTGATGAAATTGATCTGATGAATTGATGTCATATTCTTCGCTGATGAAGTATATGAGATCATAAGCTGCACTAATTCATCTGTAGGATGATCAACCCAAAGCCACTAAGTGGGTCCTCGATAGTGGATGTACAAATCACATGACTGGTGACAAGAATCTATTGATGGGTGCTCCCTTATATCCGTCGCATCTGAAGCATATCATCTTTGCTGACAAAGGCAAAAGTCAGGTATTGGGTCTAGGTAAGGTTGCGATCTCAAAGCATCGACACATGGACAAAGTCATGCTTGTCGGGTCCTTAGGATACAACCTCATGTCTGTCTCAATGCTTTGCGATCTTGATATGGTTGTTGTCTTTGGCAAGTATCATTGTGTTGTGATCATGGAAGCTGACAATTCCAAAGTCTTCGAAGGCTTTAGGAGAGGAGACTTGTATATTGTTGATTTCTCTACAGGACCACAACCAGCTGTGTGCCTACTTGCAAAAGCTTCAGAAGGCTGGCTCTGGCATCGACGACTTGGTCGTGCAAGCATGAGGAATTTGCACAAGCTTGAGAAGAAGAAGCACGTCATTGGCATTGAGAATGTCAAATTCCTCAAGGATCACTTATGCGGAGCCTGTGAAGCTGGAAAGATGACAAAGGCCAAGCATCCAGCGAATACTATCATGACTACTACTCGACCATTTGAATTGCTTCACATGGATCTCTTCGGTCCTAACCATTATTCTGCAGTTTCAAATGATGCATCTCAATATGGCTTTGTTACTGTTGATGATTACTCTCGATACACATGGGTACACATTGTTACTTACAAACATGAAGTGCGTGAAGTCTTCAAACAATTTTCCTCGAGGGCTTCAACCAACTTTGGTGTGAAGATCAAGCACATCGGTGACAATGGAACCGAGTTCAAGAATTCTGGTCTTGATGTGTATCTTGATGATCTTGGTATGACTCATGAGTTATTTGCTCCTTCTCCTCCTCTGGAGAATGGCGTCGTGGAGCGCAAGAACAGGACTCTTGCTGAGATGGCTCGCACTATGCTTGATGAATACACAACGCCTCGTTGCTTACGGATTGATGCAATTGATCTGCGTGCCACATCATCAACAGAGTATATCTTCACAAATTCTTCAAGAAGACTGCCTATGAAGTCCTCACTGACAAGAAACCCAATGTGAGTTATTTCAAAGTCTTCAGTGCTAAATGTTGGATTAGAGATCCTCATCACAACTCTAAATTTGCACCGAAAGCACATGAGGGTTTTATGCTTAGTTACGGAAAGGACTCGCACACCTACAGAGTCTTCAACAACGTTCTTCACAAGGTTGTTGAAACTGTAGATGTGCGGTTCGATGAAACTAATGGCTCGCAAAGAGAGCACCTACCTTCTGTGATAGATGAACCAATGCCTGAGGAATCTATCAAATTCAAGGCTACCGAGGATGTCATTCCGACCGAAGAATCTGCTGAAGAATTCATTCCAGAACATGAAGAACATCGAGCTAATGCACCTGAAGAAAATGCTGAAGAAAATGGTGCTGAAGAAAATGCTGATTAAATTCCTCGACGACAACCAGCTCATCCTCGCGTTGCCAACGAAGTGCAGATTGAGAAAATCATCAGCGACATCAACATTCCAGGTCCTCTCACATGCTCAAGAGCTTCACATTTGTCTAACTTTTGTGGGCACTTTGCTTTTGTCTCTATAACAGAGCCCACTAAGGTAGATGAAGCATTTATGGAGCCTGAGTGGATTCAAGCTATGCAAGAAGAATTACATCAATTCGAGCTCAACAACGTCTGGGAACTGGTCAAACATCCAGATCCTCGCAAGCACAATAACATTGGCACAAAGTGGATCTACCACAACAAGCAAGATGAAAATGGCCTTGTGGTGAGGAATAAGGCACGACTTGTAGCTCAAGGCTACACACAGGTTGAAGGAATTGATTTTGATGAAACTTTTGCACCTGTTGCTAGATTGGAGGCTATTCGCATATTACTTGCTTATGCTAACCATCATGATATCACTTTATATCAAATGGATGTGAAAAGTGCATTCCTCAATGGTAAGCTTGAGGAAGAAGTATATGTTGCTCAACCCTGTGTTTTGAAGATCCAAAGAATCCTCACAAAGTCTTCAGACTCAATAAGGCCCTCTATGGCCTCAAGCAGGCCCCTCGGGCGTGGTATGATACTTTGAAGGAATTCCTCATGAAGAAAGGCTTCAAACCCAGTTCACTCGACCCGACTCTTTTCACTAAATCTTATGATGGTGAACTGTTTGTGTGCCAAATATATGTTGATGATATTATCTTTGGTTGTACTGACCAACGTTATAGTGATGAATTTGCCTATATGATGAGTGAAGAATATCAAATGTCTATGATGGGAGAATTGAAATTCTTCTTAGGTCTTCAAATTCATCAACAACGCAATGGCATATTCAGATCTCAGAGAAATACCTCAAGGATGTCTCGAGGAAATTCGGCATGCAAGATTGCAAAGGCGTCAAAATTCCTATGCCCACAAATGGCCATCTGTAATCGATGAAAATGGTATTGACTTCGATCATAAGGTATATCGCTCCATGATTGGTTCTTTATTGTACTTATGTGCATCTAGGCCAGATATAATGCTTAGTGTTTGCATATGTGCCCGATTTCAAGCTACACCGAAGGAATCACACCATAAGGCTGTGAAGCATATTCTTCGATATCTAGCTCATACACCAATACTTGGATTATGGTACCCCAAGGGCTCGGATTTTGATCTCATTGGATATTCAGACTCTGACTATGCTGGTGATCGTGTGGACCGCAAGTCAACATCTGGTACATGTCATTTCTGACGATCTCCGTCCGTTGGTCCTCGAAGAAAGCAGAACTGCGTATCATTGTTCATCGCTGAAGCTGAGTACATTGCTGTTGGTTCTTGCTGTGCTCAATTGCTGTGTATGAAGCAAACTCTCAAGGACTACGGCGTCAACGTGAAAAATGTGCCTCTCTACGGTGACAATCAGAGTGCCATCAAGATTGCTCACAACCCAGTTCAGCACTCGAAGACAAAGCACATTCAGATTCGTCATCACTTTCTTCGTGATCATGTGTTGAAGGGCGACATTTCTATTGAGCATGTGAAGACTGAAGAACAGCTAGGCGATATCTTCACAAAGCCCTTGGATGAGAAGAGATTTAGCAAGTTGCGGTGTGAGCTAAATATCTTAGAATCTTTGAATGTTCTTCGAATAGGACACTCATCCTAACACTTATGCAAAATTGATGACTTAGATGTGCAACACATGAAGAAACGTTTTTCTTCAATCAATGAAGACTAACAATCTAGGTGTGAAGAAATTAACGAAGAATTTGATTCTCAGAACCCTACGATAATTGTACGCGGTGTCTGAAATCATCATTCTTATACGGTGGGTCACGCCACCACCAAAGTTGAAAATCTTCAATTTGAGTTTTTCCTCAGTTTTGGAATTCCTCAGTTGTTCATTTTCTTCAACTCTGCATTGTCTTCACCTTTTCCGTCATTTTTCTACATTAGCTATACATATATATATGAGTTTATGTCCTCTACAGCATTCACTTATTGCTATTTCTTCAAGTTGCTTTTCAGCTAAGTGAATGTGATCGGACCCTTCCCCCTCTATGCTAAACTCAACCCATTCTATTCACAAATTCTTCATGTGCATTCTATTTGAAACTCGTTCAAAATCTTCATTGTGTCCTTGTCAGCTGAAGAATTTGTGAACGGAACCTTAAGACTTATCTTATCTAAATTTTCAGCTTTGCTGCTCAAACCGTTCCACATTCCACGATAATACTTATCTATTCACCCACGATCTCACACGATCTCCACTTCTCAGTACGTGGGTGACACATGTCAAGCAAATGAGAAGGGTCAGGGGCATGTTCGTCCAATTTCTTCGGGCGAACAGTTTTTCACCGTGGCTATAAATACCCCTCCCCTTCCTCACTTCTCTTTTACTCCACTCGATGTCACTCCCTCTCGAGCTTCTCAAACTCTAGCGCCGCCGCTACTTCATCGTCGCCGGTGAGGAAGAGCTTCACTGCCTTGACCTCGTCGCCGTGCATCGCTACCGTCATGGATTTCTTCACTCAAGGCCAGTAGCTGTCTTCCTCAAATGAGTTAGGGCGTGGAAGATCTGAATCGATTTAACTTCACATCTACACCTCTCGGTTAAATGCGTGTTCTTCGTCCAGGGTAATTAAAAGTTACTTTTATTGCCCTCTTTGATTCAAATGATTTCTACAAAATCTTCAAAGGTGTTTATTCTTCAAATTCTTCACACACTAAACACCTTACATGTCATCTGTTCTTGATTCGTTTCTCTACGCAACAATTTTTCTTCAAGATTCCTCAATTGTGTGGATCTTCGATCTATACAACTCTGGAACCTAACACAAAGAACGCTTAGTGAAATTCTTCAAGACTCATCTGGTCAAATTCCTCAAACTTGTTCTTTTTACAAAACCTTCTGAGAACGCATATGACCTCTCCAAATTCCTCGCAACTATACTCTGTTCATGTTGGAAATATGCCCTTGAGGCAATAATAAAAGCATTATTATTATATTTCCTTGTTCATGATAATTGTCTTTTATTCATGCTATAATTGTATTATCCGGAAATCGTAATACATGTGTGAATACATAGACCACAATACGTCCCTAGTAAGCCTCTAGTTGACTAGCTCGTTGGTCAACAGATAGTCATGGTTTCGACTATGGACATCGATGTCATTGACAACGGGATCACGTCATTAGGAGAATGACATGATGGACAAGACCCAATCCTAAGCATAGCACAAGATCGTAGTTCGCTTTTGCTAGAGCTTTCTCAATGTCAAGTATCTATTCCTTAGACCATGAGATCGTGCAACTCCGGATACCGTAGGGAGTGCTTTGGTGTACCAAACGTCACAACGTAATTGGGTGACTATAAAGGTGCATTACAGGTATCTCGAAAGTGTTCATTGGGTTGACACGGATCGAGACAGTGGATTTGTCACTCCGTATTATGGAGAGGTATCACCGGGCCCACTTGGTAGTGCATCATCGTAATGAGCTCAAAGTGACCAAGTGTCCGGTCACGGGATCATGCATTACTGACGAGTAAAGTGACTTGCAGAACGAGACTGAACGAAGTATTGGGATACCGACGATCGAAGTCTCGGGCAAGTAACATACCGTCGACAAAGGGAATGGTATACGGGTTGCTTGAATCCTCGACATCGTGGTTCATCCGATGACATCATCGAGGAGCATGTGGGAGCCAACATGGGTATCCAGATCCCGTTGTTGGTTATTGACCTGAGAGCGTCTCGGTCATGTCTGCGTGTCTCCCGAACCCGTAGGGTCTACACACTTAAGGTTCGGTGACGCTACGGTTATTAGGAAGACTTGTATGTGATTACCGAATGTTGTTCGAGTCCTGATTAGATCCCGGACGTCACGAGGAGTTCCGGAATAGTCTGGAGGTAAAGATTTATATATGGGAAGTTGTCAAACGGACACCGGAAAAGTTTCGGGGCATATCGGTATTGTACCGGGGTCACCGGAAGGGTTCCGGAGGTCCACCGGGAGGGGCCACCCCTCCTGGGGGGCCACTTGGGCTGCGTGGGAAGGGGCCAGCCCCTGGTGGGCTGGGCGCACCCCCTCCCTTGGGCCCTTGCGCCTAGGGTTGAGGGGGGGAACCCAGAGGGGCGCCTTGCTTGGGGGCAAGCCCTCCCTTGGCCGCCGCCCCCATCTAGATGCATCTAGAGGTGCCGCCTCTCCCTTCCCCTATAAATAGAGGGGTGAGGGAGGATGCACACCAAGCCAAGGCGCAGCCCTCCCTCCCCAACACCTCTCCTTCTCCAGACGTGCTTGGCGAAGCCTGGCCGAGTATCTTTGCACCAACAACACCACGCCGTCGTGCTGCCGTTGGAGCTGTCTTCCTCAACCTCTCCTTCCTCCTTGCTGGATCAAGACGGAGGAGACGTCGTCTGTACCATACGTGTGTTGAATGCGGAGGTGCTGTCCGTTCAACACTTGGTCATCGGTGATCCGAATCACGTTGAGTACGACTCCATCATCACCATCCCCTTGAACGCTTCCGCACTCGATCTACAAGTGGTATGTAGATGCAAACTCTCTCCCTTGAATCGTTGCTTAGATGAACTCATAGATGGATCTTGGTGAAACTGTAGGAATTTTTTTTAATTTTCTGCAACGTTCCCCAACAGTGGCATCATGAGCTAGGTCTATGCGTAGTTCTCTATTGCACGAGTAGAACACAATTTTGTTGTGGGCGTAGATCTTGTCAACCTGCTTGCCGCTACTAGTCTTATCTTGCTTCAGCGGTATTGTGGGATGAAGCGGCCCGACCAACCTTACACGACGCTTTACGTGAGACCGGTTCCACCGACTAACATGCACTAGTTGCATAAGGTGGGTGGCGGGTGTCATCTCTCCCACTTTAGTTGGAGCGGATTCGATGAAAAGGGTCCTTATGAAGGGTAAATAGAAGTTGACAAAATCACGTTGTGGTTATTCGTAGGTAAGAAAACGTTCTTGCTAGAACCCAATTGCAGCCATGTAAAAGATGCAACAACAATTAGAGGACGCCTAACTTGTTTTTGCAGCAATTGTCATGTGATGTGATATGGCGAAGTTGTGATGAATGATGAATGATATATTGTGATGTATGAGATCATGTTCTTGTAATAGGAATCACGACTTGCACGTCGATGAGTATGACAACCGGCAGGAGCCATAGGAGTTGTCTTTATTTTTGTATGACCTGCGTGTCATTGAAAAACGCCATGTAAACTACTTTGCTTTATTACTAAACACGTTAGTCATAGAAGTAGAAGTAGTCGTTGGCGTGACAACTTCATGAAGACACAATGATGGAGATCATGATGATGGAGATCATGGTGTCATGCCGTTGACAAGATGATCATGGAGCCCCGAAGATGAAGATCAAAGGAGCTATATGATATTGGCCATATCATGTCACTACTTAATATAATTGCATGTGATGTTTATTATGTTTTATGCATCTTGTTTACTTAGAACGACGGTAGTAAATAAGATGATCCCTTACAACAATTTCAAGAAGTGTTCCCCCTAAGCGTGCACCGTTGCTAAAGTTCGTCGTTTGAAGCACCATGTGATGATCGGGTGTGATAGATCCTCACGTTCACATACAACGGGTGTAAGACAGTTTTACACATGCAAAACACTTAGGGTTAACTTGACGAGCCTAGCATGTACAGACATGGCCTCGAAACATTGAGACCGAAAGGTCGAACACGAGTCGTATAGAAGATACGATCAACATGAGAATGTTCACCGACGATGACTAGTCCGTCTCACGTGATGATCGGACACGGCCTAGTCGACTCGGATCGTGTAACACTTAGATGACTAGAGGGATGTCAAATCTGAGTGGGAGTTCATTCAATAATTTGATTAAGATGAACTTAATTATCATGAACTTAGTCTAAAACTTTTGAAAAATTATGTCTTGTAGATCAAATGGCCAACGCTCATGTCAACATGAACTTCAACGCTGCTCCTAGAGAAAACCAAGCTGAAAGATGATGGCAGCAACTATACGGATCGGGTCCTAACACGAGGATCATCCTCATAGCTGCCAAGAAGGCATATGTCCTAGAAGCACCGCTAGGTGACCCACCTGCTCTCCCAAAGACTGCAAGACGATTTGAATGTTTGGCGGAACACGCATCGATGATTACTCCCTCGTTCGATGCGGCATGCTATACAACTTAGAACCGGGCTCCAAAAGCGTTTTGAGCATCACGGAGCATATGAGATGTTCGAGGAGCTGAAACTAGTTTTCCAAGCTCACGCTTGGTCGAGAGATATGACGTCTCGACAAGTTCTATAGTTGTAAGATGGAGGAAAATAAATCTTGTCGGTGAGCACATACTCGTAATGTCTGGGTTGCACAACCGCATGACCCACCTGAATATTAACCTCCACGATGAGGCGGTCATCGACAGAATCCTTGATCGCTCCCACCAAGCTACAAGAGCTTTGTGATGAACTACAATATGCAGGGGATGGTGAAGACCATTCCTGAAGTATTTTCAATGCTGAAGTCAGCAGAGGTTGAGATCAAGAAAGAACATCAAGTGTTGATGGTCAATAAGACCACTAAGTTCAAGAAGGGCAAGGGCAAGAAGAACTTCAAGAAGGACGGCAAGGATGTTGCCGCGCCCGGTAAGCAAGTTGCCGGGAAGAAGTCAAAGAATGGACCCAAGCCTGAGACTGAGTGCTTTTATTGCAAGGGGAAGGGTCACCGGAAGCGGAACTGCCCCAAATACTTAGCGGATAAGAAGGCCGGCAACACCAAAGGTATATTTGATATACATGTAATTGATGTGTACCTCACCAAGACTCGTAGTAACTCTGGGTATTTGATACCGTGCCGTTGCTCATATTTGTAACTCACGCAGGAGCTGCGGAATAAGCGGAGGCTGGCGAAGGACGAGGTGACGGCGCGGCGTGAATGGTTCCAGAGTCGATGTGATCGCCATCGGCACGCTACCTCTACATTTACCCACGGGATTAGTTTTGAACCTTAATAATTGTTATTTGGTGCCAAGTTTGAGCATGAACATTGTATCAGGATCTCGTTTAATGCGAGATGGCTACTCATTTAAATCCGAGAATAATGGTTGTTCTATTTATATGAGAGATATGTTTTATGGTCATGCTCCGCTGGTCAATGGTTTATTCTTAATGAATCTCGGCGTAATGTTACACATATTCATAGCGTGAATACCAAAAGATGTAAAGTTGATAACGATAGTCCCACATACTTGTGGCACCGCCGCCTTGGTCACATTGGTGTCAAGCGCATGAAGAAGCTCCATGTCGATGGACTTTAGAGTCTCTCGATTATGAATCATTTGACACACGCGAACCATGCCTCATGGGCAAAATGACCAAGACTCCGTTCTCGGAACAATGGAGCGAGCAACCAACTTGTTGGAAATCATACATACCGATGTGTGCGGTCCAATGAGTGTTGAGGCTCATGGAGGATATCGTTATGTTCTCACTCACCGATGACTTGAGTAGATATGGGTATGTCTACTTAATGAAACACAAGTCTGAGACCTTTGAAAAGTTCAAGGAATTTCAGAATGAGGTAGAGAATCAACGTGACCGAAAGATAAAATTCCTACGATCGATCGTGGAGGAGAATATTTAAGTCACGAATTTGGTACACACTTAAGAAAATGTGGAATCGTTTCACAACTCACGCTACTGGAACACCTCAACAGTAATGGTGTGTCTGAACGTCAGAATCGCACTCTATTGGATATGGTGCGATCTATGATGTCTCTTACAGATTTACCGCTATCATTTTGGGGATACGCTCTAGAGACAGCTACATTCACTTTAAATAGGGCACCGTCTAAATCCGTTGAGACGACACCGTATGAATTATGGTTTAGGAAGAAACCTAAGCTGTCGTTTCTAAAAGTTTGGGGATGCGATGCTTATGTCAAGAAACTTCAACCCGAAAAGCTCGAACCCAAGTCGGAAAATGCGTCTTCATAGGATACCCTAAGGAAACCATAGGGTATACCTTCTACTTAAGATCCGAGGGCAAGATCTTTGTTGCCAAGAATGGATCCTTTACGAAAAGGAGTTTCTCTCGAAAGAAGTAAGTGGGAGGAAAGTAGAACTCGATGAAGTACTACCTCTTGAACCGGAAAGTAGTGCAGCTCAGGAAAATGTTCCTGTGGTGCCTACACCAATTGGAGAGGAAATTAATGATGATGATCAAGGTACTTCGGATCAAGTTGCTCTTGAACTTCAGAGGTCCACTAGGACACGCCCGCACTGCAGTGGTACGGCAACCCCGTCTCCGAAATCATGTTGTTAGACAACGGTGAACCTTCTAACTATGAAGAAGCGATGGTGGGCCCAGATTCCAACAAATGGCTAGAAGCCATGAAATCCGAGATAGAATCCATGTATGAAAACAAAGTATGGACTTTGGTGACTTGCCCGATGATCGGCGAGCGATAGAAAACAAATGGATCTTTAAGAAGAAGACGGACGCGGATGGTAATGTCACCATCTATAAAGCTCGACTTGTCGCTAAGGGTTATCGGCAAGTTCAAGGGATTGACTACGATGAGACTTTCTCTCCGTAGCGAAGCTTAAGTCCGTCCGAATCATGTTAGCAATTGCCGCATACTATGATTATGAGATATGGCAGATGGACGTCAAAACAGCGTTCCTTAACGGTTATCTTAAGGAAGAGCTGTATATGATGCAATGGAAGGTTTTGCGATCCTAAAATGCTAACAAAGTATGCAAGCTCCAAATGATCCATTTATGGGCTGGTGCAAGCATCTCGGAGTTGGAACATTCGCTTTGATGAGATGATCAAAGCGTTTGGGTTTATGCAGACTTATGGAGAAGCCTGCGTTTACAAGAAAGTGAGTGGGAGCTCTGTAGCATTTCTCATATTATATCTAGAAGACATACTTTTGATGGGAAATGATATAGAATTCTTGGACAACATTAAGGCCTACTTGAATAAGTGTTCTTCAATGAAGGACCTTGGAGAAGCTGCTTATATATTAGGCATCAAGATCTATAGAGATAGATCGAGACGCCTCATCGGTCTTTCACAAAGCACATACCTTGATAAGATTTTGAAGAAGTTCGAAATGGATCAGTCCAAGAAAGGGTTCTTGCCTGTACTACAAGGTGTGAGATTGAGCTCGGCTCAATGCCCGGCCACGGCAAAAGATAAACAAGAGATGAGTGTCATCCCCTATGCTTCAGCCATAGGATCTATTATGTATGCCATGCCGTGTACTGCACTGATGTAAACCTTGCCGTAAGTTTGGTAGGAAGGTACCAAAGTAATCCCGCAAGGAACACCGGACAGCGGTCAAGAATATCCTAAAGTACACGAAAAGGACGAAGGACATGTTTTCGTTTATGGAGGTGACGAAGAGCTCGTCAGAAGGGTTACGCCGACGCTAGCTTCGACACGCATCTGGATGACTCTAAGTCACAAACCGGATACGTGTATATGTTGAATGGTGGAGCAAGAAGCTGGTGCAGCTGCAAGCAGAGCGTCGTGGCGGGATCTACATGTGAAGCGGAGTACATGGCAGCCTCGGAGGCAGCGCATGAAGCATTTGGGTGAAGGAGTTCATCACCGACCTAGGAGTCATACCCAATGCATCGGGGCCGATCAAACTCTTCTGTGACAACACTGGAGCTATTGCACTTGCCAAGGAGCCCAGGTTTCACAAGAAGACCGCGCACATCAAGCGTCGCTTCAACTCCATCTGTGAAAATGTTCAAGATGGAGACATAGAAATTTGTAAAGTGCATACGGATCCGAGTGTCGCAGATCCGCTGACTAAACCTCTTCCGGGCAAAACATGATCAACACCGTAACTCTATGGGTGTTCGATTCATCACAATGTAACTAGATTATTGACTCTAGTGCAAGTGGAAGACTATTGGAAATATGCCCTAGAGGCAATAATAAAAGCATTATTATTATATTTCCTTGTTCATGATAATTGTCTTTTATTCATGCTATAATTGTATTATCCGGAAATCATAATACATGTGTGAATACATAGACCACAGTACGTCCCTAGTAAGCCTCTAGTTGACTAGCTCGTTGGTCAACAGATAGTCATGGTATCCTGACTATGGACATCAGATGTCATTGACAACGGGATCACGTCATTAGGAGAATGACGTGATTGACAAGAACCAATACTAATCATAGCACAAGATCGTAATTCGCTTTTGCTAGAGCTTTCTCAATGTCAAGTATCTATTCCTTAGACCATGAGATCGTGTAACTCCCGGATACCGTAGGAGTGCTTGGGTGTACCAAACGCCACAACGAATCGGGTGACTATAAAGGTGCATTACAGGTATCTCCGAAAGTGTCTCATTGGGTTGACACGGATCGAGACAGGATTTGTCACTCAGACACGGAGAGGTATCACTGGGCCCACTTTCGGTAGTGCATCATCGTAATGAGCTCAAAGTGACCAAGTGTCCGGTCACGGGATCATGCATTACGGCACAGTAAAGTGACTTGCCGGTAACGAGACTGAACGAAGTATTGGGATACCGACGATCGAGTCTCGCAAGTAACATACCGTCGACAAAGGGAATGGTATACGGGGTTGCTTGAATCCTCGACATCGTGGTTCATCCGATGACATCATCAAGGAGCATGTGGGAGCCAACATGGGTATCCAGATCCCGTTGTTGGTTATTGACCTGAGAGCGTCTCGGTCATGTCTGCGTGTCTCCCGAACCCGTAGGGTCTACACACTTAAGGTTCGGTGACGCTAGGGTTATTAGGAAGACTTGTATGTGATTACCGAATGTTGTTCGGAGTCCCGGATAAGATCCCGGACGTCACGAGGAGTTCCGGAATAGTCCGGAGGTAAAGATTTATATATGGGAAGTTGTCAAACGGACACCGGAAAAGTTTCGGGGCATATCGGTATTGTACCGGGGTCACCGGAAGGGTTCCGGAGGTCCACCGGGAGGGGCCACCCCTCCCGGGGGGGCCACTTGGGCTGCGTGGGAAGGGGCCAGCCCCTGGTGGGCTGGGCGCACCCCGCCTTGGGCCCTGCGCCTAGGGTTGAGGGGAACCCCAGAGGGGCGCCCCTTGCTTGGGGGCAAGCCCTCCCTTGTCACGCCCCCTCTAGATGCATCTAGAGGCCGCCCCCTCCCTTCCCCTATAAATAGAGGGGTGAGGGAGGGCTGCACACCAAGCCAAGGCGCAGCCCTCCCTCCCCAACACCTCTCCTTCTCCGTGCGTGCTTGGCGAAGCCACAGCCGTATCTTCTGCACCAACAACACCACGCCGTCTTTGGCCGTTGGAGCTGTCTTCCTCAACCTCTCCTTCCTCCTTGCTGGATCAAGACGGAGGAGACGCCGTCTGCACTGCACGCGTGTGTTGAACGCGGAGGTGCTATCCGTTCAGCACTTGGTCATCGGTGATCCGAATCACGTCGAGTACGACTCCATCATCACCATCCCCTTGAACGCTTCCGCACTCGATCTACAAGTGGTATGTAGATGCAAACTCTCTCCTTTGACTCGTTGCTTAGATGAACTCATAGATGGATCTTGGTGAAACCGTAGGATTTTTTTTTAATTTTCTGCAACGTTCCCCAACAGTTCACAGGTACTCATGTCCGCTGCTGAATCACTAGGTTCTCATCAACTTAACTCATTTGCAGCGTTCCTCGAAGAAAAGTTGCATACTTCTTCAGAAAATTCCATTGTTCAAATTCCTCATCTGAAGAAAATGGCTGATGGAAAGAAGCCACAAAAGGGAGGAAAGAGGCCTGAGATTAATGCTGCTTTCGAAATCCCTGATGACATACAAATATTACTGCACTCCTGATGAGGCCAAGTTTGGTAAAGAGGACAAAAATCAGCGCAAGGTGCGCATACAGAGGATAGAAAGGAGATGGGCAAGAGAGTGGAGGGAGTACATGTATGTTACTCCTAAGTACATGAAGAAATTCGCACTCAATCCTCCATGCCCAAGACCTCCGTTGGCACCTGGCCAAGAAGCAGATCCCACCAGCCTCAAACGTGGTGTGGATTATCCTAATGAATGGGCCAAGCGCCAGGCCAAGTTGGCTAGACAAGCCAGAGAAGCAGTGAGGAAATTCAACAAAGACTCTGCTGCTGCTGCCACTGCTGAGGCCTCTACTAGCAAGCCGAAGAAGGTCATGGCAAAGAAGCCTGCGCATAAGCCAAGTGTTTCACCTTCAATGCCCTCACGGCCAGATTCCTCAAAGCCCTCACGGCCAACTCCTCAAACTGCTCCTGCTCCTCCAAAGTCCTCAGCTCCTCCGCCAAAGTCTTTGGCTGCTCCGACCAAATCCTCAACACCAGTGCATCTCGCCACGTGCCAAAGGACTACTAGCATATCTATTGCCTCAGGAGCCTCTGCAAGTTCCTCAGCTGGCCCCTCTCTGCTGAAGAAGAAGACCACTGCTGGACGAGGTCCTTGACCAAGTCCCCACAAGAAGCAGGTCGCTTTCCAAGTGCCCTCTGATGATGATGAGGCTGATGATGAAGAACTTGCTGAAATCATCAGAGACAGACAAGTCAAGGCCGCTAGAGCCAAAGGAAGCAATGTGCCACTGCTTTTGGATCCAAAGCTGATCCTAGACTTCATCGATCTCTGGCACAAGGATCCCAACACACCTTTGCCTGAGATGAACCTCACACCTGGTCAAAGTCATGTTTTGACTGCCTTCATTGAAGAAGAGAAATGGAAATTTGAGAAGGCAAGGCAACTGAAGAAAGCTCAGTACAGGAAGGCACGCTTCCTGAAGAAAAACATTGTCTCTATGACAACTGAAGAACTAGTGAAGATCCAGGCTGAAATCAAAGGCCTCAGCGATGACTTCAATGCTTACTATGCTGATTGGCAAGGAGCCAAGGTCAGGTTTGTAAAACTGACTGAGAAATTCACTTCAAAGTCGCAACCAGAAATTCCTCAAGCCGAAGTATCTGCTCAACCAACAGAAGAGCACGCCAGCACCGCTGATGAAAATCAGGCTGCTGAAGAAAATGTGAGTTCCAGGGGTGATGACTGCATTCCAGCCACTGAAGAAATTGCCAGGGCATCCACTAGTGGTGTGCCTGAAGAAAAATGAAGAAGTCAGGGCAACTGCATCAGTTGTGCCTGAAGAAATTCAACCAAATTCCTCTGCTCCTCCTGCGCCTAGTCAAACTCCAATCCTTCCATCTGCATCAGATGTGAAGAAGACCAAGGCTGTAGAGCGTGCAGCTGTGAAGAAAAGGAAGGCATCAACTTCATCAGATTCTTCAGCCCCAAAGAAGATGAAGCCATTGACTAGCTCATTTGACAACCCAATTGATGTTGTTCCTATCTCAACCATGCCAACAAAGGACCTTGTTCCTTTTGATGAAGATTATGTGATTCCAAGTGAATCCGATGAAGACATTCCCTCTGCTGCTTCCTCAGAGCAGATGGATGAAGAAATTGAAGTGGACGCAATCCCTTCAACTCCAATTGTCTCCTCGCCCATGCCTCAGTTCACTGCTGAAGAGGCTGGCGTTGAGGAATTGGATGAACAAAATTCTGACGTGGACATTGGGAGTACTACTCCATTGATGAATGATGATTTTTGGGATAGTTAGCATCCCAACTCCCCTCTTTTCACGCCATTGCAACAAATCCCTCAGTCCCCAGCACATACTATTCATTGGGCTCTGAAGAAACTCATCCCACTCCGTCTGTTCATGAAGAAATTCCAGCCACTAGTGTCAAGAAAGCTCTTCTGAATCATCAAGACACAGATCGCCTTGAAGAGGAACCAGAAATTCCTCAGCCTGAAGAACTTGAGATTGCGATTCCTGAGGTTGTGATGCAACTTACTGACACTCCTCAACCCAAGCTAAAGGATCCATTCTCAAGGAAGCAAAAATTCAAGACTGATGATTTTTTCGGTGAGCACGTATTCTTCACTGATTACAACCCCTATGACTCTGCTCGCATTAGGAAGAGGCGTTTCTGGACTGCCAGCCAGGCAAATTTCTATTCCTCAGTGCTATTCAACAAAGACAAAGTCTTCGATCATGAGCACATTCCTCACGTGGATATGGCATCTCTATCGTGCTTCGTGCCAGTCCTCAGTGTTCTTCACAATGCTGGACTGTTAAATTTCTGCACTGACATCTGTGATTGGAATGAAGAACTCATTCTTCAATTCTATGCAACACTGCACATCACTGGAGGCTCTGAAGATGTGAATTCATGGGTGCTGGACTGGATGACTGAAAACACTCACTACAAGGCACCAGCTACTGAACTGCTTCATGCTTTGCCTCTTAGTCCTCCCCTTGAAGCTGCTCGTTGCATGTACCAAGAGCCTGAGCTTACAGATCACAATATGCAAGTGCTGATGAAGCCATTGAAGACAGGTCAGGCCCCAAGAACCAAATTCCTCGTGAAGGAATTGCTATATGTGCCTCGGACTGTTTATCGCATTCTAACGAAGACATTGAGTCCTATCAAGGGCCACGACTCAAACAAAGAAGAAGTCGTTGGCATCATGAAGAATCTGCTATTCAATATCATTCATGGCATCCCCGTCAACTTCCATGATTTCTTCATGAGGACTCTGGCCAATGTCGCAATGTCACCATTTGAGTTGAAGACTTATGCTCTGTGGATTATGAGATTCATCAGAACAAGGTCTTCACTAAACTACAAAGCTGATACACTGAACCTTGCAGCTACTTGCCCCCGATTGAAGTCCTCAAACGGAAATTTTCCTCAGCTGATGACAAGGGCAAGGCTTCTGCTGTTATTAGCTACATCCTACTCCACCAATGACGACTCTGCCACCCATTACTCTACCGCCAACGCACCCAAGCAAAATCCTCAAGGCACAGCTCCCAGGGTGATGACTGATAGTGAGCTTCTCCTCGGTCTTCACCAGAAGGTTGATCGCAATCACCAATGGGTTAAGCGTTAGTTTGGTTCAATTCTTCACAACATGACTGCTACCCACAATGCAGTGAAGAAAAACCATTACTACCTCCATGAAACCTTCAATCGTACCTGGGCTGTTCTTTCTCACAATTATAGCGTAGAAGATCTGAAGAAAATGGGTCTCAAGGAAGATTTTGACTGGTCTGCTCCTCCACCGAAGAAATACAAGAAGGTCAAGGTTCCTTCCTTGGTGGCCAGCTCATATTCTTCATCGCACGACACTGACGAGCATGAGGACTTGGACGACACTGCGGCAGGCCCTACATAAACAATCGACCCCAACAACGCTGGCGCTCCTTCATCAACTTGATATTCTTCAGGGGCGTTAGTCCTCAGTTTTGATCCTTTTGGTCATTCGATGACAAAGGGGAAGAAATTTGAGTTAGTCTTCAAGAGGGTCTATCTTATATGGGCGTTTTTTTTGCTAAGTTGCAACTCTTGTTCTTCTGATGACTTTGCTAGATCGAGTTGTAAACTTAAACTCTATGGTGGCCTGATACTTTTGTTGTGATTTTCTGCATGCTGATTCCTCGTTAATATTAATACGCGCATGCTGAATTATATCAGTCACCATATTTCATCATGCATTTCAAATTCTTCATATCATATGTCAAATGCGTGTATGAATTACAAGATATAGGGGAAGATCTCCATGATTCTACTCTTCAAGTGTGCATTGCTTCAAAAGCAAATTCCTCACTATGCACATCTTCAGGGGGAGTTCTTCTATATCTTGCAACCAAATTCCTCAATATCAGTATTTACACTTCATATGTTTATCCCCGTTGAAAACTTAACCTATATTGTCATCAATCACCAAAAAGGGGGAGATTGTAAGTGCATCTAGTGCCCCTTAGTGATTTTGGCGTATTGAAGACTTATAGGTTAAGGGACTAATATGTTTGTGAGTGTACACAGGTCTATATGTCTATGAGGAGTTTGATATTTACAGAGAAAGTCGACCCCTAAAAATGAAGTTCTTCGTTTGAAGACTTTGGATTTCTGAAGACTTTCTAAAGACTCTGAAAGTGAAGAAATTGGTGTGACCTTGAAGACTTGGTATTCATTCGAGGAACATGAAGCATGAAGACTTTTGTTTTCGTAGTTTCATTTTCTCTTTCTTGAGTCATAGGAAACAACGTACTATTAAAGGGGGTTGAGGAAATACTAAGGAAAAATTTCCATGTGATGCTCAACTCAAAATCCTACACCTACCAATCCCTTCGAGTGAAGCCATTGGAAATCTCATAAAGTTCAGTCATATTCTTCAAAGGATGTAGACGAAGTTCTTCCGGTCTCTGAGGAATTTGTTCGACCGAGGAGTTAGGAATTCGCCAAAGGCAGATCTGATTGCCTACGGTGAGGAACATAATAGCCCCGAGGAATTTGATACTCAAATTTCCGACCGTTGTTGTGCCTTGTGCCAGCTGTCCCAAAATATCTACCCACCTAACGGTCATATCATTGAAGGGCACTTATGTCTTATCATGTCGGGCTACTCCCTAGGCTATAAATAGCCGCCCCCTACAACCACTAGCTGGTTGGCTACTCCGAGAGAAACTGACACTTGTCATTTGAGAGCATCCCATCCTCCGAGGACTTTGAGCGAAAATCATTGAGTGAGGAAAACCCAAACCCAAACACCTACAAACCCAAAGTGATTGAGCATCACTGAAGAGATTGATCCTGCGTGGATCCGACGCTTGTTATCTTTGAAGATTGTGCTTCTTCCGGACGGTTAGGCGTCATGGTCTAGAGCATCCAAGAGGAATTGTGGATCGCCGAGTGACCGAGTTTGTGAAGGTTCGGAAGTCACCTGAAGACTTACCACGAGTGATTGGGCGAGGTCTGTGTGACCTTAGCTCAAGGAGAATACGGTGAGGACTGTGTGTCCTCGGGTTTAAATACCTAGCCGCTCCAACCAGATGTACAACTGAGACAGCAGTTGGAACTGGTCTACCAAATCATTATCTTCACCAAACCTACTGGTTCTATTTCCTCAACTCTTTCATTTCCTCATAACCGTGTTGTGCGCTTGTTCATATCTGTGTTTGAAGACTTTGACTGAAGACTTTCTCAATTTCCTCAGTTCAATTTCTTCAGTCTTTGTCTTCATCCTGTGTTATCATGTGTTTACGCTTTCTGTACTCTATGCCTGTCTTCATTTCATCATGATGACCATGCTTGTGTTCTGTTATGTTTACTTCTGAGTACTTATTCCGCTGCAAGTAGTTATTCGCTAAGGAAATTTCCTCACCCGCAAATTCCTCAGTGAAGAATTCATAAAAATCGCCTATTCACCCCCCCCCCTCTAGTCAATATAACACACGTTCACAAAGTAATACACCAGTAAGTCTGAAGCCACTCTTGACAACATATGTCGCTACTCCTATCCACTTGATGAAGGGGTGCCGATTGTCCGAGCCGATTAACAAACATGCCTTGCAGCAAAGCCTAACATATAGCCAGAGGCCCCAACCAAGCTGCATTGCCGGGTCTGGGGCACACATCGGTCCGATGCACTCTCAAAGGCCGTCGCTGCCATCTTCCGCAGATCCATCTTCAGAGCAGGTACTGACGCGTTGACCTTGCCAGGTTTGCCGTCGATGCCACCACAGTACCAGACAACACCACCTCCCTATGCGCCTCCATCATCACACATCTGTCGCCGAGATCCTGCCGCACCACACCGCCGAGACTTCACCCTACCGATGCATGACATGAAACGTCGCTCCACCGCTAAAACCGTCCACTGGTCCCTCGAGCCAATGCACACCTCCAAGAATGATGCCCTCAAGGAGGGAACAACACAAGAGCGGCGCCACCATCTGATCAACTGATCAAGGGTTTCCCCAGGAGTTAGTGGGAGGAGTTGGGAGCTTCACCTCGACGATGTCTTCATGAAGGAAACGACGCCAAGGGCATCACCATCACCGGCCGAAGACTAGGTTTCACCAGGATTTGTCCCAGAAAAATCCAATCGACAACCTGTGCACCGTCCAGACTACCTTCAAAGCCCCAGATGTAGCCTTCTAGATCTGACGACCATCCACGGCATCACTGCCACCATGGGATCCCTGACACACCGACCACTGCTTGTGTGTGCCACCACTGGAGCCTGGGAGGAGGGTCGCCACCCCACTTCGCCAAACCGTGAGAGCCGCTGAGAGGGATCCCGACTTATCGTCGTCTCTGTTCTGAACCAATCCGGAGCCAAAGCCACCAGATAACTGGCGCAAATCCACCTTGGATAGGGACAACACCACGCCATGCCACCGCAGGAAGTCCGGGCTTCACCTGTCACCACCTTCCAGGGCCGCCGCCACCGGCCAGGTTCCGTCACCACCGAACCGCCGAGCCACCGGCCACCGCAGCCATGGCCGTCGTGACCACGTGGACAGGCCGAGCGGCCAACACCACCTGCTCTTCCACGTGGCCCTACAGCTCCGCCACCTCTACCCACCACCATGTCGTTGCCTTGCGCTGTCGCCGGAGGCGAGCCGCCACGCCGCAGTGACCCAGATCCAGGAGAAGCGCCCTAGTGCCATTGGGTGACCCGCCTCACCCGATCTCGAGGCACGAGGGAAGAGGACGTCCGCCACCGCCGATGGCTGCCCGGCGGCTTCTTCCAACGGCGACGAAGGGGAGGACATGGATGGAGGCGGCCCGACGGCTAGGTTTAGGGTCTCCGCCCGAGTCGCCCGAGCGGGGGCAACGCGGGGGCCCCTAACACTGATTATGTGGTGAATGGGAGGAGCCCCTACCAAAGCCCTTCGCGGAGTCTCAGTCTGACTGTGATGAGATCCATCCATCGTCTCCATCTTGGGGCCATTGCCACAGTTAGGAGAAAGAGAAAGAAACTCCAATGAATGACCCAGTTTATTGGACGCAATTAACAAACTAGACTAGTCCTAAACTACGGAAACCGATATTCATTTGCCCTAGTCGCCACAGGCAATCCGAGGAGGAGAGGAGAGAGATCGATGGGACGACTTGAACGTCGAGGCAAGGGAGGGGGTTGGTGGCTGGTTACATATCTTAATAATTAACAATTTGACTTGGAAATAGATAAATGTATGTTGCACGTGTATACCTTCTAGGATTTAAATAGGTAGTTTCATCTACCAGAAGTTTGTTGATGTTGTTTGCAGAGGAAATTTGCTGGCTGGTGATCACATTATCACGAAATTGAAAATGAACATTGTGCTATGTCATGGTAGTATCTTGTTGCTTTTAGGGTGGAATGGTCATTTGGATAATCTTGTTTGAGTGATCTTTTTATGTATATGAATCCACTTCTCATGTTGTTTCTCTACTTCATTGTTTGTTATTAATGATTAAATCGTTGAAGCGATGCAGTGCAAAGTGGAACTCATGGCAGTGGAAAGAACCTAGTGGCAGAGGTGTTGTTTGACACACAGTCAGAGTCGGTCTCATCAGCCACACATTCACCACTATTTCTAAATACATAGAGTGAGACATAAAGTTATTATACTTAGAGAAAACACACCACCTCAGAGTAAAAACGAAGAAGGATATGCCCAATGAGTGGTCATCAGAGAGAAAGCAAATTTTTCCATGACGAAAAGGGCAACTTGTCGCCATACGACTAAAACGACAAAACGAAAAATGGTATACCATTTAATCGCCATTGCCACATGTCCCTTTTTTCGTAAAGGTACTCTGTTTGAAAAATTAGCCGTTTGGTTAATGCAATGGAAGGTTTTAAAACTATTTCTACCTGTTAATAAAAAAATTAACATGACCCCAAATCTCTTGGAGGCCTCCAAATATTCTCTCATTTATTTTTAGTTTCTCTAGACTTCGTGTGCCATTTATTTCCTATGTTTTGAATCCACAGGAGGCAAGGTATGTCTCAATAATGTATCTCTATTTGCTAGTTTTTTCTCAAGTGTTTTGAAGTTCTATACCCTTTAGCAGCCGTCGGCAACAGACAAAAATTGTGTAAGAAAAAATAGTACAAAAATTGCTTGACTGCACATATAAAATCTTAATATTACGTATATGTACCATTTCAGGCCATGACCGCGATAGACAGAAACGCCTCCTCGTCCGAGAAGAGGCCGAGGAGGAGAGAAGGAGGGGTCAATGGGGCGACCTGAATGTCGAGGCAAGGGCGGGGGTTTGCTGCTGGTTACATATTTTAATAATTTACTATTGGAGTTGAAAATAAATAAATGTATGTTGCATGTGTACACCTGCTAGGAGTTAAATAGATAGTTTAATCTACCAGAAGTTTGTTGATGTTGTATGCAGGAATTTTGTGTATGTTATAGTAGTATCTTGCTGCTTTTAGGATGGCACGGTCATTTGGATAGTCTTGTTTGAGTGATCTTTTTATGTATGTGAATCCACTTCTCATGTTGTTTCTCTACTTTTTTTTGTTATTAATGTTAAATAGTTGAAGCGATGCGGTGCAAGGTGGAACTCATCGCAAAGTGGAAAAAACCTAGCAACAGAGGCGTTGTCTGACGCAGTCAGAGTCGGTCTAATCGGCCAAACCATCACCGCTATTTCTCAAATACATACAATGAGACATAAAGTCGTTATATTTAGAGAAAGCACGCCACCTCGGTGTAAGAGCGAAGAATGATATGTCCAATGAGTGCTTGTCAAAGAGGAAGCAATTTTTTTACGAAAACACTAACGCCCACACGTGTGGGCGTCTGGCAACTCGCCCACACGCATGTATCCTCGTCCAACCAATTCTGCACGAATCTTGGCGCGTTCTAGCAGTTTTTGTGTGTCACATAGGACTAAGCTGGTGTGTGGGCATTCATCTGGTCGCCCACACGCCCTTTTTCACCACACGGGGGTTGGTGTGTGGGCGTTTAGCAATTCACCCACACACCAGTTTTCACGCACGCAGAGAGGGCTGGTGTGTGGGCGTTTATCACTTCGCCCACACGCCCGTCTCCTCGCCCACACCCAAAGCTGGCAGTTGCCATGTGTTTCTGCAGGGTACATGGCAACTGCCCTAGCTTTGCTTGTAAGCAGATGGCAACTCTCTTTTATCCGAGTTGCCATGTGTTTTTTGCATGGTACATGACAACTGCCCTAGCGTGCATGTATGGCAACTCTTTCTCTTTACATGGCAACTGCCCTAGCGTGCTTGTGAGCACATGGCAACTCTCTCTTTTACCCGAGCATGTTTTTTTGCCATGCCTTTTTTGTAGTGCTACATGGCAACTGCCTAGTGTTAGTGGATGGCAACTCCTAAAGTTTTGAAATCATGGCAACTGCAGTAGACCAGACCATACATGGCAACTGCAGTTGAGCAACCATGGCAACTGTAGTTGTCCGACATGGCAACCGAAGTTCAGCGACATGGCAACTACAGTTAAACGAACATGGACGAGGGTCTGGACCATGGCAACTGCGGGACGCGCGGTGACTGTCACGCGGGGCGTGCGTGACCACGAGGTACGAGGCCTGACGTACGGGGCGTGTGGGCATTATCTATTTCGCCCACACGCACGCATGTGTGAGGGATCGAGAGGGAAAAAAAGAGGTGTGTGGACATTACTTGTTTTGCCCACACGTAGGTGTATGGGCTGTTCCTCTTATACACCACACAAAATGTGTGGGCAGACCCCCTAACATCCACACATGTGGCACTTATCAGCGTCCTTTTTTTATGACGAAGAAGGCAACTTGTCGCCATACGACAAAAAGGACAAAATGAAACATAGTATATCATTTAATCGCCATTGCCATATGTCCCTTTTTCGGTAACGGTATTCTATTTGAAAACTTAGCCGTTTGATTAATGCAATGGAAGGTTTTAAAATTATTTCTACTCGTTAATGAAAACATTAACATGACCCCAAATCTCTTGGAGGCTTCCAATATATTCTTTCACTTATTTTTAGTTTCCTCTAGACTTCGTGTGTCATTTATTTCCTATGTTTCGAATCCATAGGAGGCAGGGTATATATCTCAATAATGTGTCTCTATGGAGCAGTACGGTTCAGAAGGCACTGCTGGGGAGAGGGTCCACCAGGACGTGAAACGCTAAGGCGGCGGGAGGCGATCGTCTAGGCGACTGCTTCCCTGCGCTAGGGTTAGGGTTTCTACGCACCGGGGTGGTTGGAATACGGCAACGAACAGGGCGGCGATGGCGTCTCCCTGGTCTGCGGCTGGTGTGCTTGCATCCCTGCGCTTTGGAGAGGATCTCATGGCGGGGGAGGCAGGAGGAGGAAAGGATGCGTCTAGGGCAAGTAAGGCGACACCGAAACAATCTACAACGGCGACGGCTACGCCACCGGTGAAGAAACCTGATGGATCTGCTCAGGTGGTGGCCAGCAAGTCTCCGGAGGAGTGCAGGACACCGGATCCGGCCGCAAGCCTTTCAGCGAGGTTAGGAGGTATGGTTCTCATGGACAAGGAGGAGGAAGGTTTTGCGTTTGAAGATCCAAGTCCACAGATTCGTAAAAATTATCGCTGGTCAGCTGTGGGCAAGGTTTGCTCTCCCCGTCCAATGAAGATGTCGGTCGTGGAGAAAACCATGCCAAGAGCATGGGGTTTGCATCGGGAAGCAAAATTTGCTGAGATAGGACCTAATATCTTTGAAGTTCACTTTGGATCAGAGGGGGACTACAGGCATGTCATACATAACGGCCCATGGCAGTTTGACTTCAGCGTATTGGTGATGAAAAAATATGAGGGCGACAAGAGGCCATCGGAGATGATATTTGATAAAATTGATGTCTGGGTGAGGATTGCTGATTTGCCGCCTGATAAGAGAACTGAAGTCTTTGGTAAAGCCTTGGGTGACTGGCTGGGAGAGACGGTCAGGGTAGATGTGGATAAAGAAGGTATGGCTAGGGGTCAGAACTTCAGAATCAGAACGAGGATCTCCGTTTTTGAGCCGTTGGTCAGAGACATTTTTCTGAAGAAGAACAAGGAGGATAAGGAAAAAACATGGTTTGACTTCTACTATGAGAAGATCCCCCACTTTTGTTTTGACTGTGGAAGACTGGTCCATGTTGGAGGAGAATGTGAGCCCCCGGTGGACTCAACATCGCAGTGGGGGGATGGTTAAGGGAGTCTCCGGGGAGGAATAGTTCTGGCAAAGAAGGATCGGTGACCGAAGCAACAAGCAGCAAAAACAGTTTTGGCGGCTCTCACACTGGTGAGGCCGCAAGGTACAACAATGAACGTCCCAGAGTTAGAGACTTACCCACTAAGAGGAACCTGCAGCCCGATTTTTCCAGGACATCTGACGGGCGCACAGGAGAGCGATCACAGAACAAAGGGACTGAGGTTAGTAGCCCCAACAAATCGGGTGATAAGTCTGCTACTCCTCGGGGACGTGATCTAAGGGAGAGTCTAGAAGCTCGAAGAGAACAAGACCTGAGGTACAAGTTAATGGAGCAGAAAAGTGGCAACCAATAGGGTACACGCAGGGAGGCGGAGAGAGGAGACAGGAGGCAGGTTAGAATGGGGGGGGGGGCGGAGCAGGACGAATGAACAGGGCGCTACTACCGGGTACCATGCAAACCCGGGTCGGGTCGACCCACGGGGGGGACCCGATATGCATGAAAACAGTGGCAGACGCAGGGGCTACTACGTGCGGAAGGAAAGGAGAGATTTTGGAGAAGGCCACCGCTCGGACTATTTTGCATGGAGAGAAGATGGCAACAGAAAATGGAGGCCAAGGCAGGTATGGAAGGTCAAGGGAGATTCAGAGAGACTGGAGAGTGAGGATGAGTTCATTCGCGAGACGAGGCAGAAAACGGCCTCAGTGTTTGATCGCATCCATGACAGAGTTGATCAAGCGGCGGACCCTGTGGAACAGGGCCGCCGAACGTCATGAATCTCTTGGCCTGGAACTGTCGAGGACTGGGGTTGGACTCGACAGTGGGTGAACTGAGAGACCTGATACGGTCCTACAACCCAGCGGTGGTATTCCTTTGTGAAACAAAAAATAATTCTAGGGCGATGGAGAGATTGAAATGGAGCCTCGGATTTAGATGTGGCATGGCTGTCGATTGTCAAGGAAGGAGTGGAGGACTTGCATTGTGATGGAGGGATAATGTGCAGGTCACTTTGAGGCCATGGAGCCAGTATTTTGTTGATGCGGCAATAACTTGTGAGGGTAAATCCTATAGATTCACTGGTTTCTATGGGGAACCAAGGACGGAGCTACGGAAGAAGTCATGGGATGCAATTAGGTATTTGAGGGCGCAAAATAACATGCCATGGATTTGTGCAGGAGATTTCAATGAGGCCATGTTCCAAACGGATCAACTTGGAGGAAATAACCGGAGTTTTGCGCAAATGGAAGACTTTAGAGATTGCTTGGCCGACTGCGGCCTAGTTGATCTTGGTTTCTCGGGCTATCCATTTACTTGGGATAATAAACAAGATGGAGCTGAAAATGTTCAGGTAAGACTGGACAGAGCAACTTGTAATGAGGGCTTCATCGATCTTTTCCCGGAGACGACGGTGGAACATGTGATGACCGAGGAATCCGACCATCAAGCGTTGCTGATACGGGCTATGGAGACGGCTCCATCCCAAAAGCCAGCTGGTGATTTGTTGGGGAACGCAGTAATTTCAAAAAATTTCCTACGCACACACAGGACCATGGTGATGGCATAGCAACGAGAGGGGAGAGTGTTGTCTACGCACCCTCGTAGACCGTAAGCGGAAGCGATCACAACGTAGAGGAAGTAGTCGTACGTTCTCCTCGCGATCCTGCCGATCCCAGTGCCGTTACTCGGCACCTCCGAGTCGATGATGACGTAGAGGAAGTAGTCAGACGTTCTCCTCGCGATCCAGCCGATCCCAGCCATTACTCGGCGCCTCGAGTTCTTGGCACACGCTCAGCTCGATGACGCTCCTCGGCTCCGATCCAGCAAAGCTCCGGGAGAGGGAGTTCCACAAGACGACGGCGTGGTGACGATCTTGATGTTTCACCGACGCAGGCTTCGCCTAAGCACCGCCACGATATGACCGAGGTGGAATATGGTGGAGGGGGCACCGCGACACGGCTAAGGAACGATCTCAAGGATCAACTTGTGTGTCCTAGGTGCCCCCTCCCCGTATATAAAGGAGGGAGGGAGGAGGTGGCCGGCCTCAAGGGGGCGCACCATAGGGAGGGGAAACCTACTCCAAGTAGGTTTCCCTCTCCTTTCCTTATCTTATTTGGAGGGGAAGGAAGGAGTACTAGTATTAGGAAGTAGTACTAGTAGTAGGAATAGGAAGAGGGGAAGGAGAAAGGAAAGGGGGGGCCCCCTCCCCAATTCGGATTGGGCTTGGGGCGCGCCTCCCTTGTTCCTTCTCCTTCCTCCTACATGGGCCCAATAAGGCCCATATACCTCCCGGGGTTCCGGTAACCTCCTGAGCTCCAAACTTCTCCGAACCTTTCCGGTGTCCAAATATATCCGTCCAATATATTAATATTTATGTCTCGACCATTTCGAGACTCCTCGTCATGTCCGTGATCATATCCGGACTCAACAACCTTCGTACATCAAAATACACAAACTCATAATATAACCGTCATCGAAACCTTAAGCCGCGGACCCTACGGTTCGAGAACAATGTAGACATGACCGAGACACATCTCCGGTCAATAACCAATAGCGGGACCTGGATGCCCATATTGGTTCCTACATTTTCTACGAAGATCTTTATCGGTCGACCGCATAACAACGTCACGTTGTTCCTTTTGTCATCGGTATGTTACTTGCCCGAGATTCGATCGTCGGTATCCAATACCTAGTTCAATCTCAAGCATCGGCAAGTCTCTTTACTCGTTCCGTAATACATCATCTCACAACTAACTCATTAGTTGCAATGCTTGCAAGGCTTATGTGATGTGTATTACCGAGAAGGCCCAGAGATACCTCTCCCACAATCGGAGTGACAAAACCTAATCTCGAAATACGCCAACCCAACAAGTACCTTTGGAGACACCTGTAGTACTCCTTTATAATCACCCGATTCGTTGTGGACGCTTGGTAGTACCAAAGTGTTCCTCCGTAAACGGGAGTTGCATAATCTCATAGTTACAGGAACATGTATAAGTCATGAAGAAAGCAATAGCAACATACTAAACGATCAAGTGCTAGGCTAACGGAATGGGTCATGTCAATCAGATCATTCTCCTAATGATGTGATCCCGTTAATCAAATGACAACTCATGTCTATGGTTAGGAAACATAACCATCTTTGATTAACGAGCTAGTCAAGTAGAGGCATACTAGTGACTATATGTTTGTCTATGTATTCACACATGTATTATGTTTCCGGTTAATACAATTCTAGCATGAATAATAAACATTTATCATGATATAAGGAAATAAATAATAACTTTATTATTGCCTCTAGGGCATATTTCCTTCTGGGCCTCCCACTTGCACTAGAGTCAATAATCTAGATTACTCAAGAATGATTCTAACACCCATGGAGTCTTGGTGCTGATCATGTTTTGCTCGTGGAAGAGGCTTAGTCAACGGTGCGCAACGCTCAGATCCGTATGTACTTTGCAAATCTCTATGTCTCCCACTTGGACTTGGTCCCGAATGGAATTGAAGCGTCTCTTGATATGCTTGGTCCTCTTGTGAAATCTGGATTCGTTTGCCAAGGCAATTGCACCAGTATTGTCACAGAAGATTTTCATTGGTCCCGATGCACTAGGTATAACACCTAGATCGGAAATGAACTCTTTCATCCAGACTCCTTCATTTGTCGCTCCAAGCAGCTATGTACTCCGCTTCACATGTAGATCCCGCCACGACGCTTTGTTTAGAACTGCACCAACTGACAGCTCCACCGTTTAACAAAAATACGTATCCGGTTTGCGATTTAGAACCGTCCGGATCAGTGTCAAAGCTTGCATCGACGTAACCATTTACGACTAGCTCTTTGTCACCTCCATATACGAGAAACATATCCTTAGTCCTTTTCAGGTATTTCAGGATGTTCTTGACCGCTGTCCGATGATCCACTCTGGATTACTTTGGTACCTTCCTGCCAAGCTTACAGCCTAAGCATACGTCAGTCCGGTACATAGCATTGCATACATGATAGAGCCTATGGCTGAAGCATAGGGAACATCTTTCATTTTCTCTCTATCTTCTGGCCGTGGTCGGGCATTGAGTCCGACTCAATCTCACACCTTGTAATACAGGTAAAAACCTTTCTTTGCTCGATCCATTTTGAACTTCTTCAAAACTTTGTCAAGGTATGTGCTTTGTGAAAGTCCAATTAAGCCGTCTTGATCCATCTCTATAGATCTTGATGCCCAATATGTAAGCAGCTTCACCAAGATCTTTCATCGAAAAACTCTTGTTAAAGTATCCCTTTATGCTATCAATAAATTCTATATCTTTTCATATCAGTAATATGTCATCTACATATAATATCAGAAATGCTTCAGAGCTCCCACTCACTTTCTTGTAAATACAGGCTTCTCCAAAAGTCTCAGATAAACCCAAATACTTTGATCACACTATCAAAGCGTTTATTCCAACTCCGAGATGCTTGCACCAGTCCATAAATGGATCATTTGGAGCTTGCACACTTTGTTAGCTCCCTTTGGATCGATAAAACCTTACGGTTGCATCATATACAACTCTTCTTCCGTAAACCCATTCAGGAATGCGGTCTTTACATCCATTTGCCAAATTTCATAATCATAAAATGCAGCAATTGCTAACATGATTCGGACAGACTTAAGCATCGCCACGGGTGAGAAGGTCTCATCGTAGTCAATCCCTTGAACTTGTCAAAACCCTTTGCGACAAGTCGAGCTTTGTAAACAGCAATATTACCGTCGTCGGTCTTCTTCTTGAAGATCCACTTGTTTTCTATTGCTTGCCGACCCTCGGGCAAGTCAACCAAAGTCCACACTTTGTTTTCATACATGGATCCCATCTCGCATTTCATGGCCTCAAGCCATTTTATGGAATCTGGGCTCACCATCGCTTCTTCATAGTTCGTAGGTTCATCATGATCTAGTAGCATGACTTCCGTAACAGGATTGCCGTACCACTCACAGTGCGGATTTTATTCTGGTTGATCTACGAGGTTCTCGTAGTAACTTGATCTGAAGTTTCATGATCAACATCATCAACTTCCTCACTATTTGGTGTAGATATCGCAGAAACTGGTTTACGTGATAAACTACTTTCAAATAAGGGAGAAGGTACGATTACCTCATCAAGTTCTACTTTCCTCCCACTCACTTCTTTCGAGAGAAACTCCTTCTCTAGAAAGGATCCATTCTTAGCAACAAATGTCTTGCCTTCGGATCTGTGATAGAAGGTGTACCCAATTGTCTCCTTTGGGTATCCTATGAAGATACATTTCTCCGATTTAGGTTCGAGCTAATCAGGTTGAAGCTTTTCACATAAGCATCGCATCCCCAAACTTTAAGAACGACAACTTTGGTTTCTTGCTAAACCACGATTCATAAGGTGTCGCCTCAACGGATTTTGACGGTGTTCAATACAGCGTGAATGCGGCCGTCTCAAGAGCAAAACCCCAAAACGATAGCGGTAAATCATTAAGAGACATCATAGATCGCACCATATCTAGTAAAGTGCGATTACGACGTTCGGACACACCATTGCGCTGTGGTGTTCCGGTATGGCGTGAGTTGCGAAACTATTCCGCATTGTTTCATATGTAGACCAAACTCAGAACTCAAATATTCGCCTCCACGATCGGATCGTAGAAACTTTATTTTCTTATTACGATGATTTTCAACTTCACTCTGAAATTCTTTGAACTTTTCAAATGTTTCAGACTTATGTTTCATTAAGAAGATATACCCATATACGCTTAAATCATCCGTGAAAGTGAGAAAATAACGATATCCGCCACGAGCCTCAACATTCATTGGACCACATACATCTGTATGTATGATTTCCAACAAATCTGTTGCTCTCGCATAGAACCGGAGAACGGGTTTTAGTCATCTTGCCCATGAGGCACGGTTACGCAAGTGCCAAGTGATTCATAATCAAGTGACTCCAAAAGTCCATCAAGATGGAGTTTCTTCATGCGCTTTATACCGATATGACCTAAACGGCAATGCCACAAATAAGTCGCACTATCATTATCAACTCTGCATCTTTTGGTTTCAACATTATGAATATGTGTATCACTACTATCGAGATTCATTAAAATAGACCACTCTTCAAGGGTGCATGACCATAAAAGATATTATTCATATAAATACAACAACCTTTATTCTCTGATTTAAATGAATAACCGTCTCGCATCAAACAAGATCCAGATATAATGTTCATGCTTAACGGCGGCACCAAATAACAATTATTTAGGTCTAAAACTAATCCCAAGGTAGATGTAGAGGTAGCGTGCCGACCGCGATCACATCGACTTTGGAACCATTTCCCACGCGCATCGCCACCTCGCCCTTTGCCGGTGTTCGCTAATCAGAGTCCCTGCTTCGAGTTGCAAATATTAGCAATGTAACCGATTATCAAATACCCAAAAGCATCATGCGAGCTCTAGTAAGGTACACATCAATAACATGTATATCACATATACCTTTGTTCACCTTGCCATCCTTCTTATCCGCCAAATACTTGGGGCAGTTCCGCTTCCATTGACTACCGCTTGCAGAGAAGCACTCGATTTCGAGGTTTAGGTCCAGACTTGGGTTTCTTCCCTTGAGCAGCAACTTGTTTGTTGTTCTTCTTGAAGTTCCCCTTATTCTTCCCTTTGCCTTTCTTCTTGAAACTAGTGGTCTTATTGACCATCAACACTTGATGCTCCTTCTTGATTTCTACCTCCGCAGCCTTCAAGATTGCGAAGAGCTCTGCATAGTCTTTACTAACCCTTGCATATTATAGTTCATCACGAAGCCTTTGTAGCTTGGTGGCGTTGATTGAAGAATTCTGTCAATGACACAATCATCCGGAAGATCAACTCCCAGTTGAGTCAAGTGATTGTAATACCCGGACATTCTCGAGTATGTGCTCACCGATGCACCCATTCTCCTCCATTTTGCAGCTATAGAACTTATTGGAGACTTCATATCTCTCAATCCGGGCATTACATTTGAAATATCAACTTCAACTCTTGGAACATCTCATATGCTCCACGACTTTCAAAACGTCGTTGAAGACCGGTTCTAAGCCGTAAAGCATGGCACCTTGAACTATAGAGTAGTCATCAGCTTTGCTCTGCCAGACGTTCTTAACATCGTCGATTGCATCAAGAAGAGTCTGGCACCTAGCGGTGCATCCAGGATTTAACTCTTACGTGCAGCAAGAATGAGGATAATCCTCAGGTTACGGACCCAGTCCGTGTAATTGCTACCATCATCTTTCAACTTTTCTTTCTCAAGGAACGTATTAAAATTCAACGGAACAATAGCACGAGCCATCTATCTACAAACAGACATAGACAAGCAAGATACTATCAGGTACTAAGTTCATGATAAATTTAAGTTTAATTAATCATATTACTTAAGAACTCCCACTTAGACAGACATCTCTCTAGTCATCTAAGTGATCACGTGATCCAAATCAACTAAACCATAACCGATCATCACGTGAGATGGAGTAGTTTTCAATGGTGAACATCTTATGTTGATCATATCTACTATATGATTCACGCCGACCTTTCGGTCTCCGTGTTCCGAGGCCATATCTCGCATATGCTAGGCTCGTCAAGTATAACCTGAGTATTCGCGTGTGCAAAACTGGCTTGCACCCGTTGTAGATGGACGAGAGCTTATCACACCCGATCATCACGTGGTGTCTCTAAGACGCATTTAACTTTGGCAACGGTGCATACTCAGGGAGAACACTACTTGATAATTTTAGTGAGAGATCATCTTAAAATGCTACCGTCAAACAAAGCAAAATAAGATGCATAAAGGATAAACATCACATGCAATCAATATAAGTGATATGATATGGCCATCATCATCTTGTGCTTGTGATCTCCATCTCCGAAGCACCGTCGTGATCACCATCGTCACCGGGCGCGACACCTTGATCTCCATCGTAGCATCGTTGTCGTTACGCCCATCTATTGCTTCTACGACTATCGCTACCGCTTAGTGATAAAGTAAAGCAATTACTGTATGCGTTGCATTTCATACAATAAAGCGACAACCATATGGCTCTCGCCAGCTTGCCGATAACTTCGGTTACAAAACATGATCATCTCATACAATAAAATATAGCATCACGTCTTGACCATATCACATCACAACATGCCCCGCAAAAACAAGTTAGACGTCCTCTACTTTGTTGTTGCAAGTTTTACGTGGCTGCTACGGGCTGAGCAAGAACCGTTCTTACCTACGCATTAAAACCACAACGATACTTCGTCAAATAGACTCCGTTTTAACCTTCTCAAGGACCGGGCGTAGCCACACTCGGTTCAACTAAAGTGAGAGAGACAGACACACGCAAGACAACTTAAAGCACGATTGCTCATAAAGGAGAAACCAGTCTCCCGTAAGCGTACGCGTAATGTAGGTCCGGGCCGCTTCATCTCACAATACCTCTGAACCAAAGTATGACATGCTGGTAGGCAGATGACTTGTATCGCCCACAACTCACTTGTGTTCTACTCGTGCATATGACATCAACGCATAAAACCGTGCTCGGATGCCACCGTTGGGGAACGCAGTAATTTCAAAATTTTCCCACGCACACACAGGACCATGGTGATGGCATAGCAACGAGGGGAGAGTGTTGTCTACGCACCTCGTGAGACCGTAAGCGAAAGCGATCACAACGTAGAGGAAGTAGTCGACGCTCTCCTCGCGATCCTGCCGATCCCAATGTCAAGCATTCGCACCTCCGAGTCGATGATGACGAGAGGAAGTAGTCAGACGCTCTCCTCGCGATCCAGCCGATCCCAGCGCCAAGCATTCGGCGCCCGAAGTTCTTGGCACACGCTCAGCTCGATGATGCTCCTCGGGCTCCGATCCAAAGAAAGCTCCGGGAGAGGGAGTTCCACAAGACGACGGGCGTGGCAGGACGATCTTGATGTTTCACCGACGCAGGCTTCGCTTAAGCACCGCCACGATATGACCGAGGTGGAATATGGTGGAGGGGGCACCAGACACGGCTAAGGAACGATCTCAAGGATCAACTTGTGTGTCCTAGGGTGCCCCTCCCCGTGATATAAAGGAGGGAGGGAGGAGGTGGCCGGCCTCAAGGGGGCGCACCATAGGAGGGGGAAACCTACTCCAAGTAGGTTTCCCTCTCATTTCCTTATCTTATTTGGAGGGGGAAGGAAGGAGTACTAGTATTAGGAAGTAGTACTAGTAGTAGGAATAGGAAGAGGGGCAAGGAGAAAGGAAAGGGGGGCGCCCGCCCCCCTCCCCAATTCGGATTGGGCTTGGGGGGGCGCGCCCCCCACCCATGTTCCATCTACCTTCCTCCTACATGGGCCCAAAAAGGCCCATATACCTCACGGGGGGTTCCGTAACCTCCGGAGCTCCAAACTTCTCCGGAACCTTTCCGGTGTCCAAATATATCCGTCCAATATATTAATATTTATGTCTCGACCATTTCGAGACTCCTCGTCATGTCCGTGATCATATCCGGACTCAACAACCTTCGGTACATCAAAATACACAAACTCATAATATAACCGCCATCGAAACCTTAAGCGTGCGGACCCTACGGTTCGAGAACAATGTAGACATGACCGAGACACATCTCCGTCAATAACCAATAAGCGGGACCTGGATGCCCATATTGGTTCCTACATTTTCTACGAAGATCTTTATCGGTCAGACCGCATAACAACGTGACGTTGTTCCTTTTGTCATCGGTATGTTACTTGCCCGAGATTCGATCACGGTATCCAATACCTAGTTCAATCTCGCATCTTGGCAAGTCTCTTTACTCGTTCGTAATACATCATCTCACAACTAACTCATTAGTTGCAATGCTTGCAAGGCTTATGTGATGTGTATTACCGAGAAGGCCCAGATACCTCTCCGACAATCGGAGTGACAAAACCTAATCTCAAATACGCCAACCCAACAAGTACCTTTGGAGACACCAGTAGTACTCCTTTATAATCACCCGATTCGTTGTGACGCTTTGGTAGTACCCAAAGTGTTCCTCCGTAAACGGGAGTTGCATAATCTCATAGTTACAGGAACATGTATAAGTCATGAAGAAAGCAATAGCAACATACTAAACGATCAAGTGCTAGGCTAACGGAATGGGTCATGTCAATCAGATCATTCTCCTAATGATGTGATCCCGTTAATCAAATGACAACTCATGTCTATGGTTAGGAAACATAACCATCTTTGATTAACGAGCTAGTCAAGTAGAGGCATACTAGTGACTATATGTTTGTCTATGTATTCACACATGTATTATGTTTCCGGTTAATACAATTCTAGCATGAATAATAAACATTTATCATGATATAAGGAAATAAATAATAACTTTATTATTGCCTCTAGGGCATATTTCCTTCATGATTGGCCTTTTCGCTTCGAGGAGGCGTGGACCAGGCATGCAAACTATGATGAAATGGTGGCGGAAGCATGGGCCTCGTCGGATGTGGGAGAGCGAGGGGTGCATGCGTGCATGCAGCGGCTGGGACGTGTCACGGGATCCATGCAGCGGTGGGCTCGAGCAGTTTTTGGTTCGATACATCGGCAAATAGGGAAGCTCAAGTCCCAGCTAGTCGCGGCCAAATCGAGAGCTATGGTGACAGGGTGTTCACTGGAAACCCAGTCCATTGAGGAAAAGCTCAGAGAAATATATGCAAGAGAGGAGTTGTTCTATCGTCAACGTTCTAGGGTAGATTGGCTCAGAGCAGGAGATCAAAATACCAGATACTTTCAGAACCGTGCAACCCATAGGAAGAGGAAAAATACTGTCAAGGCACTTAGGCGTGAAGATGGATCCCGATGCACGGTGGATGAGGATATGAGAGAGTTGGCAGCTTCTTTCTATGAACGACTGTTTACTTCTGATGGGTCAGTTGGTACTCAAGTTCTGTTGCAAAATATTGTTCCCTTGGTTACGACGGAGATGAATCAAAGGCTGACGACAGCCTTTTCTGATGATGAGATCGAGCGTGCCTTATTCCAAATGGGGTCGACGAAAGCTCCTGGGCCGGATGGACTCACGGCTCTGTTCTACCAAAGACACTGGTCTTTGGCCAAAGATGATGTATGCAAATCGGCGAAGGAGTTTCTCAACGGGGCTGCCACACCGGAGGGTTTTTAATGACACAGTTCTTGTTATGATTCCGAAAGTCAACTCACCGGAGTTGCTATCCCAATTCAGACCGATCAGTTTATGTAACGTGCCATATAAAATAGCCGCAAAGGTGTTGGCAAACAGGCTAAAAGGTTTACTCCCTCTGTTGATTTCAGAACAACAAAGTGCCTTTGTCCCGGGTAGGTTGATCACGGATAACGTTTTTGTGGCATATGAGTGCGTGCACGCCATTCGCAACAGGAAGAGGAAGAAGCCTTTGTGTGCGGTTAAACTTGACATGATGAAGGCATATGATAGGGTCGAATGGATTTTTCTCGAGTAGGTTCTGAACAGAGTGGGTTTTGCTGCTCAGTGGATTGCGATGATTATGCGATGTGTGACATCGGCGAGGTTCTCAGTGAAACTTAATGGTGGCTTATCCAGGGTTTTTTTGCCCTCTCGTGGTTTGCGACAAGGTGACCCGTTATCCCCCTATTTCTTCCTGTTTTGTGTGGAGGGGTTCTCGGCACTACTAAAGAGAGCACAAGAGGAGAAGAGAATCAAAGGCGTGTCATTTGGGAGCACTGGCCCCACGGTGACACATTTACTGTTTGCCGATGATAGCATTGTCTTTCTTGAGGGATCTCTGGATAATATGATGGAGTTGAAGGATATTCTGAGGCAGTATGAGGAGGCCTCGGGGCAGCACATTAACCTACAGAAATCAGCTATCTTCTTTGGGAAGGGCACTCGCGATGACATGAAAGGCCAGCTGCAGAACACACTTGGAATACACAATGAAGCCCTTGGTGAGAGATACTTGGGTCTGCCTACACTGGTAGGAAGATCAAAGGATGGCACTTTTAAATATGTCACGGAGTGTTCAAAGGGCAAGGTTAATGGTTTAAGGGGCCAGGGGCTCTCCAAGGCCGCGTGGGAAGTGCTTGTTAAGTCTATTCTTCAAGCCACACCAACTTACACTATGAGTTGTTTCCACCTCACAAAGAAAATGTGCCGGAACCTGACTTCAATCTCGTCAAAATTCTGGTGGGGTGCGACAAATGGTGATATGAAGGTGCACTGGATCTCATGGGAGAAGATGTGTGAGGCAAAAAGGGATGGTGGGCTTGGCTTTTGGGATCCGGAGGCTTTCAACCAAGCCCTATTGGCCAAACAGGCTTGGAGGATCTTACAATATCCAACGTCGTTGTGTGCACGAGTTCTAAAGGCAAGGTACTTCCCGGAGACCATGATCATGTCAGCAACATGCCCCTTAGGGGGATCTTTCACCTTTCGAAGTATTCTTCATGGCCGTGATCTTTTGAGAGAAGGACTTGTATGGAGGATCGGCGATGGCTCTAGCATCAATATTCACCACGATAACTGGATCCCGAGAAGTGGGAGCATGAGGCCTCTGGGAGCTGTTTACTTGTAGGGAGTGACAAAGGTGGCAGACCTGATGGTTATGGCGGGAGATGCGTGGAACACGGCTAGACTCGAGGAGATGTTTTCCCCGGATGATGCGCAAGATATAAAACAGATAGCCATTGGGGGTCCAGCGACGCAGGATGTTTTGGCCTGGAATTTTACCAAGAATGGCAACTTCACGGTGCGGTCAGCCTATCACTTGAGGATGACACTGAACAGACTGAAAACCGGACGGCCGGAATCAGCGAGTTCAGTCAACAAGCATAAGGGGTATTTGGGTCTCTAGGATACCAATGCCCCGGGCAAGGCAAAAATCCACATGTGGAGAGTGATTAGAAATGGCTTGGCCGTGGGAGCGGAGTTGCTACGGAGGATGATCAAGGCTGGAGTGTTTTGTGCAGTATGCGGTCGAGAGGAAACTATTTTGCATCGTTTTTGGACTTGCCAACACTCGGTCCAGTTCTGGCACCAGCTGAGCTCAGAAAAGGGAGTAACGGTGGCTGCCCCACCGAGTTTCACATGCTCTCAGAGCGAGCTGGCTAATTGGTTGCTTGGGTGGTTTGCTGAGGCTCGCGAGGACGAGCGACAAGCAATGATCCAGGCGGTCTACGCCTTATGGCTGGCACGCAATGAAACGAACAAAGGCGAGAGGATAGAGGAACCACATACAATAATAGAGAGAGTTTGTAATTTCATGCAGGAATGAAGGGATGCTCATAGCAAGCCGGAGCCGGGCCCAAAGTCCCAACCATGCAACGCTGGTCAGCGCCGGAGGAGGGTTGGATCAAAGCCAACACAGATGGCGCAACGTCAAAGTTCGGAGGTAAGAGCGGAGGAGGGGCTGTACTGCGGGATCACCACGGTGCTTTCTTGGCAGGTGCAAGCCACTTCTTCCCTCATGTGGTAGATGCTGTGGCGGCGGAGATCAATGCGTGCAAGCGAGCTCTACTACTGGCGGCGGAGATGAACGTGCAAAGAATACAACTAGAACTGGACAGCCAGGCTCTAGTACAGATGATCAACGCTCCAGAGAGGAACTTGGCGACGATAGGCTCTTGGGTGGAGGAGATCAAGACTTTGCTTCGATCGTTTGATGATTTCAGTGTTTCGTGGGTGAGGCGTTCTGCAAATGTTGCCGCGCATAAGTTAGCAAAGATAGGTGTAGGAGATGAAATTTGTAAGGTTTGGCTTGGATCACCACCGGACTGTATTTTGGAGGTGATCGCTAGCGAGATTCCAGAATCATTTTACTTTGAATAAAAGCGGCGGCATTAACCCAAAAAAAAATGTGTCTCTATTTGCGAGTTCTTTTTTGAAGTTCCATACCCTTTAGACAACAATTGCATAAGAAAAAAATAGTACTCCCTCTGTCCCAAAATTTTTGTGTTAGATTTGTCTAAATACAGATGTATCTAGTTACGTTAGATACATAAATTTAAGACAATAATTTTGGGATGGAGTGAGTACACAAAAAGTGTTTGACTGCACATAGAAAATCTGAAGATTACGTTTATGCAGCATTTCCGGCCCTGACGGCGATAGACAGAAACGCCTCCTCGTCCGAAAAGAAGCCATCTCGTGAGCTTCCTCGCCTTCGCAAGCGGACCGCCGGCACCGGCCACCACCACCGCCATGTTGCGCGCAGCCGCTTCCCGCTTCCTCGTGCCCCTCCGGAGGCCCTCCCTGTCTCCGGCACCTTCCACGGCGGCCTGCACTCTGCGGCACCTCCGCCTCTTCTCCCCGCCGCCGCAGCCGCGTCGGGGTCCGGATGCGGAGGTGACGCCGGCGGAGGCGCGGCGTCTGGTGCGGCTCGTGGGCGTGGAGGCGCTCAAGAGGCGGCTGCGGGAGGACGGGCGCGGCGAGGTGGTCGGCTACGGGGAGCTCCTCGACGCCTGCGTGGAGGCCGGCGCGGCCCGCACGCGCGGCGAGGCGGAGGTGCTGGCCCGGGCCATGGACGACGCTGGCGTCGTGCTTCTCTTCCGGGACAAGGCGTACCTCCACCCCGAGAAGGTCAACATTTTGCTCTTGCTAGGTTTTCTTCACTCGCGCCTTCCCTCTTTGTAGCTAAACCTAACTAAACGAGGTGCTTTCACGACGATCTGTTCTCCGATTCCAATTGGCAGCGTTTATTTAGTGATTCGAGTTCTTGTGCACGGAGAGCTTTACTCGTGAAAGCATAAACTTTTTGAGTACTAGTTTAGTCATATCTGCGAATTGAATGTTCTACGATCACTAATTTACCAGATCACTACTTAGTTTGAATAGGTAGCAACTCAAAGCTGATCAAATTTGGTAGAATTACAGTGGCTTCAAATGCAATTTCATTTACCTTAGTTTGAACCGCTGCGCCATAGGGAGCCCGGTAGACTGATTTGCTGTCCAAATTGATTACTAGATGATATTGACCACTGTTTAATTGTGGAATTGTGTTTAATTGTGTGGACGAACAACGAACGGTGGAAAGGACTAGTGTTGGGTGAGGTAACAATAATTTAGCTGAAGTAGCATATAATCAGCCGGTGCATAGATTAATTTTATCAGAATTATAGAAAACAAGATTGGACAATTCACATCATGTGGTAGAAATAAGGGATTTCCCTTCTCTTCACCTACCCTGGTCAGAATAAGGACCTTAGAATCCTGTGAGCAGAAAAGTGGACATTGTGTTCCTATTTAGGTGATGCCTACACCAGTTAAAACATCCAAGCATCCACCTCACATGTAGGCAATAAATCCAAAAACTTTATATTTATTCAACAAGGATTGCCTCATCAATAATTCAGCATAACGTTGTTTCTGTTGCTTTCATATGTGGGCAAGTGACAACTTTGAAATCTTTTGTGGTGATCTAATATGTATGGTTGTGAGTTATTTGGTAAGAGTTGATCATTTTTCTTATGCTATATGAAAAAAGGCGGACATGCAGTTAAATTTTCAACTGATATATTTATGGTCAATCACTGTTTTTAGGTTGTGGACCTGGTCAGAAGGGCGGTGCCGCTTGCACTCGCACCAGACAACGACACGAGAAAGGAAGAGTTTAAGCAGCTCCAGGAAAGGAAGGAAGAGATCGACAAGCTGGCACACAAGCAAGTCCGGCGAGTCCTGTGGACTGGCTTAGGGTTCTTCATGTTCCAGGTTGGGATCTTCTTCCGTCTCACGTTCTGGGAGTTCTCATGGGACGTGATGGAGCCGATCGCCTTCTTCACGACCACCTCGGGGCTGCTGGTTGGCTATGCCTACTTCGTCATCACCTCAAGGGACCCGACGTATCAAGACTTCATGGAGAGGATGTTTGATTCGAGGAGGAGAAAGCTTTGCGTGAAGCATGGTTTCAACATGGAGAAGTACCTGGAGCTGCAGAAACATTGCAAGTGCCCTCTTGAAGGCAATCATTCTCAGGGGCATGACTAGCAACACCTGAGCTGAAGTTTATCAGTTGTTTCTTGATGCTGACAGTGTCATCTCTAGCTTTTAGAAGAGCGACCGTTTGCATTATCTTATACTGAGTTTGTATTACCAAAGTGATATATATATATATTTACATAAACCAGCTGTCACCTAACAGGTTAAACCTAAGAGTTTAAGCTTATTTTGTATCAAGTGGGTGTGCGAGCTGTGGTTGTGGTCACAGCTCTGCAAGTATTCAACTACTCCCTCCGTCCGAAAAAGTTTGTCCCTCAAATGGATGTATCTAGCATCAATCTTGCAGCGCCGGCAAGGCTAGGGCTTGGGCTGTCAGCCCAATGCGGTGACAGGCTGACAGCCACCATCATCTGCACTTTGTTACAACATCTCTAATAGAAGATAGAAGATACAAATTTGGAGATGTAAAATTTTGCATCTTCAAAAAGTGCATTTTGCATCTTAAAAAAAAGACAACTCCAATAGATAATGTATATTTGTGATGTAAAAGTGCAACTCCAACAGATGATGCAAATGAAGATGTAAACTAGTTCAATCATGCGGCATGGCGGCGTGCGGCTGCGGATCGAGCGGCAGCGACCGAAGCTTCGAAGAGTGCCGACAAATGAAGCGATGAGGAGCGGCGCGGTGCCCGAAGCTTTGCCTTCAAATGCGGCGGCGGAGCTCGAAATGCCAAGCTGGGGCTCGAATTGGGCGGCGGATTAACAATGGCGGGGCTCAAATTGGGCGGCGGATTAGCGGCGTGGCGGGCGGCGCAAGAAGCTCGAATCAAGTGGCGGCAGCGTGGAAGGCGGTGCTGGCTCGAATCCGGAAGCGGCGGGGTGGTGAGAGCTCGAATCAGCGGGCGGCGGCGTCGTGGGGACGAAAAACGACCGACGCAGCCGATTTTCTAGCGGAGATGGCGGATGTGCGGCTCGAATCCGGCGGTAGCGCGGGCGGAGGAAGCTCAAACCTGGAGGCAACGTCACGGTGGCGAAAAAACGGGTGATGCGGCCGATTTTTAGGCGGAGGGCGGCGGAAAAGCGACGGCACCGGCGACGGGGGAAGTCGGGGCCGGATCTTCCAGCGGTGGGCCGGCGGCGCAGCGGTGGATCGAGTAGACGCATCAGTCGAGAGAGAGGAAAATTTCATGGCAGTCGGGTTGGCGCGCGGCTGGCAGTTTTGCATCTGTGCTTATATCTCTGGCGGGTGGAGATGTAAATTTGTATCACAAGGTGTTGTATTTTACATCTTCGTGAGGTGAATCTATATTCTTTGTTGGAGAAAGACTTTGGGACCTTGAAAATTTAGTTATTTTTGCATCAACATCATCTATTGAAGGTGCTCGTTGCATATTTCGTAACAAGATATTGAAGCCCTAGGTTTTTTCTTATCCTTGGCCGCCGCAGCTCGTCCAATATGATTGATTTTCTTCTTCTTGTTCTTCTTCCTGACTAATTCTCGGCCTCCTTTCCCTGATTGATTCTCGGTCTCCTTTCGGCACAGATAGGTTTGTTCCCCGTCGATTTGTTGCTTCCCACCACCACCCACCAATTTACCGCTGCTCCACTCTCGCAACCTCGCCTGGCTGCTCTTCCCGTCAGCAGTCGTCCCAGCATGTCCTCATGTTCCACAAGGCCGCCGGCCATCGTTGGCTTCTCTACTTAGAGAAACTCCAACTATTTTGTCCACGTGCTAAACGGACACAGAAATCGACCAAACAAACGTGCGCCTGCCTTTTGTCCGTCTACTAACCTATTTTCAGTCCAAATTTAGACCTCGTTTGCATCGGCGCGGAAACGAAGAGGACACACGCGATGCCAGCCTACTCCTCTTTCTGGCCCGCCAGTCAATGGCACATAGGCCATTCTCTTCCTCCCATGGACAGCCAGCACACCCGGCTGCCCCACCCCATCGCCACCATCACCCAGTTCCAATGCCCAGGCCACCCGTCCGCGCCCACATACCTCCCCGCAGCACGCCACCTTCCAACGTCGCTGCCACCACCGCCTCGCCACACCGTGGCAACTTCCCCGACATCGCCGCTAGCACCAACTCGCCCACGCGCCCCCGGCCCTGCCTGAAGCGGACAAAAGTGCAACGACCTCGCTCGTCTGACACCGTCGCGCTTGTCGAGCGCCGCCAAGGCAAGCTACCTGGTCCAGAGGAGGCGCGTGACTCTTCACCGGCCAACTTCTGCTATTCGACGGTTTGCTCGCAAGGTACAAATGGACTCCGCCGACGAGTTCTTTTTTCACAATTTCATTTGCGAATCAGATGATTCTTCATCCGACAATGAGGAGCTTGTGGTTGTTGTGTTGGTCGTCCATGACCACCTTAGCAGGCAGCGGCCGATGTTCCAGGGCTCGATCCTGGGGCACAATTGAATCGCAACCGAGAGAGCGACCATTTCCTACTCTGGAAGGACTACTTCGAGACACCCAACCCGCTCTTCAAACATTACCTATTCCGGCGCCGTTTTCGTATGGCTAGGCATGTTTTCAACCATATCCGGGAGGGAGTGGTGGCATATGATAAATATTTCGAGTGAAAGGAGGATGCCCTTGGAAAGATTGGCTTCTCCTCTTATTAGAAATGCATTGCAGCTATTCGGATGCTTGCATATGGAGTTCTCGGTGATCTCATTGATGAGTATGTCCGTATGAGCGAGTCCACGTGCTTAGAGTCCATGTATAAGTTCTGCAAGGTTGTGATAGCAGTGTTTGGCCCTAAGTACTTGATAGAGCCAAATGTTGCAACAACCCGCTTGTTGGCGATGAATGCCAGCAGGGGTTTTCCGGGGATGCTTGGTAGCTTAGATTATATGCACTGGGAGTGGAAAAATCGCCCTTCTGCTTGGAAGGGGCGGTATAGGGGCCATGTCAAAACTTGCACCGTCATACTCGAGGCCGTGGCTTTACAAGATCTCCGGATTTGGCAATCTTTCTTCGGCATGGCCGGATCTCACAATGATATCGACGTGCTTCAACGCTCTTTGGTGTTTGCAAGGCTTGCCGAAGGCAACTACCCGAAGGTCAATGTTAACAACAATGGCCACAACTACAACAAAGAATACTACCTAGCTGACAGTATCTATCCTCAGTGGACTACTTTGGTGAAGACAATCTCCAATCCTGTAGGAGAGAAGAGGAAGAGATTTGTCCAAGAGCAAGAGAGTGTTAGAAAGGATGTGGAGCGTGCCTTCAGTGTTCTGCAATCTCGATGGGGCATCATTTAGTATGCTGCTAGAATTTGGAGCACCAAGTTGTGGGAGATGATGACTATTTGTGTGATCATGCAGAATATGATCGTAGAGAATGAGCGTCCGAAACGTATCTATGACCAAGGATTTCAGTTTTAGAGTGACAATGTTGTGCCTGAGCATGGAGGAGCGGCAACGTTTGCACAGTTCACTCAATTTCATCATCAAATGCGTGTTGTGAAACTCATATTTAAATGCAAAATGATTTGGTTAAGTATATATGAGCTCATGTTGACAACCAATAGATGTATCTTTTTTAAATGTATCTGAGACAATTTAATTTTTATTTGGCTTGTAAAAAAAACTATGATATATTTGTTTTGTTGTAAAACTATGCAAGATATTTGTATTTTGTTTGAAAAAAACACGTCCGGCCAGCTGCAAGGATAAAAATGCGTCCGCCGTTGGGTGCACTGCCAACCCAAACGCAAAAGGGGCAGACAAAAAACATCGGCGTCAGCATCATTGCTCTAACGTTTGCCATTTCAAAGGCCTGCACTATTATTGGAGTGAGCAAACCTCTGCGAACTCGCGCAGAACAAACATCAACCACAGTTCCAGAACCAGGATAAAATAATGTCGCAAAGCATTTGACATCCCACAAGCTTTCTAGTATGAAAACAGAAATGTCAGCACAACAATTCTCACACTGAGTACATGAGATAAAGTACTGGTTTCCTCATGTAATCCCTTGGTTGACTACAGTTATGCGCCCACTTGTTCCAATATTCAGACATTACAACTTTTTTGGCGAACGATAACACTCAGAAATATTTGTCCAAGGCAACATGAAAGTCACCGCACTTCAAAGATTTATGGAAGAATAAGGGGGTTCCAATGTTCATGTTGTTTCCTATTAGTAATGGACTATTGGCTGGCCCAGTAAGTGTTACTGGTAGAGATTACTAGCTGCATCACGTTTGTCTGATACTGATCTCACCATCGGTGTTGTATCTGAAAGGGGAACAACAATAATATAACACGTCAGTGTCGGCGGCTAGAGAAACATAATTGTAAACTAATATGCCAGCAACTGTATTGCTTTACTTCTTATCTTGAACCAGTTCCTTATCTGAAGGGCATGAGTTAACTGGTAAGTTTTCAGATGTTTCCATCTCCAATTGTTTGCTGCCATCATCAGCTGAGAAAAGAATATTGTTAATAATTAGTTTCAGCATCATAGCAAATGAAGTAATTTCTAGTAGCTGCCAGAAATTTCAAGAATGTTTGCCGCGTGATGTCTCAAGAAAACTCTGAACATAATGGAAATTCACAAGCATGGTATGAAAAGATTCTCAGAATAGTTCTGAAGAAAGTGGCGTAGAGTTGAACACTGGGAAATCCTACTACAAAATACACCAAGCATCTATGTCCACGTAACAATGACTGGTATTTTCTTCCTAACAAATCAGTGCACTGAAAGATGAATACCAGGTGCAATAAATTAGCTCCATTCAGAAATAGACGGCATTTTAGAAAGCAAGCAAATTCTTACTTTGACAGGTAAAAATAATATAAAATATCTATTTTAGATTGTGTAAAATTTAACCAACAAATTCATATAAAATATAACAGTCAAACTTGCATACTAGAGACCGTGCTCACGTATAAATGGTGTTTATTTATGAACACAAGTAGTAACAAATTTGACTAGATAACCATGCAAATAAAGGGTAAAAGTAAATCAGGTATTTCTCCAGAATTAGCACATTTTGAGCTTATAGTATCTTATTCTGCTTAAATGGGTGTGTGTAAACCAATCAGAAAGTTACATATACACGGAAATGGATTTATAAGCATTTAACAGAAACAAGCCATTTCAACTTGTCAGAAATGCTTGACTGTCATTGGGCAAATAAAGGATTACAGGCGCCACAGGACTAACCAGCTTTCTTCTCAGCCTTCTTGAACCGTCGATCTTTCTTTCTATCACTATTTGATGGCTTATTGTACAAATCCTTGTACTTTTCAAGCAAATCCTTCTTCTCTTCTAATAGACCAAGCATTTCATATGCAACTTCAACTTTCCATATATATTCTTTACTAGGACACTTGCGACCACATGCTTCAAGGGCACCGAAGAGCTAAGCCATCAGAGAAGGCAAGGAATGGTAAGATAATATTAGAAATTACCAGCCAATAAACTTGAAGGAAAAGAATAGGTAGAGTCAGTGAAGAGTAGAAGACGTTCCAGGTCCATACCTTGATAAGCCTATCTAGCATATTGTTTCTGTAGTAAATTGCCAACATAAGACCGCAGAAACGCCAAGGAACTGAATGCAGGTCATGGGCTATTTTCTTCTCCCAGATTTTATGTGCTTCCTCTGCTCTGTTGTCCTTCTCAAGTGCACGCACTAATTGCTCGTATGTTCTGATGGTATTTCCTTGCCCTTTGCTCAACATCCATTTTATTACCTAGGTTTGTAGTTGGCAGAAATTTAATTCATACTGTATAAAAGATAAATTCAATAAAAATAAATTAAATTATAATATGCAATACTTGGACAATTCTATGCCATTGTTCCTCCTTTTCAAGAGCTACAATTGCTTGCTTCAATGAGGCGAGTGGAAAGTCCTGCTCAAAGGCGATCCATGCATCAAGGGTGCTGTAAACAGCTTCTTTTGAGTCTTCAAGATCAAGAAGCTGCAATTTAGAGATAACAGTAGTTAATTAATTTGTTCCAGTGGCTAACTGCCAGCAATAAATAAAATCTCTAGTTGGGTTTCAAGAAGCACATCTTATCCATACTGTGTTCTCTAATAAATAAAGGCTGCAATTTGCGTACTGAGGTGAATCCTAAATTTCCTACTCTAGCTCAAAGTGCTATTTTTGTGTACCCAGTACTGCATACTAAGCTGCATATGATAAGTCATTCCGTTGTTGAAACCAAGATATGTTTGGTAAAACCTACTTACTTGTAAACAACTAAGCATATTGCAATGAATAAGCTACTAAAAGTTTTTAGGGACAACAGTTGCTAGTTGATTACATAGTGCAAGCTCATTATGCCTTGAAGGCGCAAGAAAACTTTTTATAGTTCATATTTGGTATATAACAAGTGAAATTGCACTTCTGCAACAACATTTTGATTGTTAGTTATTACAAACAATCCTTTAAAATATGCGAACATGTGATTTGGAGCTCTACAGGCACCAGCTAAAGTATAAGTATCATTGACGCATGATAAACTCAAAAGACAGAAAAGATAATATTAAGACTATCTTTATGTAATGACGTACAGTGTTGATAAGGAATTTCCTTTTCTCTGCTGATGAAAGGGTGTGCCCAACCGGCCCTTTTTTCAACCCCCTTGTGCTCTTTTGTATGCAATCAATGATTGCATCATTACCCTGTGAAGCAAAATCAAATTACTTAACCTGTTGTCTATCATATTCTTGGGATTAACAGCATGAGGCTATAAAAAAAGTGTAAGGCCACATGTGAAGCACAGGGCTAAACTCTGTGAAATACCTTCACGGCCGTACTTGGCTTCTTCAACTCCTTTTGCTGATACCCTCGACGATCATTGGTAACTTTATCATCTGTAGAGAAATTCCTGGTAGCATGCTTGCCACACCAACCTGCCGCCATGGATTGATATTTCATCAAAGGCGCCAATCATCTAGAAGAAACTGAAGGGTGATTCAATATGGCGAAGTGAAAGAAAGGTCTTACATGAAACAAACGAGAGTGACTCGGCGTGTGAACTCCATCCCCTGCACGATGCAGACAATATTATTTGGAGAAGTCAGAGGTGAAAAAAGTTTTACTTTCTCAAAAGTTATCTTGTCATGGAATGGAATTAGAGGCAGTGAAGCAAGCAGAAAGCTTAACTCACGTGCTATAAGCTTATAATTGTGCCACTCAAATTTAGAGAAGTGTAATATTGCACCAGAAATGGAGCAAGAACGCCACCAGCTAACCGATAAGGAGCAGGGATGCTTTTAAAGTAAGGGAACGTTTTGACAGCGGATTGGATAAAAGGGAGCAAATCTCACGAGTATGCAGCGGCAGGGTCGGAGGGAGCGAAGCTGGCGATCGGTAGGCGGCGCAGAATGCCGGAGGATCGCCGGAGATGGCCAAGCATGGCTGCGAGAGGAATGAAAGCCCCTTAATCAGTGGCGGAGCTATAAACAAATTGCTGGGCGGCCAAGCTAAAGAAGAACACATTTCAATTCTGAATGTTGTCATTAATAACTATCATCTGTAAACAATGGATTTACATAAACTGTAAATAACAATGGCTTTGCATAAACTGTAAACAACAAGACATTCAGTGATTTATTTATGCTACCACAGACGAATAGACAATAACCTAACGCTTCGTTTGGATGTCTCCATTGGAGAGCTCCGTATTGAACTGGTCTGAATTCCAAATCAGTGAGGAAACTGAAATGGCACGAATATGTATTGTATTCACCTGTTTGGTTGTCTAGTGAATTGGCCCTTGAAATGCCTCTGAGATTTCAATACCAAATCATGTTTGGATGACAAACTTTGGAATTAACAAACAACACGTACTCTCAAATTCGAAACAATAAACTTTAGGAGACATGGTAGGAAACTTAATACCCATACTGAACACTTGTCTACATTCTCTTGATTATGAAATCAGACAACTCGGCAAAAATATTTTAATGGCTGAAATTTGGTACTAACATCTGATGTAAACATTGTAAATTAGCTAATCAGAGATGGATATGGAGGGAGGAGGAGAAGAGGAGGTAGGCTATGGCCATGCTGGAAGAGTAGAAGAATTCATACAGGGAGCGGACATGGAGTAGAGGAGCAGAGGAGCTGCAGCTCTGTCAACCATGGTGCAGAAAGAGGGGGGTGTACAGGAGGACGGAGGGGCATGGCATAGGGGGACGTGGATCCAGGGGGTCAGGGCGCGGCTGATCCAGGGGGTCAGGGCGCGGCTGATCCAGAGGGTGGCACGGCGGATCCAGAGGGGGGCGCGGGCTAGAGGTCCCGGGCCGCCGCAGACCTCCATCTTGGTCGCCGACCGGCGCTGGGATGGGATGTGGTACGGGGATGGGACGCGGTACTGGGGTGGGGAAGAGGAAGAGGGAACGGGGAAAAACGACACCTGTGCAGCCGCCGATGCTCGTGGTGGTCGCCGCCGCCGAGCTCCTAGGTCGCGGCCGACCTCCCTGCTCTGTTTTTTGTGGTCGCGGGAGGATGAAGGGGTACGTTTTGCGGGCGCTCGCGATTTCAGCCCAAATCGAAGTGAAATTTAGGGGAAAGATATTTAGGAATGAGTCTGAGGAAATTACCTATGCAGCTTGCAGCGCAAGGAAAATAGGAGAGGATCAGGCGGCTTGCCGCTGCTAGCTGAGTGCGGTTGCGTGGCCGCGTGGCGCCAGTCGTGAGTCGGGCGACTTGCTGTCGACTTGGCGGGCAGCCGTGGGCGGCGGCCGATGTACCCCGCTGACGAGATAATTGCATCTACAGTCCTCGTAGGTTCAACATGGTCCTCGTACTTGACAAGTGCTTCAGTACAGTCCTTATACATGAAAATACGTTGTGTATATGGTCCTGATACTTGAAACAACAAAAATGCTACACCTACGTAATGTTTTACGAAGCCTTACGTAAATCCTTTGATCGCTAATAAAACTGCCCCCCCTGATTTTCAGGGTGGGCCTGCGCCCTAACTAAGGCCCAATATAAAACAGCCACCTCAGATCATACGTAAGTTACGTATAGGTGTAGCTTTACTCTTGAAACAACGGTCCTGAGTCGAGTCTTTGTGTACGTATTCCGTATAGCGCAACGTGGCCAAGTGCAGGTCCAGTTGTCGGTGGGGGAGGGAAAAAATGATGCGCGCTGTGAGGAATTGGATTCGAACCCGAGACATGAACAAACCAACATCACACGGGCTAGCCATTTAAGCTAACAGCAATTATACTGAAAGTTTATTATATACCTGATCTGGCGTGCCCATGCGTGGGCGCTGTGCATGTTTCTTTCTTCTTTTCTAAAAATGTGTTCTAGTAAGATAAATTTCAGTATTTAAGTGAAGGCACACTTTTTTTTGCGAGGCAAACTTTCAATCTAGCTATTCATTGGCTATCAAGATAGTACAAAGAACACCTGAAGTAAAAAAAATACATCCAGGTCCATAGGCTACCTAATGACGATTACAAATCTTGGAAGCGAAGGCGCCGTTGCCACCGCCTCTTCCCTTTATCGGAGCCGCAAACGACGTTGTTGTAGTAGACAATGGGTGTCCATGCTTCATATTTATTTTAATATTTTGGTGGACTGATGTTAGTATAGTTTGCTATTCTAAATATGTTAAAAATTAATAAATTAATCTATTGTGTTTGATAGCTTAGTAGATTTAGTAAATTTAATAAACTTTTTAGTAGATTTTGTTTGATAGCATATTGTGTCAGGTACAACTCACCTTCCATTTAGTTGAGCGAAAATATTTCAAATATGAACCTTATGCATTTTTTTCCTTCTAATTGTGAATTCAAGTATATCATCACGCATTTCCCATTTGCTGTAGCACTACATACTGGTATACTTCTTTTAGAAATACTACTCCTTGCTTCTATCAATTCTACATTTGGTTTCTTACGCCTCCTGGGCCATGGTTGTGATTATTTTAGTAGCTGAATGAGAAAATTAATTTATACTTTCTCTGTCTCATAATCTAAGACGTTTTTCTAACATACGTACGATTCGTTCGCTAATAGCCTCACGATGCCTTCTTCCCCCAACTGTTTTCGCTAGTTAAAAGGAAACCATGGCGTAATATCATCCCGAGTATTTCCTCGTGATCTCCCAGACGTCAGCCAGCTTGCCGGCCGTCCACGTCGCCGCCGACCGCTGCCCTCCGCCGCCGGCCGCCGCCCTCGACCGCCCCCGTCTCCGGCGACGGTGCTCATTGAAGAACCTCCCCTCGTCGTCGATTTCAGTTTGAGATCCCGTCGACCATCCCTTCATCGAAACTTCCTCCTCGACCGGTTGCAACTCTGGTCGTTGATGCTCCATCATTGCAGCGCCCCTGTCCACCGCCCATCGGCCCTCACCGTCGACGCGTGTGTTTCTGCCAAGGACGGTCGCCGGTCACACCGTGAAAGTGATGTAGCAAAAAAAAAACATCCATCGTAGCAAAAAGAGAAGGCGGTTGCAACAAAAAATCATCGCCGTCGCCGTCTCGTGTGCAACTCTGCCGTGATTGAATGTAGCAAATCATCCCGCCGGTCGTAACAAAAAGAGATTACAGTTGTAGCAAAAATCATCATCGCCAAAATGCGTAGAAAATGAGAAGCGCCGCCATGATCACCATGGTGGCAACTCGCTTGCCCGGCCGTTCCAGCCCACAGTGACCACGGTTGCAACAACAATAGCATCGCCGCCACGGCTCGCCCAAGGGTCGGAGTGCCAAGCAACGAAAATCTGGAAGAAACAAAAATCTTTCATTGTCGGTTGAAGCAAATAATTACTAGGTTCCAGCAAAAACTAAAGCTGATTCCAGCAAATCAAAGTCAGCAGGAAAAGCTCCCGGTGACGATTGTAGCAAAAAAACAGCTTGTTCCAGCAAAAACACACACGGGTTCCAACAAAAAAGGTTGCTGTCGGTGGCGAGGGCGCGTCGAGATTTGCAGCCGTGGTTCCAACATCTGGAAGCCATGGTTCCAACATTTCTGACCGCTGGTTGTAGCACCACTGGAGCTGGTCGATGCAGGAGCCGTCGATTCACCGTCGATGCAGCCCACTGTCGACACGGCGCAACCACCACGGGAACTCCTCTCGCTCTTTTTTGCAGCAAAAATAACAAGGATGGGAGAGGCGAGGGGGTCGGGTGAGCTGCCATGGCTGGCTCAAGTAGCAATGGCTGGTCTTGAATCTCATTGAGGGAGATTTCTCTCGCTGAAGAAAGAGAGAGATGGAGCCATGGAGGGGATGGGAGACACGGGAAGGAAGAGGATAAGGGAGGGAGGTGGAAAGAAGAAAATAAGACAGACAGAGAGAAAAAAACTGGGCATGCAGTGAAGTCAAGGGGCATACGATTGTGATGAGATCGAACGCTGCGCGTGCGGCCGGCCGAAACTTCGGCGCACCGTCTATAAGCGTTTCCCAACATAAAACGGCCATGCCAATGATTAGAATACACATAGGCGCATGAGGTGCTCCAGCTCACTATGTTACAAGAACAGATTTGGGTCAGCTGGTATGTACTGGAGTGCAGTCAACGATCTATCCACTTAATCTTGTTCTTGTTCTTTAATCTCCTACTCTTTTTCCCCTCTACTTTTCTGATTGCTTCGCTTCCCCTCCTGCTATTTCGCCACCTCTCCCTCGTTTTTTCCCCTTTGCTAGTTAGATGTGAATATGGACAGATCTTCTACTCGCATGGAAGATCCTGATCCTCTTCCGCAGAAGGCGGATCTGAGAAGAGATGAAGAAAATCAAGTCTCGCAGCTTTCCTCTCGGGTTGTGAGGTCAGATCCTGGGATTGAACTCAACATGCAAGCGTTGTCGATCAATGAGCCGGAGGTTGTTCATATTCAGGCAGAGCAGTACAGGCAAGAAGAGGGTCAGTATGCAGAGTTCAATATTTTGATGAAGCTTGCATCTACAGGAGGTCCTATCAGGGTTCTTTCCCTTCAGGCTGTGCAGCAATCTATGGCTAGAGCATGGAAGGATAACTATTATGGCATATCGCAATTATCAAGGTACATCTTTGTGGCTCATTTTCGTTCTTTGGATGTTGTTATGTTTTTCATTACTCGTCAGCCTTGGAGCATGGGTTCAGACAATTTCTTGCTTGAATGGATGGATCCAGAGGAGCAAAATAGGAATATTCAGGACTACAAGTTTGACACTATCTATGTCACTATTCGGATTTATGGTATTCCCATGAGATTCAGAACTCAATCTCTCCTTCCAAGCATCTTGCAAAGTGTTGGCCAGATCTCAGAATTTCATCCTGTAAATCAGAGTATGATCTTTGCTAGGGATAATTACATTTGGGGTACCATTAAAGCTCAGGTTAGTAAAGCAGTCAGAGATAGAGTTTGGGTTTCTTTTGCCAAGGATTATGCTGGTTGGGCTTACTTATTCCACGAGAAAATTGGCAGAATCTGCACTTTTTGTGGAGTTATGTTTCATAGTGTTCAACATTGCAAGATCAGAAATAGTGTTCTTATTTCAAGAAACAGGCTGCAAGTTCCTTTGGAAGATATCTCACCAAATAGATTTGGGCAGTGGATGACTAATGCAGAGTTGATACCTACTCTTTCAGCAGGAAATGTTCAGGTAGAAGCAAATTCATTCTCATCTTTCATCAATCCTCAGCTAGCAAGGTTGCAGAGGCAGTTCATAGAGGATCCCAAAGGAAAAGGAAAGATGTCAGAAGAGGATTCTGCTGACAAAGGAAATCAAAAGGAATTATCTTTAAGGAAAATTAATGAACAAAATAAAAGAATGGAAGGAGACAATTCTTCAAAAAATACAGAGCTTGAGATAATTCAAGAGCAGGTTGGAGTTAATACTGCTCTACCTAATTTCATTCACAGTCAGCGGCAGAGTCAAACCGGTGATTTAATGGATACAATGGTGTTACCAGATACACTTACTAAGGAGACGGATGTTGGGCGAAGCAATAACGTAGAAGGAGGGATAGTTGAAGACTTGCGGGATTCAGTACAGCAAAGTGGTGCTCTTGCTGACTCGGAGCAGGTAGGGGTTGATACGTATCCAACGTATCTATAATTTTTTATTGCTCCATGCTACTTTATCTACTGTTTTGGGTTATATTGGGCTTTATTTTCTACTTTTATATTACTTTTGGGACTAACCTATTAACCGGAGGCCCAGCCTAGAATTGCTGTTTTTGCCCTTTTCAGTGTTTCGAAGAAACAGAATATCAAACGGAGTCCAAACAGAATGAAACCTTCGGAAATGTGATTTTCTCACCGAACGTGATCCAGGAGACTTGGACCCTACGCCAAGGAACAACGGAGGCGGTCACGAGGTGGGGCGCCCCTAGGCGCACCTCGCCTCGTGGGCCCCTGTTGCTCCACCGACGTACTCCTTCCTCCTATATATACCTACGCACCCCAAACAATCAGACACGGAGCCAAAACCTAATTCCACCGCCACAACTTCCTGTATCCACGAGATCCCATCTTGGGGCCTGTTAGGAGCTCACGGAGGGGGCATCCACCACGGAGGGCTTCTACATCAACACCATAGCCTCTCCGATGAAGTGTGAGTAGTTTACTTCAGACCTTCGGGTCCATAGCTAGTAGCTAGATGGATTCTTCTCTCTTTTGGATCTCAATACAATGTTTTCCCCTCTCTCGTGGAGATCTATTCGATGTAATCTTCTTTTTGCGGTGTGTTTGTTGAGACCGATGAATTGTGGGTTTATGATCCAGCTTATCTATGAATAATATTTGAATCTTCTCTGAATTCTTTTATGTATGATTGAGTTATCTTTGCAAGTCTCTTTGAATTATCCGTTTGGTTTGGCCAACTAGATTGGTAGTTCTTGCAATTGGAGAAGTGCATGGCTTTGGGTTCAATCTTGCGGTGTCCTTACCCAAAGGATGTAAAGGATTGCAAGGCACATATTGTATTGTTGCCATCGAGGATAACAAGATGGGGTATTTATCATATTGCATGAATTTATTCCTCTACATCATGTCATCTTGCTTAAGGCGTTACTCTATTTTTAACTTAATACTCTAGATGCATCTTTGGATAGCGGTCGATGAGTGGAGTAATAGTAGTAGATGCAGAATCGTTTCGGTCTACTTGTCATGGACGTGATGCCTATATACATGATCATACCTAGATATACTCATAACTATGCTCAATTCTGTCAATTGCTCAACAGTAATTTGTTCACCCACTATCGGTGTCAAAACCGGCGGATCTCGGGTACGGGGTCCCGAACTGTGCGTCTAGGCGGATGGTAACAGGAGACAAGGGACACGATGTTTTTACCCAGGTTCGGGACCTCTCGATGGAGGTAATACCCTACTCTGCTTGATTAATATTGATGATATGGGTAGTACGAGTAGATCTACCACGAGATCAAGGAGGCTAAACCCTAGAAGCTAGCCTATGGTATGATTGTTGTTAGATCTACGGACTAAAACCCTCCGGTTTATATAGACACCGGATAGGTTAGGGTTACAGTCGGTTGCAATGGTAGGAGATCTACATATCCGTATCGCCAAGCTTGCCTTCCATGCCAAGGAAAATCCCATCCGGACACGGGACGAAGTCTTCAATCTTGTATCTTCATAGTCTTGGAGTCCGGCCGTGACGATAGTCCGGCTATCCGGACACCCCTAGTCCGGGACTCCTCAAGAGCCTGAACCAGGGCTTCAATGACGACGAGTCCGGCGCGCATATTGTCTTCGGCATTGCAAGGCGGGTTCCTCCTCCGAATACTTCATAGAAGGTTTTGAACACAAGGATAGTGTCCGGCTCTGCAAAACAAGTTCCACATAACACCGTAGAGAGAATAATTTTTGCACAGATGTGCTGACGTATTCCGCGGCGTGACATCACACCACGGTCAAGCCTTTATATGAATCGTTTTTTTACCATTTCACCTTAGCGCGTTTAGCGAGGCGGTTTCCCTGGCACGCCTTATCAAAGCATAGATCGTGCCCCCTTATTCCGGGATTCCCATCAATACGGACGTGGGTAACCCAACCGTGCCCGTTGGCACGCCTCCTCTATCAAAGGCGAGTCCTAATCGACCACGGGGTGGGCTCTTGGTATTCAACCTCTTTATAATGAGACCAAGGCCCTCTTCTTTTTTACACCCTCCATCGAGTTCACCTCGCCGAAGTTCCAACACCCAAAGCTCCAGATTCAGCGCTTTGGACTTTCGACGATGTCCGACTCCGACCAAAGACGGCCGATGGATGCCTTCCTCCGTCACAGAAGAAGATGTGCTAAAGCTGCGAGACGCCAGGTATCTAACCGACGAGATCTCGCATAGGCTGCCTGCTCCAGGGCTGGTCATTCCCACTCATGAGCCTGGCGAGAACGTGGTGTTCGTGTCCCACTTCCTTCGGGGTTCAGGCTTCCCGACGGATCCCTTTGTGCGCGGGCTCATGTTTTATTATGGGCTTGATTTCCATGACTTGAATCCGGAGTCCATCCTCCATATCTCGTCTTTCATTGTCGTATGTGAGGCCTTCCTCCATATTACCCCCCACTTTGGATTGTGGCTCAAGACCTTCAAGGTAGAGCCAATTATGATCGGGGCAACAAGCGGTGCGGAGGGGCGGTCATAAGCAAATGTCTTGATGCTCCATGGCCCGAGGGCTCTTTTCAAGAGGAGCTTGGTTTGTGGCAACGGGAGTGGTTTTATATCACCGCTCCCGGGGCACCAAATGGGCGGCGCTCCCGCCTTCCGCCAGGTCCACCACATGGCTGGCATCATGGGTCAACAAGGGGCTCGACTGGGGGCCGTCCAAGGACGTTCCCTTGCTGCAGGGCCGTATTCGAGACCTCCAAGAGAGGGAGATCAATCTGATTGCAGTGGCATAGGTTATGTTGATCCGGCGCCTTCAGCCCTACAAACGTCGCCCCATCCGCCTGTGGGAAATCAATCCGGAGGGACCACGAGCTCTCCAAAATTTTATGGGCACGACGCTCGTGGAGATGTATAAGCTGTTCTTCGGATCACAAGAGAAGTGTCCGGACCTGACTGAGGACGCAGGACTAAGCTGCAATCGCCCAGATGCTCAAGTAAGTAGTCCTGAAACCGGACAAGCTGTTCATTCATTTATCTTATATATATGCCCTTTAAAGGAGCCGTTTCTTTGAACAGGAGTGGATTGCCAAGGCAAAGTTAATAAGGTGTCCGGCTCCCCTCCCGGAGACCACGCCGGATCCCATGCTGACCAAGATGTTGAAGGTCGCGCCTTTTGAAGAAGGCGAAGGAGGGAAGTTGGGGAAGCAAGCGCCTCTGAAGGAGGCTATCAAGGAAGGAGGGATTAAAAGTCCGTCTTCGAGGGGAGAGGAGGACCTTGGAAGATCCGGAGGTCAAGGCCTCAAAGAGGGAAGGGAATCTTCGTCGGAGAGTCCAAATACTGGGAAGTAACCCAGCCGCACTATTTCCCCAAGGGGATCAGCCCTCCAAATGAGCCGTAAGTAAAAAGAAGGGGTCTTGTAAATAAGGAACATCCTGTATTTATTTATGAAGATAACCGAAATTGTACCTTGTAGTTCGGACCTCGGCCCTTCTCGTGAGCTTCGTCTTGGGGATCTTCTTCCGGAGATGATGGAGAGCGAAACGCCTCCACCTGTCGCACCGTCATGTGAAGCGGACGACCCGGAGGTGTCGTCGCGGAGGGTTCCCCCAAGTCCGGCGGGGCCGGAAGGTCCGGCGCCAAGTGGTGTGCGGTCGGAGGAGCTGAAGGATCTGCTCGGCGGCGGCTATCTCGAAGATCACCGTGCTCTAATGGGTACGGTGATTGAAAGAATTGCATCCATGAGAGCGGATTGCATGAAGCCGTCGAAGCTTCTTGACGGGGTTTGAGGTACGCAAAATGATGTACCTTCGGCAGTTATGCATATATAGTGCGCCTACTGTATAGATAGTAGCCCCGAGACTCGGTATGTTGTCAAAATTGACTACGTGCGAGGATCAAATCTCGATTATAACATATCGCCGCTCCTAAACAGGTGGCGGGCGTCCGATGTGGCCGGATAGATGAATATGCCGAACTAAAGCGGCAACTTGACGAGGCGGATGCGAGACATCACATCGTCAATAAACGGTTTGACGAGTCACAAGGTATGCGACTTCTATGCGGACACTGGTAAGGGAGCTTAGCGCCCATGTCTCGATTTGTATGCTTAATGCAGATGGTGCCATTGCCGTGGAGGAGCTAAGGCGGAACTTCGCCCGAGCAAAAGAGCAAGCGAATTAGTAATGTGGCGCCTTTGAAGGCGGCGAAGAGCTAGAAGCCGAACGGGCTGCTCACCGTCGAAGCAAGGAGGAAATGGCCGATATGGCTTAAAGTTGAGGAATACTACCGATCGCTGCGAGGTTCTTGAAAAAGAACGTCAAGTGGAACAAGAGGGCTGAAAAAGGCCGTCGCGAATCCAAGAATGCCCGATCGGCTTTGAGAGCTGCCAAGGAGGAGCTGAGTCGGGCCGGGCAATTGCTGGAAAATCGTTTATAACTGCGGAGGAAGTATCTGGATCCAAAGTATGCTCAGTTGGATAAGTTGTGGAGTTCGGAGGATGCTTATCTGGACTTGGCGGCAGCGCCATGGACGCAGTTGAGCACTTCCGGGGCGAAGGGGCCTGAAGGGAAGAGCTATATTGGTCGCAATTCCATAGTCCGGGCGTCCTCTGCGCCACGACCGATTGGTTCGCCGAATGGGCCGAGCTGAATCGATTGTTCGGATTTGCCATGAAGCATGTCTTGACTCACTTATGGCGGGCGGACCCCAGCCAAGAGCTATTTTGGTTTAGTGCAGCGGTTCCTTGGTGCGGTACTGCGTGTCGACGCAATGAAGCGATCGGCGTGTATTGAGGAGCGCGGATGGCTCGGCCCGTGTCAAGACATCTTGGGCGAGATGAAGGCCACCGATGTTGCATCCCAAGATTCGGACAAGTTTAGTACCGCCGAGCACTATTTTGAAGAAGTCCTGTCGGGCGCTCGTTTAATAGAGATGCAGTGCTCGAAGGATATTGTGTTTAAATGACATGTATGATTTGTGAAAACAATGTTTCAATATAATATAAGAGCTTTTTATACTTGTGCGTTCAAGTAGTAAACTACTCCCTGTGCGGCCGTTTATGTATATGTATATATAACCTGAAAGATGGCAGTCCTTGGCTTCAGCCCCCACGCACATAGTGCGGGGGTATATAATGCTTTATCACTTTCACTTAGCCATAGGAGTTCGAGGGTGGGGCTACTATATAGCCCCTGGGGGCACCGCATTCTCCCGAATTCGGGGTGCATATGTGCCTGACCGAAAACCGGTCCTTCGTTAATGCGGAGGAATCCTAAACATTCCAGAGAGTCATCGAGTGGTTGACTCTCTCGCTATATCATGTGATCGGTTTTCGGCTTTCTCTCTTGAGGCGCCGCCCGGCGAACCAGGGCACAATCGCGATAGTTCTCCGTGCCGCGTTAGCCGTGAAAGCAGGAACGTAAGGCAGCAAAACACAGGAGCCGGGCAACCCAACATTTGACCAAAGACATGATTCGGAGCTGATGCATATAAGGCCTAACTTCGAGACGCCGAATACTCCCTAAGGTATTCGGTCTTTATGAAAATGGGCAGAATAATGCCCTAAGCCCTCAGTGTCGGTATGCAAAAATGCAGTGCGGCCAATGCCAAAACGCCAGCCTCCTCCTCGGTTATAGTAAGGAACCGGAGGATGTATATCAACAAGAGACAGTAAAAAAGGTTTACGCAGGTCTTAATCTGAAAAGAATCCTTGTAACGGGTCCCTCCGCACGTCTGCGCTGTGTCTCCGTTGTGCCGTATCACGGACGGGTGTAGCACGTTGTTCATCTGTAAAGAGAGGAACTTAGTTTAAAAGAAAAGGATCGTGCGAAAGATGCACTTAATATTAAATAAGCAGTGCGGTTCGAAGAAGTGAATAAAATTGAGCTTTATTGTCTCTTGTTATACATGCATGCAGCCCTCGTATGGGGGTATGCCGCTAGTAGGCACCGGACTCGTCTAGCCGTGTCCGGGGTTTGAATGACCAATTCAGGTTCTTTGCCTAGCAGAGCCGGATAGCAGTGGGGCTGTCAAGGCAGTCTCTCGTTCTTCCGTGCTCGAGTAACACTTAATACTTCCTTTTAACGAGATGATGCTGCGTGGACCGGGCATTTTAAGTGTTAGAGATGCATAATGCGGTATTGCGTTTAAGTGGTAAGCTTGGCGTCCCAATAGCGCTTGATGGCTACTTTTAAACGGGCGACATGGAAGAGTAACCTTTCATGACGGAAGTTGTCGGATGAACCGAACACAACTTCTAGCGGTATGGAGCTCATTACAATGGGCATATGGGCATGGCATTACTCCTTTAAAGGAGGTGTTGCTACGGCGAATTTTGGTTGGGTTTATCCCCATCCCATGGATTGTGTCACGATATATCAGGTTTATGTCATCGCCGCCATCCATGAGGACTTGTGTAAATTGGAATCCGTCGATTATAGGATCCAATATCAAGGCGATCCATCCTGCGTTAGGATATTTTCGAAATAGTCCCGATGGTCGAAGGTGATTGGTTTTGACAAGCCCGGTGTCAGCGGCGCCTTTTAGTGGGTGCCGCTCTGTTTTTCCCTTTGATCACGTGAAGTGAGTTCTTGTTTTAACCTCTTGTGGGAAAGTCTTTTGTTTTCCGGGGCTCGCTTGTGGTGCTCGTCGTCATCTTCACTTGGTGTGTCAAGCCCTTGTGTTCGGCGTTCGGTCTGCGGACTGTTTGAAGACCCAACAATTTCTGTGGGTATGGTTAGCAGGCCTCCCAGGAGTACTGTGGATTTGACATATCTTGTCCAAGATTTTGTTGAAGTTGGATAGCCCATCGCTAATGTCCTTAAGGGGCAGTTTTTGTTGTTCTGCCGTGAGCTTTTGAATCCGGCGTTGACTGCCGTGCTCTTTGGACTGTTCCTTTTAATCCGGCGATGGTCCTTGATGCGCCGTGGTTTCCCATTTCCATCCCTGATTTCGGATGTACTTGGGTCATTTGGTCTGCATCTTGCTAGCCACTATCCTCTCCCGCAAAAAGCGGGTCATGAGGCTTGTTAATGCGGCCATTGTTCTTGGCTTTTCTTGACCGAGGTGTCTGGCGAGCCATTCGTCTCGGACGTTGTGTTTGAAAGCTGCTAAGGCTTGGCGTCCGGACAATCGACTATTTGGTTCTTTTAGTAAGGAACCTGTTCCAGAATTTCGGGCTGACTCTCGGGCTGTTGAGTTATGTGAGTTAGACCGTGCGCATCCGGAGGGCGGACATAAGTCCCTGAAAATTTGCGAAATGCATCCTCGAGCTCTTCCCAGCTTCCAATGGTATTTTCGGGAGGCTTTTAAGCCAATGCCGAGCTGGCCCTTTGAGTTTAAGGGTAAGTATTTTATGGCGTGGAGATCATCTCCTCTAGCCATGTGTATGTGGAGGATGTAATCCTCAATCCAGACCTGTGGTCCGTTGTTGTCGCATGCCTCTATGTTTACGGGTTTGAATCACTGGAAATTCATGATCCGGCACCTCATCGGTGAAACATAGGGGTGTGCGCGCCCTATATTTGGGTGTGTCGTGATCTTGAATTTTGGCGTATTGCATTGCTTTGACGAGCATGCTTTCTTGGCCCATAGATGGACCTAAGCTGGGCCATCCTTTTGATGTGAATCCTTATGCGGATCGCATATTGGCTTGTGTCTTGGCGCCATTCGCCGTTCTCTTTTTGCCGTGGGTCGCCCATCCGACCGGGTGGCCTTCTTACTTTTTAATTGTGGGGGCTCTAAGGCCTCCTCGTCGGTCAGGCAGTAGCTTTCTTTTCGTAGCTCTTTGTTCGCGATCGTCGCCAGACTTGTTCATGTGGTGAATACTTTGCTCCATCGATCTGAGTGCATCTTCCGCTGTTTTGAGCTTCCGCTTACCTTTTTCAGGGCTCTGTGATGGCGACGAGCCTTTTCTGGAGGTCATTTTGCTCCAATAGTTTGTCCGGCGTGAGATTGTCCGGACTGTTGTCTTCGCCGGGGACAGATTGTTTATCCAAGTTGTCTTGTTCGGACTATTGCTCGATAGCTTGTTCGTTGTCCACCGGTTCGCCCTGCTCTATGGCTGGGTCTTTGTTCAGGCGGGACTTTGTTCAGCGTTTACGTTGCCGTTTTGACTGCTTTTCGAGGAATTTATCCTTCGTAGCCTCCCGTTGTTCCTCGTCTTCATTTCCTTTAGGTGTATCCACCATGTATACATCATGGGATGAGGTGGTTGTCCAGCATCCTATAGGTGCTGGTTCATTGTTGTCTCCTACATCGCCGTCCCATGCCGTCGATGTCTTCGAGTCGAAATCGAGCACGTCGTGTAAGCTTTCGACGATTGGCTCTGAAGTGGGTGGTGGGTGGGCGTTGAGTATCTTCGTCGTCCGCATCCCAACATTCTGACCGTAGTCCGCCAGGGCTCTCCGGATAAAGAGAGAGACTTTAGTGAATTCGGATGTCGCCAAAGGGCGAGTCTTTGAAAGATGTCCGCGGCAGTGAACTCCATGACCGGCGCCCAATCGGATTCGATTGGCGGTATGGAGGGTTCGGAGTCCGGAGAGGAGTCCGGCACCCTGGAGTCGAGGTCTTCGCAAAGGACATGGATGGAGTTCGGCTCGATCGCCGTAGAGATTGTAGCCCCCAAGGCGGTGTCCAACCACTCGTCCTCGATCGGGGAATCCGGCTCCGGATTAAGGGTCGGAGCAGATACTGGTGCGGCCTCCAGGGCACTGTTCGGCTGCAGAGTTAGATCATGCCCACCGAGACAAAGGCAAGACGCTTGGCTGCGGCTCGAATCCGTCGAAGATCAAGTCTCCGCGGACATCGGCCGTATAGTTCAACTTCCAAATCTGACACGATGGCGGGCGTAGCTTCGACCTGCTCCAGATGGCTGCTTAATTGGCCCGCAATGCAAAGCCGCCGAACACGAAGATCTGTTCGGGAGAAAAGTCTCACCTGGACCGCATCGTTGTTGATGATCGAAGGAGCCATCGCCAGACTATCGGTGACGACCACGGAGGAACTCTCAATGAAAGCACCAATGTCGGTGTCAAACCGGCGGATCTCGGGTAGGGGGTCCCGAACTGTGCGTCTAGGCGGATGGTAACAGGAGACAAGGGACACGATGTTTTACCCAGGTTCGGGCCCTCTCGATGGAGGTAATACCCTACTCCCGCTTGATTAATATTGATGATATGGGTAGTACAAGAGTAGATCTACCACGAGATCAAGGAGGCTAAACCCTAGAAGCTAGCCTATGGTATGATTGTTGTTCGTCCTACGGACTAAAACCCTCCGGTTTATATAGACATCGGATAGGTTAGGGTTACACAGTCGGTTACAATGGTAGGAGATCTACATATCCGTATCGCCAAGCTTGCCTTCCACGCCAAGGGAAGTCCCATCCGGACACGGGACGAAGTCTTCAATCTTGTATCTTCATAGTCTTGGAGTCCGGCCGTGACGATAGTCCGGCTATCCGGACACCGCCTAGTCCGGGACTCCCTCACCCACCGTAGAATATTTATGCTCTTGAGAGAAGCCACTAGTGAAACCTATTGCCCCCGGGTCTATTCTCATCATATCAATCTCCATCACTTTTATACTTGCTTTGTTTTTTTACTTTGCTTTTTACTTTTTACTTTGCATCTATATACTAAAAATACCAAAAATATTATCTATATCAGATCTCACTCTCGTAAGTGACCGTGAAGGGATTGACAACCCCTAATCGCGTTGGTTGCGAGTAGCTATCGTTTTGTGCAGGTACAAGGGACTTGTGTGTGGCCTCCTACTGGATTGATACCTTGGTTCTCAAAAACTGAGGGAAATACTTACGCTACTGTGATGCATCATCCTCTCCTCTTCGGGGAAAACCAACACAAGCTCAAGACGTAGCAGGGGTGCAAAACAGTCAGGCCCATTATCTCAGCAGTTGCCAGGCCCTCGACGCACGTCTGCAGAAAAGATGCATATTCAGGGACAGAGATATGAGCCAGATTTGGACCAGCAGACTGCCCAAAATAATATTCTTCGCCTCGCAGATATTCCTAGTCTGTGCGTTGTGCCTTCATCTCACTTTGTGCAGGCTTCCCCTACCTCTTATTCAAATGCATTTGGAGGACAAAGTTTCCAATGCAAATGTCGCTATTTGTCCTTCCCCTTGCCCGGACACAGCACTTCCCCCTTCTCCTATGCGCCATCCCAACCCCTCGCCTATTCGATCCAGTCCCGAATGTACATCTGCCTCGCTTCTTGGTATCCCTTCTCCTCCGGCGAAGAAGGTGTTGGGGAACGTAGTAATTTTCAAAATTTTTCCTACGATCACGCAAGACCATGGTGATGGCATAGCAACGAGAGGGAAGAGTGTCCGTCCACGTACCCTCGTAGACCGAAAGCGGAAGCGTTATAACAACGCGGTTGATGTAGTCGTGACGTCTTCACGATCCGACCGATCCAAGCACCGAACGACGGCACCTCCGAGTTCTGCACACGCTCAGCTCGATGACGATCCCGGACTCGATCCAGCAAAGTGTCGGGATGAGTTCCACAAGACGACGGCATGGTGACGATGTTGATGCTCCACCGACGCGAGGCTTCGCCTAAGCTCATGACGATATGACTTCTCCGGCGCAGGCTTCGCCTAAGCTCATGACGATATGACCGAAGTGGAATATGGTGGAAGGGGGCACCGCACACGGCTAAGGAAAGATCCGTAGATCAACTTGTGTGCTATGGGGTGCCCCCCCTCAGATATAAAGGAGCCAAGGGGAGGTGGCCGCCCAAGGGAGGCGCGCAAGGAGTCCTACTCCCTCCGGAGTAGGACTCCCCTCAATCCTAGTTGGATTAGGATTCCTGAGGAGGAAAGAGAGAGAGAGGGGGCGGCCCACCTTTCCTAGTCCTAATAGGACTAGGGAAGGGGGGCGCGCCACCTAGGGCTGCCCTTCTCCTTTCCTCCAAGGCCCACTATGGGCCCATGTAGTTCTGGGGGTTCCGGTAACCTCCCGGTACTCCAGAATTCGATTTCACTCGGAACCTTCCGATGTCCAAATGTAGGCTTCCAATATATCAATCTTTATGTCTCGACCATTTCGAGACTCCTCGTCATATCCGTGATCACATCCGGGACTCGAACAAACTTCGATTGCATCAATACTTATAAACTCATAATGAACTGTCATCGAAACGTTAAGCGTGCGGACCCTACGGGTTCGAGAACTATGTAGACATGACCTAGAATCATTCTCGGTCAATAACCAATAGCGGAACCTGGATGCCCATATTGGTTCCTACATATTCTACGAAGATCTTTATCGGTCAAACCGCATAACGACATACGTTGTTCCCTTTGTCATCGGTATGTTACTTACCCGAGATTCGATCGTCGGTATCCAATACCTAGTTCAATCTGCTACCGTAAGTCTCTTTACTCGCTCCGTAATACATCATCTCACAACTAACTCATTAGTTGTAATGCTTGCAAGGCTTAAGTGATGTGTATTACCGAGAAGGCCCTGGAGATACCTCTCCGACAATTGGAGTGACAAAACCTAATCTCAAATACGCCAACCCAACAAGTACCTTTGGAGACACCTGTAGTACTCCTTTATAATCACCCGATTACGTTGTGACGTTTGGTAGTACCCAAAGTGTTCCTCCGGTAAACGGGAGTTGCATAATCTCATAGTTATAGGAACATGTATGGGTCATGAAGAAAGCATTAACATACTACACGATCAAGTGTTAAGCTAACGGAATGGGTCATGTCAATCAGATCATTCAACTAATGATGTGACCTTGTTGATCAAATAACAACTCCTTGTTCATGGTTAGGAAACATAACCATCTTTGATTAACAAGCTAGTCAAGTAGAGGCATACTAGTGACATACTTTTGTCTATATATTCACACATGTATTATGTTTCCGGTTAATACAATTCTAGCATGAATAATAAACATTTATCATGATATAAGGAAATAAATAATAACTTTATTATTGCCTCTAGGGCATATTTCCTTCAGTCTCCCACTTGCACTAGAGTCAATAATCTAGTTCACATCGCCATGTGATTTAACATCAATAGTTCACATCTATATGTGGTTAACACCCATAGTTCACATCGACATGTGACCAACACCCAAAGGGTTTACTAGAGTCAAGAATCTAGTTCACATCGCTATGTGATTAACACCCAAAGAGTACTAAGGTGTGATCATGTTTTGCTTGTGAGATAATTTTAGTCAACGGGTCTCATACATTCAGAGCCGTGAGTATTTTGCAAAATTTATATGTCTACAATGTTACGCACGGAGCTACTCTAGCTAATTGCTCCCACTTTCAATATGTATCCAGATTGAGATTCAAAGTCATCTAGATTAGTGTTAAAACTTGAATCGATGTAACCCTTTACGACGGGCTCTTTTATCACCTCCATAATCGAGAAATATTTCCTTAGTCCTCACTAAGGATGTCTTTGACCAATGTCCAAAGGATCTACTCCTAGATCACTATTGTACTCCTTGCCAAATTTGGAGCAAGGTATACAATAGGTCCGGTACATAGCATAGCATACTTTATAGAACCTATGATCGAGGCATAGGGAATGACTTTCATTCTCTTTTCTATTTTCTGCCGTGGTCGGGATTTGAGTCTTACTCAATTTCATACGTTTTTGCAACACAGTGCAAGAACTTTTCTTTGACTGCTCCATTTTGAACTACTTCAAAATCTTGACAAGGTATGTATTTATTGAAAAACTTATCAAGCCGCCTTGATCTATCTCTATAGATCTTGATGCTCAATATGTAAGCAGCTTCTTTGAGGTCCTTCTTTGAAAAACTCCTTTCAAATACTCCTTTATGCTTTGCAGAATAATTCTACATTATTTCCGATCAACAATATGTCATTCACATATACTTATCGTAAATCTTTGTAGTGCTCCCACTCACTTTCTTGTAAATCTGTGCCTTTCCAAAAGTCTCAGATAAAATCATATGCTTCGATCAACTTTATCAAAGCGTATATTCCAACTCTAAGATGCTTGCACCAGTCCATAGATGGATCATTGGAGCTTGCATATTTTGTTAACACCTTTAGGATCGACAAAACCTTCTCGTTGCATCATATACAACTCTTCTTTAATAAATCCATTAAGGAATGCAGTTTTACATCCATTTGCCGATTTCATAAAGTGTGGCAATTGCTAACATGATTCGGACAGACTTTTAAGCATCGATACGAGTGAGAAAATCTCATTGTATTCAACATCTTGAACTTTGTCAAAACCTTTTTCGACAAGTCTAGCTTTGTAGATAGTAACACTACTATCGTTGTCCGTCTTCCTCTTGAAGATCCATTTATTTAACATGGCTTGCTGATCATCGAGCAAGTCGATCAAAGTCCATACTTTGTTCTCTTACATGGATCATATCTCAGATTTTATGGCCTCGAGCCATTTCATGAATCTGGGCTCATCATCGCTTCCTCATAGTTCGTAGGTTCGCCATGGTCAAGTAACATGACTTCGAGAATAGGATTACCTTACCACTAAGGTGCGTATTTTACTCTGGTTGACCTACGAGGTTCAGTAGTAACTTGATCTGAAGCTTCATGATCATCATCATTAGTTTCTTCACTAATTGGTGTAGTTGTCACAGGAACCATTTCTTGTGATGAACTACCTTTGGAGACACCTGTAGTACTCCTTTATAATCACCCAGTTACGTTGTGACGTTTGGTAGTACCCAAAGTGTTCCTCCGGTAAACGGGAGTTGCATAATCTCATAGTTATAGGAACATGTATGGGTCATGAAGAAAGCATTAACATACTACACGATCAAGTGTTAAGCTAACGGAATGGGTCATGTCAATCAGATCATTCAACTAATGATGTGACCTTGTTGATCAAATAACAACTCCTTGTTCATGGTTAGGAAACATAACCATCTTTGATTAACAAGCTAGTCAAGTAGAGGCATACTAGTGACATACTTTTGTCTATATATTCACACATGTATTATGTTTCCGGTTAATACAATTCTAGCATGAATAATAAACATTTATCATGATATAAGGAAATAAATAATAACTTTATTATTGCCTCTAGGGCATATTTCCTTCAGAAGGCTGCCAGTCAATCAAGCTTACTCGGTGCTCCGCCCGTCACGCAAGTTTTCATTGGACAATCATATCCAGCTAGTGGTGTGGGAGTCGCCCCTGTTATTCGTGACGGTGTTGCCAGCACTGCGGTAAGGAGTTCAATAAGAGGAGTTTTTTTGGGGGGGCGCTGAGTTTCCTGGATCCACAACATCTCAGCGGAGCTACCATCGATCTAGGAATAGCAGATGGGACATTCCTCCGAACGGGGAATCTGGAGGTGTGCGTCCTAATTTCCATGGGTTTCTTCGCAATCGTGCTCGTTCTTCCACTTGGAAGCGCGATAGCAGCTCAACTCAAGTGGACAGTAGCAATAATGTGTGCACAAGCCGATGCAAAAATTTGGAGAGCATGACTGTTGAAGCCAGCACTGAACAGGGCGGATCAGTTATGGCTTTTCGTCAGGACGAAGGAGGAAGCTATGATCCCTCGACCCTGAGCACTCCTTCGCCGTCAGTCGGTGAGGGTACAGTTCGATCCGTAAGGGGGCTTTCTCTCCTCCTGGCATTGATCGCTTCCATCCCAAGGATCTGCATGTTCATGGTGGCATTTGTAGCCCTATAGTGTCACAATGGAAAATCAAGATGACTCTGGTACACTGGATCTCAAGAAGAATCAGTCTGGACATAACATGGAGTTGGATGATGATGCACATACGAACTTAGCGCAATCCTTTTCTCGGGCAGCGGCGCATGGCCCTAACGCGCCTCGGGCGCCATGAAAGCCATAGCTTGGAATTGCCGAGGTATGGGCCGGGGCCTCGGTAGTGATCGAATGTTGTTCCTGGCGAATCTGATCCATTCTACAAAAGCTCAGGTATATTTGTTTAGGAAATCAAAGCTTCGAAGGTTCATTTGGTTGATCTTGTGAATAGGTTTGATGTGGCTAACAATTTTGTTGTTCCTTCTAGAGGTGCTTCAGGAGGGCTCTGGCTTATGTGGAATGACGATCTTAAAGTCTCTGTTCATAGTTCCTCCTTTCACTTTATCCTAGCCAATGTAGTTCATCTAGCCTCGGGGGTTCACTTTTGTTTGATATGTATATATGGTGATCCTTATCATAGGCAGACTAGTGCCATTTGGAATCAGGTTTCCACTTTTGTGTATGATAACCTCGGAAAACCTATGATCTGTATGGGAGATCTTAATGATATTTTGTATGATACAGATGGCTGTAATGGTAGTGTATTATTTTCGTATGTCTGCTTTTCGTTCTATTGTCAAAAACTGTGGTTTCTTTGACATTGGTTTTAGTGGTCCTGCTTACACTTGGCGTAATAGGCAGCACACTGTTAATCCTATTTACAAACGTTTGGATCGTTGTCTTGTTAATGCTGATTGGTGTGCTCATTATCCCAATACTAAGGTGCTTAATTTACCTATCATCGTTAGTGACCATGCTCCCATACTTATTTCTACTGATGGTAGTTTTGTTAAACCTAAGCAGACTTTCAAATTTGAAAATTGGTGGTTAATGGAGAAGGATTTTAGTAGCTTTGCTAAGTCTGCTTGGAACAATGCTAGAGCAGGTTCTTTTGTTGCAAAAACCTATTCGTTGGCAGGGACTTTGAAAACTTGGTGTAGGAAGAAGAAACCTTTTCAGAAAGAGCTTCAGGAACTAGAATCTAGTATCAAGCAGATTCAGGAGCTTCCGATCAATCAACAAAATCATGCTTTAGAAAATTTGCTTATTCTCAGGTATGAGCAAACTCTCTCTAAACTGAATAGTTTCTATAAGCAAAGAAGTAAGAAAGGATGGGCTACTGATGGTGATCGTAATACAATTTTTTTTCATCAAGCTGTGCTTAAGCGAAGGAAAAGGAATACTATCTGCTCGGTTAAGGATGAAAATAATATTGTGCATTTTAAGCCTAGTCTCATTGCTAATACCTTTGTTAATTATTTCAGATATATCTTCTCTTCCACTCATATCAACTATGGTAGACCTTTTCTTGCTTCTCACTTACCGGAGGGCTCTTTGGACCCTACTTATTTAATTCTGGATAAAAATGAGGTCTTGCAGATTTTGAAGGACATGAAGTTAAATGATTCTCCAGGGCTAGATGGTTTTAATGTCAAGTTTTATTTGGCTACTTGGGATTGGATAGGAGACGATGTCACTCAATTGGTTGTCAATTTTTATAGAACAGGTATATTGCCCCCTCACGTGAGTGATACAAACATTGCTCTCATTCCTAAAAAACTTGTTCCTCAGGTTCCTATGGATTATCGCCCCATTAGTCTTTGCAATGTTATTTATAAAATCATTGCCAAATCTTTAGCTAATTGTCTTAAGCCTCATCTTCCAGATTATATTGACCCTGCTCAACAAGCTTTCATTGAAGGTAGAAGAATTAGTGACAATATCATTATTGCTCAAGAGATTTCTCACTCTTTTGCTCTTCGTTCTTGGAATCACCTTGCTTTCATGCTTAAAATTGATCTTGCTAAGGCTTTCGATCATTTAGAATGGAGCTTCATTGTTTCAGCTCTTGCACGTAAAGGATTGCATGCTCATTTCATAAATTTGATTTATGAGTGCATTTCTTCTCCTACTTTTCTATGGTCATTAATGGTAGGCCTTCTCATAAATTCAAAAGTTCTAGGGGTATTCGTCAAGGTTATCCTATGTCCCCTTATTTGTTTTTTATTGCCATTAATGAATTATCTCTTGCTCTTAACGAAGCTTTAGCTGCTCATAGTCTGCAGGGTATTCTGCTTGGACCAAATTGCCCCCCGATTCACTCTCTTTTGTTTGCAGATGATTTGTTGGTATGTGGTCAAGCTACTGTTCAGGAAGCTAATGCTATGGCCAACATTATCAATCATTTTTGTTCCTTTTCAGGTCAAACTCCAAATTGGGCCAAGTCTGCTATTATGTTTACTGCTCATGTTAGTCAGGCTGTTATTCAAGATATTAAGCAGATTTTTCCTGTTTCTAACATGGATGCTATTTTTTCTCATCTTGGTCATCCTCTTATTCTTCCTGCTAATAATAGATCTGCGGCTTACAATTTTGTTTTGGATAAATTCTTGAATAAGCTTCCTGCTTATAAGGCCAACTTGCTCTCTCATGCAGCTAGGCTTGAATTGATTAGATCAGTTTTTTCTGCTATTCCTGTTTACTATATGGCTAATATTTTATTCACTAAGAAGCTTATAGCCAAACTCACTGCTATTATTAGGAACTTTTGGTGGACAGGTATTAGAGAGCATAATTCTAGCAAAATCTTGTGTCTTAGGGCTTGGAAGGATATTTGTAATTCCAAAAATGAGGGTGGCCTTGGTATTATGAACTTACAAGCCATTAATGAAGGCCTGATGCTTGCAGTTGCTTGGCGTATAGCGAAAGATTCTTCTTCCTATCTTCATCTTGTTCTTAAGTCCAAATACTTCCACGATGCTTCCATCTGGACTGCTAGCCCTTCCAATCCAAAATCAGCTTTTTGGTCCTCCATTCTCAAAATGCTGCCCAAACTCAAAGCTCATTCTTTTTATCAGATTACTCAAGGTAATATTTCTATATGGAGCGCCTTGGTGCTCGCGTTGGAATGCTATTTATGATCATCTTATTATTCAACCTTCGTGATATAGTTACCCTTCTCTTGTTAAAGATCTTTGGTTTCTGATAGAAAAGAATGGAATTCTACCCTCATTTATTCTCTTTTCCAACAACCTCTTGCTTCTACTATTATGCGGTGATATTATTCAAGAGGACAGTCCGGATATTCTGTGTTGGGACCTTACCCTAATGGTATTTGTACTTCTAAATCTACTTATAAGCTGTGTTTGCAGGATATTCATGCCAATCCTAGATTTGCACCTTCTCGTGTATCTTTGCAGGTCAAAAATCTTCTAAATGAGGTCCTGGAAACAAAAGATGGTGATTCCAAGGGTTAAAACTTTTGCTTGGAGGCTTCTTCAAAAGCTCTTCCCACGTGTTTGAGAGCTGGCGCATCTCTGTGCACATCTCTCAACTTTGTAGCAGATCTTTGTCGACTGAGGATGAGATGCATTTATTTTTTCTTTGTGATTTTGCTAGAGCTGTTCGGTTTCTGAATCCTTGGTGCATTAGAATGGATATTTTAGTTCAAAGTAATCCTAATATTCACAGTATTTTCCTTGCTCTGATTAATATGAATCATCCACATGCTTCTTTACCCAATATTCTCAACTTTATGTGGTGTCTTTGGAAAGCTAGGAATGATTATCTTTTAAGTAGGAATAGAGCTCGTCCTTATCATATTAACACTCCTGCTATAGCCCTTTCTAATGAACTCGATGATTCTATACATATTTATTCTCAGCTCAAATCCAAAGAGATGGCCGGTGCTTTACCTCTTACTAATCAGATTCCTATGCAGGGGAAAACAATTAAGTCTGATCTTCTAGTTACAGGACCAAGAGTATACTCTGATGCAGCATTTAGGTGCAAAAAAATTCTAGGCTTGACTCAAGGATCTGTACCTACTGGAATTGGAGTTTACCTCTCTTTGCCACAAGACCAATTGGAGGTCAATGTGTAGATCCAAGCTTCTACTGTTATCACAGATACACCTCTACAAGCTGAAGCTTTGGCGCTTCTTTTGGCGGCTCAAGTGGCCAATCAGCTATGCATTTCTCAGCCCACTTTCCTCATCGACAATACATCTTTTGGCGTCATGGGCGGCAAGGTGAAGATTAAGGAATCTACTACTCCTTGGACTACAAGAAAAATTCGGCTGATTTCTTGTGCTACTCCTCGAGATCTTCGTCCCTGTGTTTCACATCTCTAGGGAGATCAATGGTATTGCACACAATGTAGCTCACTGTGTTCTAAAATCAGTGGTTGAACACGATATATGTTGTTTCGCTTGACTCATCGGAATATGACTTGCCCGTAGTTTCTCTTCTCTCTTCTTTTCAATTTCGTGGCTTTGTAATTCATGTCAGACGTTGTTCTTGAGTTGAAATGAGAAATTTTGGCGCCTCGTCATATACATTGTTCAAAAAAGTATGAATTCCCACCGCGCATGGACGCTGACAGTTTAATTTTTGTTATATTTTTATAAGCGCTGGCGACAGCGGGTCCTCAGAGAAGACAAACCACGACAGTGGTCGTCGCGCTGCGCTATCTGAGAATACACACACTACGGCTCAACTCAGGACCATTGTTTCAAGTACGAGGACCGTATACACCACTATGAGGACTATATATGCAATTATCTCGCTGCTGGCCGGTGGCTGCTGTGCCCTGTGTGACGGTCCGTCGGCGGCGGCTGTGTGTTGTGTCGATGTGTTGTGTTGGGCTGGGCTGCTCCGTGATGTGCCGATGTGCGTGTTGTGTGTTAGCTGGGCTGCTACGGGATTCTCAAGAAAACAAATAAACAAAAAAGTTGGCCTGCTGCATCCATAACAAAATGCTGGGCTGGATGAGATTACGGCCTCTAGGCAGCTCGGCTTCCAGGCAGCATTTTTTCCCCTAGGGCCGTCTAGGGTTTACCCATCCTCTGGTGATTATGCCAGAGTCCACAGAAATCCTCACGTTCTGCCGGCGATTAGTCGGTGCGACGGGAGTCCAGATAGGTAGGAGCCGTCGGAAGCACGTTGCATGGCGGATCCACTGGCGGTTGATGGTAGCGGGGAGGAGGATAGGCAAGGAGGGAGATTAGATGCGAGCTTAGGTTTAGCGGGGGGCAGGAGGAAGAGAGGGAGGATGCCGAGGAGGTTTGCGTCGACGAAGAGTGGGGAGGGAGATCCGGCTAAGGAGGATGGGAGTAAGCAAGAAGATGTTAGGGAGGAAGGAGATTGGGGTCCGGAGCCGAACCCGGGGGAACGGTTCAAGGGACTCAACTTGCATGGGGGGAGGAGACGGACCTAGATTTTTCTGCGGAATTGGAAGACCCGATCAACGAGGTTCGGTGGTTGGCAATCTTCAGAGTCCACACCACAAGGACGTTCAGTCATTCTGCTTTATTCAACATGATATGTACTTCTTGGGCATCGGCACAGAAGGTTACTTTCAAACCTATGGGAGAGAATTTGCTCATTGTCCATTTAAGTTGTTTGGGGGATTGGAAAACATGTGACGGATGGCGTCCCATGATTATCTCGAGATGCAACAATGGTGATGCAAGAGTATGATGGATTTAGCAATATGGAAGCTTACAAATTGGATAAGATCCCGGTCTGGGTAAGAATTCAGGGAGTGCCAGATGGGCTCATGAGAAAGAAAGAACTAGCGAAGAAGGTAGAGAGGAAAGTTGAGGACCGCCTACAATGGTGATTGTTAATGAAGGGATAATTAACCCCTCCAAATTCTTAAGAGCAAGATTGTATCTTGATGTAATGTTCCTTCAGTGAGATTTCTCCCAATAATAATAAAAGAGGAAGAAATATCCGGTCTACTATGTGAAACTGCCAGATTTTTGCTTTGTTTGTGGCCTTATGGGACATCTCGTGGAGTGTGGCGATGGAGTTGATGATCCGAAGGAGTGTGAGTGGGGTGATTGGCTACGTTGGAACTTTGAAACTGCTAGTGTTCGACAGAGTGGAGGGCGAGGTCGTGGTGAAAGAGGAGGGACTGAAAGAGGTGATCTCGGTGGTAGGGGTGGCGAAGGTGACGTGAGCGGAAGAGGAGGAAGAGGGGGCATAGGTGCTTTTGGGCATGGAGAAGGAGGAGGGAGATTGGGAAGAGGAGACAGAGGTATAGGTAGAGGCGGTAGGGGGGAGCTGGGAGAATGCTGCTACTTGTGATAGGCGTTGGGATTCCCCCGAAGAGGAAGCGTGATGTAGTATAGTAGCATATCATATTTCCCTCAGTTAAGAAGCAAGGTTCATTGAACTAGTAGGAGACCCCACGCAAACAATGTAAGCAGTACCTGCACACAGAGAAAGCAAATACTTGCACCCAACGCATGCAAGAGGGTTGACAATCCCCTTGTAGTTGTTAATTGGAAGGATTAAATCTGATAGTGGTAGATATATAAAATAAAAAGGAAAATAAATGTAAATAAGTTGCAGCATCTATTTTTAGGGTTTTAGTAAATATAAAGTGAATGGACCCGGGGGCGATAGCGTTCACTAGAGGCATGTCTGTCATGAGCATAGTAATGGTGGGTAAACAAATTACTGTTGGGCAATTGATAGAATCGCGCATAGTTATGATGATTCTTCATGGCATAATCAATATATAGACATTACGTCCGAGACAAGTAGACCAGCATCCATCTGCATCTACTACTATTACTCCACCCAAGACCACTATCCAGCATGCATCTCAAAGTATTAAGTTCATAACAAATAGAGTAATGCTTGAAGCATGATGACATAATGTAGATAAAGTAAGACCAAATAGTATGTTCAGACCCCGTTGCTTTACCCTTAGTAGCAACAGTACAAATACGTGCCTTGTTGCAACTCCTTCTGTCACAGGGTAAGGACACCACAAGATTGAACCTACTAGCAAACACCTCTTCCACTGAAGATAAATCAATCTAATTGACCAAAAGAGATAGATAGATGGAGAGAATACAAGGCTATAAAATCACACACAACAAATCTCAGAAAAGACTCAATTACTTTCAATGAATAATCTGATAGTAAACCCACAATTCATCGGATCCCAACAAACACACGCAAAAAAGTTTACATCGGATTGATCTCAGATGAGATCATTGTATTGAAGATCAAGAGAGAGAGAGAGAGACATCTAGCTACTGCTATGGACCCATAGGTCCTATGTGAACTACTCACATATCATCCGGGAGGCAGCAAGGTTCACAAAGATGGTCTCCGTGATGGATTCCCCCTTCGGTACAGTACTGAAAAAGGCCTCTAGATGGGATCACGGAAAAACACAGGCTTGCGGTGGCGATAAAATTATTTGGGACCTCTCCTGGTTTTTTTGGATATATGGGAGTTTATAGCACTGGAATTAGGTCAAATGGAGCAACAGGGGGGCACAAGGCACCAGGGGGCGCCCCCTGCCTTGTCGCCCCCTCATACGTCTTCTGGCCTCCCCCCCGAAGCTTCCAGGGTGTCTTCTTGCCTGGAAAAAATGTCAAAAAGTTTCATCGTGTTTGGACTTTGTTTGGTATGGATTTTCTCGAAAACCAAAAACAAGTAGAAAACATGAACTGGTACTCGGCACTGAGTTAATAGGTTAGTTCCCAAAAATGATATAAAGTGGCATATAAAGCATACAAGATTGGTAATATAATAGCATGAAACAATCAAAAATATAGATACGTTGGAGAGGTATCAACATCCGCACTTTGTCTACATCATGTCATCTTGGTTAAGGCGTTACTCTATTTTTATTAACTTAATACCCTAGATGATGTTGGATAGCGGTCGATGGGTGGAGTAATAGTAGTTGATTTAGACATGAGTTGATCTACTTGTCTCGGACGTGATGCCTATATGCATGATCATTGCCTTGAATATCGTCATAACTATGCACTTTTCTATCATTTGCCTAACAGTAATTTGTTCACCTACTGTATGTTATGTGCTTGAGAGAGAAGCCTCTAGTGAAAACTATGCCCCCCGGTCTACTTTTATCATATATAAAGACAAAAAATACTTTGCTGCATTTTTATTTATTTTGTTTTATTTTGCAATTTATCTATTTACCTACCATTAGAGATTTGATCCTTGCAAATAACTGCCGAGGGGATTGACAACCCCTATTTTGCGTTGGGTGCAAGTATTTGATTTTTTGTGTGTGCAGGTGCTGCTAACGAGGTTCTGTGTGGTTCTCCTACTGGATTGATAACCTTGGTTATTAACTGGGGGAAATACTTATCTCTACTGTACTACTTCATCCTCTCCTCTTCGAGGAAATCCCAACGCAGCTCACAAGTAGCAAGAACCAATATAGCCATATGTCTTTCTGCTTACGGCAGAAGGTTTGTCTTAGTTGTTAAAGGTAAATGAAGCTAATGATAAGATTGGAGGGCTTCAAGTTCCACCACTTACACCGAGCGTTAATCATTTGCTGTTTTGCAGATGATAGCTTACTTTTCTTTGGTGCAACATTGGTCCAATCCTGGAATGTGAAGAAGTTCTGAAGGCTTATTGTGATGCATCAGGACAAAGAATTAATACGGAGAAGTCATCTATTTTTTTAGCAAGTGGGTTCCTCAACATATGAATGAAGGAATTAAATTGTCACTTGAGGTTCCTAATGAGATATTATGAAGAAGTACTTGGGTTTGCCAATAGCTCTGTGTACATCAAGGAATGGAACTTTCCAGTTCTTGAAGGACAGATTATGGGCTGAATACAAGGCTGGATAGAAAAGTGCTTATAAATGGCGTGCAAGGTGGTGCTCGTCAAGGCCATTGCTCAGGCAATTCCTACTTTTTCATTGTCTTGTTTTAAACATCCCATTGGTTTATGTGAGCATTTGAATCATATGATGCACAAGTTTTGGTGGGGTAGCAAGAACAGAGAATGGATGGTCGCTTGGGTTTCATGGTCTGAAATGACACAACCAAAGAATATGGGTGGGCTGGGTTTTAGAGATGTTGAGTTCTTTAACTTAGCATTATTAGCAAAACCAGCTTGGAAACTTTTTGCAATACCAGAGTTTTAGCAGCCGGACCTTAAAGGATGTTTATTACCCAAATGTAGAATTGCTAGAAGCTGAACTGGGATCAGCGCAGAGCCAAGTTTTGCATGCTATACTTGAGGGCAGACACACCCTCAAGCTTGGGTTGATTAATCGCATTGGTACTGGGAAGAAAACAAGAGTATGTGATGATAAGTCAACGAACCCTTCAGGGATGGTGAGTGAGTTAATCCAAAGTGCAACAAGAACACGGGATAATCTGTTTTGGATGATCACTTTATTGACATGGACAAAGAGATGATAAGGAAAATACCTATTTTCTCAAGGATGCGAGATGATTTCTGGGCATGGCGTTATGAGAAGTACAGTAATTTCTCATAATCAATCGTCATACCGGATGCTTGTGGGCGTTAAAACCAGAGAGAGGATTGTGTTGAGCATAGACCAAGGAACTCGAACGCGAGCGAGATCAAGAAATCTTGGGTGAAGCTTTGGCATGTATGAGTTCTGCCAAGGTGCGGATGTTCATATGGAGGCTAGCGAAGATGTGAATCCCTGTAGGAGAGGCCTGTTTCATAGGAATATGACCACTGATGATAACTGCCTGATCTGTAGTTTAGCGTCGGACACATGGCGACATGCACTACTAGGATGAAACATGGCGAGGGCGGTGTGGGCATTAGCTGATGAAGAGATGGTGGAACACGTAATCATGAACCAAACACATGATGCTCGGCTCTGGCTTTTCTAGCTCTTTGATACTATGAAACAACATGAGTTAGCAAATGGTGCTAGTTGCTCTATGGGCTATATGATGGGCGAGGCGACAGGCAATACATGATGGGGAGTTTCAAAATCCTATATCCACTCATGGGTTCATCACAAAGTATCTAGAATATATTAAAGTACCATTGAAACTTAAGATAGAAGTGAAGGAAATATGCCCTAGAGGCAATAATAAAGTTATTATTTATTTCCTTATATCATGATAAATGTTTATTATTCATGCTAGAATTGTATTAACCGGAAACATAATACATGTGTGAATATATAGACAAACAAGATGTCACTAGTATGCCTCTACTTGACTAGCTTGTTAATCAAAGATGGTTATGTTTCCTAACCATGAACAAGGAGTTGTTATTTGATTAACAAGGTCACATCATTAGTAGAATGATCTGATTGACATGACCCATTCCGTTAGCTTAACACTTGATCGCTTAGTATGTTAATGCTTTCTTCATGACCTATACATGTTCCTATAACTATGAGATTATGCAACTCCTGCTTACGGAGGAACACTTTGGGTACTACCAAACGTCACAACGTAATCGGGTGATTATAAAGGAGTACTACTGTGTCTCCAAAGGTACTTGTTGGGTTGGCGATTTCGAGATTAGGTTTTGTCACTCCGATTGTCGGAGAGGTATCTCCGTGCCTTCTCGGTAAATGCACATCACTTAAGCCTTGCAAGCATTACAACTAATAAGTTAGTTGTGAGATGATGTATTACGGAACGAGTAAAGAGACTTACCGTAACGAGATTGAACTAGGTATTGGATACCGACGATCGAATCTCGGGTAAGTAACATACCGATGACAAAGGGAACAACGATGTCGTTATGCGGTTTGACCGATAAAGATCTTCGTAGAATATGTAGGAACCAATATGGGCATCCAGGTTCCGCTTATTGGTTATTGACCGAGAATGGTTCTAGGTCATGTCTACATAGTTCTCGAACCCGTAGGGTCCGCACGCTTAACGCTTCGATGACAGTTAATAATGAGTTTATAAAGTATTGATGCAATCGAAGTTTGTTCGAGTCCGGATGTGATCACGGACGTGACGAGGAGTCTCGAAATGGTCGAGACATAAAGATTGATATATTGGAAGCCTATGTTTGGACTTGGAAGGGTTCCGAGTGAAATCGAATTTACCGGAGTACCGGAGGTTACTGGAACCCCGGGAACTACATGGGCCATAGTGGGCCTTAGTGGAAAGGAGAGAGGGCCAGCCCTAGGTGGTCGCCCGCTTCTTCCCTAGTCCTATTAGGACTAGGAAAGGTGGGCCGCCCCTCTCTCTCTCTTTCCTCCGGGAATCCTAATCCAACTAGGATTGGAGGGAGTCCTACTCCTGAGGGAGTAGGACTCCTTGCGCGCCCCCTTGGGCCGCCACCTCCCCTTGGCTCCTTTATATCACGGGGCAGGGGGCACCCCAGACACACAAGTTGATCTACGGATCTTTCCTTAGCCGTGTGCGGTGCCCCTTCCACCATATTCCACTTCGTCATATCGTCAGAGAGCTTAGGCGAAGCCTCGCGCCGGAGAAGTCATATCGTCATGAGCTTAGGCGAAGCCCTCGCGTCGGTGGAGCATCAACATCGCCACCACGCCGTCGTTGACGGAACTCATCCCCGACACTTTGCTGGATCGAGTCCGGGATCGCCATCGAGCTGAACGTGTGCGTAACTCGGAGGTGCCGTGACGCTCGGTGCTTGGATCGGTCGGATCGTGAAGACGACGACTACATCAACCGCGTTGTTATAACGCTTCGCTTTCGGTCTCACGAGTGCGTGGGACGGACACTCTCCCCTCTCGTTGCTATGCCATCACCATGGTCTTGCGTGATCGTAGGAAAATTTTGAAATTACTGCGTTCCCCAACAAGAAGTGCGGCATGCAATAAAGCCATCGAGGCGGAGTAGGTGATGGATTCCACCGGAGACTGGATGGTGCAAAATAAATGTGGGTGGAGGGCTTTCACGAGATGGCCGAAGAGGAGTAGTAGAAGTTGTTTCCCACAATGAGTCTGGACATTTTCTAGGTGCTTCTATAGTCGTTTTGGAAGGTCAGATAGATCCATCATGTTTGGAAGCTATAAAATGCAATGAAGGCTTTGCACTAGCTCAGGATCTGCATTTTATATTGGTGAAGCTTGCTTTTGATTGTCTAGAAGTGGTGACTAATTTATAGAGAAAGGAAAACTACACTTATTCTGTGATCTTGAGAGAAGTCGAGGAGAGAACAAAACTCTTTGATCGTGTGAATTTGGTTCATGAGAAAAGAGAGTCAACTGCTGAAGCTCATTGCCTGGCAAAGCCGACATCATCTTTAGGCGCTGGCCGCTCTATTTGGCGAGGTTCATTACCTGATATTTGTATTTTACCTATGGATGTTTTCATGGAATAAAGAACCTATGCCACTAAAAAAACCTACTCTGACTAGGTTTTATCACTTTCTTTTAAGTCAATCTTTTTATTTTGGTGAGTCGAGCTGGATTTGTCACTCGGTTTGCGCTTGAGCAGTAACTGGGCCGACTTTCTTTTGCTAGTTTTGGGGACGTTCTAGATGAAGGAAATATGCCCTAGAGGCAACAATAAAGTTGTTATTTTATATTTCCTTATATCATGATAAATGTTTATTATTCATGCTAGAATTGTATTAACGGGAAACTTGATACATGTGTGGATACATAGACAAAACACCGTGTCCCTAGTAAGCCTCTACTAGACTAGCTCGTTAATCAAAGATGGTTAAGTTTCCTAACCATAGAGATGTGTTGTCATTTGATGAACGGGATCACATCATTAGGAGAATGATGTGATGGACAAGACTGATGTCTACTGCACAACCTTCTTCTTGTAGACGTTGTTGGGCCTCCAAGTGCAGAGGTTTGTAGGACAGTAGCAAATTTCCCTCAAGTGGATGACCTAAGGTTTATCAATCCGTGGGAGGCGAGGGATGAAGATGGTCTCTCTCAAACAACCCTGCAACCAAATAACAAAGAGTCTCTTGTGTCCCCAACACACCCAATACAATGGTAAATTGTATAGGTGCACTAGTTCGGCGAAGAGATGGTGATACAAGTGCAATATGAATGGTAGATATAGGTTTTTGTAATCTAAAAATATAAAAACAGCAAGGTAACTAATGATAAAGTGATCACAAACGGTATTGCAATGCTTCGAAACAAGGCCTAGGGTTCATACTTTCACTAGTGCAAGTTCTCTCAACAAGGATAACATAATTAGATCATATAATTATCCCTCAACAAGCAACAAAGAGTCACTCCAAAGTCACTAATAGCGGAGAACAAACGAAGAGATTATTGTAGGGTACGAAACCACCTCAAAGTTATTCTTCCCGATCAATCCATTGGGCTATTCCTGTAAGTGTCACAATAGCCCTATAGTTCATAGTAAAATAACACCTTAAGACACAAATCAACCAAAACCCTAATGTCACCTAGATACTCCAATGTCACCTCAAGTATCCATGGGTATGATTATACGATATGCATCACACAATCTCAGATTCATCTATTCAACCAACACAAAGAACTTCAAAGAGTGCCCAAAGTTTCTACCGAAGAGTCGAGACGAAAACGTGTGCCAACCCCTATGCATAGATTCCCAAGGTCACGAAACCCGCAAGTTGATCACCAAAACAGTGAATCAATAGAATACCCCATTGTCACCACAGGTATCCCATGCAAGACATACATCAAGTGTTCTCAAATCCTTAAAAGACTCAATCCGATAAGCTAACTTCAAAGGGAAAACTCAATTCATCACAAGAAGATAGAGGGGGAGAAACATCATAAGATCAACTATAGTAGCAAAGCTCGCGTTACATCAAGATCGTGCCACATCAAGAACACGAGAGAGAGAGAGAGAGAGATCAAACACATAGCTACTAGTACGTACCCTCAGCCCCAAGGGTGAACTACTCCCTCCTCGTCATGGAGAGCGCCGGGATGATGAAGATGGCCACCGGTGATGATTCCCCCCTCCGGCAGGGTGCCGGAATAGGGTCTCGATTGGTTTTTGGTGGCTACAGAGGCTTGCGGCGACGGAACTCCCGATCTAGGTTTCTTTTCCGGGGTTTCTGTATTTATAGGAATTTTTTACGTCGGGAACAAGTCAAGGGGGGGTCTCCAAGTCATCCACGAGATAGGGGGGCGGGCCCAGGTGGGTAGGGCGCGCCCTCCACCCTCGTGGATGGCTAGGGACTCTTCTGGCCCAACTCTTTTACTTTGGGGGCTTCTTTTGGTCCATAAAAAATCATGAAAAATTGGCACGTCAATTGGACTTCGATTGGTATTCCTTTTCTGTAAAACTCAAAAACAAGGAAAAAATGTAAACGGCAATCGGGCTCTAGGTTAATAGGTTAGTCCCAAAAATCATATAAAATAGCATACAAATGCATATAAAACATCCAAGACTGATAATATAATAGCATGGAACAATAAAAAATTATAGATATGTTGGAGACGTATCAAGCATCCCCAAGCTTAATTCATGCTCGTCCTCGAGTAGGTAAATGATAAAAACAGAATTTTTGATGTGGAATGCTACCTAACATATTTAATAATGTAATCTTATTTATTGTGTCAAGAATATTCAGATCCATAAGATTCAAAACAAAAATTTAATATTGGCATAAAAACAATAATACTTCAAGCATACGAACAAAGCAATCATGTCTTCTCAAAATAACATGGCCAAAGAAAGCTATCCCTACAAAATCATATAGTCTGGCTATGCTATATCTTCATCACATAAAATATTTAAATCATGCACAACCCCGGTTTCAGCCAAGCAATTGTTTCATACTTTAGTATTCTCAAACTTTTTCAACTTTCACGCAATACATGAGCATGAGCCATGGACATAGCACTATAGGTGGAATAGAATGGTGGTTGTGGAGAAAACAAAAGGAGAAGATAGTCTCACATCAACTAGGCGTATCAACGGGCTATGGAGATGCCCATCAACAGATATCAATGTGAGTGAGTAGGGATTGCCATGCAACGGATGCACTAGAGCTATAAGTATATGAAAGCTCAAAAAGAAACTAAGTGGGTGTGCATCCAACTTGCTTGCTCATGAAGACCTAGGGAATTTGAGGAAGCCCATCATTGGAATATACAAGCCAAATTCTATAATGAAAATTCCCACTAGTATATGAAAGTGACAACATAGGAGCCTCTCTATCATGAAGATCATGGTGCTACTTTGAAGCACAAGTGTGGTAAAAGGATAGTAGCATTGCCCCTTCTCTCTTTTTCTCTCATTTTTTGGGCCCTCTCTTTTTTAGCCTCTTTTTTTCCTCGTCTGGAGTCTCATCCCGACTTGTGGGGGAATCATAGTCTCCATCATCCTTTCCTCACCGGGACAATGATCTAATAATGATGATCATCACACTTTTATTTACTTACAACTCGATACTTAGAACAAAATATGACTCTATGTGAATGCCTCCGGCGGTGTACCGGGATGTGCAATGAATCAAGAGGGACATGTATGAAAGAATTATGAACGATGGCTTTGCCACAAATACGATGTCAACTTCATGATCATGCTAAGCAATATGACAATGATGAAGCGTGTCATAATAAACGGAACTGTGGAAAGTTGCATGGCAATATATCTCGGAATGGCTATGGAAATGCCATAATAGGTAGGTATGGTGGCTGTTTGAGGAGGGTAAATGGTGGGTGTATGGTACCGGCGAAAGTTGCGCGACACAAGAGAGGCTAGCAATGGTGGAAGGGTTAGAGTGCGTATAGTCCATGGACTCAACATTAGTCATAAAGAAATCACATACTTATTGCAAATATCTATTAGTCATTGAAACAAATTACTACACGCATGCTCCTAGGGGAAGGGTTGGTAGGAGTTAACCATCGCGCGATCCCAACCTCCACTCATAAGGAAGATAATCAATAAATACCTCATGCTCCAACTTCATCACATAACGGTTCACCATACGTGCATGCTACGGGAATCACAAACTTTAACACAAGTATCTCTCAAATTCACAACTACTCAACTAGCATGACTCTAATATCACCATCTTCATATCTCAAAACAATCATAAAGAATCAAACTTCTCATAGTATTCATTGCACTTTATGTGAAAGTTTTTATTATATCCCTCTTGGATGCCTATCATATTAGGACTAAATTCATAACCTAAGAAAATTACCATGTTGTTTAAGACTCTCAAAATAATATAAGTGAATCATGAGAGTTCATCAATTTCTTCAAAATAAAACCACCGTCATGCTCAAAAAAGATATAAGTGAAGCACTAGAGCAAATGACAAACTACTCCGAAAGATATAAGTGAAGATCAATGAGTAGTCGAATAATTATGCAACTATGTGAAGACTCTCTAACATTTAAGAATTTCAGATCTTGGTATTTTATTCAAACAGCAAGCAAAACAAACGAAACTAAAATGACGCTCCAAGCAAAACACATATCATGTGGTGAATAAAAATATAGCTCCAAGTAAGGTTACCGATGAACGAAGACGAATGAGGGGATGCCTTTCGGGGCATCCCCAAGCTTAGGCTCTTGGTTGTCCTTGAATATTACCTTGGGGTGCCTTGGGAATCCCCAAGCTTAGGCTCTTGCCGCTCCTTATTCCACATTCCATCGAATCTTTACCCAAAATTTGAAAACTTCACAACACAAAACTCAACAGAAAACTCGTAAGCTCCGTTAGTATAAGGAAATAAAATAACCACTTTTGGTACTGTTGTGGACTCATTATTTATTTATATTGGTGTAATATCTACTGTATTCCAACTTCTCTATGGTTCATACCCTCCGATACTACTCATAGATTCATCAAAATAAGCAAACAACACATAGAAAACAGAATCTGTCAAAAACAGAACACTCTGTAGTAATCTGTAACTCTCGAATACTTCTGTAACTCCAAAAATTCTTAAATAAATTGGTGGACGTGAGGAATTTTTCTATTAATCTTCTGCAAAAATAATCAACTTAAAAGCACTCTTCTGTAAAAAATTACAGCTAATCTCGTGAGCGCAAAGTTTCTGTTTTTTACAGCAAGATCACATTAACTTTCACCCAAGTCTTCCCAAAGGTTCTACTTGGCACTTTATTCAAACAAAAGCTATAAAACATGATTACTACAGTAGCTTAATCATGTGGACATACAAAAATAGTAGGGGTAAATATTGGGTTGTCTCCCAACAAGCGATTTTCTTTAATGCCTTTTTAGCTAGGCATGGCGATTTCAATGATGCTCACATAAAAGATAAGAATTGAAACATAAAGGGAGCATCATGAAGAATATGACTAACACATTTAAGCCTAACCCACTTCCTATGCATAGGGATTTTGTGAGCAAACAATTTATGGGAACAAGAATCAACTAGCATAGGAAGACAAAACAAGCATAACTTCAAAACTTTTAACACATAGAGAGGAAACTTGATATTATTGCAATTCCTACAAGCATATATTCCTCCCTCATAATAATTTTCAGTAGCATCATCAATAAATTCAACAATATAACCATCACATAAAGCATTCCTTTCATGATCTACAAGCATAAATTTTTTGTTACTCTGCACATAAGCAAATTTATTCTCATGAATAGTAGTGGGAGCAAACTCAACAAAATAACTATCATGTGAGGCATAATCCAATTGAAAATTAAAATCATGATGACAAGTTTCATGGTTATCATTAATCTTTATAGCATACATGTCATCACAATAATCATCATAAATAGGAGGCATGCTTTCATCATAATAAATTTGCTCATCAAAACTTGGGGGACAAAAAATATCATCTTCATCAAACATAGCATCCCCAAGCTTGTGGCTTTGCATATCATTAGCATCATGGATATTCAAGGAATTCATACTAACAACATTGCAATCATGCTCATCATACAAAGATTTTATGCCAAACATTTTAATGCATTCTTCTTCTAACACTTTGGCACAATTATCGGAATCCTTATTTTAACGAAAGACATTAAAAAGATGAAGCATGTGAGGCAACCTCAATTCCATTTTTAGTTTTATTTTATAGACTAAACTAGTGATAAAACAAGAAACTAAAAGATTCGATTGCAAGATCTAAAGATATACCTTCAAGCACTAACCTCCCCGACAACGGCGCCAGAAAAAGAGCTTGATGTCTACTACACAACCTACTTCTTGTAGACGTTGTTGGGCCTCCAAGTGCAGAGGTTTGTAGGACAGTAGCAAATTTCCCTCAAGTGGATGACCTAAGGTTTATCAATTCATGGGAGGCGTAGGATGAAGATGGTCTCTCTCAAACGACCCGACCCGAAGGGATCAAGTCTCTGTGCCCAGGCGTCATCCCTGGATCAGTAATGTTGACACCACACAGTACTTCGAAGGATTTATAACAGAGTGGCAATCACACACTTATTACATCGTTGTCCAAAAGAGGACTTATTACAATAAATATGGCTTAAGGCCATCTAATAACGATAACAGCGGAAGACTTGGAAGATAAGTGAGTCCATCAACTCCAGCGGCATCATTGAGTATAGAACCACGACCTAAAGCACCTTACTCGTCGTCTGAAAAGTCTGCAACATGAAAGTTGCAGCCCGAAAACGGGTCAGCACATGGAATATGCTGGCAATGTAACACATAAAGAGTAATGAAGGAATAAGCCTGTACTACATGCATATATGGCTGGTGGAAAAGCTCTACGACTACAATTTTGCATAAAGCCAGTTTTTCCCTACTGCAAAGGAATAAATTTGTTTAACTATCATGGTGGTTGTTAAACATTGAGAATGGTTGACAGCATCCTCAATCCCAATTAAAAGTACTCATTAAAAACCCAACAATATTAATTAGAGTAACATGTTGAGATTCACATGATATTCAAGTACTAGATACTCAAGATGTCCATAACCGGGGACAAGGCTAATCATGATTAGTTTATACACTCTGCAGAGGTTTATGACTTTTCCCCACAAGACTCGATCGCCTCCGCTTGGTTTCTCGCACTACATGTTGTTTGAGAGATGGATGACCGAGACATAGTCTTTCGTAAGCGCTTAGCACCTTACTTGTGGGTAGACCGCATCAACCTACAACCCCTACATCTGCTAGTCTACCCGTAAGAGTTCGCACAACTTACTCAACTATGCCAGAGCCCATAATGGCTTGTGGCTGCACACGGAAGTTTCTAGTTTGAATAATCTCATGATCCCTTTGAGCCTGGTGGCGGTCCAAGAAAAACAGTAAGTCCTCGATAGAAACCAGTGCCTCAATCCACCCGGATGTGTGTTTAAGTTGCCACCTTAAATAAACCTTTAATTACAATCTCACATCTGTCATGGATATTCACTCACCCAATCCACGTCTACTAGCATAGCATGGCATAATAAGCAAACGTAGAAGTAACTCCCAAGGTTTCATAAGTAAAACAGGTAATAGGTACTACCTCAACTACTTACCAAAATCCACAATTTAATTAGATCCTAATCATGCAAGTGTTCGAGGATTGATCTAATGCATAAAAACTGGGTATGAGAGAGTATGATCAAAGTGTTACTTGCCTTGCTGATGATCCGCGAAACCTAGAGATTCGAAGTAACAAGCGGCGCACTCCGGGTGATCTATCGCAGACAAACAACAAGCATACAATAAGTACTCATCTAATGCACAGGTAAATCTCGAATAAAAGATCTAACCAGAAAGTTCAACTTAAGAACCCTGGTTGCAAAAGAAAACAAATCAAACAAAACAACGGAAAACATCCGGCGGAAGAAAACAGCTTGGTTCTAGCAAGTTGAAACTAGGTCAAATTTTACAGTAGCAAAACTTTGTTTAAGTTGATTAGTCGGAACGGCGGTTTCAAAACGAAACTCCAGGCGCTTGAATCACCTGATTCCGATAAACGAGCGAGAAGATAAACTAGAACGAAGATCGGATCTGAAATCAAGATCGGAAAAAAATAGCGGAATAAATCCGTTAAAGAAAAACGACGAACGGTTAAACGAACGGACGTTCGTTACCCGGGAATAACCGGTGATCACGTTCGTTAAGACGAACGGTCCGGCGAACGTTCGCTAAACAACAAAACCGAAAAAAAATAAAACCAATCTAGGGTTTAAAAAAAAACCAAACAACGGTCGAAAAAAACCGGAACGGTTTTTATAGAAGAAAACCGAACCGAGGGGAGGGTGGCGCGGCGCGGCTACCTCGACGAGGTGGGGCTCCGGCTGGGCGGCGGCTAGGTGGCGGGGCGACGACGTCACGGCGGCGGCGGTGCAAGGGCGGCAAGGCCGAGGAGAGGGGCGGCGGGCCAAGGGTTGGGGAGGAGAGGGGGGGTGAGGGGTATATAAAGGGGGGAGGGGTAGCTTGGGGGAGGGGGCAAGCAAGGAGGAGGAGGAGTCCTCCTCGGACTCGGCCGGGCGGCGGGCGGGCAAGAGGCTGTGGGCGCATGTGAGGAGGGCGGCTGGTCGGCCGGGCCCTTGGCCCGGTCGCCAAGCATTTTTTATATAAATAAAATCACGCGCAGAAAAACGAATAAAATAAAATCTAAACGAACTCCAAAATTTACAAAGTAAATTTTCCCCGACTCATAAAAACAAGTCGAACAAAATGAACTTTTACTCGGGGCCTAAAATGCAATTTTCAAAAACACGCATTTTTCCCTAAGGCAAATGAAAAGTGAAAACTCCGAAATAAAATCTTATTTGATTTTTTTTTATAAATCTTCATTATTTCTTTATTTTGGGAAAGTCATTTTATTCCCTCTCTCATATTTTTATAGCAAAAATAACTGAAGATAAAATAAATAAAATGAAATGATCCTATTTTCAAAATTTGAGAAAACTCAAATATGAAAATAACGAAATCTCCAACTCTCTCCGAGGGTCCTTGAGTTGCGTGAAATTTTTAGGATCGGCAAAATGCAAGAAAATATGTAATGCATGATGACTTAATGTATAACATTCCATATTGAAAATTTGGGATGTTACATGGCTACAGAGGCTTGCAGGGGCGGAACTCCCGATCTAGGTTTCTTTTCTGGGTTTTCTGTATTTATAGGAAGTTTTTACGTCGGGAACAAGTCAGGGGGTCTCCGAGTCATCCACGAGATAGGGGGGGGGGAGCGCCCAGGGGGTAGGGCGCGCCCTCCACCCTCGTGGATGATTCAGGACTCTTCTGGCCCAACTCTTTTACTTTGGGGGCTTCTTTTGGTCCATCAAAATTCATCAAAAATTGGCACGTCAATTGGACTCCGTTTGGTATTCCTTTTCTGTAAAACTCAAAAACAAGGAAAAAAAGAAACTGACACTGGGCTTTAGGTTAATAGGTTAGTCCCAAAAATCATATAAAATAGCATATAAATGCATATAAAACATCCAAGATTGATAATATAATAGCATGGAACAATAAAAAATTATAGATACGTTGGAGACGTAGCAAAGACCCATCCGTTAGCATAGCATATTGATCGTTCAGTTTTATTGCTATTGCTTTCTTCATGTCATATACATATTCCTTTGACTATGAGATTATGCAACTCCCGGGTACCGGAGGAATGCCTTGTGTGCTATCAAATGTCACAACGTAACTGGGTAATTATAAAGATGCTCTACAGGTGTCTCCGAAGGTGTTTGTTGGGTTGGCATAGATCCAGATTAGGATTTATCACTCTGAGTATCAGAGAGGTATCTCTGGGCCCTCTCGGTAATGCACATCACTATAAAGCCTTGCAAGCAATGTGACTAATGAGTTAGTTACGGGATGATGTATTACGGAACGAGTAAAGAGACTTGCCGGTAACGAGATTGAACTAGTTATGAGGATACCGATGATCGAATCTCGGGCAAGTAACATACCAATGACAAAGGTAATGACGTATGATGTCATTGCGGTTTGACCGATAAAGATCTTCGTAGAATATGTAGGAATCAATATGAGCATCCAGGTTCCGCTGTTGGTTATTGATTCGAGATGTGTCTCAGTCATGTCTACATAGTTCTCGAACCCGTAGGGTCCGCACGCTTAACGTTCGATGACGATTTGTATTATGAGTTATGTGTTTTGGTGACCGAAGATTGTTCGGAGTCCCGGATGAGATCACGAACATGAAGAGGAGTCTCGAATGGTTGAGAGGTAAGATTGATATATTGGACGATAGTATTCGGACACCGGAATGGTTTTGGGACGTTTCAGATGTTTATCGGAGTACCGAGAGGTTACCGGAACCCCCCGGGGAAAGTAATGGGCCTACATGGGCCATAGGGGAGAGGGGAGGCAGCCCACAAGGGGTGGCCGCGCCCCACTCCCATAGGGAGTCCGAATTGGACTAGGGAAGGGGGCGCGCCCCCTTTCCTTCTCCTCTTCCCTCTCCCTTCCCTCTTTCCCCCTCCATGAGAAGGAATAAGGGGGGGGTGAATCCTACTAGGACTGGGAGTCCTAGTAGGACTCTCCCCTCTTGGCGAGCCCCCTAGGGCCGGACTCCTCCCTCTCCCTCCTTTATATACGTGGGCAGGGCACCCCTTGGAGACACACCAATTGTTCCAAGCCGTGTGTGGTGTCTCCCTCAACGGTTTACTCCTCCGGTCATATTCACGTAGTGCTTAGGCGAAGCCCTGCGCGGATCACATCACCATCACCGTCACCATGCCGCCGTGCTGACGGAACTCTCCCTCGACCCTCTGCTGGATCAAGAGTTCGAGGGACATCATCGAGCTGAACGTGTGCTGAACTCGGAGGTGCCGTATGTTCGGTACTTGATCGGTTGGATCGCGAAGACGTTCGACTACATCAACCGCGCTAACATAACGCTTCCGCTTTCGGTCTACGAGGGTATGTGGACACACTCTCCCCCTCTCGTTGCTATGCATCTCCTAGATAGATCTTGCGTGAGCGTAGGAATGTTTTTGAAATTGCATGCTACGTTTCCCAACACTAGAGAGTTTCATGTGGTTTTTTCAACCGGGTTTTCCTTTTCTGTTTTTTGGCTTTTAAAGTTTTTTATTTTCCTTTTTTGTTTTAGTTTTAATATTTTGATTTAATTTTTAAAAAACATGTTTTTATTTTTTAGTATTATTAAATTTGTGAACTTTTGAATTTTGTGAATATTTTTAAAAATCATGAACATTTCCCAAATTCACAAATGTTTTTAAAATTCATAATTTTTTTACGCATCGACCATTGCATGTTATCTTGATATGTGTTGGTGAGATGGTGTGGGTTAGCCTAGTTATAATTTGTCTTTCTATAACGCTGCGTAGTCCAGGCCCAGATTGGCCCTAACATAGCTCTGCCGGTGCCCATATGTCCACTTGAGATCAAGATTGATTGAATAGTTGGTGTGGCCTGGAGCGAGGGTTACGGTGGAAGATAAGCTTAGGGGTTGCACCGACGATAGCAGATGAGTGTCGACGTTGTCCTAAACTCTCTTCTCGAATTCGAGGTGATTGCTTATATCTATGTTGGTATTTGCCTGAAGAGGAGAGGATGATGCAACACAGCAAAGGAAAGTATTTCCCCCAGTTATGAAACCAAGGATATCAATCCAGTAGGAGAACCAAACAACACTATGTAAACAACATCTGCACACAAACAACAAATACTTGCAACCCAACACGTAAGAGGGGTTGTCAATCCCTGCTCGGTATTGAGATAGATAAAATTTTATGAGATTTGATAAATAGTTCTAACTAAAACACGGAATAAAATAAATAAAGAAAAAGTGCAGCAATGTATTTTTGGTTTTAATATGATAGAAAATAGACCCGGGGGTCGTAGTTTTCACTAGAGGCTTCTCTCGAGAAAATAGCATACGGTGGGTAAACAAATTACTGTTGGGCAATTGATAGAAAATCGAATAATCATGACAATATCCAAAGCAACGATCATGTATATAGGCATCACGTTCAAGATTAGTAGACTGACTCCTTCCTGCATATACTACTATTACTCCACACATCGATCGCTATCCAGCATGCATCTAGTGTATTAAGTTCATGGAAAACAGAGTAAGCAATAAGAATGATGACATGAAGTAGACAATATCTATTCATGTAGGAATATACCCCATCTTTTTATACTTAATAGCAACGACACACACGTGTCATGTCTCTTTCTGTTACTGAGATTGAGCACCGCAAGATCGAACCCATCACAAAGCACTGATACGTCTCCAACGTATCTATAATTTTTTATTGCTCCATGCTATATTATCTACTGTTTTGGACAATATTGGGCCTTATTTTCCACTTTTATATTATTCTTGGGACTAACCTATTAACCGGAGGCCCAGCCCAGAATTGCTGTTTTTTTTGCCTATTTCAGAGTTTCAAAGAAACAGAATATCAAACGGAGTCCAAACGGAATGAAACCTTCGAGAACGTGATTTTCACACTGAATATGATCCAGGAGACTTGGACCCTACGGCAAGAAAGAAAGGAGGTGGGCACGAGGTAGGGGGGCGTGCCCACCCACCTAGGGCGCGCCCTCCACCCTCGTGGGCCCCACCTTGCTCCACCGACGTACTTCTTCCTCCTATATATACCTACGTACCCCTAAACGATCAGATACGGAGCCAAAAACCTAATTCCACCGCCGCAACCTTGTGTACCCACGAGATCCCATCTTGGGGCCTGTTTCGGAGCTCCGCCGGAGGGGGCATCCATCACGGAGGGCTTCTACATCATCACCATAGCCTCTCCGACAAAGTGTGAGTAGTTTACCTTAGACCTTCGGGTCCATAGTTAATAGCTAGATGACTTCTTCTCTCTTTTTGAATCTCAATACAATGTTCTCCCCCTCTCTCATGGAGACCTATTCGATGTGATCTTCTTTTTGTGGTGTGTTTGTTGAGACCGATGAATTGTGGGTTTATGATCAAGATTATCTATGAACAATATTTGAATCTTCTCTGAATTCTTTTATGTATGATTGGTTATCTTTGCAAGTCTCTTGAATTATCAATTTGGTTTGGCCTACTAGATTGGTTTTTCTTGCAATGGGAGAAGTGCTTAGCTTTGGATTCAATCTTGCGGTGTCCTTTCCCAATGACGAGGGGCAGCAAGGCACGTATTGTATTGTTGCCATCGAGGATAACAAGATGAGTTTTTATCATATTGCATGAATTTATCCCTCTACATCATGTCATCTTGCTTAAGGCGTTACTCATTTTCATTAACTTAATACTCTAGATGCATCTTTGGATAGTCTGTCGATGAGTGGAGTAATAGTAGTAGATGGAGGCAGAGTCGGTCTACTTGTCTCGGACGTGATGCCTATATACATGATCATACCTAGATACTCTCATAACTATGCTCAATTCTGTTAATTTCTCAACAGTAATTTGTTCACCCACCGTAAAATACGTATGCTCTTGAGAGAATCCACTAGTGAAATCTATGGCCCCCGGTCTATCTTCATCATATTAATCTTCCATCACTTTATTATTGCCTTTGATTTTTTTACTTTGCTTTTATTTTTACCTTGCATATTTATCACAAAAATACCAAAAATATTATCTATCATCTCTATCAGATCTCACTCTCGTAAGTGACCGTGAAGGGATTGACAACCCCTATTCGCGTTGGTTGCGAGGAGTTATTTGCTTTGTGTAGGTACGAGGGACTCGCGCGTAGCCTCCTACTGGATAGATACCTTGGTTCTCAAAAACTGAGGGAAATACTTACGCTACTTTGCTGCATCATCCTTTCCTCTTCAAAGAAATCCAACGCAATGCTCAAGAGGTAGCAAGAAGAATTTCTGGCGCCGTTGCTGGGGAGTGTACGCAAAAGTAAACATACCAAGTACCCATCACAAACCCTTATCTCCCGCATTACATTATTTGCCATTTGCCTCTCGTTTTCCTCTCCCCCACTTCACCCTTGCCGTTTTATTAGCCCTCTTTTTTTTTGCCTTTTTCTCGCTTGCTTTTTGTTTGCTCGTGTGTTAGATTGCTTGTTTGTCTCAATGGCTCTACTTAGATTTGGTGATCTTCACCTTAAAAGGTTAGAAGAGATCAAAATCAACGTCAGGAGTTTTATGGTTTTGCAATTTGAGCATAATAATTTCTTAAGAAACGAGCTTAAGGAACAATTTTTTTTTATGAGTTATATGAATAAAGAGCTCGATGATATGTCTAAAGAATTTGATGGTATAAGATCCCAAATTGCTCATCTTGAAAAGTTGACTGCCGAAATTTCGGATAAGCAGGCTACCTTAGTCAATAAGATGGCCGCTAAACTGGATTTCCATGAAAATAAAGATGAAGATCTAAAAGTTATTGATGTGTCCCCTATTAAATCTTTGTTTTTCAATATGAATCTTGATAATGATGGGACTGAATATGATCCATCTTTACCTAGAAGGCGTTCCAAAAATTCAGAGTTTTTAGATGTTGATGATGAAATTGTTAAAAGTGGGATTGAAGAGATTAAAACCCTAGATGTTGCTAAGCCCACTATTTTGGATTTCAAGGAATTTAATTATGAAAGTTGCTCTTTAATTGATTGTATTTCCTTGTTGCAATCCGTGCTAAATTCTCCTCACGCTTATAGTCAAAACAAAGTCTTTACCAAACATATCGTTGATGCCTTGATGCAATCTTATGAAGAAAAACTTGAGTTGGAAGTTTATATCCCTAGAAAACTTTATGATGAGTGGGAACCAACTATTAAAATTAAGATTAAGGATCATGAGTTCTATGTTTTATGTGATTTGGGTGCTAGTGTTTCCACTATTCCCAAAACTTTGTGCGATTTGCTAGATTTCCGTGATTTTGATGATTGCTCTCTAAACTTGCACCTTGCGGATTCTACCATTAAGAAACCTATGGGAAGAATTAATGATGTTCTTATTGTTACAAATAGGAATTATGTGCACGTAGATTTTATCGTTCTTGATATAGATTGCAATCCTTCTTGTCCTATTATTCTTGGTAGACCTTTCCTTAGAACGATTGGTGCAATTATTGATATGAAGGAAGGGAATATTAGATTCCAATTTCCATTTAAGAAAGGCATGGACACTTCCCTAGGAAGAAAATAAAATTACCATATGAATCTATCATGAGAGCCACTTATGGATTGCCTACCAAAGATGGCAATACCTAAATCTATCCTTGCTTTTATGCCTAGCTAGGGGCGTTAAATGATAGCGCTTGTTGGAGGCAACCCAATTTTATTTTTAGTCTTTTTGCTTTTGCTTATGTTTAGGAATAAATATTATATCTATCCTCTGATTAGATGTGTTTTTATATTTTAATTAGTGTTTGTGCCAAGTTAAACCTATAGGATCTTCTTGGATGATAGTTATTTGATCTTGCTGTAATTTCCAGAAACTTTATGTTCACGAAAACAATTTTTAAAAATCACCAGAACGTGTTAATATAGTGTTTAAATTGCTTCTGATCAATAAACAAATTGCCTAGGTCGTCTTATTTTGGCTGAAGTTTTGGAGTTCCAGAAGTTTGCGTTGAATTCTGATTACTACAGACAGTTACATTTTTGTGATTCTGTTTTTCGTGTGTTGTTTGCTTATTTTGATGAATCTATGGCTATTAAAATAGTTTATAAACCATAGAGAAGCTGGAATACAGTAGGTTTAACACCAATATAAATAAAGAATGAGTTCATTACATTACCTTGAAGTGGTCTTCTGTTTTCCTTCGCTAACGGAGCTCACGAGATTTCTGTTGAGTTTTGTTTTGTGAAGTTTTCAAGTTTTGGGTGAAATCTTTTGATGGATTATCGAACAAGGAGTGGCAAGAGCCTAAGCTTGGGTATGCCCATGGCACCCCCAAGATAATCTAAGGACACAAAAAAGTCAAAGCCTGGGGATGCCCCGGAAGGCATCCTCTTTAAATCTACTTCCATCGGTAACTTTACTTGGAGCTATATTTTTATTCACCACATGACATGTGTTTTGCTTGGAGCGTCTTGTATGATTTGAGTCTTCGCTTTTTAGTTTACCACAATAGTCCTTGCTGTACACACCTTTTGAGAGAGCCATACATGATTTGGAATTTGATAGAATACTCTATGTGCTTCACTTATATCTTTTGAGCTATATAGTTTTGCTCTAGTGCTTCATTTATATCTTTTAGAGCACGGTGGTGGATTTGTTTTATAGAAACTATTGATCTCTCATGCTTCACTTAGATTATTTTGAGAGTCTTCAATAGCATGGTAATTTGCTTAAAGATCTTAATATGCTTGGTATTCAAGATTTGTAAAACTTTCTTTTGAGTGCGTTGAATACTAAGAAAAGTTTGATGCTTGATAATTGTTTTGAGATATGAAGATGGTGATATTAGAGTCATGCTAGTTGAGTAGTTGTGAATTTGAGAAATACTTGTGTTAAAGTTTGTGATTCCCGTAGCATGCACGTATGGTGAACCGTTATGTGATGAAGTCGGAGCATGATTTATTTATTGATTGTCTTCCTTATGAGTGGCGGTCGGGGACGAGCGATGGTCTTTTCCTACCAATCTATCCCCCTAGGAGCATGCGCGTAATACTTTGCTTTGATAACTTGTAGATTTTTGCAATAAGTATATGAGTTCTTCATGACTAATGTTGAGTCCATCGATTATACGCACTCTCCTTCCTTCCACCATTGCTAGCCTCTCTAATACCGCGCACTTTTCGCCGGTATCATACACCCACCATATACCTTCCTCAAACAGCCACCATACCTACCTATCATGGCATTTCCATAGCCATTCCGAGATATATTGCCATGCAACTTTCCACCGCTCGCTTATTATGACACGCTCCATCAGTGTCATATTGCTAGCATGATCATGTAGTTGACATCGTATTTGTGGTAAAGCCACCATTCATAATTCTTTCATACATGTCACTCTTGATTCATTGCATATCCCGGTACATCACGGAGGCATTCATATAGAGTCATATTTTGTTCTAAGTATCGAGTTGTAATTGTTGAGTTGTAAGAAAATAAAAGTGTGATGATCATCATTTTTAGAGCATTGTCCCAGGTGAGGAAAAGGATGATGGAGACTATGATTCCCCCACAAGTCGGGATGAGGCTCCGGATGAAAAAAAAGAGGCCATAAAAAAAGAGAAAAGGCCCAAAAAAACGAGAGAAAAAGAGAGAAGGGACAATGTTACTATCCTTTTACCGCACTTGTGCTTCAAAGTAGCACCATGATCTTCATGATAGAGAGTCTCTCATTCGGTCACTTTCATATACTAGTGGGAATTTTTCATTATAGAACTTGGCTTGTATATTCCAATGATGGGCTTCCTGAAAATGCCCTAGGTCTTGTGAGCAAGCGAGTTGGATGCACACCCACTTAGTTTCTTTTATTGAGCTTTCACATACTTATAGCCCTAGTGCATCCGTTGCATGGCAATCCCTACTCACTCACATTGATATCTATTGATGGGCATCTCCATAGCCCGCTGATACGCCTAGTTGATGTGAGACTATCTTCTCCCTTTTTGTCTTCTCCACAACCACCCTTCTATTCCACCCATATAGTGCTATATCCATGGCTCACGCTCATGTATTGCATGAAGATTGAAAAAGTTCTGAAAATGTCAAAAGTATGAAACAATTGCTTGGCTTGTCATCGGGGTTGTGCATGATTTAAATACTTTGTGTGGTGAAGATAGAGCATAGCAGGACTATATGATTTTGTAGGGATAACTTTCTTTAGCCATGTTATTTTGAGAAGACATGATTGCTTTGTTAGTATGCTTGAAGTATTATTATTTTTATGTCAATATGAACTTTTGTCTTGAATCTTTTGGATCTGAATATTCATACCACAATTAAGAAGAATTACATTGAAATTATGCCAAGTAGCACTCCGCATCAAAAATTCTGTTTTTATCATTTACCTACTCGAGGACGAGCAGGAATTAAGCTTGGGGATGCCTGATACGTCTCCAACGTATCTACTCCCTCTGTTCCAAATTACTCGTCGCAGAAATAGATGTATCTAGAACTAAAATACATCTAGATACATCTATACTTGCGACAAGTAATTCGGAACGGAGGGAGTATAATTTTTGATTGCTCCATGCTATATTATCTACTGTTTTGGACAATATTGGGCTTTATTTTCCACTTTTACATTATTTTTGGGACTAACCTATTAACCGGAGGCCCAACCCGGAATTGTTGTTTTTTTTGCCTATTTCAGAGTTTCGAAGAAACGGAATATCAAACGGAGTCCAAACGGAATGAAACCTTCGGGAACGTGATTTTCTCACCGAATATGATCCAGGAGACTTGGACCCTACATCAAGAAAGAAAGGAGGTGGGCACGAGGTAGGGGGGCGCGCCCACCCCCCAGGGCGCGCCCTCCACCCTCGTGGGCTCCACCTTGCTCCACCGACGTACTTCTTCCTCCTATATATACCTATGTACCCCCAAACGATCAGATACAGAGCCAAAAACCTAATTCCACCGCCGCAACCTTCTATACCCAGAAGATCCCATCTTGGGGCCTGTTTCGGAGCTCCACCGGAGGGGGCATCCATCACGGAGGGCTTCTACATCATCACCATAGCCTCTCCGATGAAGTGTGAGTAGTTTACCTCAGACCTTCGGGTCCATAGTTAGTAGCTAGATGGCTTATTCTCTCTTTTTGGATCTCAATACAATGTTCCTCCCCTCTCTAGTGGAGATCTATTAGATGTAATCTTGTTTTTTGCGGTGTGTTTGTTGAGACGATGAATTGTGGGTTTATGATCAAGATTATCTATGAACAATATTTGAATCTTCTCTGAATTCTTTTTATGTATGATTGGTTATCTTTGCAAGTCTCTTGAATTATCAGTTTGGTTTGGCCTACTAGATTGGTTTTTCTTGCAATGGGAGAAGTGCTTAGCTTTGGATTCAATCTTGCGGTGTCCTTTCCCGATGTGATGAGGGGCAGCAAGGCACATATTGTATTGTTGACATCGAGGATAACAAGATGGGGTTTTTATCATATTGCATGAATTTATCCCTCTACATCATGTCATCTTGCTTAAGGCGTTACTCTGTTTTCTTGAACTTAATACTCTAGATGCATCTTTGGATAGGGGTCGATGAGTGGAGTAATAGTAGTAGATGCAGGCAGGAGTCGGTCTACTTGTCTCGGACGTGATGCCTATATACATGATCATACCTAGATATTCTCATAACTATGCTCCATTCTGTCAATTGCTCAACAGTAATTTGTTCGCCCATCATAAAATACTTATGCTCTTGAGAGAAGCCACTAGTGAAATCTATGGCCCCCGGGTCTATCTTCATCATATTAATCTTCCATCACTTTATTATTGCCTTTGCTTTTTTATTTTGATTTTATTTTTACCTTGCATCTTTATCACAAAAATACCAAAAATATTATCTATCATCTCTATCAGATCTCACTCTCGTAAGTGACCGTGAAGGGATTGACAACCCCTATTCGCGTTTGGTTGCGAGGAGTTATTTGCTTTGTGTAGGTATGAGGGACTCGCACGTAGCCTCCTACTGGATTGATACCTTGGTTCTCAAAAACTGAGGGAAATACTTACGCTACTTTGCTGCATCATCCTTTCCTCTTCAAGGAAATCCAACATAGTGCTCAAGAGGTAGCAAGCACCTCTAGCCATGGCAAGAAAAACCAATCTACTTGGCCAAACCAAACCAAAATTTCAGAGAAGAAATACGAGGCTATAATAATAATGCATAAAAGAGTTCAGCAAAGACTTAAATAATTCATGGATAGAACTGATCATAAACCCACAATTCATCGGATCCCAACAAACACACCACAAAAAAGGAGTTACAACAAATAGATCTCTAAGAACATCAAGGAGAACATTGTATTGAAGATCAAAACGAGAGAAGAAGCCATCTAGCTACTAGCTATGGACCCGTAGGTCTGTGGTAAACTACTCACACATCATCGGAGGGGCAACAAGGGTGATGAAGAACCCCTCCGTGATCGTTGCCCCCTCTGGCTGAGTGCCAGAAAAGGCCTCTAGATTGGATCTCGTGGTTCTGGAACTTGCGGCGGCTGGAAAAGTGTTTTGTCGACTCCCCTAGGTTTTTTGGGATTTTAGAGTATTTATAGAGGTGGAGGTCAGTGGAGAAGCTTCTCGTGGGCTCCACTACCCACCAGGGCGCGCATGGGGCCTCTGGCGCGCCCTGGTGCCTAGTGGGCCCCATGGGCCTCCTTGTGCTCCTTTGGCTCCCTGGGTGTCTTCTGTCCAGAAAAAAGTCTCCAAAAAATTTCGTTGCATTCGGGTTGTCTCTTGTAACTCTTGAGGCGAGCTTACACCACCACCTTTCTAAGATTTTTGCTGATGGCATCCTGACAAAGATCACATCGGGGGTGCACTCACCTTTTCTATGTTGCCGTCTTCCGGTGGCATCCCCCAGTTTCTTGTGGGGGACTTATCCATCTTGCGATGGTGCTGCGCCTTTAAATCCAGGCGAGGAAGTTGTGGCCTTCTTCGAACATGAATTTGGTTGGATGTGTTGTGTCGGGGTCCATAGTTGCTTGGTGATGGCATTCCCCGATAGTGCCAGTCTACCCCTCTCCTCAGAGCTGGCATGTTCTTGTTCCTAGTTCTTCTTTACTGGAGGAGGACCTCGGCATCTTTGGCTTTATGCTTCATTGTCTGTAGTATGTGAGGCTTAGTCTGCTGCTTTCCAGTGTCATTGTATCTTATCACTATGTTTTCCTTCTCTTTGCCTGAGGGTGTATGCTTGTAATCCTGGCCGGTTGATGGCTTTATTAATTCAAAGTCAGACTAGGTTCGAGACCTATCCCTGCCTCGTTCGATGCCTTTTCGCTAAAAAAAGATCACATCGAACATCATGAGCTGAAGACTTAGTTGCCATATTGCCTTCTCTATTTCGGCCTTGTTCGATCTTAATGAATTTGATCTTCAGGTGGATTGAGGAGTCCTCATATTCCGTGTGCAAGGTAGAGCACACCCGTGCCCTATGTGGATTGGTGCCATTTAGTATAAGGGCTGTTATATCTAAAAAAATCTATTTTTGCAATATGTTTAAATTGTAAAACTTTTTGAAAAGTGTGCATGAATTTTTAAATTTCCATATGATTTCCAAACAAATGGTGATGGATTTCAAAATATTCATGAAGAATTTAACCAAAAATAATATGCTTTTGAAAATGACTAGAAATAATAAGAATATTATTGATATTTTTAAATGTTCACAATGTTTACTCCACGTTCGTTTAGTTGTGAATTATCCTGCTACTATTGTTGCTTGAAAATATCCAAATTCATGATTTTAAAAATCTATGATTTTTAAAAATTCATGAGCATTTTTTAAATCCACAAATATTTTTTAAATTCATGAATTTTTACCCATCAACTATTGTGTGTTGTGTTTATATGTACTTGTCAGATGGTGTGGGTTGGGCCTAGTTATAATTTGTCTTTCTTTAGCATTAGACGTGCCACTACCCAGGTTGGCCCTGACGTAGCTCGGTCGGTGCCCATATGTCCACTCTAGATCCAATACCTGCCATATAGTTGGCATGCCCTAGAGAGATGCGATGATGGAGTAGAAGCTTAGAGGTAGCACCGACGACAGCAGATGAGCGACGACGTAGTTCTAACCTCTGGTTGCAAGTTCGGGGCATATGAAGAGCAAAGGGGAGTCACCAAAATGATTCAGGAGCGAAGGTGACACTAGGCACTAGTGAGCCCTGCGAGAGTCAGAGTGGGTCAGAAATCACGCGTAGGCATATAACGAAGAAACGAGGCAGTATCTCGGGAGGCCAAGTGGAGGACGGGGGCCTCTCAAGAACTAGGGTTTGGGTTGTCTTGTCTTGTCACTCCCGAGCCAAGCCCGAGCCACCACCTTTCCAGAAGTTTTGCAGATCCCATCCCGGCAAACATCACTTCTGACATCATCAGCCTAAGACTTAGTTGCCATATTACCTTCTCTGTTTCAACCTTGTTTGGTTGTAATGAATTTTCTCCTGTAGTGGATTGAGGAGTCCTCCTATTCCGCTCGCAAGGTAGCACTCACTCATGCCCTCCGTGGGTCGGTGCTCATTTAGTGTAGGGACTGCTATATCTCTATTTTTTTATTATTATGTTTTTGTATATTAAGTTTTTAATTGAAAATATTTTTAAAATGTTCACAAAATTTTAAAATGTCCATGGTTTTCAAACAAATGGTCATAGATTTTACCAATATTCAGAATTTTAACCAAAAAATGTATACTTTTAGAAATTTCCCTTTTTAATAATATTATTAAATTTTAAAAAATATACACTAAGAATTAAATTTTTTACAAATTCTTAGGAAGCTCATGTGTTTTTTATAAATTTTATTTTTCACATATTTAAATTAAATTTCCATGAATCATGTAAAAATCATTGAGTTTTAAAATTTTCTTCACAATTTTACTTATAAAACACATTAAAATTGAAAAAAAAGGAAAAAAAGCGGAAAAGGAGAGATAAGAAACGGGAAGCAACCCGAGAACCCCATCCCCCCCAGCCAAAAATCATGAAAAAGAATCGCAACTATAGTTATCTGGCTGCACTGGATGAAGTTACCAACATGAACAACTATAATTACCTAACCGACCATGATAAGTTTACCAACATGACATAACTATAATCACCTAGCTGCACATGATGAACTTACAAACATGACATAACTTTAGTTGCCAACTGCCATGTTATAGTTACAAACACGGTGCAACTATATTTACCTAGCCGCACATGATGAATTTACCAACATGATATAACTATAGTTACCTAGCCACCCCAAATAGAGTTACCAACATGGCACAACCATACCCCAGTAATTATCAGTTGTCCACGCTACAGTTACCAACATGTGACAATTGTTATGAGGTTGTTCATGCTATAATCGACATGGTTATTATGCACATACCAAGCTGCCTATGCTATAGTTACCAACACGCTTTTTATGTAGTTACCTAGGTGTCCATACTATAGTTACCAACATGACACAACTATATATCACGGGTGCTATAGTTAGCAATTATGAACACGCCCATTCTGTTGCGGGAAGGAGGCACAATACCGGGGAAAACACATCTTAGAGTGCAAAATTTCACTGATGCATGTATCCGATGGGGGCATGGAGGACATGATGGAGAGACTAGTGTTTTATATAGTTGTTAGTTAGGGAGTTCTCAAGAAACGAACATTAAGCTCCAACCAGCTCAAATGACCCCCAACTAACACATAGAATCGCCACTGATTACAACCCTTAGAATCTGCAAAAAGTCTACTAATGCTAGCCTTCACCACATAACTAAATGTCTCCTCTTAATAAATTTCACATCCTTGTTCGAACCCTTTTGCAATGGGTCAAGTCGGTTCATATAGAAAATTAATTTTAGAAAGTAACTACAATGTCAAAGAGAACCTTGTAGTTGCTTTCTAAAATTAATGTGTTCTGAAATAGGTGAAAGGGAACGTGTTTTGAAATTAATGTGGTTTACGGAAGTGTAGTTGCTTTCTAAGATTAATGTGTTTATGAAATTGTAGGCACACAAACACTGCTAATTGTCAAAACACAAAACATACAAGATAATGATACAAGCGAAGACCTTGTCATCATGCACATATCCATTAGAATTTGCTATATTGAACCCAAAGTATAATACTAGCATCCCCCTCCTAAGCCTGACATTGATAGAGTGACATGCATCCAGATATACCATTCTTTATGTTTATAACCCTTACAGGCTGGCAACGGTTACAACCCTTACAAGCTGCTAATGACAATATTAATGTAATAGTGCTAGCCTTCACCACATGACTAAACGTGTCTTGCAATGCAAACTCAGTCTTCAATCACACAACAAGGCACCAACAGCATCCTTGATAAACTAGGCACAATTATGTAATCAACATATATAAGATGATTTTTTTTGGAAAAGGAGGATTACCTCTGGCCTTTGCATCTGAAAGATGCATGCGGCCCTATTATTAAAAGTGGCGGAAAATAACAAAGTCTGAGATGCAGTACAACTCGCAAACGGTGCAAAGAGAAAAATGAAGACAAAGTGAAATCATAGCCACAACCGGCTGGAAAATAGGACAAAGTGACTAAACATCTATCCTATTATGTGACCGCCATCCAAACCGGTTGAAGATGGCCCGTGTTACCATCTCTCACTAATAATATATAGGATGAAATATAGTGGTCCATTCTTCCAGTAGAAGAAATGTGATGTATGAACTTTAAAAAATGTGAACCCCAATATCAATGAGCTTTGAGCTAAGAGAGAGTACCATACGTGGTGCCTGTATAAACATGATTTGGTTTAGACTTATCTTTATATCCTAGTGGTTGCCTCATATACACTTTCTCTTCCAGGAGGTCATGAAAAAAAAACATGTTCTGCATCGCGATGATTCCAATCAATGGTGGTGCGACCACAAAAATGCATGGTGACAAGTGCGCTAAACTCTATAAACTATCGTTTTTTGCACAAATATGAATAAAATTAAGGAGTAATCAGAAAAGTTGTGGGGTCAGCTAATACATAAAATCGTCACTGATTACAACCCTTAGGCTGGTCATAGTGGGGAGTAACTTAGACTAGTGTCATATGCATGACACTAGTCTAAGTTACTACCTTCATAATGCAAAGTAACATGATAGTAGTGTCATAGATGGCTTCATTTATTAGCTTGTAGACTCATCTTGTCTTGGGAACCGTTATGTTATAGTAACATATTATGTTACCACCTCACATTAAATACTTGCCACATAAGCAAAAATTTCTTGGAGTGCGCTATGTTACTAGCTAAGTTACTCCCACTATGACTAGCCTTAGATTACCGACAGTGGGAGTAACATAGGTAGTAGCATCACACATATTTAAATAAAATAGATGATGTGGCAAGCAAAGAATGAAGAAAGAGAGACATGTGGTAACATAGCTAGTTACTACTAGTATGAGTAACATCACACATATCAAGGCAAGATGAGTTTTTAGCCTAATAAATGAAGTGTTGCATGTTACCACATATATGTTACTCCCCGCTATATAGGTAGTAACATAGAGTAGTAACATGGGCATGTTACTACTCTGTGTTACTACCCATTGTGGCTAGTCTTAGAAACCGCCAATGACAATATTAGTCTACTAGTGCTAGCCTTCATCACATGATTAAATGTGTCCTCCCTCCTCACAACCAATGTTGTATCGTTTCTCGAATCCTTTTGTAACCGGTAAGTTGGTTCATCTATCTAAAAGTTTAATTTTTGGGATTAACTGCAATGTCAAGGAGAACCTTTACCTCGGATTAAACAAGCTAGGTGAAAGGGAATGCGTTAGACAAAACACCGAAACATACGAGACGAAGACCTTGTCACCGTAGTCCGTAGATATCCATCGGAATTTGCTATGCTGAACTCAAAGTATAATACTGTACTACTAGCATTTTCCACAGCCTAACACTGACTGTAGACTAGATAGTTTAGGAGAGTATGATCGCATGCATTAGAGGCCCAGAGGGCGCACATATATACAGTTACATTGCCAGCCTATACTTGTCCTCCAAGATATAATTCTAGTTTAAAAGGAAGGAATAGATATGGAGGTGCAGATAGGAAGGTTAGGATTACATCAAGTATGTACGCTAATACATGCTACCTTATTCTTACACCACCCAGCGCAGTTGAAGCGTCGTCGGAGTAGATGCCAAGACTAGACCGAAAAGCTTCAAATGAAGAAGTAGGAAGCCCCTTGGTCATGATGTCGGCAAGTTGATAGTTGTAGGAACATGAACAACACGGAACTGTCCCAAAGCCACCTTCTCGCATACAAAATGTATGTCCAGCTCAATATGCTTCGTCCGACGATGATGAACGGGATTAGCAGAGAGGTATACCGCGGAGATATTATCACAGAACACCACGGAGGCCTTGTCAACGACACAATGGAGCTCGACAAGAAGTTGACGAAGCCAACAACATTCAGCCATGGCATTGGCCACCGCACGGTATTCGGCTTCAGCACTCGAGCGAGAAACAGTAGGTTGGCGTTTGGAGGACCAAGACACCAAAGTGTCCCCGAGATAAATGCAATATCCGGAAGTAGACCTGCGAGTATCCGGACAGCCAGCCCAGTCAGCATCGGAATAAGCAGCAATGGCGACGGAGGGATTGCCGGCGATCCGAAGCTCATGTGAAGTAGTACCGCGGAGATAGCGTAGTAAGCGCTTGATCAATCCCCAGTGAGCATCACGTGGAGCATGCATATGCAAACAAATTTGCTAGACAACATAGGCTATGTCCGCCCGTGTCAAGGTGAGATATTGAAGAGCACCTGCAATACTTCGGTAGAAGGTGGAATCCGATACAAGCTCACCAGAGGCAGGCGAGACCTTGGGCTTGGTGTCAACAGGCGTGGAGGCTGGCTTGCAGTTAGACATGGCAACACGATCAAGAAGCTCCTCAGCATATCTCTCCTGAGAGAGAAAGAAACCAGAGGCCGTGCGACGAACTGCAACACGGAGAAAAAAATGAAGAGGCCCGAGATCCTTCATCTTGAATTCAGTGCTGAGAGAGGTGATGATCATCCGAAGAAATGATGTTGAGGAAGCTGTCAGCACAATGTCATCAACATAAAGAAGCAAACAAGCCATGTATGAACCACGACGAAGCACAATGAGTGAGGTGTCCGAAAGAGCCGAAGTAAATCCAAGGCGCCAAAGAAAATCACCAATGCGTGTGTACCAAGCGCGTGGAGCCTGTTTAAGCCCATAGAGAGACTTGGACAACAGACATACATGCTCGGGATATGTTGCATCGATGAAACCCGTCGGTTGAGCACAGTAAACACGCTCTTGAAGGACTCCATGAAGGAACGCATTGGATACGTCCAACTGATGCACGGGCAATGTCGAGAAGCAGCAAGATGCAAGACTGTGCGGACTGTGGCTGGTTTGACCACGGGACTGAAAGTCTCACCAAAGTCAATGCCGACACGTTGAGTGAATCCTCGAACAAACCAACGAGCTTTGTAACGATCCAAGGAACCATAAGGTTTGAGTTTATGCCGAAATACCCATTTACCGGTGACGATATTGGCACCCCGAGGTCGAGGCACAAGAGTCCATGTGTGACTGGCCTGGAGGGCATCATACTCCTCTTTCATGGCAGAATGCCATGCAGGGTCACGAAGAGCCGCACAGGCAGATGAGGGAAGCGACGAAGGTACAACCGCAGCCGCATGAGCATCCTCGAAACGCCGGCTGGGCTGCAGAATGCCATGCCCCGCACGTGTGGCCATCGTGTGAATGGACACGTCAGAAGGGCGAAGCCATGGAGCCGCCCGAGGCGGTGCAACCGGAGCCGGAGGTGGCGAAGACGCGGCGAGCTCAACGGCAGGGCCGGAGGACACCGCGGGAGATGACGGCGAGCTCGAAGTGGCTGCTGAAGAGTCGCTGGAGGCAGCAGCTGGAGTGCCAGAAGGAGCAGCCATGTCAGCCGAAGTGGGTGACCCAGGAGCAATGCTCGGAGAAGTGGCTGCCGCGGCACCAGAATTCGCTGCCATGGCAGCAGAACTGGGCGCTGTGGCAGCTGAACTGGGCGGCTCAGTAGAAGAAGCAGCAGCCGTGGCAACCGGTGAAGGTGATGCAGGGGCGGCCACGGTTGGACTTCCAGCAGCCCGAGGGGCGGCCGGTGGGCCATGCTGACAAGCGGCCGACGACGTGGGAACCATCACAGGATCGGGCTGCAAGGGCACAACCGGCGGTGAGGGAGTCTCCAACAACATGTTCCTAAAAGGAAAAACGCACTCGTCGAATACAACATGGCATGATGTTAGTACACGGCGACTGACCGGATCATAGCAGCGGTATCCATAGTGATTGGGAGGGTAACCAAAGAAGACACAAGCAAGGGAGCGGGGAGAAAGTTTATGAGGAGCAGTGGAGGTGATGTTGGGGTAGCAGAGGCATCCGAAAACACGAAGGTGAGAGTAGTCAGGTGGCGAACCAAAAAGAAGTTGATGAGGTGGAAGATTATTGCGTGGACGACAAGGGCGAAAATTCAGAAGATAGGTCGCGGTATTTAGTGCTTCGGCCCAGAACCTAGGAGGCATGTGAGCATGAAATAATAGTGTGCGTACACTATCATTCAATGTGCGAAGTATGCGTTCAACGCGACCATTCTGTTGCGAGGTGTAAAGGCATGTGAGCCGAAGATGCATGCCGTGCTATGCAAAGAAGGTGCGTGAAGCATTATTATCAAATTCACGACCATTGTTAGTTTGAAAAGCTAAGATGTAGCGTTGAAATTGGGTGACGACAAAAGCATGAAAACGAGAAATAGTGGGAAATACATCTGATTTGCGACGCAATGGAAAAGTCCAAACATAGTGAGAGTAGTCATCGAGCATCACAAGATAATACTGAAATCCCGAAACACTTACGATAGGAGATGTCCAAACATCACAATGAACAAGAGCAAAAGGAAAACTTGCTTGACTATCGGATTGTTTGAAAGGTAGATGAACGTGCTTCCCCAATCTACAAGCATGACACGTTGTAGGGGGTGATTTATTACAAGTAAAATCAAATGAAGAAAGTGTTCTAGAAAGAGCACCATGTCTAGGGTGACCAAGACGTTGGTGCCAAAGATCGGTGGTGCCGGCAAGAAGAGCTTGATGGCCGGCGACATGCGGATAGAGATCGTCGTCGCTGTTACATCGGAGAATCACTGCGCAGGTACGACAATCCTTGACAGAAAAACCAAGCTCATTAAATTCAATATTAACAGGATTTGTACGAGTTAAAAGACGAACTGAAATAATATTTTTAATCAGATTAGGAGTGACTACTACATCACGTAAAGAGAGAGGAAAAGAGGAAGTAGGGAGAGAGGCACTGCCTATGTGAGTAATGGGAAGGGAGTCTCCGTTTCCGAATATGACAGAGGAGAGATTGGAAGAAGGACAGAAAGAAGAGAGGATACCGGGATCGCTGGCCATGTGGGCAGTCACGCCTGTGTCAAAGAACCAGTTGGAGCCGCCGCCGCCGCCGCCGCCCTGCTGCAAGGAGAGGTTGTTGAGGGCGGCGTGGAGCTGCGTTTGATCCCACGCAGGGGCTTGATGCTGCTGAGGCGCTGGAGCATAGCCATTGTAGACCGCTGGAGCACCAAGGCCCGGCTGTCCTATATCAGGGTGGACGACACGAGCGGTCTTTCGGACCGGCTCGTGACCCGCTCGGTACTAGCCCGCTCAAAAAATCAGTCGGTCCGAGCTCAAGAATCAGGCCCGACAAAGCTTCGGTCTGGTCCGGGCTTTAACCGAGCCGACCGAGCGGACTGAGAAAACATAGTCACCGCCGCCGCCGTTCCTCGTCATCGTGGCCACCGGCAGCCCCCGGGTGAACCATCGTGTCCCCGAGCTTCCCCTATTCTTCCTTCCTCTCCTCCCCATGCGCCATAGCCTCTTGCTGCCACTCGCCATCGCTGTCGTGCTTGCACCGCCGCCAATCTGGAGATCTCGACCATGGCCATTGCTGTCGTTTGAGCGCAGCTCGCACACTGGCCACCAGCTAGCCCAGGTAGGCGAACGCCTCGCCAGCGCCACCAGGATGAACTGGACGGCCTCTTGCATGTGTGGGCGCTTCACCAGGTTCGCTATGATGTACTGCAGCTCCGAGGCCACTGTTTCTGTTCATGCACCGACGAACTCGGCGCACAAGCCCATGATTTCTCCGTCCGCGAGCCAACGCTGCCGCCTTCAATTTCTATCGTTGTGGTCTTCCAGGACCCAGAGAGCGATGAGCGTGTCCACATACGCCGGCGGCTCGCTGTCAGTTTGTAAAAATTCAGTTTCGTCAGTTTCGTCAAAATTCAGTTTCGTCAGTACGGTCAGTAGTTCAGTTAGCTAGTCTGTCAGTAGATTCAGTTAGATGGTTAGCTAGTTTCGCTCGCAGGACCTAAACAGCAGCTAGATGGTTAGCTAGATTCAGTTAGATGGTTAGCTAGATTCAGTAAATCCTCTCCCTCTCTCTCTCTTGTGCGATCAGCAGCTATCTGCAACTGCATAAACAGCAGCTAAATAGGACCTAACGCAGCAAAAAACAGCCTGCCAGGCAACATCACTAGTCGGTCCATTCGGTCCTCTCGGGCTTGACCGAGCTGACCCTCAAACGGTCCGGTCCCAAAAAAGCAGCTCGTTGGACAGCTCGGTCCGGTCCGGACCCGACCGCTGCCGGCCGGTCCAAAGGACGGCTCGGACCGGCCCGGACCGTGTCCACCCTGAGTCCTATATGGGCAGCGTAAGCCTGGGGAGTGGAGACGCCAGGGCGTGGGCCAAGAAGACCGGCGCCCGGAGCACGCCAGTTCGGTGGCCACGCCTGAAACATGCCGGACAGCGGATAGCTGCCGACGGGCCAAAACGGCGCGGCCGAGTCCCGCGCAGCAGGAGCGCCAGGGGCGCCGGTAGGGGCACCACGGCCTTGCTGTTGCTGCTGTTTCTTGCGGCCCTTGCCACGGCCGCGACTACCCGAGACAGCAGCAGGCGGAGCAGGCGCGGTCGGGCGAGGCGCCGGGGCAGCCGGCGGTGCAGGCGTGGGGGAGCCGGAGAAGCGGTTGGCGACGAGGGCGGTCGCCTGGATATGCTGTGCATGGCGCGCAAGGCGCCGTTCCTCCTGCAAAAGAGCGCCACGAGCACGGGCGAAAGTCAGTCCCATAGGGTTGATGGTGAGGGCGGCGATGCAGTGGCCGAACTCGCCGTTCAGCCCGTTGATGAACGTGGTGAGCATGTCCTGGTCGGTGACCGGAGTGCCCATGTCACGAAGTGTGTCGGAGAGACACTTGAGACGGCTGGCGAAGGCGGTCACAGAGAGATCTCCTTGGACAAGGTTGAGGAAGTCTCGCTTGGCGAAGCAGGAGCGTTGAAGACGGTTGTCGCGGAAGAGGTCGGTGATGACAGTCCAAGCGTTGGCGGCGGTGTCGGAGGGCTGGATGATGATCTCGAGGATATCCTTGGAGACAGTGGTGTATAGCCAGGAGACGATACATTGATCGATCTGGGTCCACTCGACGTCGCCCAGCGCCATAAGAGCGTCAACGGAGCCATCAATGTGATCGAGAAGACCGAGCTTGCGGAAAGTGAGGTTGAAGAAGGTTTGCCAGATGCAAAAGTTGGACTCGTCGAAGTCGAGGATGACGGTGACGTGGTTGCGTATGTTGATGAGCTGGATGGCGGTGGTACTAGGAGCAGCAGGGTTGACGAAGCTAGCGGCAAAGGGGTTGGAGGGTTGGGACCCAGATGCGAGGAAGGAGTTGGGAGTAGAGGTGAAGTCGCCGAAATCCATGGCTATGGCAGCAACGACGGGCAGGGCTGGTGGCTAATGCTAGGGTTCGGCAGCTAGGGGTGCAGCGGAAGCAAGTCACAGGAAGGAAAGAAAAACTGATACCATGTAGACTAGATAGTTTAGGAGAATATGATCGCATGCATTAGAGGCCCAAAGGGCGCACATATATACAGTTACATTGCCAGCCTATACTTGTCCTCCAATATCTAATCCTAGTTTAAAAGGAAAGACTAGATATGAAGGTGCAGATAGGAAGGTTAGGATTACATAAGTATGTACGCTAATACATGCTACCTTATTCTTACACTGACAAAGCGACATGCATCCGGCGTCCGCCTGCATCCTTATTCTTTGTGTTGATTTGTGGATGAACGTCGTGGAGGAACCGGCAGATTGATAGATACACTCCGACAGCGACAAATTAGCCTAATAAGATGGCCGGTGACCGGCTGCCGGTGTCGGTATATGCAGTTTACACATATTATACCCAGCTGGTCCATCACGAGTGCTGGACTGCTGGGGCACCTAGCTGACCGATCTCTGCATCAGCCATTCAAGGTCGAGCTAGCTAGCTAGCAATGGCGCGGTTCAACGGAGCCACTGTTCTCCTCATCATCAGCGCCACCGTGTCCGTCTACACCTGCGCCATCATCGCCGGCGCCGCACTCGGCCGAACACTGGACAGCACCGCGACGACTAAGCAGACGCCGTCGGACAGGACCCTCTGCGTCAGCGTCAGCTTCAGAGGCCTCGCCGAGGACTTCGCAAAGGTGATCGTGTATTCACATATCGACACATAAATTTACCTAACCATCTCGATCTGGTTTGGACTTCACAAGGTGATGGAACTAAGTTATATCCATGGTGAATTCAGGAGCTCTGGGGTGGTAATCACAGGGAAGGACGATCAGGCAGAGCTCTCGCCAGTGCTGGTGACGGAACTGCGGTACTGTCATCATCCCCCGCGAGCGTCTCGCTCTCACCACGAGCCAACAGGGCGGCCGCGGCGGATCGCGAGTCAGCGCTGCAGCCCATGCCAGTTGCCAACTACACGCAAGTGAACAGCAGGGCCAGGGATGACGTCCACACAAGAGCAGCAGCTAGACCGTGGTCGAGGCGCAGCAACTTCTCCAACGAGATCACTGACGAGAAAAGGCCGGGAGGAAGAGGAGTGATCAAGGTCGGGCCGTGGGGAGGATCCGGCGGGGCACCTTTCTACATGCGCGGCGGCCGCGGCGTGAGCGCCCCTCGCATGCGCAGTGTCACCCTGCAGTACACCGACGACGCCATCCATTCCTTCTCTCAAAGCTCAGACGAGGCCATGGTGAAGCAGACGCTCCAACGAGCAGAAGGTGGTGGCCAAGGTAGAGCTCGTCTAACGGTACGTGCATCAACTAAGCATATATTACTTCCGTCCTAAATTACTTGTCTTGAATTTGTCTAAATCTACTAGAACACTAATAATTAACCAACATCTTGAAATATATTCCAATTAAATATATCTTTACAATTAACTATGCTGTTTCTCTTGAGGAACATAGACCGATTGATGTTTACGAAGAACTAATTATAAAAAGTTTTTATCATTTATGCCATTAGTTGTGTCCCATTACTCAGTTTTGCCCTTAGAAGTTTCAACTATTCAAAAATGCCATCGATCGGTGAGATGTTTGCTAAAAAATGCCATTAGATATCTAAAAAATGCTATCATTCCATTAGATGTTTACTCAAAAATGCCATTAGACATTATTATTTGCATATAAAACCCGTTGGCCATGTTATATGACAAAAATAAATATCCACATGTCAGTTCTCTCTATCTCATAATGATAAGTGTGGCCCCAATTGTCAGGAGTAAGCAAGTGAATAATTTTACAGGAAAATAGGAACGATGTTGGGATCAAGTGGACCCCACACTTGATTGTAGTGAGATAGAGGGAGAGTTGACATGTTGGTCCATAAGTATTTATGTCATTATAACATGGCAAAAGAGATTTGAGATCGCAATAGTGGTGTTCAGTGGCATTTTTGAGTATGTGTCTAACGAAGCGATCACACTTTTGATCAGTTGAAAATCCTAATGACAAAACTGAATAGTGGGACACAACTGGTAGCATAAATGATAAAAACCTAATTATAAGATGATAACTTGGCTCCTTTCTATTATTTTTTCGGTAGGACTCTCCTAACCGAGACCTTCTTTTTAGCCCTACGAACAGATCAACTTTGCATCGGATGAGCAGCTCATCGCAGTCGAGGGGACTTATGGGCATTGCAGCTATGTTCAGGCAGTGGTTGTCACCTCGCTGACGTTCCGTACAGACAAGGGGAGAACATACGGGCCGTATGGCAAAGAGACCGGCACTCCCTTCTCCATCCCGGCCGCGAATGGATGCATCGTAGGCTTCTGGGGACGTTCCGGCTGGCTCCTTGACGCCATCGGTGTTTACATCAGGCCGTGCCAAGCTCTCATGGCAGCTTAAGAAGCAACCACGGTTGTTATGGTTCCTTATGATATCCACTAGGAGGAAAGGGAAGAATGTAATATACACATACACTGTTTTACCATCACGCTATTGTGTGTAGTTGTACTATGTAATTTCAGAGAATAAGCTGCGAGACATGTGGACGTTTATCTCTTGAAGCGAATATATAAATGATCAAAGTTTCTGAATGTGTTTTACGGCTTTTTACGACTGAAGTACAAGAAAATCTGCCCTTTATATGGAAGATAGAAAATATTGTAAGGAAAAGTTAATCTTAGGAAAAAATTAACGCCCACACGTATGGTATCTTACACATCGCCTACACGTCTCCTTTACCACTTATGTTGCTACATGTGAACATATGACATCAGCAGGAATCTTTTAGATTTTCGGTTTAAAAATGTTTTATCTCCTAATTAAAAATTGAATTAAAAATCCGTTCACCATTAAATCCGTCTCGACGAGATCTTCAAAACTAGACCCCATGTTGATATATTTCGATAATTTTTTTTTACCCAAAAGTTGCCATAGTGCTTAAACTAAAGTTGCCATATGGCAATTTCAGTTTGTAGAGCATGATAATTTTACTATTTTGATGATGGCAACTCTAGTACTTTGACCATAGAAATTATTTTTTGTATGAACCATGACAATTTTAAGTGCATGTATCATGTCAATTTTAGTTTATGGTTCATGGCAAGTCTAGTTTCTTAGTTCCTCGTTTTATAAATGTCATGATTTACCTTTAAATGTAAAAGAAAATAGCTTAAATATATCATGGCAACTTCAGTGTAAACACCATGACAATTCATGTGCAATAGACATGACAACCTTTAACCCAAAAAAATTCTTTGAAATGTATTGATATAAGATCTAGTTTCGAAGATCTAATCACGAGGGATTTAAAGGTGAAAACGGATCTTCAATCGGATTTTTCATTTAAGAGATAAAACATTTTAAAAACTGAAAATCCAAAACGATTCCCACATGCATGCATACGGTGACGTGGCGCAGTCTGTGTGTTATAGGGCGTGTGGGCAGGTTTCGCTCCCACCACACGTGTGGGCGTTAGCGTTGTCCTAATCTTAAGCTGTATTATTATTCAGGACCAACTATGCATCAGGCACCTGAAAAAAAGTTCCATCAGTCACTTCTACTCTAGACCGTCTGATCTTCATCCAACGGCTGTAAATAGATCGCGGTGTTATTCATCATCTACCTCTGGCTTCTTCTTCCTTGCACAGCCGACGGCCCGCCCAGGCCTAACCGCCCGCCTCCGCCCCTCGCGGTTGGCGGCTAGCGCCACCTCGCTGCCCCACCCTCCCCCACGGTCGTGCTGGTCGTCGCCTTGGCCATCCCTCCAAGCCCCGCCACATTGCAAAACAACTCCGGTGATCCTCTGCACCCCCACCTCCTAAGATAGATAATGTGGTCATGGCTCCCCCCGAGATAGATTCTCTTGTGAGCTTCGACGTGAAGGAAGGAACGAAGGAAGAAGGTGACTCATGCGAGCAAAGTTTTCAGGTACCTCGGAATTACCAGGGCCATTATTATTCTCGCAAAGAAAAGTTCATCTTAAGGAGCTAGGGCCTTTTTTTCAGTTGGCAAGCTAGAGTTTGGAAGCGTAAGATTTTCGAGTATAGCCTGTAATCCTATTTTGAGAATCATACCCCAAATATATTCAAGCAAATGTCAGAGGGCAACGATGCGGCAAACATGGCGAATCACTTGTTAGGGCACACAGTATGTTATGGTGGCGCAAAACAAAACAAAATACCACTCGAACCTCAGACATGTTGTGGAGATAGGTGATGGGAACATGGTTTACCACTAGACACATAGTCATGACAACAAAAGAAGAGTTCATAAAGCGTATCGCTGTCTCCTCCTCTCGGATCCCTCAGATAGTTTCCTTTTCCTTTTTACATTTTGAGCATTTGTTGAGCTAGTGCCCCCAACCTGGATATGTGTTGTTTCCTTTTTTCTTTTTCCATTTTTCTTTTTGGTATTGTCTCTTGATACTTTGTGCTGTACTTGGTTGCTTGTGGTAGTTGCTTTATTTATCAAACGTGGCAAAAGTCTTTTATGGTGATCCCTCACATGGTTTCTCACGGTTCCTTCGAACGCTTCGTCGGAGCGTTTCATGTGTAACACCTCCAAGGTATCCGCACGTGTTAGGTCGGAGGTTTGGGCGGCGGACTGCTAGGTCTGGTTGCACGACATGGGCATGGGAGTGTTGACAGCTAGGTGGTGGGACTGGACAAACCCTTTCTAGGGTGTTGCCCCTCCACTTATATAGACGTCCCAAGTGGGCTCAATACTTGACGCACATTAGGACTCTACGCCCAACTTCTCTATGCCCAATTTCAACGCAGAGCCAATCCAAATGGGATCCCACCCCTTAAGCGCACGACTCTATAGGTTCACGTACACATGGACATGGCCTGAGTCGATAGTTTATAGCGGGTTCTTGCAGAACGTGTCAACTCCCATGTGTGCGCAAAGTCATATTGATGAACCTTGACAATGTGCCATATGCAACATTCCTTTTGCATCAAGATATATGTTGTCGAGCTCAAGGAGAGCACTTGTCATCCTTGTTGTACCTAGACCTCTCTTCTCGAAAAAATGTATAGATTCCCGAACTGGGTTAACACTTAACCCAGGTCGCGTGACCATGCTTTCTGAATCTGATCACTCGAGAGGCCCAGAGAATATCCCTCTGAATCAAAGGGGCAAATCTCATTTCCTTCAACAATGTCTTGCAACATGTATCATGACTGACCTGAAAGCTACCTTTATAATTGCCCAGTTACAGAGTAGCGTTTGATGGATCCTAGGTGAAAGGATCGATATGGTTGACTAGAGAGGTGGGGGCATATGCGACTACCATTTTTAGCTCTTTAAAAAAATTAGGGTTAACAACAAAATAGGTTGTCTAGATATGGAACTAGGTGGACAACATATATAATGAGCATAAGAATAGCAACACAAGCAAGCACAAGATACAAACACAATATAGCTTGCACAAAGTAAAGGTTCGAAATAACCACAAGTGGAGTCAATGGAGAAGAGGATGTGTTACCGAAGATCCCTCCCTATAGGAGGAGGTACGTCTGTAAGGGCATATTTATCCCTAAGGTGTTTTGGTGATTGATGACAATGATTTTGCGGACTAATCGTGTGCCTTAGTATTTCAGACTTTTCATCACTAGGCACAAGACGGTTTGGTGCCCCTCGAATATTATTGAAGACGGCGTTTTTCTACGTTTCTTTTCTATATATGGATTTAAGTCGTAGGAAAGCCGTACTATTAAGAGGGGGTCCGCTTTGGAAAAGGTTTGGGTGGAATCATCACGTACACATTTACTACTTTTGCACCGCCTTTCCCTTAGCACTTTGGAGCATCATCCGTTTCTTCATGTTTATGCAAAAAGAAGAATCCCTTGTGTTGCTGTTCTGGGGGCATGCGGTAGTACCGATCCTCAGGAGCGGTTGTACCTTGGCCTCCGGCCAGGCTCGATTCTTGGTGCGGTTGTAAGGCGGATGTAATTTTTACATCCGCGCCCTCTGTGATATCTTGCCCCATGCGCGGTAGTACCATAAGTCCTGGTCTGGCACAGAAACATGAGCGGAAGTAGGGGCGGATGTAATTTTTTACGTCTGCTCCCTGCGCGGTAGTACCGCGTGCCAAGTGCGGTAGTACCGTGTCAGATTTTTGCATCGTTGGAATCTCAGCGAAAGTTGGCACATATGTAATTTTTATTTGTCCACGCCCTTCCCAGGCTAGTCCAATCCTGCCTTGCGGTAGTACCGCAAGGGAGAGCGGTAGTACCACGCCAGCGGTAGTATCGCTCTTAGCTTCTGTGCTACAGGCCTGTGCTAGCTCCTGCCGTGGCTGCAGTAGTACCGCGGTTCGCCGTGGTAGTACCGTGAGCCTCTGTGGTAGTACCACTTGTTTGATGCGGTAGTACCGCAGGTCGCGGGCTGGTTAAGTGGATAACGGTTGGATTTGTCTCTCCACTATATAAGGGGTGTCTTCTTCTCCGAGTTGACCACCTCTTCCAACCCGAAGCTCCATTGTTACTCCAAGCTCCATTTTCGCCCGATCTCTCTCCCTAGCCAATCAAAGTTGTTGATTTTCTAGGGATTGGTTGAGAAGGCTCCGATCTACACTTCCACCAAGAGAAATTTGATTCCCCCCACTAATCCCTTGTGGATCTTGTTACTCTTGGGTGTTTGAGCACCCTAGACGGTTGAGGTCACCGCGGAGCGATAGTCCATTGTGGTGAAGCTTCGTGGTGTCGTTGGAGCCTCCAATTAAGTTGTGGAATTGCCCCAACCTTGTTTGTAAAGGTCCGGTTGCCGCCTCCAAGGGCACCAATAGTGGAATCACGGCATCTCGCATTATGTGAGGGCGTGAGGAGAATACAGTGGCCCTAGTGGCTTCTTGGGGAGCATTGTGCCTCCACACCGCTCCAACGGAGACGTACTTCCTCAAAAGGAAGGAACTTGGTAACACATCCTCGTCTTCACTGGCTCCACTCTTGGTTATCTCGTGCCTTTACATGTGCAAGCTTATTTGTGTTATATCCCTTGCTTGCTTGTGTGCTTGTTGTTGTCGCACCTTATAGGTTGCTCACCTAGTTGCATATCTAGACAACCTCTAGTCAACGTCCACCTCTAGTCACCCCCTCTAGTCACCTATATCGATCCTTCCAATTGGTAGCAGAGCCTCGTCTCTTTATTACGGACTTTGCCGTCCGAAGAGTATGGTTGACACCGTAGACGGTGCGGAGGAGCACTCCGGTCCGAATCTGGTCTCGTCTAAGGGCGATGGGGGAACCGCGGTCTCTCGTGAGGAATTCAATGTGGCTTTGGAAACATTGAAAACCTCCATGACGACTGAGGTTGAAAGCATGTTTAATAAATTCATTGAAGGGCTTAAACTATCCACCGCACCGTTGAAAGTGGGTGATCCCACTAACAAGGTGACGGATGCTAACTCCGACAAGGGGGAAGCTACTAGTGAAAAAGCTCCTTCTTCTAGTGGTAAGAATGGCACCGGCATCTTTGCCCATGTGGAAACTCCACTTGTTTATGGTGGACCGATTCCTTATACTCATTTGAATCATGCCGGTCCTCCCCCTAAGATTGTTAAAAATGAGGACTTTGATTCTTGGGTTTATCGCTTTAAGCGTCATTTAAATCATGTGAATACTAATCTTTGGATAATCATTGAAGTAGGTTTCTATCCGCATGACCGAAGCAACTTCACCCCTAGAGAAGCCGCAGATAATCAATTCAATGAGGATGCTCTTTTCATCATCCAAGATGCAATTCCACCCGAAGATCTCCCTCATCTTCGGCCCTTCGCCATGGCCAAAGATGCATGGCATTGTGTGGTCTCCCTCTACCGGGGAAGCGCAAGCATTCAACACTCCAACTATGAAGTGGTGCAAGATGAAGCCGATGAGTTTGCAATGAAACAAGATGAAGAACCTCGTGAGCTTTACCGGAGAGTAACCAAACTCGCGGTCTCACTCCGAGATCATGGGAGCAAGGACACGGATGAAAATTGGATCATGGCAAATTTCTCAAGGCAATGATGCCTTACCACAAGGCCATGTCCTCCGTCGTTCGTCAAAGGCCGGACTTCCACACCTTGTCCTCAAGTGGAGTGTTGGATAAGTTTGTGGCTATGAGCATCTTGGACAAGACCGCCGACAATGCGGTGCTACGCTCTCAAAGGGCAAAGAAGCCCAACCTTTCATTGAAGGCCAAGGTTAGTGTTGAAAAAGAAGAAGAAGAGGAAGAAGAGGAAAGCAACCCTGAAGATACAAAGTATGCCTATCATGAACACATGGCTCTTGCTTCAAGGCAATTTTCGAGCAACAAGAACACAAGGCCCAACTTCAACAAGAGCAACTCAAGTGGCGCGAAGGTCAAGCAACGAGTGTGAACTTTCTATAATTGTGGCAATGTGAGCCATTTTGTTGCGGAATGTCCTTACGAGAAGAGGGAGGACAATGGTGGCAAGCTCATCCGAAAAGACAAGGCCAAGTCTTTCCCCAACAAGAGCAACTTCACCAAGAAGACTCCTCCCAAGGCGTTGGTGGTCCAAGAAGAATATAATGAGGATGATGATGATGTTTGAATATGGTGAGTCGGTTGCCATGGCCTCCGTTGCCATTGCAACAACTCCACGGGTGTCTCTCTTTGACTCACCCAATGAGAGCATCACCGCCAAGTGCCTCATGGCTAAAGCCATCAACAAGGTAACCCCCAACATCAAAACTACCATCATTAATAATCCTTCTTTGATGGATTGCATTGATGAACATGGGGGTTCTAATGTGGAGGAAAATGAGTTTGAGTCTTTTATGAGTAAACTCAAGGGTAAATCCAAGAAGCACTTCGTTGCTCGCTTGGAACAACTTGGTGAAGCCAATGACATGATCGAGGCTCACGAAGATACCATCTCTAAGATGGAGGGGCATAGTCGTGACTATGCCGATGAGATATCGGATCTTTTCAATGCTCTTGAGGAAGAGCGTGGTCTTCGTTTGGCTCTTGAGGAGTCACACAACGATGATCATGCTAAATTAAAGAAAGATCTTGGTCATGCTCATGTTGTCTCTCGTGTGCTAACCTCCGAGAAGGCCAAACTTGGGGTTGATCTTGCTAGACTAAAGGAGGAGTTTGATATACTTGACAAGGCTCACAAGGCCTTGAAGGGTATTCATGCTAATCTCAAAGAGTCTCATGATCAACTTCAAGTGAAGCTAACAAAGGAGAAAGCCACCTTTGCTCATATGGTGTTAATTGATAATGCAAATGCTACTAACACTTGTTGTGAGCATGTGCATCTTGTTGAGGAGAATGCTAAGTTGAAGGAGCAACTTGAGAAAGGCCTTGTGTTGTGCATACAAGGTGAGAAGAACCTCAACGACCTTTTGAGCAATCAAAAGGAAGTTGTGGCCAAGGAAGGGATTGGGTTCGCACCCATGCCCAAGAACAAGAAGAAGAATGACAAGACCAAATGACCTCCCCCTCTCAAGCAAAACTTTGTGAACGAGGGAGAGGGTGCTTCCAAGGAGAAGAAAAACAATGTGAAGGGTGGTGGTGCCAAGAAAAGCAATGCCACCCCTTCCAACAAAGCCAGCGACTTTAACCCTTCTTATGTGTTGTGGCGTGCTAGCGATGGGCATGTATATGCCAAATTTGTTGGTTCTCCTTATGAGTACATTGAATGGTCTATTTGGGTTCCTAAGACCCTTGTCACTAACATCAAAGGACCCATTAAAAATGGGTACCTAAAACTAAGCATTGATCTCTTGTAGGTGTTTGCTTCTGGTGGGGGATCATGGTTGCTCGATAGTGGAGCCACTAATCATATGACCGGAAGCAAGGACTTGGTGGTGGACGTTCACAAGATTACATCTATGCCCACCAATGTCGAGTGGGGTGATGCCTCGTCCTCTAAGGTATTGGGGCTTGGCAAGGTTGTCATTTCTCATGATCTCACGATCGAGAATGTCATGCTTGTTGAGTCCCTTGCATAAAATTTACTTTCCGTTTGTCAACTTGCACTCATGGGATTTGCCACTTTCTTTGATATTGATACCTTGGCCCTCTTGTGGAGCAAGACTCTTAAAGTAGCCTTTGTTGGGCATGTCGAGAACGGTCTCTATGTGATTAACTTTTCAGAGCGACCCACTAAGACCGCGACATGCCTAATGGCTAAAGTTGACGTGGGATGGCTTTGGCATCGCCGATTAGCCCATGTCAATATGAGATCTTTGCAAAGTCTTCAAAAGGGGGACCATGTTCGTGGACTAATAAATGTTTGTTTTGCTAAAGATCATGCTTGCAGTGCTTGTATCGAAGGAAAGCTTCATGAAAAGGCTCACCCTCCCACGACTATCATCTACTCGAAGAGGCCTTTGGAGCTCCTTCACTTGGATCTCTTTGGGCCTCCATACTTTGATAGTCTTGGGGGTAGAAAGTATTGCTTGGTGATTGTGGATGACTATTCAAGATACACTTGGGTATATTTCTTCAAAAGGAAGAGCGAGACCCAACAAACCGTCATTGACTTTGCAAATGAAGCCCAACATCAACACAATGCAAAGATCTTGACAATAAGAAGTGACAACGGCACCAAGTTCAAGAACTACACCTTGGATGAGTTTCTTAGTGATGAGGGGATCAAGCATCAATATTCCGCACCATACACCCCTCAATAAAATGGTGTAGTGGAGAGGAAGAACCGGACGTTGATGGATGCATCAAGGACCATGATGGCGGAGTTCAAGTCTCCATACAACTTTTGGGCCGAAGCCATCAACACCGCTTGTTATGCATCCAATCGGCTCTACCTCCACAAGGGCTTGAACAAGACTCCTTATGAGATACTCACCGGTAACAAGCCCAACCTCAAGTACTTTCGGGTGTTCGGCTGTAAGTCTTTCATTCTCAAGAAAGGTGTTCGTTTGTCTAAATTCGAGGCTAGAGCTTATGAGGGCATATTTGTTGGTTATGTTACAAACTCTCATGCTTACCGTGTCCTCAATAAGTCCACGGGACTTATTGAGGAGACGTGTAACATGGAGTTTGATGAGAATAACGGCTCCCAAGTGGAGCAAAGTGGTACTTGTGATGTAGGTGATGAAATGTAACGCCCCGGATTCGATGCGCCAGGTGTCTGCCAGTTATTCGTCGTCTTTGCCATGTCATGTGCTTGCGTGTTGCACTTTGTCATGTCATCTTGTGCATTTCATTTTGCATACGTGTTCGTCTCATGCATCCGAGCATTTTCCCCGTTGTCCGTTTTGCAATCCGGCACTCCTATGCTCCCCGGCCCTCCCTTTTACCTCTTCTCGTGTGCGGGTGTCAAACGGTCTCGGAATGGACCGAGGTTTGTCAAGTGGCCTTGGTATAGCACCGGTAGACCGCCTGTCAAGTTTCGGATCATTTGGAGGTCGTTTGGTACTCCAATGGTTAACCGGGTAACCGCAAAGCCCTCTTTGAGATGCAGCCCAACTTCCCTTTCTAAGTGGCCCAAAACCCACCAAACTCCCCTCCATGTTCTCGGTCCTTCGATCACGATCGCGTGGCCGAAAACCGCTCCTCATTTGGACTCTCCTAGCTCCCTCTACCTATAAATATGCCTCTCCTCCCGAAATTTCGGATCAATTCGCAGATCAAACCCTAGTCATCCCTCTCCTCGCCACGGACACTTCTCCCGCCGCCGGACGTGTCCGTTTCCACTCGCGCCGCCACAGAGCTAATGGCGCGCCACGTGGCCCCGGCGCACAAGGCCGCCTGGCTGGCCCGGCCAAGGGCTGGCTGAGCCCATCCGGCCGCCGCCCTCACAGATCCTCCGCCGGCGCCCCTCCGGCCACAAGCCTCCCGACCACCCGCCTCTGCGGCCCGAGGTCCGCCGCCATGGTCCGGCCCGCCGGCCGCGCCTCCCGCCTCACAAGACCTCACGGCTGGCCGCCCTTCGCCTCCGCGCCCTCCTCCGGCCGCCTCCCGGCCCGTCCCTCGACAACTCCGGCCACCGGCGCCATGGATCCGGCGAGATCCGCCGCCGCCTCGGTTCCCGTGCCTTTCGGTTGACTTCTTTCTCTCCCCCCCTCCAAATCCACTAAGTCCCCGAGTTTGTGATTATTTTTATGCATTTTTCATCATGCTATAACTCTGCATCCGTAGCTCCGTTTTGCGCGTGTTATATGTCAAAATGTTCGTCTCGAAGAGTAGATCATTTCATTTTCATTTGAGCTCATCTTGATGCCCGAAATGCTGTTGGAAGAGTGCTATGTGATGTTAGTTTCTGATTCTTATCAGAACATGCACTTTTGTCATTTTTGCCATGATTGATGTGTGCCTCCTATGAACTTGAGTCCTATATGTGTTTTGTAATATGCCATGCCATATTTCCAGGGGTGCTTGCCATGTATTTTTGTGAGTTGTGTAGTGAGTGCATCAAGCTTGTTAAGTAGGGTACTTGCTTTGCTGTTTTCTGGCAGATTCTGTTATATTTTGTTGCCATGTTAACTTGATGCTACAGAGAGTTCCATGCTTATTTTGAGATACTTCAAGAAGGATGTTTTGTTATACATGTCTTGCTCTATCCATCCATGCCCTTGTTTGCAATTAAGGAGTGCCCTAGCTTGAGTCAATCGAGCTCTACTTTTGCTATAAAATGTTCCTGGCTTTACATGTTATTCAATTTTGCCAAGGTTGTTGTAATTGATCCGTGTATGCTATGATGTTGTTCTTGCCATGTATATCTTCTATGCCATGTCTTCTTACTGTTGGTTGCCTTGCCATGCCATGTATGGCTCTGTAGTGAGTGCTTTGAGCTCTTAAACATGCCTACTTGTTATCTGTTTTTGCCATGCCATGTTGCTGAATCTGTTAACGAAACTTGCTATATTGACATGGGTGCCATCATATTTTATGATCCTTTTTGGCTCATGGTCATTAAAGGACTTTTGTTCTATGCTTTGAGTAGATTCATGCCATGCCTTTGTTTTCTATGATAAGTTCCTGTAACATGTTGTTTGATAGCTCTAAACATTGCAACCTGATGTTATTTCTGCTAAAGTCTGAAACTGTTATTATTTGCAATCTTGCCATGTGTTTTTGAGCATGTTCTAATGATTTCTGGAGATAGCTCAGTGTTCATGTTTTGTAATGCTTTACCTGTACATCATGCCCATGCCTTTTGTTATTATGTTGAGGTCCTGTAGCATGTTGTTTTGATGCTTGCAATATGCCTACTTGCTGTTTTGGACAGGTTGTTGTCTTAACTTGTATAGGGTGTATGTGTTGATCCGTTGCTCCGTTTTGAGCGTGCTCTATATGAAACTTGCTTGATTTCGCATGTAGTTTCATATTATCATGTTGCATCCATGTTTTGAGAGTGGTTGCTTGATGTTTGTATGCATTTTGCATCAATGCCATGCTTATCTTGTTTTGCTCATATCTTCTAGGCCGTAGTCTCAATTAAATGAACTTTATATGTAACTTGACTAGAATTTCGTGTAGATCATCGTGGTGCATATTAACTTGCTGTTTAACAACTTGAACATAAGGTTTATTCAGATCTGGACCAATTTCTAAATTTGCATATGAGGACTTACCGGAATTGTTCTATGTTGTTTCCGGCCTCATTTAAACTTGCTTTGATGTGTTGCTCTTGTTTGCATCATCTCTTGCCATGAGTAGCTTCATCTAGATTTGTCATGCATCATGTTTGTTGTGCATCTTGTCATGTTCATGTGTGGTGTGTTTACCTATGTTGTGTGCTTCTTCTTGTTAGTTCTGTTTCGTTGCGATCGTGAGGATTCGTTCGTCTCACGCTTGGTTCGGCTTCATCCGATCGTCTTCTTCATGGACTCTTTCTTCTTCCTTGCGGGATTTCAGGCAAGATGACCGCTACCCTGGATCTCATTACTACCATTGCTATGCTAGTTGCTTCGTTCTATCGCTATGCTGCGCTACCTATTACCTGTTTATCAAGCCATCCCAAATTGCCATGAACCTCTAACCGTTGACACCCTTCCTAGCAAACCGTTGTTTGGCTATGTTACCGCTTTGCTCAGCCCCTCTTATAGCGTTGTTAGTTGCAGGTGAAGATGAAGTTGTTCCTTGTTGGAACATGGAGATGTTGTTCCATGCTGGAACATGTTTACTTGTTGGGATATAACAATATATCTTATATTATTAATGCATCTGTATATTTGGTAAAGGGTGGAAGGCTCGGCCTTATGCCTGGTGTTTTGTTCCACTCTTGCCGCCCTAGTTTCCGTCATATCGGTGTTATGTTCCCGGATTTTGCGTCCCTAACGCGGTCGGGTGATTTATGGGACCCCTTGACAGTTCGCTTTGAATAAGACTCCTCCAAAGAAGGCCCAACATTGGTTTTACCATTTGCCTCACCTATGCCCTTTTTTTCCCTTGGGTTTCCGGAGCCCGAGGGTCATCTTTATTTTAGCCCCCCGGCCGGTGCTCCTTCGGTGTTGGTCCAAACGGCAGATCAAGGGGCCACCACGGGCAACTCGAGGTCTGGTTTTACTCGTAGGGCTGACTTATCCGGTGTGCCCTGAGAACGAGGTACGTGCGACTCCTATCGGGATTTGTCGGCACATCGGGCGACTTTGCTGGTCTTGTTTTATTCCTGCCGAAATGTCTTGTAGTCGGGATTCCGAGACTGATCGGGTCTTCCCGGGGAGAAAGAATATCCTTCGTTGATCGCGAGAGCTTATCATGGGCTAAGTTGGGACACCCTGCAGGTATAAACTTTCGAGAGCCGTGCCCGCGGTTATGTGGCAGATGGGAATTTGTTAATATCCGGTTGTAGTAAACTTGAACCAAACTCTTCTAAAATACACCAACCGTGTGCGTAACCGTGAGTGTCTCTTTTCGGAGTTTCTCAAGAGGAGAACACGGTTTCTGGGTTATGTTTGACGTAAGTAGGAGTTCAGGATCACTTCTTGATCATTACTAGTTGACGACCGTTCCTTTGTTTCTCTTCCCGCTCTCATTTGCGTATGTTAGCCACCATATCATGCTTAGTCGCTGCTGCAGCCTCACCACTTTACCCCTTCCTTTCCCTTTAAGCTTTGCTAGTCTTGATACCCATGGTAATGGGATTACTGAGTCCTCGTGGCTCACAGATTACTACACCACCAGTTGCAGGTACAGGTTTTGCGATGATCATGACGCGAGAGCGATGCTTGCTTGTCTTGAGTTCTTCTTCTGCTTCTTCGATCAGGGGATAGGTTCCAGGTCGGCAGCCTGGGCTAGCAGGGTGGATGTCGTTTGAGCTTCTGTTTATGTTTCATCCGTAGTCGGATGATGATCTTGTATATGATGTTGGTGTATTCTTGTGGCACTTGTGCCTTTTGTATGTATCCCCATGTATTATGTAATGTTGATGTAATGATATCCACCTTGCAAAGGCGTTTCAATATGCGGGTCTATCCTCGGTGGGACCGTCGAGTTCCTTTTGGATAGGGTCGCATATTGGGCGTGACAAGAAATTCCTCCCCAAGCCATAAGAAGAATGAGTGTTTGTCATATCCTACCCATTGAGGAACCCCTTGTTGCCGAAGGAGAAGGACAATGCTTGTTGCCGAAGGAGAAGGACAATGTTCCACTCAAGTGGAACCATCACCAACCCAAGACCCACACGCTTCCGAAGAACAAAGTGAAGGCTGTAAGGGCTTTCTTGTCCCTTAGTAGTTTTGGTGATTGAAGACAATGCCTTTGCGGACTAATCGTGTGTATTGGGCTTTTCAGATACATCACGACTAAACACAAGACGATTTGGTGCCCCTCGAAGATTATTGAAGACGGCTTTTGTCTACGGTTCGGTTCGGTGGAGTTGAGTCGTAGGAGAGCCGTACTATTAAGAGGGGGTCCGCTTTGGAAAGATTTGGGTGGAATCTCACGTACACATTCCCTTTTGCACCGCCTTTCCTTGAGCTCCTTGGAGTGTTCCTCCGTCTCACCTTGTCTCTACGATTTGAAGGTCTCCGCCTTGCTCTTCTCAAAGCTAAGCGGTAGTATTGCTCTTCTGAGCGGTACTACCGCAGGAGCCAGCGGTAGTACCGGGCCCCGGTACGGTAGTACGGTAGGCTCCCACGGTAGTATCGCTCCTCGGAGCGGTAGTACCGCGAGCTCTGGTCTGGCACCGCTGCTCAAGCGGTGATGCCATGATGTATTTTTTACATCCGCGCTTCGCGGTAGTACTGCGGGCGCCGTAGTACCGTGACGCCAGGCCAGGTTCAGTAGAAAGTGCGGAGGTAAGGGCAGATGTAATTTTTTACATCTGCACCTTTCACGGTAGTACCACACCCTTGGTCGCGGTAGTTTCGTGTCGGATTTTTGCATGACATTTTCTCAGCGGAGGTAGTCACGGATGTAATTTTTTACATCTGTGCCTACTGGCCCGGCTCAACTGTCTTGCAAGAGTATCAAGATGGGGTCAGCGGTAGTACCGCTTCAAGGATCTACCGCATACCGTTAGTGCTCCTTTTGCTGTGTCTGGTCTCTTCCGTGTCACGGTAGTACCCATGGTCCGCCAAGGTAGTACCATGAGCCCGTCTTGTAGTACCGGCGCCTGTGGTGCGGTAGTTCCGTGGGTCGTGGGCTGAGTGGTGGGTAACGGTTGGATTTGTCCCCCCCACTATAAAAGGGGGTCTTCTTCTCCAAGAAGACCCACCTCTTCTAACCCTAAACTCCATTGTTGCTCCAAGCTCCATTTTCGCCCGATCTCTCTCCTAGCAAATCAAACTTGTTGATTTGCTCAGATTGGCTGAGAAGGCCCCGATCTACACTTCCACCAAGAGAAATTTGATTCCCCACTAATCCCTAAGCGGATCTTGTTACTCTTGGGTGTTTGAGCACCCTAGACGGTTGAGGTCACCGTGAAGCCATAGTCCATTGTGGTGAAGCTTCGTGGTGGTGTTGGGAGCCTCCAATTAAGTTGGAGATTGCCCCAACCTTGTTTGTAAAGGTTCATTGCCGCCTTCAAGGGCACCAATAGTGGAATCACGGCATCTCGCATTGTGTGAGGGCGTGAGGAGAATCTGGTGGCCCTAGTGGCTTCTTGGGAGCATTGTGCCTCCACACCACTCTAACGGAGACGTACTTCCCTTCAAAAGGAAGGAACTTCGGTAACACATCCTCGTCTCCACCGGCTCCACTCTTGGTTATCTCATCCCTTTACTTGTGCAAGCTTACTTGTGTTTTATTCATTGCTTGCTTGTGTGGTTGTGATTGTTGCATCATATAGGTTGTCCACCTAGTTGCATATCTAGACAACTTACTTTGATGCAAAGTTTAATTTGGTAAAGAAAAGCTAAAAATTATTAGTTGCCTATTCACCCCCCTCTAGTCAACTATATCGATCCTTTCAATTAGTATCAGAGGCTCGTCTCTTTTTAAGGACTTTACCGTCCGAAGAGTATGGTTGACGTCGTAGATGATGTGGGAGAGCACTCCGGTGCGAATTCGATATCATCTACGTGAGATGGGTGTAACTCGATCTCACGTGAGGAATTCAATGTGGCGTTGGACACATTGAAAACCTCCATAACGACCAAGGTCAAGGACATGTTTAAGGATTTCTTAGAAGGGCTTAAACTTTCCACCGCGCCCGTGAAAATGGGTGATCCCGCCAACACGGAGACGGATGCTAACCCCGACAAGGGGGAAGCTACTAGTGAGAAAGCTCCTATGTCTAGTGGTAAAATGGCACCGCATCTTTGCCCATGTGCAACCTCCACCCGCTTATGGTGGACCGATCCCTTCTACTCATTTGAATCATGCGGTCCTCCCCCCAAGATTGATAAAAAGGAGGATTTTGATTCTTGGGTCTATCGTTTTAAGCGTCATTTAAATCATGTGAACACTAACCTTTGGAGAATCATTGAAGAAGGTTTTTATCCGCATGACCAGAGCAACTTCACTTATAGAGAAGACGTGGATGATCAATTCAATGAAAATGCTCTCTTCATCATCTAAGAAGCAATCCTTCCCGAAGACCTCCCGCATCTTCGGCCTTACTCGTTGGCCAAAGATGCTTGGCGCAAAGTGGTTTCTCTCTATCGGGGAAGTGCAAGCATTCAACGCTCCAATTATGAAGTGGTACAAGATGAAGCCGATGAGTTTGCAATGAAAGAAGATGAAGAACCTAGTGAGCTCTATCGGAGAGTTACCAAGCTCACGGTCTCTCTCCGGGATCATGGAAGTAAGGACACGGATGACAATTGGATCAAGCGCAAATTTCTCAAGGCAATGACGCCCTATCACAAAGCCATGCCCTCCGTCATCCGTCAAAGGCCGGACTTTCACACCTTGTCCTCGAGTGATGTGTTGGATGAGTTTGTGGCTATGAGCATATTGGACAAGACTGCCGACATTGCGGTGCTTCGCTCCCAAAGAGCAAAGAAGCCCAACCTTGCATTGAAGGCCAAGGTTTGTGTCGAAGAAGAAGAAGAGGAGGAGGAAGAAGAGAGCAACCTCGATGATGCGAAGTATGCCTATCATGAACACACAACCCTTGCTTCAAGGCAATTTTGGAGCAAGAAGAACTCAAGGCCCAACTTCAACAAAAGCAGCTCAAGTGGCGCAAAGGGCAAGCAACGAGTGAGGACTTGCTTCAATTGCGGCAATGTGAGTTATTTTGTTGCGGAGTGCCCGTATGAGAAGACGGAAGACAATGGTGGCAAGCTCATCCGTAAGGACAAGGCCAAGTCTTTCCCCAACAAGAGTAACTTCACCAAGAAGACTCCTCACAAGGCTTTGGTGGTACAAGAAGAGTACAATGAGGATGATGATGATGATGAAGATGGTGAGTCGATTGCCATGGCTTCCGTTGCCATTGCGACGACTCCCCGGGTGTCTCTCTTCGACTCACCCAATGAGAGCATCACCGCCAAGTGCCTCATGGCTAAAGCCACCAACAAGGTAACCCCCAATATCAAACCTACAATCATCAATCATTCTTCTTCTACGGATTGCATTGATGAACATGAGGGAAGTAATGTGGAGGAGAATGAGTTTGAGGCCTTTATGGGTAAACTCAAGGGCAAATCCGAGAAGCACTTCATTGCTCTCTTGGAACAACTTGGTGAAGCCAATGTCATGATCGAGGCTCACGAAGAAACCATCTCTAAGATGGAGGAGCATAGTCGTGACTATGCCGATGAGATTTCGGATCTTTCCAATGCTCTTGAGGAAGAGCGTGGTCTTCGTTTGGCTCTTGAGGAGTCATACAACGATGATCATGCTAAATTAAGGAAGATCATGCTCTTGTTGTGTCTTGTGTGCTAAGCTCCGAGAAGGCAAAACTTGGGGTTGATCTTGCTAGACTCAACGAGGAGTTTGACATTCTCGACAAGGCTCACAAAGTCTTGAAGGGTTTTCATGCTAGCCTCAAAGAGTCTCATGATCAACTCCAAGTGAAGCTAACCAAGGAGAAAGCCACCTTTCCTCATATGGTGTTGACTGATAATGCAAATGCTACTAATCCTTGTTGTGAGCATGTGCATCTTGTTGAGGAGAATGCTAAGTTGAAGGAGCAACTTGAGAAAGGCCTTGTCACATGCATACAAGGTGAGAAGAACCTCAACGACCTTTTGAGTAATCAAAAGGAAGTTGTGGACAAGGAGGGGATTGGGTTCGCACCCAAGTCCAAGAACAAGAAGAAGAATGACAAGACCAAATGACCTCCTCCTCTCAAGCAAACTTTTGTGAGGGAGGGAGAGGGTGCTTCCAAGGAGAAGAAGAACAACGCAGAGGGTGGCGATGTCTAGAAGGGCAATGCCACCCCTCCCAACAAAGCCGGCGATTTTAATCCCTCTTATGTGTTATGCCGTGCTAGTGATGGGCACATTTATGCCAAATTTGTTGGTTCTCCTCATGAGTACATTGAATGGTCTATTTGGGTTCCTAAGACCCTTGTTACTAACATCAAAGGACCCATTACTAAATGGGTACCTAAAACCAAGCATTGATCTCTTGTAGGTGTTTGCTTGGGTGGGGATCATGGTTGCTCGATAGTGGAGCTACAAATCATATGACCGGAAGCAAGGACTTGGTGGTGGACGTGCACAAGATTCCTTCTATGGCCACCAATGTTGAGTGGGGTGATGCCTCGTCTTCTAAGGTATTGGGACTCAGCAAGGTTGTCATTTCTCATGATCTCACAATCGAGAAGGTCATGCTTGTGGAGTCCCTTGCATACAATTTACTTTCCGTTCGTCAACTTGCAATCATGGGCTTTGCCACTTTCTTTGATATTGATACCGTGACCCTCTTGTGGAGCAAGACTCTTAAAGTAGCCTTTGTTGGGCATGTCGAGAACACTCTCTATGTGATTAACTTTTCAGAGGTACCCACTAAGACCGCGACATGCCTAATGGCTAAAGTTGATGTGGGATGGCTTTGGCATCACCGTTTAGCCCATGTCAATATGAGATCTTTGCAAAGTCTTCTCAAGGGGGACCATGTCCATGGACTAACGAATGTTAGTTTTGCTAAAGATCGTGCTTGCAGTGCCTGTATCGAAGGAAAGCTTCATGAAAAGGCTCACCCTCCCACTACTATCATTTACTCGAAGAGGCCTTTGGAGCTCCTTCACTTGGATCTCTTTGGGCATCCATCCTTTGATAGTCTTGGGGGTAGGAAGTATTGCTTGGTGATTGTGGATGACTACTCAAGATATACTTGGGTGTATTTCTTCAAGAGGAAGAGCGAGACCCAACAAACCGTCATTGACTTTGCAAATGAAGCACAACGTCAACACAATGCAAAGATCTTGACAATAAGAAGTGACAACGGCACCGAAGTTCAAGAACTACACCTTGGATGAGTTTCTTAGTGATGAGGGGATCAAGCATCAATATTCTGCACCCTACACCCCTCAACAAAACGGTGTTGTGGAGAGGAAGAACCGGACGTTGATGGATGCGGCAAGGACCATGATGGCGGAGTTCAAGTCTCCATACAACTTTTGGGCCGAAGCCATCAACACCGCATGTCATGGATCCAATCGGATCTTCCTCCGCAAGGGCTTGAACAAGACTCCATATGAGATACTCACCGGTAACAAGCCCTACCTCAAGTACTTTCGGGTGTTCGGGTGTAAGTGTTTCATTATCAAGAAAGGTGTTCGGTTGTCTAAGTTTGAAGCTAGAGCTTATGATGGCATATTTGTTGGTTATGCTACAAACTCTCATGCTTACTGTGTCCTCAATAAATCCACGGGACTTATTGAGGAGACGTGTAACGTGGAGTTTGATGAGAATAACGGCTCCCAAGTGGAGAAAAGTGGCACTTGTGATGTAGGTGATGAAATTCCTCCTCAAGCCATAGAAGAACGGGTGTTGGTTTTATCCTACCCGTTGAGGAACCCCTTGTGGCCGAAGGAGAAGGACAATGCTCCATTCAAGTGGAGCCATCACCAACCCAAGGCCCACACGCTTCCGAAGAACAAAGTGAAGGCCCTCAACCTCATGAACAAGACCAAGGGCAAGATCATGATCAAGACGATGTTGACACACCAAGTGATGCCCATGGTCAAGTTCTCTCCCCCGAGCAAGTTCAAGATCAAGAACATGCTCAAGACGGCGCTCAATATGATCAAGGACCCCTCCTCAACTCACCTCCGAGGAGAAATTAGAGCGTCGTGCCGCCAAGATTGCTTCCAAGCTCACCACTAAGGGTCATCTCATGAAGAATGTACTTGGAAGCATCCAAAAGGGGGTAAGCACTCGTAGACAATTGGCAAACTATTGTGAACATCACGCGTTTGTTTCTTGTGTTGAACCCCAAAAGGTATATGCAGCTCTTGAAGATCCGGATTGGCTTAATGCCATGCATGAAGAACTCAACAACTTCGAGCACAACAAGGTGTGGAGGTTGGTGCCAAGGCCAACTGGGAACCACAATGTCATTGGGACCAAGTGGATTTTCAAGAACAAGCAAGATGCTCATGGAACCATCATTCGCAACAAGGCAATATTGGTGGCACAAGGTTACTCCCAAGTCGAGGGTATCGACTACGGTGAAACATTTGCTCCCGTTGCTCGTCTTGAATCCATTCATTTGTTGATTGCTTATGCTTCACATCACAACTTTAAATTGCAACAAATGGATGTGAAGAGTGCTTTTCTTAATGGTCCCATTAATGAGTTGGTTTACGTCAAACAACCCCCCGGGTTCGAGGATCCCTACTTTCCCGATCATGTGTATCAACTCGATAAGGCACTCTATGGCCTTAAACAAGCCCCACGTGCGTGGTATGACCACCTTACCGAGTTGCTACAAGATCGCGGGTTTGAAGTTGGGCTCATTGATCCCACTCTTTTTACTAAGAAGGTCAATGGGGAGCTGTTTGTGTTCCAACTATATGTTGATGACATTATCTTTGGTTCCCCTAACAAAGCTTTCAATGATGAATTTGCCGCACTAATGACCTCAAAGTTCAAGATGTCTTCCATGGGAGAGTTGAAGTTCTTTCTAGGTTTCGAAGTGAAGCAAACAAGAGAAGGCACCTTCATCAACCAAGCCAAATACACTCAAGACATGCTCAAGAGATTCAAGCTAAGCGATGTCAAGCCGGCTTCCACTCCAATGCCCACGAAGTGCCAACTTGACATCGATCCCAATGGTAAAGCGGTGGATCAAAAGGTATATCGCTCCATGATTGGATCCTTGCTTTACCTTTGTGCATCTAGACCGGATATCATGTTGAGTGTGGGAATTTGTGCGTGGTTTCAAGCCGCACCTAAGGAAAGCCACTATGTGGCGATCAAGCGAATCTTTCGATATTTGGCTCATACCCCAAACTTTGGCCTATGGTAGCCGAGAGGAGCAAATTTCAAGCTTGAAGGATATTTGGATTCCGATTGGGCGGGAGACAAAGTGGATATGAAGTCTAGTTCCGGAGGGTGCCAATTCCTTGGTTGCTCTTTGGTAAGTTGGTCTTCCAAAAAGCAAAGTTGTGTGTCTCTCTCGTCCACCGAAGCGGAGTATGTAGCGGCCGGTAGTTGTTGTGCACAACTCTTATGGATGAGGCAAACTTTAAAGGATTACGGTGTCATTTGTGACAAAGTGCCTCTTTGGTGTGACAATGAAAGTGCCATCAAGATTTCTCTCAACCCGGTGCAACACTTCAAGATGAAGCATATTGAGATTCGGTATCATTTCATCCGTGATCATATTAGGCGAGGGGAGATCGAGCTCAAGTATGTCAACACTCATGATAACCGTGAAGATATTTTCACGAAGCCCTTGGATGAAGCAAGCTTTCGCGAGTTAAGGCATGAGCTAAATATCATTGATTCGAGCAATGTTGCTTGAACCCTTGCACACCCACCATACGCAACTTGTTATCTTGTTTAGGTGTAGGCATGGACATAGGGGGAGTGTTGTTCTCTCAATGAACTCTCCCTCCCCCCATTATGCATAATTGATCAAGTCTTTCACATTAGCCATTCTTGATGGCACTTGTGCTTCAAAGACGAGTTTTGGTCATGGACCCAAGGATAATTCTTCGAGGTGCCATACCAATTGACTCAAACATAGGTGGCTCCGGCCACCGCTCTCCTCATGGAGAAGTTGTGTCTCATAGCTGGTCTCGGTCGTCATGTGTGTTCGTCTCTTAGTTGGTTGTGTCTCTTCCGGAGGTTGTTTTTGCCTTTTCTCTCTTTTCTCTTGTGTGTTCTTTCACTTTCTTGGTTTTACGGTACTACCGTGGTGAGCCACGGTACTACCGCAGGAGTTGGTGGCTCTATGTTCTGTGTGTGGCCCTCCAGGGGCACGGTACTACCGCTACCTCCGCGGCAGTAATTTTTACTGCCACGAACGAGCAGGTACTACCGCCACGTGCCGTGCATTTCCACCCGGGCGGTACTACGGCGATGACCCGCGGTACTTCCACGCCCCCGCGAGCGGGTGGGGGTTAAGAGCGGGACAGGGGGAGTTCTAACTCCCCCATACCCATTCATCTCTATTCCTCACCCCGTCTCTTTCTCTCCTGACCAAGAACGACGCCGGAGGCCTTCGCCGGATCTCCGTCTCCGGCCGCTCTCCTCGGATTCCGACCGGTGGGATCGTTCCCCACCTCGCCCTCTTGCCATGGACCCGTGTTTTCCCCAAGTGCCTCTTCTTTTTGTCCTTTCTTGTGCTTTTAGGTCTTGGGGAGATGCATGTGGTGTTCTTGAGATTTTTGGCTAAATCTGTGCAAGTGGGATTCGTTGTAGAGTGGTAGTGTAGTCCCATGCTCTTTGGATAGTCAAACTAGTTCCGTTTGATCAACGGTAGTACCGAAGTTGTCGTGCGGCGGTTCTAGATCCAGATCCGCGTCCTCTGTGGCAGTTTTCAAACCGTGCGGTACTACCGCTCCTCCTGGAGCGGTACTACCGCAGCCTCACCTGGATTTGGCGCTCAGCGGTACTTCCACACCTTGGTGCGGTACTTCCGTACCTCGGTGCGGTACTACCGCTTGGCGTCCGGAAGTAAAAAAATTACTTCCGCCCCAAGCGCGGTACTACCGTGCCACCCCAGCATGGTACTACCGCGGCTGGAGCGGATGTAATTTATTACTTCCGAAACCCTGCCCGGTACTACCGTAGATTCATCCTGTGCTCCTTTGTTTCGTCCAAATTGCATGTGTTGTGTTTCTCTCGGTTTGGTTTTGATCCGCTTTTGTTCCGTGCGTGTCTTTCTGTCTTTGTGTCTAGGTGGTGGCTCTGCTTTTGCTCGTCGCTCGAATCCCAGCCGTGACATTGTGGTCAAAGCGCCTCAAGAACCAGATGATGTTCCAGAGGGGTCCTCTGCTGCCGCCAACGCAGGACCAAGACCACCGCCAACAAATGAAGGAGCCCGTCATGGGCATGGATGTGATGCCCTGTGCCGAGGTTGTCATTCAAGGAAGCTCAATCCCTATGTGAATCCCGGGCTAGCACGCGAGGCAATGAACTCTTCCGGAACAAGCAAAGCAGAATCTGATATACATGGATGTGATCAAGGCCAAGCAGAATCACTATGTTGAAGTTCACTACATTGATATGCATCATATGAGGCGTGACAAGCACCGTGAGTACTTTGGAGAGGCCTTGGATCTAGTCGAGCAGTTCGCCATTGAGCACTTGCTCACCTTCCACAAGGATTTTGATCCAGAGATCATCGCACAGCTTCTTTGCTTCCGGCCCATTTCGCACCGATGATGCAAGGACCATGACTTGGATGACTAATGGTCGCCGACTGTCTGCTACTTGGAAGGAGTTCATGGAGTTGCTTAACATTCCAGATGAAGGGCTCAACACGCCAGTTGGAGTTCGCCCTCATGCCAACTCTGAGTCTGCAAACAAAAACAAGCTCATGCCATTCCTTGTTCCGAAGACTCTTCCCAACAAGAAGACTGCGTGGGTGCTTAATCCCTTCCTTGACATCATGCATCGGCTCTTTCGGAACACCTTCTTCCCACGCATTGGGGACATGGGCCAGGTACATGCTTACCTCGTTGACATTATGCTTATCTGCGAGGAAGCCCGTCAGGCTCAGACTCAACCACTTGATGTCTCACATATCATGTGGTGTGAGCTTCAGTTCACCGTGTTCAACCGTAAGGTCCCCATCTATGGGCCTTACCTGTTCCACTTGATCTCCACGACATGGGAGAGGTTGTTTCCCCATGATGAGTTTGAAGCTCCAGGGTGGATTCGTCATGAGTCCATCAGTTCGCATCAAGCCACAATGGGCTAACACCACCACTTACCTTTGAGGCTGCCAGCGGGCTGTGGATGAGGAGGAACTTGGGGGGAAGAAGGCTGCTGCTGACTGTTCGCTTTCTCGCCTCCCTCTGCTGAGCCCTCTTGGGCAAAGAAGTCAAGAACAAGATGGAGAGGCTGTTACGCATGCAGGTTCTGTGGTCAAGACAAGGCCCATGTTGCTCAGAAGGAGAGTCGTCGCGACATCAGGATCTTGAGGGCTTATGGGAGGATATGGCCAGCGGTTACGAGAAGCACATCACCCCGTAGACTGCCTGGATGGAGAAGCAGGGCTACAAGTGGACCGATTCAGAGGAGGAGTCCGTTCCTGCTGCGGAGTCTGAAGACGAGGAGTCCTTTTTCGCCTGAGCTACCACCTTTGTTGTAGGTGACCTCTCTGCCTTTTTGGTGTCTCCATGCCAAAGGGGGAGCGAGTGTAGGATTTGCGTGTGTGTCGTGTGTTTCGTCGTTTGCTTGTTTGCTTTGCTTTCCGTTGTTGAACTTGGTTGCTTTGATTTGGTTGAGCTTGTGAGACTAAGTTTATCATATGGTGTAAGACATATGCACTCTATCGTACCTTATCATCTTATTGAGCTTGTGCTATATCATGCTATTCATGTTATGCTCATATCTACTATCTTGCTTAGTGTCAGCCTTACCATGGCAAGATATGCTTTGTTTCTAAAATATAGGGGGAGTGGTGATCCTAGTATTCGTGCCGTGTAGTCCAAAGCACTTTACTCTCTATCACGAATCTAGGGGGAGCTCATCTATAATTTAGAGATGTGGGGTTTGCTTGTGCTATTCATCTCCTTTGTGCAAATCCCGTATTTTCATCAATCCACCAAAAAGGGGGAGATTGTAAGGGCATTCTTGTCCCTTAGTAGTTTTGGTGATTGATGACAATGCCTTTGCGGACTAATCATGTGTATTGAGCTTTTCAGATACATCACGACTAAACACAAGACGATTTGGTGCCCCTCGAAGATTATTGAAGACGGCTTTTGTCTACGGTTCGGTTCGGTGGAGTAGAGTCGTAGGAGAGCTGTACTATTAAGAGGGGGTCCGCTTTGGAAAGGTTTGGGTGGAATCTCACGTACACATTCCCTTTTGCACTGCCTTTCCTTGAGCTCCTTGGAGTGTTCCTCCGTCTCACCTTGTCTCTACGATTTGAAGGTCTCCGCCTTGCTCTTCTCAGGCTAGCGGTAGTACTGCTCTTCTGAGCGGTACTACCGCAGGAGCCAGCGGTAGTACCGGGCCCCGGTACGGTAGTACGGTAGGCTCCCACGGTAGTATCGCTCCTCGGAGCGGTAGTACCGCGAGCTCTGGTCTGGCACCGCTGCTCAAGCGGTGGTACGCGCGGATGTATTTTTTTACATCCGCGCTTCCCATGTAGTACCGTGCGTCTGCGCGGCGGTAGTACCGTGATGCTGCCAGGAGTTGAGAAAGTGCGGAGGTAAGGGCAGATGTAATTTTTTACATTCGCACCTTTCATGGTAGTACCGCACCCTTGGTCGAGGTAGTTCCGTGTCGGATTTTTGCACGACATTTTCTCAGCGGAGGTAGTCACGGATGTAATTTTTTACATCTGTTCCTACCGGGCCTGGCTCAAGCTGTCTTGGCGGTAGTATCAAGATGGGGCCACGGTAGTACCGCTTCAAGGATCTACCACGCCTCGTTAGTGCTCCTTTTGCCGTGTCTGGTCTGCCGCCTTTCACGGTAGTATCATGATCCGGCCAAGGTAGTACCGCTGGCCCGTGCGGTAGTACCGCGCCTGTGGTGCGGTAGTTCCGTGGGTCGTGGGCTGAGTGGTGGGAAAGGTTGGATTTGTCCCCCCACTATAAAAGGGGGTCTTCTTCTCCAAGAATACCCACCTCTTCTAACCCTAAACTCCATTGTTGCTCCAAGCTCCATTTTCGCCCGATCTCTCTCCCTAGCCAATCAAACTTGTTGATTTGCTCGGGATTGGTTGAGAAGGCCCCGATCTACACTTCCACCAAGAGAAATTTGATTCCCCCACTAATCCCTAGCGGATCTTGTTACTCTTGGGTGTTTGAGCACCCCAGACGGTTGAGGTCACCGTGAAGCCATCATCCATTGTGGTGAAGCTTCGTGGTGGTGTTGGGAGCCTCCAATTAAGTTGTGGAGATTGCACCAACCTTGTTTGTAAAGGTTCGGTTGCCGCCTTCAAGGGCACCAATAGTGGAATCACGGCATCTCGCATTGTGTGAGGGCGTGAGGAGAATACGGTGGCCCTAGTGGCTTCTTGGGGAGCATTGTGCCTCCACACCGCTCTAACGGAGACGTATTTCCCTTCAAATGGAAGGAACTTCGGTGACCCATCCTCGTCTCCACCGGCTCCACTCTTGGTTATCTCATCCCTTTACTTGTGCAAGCTTACTTGTGTTTTATTCATTGCTTGCTTGTGTGGTTGTGATTGTTGCATCATATAGGTTGTCCACCTAGTTGCATATCTAGACAACTTACTTTGATGCAAAGTTTAATTTGGTAAAGAAAAGCTAAAAATTGTTAGTTGCCTATTCACCCCCTCCTCTAGTCAACTATATCGATCCTTTCAAAGGCCCTCATCATCATGAACAAGACCAAGGGCAAGATCAACCCCAAGATGGTGTTGAATCACCAAGTGATGGCCAAGGTCAAGTTCTCTCCTCCGAGCAAGTTCAAGATCAAGAGCATGTTCAAGATCAAGGACAAGCTCAAGATGACGCTCAAGATGATCAAGTGACCGCTCCTGAACTCACCCACGAGGAGGAATGGGAGCGTCGTGCCGCCAAGATTGCATCCAAGTTCTATACCAAGGGTCATCTCATGAAGAATGTGCTGGGAAGCATTCAAAAGGGAGTAAGAACTCGTAGACAATTGGCAAACTATTGTGAACATCACGCGTTTGTCTCTTGTGTTGAACCCCAAAAGGTCTATGAGGCGCTCGAAGATCCTGATTGGCTCAATGCCATGCATGAAGAACTCAACAACTTCGAGTACAACAAGGTGTGGAGATTGGTGCCAAGGCCAACCGGGAACCACAATGTCATTGGAACCAAGTGGATATTCAAGAACAAGCAAGATGCTCATGGGACTATCATTCGCAACAAGGCAAGATTGGTAGCACAAGGCTACTCCCAAGTCGAGGGTATTGACTACGGTGAAACCTTTGCTCCAATTGCTCGCCTTGAATACATTCATTTGTTGATTTCTTATGCTTCTCATCATAACTTTAAGTTACAACAAATGGATGTGAAGAGTGCTTTTCTTATGGTCCTATTAATGAGTTGGTATATGTCAAACAACCCCCCGGGTTCGAGGATCCCTACTTCCCCGATCATGTGTATCAACTCGACAAGGCACTCTATGGCCTTAAACAAGCCCCACGTGCGTGGTATGACCACCTTACCGAGTTGCTACAAGATCGTGGATTTGAAGTTGGGAAGATCGACCCCACTTTTTTTTTACTAAGAAGGTCAAAGGGGAGTTGTTTGTGTGCCAACTATATGTTGATGATATTATCTTTGGTTCCCCTAACAAAGCTTTCAATGAGTAATTTGACGCTCTCATGACCTCTAAGTTCAAGATGTCTTCGATGGGAGAGTTGAAGTTCTTCCTTGGATTCGAAGTCAAACAAAGTAGAGAAGGAACCTTCATCAACGAAGCCAAATACACTCAAGACATGCTAAAGATATTGAAGCTAAGTGATGTCAAGCCGGCTTCCACTCCAATGCCCACCAAGTGCCAACTTGACATTGATCCCAATGGTAAAGCGGTGGATCAAAAGGTATATCGCTCCATGATTGGCTCCTTGATTTACCTTTGTGCATCTAGACTGGATATCATGTTCAGTGTGGGAATTTGTGCACGGTTTCAAGCCGCACCTAAGGAAAGCCACTTTGTGGCGGTCAAGCTAATCTTTTGATATTTGGCTCATACCCCAAACTTTGGCTTATGGTACCCAAGAGGAGCAAACTTCAAGCTTGTATGATATTCGGACTCTGATTGGGCGGGAGACAAAGTGGATAGGAAGTCCACTTCCGGAGGGTGCCAATTTCTTGGTTGCTCTTTGGTGAGTTGGTCTTCCAAGAAGCAAAGTTGTCGCCTCTCGCCCAATCAAGCGGAGTATGTGGCGACCGGTAGTTGCTGTGCACAACTCTTATGGATGAGGCAAACTTTAAAGGATTACGGTGTCATTTGTGACAAAGTGCCTCTTTGGTGTGACAATGAAAGTGCCATTAAGATTTCTCTCAACCCGGTGAAACACTTCAAGACGAAGCATATTAAGATTCGGTATCACTTCATCCGGGATCATATTAGGCGCGGGGAGATCAAGCTCAACTATGTCAACACTCATGATAACCTTGTAGATATTTTCACGAAGCCCTTGGATGAAGCAAGATTTCGCGAGTTAAGGCATGAGCTAAATATCATTGATTCGAGCAATGTGACTTGAACCCTTGCACACCCCACCATACTCAACTTGATGTCTAGTTTAGATGTAGGCATGGACATAGGGGGAGTGTTGTTCTCTCAATGAACTCTCCCTCCCCCCATTATGCATAAATTGATCAACTCTTTCACATTAGCCATTTTTTATGGTACTTGTGCTTCAAAGACGAAGTTTTGGTCATGGGCCCAAGGATAATTCTTCGCGGTGCCATACCAATTGACTCAAACATAGGTGGCTCCGGCCACCGCCCTCTCCTTGGAGAGGTTGTGTCTCGTGTTTGGCCCGTGTTGTCTCTTGCCTTTCTTTCTTCGTGCCGAGCTTGTGCTCGCGGTGTCTCGTTTGTTAGCTCGTTGGTGTGTTCGTTCGCTTGAAGGCTGCGTGCAAAGGCCCCTTTCTTCTATTTTTGAAATTGCATTTTCTTGGGATCACGGTACTACCGTGGCCTGCCACGGTACTACCGCAAGGACACGGTACTATCGCAACCAACGCGGCAGTAATTTTGTTCTCGTAACTGGTGCATTATACTACCGCCCACGCTGCAGATTTCTGCCGGGCAAGATTACTACCGCAATAATGACGACAAGATACTACCACGTTGTAGCGAGCGCGTGGGGGTTAAGAGCGGGCACGGGGAGTTCCATCTCCCCCATACCCATTCACTCTTCCTCCCCCACGTCGCCTCTCTCTCCTACCCAAGAACGGCGCCGGAGGCCCTCGCCGGATCTCCGTCTCCGGCCGCTCTCCTCGGATTCCGACCGGTGGGATCGTTCCCCACCACTTCCTCTTGCCATGGAACAAGGTTTCTCCCCAAATCCCTCTCTCTTTGGTTCGTTCTTTTGCTTCTAGGTTTTTGGGGAGATGCATGTTGTTCTTGAGATTTTAGGCTAAATCTTTGCAAGAGTAGGGTGTAGGAGAGTAGTAATGCGTAGAGATGGTACTTGCTATGTTACCCCATGATGGATTTGATCGACCGTAGTACCGCGTTGATGTCACGATTGTACAGTTCAAGTTGTGGTTTCGGATCTGCAACCCTACGGTACTACCGCATCTCCGGTGCGGTACTACCGCTCCTCAGAAGCAGTAATACCGCGCGAAGCACGACATTAAAATTTTATTGCCGCTCCAAGACACGGTACTACCGTGCCTCCCTGGCGCGGTACTACCGTGGCTAGGAGCAACACTAAAATTTTAGTACCTCGCAGCACTGCGGTACTACCATTGTCTCAAATCCCTCATGTGGCAATTATCACGTGCTAGTTCTACTTGTTTCACCTGTTCTGCTGTGGTCTTTGCATTGATCTTTCTCGCTTTTCGTGGGTGTTTTGTGTCTTAGGTGGTGGCTCCGGTGCCCCTGCTCACCGCTCCAATCCCAGTCGTGACACAGGCTCCAAGCGTCTGCGCAACCAAGACGAAGCTCCAAAGGGCTCCAATGCCCCCAAGCGCAATGTCAAGACCTCTGCTAGCAAGTACAAGGAACCCACAAAGGGCATGGACGAGATACCCCTTGCTGAGTTTATCTCTCGAAGGAAGATCAACCCGTATGTGAATCCCCGTGCCAACTTCAGAGGGGATGAATTGTTCTGGACCAATTAGGAGAATCTCATTTATTTGGATGTGATCAAAGGCAAGCAGAACACTTATGTGGACGTGCACTGGATTGATATGCATCACATGAGGGAGGAGAAGCACCGTGCCTACTTTGGTGAGGCCTAGGATCTCGTGGAGCAGTTTGCCATTGAGGATGTGGTCTCTTCTCGCCTAGACTTTGATCCCGAGCTAGTGGCCCAGTTATTTTCTTTGGTACACTTTCACACAGGGGAGGAACGGAGGATGACCTAGATGACCAATGGACGTCAGCTAACTGCTACATGGAAGGAGTTCATGGATTTGCTCAGTATACCTGATGAGGGGCTGAACTCGCATGTTGGAGTTCGCCCTCATGCCAACTCCGAGTCTGCCAACAAGAACAAGCTCATGCAATACTATGTTGAGAAGCTCCTTCCAAGTGGCAAGAAGGCGTGGGTTCTGAACCCTTTCCTTGACATCATGCACCGGATCTTCCGCAACTCTCTTTTCCCATGCATTGGGGACAAGGACAAGGTGCACGCTTATCTTGTGGACATGCTGCTTCTCTGTGAGGAGGCACATCTCTCTCAGTCTCAGCCTTTGGACGTCTCCCACATCATGTGGTGCGAGCTTCGGTTTGCGGTGTTCAAGCGTAAGGTCCCCATCTATGGACCTTACCTGTTTCTTTTGATCTCGAAGACGTGGGAGAAGCTATTCTGTAACATCCCAAATTTCTAGTTTGGAATGTTATACATAGGTCATCTATGCATATCATATTTTATTGCATCTTCGTTCCGAAAACCTGGAAATCCCAAGCAACTCAAGGACCCTCGGAGAGAGTTGGGGATTTTTCGAATTTTCGTATTTGATTTTATCAAATAATGAAAACAAGGATTTTTTATTTTAATTATTTTTCTCTCCGGAAAATATTACTTATTAAAATAAATGAGAGGAGATAATATGACTTCTCCAAAACAATTGAAATATTGGAGGAAAAATGTTAAAATCATTATTTGGATTTTATTTGATTTTATTTGGAATTTTATTTGCCCTAGAAAAAATTTGCACGTTTAAAAAAATTGCATTTTAGGGGCCAATAAAATGTTTACCTCGTCCTAAATATTTCATTTAGACGGTGAAAATTTATTTTGGTATTTTTAGATTTTTATCTATTTTTCTAGGATTTTTTTTACTAAGTTCCGGCGGAATTATTATTTTTAAAAAAAAAAACTTGCGCCCGCGCCCGACCAGGCCCAAGGCCCAGCTAGGCCGGCCCGCCTCGCAGCCGCCTTCCCCGCGCGCGCCGCCGTGCGCCGCACGGACGCCGAGGGGAGCCCGAGCCGGACTCCTCCCCGGGCGCCCCTTCCCAAGCCACCGCCGCCTCCCTCCTTAAATACCGCCCGCCCGCAGCCAACCACCGCCGCCTCCCACTGCGCCCAGGCCGAGCCGAGGCAGGCCGAGCCGAGCCGCCGCCCGCGCCGAGCCGCCCGTCGCCTTTAGCCGCCGCCGCGCCTCGGCGCCACCCGCCCTCGCCAGAGCCGCCCCACCCGCTAGCCCGAGCCGCCCGCCTGCCGGAGGACCTCGCAGGAGGTACCGCCCGAGTCGCCAGTTTTTTTTAAAAGAAAAAAAACCACTTCGTTTTTTTTAAAAACCCTAGTTCCATTTTTTATATAGATCGGTTTCATTCTCCAGTTTATTTATTTAGCGAGCGTTCGCTCGTTCGTTCGTTCCAACGAACGTGTTCTTTGTTTAGTTTCAGTTAACGAACGTTTGTTCGTTAAACTGTTCGTCGCTTTTCTTTTTATCGGATTTATTTCGCGATTTTCCTGATCGCGATTTCTGATCCGATTTTCGATCTAGTATAACTTTTCGCTCGTTTATCGGAATCAGGCGATTCAAGCGCCTGGAGTTTCATCTCGAAACCCTCTTTCCGAATAACCAACTCAAACCAGCTTTTGTCTCTGTAAAATTTGACCCTAGTTCAGATTAGTAAACGGATCTTATTTCTTTCGCCGTTGGAGTTTCGTTGCTCGATTTGGTTTGATTCTTTTTGCGTACCGGAGTTCTTAAGTTGAACTCTCCGGTCAACCTCTTTGAATTGAGTTTTGCTTGTGCTTCATTGCTTGTTGCTTATGTATGTTATTGTTTGCTTGCGATAGAATTCCCGGAGTGCGAAGCGTGTTACTACGAGTCTCTAGGATTCACGGATCGTCAGCAAGGCAAGTAACACTTTGATCATAATCTTTTCATACCCAGTTTTTATGCATTAGTTCCAATCCTCAAACATTGCATGATTAGGATGCCATTAACTTGTGGGTTGGGAAGTAGTAGTTGAGGTAGAACCTATTGCCCTGTTACTATCAAACCCTTGGGAGTTACCTCTACGCTTGCTTATTATTTCTATGCTATGCTCGTAGACGTGGATTGGGTTTGAGTGTATTCCATGACAGATGTGAGATTCTTAATTAATGGTTCAACTTAAGGTGGCAACTTAAATACACATCTGGGCGGATTGAGGCACCTGGGGAACCCGTTGTTGCCTGTATCTTTTTGGAAATCCCGGGGTACCCGTGTGATCTTCCTATGGACCGCCACCCAGGCTCAAAGGGAACTGATATTATTCATGCTAGAAACTTCCGTGTGCAGCCACAAGCTATTATGGGCTCTAGCATAGTTGGGTAAGTTACGTGAAGCTCTTGAAGAGGTAGATCAGCAGGTAGTGGATTTTGTAGGTTTGGTATGGTCTACCCGGAGTAGAGAGTTAATGTTTCTGAAAGACTGTGTCTCGGTCATCCGTTTCTCAAACACCATGTAGTGCGAGAAATCCAACGGAGGCGATCGAGTCTTGTGGGGAAAAGTGCGCAAACCTCTGCAGAGTGTACAATCTAATCATGGTTAGCCGTGTCCCCGGTTATGGACAATTCTGAGTATCTAGTACTTGAGCATTCACATGTATCTCATCACTCTTAATTAATATTGTTGGGATGTTAACTACTTTAATTGGGATTGAGTTGGGGTTATACCTTCTCAATGATGTTTCAACCACCATGATAGTTAAAGTAAAATCTATTCCTTTGTTGTAGGAAAAATTGGCTTTTTAAAAAAACTATAACCGTAGAGCTTTCCACAAGCCAACTATTGCATGTAGTGATAGCATTATTCTGTTCTTGTTCTATCGTGTTATTGCCAAAGATATTCCATGTGCTGAATTGTTTCTCGGCTGCAACGTATTATGTTGCAGACTTTTCAGACGAGGAGTAAGGATCGTTAGGTCGTTGCTGCAGACTCAGCTATGCCGTTGGAGTTGATGGACTCACTTTATCTTCCAAGCCTTCCGCTGTTATCACATTAGATGGCCTTAAGCCATATTATTGTAATAAGTTCTCTTACGAGACATTCGATGTAATAAGTGTGTGATTGCTACTCTATTATAAATCCTTCAAGTAATCGTGTGTGTCAAGATTACCGATCCAGGATGACACGAAACACGTAGACTTGACCATCTCGAGGTCGGGTCGCTACAAGATGGTATCGAGCACACGCCGAGTGTAGGACACGACCACTAAGATAAACCATAGGACACTCTTCTCTACTCATTTCTGACTCCTCTCCATTTTTCCACTCTTTAGGATGACGGAGATGAAGAACAAGTTTGCACAACCGGATGAAGACACACCTTTTGGACGCCACTTGAAGGAAGTCACTAGGTACTTGAACATTGGAATACCAAGCTTCACCGGGACGTACAACGCCACTCTACCAGAAGAGGAGCGCTGGATGATTCAAGTACAAGTACCAGGAAGGACGTTCTCGCCAACTTCTAAGCCCATAGAGTTTTGTTTCGAAGCACCCACCTAGAGTCTTGGCAAGAGTATGGCAGCTCACATTACCATGGGACGCATTGGAGAAGTCTACAACAGGGAGCTTAAAGACACCATCTACCAAATATGTGGGCGCCGAGACGAGCAATGGGAAGTAATCAGCACCAAGAAGGATAGATCCATTGCAGCTTTCATCCAGGAGTTAAACCAGCACATTCGACGTCAGGAGAATCAGATGTGCGCAGACATGATGGATTTGAAGAAGGCGAAGACCAAGATTATAGAGCTGGAGGAAGAACTCAAGTTTACACGCGATGGATATGAGGAGGAAATCAAGATACTACTGGAGAAGAACGACGATCTAGTCAAGAAGATCGGAGTATTCATGGGAGGATCCGCACCGGAAGAAGAGGAAGAAGATCCCACTTGCCCGGCTAACTACATCGTCATCGATGACACCGATTCCGATCCAAGTGATGATGACTACGAAGATGAAGCTGGAGTAGACATCATGGAGTCTTCCACCGATCAAAATTTTTAGATGACCACCATATATTAGTAGTATTACCCCATGTAACTAGTAGTAGCTGAGCACTTCTGTGATAGTTCTAGACCGTTGTATGCCCTTGCTTGATTGATTGAGTGAAATGATTGTGTTTGCCTCATGTGCATATGGGTAGTGTTTTCTCACTAGACCTTTTTCTATTCTAATCTCTTCCATCTAAACCCATCAGATGCCTCCTAGACGTGACCCGGTTTTGTTTTCCCACCGGAGCTCACCCGGTTGATCCAGCAAGAGAATGCCTTGATGCAATTGCTAGTTCGTAACTGTGGCAACAACAACAACACCAACAAAACAACCCGCCACCAGTGGACAATTTAGCCCGTTTACGATGTTACAACCGCGGTGTTTTCCAAAGAGCACCGAGCCAATAGTTCTTGATGATTGGCTACGCCGTATTGGAAGGAGTTAACCACCGCAGGATGCACGGATGTTTAGAAGGTGCGCTTTGCAGACATCAATTGGATGGACCAAAGAGCCGTATGGTGGGAGAATTACACAGCTACTTTTCGTATAGCCAATGTCACTTGGGACCAGTTTCAAAGAAGCCTTTTCAGACGGCCCATGTCTCAACCGGAGCCATGCAAATGAAGAAGCGTGAGTTTATAACTTACGCCAGTGGAAATCGCATCGTGGCCCAAAGACGTGGATGAGTTTAGCAAGTTATCACGCTATGCCCTGATGACGTGGCCACAGATGCCGCGAAGCAGGAGAAGTTTATGGAAGGGCCGAATGATGAGATGACCTCATGAGCATGTAGTTGATGGTGGTAACTTTCAACAACTACCAGGAGTTGGTGGACAAGGCCCTAATGATTGAAGGAAAGCAGAAACAATTTGAGAGTCGTAAGAGGAAGTATGGACAAGGGAAGTACAATTCAGAGCCCACGAAGCCTCGTTTAACCCCGAACTCGGGAGGACTTGTTCATAACCATGGAGGCCATAACCATACTGGAGGAGGAACGCATAACCACAATGGTGTGAAGAATGGGAATGGGAACGGAGTTAACAACAACCAGAACCGCCCAAACCCATCCACACCCGCCAAGAGGGACCTAAGCCAAGTTATTTGCTTTAAGTGCAGGAAGACAGGCACTATGCCAATGACTGCCCTGAAGGAAGGAATGGAAATGGAAATGGGAGCGCCGGGAAGAAGCCCAATCAATTCAACAAAGGCCAAGTGAACCACGTTAACGTGGAGGAAGTTGAAGAGCAGCCGGACGCGGTAATAGGTAAGTTTTTGGTTAAGTCATTTACCGCTATTGTTCTTTTCGACATCTTGGTGCATCGCATTCATACATATCAAGGGGATTTGTGGATAAGTTTAAGTTACCAAGCCAAACCCTTAGGACCCCTCTTTTAGTGAGCTCGCCTGGAGTAGAGTACATGGCTAGCAGATGGTGCACCCAGATACCACTAATCATTGGAGCGCATGTTTTTTCCGTCTAACCTAATTAAATTGGAGTCGCAAGGATTGGATCTGATATTAGGTATGGACTGGATGTCAAAGTATGGAGGAAGTATTAAATGTGCTAGCAAATCAATATATCTTACCACCCCGGAGGGAAAAAGGATTAAGTATGTATCCAGGCATGTGCCTAGGAGGAGCCAAGTGAATGCCCTCACGGGAGTTCTGCAGGAGGAGGTGCCTGTAGTAAAAGATTTTTCGGATGTTTTCCCAGAGGAGTTACCGGGCATGCCGCCGGATCGAGACATCGAGTTCTTGATAGAGTTATTGCCAGGTACATGGCCAATATCCAAGAGACCCTATCGGATGCCCGCAAATGATCTGGAGGAAATTAAGAAGCAGATCAAGGAGTTATTGGAGAAAGGTTATATTCGAAGGAGTTCATCACCTTGGGGAGCACCAGTACTTTTAGTCGAGAAGAAGGATAAATCCCTAAGGATGGTCGTTGATTACCGAGCCTTAAACGAAGTAACGATAAAGAACAAGTATCCATTACCAATGATCAATGATCTGTTTGATCAGTTGAAAGGAGCTAAGGTGTTTTCGAAGATTGATCTACGATCGGGATACCATCAGTTGAAGATTCGAGAGAAGGATATACCCAAGACAGCGTTCACCACGCGATATGGATTATATGAGTATACGGTCATGTCATTTGGGTGACTAACGCCTCGCCTATTTCATGAGTATGATGAACAAGGTGTTCATGGAGTATTTGGACAAGTTTGTTGTGGTGTTTATTGATGACATTATGGTATACTCGAAGAACGAAGAGGAGCACAAGGAGCATTTGGGTTTGGTTCTCGAGAAGCTCAGGGAACACCAGTTATACGCCAAATTCAGCAAGTGCGAGTTTTGATTGAAGGAAGTTGGATTTCTTGGGCATGTTATATCAGGAGAGGGTATAGCAGTAGATCCCAAAGAAAGTTGATCGCCATTCTTGAATGGTTGGCACCCACTTCAGTTGGCGAGATCCGCAGTTTTCTTGGACTCGCAGGATATTACCAGAGATTCATTGAGAATTTTTTTCAAACTTGCCAACCAATGACTGAATTGCTAAAGAAGGATACTAAGTTTAAATGGACAGAAGATTGCGAGGCCAGTTTTCAGGAGTTGAAGGAACGGTTGACTACAGCCCCAAAGGTCTTGACATTGCGGATATACATAAGGAGTTTCAAGTGTATATGCACGCTTCACGCTTGGGACTGGGATGTGCTTATGCAGGACGGAAAGGTTGTTTCGTATGCCTCACGACAACCAAGCCTCATGAGTTGAATTATGCCACGCATGATTTGGAGCTAGCAATGTAGTGCATGCCTTGAAGACTTGGAGACATTATCTTATTGGAAACCGTTGTGATATGTACACGGATCATAAGAGTTTGAAGTACATTTTCACTCAAAAGGAGTTAAACCTTAGGCAGAGGAGATGGTTGGAACTTATAAAGGATTATGACATGAAGCTACACTATCATCCAGGAAAGGTCAATGTCGTAGCAGACGCTTTGAGCCGGAAGAGTTACGCTAATATCCTTGAAAGTAGAGGACTGCCAAAGGAGTTAGCTGAGGATATTATGGAACTTCGGTTGGAAATTGTTCCAAGAGGTTTCATTGCAACGATGGAGGTTCAGTCTACATTGTTGGATAAGATTCGGGAAGCTCAGAAGGAAGACAAAGAGATTGCTGAGATAAAGGAGAAGATGAGCGAAGGAAAAGCCAAAGGTTTTCGCGGGGATGAGCACGATACCTTGTGGTTTGAGGACCAAGTTTATGTACCTAATAACTCAGAGGTCAGGAAATTAATACTTCAGGAGGCCCATGACTCACCATACTCGATACACCCCGGAAACACCAAGATGTATTTGGATTTGAAGGAACGTTTCTGGTGGACAGGTATGAAGAAGGATATTGCCGAGTATGTAGCCGTATGCGATGTATGTCAAAGAGTGAAGGCAGAACATCAAAAGCCAGCAGGACTGTTACAGCCTATGCCGATACCCGAATGGAAGTGGGATAAACTTGGCATGGCCTTTTATCACCGGATTACCCAGAACCAAAGCAGGATATGACTCAATATGGGTAGTAGTGGATCGTTTGACCAAGGTAGCTCACTTCATCCCGGTGAAAACAACTTATACAAGTGCAAAGTTGGCCAAGATATATATGTCCAGGATCGTATGTTTGCATGGAGTTCCGAGGACCATTGTATCAGATAGAGGAACCCAATTTACTTCCAAATTTTGGCATCAGCTACACCAGACCTTGGGTACTGTGTTGAGTTCAAGATCGCATTCCACCCACGGATGGATGGATGAGACAGAGAGAGTCAATCAGATTCGGAGGACATGTTAAGAGCCTGTGCGCTAGATTATGGATCTAGTTGGGATGACAATTTGCCTTACGCAGAGTTCTCGTACAACAATAGCTACCAAGCCAGTTTGAAGATGGCACCGTTTGAAGCTCTATATGGACGCAGATGTAGAACACCTCTGATGTGGGATGAGGTCGGAGATCGTCAGTTGTTTGGGCCGGATTTGATCAAAGAGTCCAAAGAGAAGGTTAAACTAATCCGAGACAGATTAAAGATTGCTCAGTCCTGCATGTAAGAGTTATGCAGATTCAAAACGCAAGGAAGTAACCTATGAAATTGGAGACAGAGCCTATCTCATGAAAGTATCACCCTTGCGAGGAGTGAAACGCTTTTGGAGTTAAAGTAAAACTAGCCCCAAGATTTGTAGAACCGTACCGTGTTTTGGAATGGATGGGAGAAGTGGCCTACAAGCTGGAGTTACCTGAAGGATTTTCAGGAGTTCACGATGTGTTCCACGTATCACAGTTGAAGAAGTGCCATGCTGAGATGGCTGATATACCGTTGAGAGACACAGTGCCCCTGGAGGCAATACAGTTAGACAATGATTTGACCTATGAGGAGAAGCCAGTGAAGATTCTTGACTTTGACAGCCGAGTCACTCGCAGCAAGGTTATCAAGTTTTGCAAAGTTCAGTGGATCCACCATACTGAGGAAGAAGCCACCTGGGAACGAGAATATGATATTCGCAAGGACCACCCGCACCTATTCTCTAGCCAACCTGAATCTCGAGGACGAGATTCATCTTAAGGGGGGGGGGGGTAGGTTTGTAACATCCCAAATTTCCAATTTGGAATGTTATACATAGGTCATCTATGCATATCATACTTTATTGCATCTTCGTTCCGAAAACCTCGAAATCCCAAGCAACTCAAGGACCCTCAGAGAGAGTTGGGGATTTTCCGAATTTTCGTATTTGATTTTATCAAATAATGAAAACAATGATTTTTTATTTTAATTATTTTTCTCTTCAGAAAATATTTCTTATTAAAATAAATGAGAGGAGATAATATGACTTCTCCAAAACAATTGAAATATTGGAGGAAAAATGTTAAAATCATTATTTGGATTTTATTTGATTTTATTTGCCCTAGAAAAAAATTGCATGTTTTAAAGAATTGCATTTTAGGGGCCAAGAAAATGTTCACCTCGTCCTAAATATTTCATTTAGACGGTGAAAATTTATTTTGGTATTTTTAGATTTTTATATATTTTTCTAGGATTTTTTTCAAAGTTCCGGCGGAATTTATTTATTTATTTAAAAAAACTTGCGCATACCGACTGGCCCAAGGCCCAGCCAGGCCGCCTCGCCGCCTTCTCATACACACAGGCGCCAAGACGGACGCCGAGGAGTCCGAGCCGGACTCCTCCCGGGCGCCTCACTTACCCAAGCCACCGCCGCCTCCTCCTTAAATACCGCCCGCCCACGCCAACCACCACCACCACCGCCTCTCGGCGCCCGAGCCGAGCCGAGCCGCCGCCGCGCTGCCCGAGCCGCCGCCTCCGCGCCACCGCCCCTCGCCAGAGCCCGCCCCACCCCGCTAGCCCGCCGAGCCGCCCCACGCGGAGGTACCTTGAGTCGCCGGTTTTTTAAATAAAAACCACTTGATTTTAAAAACCCTAGTTTTGTTTTTCTATATAGATCGATTTTATTCTCCGGTTTATTTATTTAGCGAGCGTTCGCTCATTCGTTCGTTCCAACGAATGCGTTCTTTGTTTAGTTACAGTTAACGAACGTTCGTTCGTTAAACTGTTCGTCGCTTTTCTTTTTATCGGATTTATTCCGCGATTTTCCTGATCGCGATTTCTGATCTGATTTTCGATCTAGTATAACTTTTCGCTCGTTTATCGGAATCAGGCGATTCAAGCGCCTGGAGTTTCATCTCGAAACCCTCTTTCCGAATAACCAACTCAAACCAGCTTTTGTCTCTGTAAAATTTGACCCTAGTTCAGATTAGTAAACGGATCTTATTTCTTTTGCCGTTTGAGTTTCGTTGCTCGGTTTGGTTTGATTCTTTTTGCGAACCGGAGTTCTTAAGTTGAACTTTCCGGTCAACCTCTTTGAGTTGAGTTTTACTTGTGCATCATTGCTTGTTGCTTATGTATGTTATTGTTTGCTTGCGATAGAATTCCCGGAGTGCGGTTGCCAAGCATTACGAGTCTCTAGGATTCACTGATCATCAGTAAGGCAAGTAACACTTTGATCATAATCTTTTCATACCCAGTTTTTATGCATCAGTTCCAATCCTCAAACATTGCATGATTAGGATTCCATTAACTTGTGGGTTGGGAAGTAGTAGTTGAGGTAGAACCTATTGTCCTGTTACGATCAAACCCTTGGGAGTTACCTCTACGCTTGCTTATTATTGATATGTTATGCTCGTAGACGTGGATTGGGTTTGAGTGTATTCCATGACAGATGTGAGATTGTTAATTAATGGTTCAACTTAAGGTGGCAACTTAAATACACATCTGGTTGGATTGAGGCACCTGGGGAACCCATTGTTGCCTGTATTTTTTTGGAAATCCCGGGGTACCCGTGTGATCTTCCTATGGACCGCCACCCAGGCTCAAAGGGAACTGAGATTATTCATGCTAGAAACTTCTGTGTGCAGCCACAAGCTATTATGGGCTCTAGCATAGTTGAGTAAGTTACGTGAAGCTCTTGAAGAGGTAGATCAGCAGGTAGTGGATTTTGTAGGTTTGGTATGGTCTACCCGGAGTAGAGAGTTAATGTTTACGAAAGATCGTGTCTCGGTCATCCGCTTCTCAAACACCATGTAGTGCGAGAAATCCAACGGAGGCGATCGAGTCTTGTGGGGAAAAGTGCTAAACCTCTCGCAAAGTGTACAATCTAATCATGGTTAGCCGTGTCCCCGGTTATGGACAATTCTGAGTATCTAGTACTTGAGTATTCACATGTATCTCATCACTCTTAATTAATATTGTTGGGATGTTAACTACTTTAATTGGGATTGAGTTGGGGTTATACCTTCTCAATGATGTTTCAACCACCATGATAGTTAAAGTAAAATCTATTCCTTTGTTGTAGGAAAAAATTGGCTTTTTCGCAAAAACTATAACCGTAGAGCTTTCCACAAGCCAAATATTGCATGTAGTGATAGCATTATTCTGTTCTTGTTCTACTGTGTTATTGCCAGCATATTCCATGTGTTGACCCGTTCTCGGGCTGCAACGTATTATGTTGCAGACTTTTCAGATGAGGAGGAAGGATCGTTAGGTCGTTGCCGCAGCAGCTCGACTATGCCGTTGGAGTTGATGGACTCACTTTATCTTCCAAGCCTTCCGCTGTTATCGCATTAGATGGCCTTAAGCCATATTATTGTAATAAGTTCTCTTCTGAGACATTCGATATAATAAGTGTGTGATTGCTACTCTGTTATAAATTTGAAAGTGCGTTATATCGACTCGAGGGGGGTGAATAGGCGATTTTTATGAATTCTTCACTGAGGAATTTGCCGGTGAGGAAATTCCTTAGCGAAGAACTACTTGCAGTGGAATAAGTACTCAGAAGTAAGCATAAGAGAATGCGGGCATGGTCATCATGATGAAATGAAGACAATCAAATAGTACAGAAAGTGTAAACACAGGATAGCACAAGATGAAGACAAACATACTGAAGAAATTGAACTGAGGAAATTGAGAAAGTCTTCAGTCAAAGTCTTCAAACACAGATATGAATGTACACTCAACACAGTAATGAGGAAATGAGAGGGTTGAGGAAATAGAACCAGTAAGGTTGGTGAAGACAATGATTTGGTAGACCAGTTCCAACTGTTGTCTCAGTTGTACGTCTGGTTGGAGCGGCTGAGTATTTAAACTCGAGGACACACAGTCCCGGACACCCGGCCGAAAGCACGCAGCTCAGGACACCAAGTCCTCACCGTATTCTCCTTGAACTAAGGTCACACAGACCTCATCCAATCACTCGTGGTAAGTCTTGAGCGACTTCCAAACCTTCACAGACTCGGTCACTCGGCGATCCACAATTCCTCTTGGATGCTCTAGACCATGACGCCTAACCGTCTGGAAGAAGCACAGTCTTCAAAGGTAACAAGCATCAGATCCACGCAGGATCAATCTCTTCAGTGATGCTCAATCACTTTGGGTTTGTAGGGGTTTGGTTTTGGGTTTTCCTCACTCGATGATTTTCGCTCAAAGTCCTCGGAGGATGGGTTGCTCTCAAATGACAAGTGTCAAGTTTCTCTCGAGCAGCCAACCAGCTAGTGGTTGTAGGGGGCGGCTATTTATAGCCTAGGGAGCAGCCCGACATGATAAGACATAAATGCCCTTAAATGATACGACCGTTAGGTGGATAAGATATTTTGGGACAGTGCCAAGAACACAAAGAACGGGTCGAAAAATTTGAATCTCAAATTCCTCGTATTATCATGTTCCTCATTTGTAGGCAATCCGCCTTTGGCGAATTCCTAACTCCTCGGTCGAACAAATTCCTCAACGACTGTAAGAACTTCGCCTCTCACATCAAGAAATTGACTGTACTGTATGAGATTTCCAATGGCTTCACTCGAAGGGATTGGTAGATGTAGGATTTTGAGTTGAGCATCACATGGAAATTTTTCCTTAGTATTTCCTCGACCCCTTTAACAGTACGGTGTTTCCTATGACTCAAGAAAGAGAAAACGAAACTACGAAAACAAAAGTCTTCACGCTTCATGTTCCTCAAGTGAATACCAAGTCTTCAAGGTCGCACCAATTTCTTCACTTTCAAAGTCTTCAGAAAGTCTTGAATATCAAAGTCTTCAAATAAGAACTTCATTTTTAGGGGTCGACTTTTCTCTCAGAAATATCAAACTCCTCATAGACTTATAGACATGTGTACACTCACAAACACATTAGTCCCTTAACCTATAAGTCTTCAATACACCAAAATCACTAAGGGCACAGATGCACTTACAATCTCCCCTTTTGGTGATTGATGACAATATAGGTTAAGTTTTCAACGGGATAAACATATGAAGTGTAAATACTGATATTGAGGAATTTGATTGCAAGATATAGAAGAACTCCCCTAAAGATGTGCATAGTGAGGAATTTGCTTTTGAGGCAATGCACATTTGAAGAGTTGAATCATGGAGATCTCCCCCTATATCTTGTAATTCATACACACATTTGACATATAATATGAAGAATTTGAAAATGCATGATGAAATATGGTGCTTGATGAAATGCAGCAAGCGTGCAATAACATTAATGAGGAACAGGCATGCAAAATAACGCATCAAGCGTATCAGAGCACAGGAGAATCAGAGCTCAGTGCATCAAAAGTATCAAAGCACCATCGGGTTTAAGATTACAACTCGATCCAATAAAAGTTTCAGAAGAACGAGAGTTGTAACTTAACAAAAAAATGCCCATATAATAGACCCGCTTGAAGACTAACTCAAATTTCTCCCCTTTGTCATTGAATGACCAAAAGGATCGAACCGAGGACTAACGCCTCAAGAATTTCAAGTTGAAGAAGGAGCGCTTGGCGTTGTTGGGGTCGGTTGTCGTAGTAGAGCCCGCCGTAGTGTCGCCCAAGTCTTCATTTTCATCGGTGTCTCGTGATGAAGAATAGGAGCTGGCCACCAAGGAAGGAACTTTGACCTTCTTGTATTTCTTGGAGGAGGTGCGCATCACCAAATTCTTCCTTGAGACCCATTGTCGCCGCTTCTTCCGTGTTGTAGACATTTGAAAGAACAGGCCAGGTGCGTTTGAAGGTTTCATGGAGGTAGTAGTGGTTTTTCTTCACTGCATTGTGTGTAGAGGTCATGTTGTGAAGAATTGAACCAAACTGACGCTTGACCCATTTATGATTGCGATCAACCTTTTGATGAAGACTGAGGAGTAACTCACGATCAGTCATCACCCTGGGTGCTGTGGCTTGAGGACTTTGCTTGACTGAGGTATTTGCGGCAGAGTCATGTGTGGTAGAGTCATCATTGGTGGAGTAGGATGCGGCTTTGTGAAACTGTCCATCCAATGGACGAATGCCTTCATCGATCACAGCAGTAGCCTTGCCCTTGTCATCAGCTGAGGTAAATGTCCGTTTGAGGACTTCAATCGGGGGCAAGTAGCTGCAGTGGTTCAGAGTATCAGCCTTGTAATTGGGTGAAGACCCTGAGGAATCTCATTATCCAAGGCGCATAAGGCTTCAGCTCAAATGGTGACATAGCAATGTTTGCGAGTCCTCATGAAGAAATCATGGAAGTTGACGGAACGCCATGAATGATATTGAAAAGCATATTCTTCATGATGCCAACGACTTCTTCATCATTTGAGTCGTGGCCTTTGATAGGACTCATTGTCTTCGTCGAATCCGATAGATGTCCGAGGCACATATAATAATTCCTTGACGAGGAATTTGGTTCTTGGGGCCTGCCCTGGCTTCAAAGGCTTCATCAACACTTGCATATAGTGATTTGAAAGTTCTGGTTCGTTGTAAATACAACGAGCACCATCAAGTGGAGGACTGAGTGGTAGAGCACGAAGCAATTCAGTTGTTGGTGCCTTGTAGTGAGTATTTTCAGACATCCAGTCTAACACCCATGAGTTCACGTCTGCAGCGTCTCCGGTGATGTGCAGCATTGCATAGAATTGAAGAATGAGTTCTTCATTCCAATCACATATGTCAGTGCAGAAATTCAGAAGTCCTGCATCGTGAAGAACACTGAGGACTGGCTCAAAGCCTGGCAGAGATTCCATGTCCACATGAGGAATATGTTCATGATCGAAGACTTTGTCTTTGTTGAAGAGCACTGAGGAATAGAAATTGGCTTGACTGGCAGTCCAGAAACGCCTCTTCCTTATGCGAGCAGAATCATATGGATTGTAATCAGTGAAGAATACATGCTCACTGAAGAAATCTTCAGCCTTGAGCTTTTGCTTTGTTGAGAAGGGATTCTTTGGCTTTGGAAGTGGAGTGTCAGTGAGTTGCATCGCGACCTCTGGAATCGCAATCTCAGGTTCTTCAGGCTGAGGAATTTCTTGTTCCTCTACAGGTGCAGTCTGAGGATCAGCAGCAGCAGGTTCATCAATGCTAGTGGCTGGAATTTCTTCATGGACAGATGAAGTGGGATGAGTTTCTTCAGAGCCCATTTGAACTGTTGGAGCAGGGGACTGAGGTATCTGTTGGATTGGGGTGAAGAGTGGAGAATTTGGATGTTGACTTTCCCAAAAGTCATCGTTCATCACTGGCGTTGTGCTTCCAATATCCACATCTTCTTCAATTTCCTCAACACCGGCCTCTTCAGCTGTGAACTGAGGCATAGGCGAGGAAATGATTGGGGTTGAAGGGATTGCTTCCACTCCAATTTCTTCATCAATCTGCTCTGACGAAGCAGCAAAATGATCTTCTTCATCAGATCCGCTTGGGATCTCATAATCTTCATCAAAAGGAACAAGGTCCTTTGATGGAATTGAGGAAATTGGAACAACATCAATAGGATTTTCAAAAGAGCTGGTCATTGGCTTCATTTTCTTCGCACCAAGAATTTGATGCATTGATGCTTTCCGTTTCTTCACCGCAGCTCGCTCGCAGCCTTGGTCTTCTTCACATCGAGGCGGATGGAAGAATTGGAGTTGGTGTTGGCGCAGGAGGAGCCGAGGAATCTGGTTGATTTTCCTCGGGTGCAAGCCGATGCGATTGCCTGACTTGTTCGGTTTCTTGAGCACCACTAGTGGATGCCCTGGCAATTTCTTCAGCGGCTGGAATGGGATCATCAGCCCTGGAACTAGCATTTTCTTCAGCAGCCTCAACTTCATCAGCGGTGCTGGCATGTTCTACAGTCTGCTGAGCCGAGGCTCCAGCCTGAGGTATTTCATGTTGCGTTGGGGCAGCAACATTGGTGAATTTCTTCGTCAGGTTGACGAATCTGACTTTGGCTCCTTGCCAATCAGCATAATAAGCATCAAATTTGTCGCTGAGGGCTTTGATGTCAGCCTGGACCTTGAGAAGTTCCTCAGGTGTCATCTTGACAACGTTTTTCTTCAGGAACTTCTCCTTTCTGTATTGAGCTTTCTTGATCTCTCTTGCCTTTTCAAACTTCCATTTCTCTTCAGTGATGAAATGGTTCAGCATGTGACTTTGTCCAGGGGTCAGATGAAAATCAGGCATAGGGGTGTTTGGATCCTTGTGCCAGAGATCAATGTAATTGAGGATTTTCCTCGGATCCAACAACAGTGGCACAGATGTGCCTTTGGCTCTAGCGGCCCTTTCTTGGCGGTCTCTGATGATTTCCGCAAGTTCATCATCATCAGCCTCATCATCTTCAGGTGGCTCTTGGAAGGCGACTGCTTTCTTCTTGGGACTTGGCCGAGGACCTCGTCCAGCTGTGGCCTTAGTCTTCAGCAGAGTCGGGCCAGATGAAGACTTTGGTGCAGCTGAGGAACTTGTTGAAACACCAAAGGCAATGGAGGAGCCTGCAGTCCTTTGGCACGTGGCCAGATGCACGGGTGCTGAGGAGTTTGTCGGAACTGCTGAGGACTTGGGAGGAGCTGCTGAGGACTTTGAAGGAGCTGAGGATTTTGGAGGAGCAGGAGCAGCATGAGGAATTGGCCGTGAGGGCACAGCTGAGGAACTTGGCCGTGAGGGCACTGTCGATGAAGCACTTGGCTTGTGTGCGGGTTTCTTTACCATAGATTTTCTTGGCTTGACAGAGGCCTCAGTGGCAGCAGCAGAGTGAGTCCTCATTGAATTTCCTCACCGCCTCGTTGGCTTGTCTTGCCAATTTGGCTTGGCGCTTGGCCCATTCTTCAGAAAGTCTCACCACGCTTGATCTTTGGTGGGTTCGACTTCTTGACCAGGTGCCAATGGAGCTCTTGGGCATGGAGGATTGAGTGCGAATTTCTTCATGTACTTTGGAGTTACATATCTGTACTCTCCATTCCCTTGCCCATCTCCGTTCAATCCTTTGAATGCACACCTTGCGCTGATTTTGTTTTTTCTTTGCGAACTCGGCTTCATCAGTGTGCAATAATCAGCATATATTTCCTCGTGGATTTCAAACGCAGTCATGACCTCAGGCCTCTTTCCTCCTTTACGTGGCTTCTTTCCTACGCCATATTCTTCCGGTGAGGAATTTGAACAAACGAATTCTCCAAGAAGTATGCAACTTTTCTTCGAGGAACGCTGCAAATGAGTTAAGTTGATGAGAACCTAGTGATTCAGCAGCGGACATGAGTACCTGTGAACAGAGTATAGTTGCAAGAAATTTGGAGAGGTCATATGCGTTCTCAGAAGGTTTTTCAAAAAGAAATAGTTTGAGGAATTTGACCAGATGAGCCTTGAAGAATTTCACTAAGTGATCTTTGTCTTAGGTTCCAGAGTTATATAGATTGAGGATCCACGCAATTGAGGAATCTTGAAGAAAATCATTGCTTAGAGAAACGAATCAAGATCATATTTTGTTTGAGGTGTTCATATGTGTGAAGATTTGAAGAATAAACACCTTTGAAGATTTTCAGGAAGGTTTGAGAATCAAAGCGAGTAATAAAAGTAACTTTTAATTACCCGAAGTGAAGAACACGATGAACTAAGAAGAACAGTTGGGAAGTTCGTCAGTTCAGATCTTCCACGCCCTAACTTGGCGGAGGAAGACAGCTACGGCGGCGGCGGAGTGAAGATTTCTGATCGTGGCGAGTATCGCGTCGGCTGACGAGGTCGAGGCAATGAAGCTCTTCCTCACCGGGCGATGATGGAGTAGCGGCGCTTAGGGTTTGAGGAGCTCGGCGAGAGACAGCGGTCGAGCGGAGTAAAGGAAGTGAGGAAGGGAGAGGGGTATATATAGCCACGGTGAAAAACTGTTCGCTCAAGATTTGGGATTTAACGTGCCCCTCACCCTTCTCATTCGCTTGACATGTGTCACCCACGTACTGAAAAGTGGAGATCGTGTTAGATCGTGGGTGAATAGATAAATCCATCGTGGGATGCGGAACGGTTTGAGCGGCAAAACTGAAAGTTTGGATAAGGTCAGTTTTAAAGTTCCGTTCGCAATTTCTTCAGCTGACAAGGACACAGTGAAGATTTTGAACGAGTTTCAAATAGAACGCACATGATGAATTTGTGAATAGTTTGGTTTTTTTATAGAATAGAGGGATGGGTCCGATCACTTTCACTTTGAATAAAAAGCGACTTGAAGAAATAGCCATAAGTGAATGCTGTAGAGGACATAAACCCATATATATATATATATATATATATATATATATATATATATATATATATATATATATATATATAGCCAATAAAGAAAAACGAGCGGAAACAGTGAAGATTTTGAAAAGTTGAAGAATTTGAAAACTGAAGAATTTCAAAATGAGGAAAAACTCAAATAGAAGATTTTCAACAATTGGTGGTGGCATGACCCACCTTGTAATAATGAAGATTTCATACACCGCGCATACAATTGTCGTAGGGTTCTGAGAATCAAATTCTTCATTAATTTCTTCACACTTAGAGTGTTATTCTTCATGGATTGAAGAAAAGCGTTTCTTCATGTGTTGCACATCTAAGTCATCAATTTTGCATAAGTATCAGGATGTGTGTCCTTTTCAAAGAACATTCGAAGATTCTAAGATATTTAGCTCACACCGCAACTTGCTAAATCTCTTCTCATCCAAGGGCTTAGTGAAGATATCGGCTAGCTGTTCTTGGTCTTCACATGCTCGATGGAGATGTCGCCCTTCAACACATGATCACGAAGAAAATGATGACGAATTTGAATGTGCTTTGTCTTCGAGTGCTGAACTGGTTGTGAGCAATCTTGATGGCACTCTCATTGTCACGATGAGAGGCACATTCTTCACGTTGATGCCGTAGTCCTTGAGAGTTTGCTTGATCCACAGCAATTGAGCACAACAAGAGCCAGCAGCAATGTATTCAGCTTCCGTAGTAGACAGTGATACGCAATTATGTTTCTTCGAGGACCAACAGACCAAAGATCGTCCAAGGAAATTACAAGTACCAGATGTTGACTTGCAGTCCACACGATCACCAGCATAGTCAGAGTCAGAATATCCAATGAGATCAAAAGTAGAGCCCTTGGGGTACCATAATCCTAGTGTTGGTGTGTGAACTAGATATCGAAGAATATGCTTCACAGCCTTATGGTGTGATTCCTTCGGTGTAGCTTGAAATCGGGCACACATGCAAACACTAAGCATTATATCTGGCCTAGATGCACATAAGTACAACAGAGAACCAATCATGGAGCGGTATACCTTGTGATCAAAGTCAATACCATTTTCATCGATTGCATAGATGGCCATTTGTGGGCATAGGAATTTTGACGCCTTTGCAATCTTGCATGCCGAATTTCTTCAGGACATCTTTAAGGTATTTCTCCTGAGATATGAATATGCCATTGTGTTGTTGACGAATTTGAAGACCTAAGAAGAATTTCAACTCTCCCATCATAGACATTTGATATTATTCACTCATCATATAGGCAAATTCATCACTATAATGTTGGTCAAGACGACCAAAGATAATATCATCAACGTATATTTGGCACACAAACAGTTCACCATCATATGATTTAGTAAAGAGAGTAGGGTCGAGTGAACCAGGTGTGAAGCCATTCTTCACGAAGAATTCCTTCAATGTATCATACCACACCCGTGGGGCTTGTTTGAGACCATAGAGGGCCTTGTTGAGTCTGAAGACTTTGTCAGGATTCTTTGGATCTTCAAAACCTGGGGGTTGAGCAACATATACTTCTTCCTCAAGCTTACTATTGAGGAATGCACTTTTCACATCCATTTGATATAAAGTGATATTGTGATGGTTAGCATAGGCAAGTAATATGCGAATAGACTCAAGTCTAGCAACAGGTGCAAAAGTTTCATCGAAATCAATTCCTTCAACCTGTGTGTAGCCTTGAGCTACAAGTCGTGCCTTATTCCTCACCACTAGGCCATTTTCATCTTGCTTGTTGCGGTAGATCCACTTTGTGCCAATGATATTATGCTTGCGAGGATCTGGACGTTTGACCAGTTCGAGACATTGTTGAGCTCGAATCGATGTAATTCTTCTTGCATGGCACGGATCCACTCGGGCTCCGTAAATGCTTCATCTACCCTAGTGGGCTCTGTGATAGAGACAAAAGCATAGTGCCCACAAAAGTTAGATAAATTTGAAGCTTTTGAGCGTGTGAGAGGACCTGGCGCTTCAATGTCATCGATGATCTTGTCAACTTGCACTTCTTTTGCAGCGCGAGGATGAGCTGGTTGTCGTCGAGGAATTTGATCATTTTCCTCAGCACCATTGTCTTCAAAGATTATCTTCGTGTGGATCAGCTCGGCGTTCTTGGCGTCTGAGAATGAATTCTCCAGCAGATTCTTCAAGAGGAATGACATCCTCGGTTGCCTTGAACTTGATAGATTCCTCAAAATGGTTCATCTAACACGAAGGTAGGTGCTCTCTTTGCGAGCCATTAGTTTCATCGAACCGCACATCTACAAATGTCAACAATCTTGTGAAGAGCGATGTTGAAGACTCTGTAGGTGTGCGAGTCCTTTCCGTAACCAAGCATAAAACCTTCATATGCTTTCGGTGCAAATTTAGAACAGTGATGAGGATCTCTAATCCAGCATTTAGCACCGAAGACTTTGAAATAACTTACATTGGGTTTCTTGTCAGTGAGGAGTTCATAGGCAGTCTTCTTGAAGAATTTGTGAAGATACACTCTGTTGATGATGTGGCATGAAGTATCAATTGCATCAATCCAAAAACGACTAGGCGTTTTGTATTCATCAAGCATAGTGCGAGCCATCTCAACAAGAGTTACATTCTTTCGCTCCACGACGCCATTTCTTTGAGGAGTATAGGGAGCAGATAACTCATGAGTAATACCAAGTTCATCAAGATAGGCATCAAGACCAGAATTCTTGAACTCAGTTCCATTGTCACTCCTGACGTGTCTGATCTTCACACCAAAGTTAGTTGAAGCCCTCGAGGAAAATTGTTTGAAGACTTCCTGCACTTCATTTTTGTAAGTAACAATGTGTACCCATGTGTAACGAGAGTAATCATCAACAATAACAAAGCCATATAGAGATGCATCATTAGTGACTGCTGAGTAATGATTAGGACCAAAGAGGTCCATGTGAAGCAATTCGAAGGGATGAGTAGTGGTCATGATAGTCTTCGCTGGATGCTTGGCCTTGGTCATTTTTCCAGCTTCACAAGCTCCACACAAGTGATCCTTGAGGAATTTGACATTCTCAATGCCAATGACATGCTTCTTCTTTGCAAGCGTGTGCAAATTCCTCATGCCTGTGTGACCAAGTCGCCGATGCCATAGCCAGCCTTTTCCAAGCTTTTGCAAGTAGACACACGGTTGGTTGTGGTCCTCAGAGAGAAATCAACAATATACAAGTCTCCTCTCCTAAAGCCTTCGAAGACTTTGGAATTGTCAGCTTCCATAATCACAACACAATGATACTTGCCAAAGATAACAACCATATCAAGATCACAAAGCATTGAGACTGACATGAGTTTGTATCCTAAGGACTCAACAAGCATGAGTTTGTCCATGTGTGTGTCCTTAGAGATCACAACCTTACCAAGACCCAATACCTGACTTTTGCCTTTGTCAGCAAAGATGATATGCTTCAGATGTGACGGTGATAAGGGAGCATCCATCAATAGATTCTTGTCACGGTCATGTGATTTGTACATCCACTATCGAGAACCCACTCGGTGGCTTTGGGTTGATCATCCTGCAGATGAATTAGTGCAACTTACGATCTCATATACTTCATCGATGAATAATATGATATCAAGTTCATCGGATGAATTTCATCAGCAAGATAACAGATAAGCAAGATGAGGACGTGTGAAATGAAAGTTCATTTCATCATGATTAGCCCGCATCCTTTCGGGCATTTTTGTCAGCCCCCAAGAAATTCTTGGGACGTTTAAAGCACGCCTGGAGACCTGACCCTGCAGAAGAGGTTAGTTCTTTTTCTTCACCACCCACATCTGAAGGGGTGGCAAAGAGTTCATCACTCTGCGAGCACCATATGAGAATGGTGTCATAGAGTCCAATCCATTTCGTTTCACATAAGAGGGGTTAGGGTAAGCATATGAATAAGCAGAGAAATTCTTCGAGGACTTATGAACATATTGGTTTGAAGAATAATGCACATATTCATACCCTTAGCTCTACCCTGCGAAACAGAGTTGTTAACACGATGATAATCATATGAGGACTTTGATCCTTTTGAGGAATTTGATCCACGTGAAGAATTTGGTCCGTATGAGGACTTGGATCCATATGAAGAATTTGGTCCATATGAAGAGTTTGATCTGGGTTCCTATTCTTCACGAGGTGGTGTCATGAGGACATTCACTGAAGACTTTCAAGACACTTCTTGGGAACCCAGATTTTCTTCACAGGGGGAACCGTTCCTGCGATTAGTGCCAACATATCTAGCAAATACTTAACCATTCCGATTTTTGAACAGTTTATAGTTGGAGTCAAATGACTCATCAGAAGAATGAGGAGATTCGCATGTAAAGACAGATAAGTTAGATGGATCAACTGGAGGTCCCTTTGCAGCAACCCATGAGGTTTTGGGATACTGCTCAGGCTTCCAATATGTTCCATCAGCATTGAGTTTCGTCTCAAAGGCAATACCCTCTTTCCTAGGGTTCCTGTTGAGGATATGCTTTTTAAGCACATCACAAAGAGTCTGATGCCCTTTGAGGCTTTTGTACATGCCTGTCATGTACAATTCCTTCACCTGCATCGTCGGTGATGCTAACAATGTCCTCTGATGAGGAATGAGTGATAGCAGAGGCAGGTGAAGTATTTGTATCTGTTGAAGCATTTGAAGATGCTGGTGAAGAATTAGCAGATTCACGTTCAATGCACTTTAAGCATGGAGGAACAAATTCTTCCTGAGAAGCGCTGATTTGTTAAGCAAGTAATGAATCGCGCTCCTTCTGAAGATCTTCATAACTCACTCTTAGCTTCTCAAGATCTTGCTTTCTTTGAAGAAATTCATAAGAAAGTTTCTCATGATCGACAAGAGAGTGTTATGATGACCTTGAAGGCTGTCAAACCTAGATGAAGTCTCTCAAGATTTTCATCAGGGGCTTTAGTGAAATTATTTCTTCACCTAATATATCATCACTTTTATCTAGCATGTTTTGAACCTTTTCAAAAGCCCTTTGTTGTTTTACAGCAATCTTAGCAAGTTTTGAGTAATCGGGCTTTAGATCTTCATCGATTCATTTTCACTAGATTCGGAGGAGGTATATTTGAGTACCTTGGCACCCTTTGCCATGAAGCAATAGGTGGGAGCGTAGTCATCACTATCTTCATCAGCTTTGTTGGTGAGGTCATTTTCTTGAGTTGAAGATGGACTTGCCGACGAAAGCAAAGAGCAAGAGCTAGACTTCGCCACACGGACTTCAGATTCTTCTGATGCCTCCTCTTCCTCATGTTCCTCAGAGTCAGCTTCAGAGTCCATTTCCTTGCCAATGAATGCCCGAGCCTTTTTGGAGCTTCTCTTCTTGTGAGAAGAAGGCTTTGAGGATTTTGATGATGAAGATTTCGACGATTTCTTCTTCTTCTTAGCGTCATCAGAACTGTAATCCTTGTATTTCTTCTTCTTTAATTCCTTTTCCCACTGAGGACAATCTTGCATGTCTTGACCAGGTTTCTTGCATTTGAGGCAAAGTCTTCTCTTATAGTCACTTTGGATGAGGAATCATCGCTCCTTGAGGATTTTCCAAAGCGACCACGTCTTGAGAACTTCTGGAATTTCTTCACGAGCAGTGCTAGCTCTGGCTCAATTCTTGAGGATCTCCAAGGCTACTACTAGAGTCTTCACACTCAGATTCGCATACAGCCTTGGCCTTGAGGCACGTGTTTTTCCATAGCTAGAACCATAGAGATCTCTCTTTTCAAAGAAGTGGAACTCATGAGTATTTAGCCTCTCGAGGATATCAGCTAGATCAAGTGACTTGTATTCAAAGACGCTCTTGTATCATCGGTGCGGAGTATCAAATGAGGAATCAAGCGATCTCAACAATTTCTTCACCACCTCATGGTCGGTGATGTCAGTGGCACCAAGCGCTTGAAGCTCATTTGAGATGTCAGTGAGGCGATCGAAGGTTTGTTGAACATTTTCGTTGTCGAGTCTTTTGAAGCGGTTGAAGGGATTGCGAAGAACATCAACTCGAGAGTCACGCTGAGTTGAGACTCCTTCATTTACTTTGGACAACCTGTCCCGGATGAGCTTAGCGGTTTCCAAAGCACTCACTCTTCCATATTGTCCTTTGCTCGATGGCCACATATGATATTCTTCGCTGAGAATCGAGTTGCTTGAATCTCTTCACCTCAAGATTCGGAGAAGGTGTGACCGAGGGAACACCATTTTCCACAACATACCGTAGATCATTGTCAATTGCCTCAAGATGCATTCGCATCTTGTTCTTCCAAGAGGGGTAGTCCGTCCCATCAAAGGTAGGACACCTCTTTGAGACCTTGATCATACCTGCGATCGACATAACTAAAACTCCGGTGGTTAAACCAAAATCACACGAACAAGGGAGTACCTTGCTCGATACCAATTGAAAGTCGTTATATCGACTAGAGGGGGTGAATAGCGATTTTTATGAATTCTTCATCGAGGAATTTGCGGTGAGGAAATTCCTTAGCGAAGAACTACTTGCAGCGGAATAAGTACTCAAGTAAGCATAAGAGAATGCGGGCATGGTCATCATGATGAAATGAAGACAATCAAAGAGTACGAAAAGCGTAAACACGAGGATAGCACAAGATGAAGACAAACAGATCAAGAAATTGAAATGAGGAAATTGAGAAAGTCTTGATCAAAGTCTTCAAACACAGATATGAATGAACACTCAACACAAGAATGAGGAAATGAGAGGGTTGAGGAAATAGAACCAAGAAGGTTGGTGAAGACAATGATTTGGTAGACCAGTTCCAACTGCTTTGTCTCGGTTATGCGTCTGGTTGAGCGGCTGAGTATTTAAACTCGAGGACACACAGTCCGGACACCAATCGCTAAGCACGCAGCTCAGACACCAAGTCCTCACCGTATTCTCCTTGAACTAAGGTCACACGGACCTCGTCCAATCACTCGTGGTAAGTCTTGAGCGACTTCCAAACCTTCACAGACTTGGTCACCGGCGATCCACAATTCCTCTTGGATGCTCTAGACCATGACGCCTAACCGTCTGGAAGAAGCACAGTCTTCAAAGGTAACAAGCGTCGGATCCACGCAGGATCAATCTCTTGATGATGCTCAATCACTTTGGGTTTGTAGGTGTTTGGGTTTGGGTTTTCCTCACTCAATGATTTTCGCTCAAAGTCCTCGGAGGATGGGATGCTCTCAAATGACAAGTGTCGGTTTCTCTCGAGCAGCCAACCAGCTAGTGGTTGTAGGCGGCTATTTATAGCCTAGGGAGTAGCCCGACATGATAAGACATAAGTGCCCTTCAATGATATGACCGTTAGGTGGGTAGATATTTTGGGACAGCTGGCACAAGGCACAACAACGGTCGGAAATTTGAGTATCAAATTCCTCAGGGCTATTATGTTCCTCCTTTGTGTAGGCAATCTGCCTTTGGCGAATTCCTAACTCCTCGGTCGAACAAATTCCTCGGCAACGGAAGAACTTCGTCTCATCACTTGAAGAAATTGACTGAACTGTATGAGATTTCCAAAGGCTTCACTTTCGAAGGGATTGGTAGGTGTAGGATTTTGAGTTGAGCATCACATGGAAATTTTTCCTTAGTATTTCCTCGACCCCTTTAACAAAGACGGTGTTTCCTATGACTCAAGAAAGAGAAAGCGAAACTACGAAAACAAAAGTCTTCACGCTTCATGTTCCTCAAGTGAATACCAAGTCTTCAAGGTCACACCAATTTCTTCACTTTCAAAGTCTTGAGAAAGTCTTGAGAATATCAAAGTCTTGATCGAAGAACTTCATTTTAGGGTCGACTTTCTCTGTAAATATCAAACTCCTCATAGACTTATAGACCTGTGTACACTCACAAACACATTAGTCCCTTAACCTATAAGTCTTCAATACACCAAAATCACTAAGGGGCACTAGATGCACTTACAAAATCCTTCGAGTACTGTGTGTGTCAGCATTACCGATCCAGGGATGACACGAAAACACAGAGACTTGACCATCTGAGGTCGGGTCGCTACATATTCCCTTAGGATGAGTGTTTGGCCCCTGACTGGATCCGTCATGATCCCATCAGACTCCGCATCAAGCCCTAGTGGGCTAACACTACTACTCGTGCTGAGGCGGCGGCTGCTAAGATGGCTGTTGATGGGGAGGAGAGTGAGGCGAAAGATGCATATGAGGACCGCTCTGCTGGGTTTACCCCTCCCTCTACTAAGCCCTCATGGGCTAAGAAGCTGAAGGCCAAGATGAAGGCCTTGTTCTGCATGCAGGCAAAGGGGCAGTACAGGACTCACGTTGCCTCCAAGGAGAGTCGTCGCCGCGACAAGAAGATTATTAGGGTTTTTGGAGAGGAAGTTTCTGGCGGTTCCGAGGAGCACATCACTCCAGAGGCTGAGTGGATGGCAAAACAAGGCTACAAGTGGACTGATTCTGAGGAGGAGCCCATCCCTGCTGCCGAGTCTGATGAAGAGTGCATGAGTGACTACTCCGCTTTAGCCACCACTTGTGTTGTTGGTCCTCTCTGCCTTTTTGGCATCTCGATGCCAAAGGGGGAGAGAGTGTAGGGATTTGCAAGTCGTGTGTCGTGCTTTGCTTGCCTTTGTTTCCGTTGAACCTTGTTTGCTCTGGTTTGGTTTACGTTTGTGAGTCTTTTCTATCATATGGTAATACATATGCACTCTATCGTACCTTATTGAGCTTATAATATCCTGTGCTACTTATATTATGATCTTGTTTACTATCTTTCTTAGTGTTAGCCTTATTGTTGCAAGATATGCCTTGTCTATAAAATATAGGGGGAGTGTTGATCCTAGTTTGTGTGTCGTGCAGTCCAAAGCACTTATCTAGATTGCACACATCTAGGGGGAGCCCGTCTATATTTTAGAGATGTGTGGTTTGCTCATGTTCTAAATTTTCTCCCTTGTGCAAATCCCGTATTGTCATCAATCCACCAAAAAGGGGGAGATTGTAAGGGCATATTTATCCCTAAGGTGTTTTGGTGATTGATGATAATGCTTTTGTGGACTAATCGTGTGCCTTAGTATTTCAGACTTTTCATCACTAGGCACAAGACGGTTTGGTGCCCCTCGAATACTATTGAAGACGGCGTTTTCCTATGCTTCTTTTCTGTGGATTTGAGTCGTAGGAAAGCCGTACTATTAAGAGGGGGTCCGCTTTGGAAAAGGTTTGGGTGGAATCATCACGTACAGGTTTATTACTTTTGCACCGCCTTTCCCTTAGCACTTTGGAGCATCATCTGTTTCTTCATGTTTATGCAAAAAGAAGAATTCCTAGTGTTGCTGTTCTGGGGGCATGCAGTAGTACTGCTCTTGGGAGCGGTAGTACCGTAGGCCCCTGCGGTAGTAACGCAGGTCCTTGCGGTAGTACCGCAGGTGCTCACGGTAGTACCGCTCCTCAGGAGCGGTAGTACCTTGGCCTCCGGCCAGGCTCAGCTGCTCGTGCGGCTGTAGGGGCGGATGTAATTTTTTACATCCGCGCCCTACGCGGTAGTACTGCCCCATGCACGCAGTAGTACCGTGAGTCCTGGTATGGCACAACAACATGAGCGGAAGTAGGGGCGGATGCAATTTTTTACATCCGCTCCCTGCGCGGTAGTACCGCGTGCCAAGTGCGGTAGTATCGTGTCAGTTTTTTGCATCGTTGGAATCTCAGCGGAAGTTGGCACGGATGTAATTTTTATTTGTCCACGCCCTTCCCAGGCTAGTCCAATCCTGCCTTGCGGTAGTACCACAAGGGAGAGCGGTAGTACCGCGCCAGCGGCAGTACCGCTCTTAGCTTCTGTGCTACATGCATGTGCTAGCTCCTATCGTGGCTGCGGTAGTACCGCGGTTAGCCGTGGTAGTACCGTGAGCCTCTGCGATAGTACCGCTTGTTTGATGCGGTAGTACCATAGGTCGTGGGCTGGTTAAGTGGATAACAGTTGGATTTGTCTCTCCACTATATAAGGGGTGTCTTCTTCTCCGAGTTGACCACCTCTTCCAACCCGAAGCTCCATTGTTGCTCCAAGCTCCATTTTCGCCCAATCTCTCTCCCTAGCCAATCAAACTTGTTGATTTTCTAGGGATTGGTTGAGAAGGCTCTGATCTACACTTCCACCAAGAGAAATTTGATTCCCCCCACTAATCCCTTGCAGATCTTGTTACTCTTGGGTGTCTGAGCACCCTAGACGGTTGAGGTCACCGCAGAGCCATAGTCCATTGTGGTGAAGCTTCGTGGTGTAGTTGGGAGCCTCCAATTAAGTTGTGGATATTGCCCCAACCTTGTTTGTAAAGGTCCGGTTGCCGCCTCCAAGGGCACCAATAGTGGAATCACGACATCTCGCATTGTGTGAGGGCGTGAGGAGAATACGGTGGCCCTAGTGGCTTCTTGGGGAGCATTGTGCCTCCACACCGCTCCAACGGAGACGTACTTGCCCTCAAAAGGAAGGAACTTCGGTAACACATCCTCGTCTTCACCGGGTCCACTCTTGGTTATCTCATGCCTTTACTTGTGCAAGCTTATTTGTGTTATATCCCTTGCTTGCTTGTGTGCTGGTTGTTGTCGCATCTTATAGGTTTCTCACCTAGTTGCATATCTAGACAACCTACTTTGATGCGAAGTTTAATTTGGTAAAGAAAAGCTAAAAATTGTTAGTTGCCTATTCACCCCCCTCTAGTCAACTATATCAATCCTTTCAACATCTCCATTGGAGCAGTTTGGAGGCACAATGCTCCCCAAGAAGCCACTTGGGACACCATAGTCTTCCCACGCCCTTGCACAATGCAAGATGCCATGATTCCACTAGTGGTGCCATTTAAGGCGGCGATCAAACCTTTACAAACAAGGTTGGGGCTCTCTCCACAACTTAATTGGAGGCTCCCAACACCACCACAAAGCTTCACCATAATGGATTGTGGCTCCGAGGTGACATCTTTCGTCTAGAGTGCCCAAACACCAAAGTGTAACAAGATATGCAAGGGATTAGTGGGGCAATCAAATTTCTCTTGGTGGAAGTGTTCGAGGCCCTCTCCTCGAAACCCTAGAGAATTAACAAGTTTTAATGGCTAGGGAGATAGATCGGGCAAAAATGAGCTTAGGGGAAACAATGGAGTCAAGGGGATAAGAGATAGGTCTTCTTGGTGAAGAAGACCCCCTTTATATGGTGGGACAAAAGATCCAACCATTATGCTCAGCCCGCGGTAAAGCGGTACTACCGCTCCTAGGAACCGTACTACCGCTTCAGGCAGCAGTTCCAGTCGAAACTAGTGAGTATAGTAGTACTAGAGCGGTACTATCGTCCATCTGAGTAGTACTACCGCTTCAGATCACATTGCAGAGTGAAATCGCGGTACTGAAGTGGCACCAGAGCAAAAGTACCGTGTTAAGCGATACTGCCGGTTAACTACCACCCAAGTACCATTAATGCTGAAAGGGCAACAATGGCCCCAAATTAAGTGGTAGTAGCACCAGTGGTACAACATGGAAGTACCGTGCAAGTGATTCACTCCAATATTGCTACTAATGACTAATGAATGCAAAGGATTCCACAAATCCTCTCTTTGATGTATTTCCACAAGAAATTGGCAAAAAAAGAGAATAAATCAAGTGTGAACATGGAAAGGAGTGGAAAAGGAGATAGAAGAAATCATCAGGAGGTGCACCAATGAAGTCAACACAAAAGACAGTGTTTCACACGACCACAAGCGCTCGTATGAACGGTCGTATGGCATGGATTCCGAGGTTCCTCGTCCACCAGAACAACTTTTATAAAGGGGACCATGCTAAAATGTCAACAGAACATCCGCGAGCGAAGCCAGGATAGAGCTCTCATCAACCCTAGTTGTCGCCATTTCCATCTCCATAGCCACCATCACCACCATAGTGCTTCCTCTCTAGATCATACTTGTAATCATGCATGGCACGAGGCATCCATTATAATACATATTATCAATCAATCGATCTTCAAGATGTGTTCTTTAGGCGATCTGATCTTCATGTGTGAGTAGGTCGGTAAGGTATGCGGTGACGCTTAGGCCTTGCAAACCGCCATATTTGTTGTAGGGATCAATGGAAGTGCTTTGAATTAACATCCCGTATGTGTGAAATAAAATTGTTCCGTAGATGTCTCTTGTCTCATCCGCGATGTTCATCCCTGCAGGTATCGAGGATCATGGAGATTGAGCTACTGAGAGCCTAAGGGAAGCTAAGGGAGGAAGAACGTGAATTAATGTGAAGTGTTATTCTGAACACTAGTAATAAAAGGGTTTAGTACGATAACACGGATCCAATTCTATGGAAGTGTCACTTCGAGTCATACGGACGACACCATGCTGGAGATAGGATCGGATGACACCATGCTGGAGATAGGATCGCACATAAGGTATTACAATCTGGTTTTTATTGGTCTACTCGCTTGAAGGATGCACGTAAGTTTGCCTTATCTTTTGATGAATGTCAAAGAATTGGTAATGTTGGTAAACATCAGGAAATGCCTATGAACTATTCAGATGTTATTTAACCATTTGATGTATGGGGTTTTGATTATATGGGGCCTTTTCTTTCCTCTAATGGGTATACTCATATTTTAGTTGATGTTACGTTACTAAGTGGATAGAAGCTATTCCAACTAGTAGTGCTGATCATAACACTTCTATTAAAAAGCTTAAAGAAGTTATTTTTTCTGATGTTTGGAGTCCCTAGATATTTAATGACTGATGGTGGTTCACACTTTATTCATGGTGCGTTCCGTAAACTTCTTGGTAAATATGATGTTAACCAGAGAATTGCATCACTATATCATCCTCAGTCTAGTGGTTAAGTTGAATTGAGCAATAGGGAAATAAAATTAATCTTGCAAAAGGCCATTAATAGATCTAGAAAGAATTAGTCTAAGAAACTTGATGATGCACTATGCGCTTATAGTACAACTTATAATTATCCTATGGGCATGTCTCCATATAAAATGGTCTATGGAAAAGCATGTCGTTAACCTCTTGAGTTAGAACATAAAGCTTATTGGGCAATTAAAGAACTTAATTATGATTTCAAACTTGTCGGTGAAAAGAGGTTGTTTGATATTAGCTCCTTAGATGAATGGAGAACACAAGCCTATGAAAATGCCAAGTTGTTTAAACAAAAAGTTAAAAGATCGCATGACAAAAGAATCCAAAAAACGGGAATCTAAAGTAGGTGATCAAGTTATTTTGTACAACTCTCGTTTCAGATTATTTTCATGCAAACTTCTCTCCAAATGGGAAGGGTCATATATCGTCGAAGAAGTTTATCGCTCTAGAGCTATTAAGATCAATAATGCCGAGTGCACTAATCCGAGACTAATTAATGGGCAAAGAAGTAAACATTATAACTCAGGTACGCCCATTAATGTTGAAACTAATATTATTCAATTAATGACACCGGAGGATCACATAAAAGAGGCCTTCCGGAACGCTCCAGAACACCAGAAAGGATTAGGTATGTGGTACGGTAAGTAAAACGACTCCAAAAATTAGATAATAACAATGTTTGTTCATTATGGAATATATATAAAAATAGAAAAATAATAAACAACTGGGATAGTGCACAGGAAGCAACAAGCCTGGGGGCAAGCCCTACCTCCTGTGTGTTCCTCCCGAGCTTGTGGCTCCCTCGTGGACTTTTCGAACTGCGTTTGTCTTCTATGTTACTTTTCGTGCACGGTAAAAATTCATTATATATACTCTCGGATGTTTTGACCACTACATTAGAAGATTCTCCTCTGTTCTTGTTTCATGTTGTTTTTCTAGCAGATCTGATAGTATGTCGTCCCAAGGCTCGGATGGAGAGAGCTATGTTTCCCATTAGGTTGCCAACCCAAGGATTTACGGTGATGTTAATCCATATGAGTGGCCCACGGATGAAGAAGAAGAGACGGATTTGAAGTAGACAGATTGCTCAAGCAAAGAAGAAGATGTCTCCCTACCTCAACCAGGGGACATGCATGTGGAGTTCAAGAAATCAAGCCTCCCAAACACAGTAAAAGATTCTAAGTTCTAATTCACTCCTTTTCGTCGTGTGCTGGGATAAGAGGACAAGTTGCGTCACAAAATCTGGGAACTTGAGTAGCAAGTCTACAAGCTGAAAGAGGAAAATTGTACCCTCAAGTGGTAGGAGTGGCAGGACAAGCCTACCACTTCCTCACCGCCACCATCACCGAAGAAAGAAACTTGAGTACACGGGTATGGGCACCACCCTTGGCTTGTTCGAAGCTTGGGGGAGGTGCCCCGGTATCGTATCACCGTCACTTTTATCATCATTACGTACCTTAGTTCGATCCTTAGTTATTTCGTGATTTAGAAGAATAAGTTTTAGTATGCTTTAGTTTCGAGTGCTTGTTTCGTGATCTATCTATCTGTGTAATCGTGTGAGAGTTATATAATAAAGAGTAGTTTTGAGTTTTTCTTTACTTTCTTGTTTCAATGCTAGCAATGAAAGAGAAATAATAAAAGAATGAAAAGATCATATGCTATTCCCATGGGGAGTAATGACTTCACATAAAAGAAGTATAGTGAATAAAATTTATTGGAAGTTGACAAACATAGCCTTGGTCATTGGTGCAATCCATGAAAAAAGTAATGAAGGAAGAGAGGTCTCACAAATAAATATACTATCTTGGACAACTTTTATGATTATGAGCCCCCATCAAATATTCTATATCAATTAGTTGAGTTGGACAAGGAAGACAACGTAATGAGTTATGGTTGCTTATATACACACAGAAGTTATATTGTCCCGGGTCCTCTAACATGTGGTTCTTGTCTAGGATCTTTTGCTAGCCAAAATTCGCACTAAATAGAGATACTACTTGTGCATCCAAAACCCCTTAAATCCAGTCTCTTGCCATGAGTGTCCACCATAACTACCTATGGATTGAATAAGATCCTTCAAGTATGTTGTCATCGGTGCATAAAGAATAAAAATTGCTCCTAAATATGTATGATCTTTTATTATAAGGGAAAATAAGCTTTGTACGATCTTATGATGGAAAAGAAATAAAAGTGATGGACTGCATAATAAAGGTTGCTATCATAAGGGGCAATATAAAGTGATGTTCCTTTACATTAAGAGCTTGCACATCCAAAAACAAAAAGCGCATGACAACCTCTGCTTCCCTCTGCGAATGGCCCATATTTTACTTCTATGTATTTATTGTTATGCAAGAGGCAATAATGTTCATCACTATTCTGAATGTAGGTGATCATGAGTTATTATTGTTGACATTACCCTTGAGGTAAATAACTTGGGAGGCAAAACTATAAGCCCCTATCTTTCTATGTGTCTGACTGAAAATTTTGCTATAAATATGCCTTGAGTGTCAGCAGTCATAGAAGATTAAATGGTAGTTGAGTATGTGAACTTGCTAAACAAAGCTCTTACATGGACTCTTTCTGAAAATATGATGGATTGTGATTGTTTCAATGACTGAAATCATAGTTTGTTAGTTCCCGATGAAGTTTATGTTTCATACTTTAGTTTGTGAATAGATTGTTACCCTAGCATGAGAAGTTTGATGATGATATATTGTTGCTATGATAATGACCATGATTCTTTCATCTCTGTATTTTATTTTTATCGACACCTCTCTCTCTCTCTAAACATGTGGTCATGATTATCGATTTTGGCTTTCGCTTGAGGACAAGCGAGGTCTAAGCTTGGGGGGTCCATTTTGCATCATGTTTTCATATTGTTATTTATTGTATTTTGGATTGTGATTTCACTCTATGATGCAATTCTTATGCCTTTCCTCTCTTATTTTGCAAGTTCCACATGAAGAGGGAGATTGCCGGCAGCTGGAATTCTGGACCGGAAAAGGCTACAACAGAGATAGCTATTATGCACAACTCCAAATGACCTGAAAATTTATGAAGAATTGTATTGGAATATATAAAAATTATTGGTGAAAGAATTACCATAAGGGGACCCACCAGGTAGCCACAAGCCTGGGGGCGCGCTACCCCCCAAGGCACACCCTCCGAGCTTGTGGGGCCCCTGGCAGGCCTTCAAGGCCCCTCTTCTCCTATATGATGCCATTTTCCCTAGAAAAAAAATCATAAGAATACTTTCAGGATGAAGCATCGTTGTCTCGAGGCGGAACCTAGGCAGGAGCACTTTTGCTCTTCGGCGGAGTGATTTCACCGGGGACACTTCCCTCCGGCGGGGGGAATCGAAGCCAACATCACCAACAACCCTCTCATCGTGAGAGGACCAATCTTATCCAACATCTTCACCAGCACCATCTCATCTCAAACCCTAGCTCATCTCTTGTATCCAATCTATGTCTCGAAACCTCAAATGGGTAGTGTTGATTACATCTTGTAGTTGATGCTAGTTCATTTATTTGGTGGAGGAATATGATTTGTGAGTAGTTACTTCTGTTCTTGAGGACATGGTAGAAGTCTCGTTATAAGTAATCATGTGAATTTGGTATTCATTTGATATTTTGATGATATTTATGTTGTTGCTTCCTTTAGTGGTGTCATGTGAATGTCGACTACATGACACTTGACCATACCTAAACCTAAGGGAAGGCATTCTGGAGTAATAATTAGATGATGGGTTAATAGAGTGACAGAAGCTTAAACCCTAGTTTATGCGTTATTTCGTATGAGGCTGATTTGGATCCATATGTTTCATGCTATGGTTAGATTTATCTTAATTCTTGTTTCTTAGTTGCGTATGCTTGCGAGAGGGGGTTATCATAAGTGGGAGGCTTGTTCAAGTAAGAACAACACCCAAGCACAAGTGCACCCACATATCAAATTATCAAAGTAGCGAACCTGGATCAAACAAACATGATGAAAGTGACTAGATGATAATTACCATGTGTCCTCAAGAACGCTTTGCTTGTTATAAGAGAACTTTTCGGCATGTCCTTTGATATAAAAAGGAATGGGCTACCTTGCTGCACCTTTGCTACTATTGTTAGTTGTTACCCGTTACGAATTATCTTGCTACAGAACTATCTATCACTTTTACTTACAACACCTGCAGAAAACACATTGCTGAAAATTGCTTATCATTTCCTTCTGCTCCTCGTTGGGTTCGACACTCTTACTTATAGAAAGGAATACGATTGATCCCCTATACTTGTGGGTCATCAGTGTTCTACCCTCTCTATCTTGTTGTGATGAACTGAGCCTTGCTCTTTGAAGTTCTTTGCGTTGGATTGAATATTATGAATCTGAAATTGTTTGATGCATAGCGAATAATTAACTTACGGGTATTTGTGGTGACATTGGAGTGTAGAGGTGACATTAGAGTTGATTGATGTGTATCATATGGTGTTATTTCAGTACGAACTCTAGAGCAATTTGTGACACTTATAGGGATGCTCAATAGAATTCTCGGAAAGATAACTTTGAGGTGGCTCTATACCTACAACAATTCCATCTTATGTTCTCCACTATTGATAAGAACTTTGGAGTGATTCTTTGTCGCATGTTGAGGGACTGCACTAGTGAAAGTATGAACCCAAGGCCGTGTCTCTAAGCATTGATATACCATTTTGCTCATTGTTTGCTACTTGCTACCTTGCTATTTTTATTATTTTAGATTACAAAAACCTATATCTATTATCCATACTACACTTTCATCACCTTCTCTTCGCTGAACTAGTGCACCTATACAATTTACCATTGTATTGGGTATGTTGGGGTCACAAGATATTTCTTGTATTTGGCTGCAGGGTTGTTTGAGAGAGACCATCTTCATCCTACACCTTCCATGGATTGATAAACGTTAGGTCATCCACTTGAGGAAAATTTGCTACTGTCCTACCAAACTCTACGCTTGGAGGCCCAACAGAGTCTACAAGAATGAAGTTGCATAGTAGACATCAAGCTATTTCTAGCGCCGTTGCCAGGGAGGTGAGTGCTTGAAGGTATATCTTTAGATATTGTAATTTAATATTTTAATTTCTTGTTTTCCACCAGTTTGGTTTATAAAAGAAAACTACAAAACAAATGGAAGTTTGGTTGCCTCAAATTCTTCGTCTTTATACTATCTTTCTTGAAAATGATGGATCGGAAAATTGTGCCAAAGTGTTAGAATAAGAATGCAATCAAATGTGTGGTATAAAATATTTTAATGATAAGCATGATTATAATGTTGCTAGTATTAATTATTTGAATATCCATGATGCTAGTTCTATGCAAGGCCATAAGCTTGGGGATGGTATGTTTGATGAAGATGATTTCTTTAGTCCCCTTACTTATGATTAGCAAATTTATTATGATGATAGAATGCCTCCTATTTATGATGATTATATTGATGAAAGTGGGTTTCGAAGAGTGTCAACTCTAGGTAATAATGATCCCACTATTTTGGAGGGTGTTGAATCTTATTTTAGTAATTATGAAAGTGGATTTGGAGAGGTCATGACTTTATTTAATGTTGAATCCACTACTTTGGAACATGTTTCAATTGATTTTTTATGAGAACAAAGTTGTTATCTATGATAGTTATTGTGATGACATGTATGCTATAAAGAGTAATGATAACCATGAAACTTTTCATCATGATTTTAATTCTCAAATTGATTATGTCAATCAAGTTTCATATGATAGTTATTTTTTGTTCTGTTTGCTCCCACTATTTTTAGTGAGAAGAAATTTGCTTATTTGGAGAGTAATGAAAAATTTATGCTTGTAGATCATGAAAAGAATGCTTTATGTGAAAGTTATATTGTTGAATTCATTCATGATGCTACTGAAAGTTATTATGAGAGGGGAAGATTTACTTATGTATATTTCAACAACATCAAGTTTCCTCTCTTTATGTTGAAAGTTTTGAAGTTGCACTTGTTTTGCCTTCCTATGCTAGTAAATTATTGCTACAATAATTTGTTTGATTACAAAATATCTATGCATAGGAAGCGGGTTAGGATTAAATGTATTTGCTTTATGATTCATGATGCTCTCTTTGTGTTTCAATTGTTTACTTTTATGTGAGCATCATGAAAATCATCACGCCTAGATAAAAAGGCTAAAAAGAAAAATGCTTTTTCAGAGATAACCCAATATTTAGTCCTACTATTTTTGTGTGTCAACATGATTAACATACTATAGTAATCATTTTTTGTATATTTTATTTCAATAAACTTCCAAGTAAGACCTTTGGGATAGTGTGGATGCTTGCTGATTTGGTTCTGTGCAAAAACAGAAAGTTTAGTGTCGAGTGCATGAACTGACATTATTTAGTGGAACATGATAAAACTCTGAAATTTTTACGAAGTACTGATATGAAAATTTGTTACATTATCCTAATTTTTCAGCATTTCAGAAGTTACAGAAATATGGTTTTTATTCAGATCATTATAGACTATTCAGTTTTTGATAGATTCTGTTTTCAATGCATAGTTTTCTTGTTTTATAGTTTCTATGGCTTATATTGGCCAATATAAATTGTAGGAATGGTACAATACAGTTGGCTTTATGTGAGAACAATTATGAATACTTTGCTTGATAGTACCAAAGTGAATGATTTGCTCTTTATCATACTAACCTATCTCAAGAAGTTCCGTTAAGTATTGTGTAATTGAAGTTTTCAAGTTTTGGGTGAGATACCGATATGAGGAGAATAATGAGTGGCAAGACCCTAAGCTTGGGGATGCCCCGGAACGTATCCCCTCTTTCATCTTCAACATTGTCGGAAACCTCACTTGGAGCTATAGTTTTATTCGTCACATGATATGAGTTTTGCTTGGAGTGTCATTTCTTTTGTTGAGATTTTATTTCTATTATTAATATTCATGTTAGTATCTTTTATTTCAGTAAATTTGTCAAGTATAGCCTTTACTATGCTTAGTTTGCAAGTTTATGAGGTGTTGTTTGCAAACAAAAAGTTGTATGTTCTGTCTTGAATATTTATGAATAGTCGGAACATCATGACATCTTGAAATTTTTATAGAGTAAGAATGCATGATTTTTGTGTCACGTGGTAATTTTTCATAATTTTTTGCATTAAGGAAGTATGAATTTTATTTCATCCTTTACAGACTATTCTGTTTAGACAGATTACCGTTATATTTGCATTGTTTGCATATGTTTGCTTGTTTAATGTTTCTATAAATGGATGGAAGTATTAAATATGCACAGACATTTAGTATGCAATGTCTAATTATAAATTTCACAATTTTCTATAGTAGAGAATGTTATGGTTTTGAGTTGATTTATACTAACTTATCTCACGAGTTCTTGTTGAGTTTTGTGTGGATGAAGTTTCTAAGATTTAGGAGAAGTCATGATATGAGAGGAATTAAGGAGACACAAGAGCTCAAGCTTGGGGATTCCCCAGGCATCCCAAGTTATTCCAAGAAGTCTCAAGCATCTAGGATTGGGGATGCCCCGGTAGGCATCCCACATTTCTTCATCAACAACTATAGTCTCGGTTGAGCCTAAGTTTTTACTTGTTCACATGATATGTGTTATTCTTGGAGTGTCCTTTGTTTTTGTTTTGTTTGTTGCATGATAAAATATTTAGATCTGAAAATCTTTATTGGGAGAGAGTCTTCACATTGCTACCTATTTATCTAACTACTCATTGATCTTCACTTATATCTTTTGGAGTAGTTTGTCATTTACTCTTGTGCTTCACTTATATCCTAAGGGTGAATTGTTGAATGAATTGAATGTCATAAATCTGAAATTATACATGTTTCATATGCTTAGAAGTAGTTTTACATTGGGTTTAGAAAGTAAAATCTATTGAAATTTGACCATCATAATATTGGCCATACAAGCAATTCATGAATGATTAGTATATGGAAGAGAAATTTCACATACAAATATATTATCTTGGGCATCTTTTATGATTGTGAATAGGCATTAATTATTTTCAAACTTGATCAAATTAGTTGAAGTTGGACAAGGAAGACAACGTAATGAGTTATGGTTGGGTATATTTACAAAGGAGTTATATTGTTAAGGATCCTCCAACATGTGGTGCTTGTTTATAACCTTTGCTAGCCAAAAATTTCTGTACTAAGCGGGAATACTGCTTGTGCATCCACAATACTTGAGCCAAATTTCTTCCATGAGTGTCCACCATACCTACCTATATACGGTATTACCTTGCCGTTAGGGCTGCAAACGAGTCGAGCTCGAGCGAGTTGGAGTTGGCTCAGCTCAACTCATATGAAAATTCGAGCGAGCTCAAACTAAGTGAAGCTCATGATCCAGCTGTAGAACATGACTCGTGTTCAGCTTGTAACGATCTCGAGTCGATCTCGAGCTAGTTTCGAGCTAAATGAGATGGTAAAAATTATAAATCTATGGATGAAAAACAAAAAAATAAGGTGAATATGCTGGGAAACTTGGCAAAAATATAGGATATTTAATACATAGTCGACCACATGCCATAATTAGGCCTAAATCTTCTCTGCACTTAACTAAGTTTCCATGTTCGTTGGTAAATAAAATGGAGAAAAAATATGAACAACATATATGGTAATAAATTATCTTATTTTCTTTTAATATATGGCATGTTCATTTAACATAATGATATTCTGTCGAGCTATCGAGCTAAAATCGAGCGAGCCAACATTGGCTCAAGATCGGCTCGTTTCTCGGTCGAGCTACATAAAGTGTTCAAACTCAGCTTGTTTCTTTTCGAGTCGATCTCGAGTCGAGTCAAAAGACGAGTCGATCTCGAGCGGCTCACGAGCCTCGAGCTTTTCTTGCAGCCCTACCTGCCGTTCCAGGTAAATTTGCATGTGCCATCTTCAAAATATTCAAATAAACACCTGTTTTGTGTGCCTGTACCGCTTATGGAGCGATTGGGCGGTCACTATCTTCCATGCTAAGTGGGTTATTCTCATGACGAGAGTTTATTCACTCGTCTTGCACGAGAGAGGCTAGTATTTGGGATGCGCAATATCGTTAAACCAAAACAAAGAAAAATATAATAAAACAAACTCCCCTGGAAAGTTGATTTTTTAGGGCACCCATAGATTCTGCTAGCCATGGCTTGTGTTTCTATGGTTGTGGAGGAGTAAATATTTTCCTTTCTGCATGGGAATTGCTGATAATGTGTTTAGCATGGAAGATATTGAAATCTTTTGTCGTGACGTTGATAGGAAAAGCACACCACTCAAAATGTGTTCATCTCTGTTTTTAGGAATGAGCTCTCGCGCATAAGCAAATCCCTACTTCCCTCTGCGAAGGACCTATCTATTTAATTTTCATGTTGATTCAACTTCTTATTCCAACCTCAATTATTCTCCACTTGGCAAGCATAATGTGGTGGGGAAAGATCGAGACACATATATCTAGTCAAATATATTTGACCCGGAATTATTATTTTTCATAATTATCTCTATGACATGTAAGTTGGGAGGAAAAAAATTAAGCCCCTATCTCCCTCTGTGTTTAATGGATGTTGTTTGTTCTAAAAATATGCTTTGAGTACTAGCAATCATAGAAGACAATATGATAATTGAGTATGTGGAGGTCTTACTTAGACTACCCCAGAAATAATATGATTGTTTGGTGACTAAGAACAGAGGTTGTTAAGTTAAAGAATTCATTGTTTGAATCATAACATGTGAATTGACTGCTACTTTGTCATGATGAGTTTTATGAGAAAGAGTTGTTGTTAATGATGCTACAAGAAGTGATTGAAATTATCATTGATCAAACTTATGCACTATGCTAGCATTCACACTTCATAAATTATTTCTTCGATCATTTACCTACTCGAGGACGAGCAGGAATTAAGTTTGGGGATGTTGATATGTCTCTAACGTATCTGTAATTTATGAAGTATGCATGCATGTTTGCAATAAGTTTACATGGTTTTGGTGCACTTTTAAATGATTTTCATGGACTAACATACTAACCTAGTGCCCAGTGCCAATTGTTGTTTTCTGCATGTTTATGGTTTTCCAGAAAATCCATACCAAACAAAGTCCAAACGCATCGAAACTTTTTGACGATTTTTCTGGAAGGAAAGAGACCCAGGAAGCTTCGAGGGAGTACCATAAGACCCACAGGGGCTCCACAAGGCAACATGGCACGCTCTAGGGGGTAGGCGCCCCTGATTCCTTGTGTCCCCACTCTGGCACCTCTTCATGTGATTCCAACGCTGATTTTTTATATATATACAGAAACCTCCAAAAGTTAACCTCGATGAGTTTTTCTGCCGCTGTAAGCCTCTGTTCCGAAGCGACCTCATCTAGAGATCCGTTTCGGCACCCTGCCGGAGGGGGGAAGTCACCACCGGAGTTCGTCTTCATCATCCCTGCTGCTTCCATGATGAGGTCGGAGTAGTTCACCCTAGGGGCTGAGGGTATGTACTAGTACCTATGTTTTTATCTCTCTCTCGTGTTCTTGATTTTGCATGATCTTGATGTATCATGGGCTTTGTTAATATAGTTGCATCATATGGTGTTCTTCCCTCTCTTTCTCATTGTGATGAATTGAGTCTTGCTCTTTGAAGTTCTTTGTGTTGGATTGAACATTATGAATCTAAAATTGTTTGATGGATATTGAATAATTGACTCATGGATACTTATGGTGACACTAGAATATTTATATGTCTCCGACGTATCTATAATTTATGAAGTATTCATGCCATGTTTACAACAATTCCATATGATTTTGGTATGATTTGATTAGAACTAACCCGGACTGACGCCATTTTCAGCACAACTACCATAGTGTTGTTTTTGTGCAGAAATAAAAGTTCTCGGAATGGGATGGAAATCTGCGGAGAATATTTTTGGGATATATGAAAAATACTAGAGCAAAAAGATACCAGAGGGGAGTCCCGGGGCCAGCCCCCCTAGGGCGCGCCCTCCGTTCTTGTCATCGCCTCGTGGGCCATCCTAACTTGCCCCGATGCCAACACCTTCTATAAATCCTAAAAAAACCCAGAACAAAAGAGAGATCAGGAGTTCCGCCGCCGTAAGCCTCTGTAGCCACAAAAACCAATCTAGGACCTCTCTGGCATCCTGCCCGAGGGGGCCAACATCACCGGAGGCCATGGAGGAGGAAGCCGGAGGGGTCACCATCGTCATGGAGGCCAAGGACCAGGGGGAGAACCTTTCCCCATCTAAGGGGGAGGCCATGGAGGAGGAAGCACAATGGGGAGAACCTCTCCCACTCTCTCTCGGTGGCGCCAGAGTGCCATCGGGGGAACCATCGCAGCGGTGATCGTGTTCATCAACATCATCATCATCATCACCATCCTCATCCCTTTTACGTGATCCACTCTCCCGCACCCCGCTGTAATCCCCTACTTGAACATGGTGCTTTACGCCACATATTATGATCCAATGATATGTTGCCATCCAATGATGTTTTGAGTAGATTTCCTTTGGCTTTTGGGTTGATTGATGATCTAGATTGGTATGAGTTGTATGTTTTATTGTGGTGATGTCCTATGGTGCCTTCTGTGCCGCGCACACGTGAGGGATTCCCGCTGTAGGGTGTTGCAATACGTTCATGATTCGCTTATAGTGGGTTGCTTGAGTGACAGAAGCATAAACCCGAGTAAGGGGGTTATTGCATGTGGGATAAAGGGGCCTTGATGCTTTAATGCTATGGTTGGGTTTTACCTTAATGATCTTTTGTAGTTGCGGATGCTTGCTAGAGTTCCAATCATAAGTGCATATGATCCAAGAAGAGAAAGTATGTTAGCTTATGCCTCTCCCTCATATGAAATTGCAATGACGACAACCGATCTTGTTAACAATTGCCTAGGACAATTCCGCACACCGACCCATCATTATTCCACACTCGCTATTTATAATATATAGTAATATATTCTAAGTTTATATTAACAGCACCTACTTTTACATTTTAGTTCTCTGATATCATGCAAAGTTATCCTCTTCTTACCCACAACGTAGTTTCATTTCTCGTTTCTAGTTGGAAACAAACGTTTGGTGTACGTAGTGTCGTATCAGTGGCAGATAGGACTTCAGAGAATATTGATCTTACCTTTAGCTCCTTGTGGGTTCGACACTCCATACTTATCCCTTCCCCCTTTGGAAAGTGCTACGATGATTCCTTGCACTTGAGGATTATCAAGTATCTAGGTGATTAGAGCTGATTGATGTGTATCATATGGTGTTATTTTCGTACGAACTCTAGGGCTATTTGTGACACTTATAGAAACGACTCAATAGATTGGTAAGAAAGATAACTTTGAGGTGGCTCTGTACCTACAACAATTTCATCTTATGTTCTCCGCTATTGATAAGAACTTTGGAGTGAATCTTTGTCACACGTTGAGGGATTGTTATAAAATTCAGTTATGTTAGCACTATTGAGAGATTGCACTAGTGAAAGTGTCAGATCGTGGGTTCCGGCAAAACCTTGAGGTTCGAACTCTGGGGTGCGCATGAAGAACTCTCTCTCCCTAGTTCTCTCGCCCAACGATCTCAAGGCCTAGCTCGACGAACCCAAAGAACAAGAGAACAGAGGGTTTATACTGGTTCGGGCCACCGTTGTGGTGTAATACCCTACTCCAGCGTGGTGTGGTGGATTGCCTTGTAGGTTGAGGATGAACAAGTACAAGGTAAGAACAACCTCCTGAGGAGAGGTGTTCTAGAGCTCGGTGAGCTGGTGGGATGGCCTTGGTGGAATGGCCTTGGTGGAATGGATCCAATCCTAGTTCTGTTGCCTCCTATGGTGGTGGCTAGTCCTATTTATAGAGGCCTTGGTCCTCTTCCCAAATATTTAGGCGGGAAGGGATCCCACAATGGCCAAGTTTGAAGGGGGACAACTAGTACAAGCTATCCTAACAAAAGGTGGTCTTCGCCTGCCAAAGGCTCTGGTGGTGAAGCCGCCGTAGGCTCCACGATGACCTCCGTCCTGCCGTCCTACTGGTCTTGGTCTCGTTGCACCGATATGGAAACCTTTGCCTGATGCCTCGGGACTCCTTGTCTGTGCCTTCCTCTTTAGCACCAAAGAGGAAACTGGTACACTGCGCCCGCTGGAGCCCGCCTGGCCTTGGTCGTCATGGCTCGCGTCACGTGAACCTCGCGAGGTGCCCCTTGCATAGATATCTCCGCTCCTCGGGAGCCAGCCCAGTGAGGCTGCCCCTGAGGAGGTCTTGGTGTCATCCGCCTCGCGAGGCTTGGCCCCTCTGGAGGGTCTTGAGTGGTTGTTGCCAAAGATGGGCCATAGCAGGCCATTGGTGGAGCCACGCCATGGGCCGCAGGCAGGCAGGTATGGGTACCCCCGTTCCCAGGACGCCGACAGTAGCCACCGGGCCCAAGGCGTGCTCGGACTTGGCTTCGAGGCGAAGCCAAGGGGAAAGTGCGGAGCACCGTCGGCCCCAACCACCTACGGCCTTGACTGACTCATGGCGACAGATGGCACGTGGGAGCCTCCACTTCCCCACGCAGCTTCGACTTCCGCCTGGCTAGGCGGCCGCCGTTGTCTACACAGCTCCGCCCCCATTACTGGCAGCACGCTTCGTAGTTCCCCTGTCTTCTGGAAAACAACGAATCCTTGCCCCCGGTCCGAACCGAGACCAAGCCTCCCCGCCGCCATGGCGCCAAGCCGGAAGAAGAAGGGGAAGTAGAAGTCTCGTACCTCGGCCCCCGCGCAGCCGGTCTTCGAGCCCGCCATCGAGCGGTCAGTGGTGCTTAATGATACGTCTTCATCGTATCTACTTTTCCAAACACTTTTGCCCTTGTTTTGGACTCTAACTTGTATGATTTGAATGGAACTAACCCAGGCTGACGCTCTTTTCAGCAGAATTGCCATGATGTTGTTTTATGTGCAGAAAACAAAAGTTCTCGGAATGACCTGAAACTCCACGGAACATCTTAGAAAAAATAATAAAAAATCCTTGCCAAAGATGAAGACCAGGGGGCCCACACCCTGTCCACGAGGGTGGGGGGCGCGCCCCCTACCTCGTGGGCCCCCTGGAGCTCCTCCAACGCCAACTCGAACTCTATATATTTGCTTTCGGAGAGAAAAATCAAGGAGAAGAAATCATCGCGTTTTACGATACGGAGCCGCCACCAAGCCCTAAAACCTCTCAGGAGGGCTGATCTGGAGTCCGTTCGGGGCTCCGGAGAGGGGGATTCGTTGCCGTCGTCATCATCAACGATCCTCCATCACCAATTTCATGATGCCCACCGCCGTGCGTGAGTAATTCCATCGTAGGCTTGCTGGACGGTGATGGGTTGGATGAGATCTATCATGTAATCGAGTTAGTTTTGTTAGGGTTTGATCCCTAGTATCCACTATGTTACGAGATTGATGTTGCTATGACTTTGCTATGCTTAATGCTTGTCACTAGGGCCCGAGTGCCATGATTTCAGATCTGAACCTATTATGTTTTCATGAATATATGCGAGTTCTTGATCCTATTTTGCAAGTCTATAGTCACCTACTATGTGTTATGATCCGACAACCCCGAAGTGACAATAATTGGGATACTTCTCGGTGATGACCATAGTTTGAGGAGTTCATGTATTCACTAAGTGCTAATACTTTGTTCCGGTTCTCTATTAAAAGGAGGCCTTAATATCCCTTAGTTTCCATTAGGATCCCGCTGCCACGGGAGGGCATGACAAAAGTTGACATGCAAGTTCTTTTCCATAAGCACGTATGACTATATTCGGACATGCCTACATTACATTGATGAATTGGAGCTAGTTCTGTGTCACCCTATGTTATGACTGTTACATGATGAACCGCATCCGGCATAATTATCCATCACCGATCCAATGCCTCCGAGCTTTCCATATACTGGTTTACACTTATTTACTTTCCCGTTGCTACTGTTACAATCACTACAAAACACCAAAAATATTACTTTTGCTTTCATTACTCTTTTGTTACCGTTACCACTACTATCATACTACTTTCCTACTAAATACTTTGCTGCAGCTACTAAGTTATTCAGGTGTGGCTGAATTGACAACTCAGTTGCTAATACTTGAGAATATTCTTTGGCTCCCCTTGTGTCAAATCAATAAATTTGGGTTGAATACTTTACCCTCGAAAGCTGTTGTGATCCCCTACACTTGTGGGTTATCACTTAACCAAGAGGCAATGGACAAGGTTCGCCCAGCGCTTGCCGCCAATTCCAATGAGAGGGGGGCGACGGTGGCTTGGCCTGCTTCCCGCGCTATGATTGATAGGACGGCCACCGAGATCCCCATCCATCTTCACGCCCTCTGGGCTGGCTTGATTCCTCCCTTCTCCAATTTCTTCAATGCTGTGTTTTCGCATTATCAGATCAATGCGCTGCACCTCGACCCCCAATCCATCATCCTCCTTGCCGTCTTCGCCTTTCTCTGCGAAGCCATGGTGGGCATCGCCCCTTCCGTGGCCTTGCTTCGCCACTTCTTCTCTCTGCATCTGACGGACGCTCTCCAGCGCTCGGGGTGCGTATCCCTCCAGGCCGTTGCAGCGACGGCCGGCTCGAGGATCGACTTTGAGCTATCGCTGGTCGTGGGAGGTTTTCGGAAGCGGTGGGTGTTTGTGGATGTTGGCGTGCTTAGCCCCCTGCTGCTGCCCACACGGATTCCGGCCGCCCCAAGCTCCGGTTGGGGGCACGCGAAGCTTGCTGACCGGCGGCTCGCCCATGTCTGGCGTCGGCTGGCCAAGCTGAAGGACCTTGGGGTGACAGCGCCGATGGTGGTGAAGGAGTTCATTCGGTGTCGCATTACTCCACTTCAACACCACTCCCGGCCGATGTGGGCCTTCTCCGGCAATGGGGACCCCATGAGGCTTCATGCGCCTGCTCTTCCTCCCGAGGCGTGGCGCATAGTGCTCGAGCTCCTGATGGGTGACCCAACGCCAGCTAATCTGCCGGAGGAGGGCTGCCTTCTGTACTCCTGATCGAACAAGGTGGAGTTCGTGAAGCATATGCCCCCTTCGACGAATGGGGACTGCACCCAGTCGGCTTTCAGGGGCCGCGTGAAAGCCCCGTCTTCGTGTCCCCCCTTCCTGCCGTCACCTCAGCGCTCGCCCGAGAAGCTGGTGCAGGGGGGCGAGCACTGTCGAGCGCCAACAAAGTGGCCGCCGAGGAAGCGACGCCAGTCGAGGCCCCTGAGGCTGTGGCTCCTGAGGCTTGAGCGAGCCTTCCTGAAGCGGCAGCAGGAGGGTCGACATGGTCGGAGGCCCCCGGGGTGAAGGCTCCCGAGACTCAGGCAGGTCGTCCTGAGGTGGAGGTCATGGGGCCGATGCAGGCGGGCGCTCCCGAGGCCGCCCCCTTAGGAACCCCGCCAACTGCCCAAGGAGGCGGTGGCCACGCCTAGGGCTTTGGGCAACTCCGCCTGAATTTTGGGGCACTCCGCAAGAGGACGGTGTCTCCAAGCTGCAATGGAGGCGCATACCGGCCGCTGAAGCAGAGGAAATACATTGCCAAAGATGAGTAAGTACCTCATATGCGTGATTTCTTGAGTGCTGCATCCTTTCCTGACCAACGATCTTCAGGTTTCCCTCGGTTGAGGCGGCGAATCTCTTGAGGTGCGGCCCTCACTGGCCACCGGCTCGTCATTAACCTTGAGCTCTGCTTGCCGGACCTCTGTGCGGGGCCCGGGGCCCGCTTCATAGGCGGACACGTCTCCCTGGAGCCTTGACTCGTCCTTCTTGGTGTCACTTCTTCGCGCTCCGGCCTGGGCGCAGCCGGCGTGCCAAGGACTCCTCCGTTGATCATCCCTGGCAGCTGGACGTCCCCAGCACCGGCCTCGTCTTTAGGTGGTGGGGCTGCATCATCTAGCACCTTTGCTGGGACCCGCGAGCCGGCGGAGAAGGTGCTGGCCTCGTGCCCCTTGCCGAGGACAAGCAGGCCAGCTCAAACTTCCCTAGCGACCTCCGGCGCGGAGGACGGACTTGGCCGTGCAATGGAGCTTGCGCGTGGTCGTGGCATCATGCGCCACGAGCTCTTGCAGGAGGCGATGAGCGCGCTGAGCTGCCTTGGAGGAGATCTTGAAGCGGTTGACGCTCGACTTTAGACAGAGAACCTCCACCTGGTTCATGAGTGGCACCAATTGAAGGTCGCCATCAACCTTGGGCAGCTTCAGCACGGGCATGACAAGGCCAAGGCTGCAGCGAAATTCGCAGCCTCCCGCGAGGCCAGCGCTCGGGCCCAGGAAGAAGCGAAGGAAGCCGACCACCATCGAGATAATGCCGAGAAGCGGGAGCACGAGCTCCAGGCCTTGAGCCCTGCTCTGGAGGAGCAGATCGAGGCGCGCCAGAACGTCTTGGCATCGATGAGGGGAGCGCCTCTCGAAGAGAAGGAGATCCTGAAGCGTGAGGAAGCGCTGGCGCTGGAAGCCTTGGAGCGCAGCCTCGAGCTCGAGCAGCTGGAAACGAGGGAGTGCCAGGTGGCCATGGCCGAAGATGCCGCCACCGCGCGCGAAGCCAAGATCCAGGAAGAGGTTGATCGGAGAGTAGTGGAAGCTCGCGCGGACCTTGCCAACAACTATAATCTGAAGTCGAAGCTCTCCGAGGCCGAAGCTGATGGCAGGACCGCCGCCCTCAGGGTGAGGTTGGACGAGGTGGAACGACGCGAGAAGGCCGCTTTGGAGGCCCTGACCTCTACCCAGGCCGACCTGGCCGAGACTCGTGCGGATCTGCTCTCGCACCAGCAGCAGATCGACGGCGCCGCGTACCTCACACAACAGAATAGGGTGGAGGCGCACAGCCGACAAACGCTGTAGCGGGAGCACGCCCCCATGCTCCAAGATCTCAGAGTGAGGGCCAACCGAGCATTGGGCTCTATCTGCGAGCAGAACGTCCCTCATCCCCGTGTGGAGGACTACGCCAGCCATCTCCGCTTCTTCACCCGGATCGTGACGCGCCTGGAGGACCAGGCCGCGAGGGCTCGTGAGCTTGTTGAAGAGAGGAGCCGCGGCCCCCTTGGGCGCCCGTTCTCCCGTGTCTTCATCCACCTCCAGGACCGCGACCCCCATTTTGACTTTGACGCCGCCATTGCCCCAGTACCCGGGGTTATTCGTGACAACCTGGCGCATTGGGTGGATAATCATGTGGACGCCCTAGTCAGGGCGTTCGCCACCAAAGACGACGCAGTGGTGGTCGCAGAGGATGAAGACACTGTAGTCGACGACGGCAAAGTCGACTCCAGCGACGGCGCCAGCAGCGCACGCGAGCGACCAAGACGATGTTGCGAGCGAGATGTCCGACTGAGCCCGCGTTCCTTCGCTTGAACCTGCACGCAGAGACTTGGACACGACCCCGCAGGGCGTGAGAGCATTTTGAAGGGGGATCGCCTCATGCATGTAAATTTATTTTGTTTCATTTTCCTTCAGGCTGGACTTGGAACATGTTTTTGGGAACCCCTCAACTGGGTAGTTGCTGTGATTTACCTTCGTCCTGGCAGGCCATGTGAGGTCCTCGAGGTTGCTGATGTGCCCTTCTCCCGAGAGGAGCTCCTTCTGGGCTCGTGAGGTTTTGATCTCCCGAGGGGCCTGCCGCCTCGCCCGTGAGAGCCTCGCGAGTAGCGGATGCCAGACTATGGCAGGGTGTGCGTGCGGCGGCGGCTTGTGACCAGCCAGGTTTGCCCGAGTGCGGCTGTTGTGCGCACACCACGCCCAGCCCCCGATCGCAAGGCGCTCGCAAGGGGGAGGATTGGCAGGCGTGAGCCTCGGAACAAAGCACGCAACCAAAAGGCAAGAAATCGACACAACAAGAGAAGAACCCCCCATGCTTGATGGCAGAAAAGACTCTGAGTTCAATCCAAAAAGGGAAGCGGCGAATTGAGCTACAGAAAAAGGGGGAATAAAAGCAAATGGCCGCGTCCGGCACCTAGCTAGTCTTCTTGTGTTCTCACCAGCGTGGAGCTAAGTGCTTTCACTAGCTGTGAGCTTAGTCATTGCGGGACAGTGTCGACGGCCTGCGCGGAGCATGGTGCTTCCACTAGGACGTGGGCGGGAGCCCCCGAGGCCCGAGGGTGGCTCTCCGGAGACTCCGGGGCATGTACAACCCCACTCATTATTACGTGAGAGTGTCACGGGCGGAGACCTTCACAGGCGTGAGCCTTGCTTCATATCGCCAGACGAGGGCCCCGCCCTGTGCCTCCCCCGACCATCGTTGGGGGCGTCCGGAAACCAGGACGGTGCCAAGGGGCAAGGGGGACGCTAGCGGCGCCCTCGGTGACCACAGGCCCTCTGGTGGGGGGAGGGATCGCCGGCGCCTCCCCGGCAAAGGACCTACCTCCGGGCAGCGCCTTGCTCCGTGCGGCACGGGGGAGGGCCTAGCTCTAGGCCCCTCCTGCGCAGCCCCCAGTATGCTACCCCCGGTTGGAGCGGGGTTGTCGCCCTGGGGTCCCCGTCCGCCGCTGTGGCCTGGTCCACCTGCAACCCATGGTTAGCGTAAGCCTGCTCCTGAGATATCAGTGGTACCCTGCGATTGTTGTCGTTGGCGGGGTCAGTGAGGCTCCTGGGCGGCTCGTGGAAGGCCTCAACTTCCAGCATCTCATCTTCCCAGCCCGGCTCGAGAAACGAGTAGGGGCCATCCTCCGGTGTGTACTTCTGGTCCACCATGTGGGGCACATAGGCTTCCGAAGTCGCCGCTCCGGAACCCTCGCCTAGGTGCCCTGCGCCTTGCATCGCCGGCCCTGTGCGTCCCCCTGGTGGTTGTAGGGTGGCACCCCAGTATGGCCGTGCGGGGGGTCGCCCAGGCCCGCGCCACCCGGGGGAAGCGCATGCGCGGCCGAATGAACGGCACCGTTGGCCGTGCTGACATCGTTGAACCCTCCTGGTGCGCCGGGGAGCAGGCGAGCGTGACGGGGCCTGCCGTGCGATCTGGCCACAACTTGAGGTGTAGGCAAGGAGCAGAAAGGCGGCGTACCCCTGTATGCAGTGTCCAACAGCTCAGCAACGCGCTCCAGCAGCGCGTCGCGGCCGCTCTCCGCCAGCCGACACCGCAGCAGCACCCGCGCCATGATGAGTGCAGCTCGCATGTTTGCTTGTTCCTGTCAGGTGCGTGGTGCCGTTAGCCTGAGAGTCTTGCGGTGGCGCGCATGCGCCGTGGTGCGAGGGTGGGAGGCGCCGGTCCGCGCCACCCGTATCCGGTGGCGTTCGGCGGCGTGCGGGCCGCTTGGAGTGCGGAGTTGAGGTCTTCTTGGGCGGACAACGCCGCTCGGATAGGCCAAGCAGCCCAATGGTCAGCGTGAGTCCTCAGGTCATCAAACATCAGAACCGCGGGGTGTCGGCGGGTCGATCAACGGAAGAGGGGCTTCGGCACACCCCTACCTGGCGCGCCAAATGTCGGATCGTGGGTTCCGGCAAACCCCTGAGGTTCAAACTCTGGGATGTGCACGAAGAACTCTCTCTCCCTAGCTCACTCGCGGAACGATCTCAAGGCTTAGCTCGATGAACCCAAAGAACACGAGACACAAAAGGTTTATACTGGTTCAGGCCACCGTTGTGGTGTAATACCCTACTCAAGTGTGGTGTGGCGGATTGCCTTGTAGGCTGAGGATGAACAAGTACAAGGTAAGAACAGCCTCCTGAGGAGAGGTGTTCTAGAGCTCGGTGAGCTAGTGGAATGGCCTTGGTGGAATGGATCCAATCCCAGATCCATTGCCTCCTATGGTGGTGGCTAGTCCTATTTATAGAGGCCTTGGTCCTCTTCCCAAATATTTAGGTGGGAAGGGATCCCACAATGACCAAGTTTGAAGTGGGACAACTAGTACAAGCTATCCTGACAAAAGGTGGTCTTCGCGTGCCAAAGGCTCTGGTGGTGATGCCGTCGTGGGCTCCGCGGTGACCTTCGTCCTGATGTCCTGCTGGTCTTGGTCTCGTTGCACCGAATATGGAAACCTTTGCCTGATGCCTCGGGACTCCTTGCCTATGCCTGCCGCTTTAGCACCAAAGAGGAAACTGGTACACTGCGCCCGCTGGCGCCCTCCTGGCCTTGGTCATCATGGCTCGCGCCACGTAAACCTCGCGAGGTGCCCCTTGCATAGATATCTCCGCTTCTCGGGAGCCAGCCCAGTGAGGCTGCCCCTGAGGAGGTCTTGGTGCCGTCCGCCTCGCGAGGCTTGGCCCATCGCGAGGGTCTTGAGTGGTTCTTGCCGAAGATGGGCTGTACCAGGCCATTGGTGGAGCCACGCCATGGGCCGCAGGCAGGCAGGTCTGGGTACCCCCGTTCCCATGACGCCGACAGAAAGTATGAACCCTAGGCCTTATTTCTAAGCATTGATATCGTTTTTCTCATTGTTTGCTACTTGCTACCTTGCTATTATTATTATTTCAAATTACAAAAACCTATATCTACCATCCATACTACACTTTCATCACCATCTCTTCGGTGAACTAGTGCACATATACAATTTACCGTTGTATTGGGTGTGTTGGGAACACACGAGATTTCTTGTATTTAGTTGCAGGGTTGTTTGAGAGAGACCATCTTCATCCTACACCTCCCATGGATTGATAAACCTTAGGTTATCCACTTGAGGGGAATTTGGTGTTGTACTACAAAATCTACGGTTGGAGGCCCAACAGAGTCTATAACAATAATGTTGTGTAGTAGACATCAACACACATTAAGGATTATGACCCTAATGCTTTGAAGTTCCATCTATTTCCTCTCGCTATGAGATGAAAAGTAAACGAATGGCTTCTAGCTTTACCTAGAGGTAATACAACTTCTTGGGCTGATTGTTGCAGCAAATTTTTTATCTGAATTTTATCCACCTGCAAAAATTACGAAACTTCATTCTCAGATTATAGGTTTCAAGCAGGAGGAACGTGAGCCACTAGCGCTTGCGAAGGATAGATGAAAGAAACCATGAGGAACTGTCCTAATCATGGAATGGAGGAAAGGGTAATTTTTCATATGTTTTATAAGGATTTAAATCATATGTCAAAAACTATGCTCGATACAACTGCAGGAGGAACAATCATGTGAAATTCCATGGACGATGTCAAGAAACTACTTGATGATATGCAAGAAAATCATGCCCAATGGGATGTTGAAAGAGCTACCACCAAAAGGGTGAATGAAATTGAAGAGAGCAATGCGGAGTTGATAGCCAAGCTTGATGAATTCATCTTCGTCATGAAAGGTAAAGAAGAGGTAAACATGAATGGCATCACTAATGAAGAAGTTAGTTATGTGAACTTTATTGCTCGCTATAGCTATAATCCCAATTGGAAAAATAATGCATATGCTCCTAGACTTCCTAATCCTAATAATGGTGGAGCATCAAATAATTTTAATGGAGCTAATAGAAGCAATATAAATACTCTTGAAGTTACTCTGAAAAGTTTATTGCTAGTCAACCTAAGCAGAATGGAAACTTCAAAAATGTGTTGAGGAATCATGATTACTTACGTGGTCAATTGACCAGTAAGATTGTTGGACTAACAAATGATATGTAGATGCTTGAGGGAAGATCCAAAAATACGGAGGCACAAGTGGCTAAAATTGCAAAGAGCCAAACATTGATCCTAGCTAAGCTTGAGGTAAACCGGAACCTAACCCAGTTGAAGATGCCAAGATGGTAAGAAGCAATGAAGAGAAGACCGAAGAACTTGACACAAGCCATGTGCCAGAATATAATTACACCATTGCAGACTTCATAAAGATGATATCAATGAAGTACCCACTGTCTGAGGTATCTAATAACGAGGCATATAATGTCTTTGTTGATCAAGTTGCAGCCAAGGTACGTGAACTTGATGACAAAAGAAAGAAGCTTTACATTAAGTTACCAGCTAAGCAAGAAGATGCTTTTGAGCCTACTACAGTGATTGAGATTGCTTTATGTGACCTAGGGGCTAGTCTTTCTATTATCCCTAAGTCTGTTTATGATAGTCTTAGTCTAGGTCCTTATGCTACTAGTGAGATTAGATTGAATATGTCTAATTCTACCTTTACTCACATAGTAGGAATTAAGCATGGCGTCATAGTTCAAATAAATGATTGCCCTGTCAAGATTGATCTTGTGACACTTGATATGCCTGAAGATCCTATTGCTCCAATAATTCTCGGTAGACCTTTCTAAGGACTATCAAGGCGTGAGGGAAATGTTAGATTTGATTTACCAGCTAAATATCCTTTTATAAGACATTTCCCCAGAAAAAGAAAATGAGGACCTATACCGGAGAAGGCATTGTTGTGAATGCCAGAAGCTATGGTCTTGGTGTGTTTGCATCACCTTGATCACCACTACCGTCGTACTAACCAATCGAAAACAAGCACTTCATGGGAGGGAACCCACACCCATAAGTAGACAAGTAAGTTTTTATTTTTGTTTCAATAAAAGTAGCGATTGAAGTTCTAGATCAAGAAGTTAAGTTTGGAAGATTTTTCTAATGAAGGTTTTGCTATGTGCAAATTAAATTATATGTTGTATTGACATTTGGATGCTTGAACTAATGCCTATGTATTATGTTGGAACTAACCCCATAGGAAAACAAAGAAAAGGAGAAGTTTCGGAAGAAACAAATCAAAAGACGGCCTTTTAGGCGACCATGACGGTCGTTTGGGCGGTCGCGTGACCTCCTAGCGGTTCCAGCACAAAACAACCAGAGGCGATAGACTGAACAACGACGTTCCATACGGGCATGCACTCGTATGAGCGGTCGTTTGAAACCTTCGCGGAAAGCAGAGAATGTCCAGAGCATTCAATGGTGTTCCATAGGGAGTCTGTGCCTGTTCGAGTGGTCGTGTGACATCCTCGACCAAAATAAGAAAATAACCAGAGCATTCGACGACGTTCCATATGGGTGTTGTTGCCCGTTTCAGTGGTCGCACGAGGTATGCACAGGCTCAGGTAAACTGTCAGGGTGAACGACGACCTTTCGTACGAGCACTCCTGCTCGTATTGCCGGTCGTATGGAGCCCAGGTGACCACAAAGAGCTCGAGGAAGGAGGTAAATCACCCCCATCTCTTTCTTTTCTTCTTCTTCTTCTTCCTCCAAACCTCCCCAAACCCTAGCAAAACTTCGCCTGGTCTACCTACTTGTTCGATTTCAATTCAAACCCTTTTGTGTGATCTATCTATGGTACGTTTCTTCTCCGGTCCCCAATTTATTTTTCGTGAATCCATGTACTACATGCCTAGCATTTCCATCTCTAGGACATGCATATTTTGATTCAAATTTGAGTTTTTCTTGGATTTGTTGAGGTTTTTGGAGGAGTATGATGTTTTTACTACCGTAGGATATCAATATTGTTTAATTGTATTGGACTAAAAAATGTTTTCTAGATGCCTACGAGCACGTCCACTCACATATGCGGTGCTTCAAGTTCTGCCGCACTGCCAAAATTTTTTTTTACTCCGGGGGTCATCTTCACAAATCATGAGGCAAGGAAGAAATTTCAGAGGCTTAGTACAAGGAAGATCAAAGCAACCAAGTGGGCTTGCGAGTCAACACTTGCTAAGCTAGGTATCACCAATGATTTCAATTGCCTTGTGATAATGTACGGTTGCGCCATTTTGTTTATCAGGGATGTGAGACATGAACGCATGACGCTTGAGTTTCTTATACTCTCTCATGTAATGTTGGGCTCATGCCAAATGCATATGAGGAGGAGCGGATCACTTTCCGTCTCTTGGACTAGGACTTGAACATCACTCTCGATGAGTGATGTACTCAGTTTGGCTTCCCCAACAAGCAGGTGACATCCGTTATGTTTATGATTTTACTGACCCGCACCCGAGGCAATCCTTCTACCAGATGAGTGTCCATGGCTCAAGGCAAAGAGCCAGTTGCATTGAAAGTCCTGCGATATGTTACTTCCATTATGTTATCACTAATTCGTTGCAGGCACGAGGATATGTTTCTAAGGTGAATGATGAGAACATGCTAGTTCTCTGGAAAGCAACAAACCTTGATGTCGGTTATTCTCCCAACCTAGGGGCAATACTTTTGCTACACCTCGCGCATCAAGCAAATCATGCACAAAAGAGATATTGTGTGTGGAGGAGAGATCACCATGTTGTCCAACTCCCTTAGTCTCAACTACAATCACCTTGACCCCACTGTCAGTAACAACCTTGTTAATATTCTTGTTCTTACTAGCGCTGGAATGGTAGTAGTTAGCCGTGGTCGTCATTGCATCGAAAGTTCTGGAGTGGCATACGTGTTGCCTACTCTCATGCCTATCCATTTCTCCATAGAACATGAACAATTACATTTTGTTCCGTAGGTAGGAGATGCAGCTTTTGACCAAGAAGGCCCGGAATCGGAACAAGTGGATGAAGAAGAACTCAACCCAGACGAAGAAGAGGAGTAGCCACAACAAGAAGCCTACACCACATACGCGGACCTCTATAGTCTCCAGGGCTCTATCAATGATATGAGAAGCATCGCCGAGTCCCTTTGAGGCACATATGCCTACATGAATTCAAGCTTCTCTAGCTGGAGCCAAGGATGGGCTCCTGACCAACCACCACAATGATCCCATCAGTTTGGGCTTGCAAAAGCTTAAGCTCGGGGGAGGTCATCTTCACGTCTACATCAAGATGTGGTGGTACTTAAATAAATTGTAATGAATTGTACTTAAGCTTGTTAAGCTTCTAAACACTGATGACCCACAAGTATAGGGGATCTATCATATTCCTTACGACAAGTAAGAGTGTCGAACCCAACGAGGAGTAGAAGGAAATGACAAGCGGTTTTCAGCAAGGTATTCTCTACAAGCACTGAAATTATCAAGAACAGATAGTTGTGTGATAAGATAATTCGTAACGGGTAACAAGTAACAAAAGTAACTAAGGTGCAGAAAGGTGGCCCAATCCTTTTTGTAGCAAGCAAAGCGCTCCCGAGGACACATGGAAATTACTGTCAAGCTAGTTTTCATCATGCTCATATGATTCGCGTTCGTTACTTTGATAATTTGATATGTGGGTGGACTGGTGCTTGGATGCTGCCCTTCCTTGGAAAAGCCTCCCACTTATGATTAACCCCTCTCACAAGCATCCGCAACTACGAAATAAGAATTAAGATAAATCTAACCATAGCATGAAACATATGGATCCAAATCAGCCCCTTATGAAGCAACGCATAAACTAGGGTTTAAGCTTCTGTCACTCTAGCAACCCATCATCTACTTATTACTTCCCAATTCCTCCCCCTAGGCCCAAATCATGGTGAAGTGTCATGTAGTCGACGTTCACATAACACCACTAGAGGAAAGATAACATACATCTCATCAAAATATCGAACGAATACCAAATTCACATGATTACTTATAACAAGACTTCTCCCATGTGCTCAGGAACAAACGTAACTACTCACAAAGCATATTCATGTTCATAATTAGAGGAGTATTAATTATCATTAAGGATCTGAACATATGATCTTCCATCGAATAAACCAACTAGCATCAAGTACAATGAGTAATCAACACTACTAGCAACCCACAGGTACCAATCTGAGGTTTTGAGACAAAGATCGGGTACAAGAGATGAACTAGGGTTTGAGAGGAGATGGTGCTGGTGAAGATGTTGATGGAGATTGACCCCCTCTGGATGAGAGGATCGTTGGTGATGACGATGGTGATGATTTCCCCCTCTGGGAGGGAAGTTTCCCCGGTAGAACAGCTTTGCCGGAGCCCTAGATTGGTTCTGCCCAAGTTCCGCCTCGAGACGGCATCGCTTCTTCCCGGAAGCTTCCTTCTGATTTTTTCCAGGTAAAAACCCTTCATATAGATAAATATGGGCACCGGGGGCCTACCAGGTGGGCGGTAAGGTAGGGGCGTGCCTAGGGGGGTAGAGCGTGCCCTCCACCCTTGTGGATGCCTGGTGGGTCCCCTCTGGTACTTTCTTTGCCCAATATTTTTTTAATATTGCAAAATAATTCTCCGTGAAGTTTCAGGACTTTTGGACTTGTGCAGAATAGGTCTCTCAGATTTTCTCCTTTTCCATTCCAGAATTCCAGCTGCTGGCATTCTCCCTCTTTATGTAAACCTTGTAAAATAAGAGAGAAAAGGCATAAGTATTGTGCTATAATGTGTAATAACAGCCCATAATGCAATAAATATAGATATAAAAGCATGATGCAAAATGGACATATCAACTCCCCCAAGCTTAGACCTCACTTGTCCTCAAGCGAAAGCCGGGATCGAAAAATATGTCCACATGTTTAGAGATAGAGGTGTCGATAATGAAAGTTCAACTATCCCTAGGTGGTTTTGGTAATTCATAACAACATATAGCTCATTGAGCTAATGCTATTCCAAGACTATTATTTCAGGAAGCTCAATGAATGGCATGGCATGGATGATGAAAGTGGATCCCTCAAAATACTAAGGACAAAGGATTGGCTCAAGCTCAAAAGCTCAAGACTCTTCATTTTACATTTTAGTGGTCCAAGATCACATTGAGTCTATTGGAAAAGCCAATACTGTCAAGGAGGGATGAGGTGTTGCTTAATGAGCCTCTTGCTTCATGTGCTTAGTGATATGCTCCAAAACCCTCAGCTACTTTCTCACAATCCACAAATGATCTAAACCCTAAGCCAAAATCGGTCACACCGATTCTTCCTACCCGGCGCCACCGATTTCAAAAGTCATAGCCACTGCCACAAACCCTAGGCAAATCGGTACTACCGATAGGGATCTCGGTCTCACCGAGATGGGATTGTAATCTCTCTGTTTCCCTTCGTAACGTTTCGGTCTAACCGAAGTGAGCGATCGGTCCCACCGAGATTGCAATGTAAACTCTCTGTTTCCCTTCTATAACATTTCGGTCTCACCGAAAAGAGCAAATCGGTCCCACCAAGTTTACCTGACCAACTCTCTGGAAAGCTTATTACCAAAATCGGTCTCACCGAGTTTGTGTAATCGGTCTCACCGAGATTACGTTATGCCCTAACCCTAACCTAATAGGTCTCACCGAGTTGCATGTCGATCCACCGAAAATCACTAACGGTCACTAGGTTTACTAAATCGGTCCGACCGAGTCTGTTGAATCGGTCCCACCGAGTTTGGTAAATTGTGTGTAACAGTTAGATTTTGTGTGGAGGCTATATATACCCCTCCACCTCCTCTTCATTCGTGGAGAGAGCCATCGACTGAACCTACACTTCCAACTTACCATTTACGAGAAAGAACTACCTACTCATGTCTTTGAGGCCAAGATATTCCATTCCTACCATATGAATCTTGATCTCTAGCCTTCCCCAAGTTGCTTTCCACTCAAACCCTCTTTCCACCAGATCCAAATCCTATGAGAGAGAGTTGAGTGTTGGGGAGACTATCATTGAAGCACAAGAGCAAGGAGTTCATCATCAACGCACCATTTGTTACTTCTTGAGAGTGGTGTCTCCTAGATTGGCTAGGTGTCACTTGGGAGCCTCCAACAAGATTGTGGAGTTGAACCAAGGAGTTTGTAAGGGCAAGGAGATCGCCTACTTCGTGAAGATCTACCACTAGTGAGGCAAGTCCTTCGTGGGTGACGGCCATGGTGGGATAGACAAGGTTGCTTCTTCATGGACCCTTCGTGGGTGGAGCCCTCCGTGGACTCGCGCAACCGTTACCCTTCGTGGGTTGAAGTCTCCATCAACGTGGAGGTACGATAGCACCACCTATCGGAACCACGCCAAAAACATCCGTGTCTCCAATTGCGTTTGAATCCTCTCCAAACCCTTCCCTTTACTTTCTTGCAAGTTGCATGCTTTAATTTCCGCTGCCTATATACTCTTTGCATGCTTGCTTGATTTGTGTGATGATTGTTTGACTTGTCCTAAGATAGCTAAAATCATCAAACTCTAAAATTGGGAAAAGGTTAAGTTTTTAATTGGTCAAGTAGTCTAATCACCCCCTCTAGACATACTTCAAGGTCCTACAAGTGGTATCAGAGCTTTGGTCTCCATTTGCTTTGATTTCCGTAGCTTTTGGTGGTCATAGCCTTGGTTTCACAACCTAGGAGAGTATGGCGTCTAGCGAGGGAAATTATCACCATAGAGGTCCTTACTTTGATGGTACTAACTTTTCTAGTTGGAAGCATAAGATGAAAATGCATATTCTCAGACATAACCCCGCCGTTTGGGCAATTATTTGTATTGGCTTGCTAGGTGAATTATTTGATGGGAGAGAGCCGAACCGTGAAGCTAATGCTGAATAATTGAAGATGCTGCAATACAACGCTCAAGCTTGTGATATCATCTTCAACGGATTGTGCCCCAAGAATTCAACAAAATCAGCCGTCTTGAGAATGCAAAAGAAATTTGGGATACTTTGATTGATATGCATGAAGGTACCGAATCCGTCAAGGAATCCAAGTTGGATGTGCTCCAAAGTCAGCTTGACAAGTTCAAAATGAAGGATGGTTAAGGTGTCGCTAAAATGTACTCTAGGCTTGCTCTTATTACAAATGAGATTGCCGGCTTAGGGAGTGAAGAGATGACCGGCAGATTCATCATCAAGAAGATCCTAAGAGCATCGGATGGAAAGTATGATACCGTGTGCACATTGATCCAAATGATGCCAAACTACAAAGATCTCAAGCCAACGGAAGTCATTGGAAGAATTGTTGCTCATGAGATGTCACTCAAGGATAAGGAGGAACTTCACAACAAGTCAAGTGGTGCTTACAAAGCCTCAAGTGAAGCCCCCACATCATCAAGTGAAAAACAAACCTTCAATGAAGAATTGAGCTTAATGGTGAAGAACTTCAACAAATTATACAAGAGTAGAAACAAATAAAGAAGCTCCAAGTCAAGGACTTACCATGACAAAAGATCTTCTAGTCGAGAGCGCAGTTGCTACAATTGTGGGAGGCCTGGACACTATTCCAACGAGTGTACGACACCCTACAAAAGAAGAGAAGATTCTCCAAGAAGAAGAAGCAAAAGAGAAGAATCACCACCAAGAGAGAGAAGGAGTAGAGATGATTGTTATGAACGAAGACCCTCACGGAGAAGCAAGGATTCGGAAAGGAAGGACAAGTCATCAAAGAGCTACACAAAACGAAGACATCAAGCTCATGTTGGTGAATGGGTATCCGGATCCGACTCCGACGAACACTCCGAGAGAAGCTATCACTCCGACTTCGAATATACTCAAGATGAAGGTGTTGCTGGTCTAGCACTTGTGTCAACCAACTCCTACGACATATTTGATTCACCAAATGAAGGAATTGGAAGATGCTTCATGGCCAAAGGTCCAAAGGTAACACATCATGAGTATGTTGATTTCAATAGTGATGAAGATGACTTGCTTGTGGATGATGATTTACTTGTTGACAACTCTAGTGATGAATACTATGATGAAACGTCAATTAATCATGCTAATCAAGATAAAACAAATGACAATGGTAAGGAGAAGATTGAGCTTCTAACTAAAGAACTAAACACTCTTAAGTTGGCTCATGAAACTATCTTCGAAGATAATCGAGAACTTTTAAGGGCTCATGAGAAGTTATGCTTTGAAAAGCTCAATCTTGAGCAAGAGCATGAGTTCTTAAAAGCAATCAATGATGATCTCCGTAAGAAAATCTCTTCTTACATTGCCAAGCGTTTACTCCTATCTACTTACATGCCTCAAGTCAAGTCTAGTAACAAGTACAAGAAAGATACTTCCTCTAGTAGTAACAATAATAATGTCAAATCCAATATTGTTGCTTCTAGTAGTTCTCTTGATTCCACTAATGATTCTCTTAGCCAAGTTACACTTGAGCAAGAAAATAGCTTATTGAAGGGAATTATAGAGAAATGTGTTTACAAGAGCCTTGCCGGGAGTAAGCAATTCGAGGAAATTGTACACAAGCAAGGAAGACACCGGAAGAATCAAGGTGTTGGTTTTGAACGAAAGTTCAATGCCAATGGAGTTGAGTGGGAAGAAGATCAATATCCCAAGACAAAGTTTGTTCCTCAACAAGATAAGTATGATCCTACTTCCTTCAAGGGAACACAAGCACAAGATGATCTTCCACCACAAGACCACAAGAACAAAGGCAAGGACAAGCTTCAAGAAGAGATTGATGCATTTGAAGAAGCACCTAAGGCCTCGTTCAAGTGGATTCCCAAGACTACTACAAGTTCTACTTCATCAAGTACAACTACAACTCCAAGGATTCCCATCAAGATGATGTGGATCCCGAAGAAGAAGAACTAGAGAGTTCTTGAGGGTGACTCCACCAACATTCTTCACACATATCATTATGGCAAGGACAAGTGCAATCAACTTCCACATCTTGCACTAGTTCAAGGAGTCACAAACCCTCATGTTGGTAAGGCAAGGGACAAGGTAACCTAATGATTTCATGGACATCATCTTGTGTGTGCATCACTCTATGTCTATGGATATTCTTGTTTGTTCCTTGTGGGACTAACCCATGTAGGCAAGTTGAAAGTGCAACTCACTCCAAAGGATTGCTCCCATTGATCTACATCAACATTGAGCATCCACATCTTCAACACCTACATGAAGTCATCATTGACAAAAGCCAAGGTTAGTTCATCCCTCTAAGGGGGGATCTCACATCTAGGGGGAGCTTAACTCTAATAATTGAGTCAAAGCAACTCTAATGGTGTGAACACATCAATGCATTATGTAAAAGTGGTAACCCCACTTGAGCTTAAACGATGAGTATGACCTATGATCAAATATTTATCATTTGACTCCTAAGTCAATATAGTCATATATAGATGATCTAGTCATCGCCGATTGTTTGATAGATGCTAGAATTGGTTGTGCATGCTTTGCCACACATTTCATTTGCTATCTTTTTGTGTGAGCATGTTGGTGCATATTTTACTCATTCAAGGACATCCACTTGTTGTTTTGATTGTTTGGTGCTTTCTTATTTTGGCCAAGTGGATGGACAAGAATGCCTAAGAACTTTCTCTAGCTATCTATGCTTTTCTCGTCTCAAACTCTATTCATGCTACATCACAAAATTTGATCAAGTCAGATTCGAACCACTCTGTGTGAGGAGCACTCAGAGTCCCCGATTCGTCATAGACTTAAACTTCCAAAACTTCTCTATGATTCTCGGTCTGACCGATTCCTCCATTTCAGTCCTACCGAGATCACTAAGTCGATCTAGGTTTTCAATCTCGGTGCAACCGATTTGAACTTTTCGGTCACACCGAGTTGCTGTAACTGAACACAGTTATGCATCTCGGTGCCACCGAGTTGTTGCACTCAGTCACACCGACAGGGTCGGGCTATATATAGTCACGGGCAAAATTTTGGAAATTTCTCCGAACCCCTTCGCATGCGAAATAGCTCGCTCTGCCTCCAAGGTCTCCGGATCGTCTCCTCGTCGCCAGCCGCCTCCTGTCGCTGGTCTCCGCCGCCGTCAACGGAATTCAACCCCGCCGTTGCCGCCGTAGCGAGTTCATCGCCGAGCTAGGGTATGGACTCGATCACAGTGCTATCCTCGTCCGATTCCTAGCACATTGTGTTCTTATTGATTCTTGCCACGATTGAAACACTCCTATCCAGTCAATGCAATCCGTAGATTAGATGAGATTTGAAAATTTAGGGTTAGGTCTCAGCTGAAACCATCTCGGACCCACCGAGTTGAAAAACTCGGTCCCACCGATTTGGCTTATGCCATTGCACTAGTAACTCTCGGTCTGACCGAGATTGCTAATCGGTGCGACCGATTTTAGGACTTTGTGAAACCTTAGCAGTCTCGGTGCCACCGAACTGTGACTCATTCCAACCGAGTTCATCAGTTTAGGTTCCAAAACTGCTTCGGTATCACCGAGTTTGAAAATCGGTTGATCCGAAATGCTTTCTGTGGAAAACTAAAACTGAATTTTTGAATCATTCTTTTGCAAAAATCTCTGCATTTTGTGATGCTCATCCACTCTATCTCATCTACAACTCTTCACAGGGTCAGCAGTCAATGTTTGCAGCATGTCAGACCAGAGTGACAGCCAGAACATGTCAGCAGAGCAGATTGACATGAGTGAGGGTACTAGTCCCTCCAGCACTCCAGATGAAGGCAGCAGGAGCACTCCTAGCAACCTGCATAAGGCTGCTACCAGGCAAAGGAAGAAGAGAACTTCAGACTCTGAAGATGAGGATTATGGAGCAGAAGAAGATGAGGCTACCTCCAAGAAAGTAGTACTCAAAAAGGAGTATGGCTCGACCAAAGCATACAAAGCCGTGCATGAAGATTAAAAGGCCTGCAGGAAGACAACCAATGTCCAAAGCCAGTAGACTCAACTAAACTGCCTGAGAAGCCTGATCCCAAAGAACCAAATTTGAAGGAAAGAAAAGGAAGGAAAGGGTCAAGAAGACCATGGCCGAGTTGTTGGGCAACCTTCCATGATGGAAGAGGAAGAAGAGCTTGCTGCACCAGCACCCAAGGCACCAAAGCTTATGGGTGATGCTATTAGATCAGGGGCTGCAACATCTAAGCCCAAGGAAGCACCCAAAGCTGCCCCGAAGGCCAAGTCTGCACCAAAGAGGAATACCAGGATTATTCTAGCTGCTGAGAAGAACAAGGACCCAGTGCCTGAGGTTGCTGAGGAGGAAGATGAAGAAGGACAAGTTCCGAGGAAGCTCAAACCCAAGATACCAGACCACAATGATGCCCATCCTGTGGCTGAGGACATGAACATCAAAAAAGATTCAGGGTTGAGGCTATGGAGGTTGGCAGATCCATATGCCACAAGGAGAAGGACTGCTATTGATTACAGGTTCCATACAAAGGAACAGCAGGACTTCTATGAGACAATCTTGTTGGACAAGAAGCCCATTGTGTGTGATATGAGGTGGGTCGACTGGACCTACATGAAGGAAAATGAAGAGCACTATCCTGGAGTGCAAGATAGTTTTGTTGCTTGTGGAGTTGCAGATTTTGTTGGGCAAAAGCTCACCAACTGGAATGATGAACTTATCATGCAGTTCTACTCCACAAAGACACTTCTATCCAGATGGGAGGATAGTTTGGATGTCTCAAGGTACAAGGTACCGATCAAGCTGTTAGGAGTGGGCAAAACTGATAAATGCCCCAAAGGAAAATGATGATGACCTGGATGTATATGCCAAGAAGAAAATGGGACACAATACCATGGCGCATATGTACAAGGAGATCCCAGACAAAGCCCTAGAGACTTTCTCTTTTGGGTCAGTCCACTTTCTTCTGTCAAGGCTGCCTACAATCAATTGGATCCTAAGGCACACTCTATTGCCTAAGTCAGGTGACCACAACATGATCAGAGGGCATGCAATCAATATGTTGCATTTATTTGACGTGCCTCAGAAATTCAAGGTCATGAGCCTTATAGTTGAAACCATTAAGAGGACTGCAGCAGATCATAAGAGGAGTTGTGGATATGCCCTCGATTCAGTAGTTGATTAACTCAAAGATGGGCACAGGCAAATATCTATTGGATAAGGAACATTTTCCACTTTATCCAGACTTTGAGGACAATGAGGTTGTCATGAATGAGAATGATCCATCATTAGTTCAAGCTCAAGAGAAGAAGGAGAAGGCGAGGAAGGAGAAGGCTGCCAAGATGCCAACTCGAGAGGAGGCATCTGAGTATTTCTTGAAGAACAAGCAGGAGCAGCTTGGTTACTTGATAGCATCATCTCTGAGGATTGAGAAGGGATTGGCCACCCTCACTCAAAATCAGGAGAGCTTGGAAAGAATCATGGAACAAAAATTCTATGATCTAGATGTCAAAGTAACTGAGATTGATCGGGTTGTGGAGCAGCTGCAGGATGACATGCAGGAGAGGAAGGGCAAGACTACCACCAATGTATTTGCCAGAGTGCCTAGAGCTCAGAGATCAGATGCAAGTGCGATGCAGACACTAGAGCAACATCATGCACTAGCCACAGCTCCTACAGCCTCCAAAGTGCAACCAGCTCCAAAGACTAACTCCTCCAGCTCCCTTTACATCAATCAAGTCTTCGTCCAAGGAGCCATCTCTACACCACCACCTGAAGATCAAGCCTGAGAGTCGATCTAGCACTATGCATTTTCTATGAACTTTTTGGTAACTTGTTGCCAAAGGGGGAGAAAAATGGATCATAGGCTTCGAGAGAGAGAGAGAGTGTCGCTTTTGTTCTCTCTTGATTTGGTGGTTCAAACTTGTTTGCTTTTGATTGCTTGAGATACTATGCTATTCTTGTGAGACATTGATGATCATGTGTTTGATCATAAGCTACACTTATGCATGTTTGATGACATTATCTTATCTATCCTATGTGATCATTCACCTTGCTTGGTGATGAGTGCATGTATTCAATCTTTATCATTTTGAGCGCTCCACCAAGATGTATGTGACGTGGAAGAGTAACCCATGAGCCTAATTCCTTGTGCATTTGCAGTCCAAAGCAAATCTTAAACTATGCACAAATTTAGGGGGAGCTCTTGCTTATTACATACTTCTCAAAGCGACGATGCTTTTCAATCTTATTATCATTTGTCGAAGCTTTGATCTGTATGTTGTCATCAATTACCAAAAAGGGGGAGACTGAAAGTGCAACTATCCCTAGGTGGTTTTGGTAATTCATAACAACATATAGCTCATTGAGCTAATGCTATTCCAAGACTATTATTTCAGGAAATCTCAATGAATGGCATGGCATGGATGATGAAAGTGGATCCCTCAAAATACTAAGGACAAAGGATTGGCTCAAGCTCAAAAGCTCAAAACTCTTCATTTTACATTTTAGTGGTCCAAGATCACATTGAGTCTATAGGAAAAGCCAATACTATCAAGGAGGGATGAGGTGTTGCTTAATGAGCCTCTTGCTTCATGTGCTTAGTGATATGCTCCAAAACCCTCGGCTACTTTCTCACAATCCACAAATGACCTAAACCCTAAGCCAAAATCGGTCACACCGATTCTTCCTACCCGGCGCCACCGATTTCAAAAGTCATAGCCACTGCCACAAACCCTAGGCAAATCGGTCCTACCGATAGGGATCTCGGTCTCACCGAGATGGGATTGTAATATCTCTGTTTCCCTTCGTAACGTTTCGGTCTAACCGAAGTGAGCGATCGGTCCCACCGAGATTGCAATGTAAACTCTCTGTTTCCCTTTTGTAACATTTCGGTCTCACCGAAAAGAGCAAATCGGTCCCACCGAGTTTACCTGACCAACTCTGGAAAGCTTATTACCAAAATCGGTCTCACCGAGTTTGTGTAATCGGTCTCACCAAGATTACGTTATGCCCTAACCCTAACCAAATCGGTCTCACCGAAGTTGCATGTCGATCCCACGAAAATCACTAACGGTCACTAGGTTTACTAAATCGGTCCGACCGAGTCTGTTGAATCGGTCCCACCGAGTTTGGTAAATTGTGTGTAACAGTTAGATTTTGTGTGGAGGCTATATACCCCTCCACCTCCTCTTCATTCGTGGAGAGAGCCATCAGACTGAACCTACACTTCCAACTTACCATTTCTAAGAAAGAACTACCTACTCATGTGCTGAGACCAAGATATTCCATTCCTACCATATGAATCTTGATCTCTAGCCTTCCCCAAGTTGCTTTCCACTCAAACCCTCTTTCCACCAGATCCAAATCCTATGAGAGAGAGTTGAGTGTTGGGAGACTATCATTTGAAGCACAAGAGCAAGGAGTTCATCATCAACGCACCATTTGTTACTTCTTGGAGAGTGGTGTCTCCTAGATTGGCTAGGTGTCACTTGGGAGCCTCCGACAAGATTGTGGAGTTGAACCAAGGAGTTTGTAAGGGCAAGGAGATCGCCTACTTCGTGAAGATCTACCGCTAGTGAGGCAAGTCCTTCGTGGGCGACGGCCATGGTGGGATAGACAAGGTTGCTTCTTCGTGGACCCTTCGTGGGTGGAGCCCTCCGTGGACTCAGCAAGAATGTTACCCTTCGTGGGTTGAAGTCTCCATCAACGTGGAGGTACGATAGCACCACCTATCGGAACCACGCCAAAAACATCCGTGTCTCCAATTGCGTTTGAATCCTCCAAACCCTTCCCTTTACTTTCTTGCAAGTTGCATGCTTTAATTTCCGCTGCCTATATACTCTTTGCATGCTTGCTTGATTTGTGTGATGATTGCTTGACTTGTCCTAAGATAGCTAAAATCTGTCAAACTCTAAAATTGGGAAAAGGTTAAGTTTTTAATTGGTCAAGTAGTCTAATCACCCCCCCTCTAGACATACTTCAAGGTCCTACAAATAAAAATAAAAATACGGACATTAGGGCATCATGATCATCTTTGGAACAGCAACATATATCGTCATATAATTTCTTATGCCAAAGTAACTAATGCGGAGCATCCCTCATTCATCCCCATGGAAGTTTCGTCACCACCGCAAGCACGAGGAGTACCAATGACAAGAGTCCGTGCACTCGTCATCGAAACCGAGGTTAACTCTTTCATCTTTGAACTTCATTCGGATTCACATGAGAGTTGGGTTCTACCTCAAATGGATACATTGTGCATTCTTAGGTACCAAGGAGAAGACCGTGAGGAGGCATGGAGGGATCACCAAGTCCACATGGAGCCCCAAGGAGAAGAAGGAACTCCCAGACGCGGAACACCGGAGGCCTAAGACCACCCTGGGTGCCCGGCCTCCTAAGACCTAGGTGCCCAGACCCCAAGCCCCAAAGGGCGCAGCCCCTATGTCCACCCCGGGTGCCCGCACCCCGACCACCGGGTGCCCGGCCCCCTCCCAGGTGCCACCCCGGGTCCCTGGTCTTCTACTCCCCGACGACCCCTGGTGCCCGGATCACTTCACTCCGGGTGCCCGGACTCCACCGAAAGTGCCTGTGTGCATCTTGGGATAAATGACCCTTGTACCCCTATTTTCCTCTTATTTCGTCGCTAGACTATAAGTACTCTTCCCCTAGCTCATTAGAGAGGATAGCAAAGTATTTGATAGACAAAGAGAGAGCTTTGCTCATCTTCCTCCTTTTGTAGATCTAGACCTCCTCTTGGAGAAGCTCCTCCTGGAGATCAAGCCCTCCTCTTGGAGAAGCTCCTATTGGAGATCAAGCCCTCCTCTTGGAGGAGGATCCTCATCATAGGATCATCAAGACCTCTTTCCTCATAGGATTGGGATGAACTAGTTACCTCTTGTATCTTCTTGTTTTGGATTTGGACCTTTGTATCTCTCTTTGTGTGATTGGATCTAGCACATGTGCGATTGGATCAAGTCAATTTGAGTGTTCCTCTTGTTTTCCCCTTTGTGTTCTTATTGTTCGGGGGGATTTGCTCTACGATTCGTGAAAGATCTCCATATATGGTTCCACCCTACAACATATTGGTATCATGATCCATGGTTTCTCACGAAATTGGAGCCCCCCTTCTTGTTCTCTAGCCTAATTTTGTTGTGTTCTTCCCCAATTTTGAAAAATCCCCACCAAAAATAGCCCTAATTTTTTGCGATTTCTTGGTTTGATGATGTTTTGTTGGATTTGACCCATGGATTTGCTTGGTTTCAAGTGGATCTAGCCTTCCCCAATCCATCTCCACCTTTCCCACCATGAAATCCACCAATTTCTTCCATTTTTTCCACAAATTTCCGCCCAAATCAGTGACACCCGGGCAAGTTCCGCCCAACCCCGCTGACCACCCCGGGTGCCGCACCTTCGACCCCCGGGCACCCGCACCACCCAGAATCAGCCCACCAAAAAAAACCGTTTCGGCCATAACTTTCACTCTCGAAGTCCGATTTTGACGTTCTTTAGCTCGTTTAGTAGCTATTGACATCCCCCATCCATATAGATAGGTTCCAACATCATTTGACTCCATCAAATGTTTGGCATTTTGGCATCTTTGCCTAGGCCATCCACCATATCATCCGCAAAACCATCAAGCTTTCGCAACCTAACCTATTTTGCTCCATTTAGCATTTGTGGTTTCTTGAGTTGTGACTTGAGTCTCCTAATGTGTTTCGGCTACTTAGTGACGGTTGCTTTGTCATCAACCACCACCACCACTTCCGCATTGCTAACTCCGGAACCATCAACGCATTTCGCTACCACCATTTGACATTTTGCATTAAGATTTTGAGTTCGTGATTTTTCCGTTTCCTAGGGTGTTTCAGCTAACTAGGAATGGTTCGACATCGAAAACACCGCCGCTCAACTTCGACAAGGATTTCACATCGACCACCTTCACCAATTTGACACCCTAACCGTAAGCAAGAAGGGTAACCTCTATATCATCTTGGTATCATGGTATCCCATCATTGTATATTCCCCTTGCCATTACATTGTTAACCCCTTAGCCCATTTCGCGTCACTTGCCTATCGAGACTAGCCATTGAGTATTGCCGGTGATGTTACTTGTGCACATTAGTGATCATCGATCTGCACCTTCCATTGCGTACATACCATATAATATTGGTATCATCTTGGTATCATAGTACCATCCCTTGTGTCACAAGATTGTTCCCGCATATACACAATAGCTATCTTGATTTGTGCATTTCGCATAAGTGGCCATACAAAACAAGAGAATAAGCTTTTAAGCAAAAAGAGAGCAAAGACACTTGTAAGCAAGAGCCATAGCATCATTGAGGGAGTCCTGGATTATGGGGTCCTCGGGTGTCGGGGCTATGTGACGTGACAGACAGATGGGCCGTGAAGATACAAGATAGAAGGCCCTCCCCCGTGTCCGGTTGGGACTCTCCTTTGCGTGGATGGCAAGCTTGGCGTTTTAACATGAAGATTCCTTTTTCTGTAAACCGACTTTGTACAACCCTAGTCCCCTCCAGTGTCTATATAAACCGGAGGGTTTAGTCCGTAGAGGCAATCATAATCATTCAGTCTAGACATCTAGGGTTTAGCCATTACGATCTCGTGGTAGATCAACTCTTGTAACCCCTATACTCATCAAAGTCAATCAAGCAGGAAGTAGGGTATTACCTCCATCAAGAGGGCCCGAACCTGGGTAAACATCGTGTTCCCTGCCTCCTGTTACCTTCGATCCTTAGACGCATAGTTCGGGACCCCCTACCCGAGATCTGCCGGTTTTGACACCGACATTGGTGCTTTCATTGAGAGTTCCACTGTGCTGTCGTCGAAAGGCTCGATGGTTCCATCAATCATCTACAACAATGCTGCCGCGAAGGAGATTTTTCTCCCCGACCAGATCTTTGTATTCGGCGGCTTTGTACTGCGTGCCAACTCGGTTGGCCACCTGGAGCAGATGGACAGCTACGCCCCTGGTCACCAGATCAGTTTTGGAAATCTGAACTATGTCGCTGATGTCCAAGGAGACTTGATATTCCAAGGGTTCACGGCCCCAGCCACCGCTCCGGCCTTAGATCTGGAGTGCGTCACCAGGTCCGAAGATGGGAGTCTAGAGCCCGCCGGACTCTCTGCGGCCTTAGAGCTCAACACCGGAAAACCCGAGAGAATAGCGTCTCCGGCCATCATTTCAAAGTCGGACTGTCCTCCGGACACTAATTCCGAACCCTAGAGGCCCGCGTCATGCGAGCTCGGCCCGGAAACTTCCGACCCCATCCAAACCTCGCTCTTAAACGAGGCTCTGGATTTAATGCGATCCCTCGTCATCGCAGAGGAATCGCTTCCGAATTGCGCCCAGCCCGGACTAGGGGTAGAAAATAGGGAATTTTACTTCCCACCTACCTCCCACTTTATAGCCACTGTCGAGGATCTAACCGACATGCTTGACTACGCCTTCGAAGACATCGACGGTATGGACGACGATGCCGGAGAGGAGCAGACCCAAAACCCCCCGTTCACCGGACGCTGGACGGCCACCTCCTCATACGACGTATACATGGTGGACACACCCAAAGAAGGCGACAATGATGGGGAGAAGAACCCAGTCGAGGATAAACCTCCTGAGATACAACTAAAACGTCGACGTCAGTGGCACCGCTATAAATTGCATCGTGAAAAAGGCAGCAATACCGGCACCGGAAACAATGATACTCCAGAGAACGCCAAAGACCAAGACAACCCCATCGAACCAACATCTGAAAAGGATGATCAGGATGACGGGCAGGTCGACCCTGAGGAGCAAGCAGGGAATGAAGACTCGGAGGATAGCAACTACCTACCACTCTCCAAGGACGAGTGAGCCTCGGCGACGAAGATTTTATCATGCCAGAGGAACCCCTCGAACAAGAGCGCTTTAAGCGCCGGCTAATACCCACAGCTAGAAGCCTAAAATAGAAACAACATAAGCTTCAAGCTGACCAATATCTGCTCAACGCCAGATGGACTAATGTCCTGGCAGCCAAAGAATACGGCCTCGAGCGCCCAAAAAAGAGTTACCCGAAGCATAAGCTGCTACCCCAATTCGACGATGAGGCATTGGAGCCCATACCACCCATGCGTAATGCGGCTAACGGACTCGATCGACCGCCACGTGGCCGGGACAGAACGTCAACTCAAGCCGAACACCAGCCCACACCACCTCGTCATAAAAGCAGAGAAACAAGAGCTCGGGGATACACATATGACCTACGACATGACCTAGAAAATAGAACGGGTCAGACCCGATCAATCTACGGATCACGGGGGCATGCACCGACGCGAGAAGATGGCTATCAAGCCTGGCGCGACGAGTATAACCACGCCCGGGCCGAAAACCGCATACGGACTTCATCCGAGCTGCGTTGTGACATGGCCCGATAAAAAGGCGCCGCACACCCCCTATGCTTCACTAATGATGTAATGGAGCACCAGTTCCCTGAAGGGTTTAAACCCATGAACATTGAATCATATGACGGCACAACAGATCCAGCAGTATGGATTGAAGATTTTCTTCTCAACATTCACATGGCTCACGGTGATGATCTCCACACCATCAAATACCTTCCCCTAAAATTTAAGGGGCCAGCTCGGCACTGGTTAAACAGCCTCCCAGAAAACTCTATTGGAAGCTGGGAAGACTTCGAAGATGCCTTCAGAGACAACTTCCAAGGCACTTATATCCGGCCTCCGGATGCCGATGACCTCAGTCATATAGTGCAAAAATCCGGAGAGTCAGTCAGGAAATTCTGGACCAGTTTCCTAATTAAAAAGAACCAGATTGTCGACTGTCCGGACACCGAAGCCCTAGCGGCCTTCAAAAAATAGAATCAGTGATGAATGGCTCGCCCGACACCTCGGCTAAGAAAAGCCGAAGTCCATGGAGCCCTTACAACACTACCTGCTTCTCTGCGGGCGAGGATAGCTGGCTAGCCTGTAGCGGTAACAGTACCAGCGACCCCGGCACTTCCGAAGCCAGAAACGACAACAGAAGGCCCAAACACAACAAATACAAGTGTCGGAGCAACAATGATGACACAGAGAACATGGCAGTCAACGTTGGATTCAGTGGCTCCAAATCCGGTCAAGGAAGAAGTCGTTCAAACGAAACAAAGACGGTTCATCAAGCCTGGACCGAATACTTGATCGACCCTACCAGATCCACGGCACTCCTGATAAGCCTGCCAACCACACCAAGAGAAGTTGTTGGGTCTTCAAACATGTCGTCAAGTTAAATGCCAAACATAAGGAGAAAGGGTCACCCAGTGAGGATGACGACGAGGAACCTCGCGCACCGAAAACCGGGGGACAGAACAAATTTCCCCCCGAAGACGGTGAATATGATATATGTCACCCATATCCCCAAGAGGGAGCGCAAGCACGCGCTAAGGGACGTCTATGCGATAGAGCCAGTCGCCCCAAAATTCAACCCATGGTCGGCCTGTCCGATCACTTTCGATCGCAGGGACCATCCGACCAGTATCCTTCATGGAGGTTCGGCCGCATTAGTCCTCGATCCAATCATCGATGGGTTCCACCTTACGCGAGTCCTCATGGACGGCGGCAGTAGCGTCAACCTGCTCTATCAGGACATAGTCTGCAAGATGGGTATTGATCCGTCAAGAATCAAGCCCACTAAAACTACCTTTAAAGGATTGATACCCGGCGTAGAGGCCCACTGCACGGGCTCAATCACATTGGAAGTGGTCTTTGGTTCGCCGGAAAACTTCCGCACCGAAGACTTGATCTTCATATCGTCCCCTTCGGCAGTGGCTACCATGCACTACTCAGACAAACAGCGTTCGCTCGCTTCAATGCAGTCCCGCACTATGCCTACCTCAAACTCAAGATGCCCGGACCACGCGGTGTTATAACAGTGAACGGAAACATGGAAGGCTCCCTCCGCACTGAGGAGCACACCGCGGCCCTGGCAGCGGAAGTATAGGGTGGCCTCATCAAGCCAACTATTGCATCGGCAGCCAAGTCCTCGGACACTGTCAAACGAGTCTGGACTACCCCGTTGTACGACAGTCCAGCTCGTCAGGAGCTCGATTAGCAATTCGGCCTCCATCTCAGCCCCTACCAAATCGTGGCATATGTACCACGCGTACATAATTACACACTAAAAATACCATGGGAAAGGATGGAGGCATCATAAAGGACAAGGTCTACAGTATGGCTAAACCCTATCAGGACACTCACATTTCCTTTTTTTCTTTTTTTCCAGGTTCCTTACAACCCACATCACCCTTTCGACGGTACCAAGGCCTCTTTCCGTGGCCTATTATGAAAACACCGGTCGATGATCCTCTCAAAGGACAATACACCAAGGAGAAAAGCAGCATAGACGCGTGCCAGAGCACCTAAAGGATCTTTAAAGATCACCTCGTCCGCTTTCAGGGTGCATGCACAGCTTCCCCTTGTGTTCGGCATGTAAAATAGCCTTGTTGCTTATTTCACTATTTGTATCAATATGTTTTGATGTATGAATCAGACTATAATGGAAACTGTTTTTAGCCCAAACCTACGTGGCGTTGGCTTATCTCTTAACATGTGTTTCCCTATTTTTGTCTGATCGTCATGTACAACTTGGTATGACCTAAATCGCCAGGGGCTTTATTAAACCGCGTACATCTTTAAAATACTACAACAAAGTCCGAACACTTTCATAGTGCAATTCAGCGTCCCGAATATAGCATTATATGCATTGGCTCCGAATCATGTCTTTGGTCAATAGTTGGGTTGCCCGGCTTTTGTGGTTATTACCTTACGTTCCGCTTGGTCGGCTAAGGTAGTAAAGGGAGAAATACTGCGATTGTGTTTCTGGTTCATCCGGATAAACACCTCAGTAGAGAAAGCCGAAAACTGACTGTCATGATGTGGCGAGAGCTGGTCAGCTATTCGATGACTAAGTATAAAACTCTCGTGATTTTTTCTGCATTATGCGATAGGCCGGCCTTCACCCGGCCGGGCATTTATAGCACCCAAGTTTGGATAATCGAACAATACTAGGGGCTGCGCCCACACTCCTATTGTAAAACTCCTATGGCTAAGTGAGGGCGATAAAGCGACATAGTCCGATTGCCTGGTTCGCCGCACTAACACCTCCTTCGCGGACCAATACGTTGGGTCAAGTGTGTTTAAGTGTTATACTGAACACCCCGTACTTCCTACGTGGGGGCTGAAGCTGACGACAAGCCAACTCTCAGATGTTGTAAACAGCCGCATAGGAGGAGATATTTTAAAATAAAGCAAGCAACATATCATACATAAAGCCTTGTTTCATAATACATGATTGGACATCATAGATACAATCATTAAAAAAATGATATCCTTTGAACACTGGCCCTCCACAATGCGGGATCCTTTCAGGACATCATCGAAATACCGCTCCGGCATGCGGTGCTCTTTGCCAGCGGGCGGTCCCTCGGTTGCAAGCTTGATGGCGTCCCTCTTCGCCCACTGCACCTTGACACGGGCGAAGGCCATCCGCGCACCTTCAATGCAAACCGACTGCTTCACGACATCAAGCCGACGGCAGGCGCTGACCAGCCGCTTCACGAGACCGAAGTGGCTACTGGGCATGGGTTCGGCGAGCCAAAGACGGATTATCAAATCCCTCATGGCCAATTCAGCCACCCTATGTAGTTCGGTCCATTGCTTCAGCTGATCGCTGAGGGGCACGGGATGCTCTGGCGCAAGGTACTGCGACCAGAACAGCTTCTCCGTTGAGCTCCCCTCCTCGGTCCGGAAGAACTCCGTGGCATCAGCAACACTCCGGGGCATGTCCGCAAACACTCTTGGAGAACTCCAAATCTGGGTTAGCAAGATATACCTTTTCCTCACAAATTTGCTCTGCATGTTACAGACCTTACCCGCCGCAATTTTCTTTGCCTCTTGGATCTCCCGGACAGCACTTTGGGCTTCGGCTCGGGCTTCTTGTGCACTTTGGAGTGCCTTAGCAAGTTTGGAATTTGGCTCCAAACTCTTGCGCTCTAAGGACTCGCATTTGCCTATGGCATCCTTGAGCTCTTGCTGGACTTCCTCCACTCGCGATTCATGTTTAAGGAAGGAGGCTCGCTCCTCCTCCGCCTCCTTCTTGGCCTCGGTTAGCGCACTCTTGAGGGCCTCGACCTCAGATGTGTCAACTACAAACATAATTATGCAACTCATTCAGATAACACATCAGAGCTGACATCATTTCAGACGTGTTTCGGTATCACATACCTTGCTTTTCTTCTAACTTCCGCCTTAGCTCGGACGCTTCGGTGGCATGGGCAGCCGCCGCCTGTTTTGCGGCATGTTTGTTCAAACAGACATGTACGTTAGCCTCTTGCGTGAGTTATTAGATCCTTTGTTCGGTTTTTCTTTCCGGACACCGAACAGAGTCTCAGGGGCTACAGTCTATACACAGGCACTCTTTTATACAGCTAAAAGATACTGTAAAGCACGTACCTCAAAGCCTCTTAAAAGGCTAGTGTAGGCTTCGCTCAGTCCGCTTTTCATGGACTGAACCTTTTCAATCACTGTACCCATAGGGGTACGATGTTCTTCCACAATGGTGACGCTCTGAAGTGCTCTCACTAGAGTATCTGGCGCCTCCGCATTGATAGAGGATGTCGGTGTTGTATGTGCGCCCCCTTCTGGTAAAGAGGGTTGCTCATCTGTCCCAGGAACCGTGTGGGTTTCTGGAACGACATTTGGTTGGGGGCCAAACTGGACATGGCCCCGTATCCAGTCTCCATGGGGTTTGGTTCCCCCATGTTCTTGGCAGCCGAGGTGTCACCCTTCGACACCATCTTGGCAGCTTCCGGCACCTCTCCCTATTCCGGAAGGGTCCTTTGGGACGACACCTCTGTGTTATCCACTTCAGTGGGGGAGGAAGCTGGTGGAGGCGACTTGCTCTCCATCATGTTCGGACCCAGCGAATTCTGAAAGAGGAGGATCGCTGGGGGAGGACCTGAACCGGACTACAACATACAATTTAAATGCATTACAACTATAAGCCAGAAAAGTCGGACATACATATATACCTTTGAGTACTTACGATCCGGCCAGGGGCTTCGGCCTGGGGCGCCACTCGTCGGCGTCCGATTCGGAGTCATCCGTAAGGGAGGTTCTCCCTTTCGTGGACGCCTCCGCCTCTAGATCAGCGGAGGCTACCCTCTTCTTCTTCTCCCCCTTAGGGGGGAATTGCTCTCTTCCTCCTCCTCTTCCTCTTCTTCAGGGGAGGAGAGGGTTCTGGTGTCCTCGGACACTACGTCCGAAGCACCCTTACGGCGGAGGCCACTCTTGGCCTCCTTGCCCTTCTTCTTGGCTTTCTTTTCCAGCGCCTGGTATGGCGCCGGAACCAGCATCCTTGTCAATAGAGGAATAGCTGAGTCTTCGGGCAGCGGAGCCGGACAGTGGATCCATTCCGATTTCTTCGTCCAGCCCGGCGAAAGAAAATGGAGAGTTCAGCGTGCTCCTTGGACTCGCAAAGTAAGTTTATCAAATAACTTACGGGGATCGCAGCGTGGGTGCTGTCATAGCCAAGGTCTTTGGTTGTCTCCGGCCATGACTTCTGGGTCTTGAAGAGCAGCTTCCACATGTCTTCGTGCTTCCTACTGAAGAACCGCTGCAGTGTCCGGGGACCGGCCGGGTCAAACTCCCACATGAACTCTTGACGCGCCTGACAGGGGAGAATTCGGCGGAAGAGCATCACCTAGATCACGCTAGCGAGGCTGGTATTTTTATCCACCATGCTCTTGATGCGCTTCTGCAGCATCATCACCTCGTCAGACGACGCCCAGTCCAGGCCCTTGTTGAGCCAGGATGCCAGCCGCATTGGGGGTCCGGAATTGAACTTCGTAGGAGCGGCCCATGTGGAGTCACGGGGCTCTGTGATGTAGAACCACTCCTGCTGCCATCCCTTCACGGTCTCCACGAAGGTGCCCTTGGGCCAAGTGACATTGGGAAGTTTGCTCACCATAGCGGCACCGCAATCCGTGTGCTGGCCGTCCACCACTTTCGGCTTCACGTTGAAGACCTTGAGCCATAGGCCAAAGTTGGGGGGAAATGCGTAGGAATGCCTCGCATCTGACGATAAACGCCTTGAAATGTTGAGGAAGAATTTGGGGCTAGATCATGGAAATCTAGCCCGTAGTAAAACATGAGGCTGCGGACAAAAGGATGAAGGGGAAACCCCAGTCCACGGAGGAAATGAGGGATAAACACTACCCTCTCGTTGGGCTTTGGTGTGGGATGATATGTTTTTTGGCCGGGAGCCGGTGGGCAATCTCCTTGGCCAGGTACCCCGCTTCCCGGAGTTCCTTGATGTTTCTCTCCGTAACGGAGGAAACCATCCACTTGCCCTGTGCTCCGGAGCCGGACATGGCTGGAGTACTTTCTGGGGATGGAGACGATTGAAGCTTGGGCGCTGGAGCTTGAGGGCGGATGGACTAAGGAAGAGGAAGGCATGGGGTAAAGAGGAGAAACCTTATCTCCTTATAAAGGCAGTGAATATCATGCGTCCCCCCACGAGCCTTAAAGCTCGCCTATTCCCAAGGGGTCGTGCGAAATGGCACGGTTGGGTTTTCCAAACCCTTATTGATGAGAATCCTGTAATAAGGGGGCACGATCTCTGCTTTGACAAGACGTGCCACCGGAGGTTGCGTCTCGAAACGCGAAACGGGAGGCCGAAAAGTGGTTCAAAATAATAAAGTGACCGGACATAACGTCTAACCAGTAAAATCTTCAGAAGACAGAACTTCTTTGTATTTTGTCCTTGTGATTCAGAGGTGTGACTATTGTACAGAGACGGATATAGTACTAGCGATCAACTTCTTTGAAGTATTCGGAGGAGGAACCCACCTTGCAATGCCGAAGACAATCTGTGTGTCGGACACATCGTCATTGAAGACTGGTTCAGGGGCTACTGAGGGAGTCCTGGATTATGGGGTCCTCAGGTGTCCGGGCTATGTGACGTGGGCCGGATAGATGGGCCGTGAAGATATAAGATAGAAGGCCCTCCCCCGTGTCCGGTTGGGACTCTTCTTTGTGTGGATGGCAAGCTTGGCGTTTTAACATGACGATTCCTTTGTCTGTAAACCGACTCTGTACAACCCTAGTGCCCTCCCGTGTCTATATAAACCGGAGGGTTTAGTCCGTAGAGGCAATCATAATCATTCAGGCTAGACATCTAGGGTTTAGCCATTACGATCTCGTGGTAGATCAACTCTTGTAACCCCTATACTCATCAAAGTGAATCAAGCAGGAAGTAGGGTATTACCTCCATCAAGAGGGCCCGAACCTGGGTAAACATCGTGTCCCCTGCCTCCTGTTACCCCTGATCCTTAGACGAACAGTTCTGGACCCCCTACCCGAGATCTGCCGATTTTGACACCGACAATCGTCACATTGCATATCATACTACCATATTGATCATCTTAGATCATCGTATGCAAAACACCGGAACATCATTCATATATAGCATACTTGGGATAGAAAGTTGATACATTTTGCATCTTATAGCTTGTGCACAAGTGTCGTATCCGCCTATTGAGCAATCGTGCTAGCATCTCTCTAGAGTTGTGCAACGCGAGTGTTTTCCGTCGATTCCACATTTTGTGCTCATTCCTTGGTTGCACGACCCCATTTATTTATGCGTGTGTGTGTTTCCGTGTGCCACCCATTGCTATTGTCTACTTGTTTCACTTGCGAATTTGTGAATCTTTTCCAACATTATTGACTCTTCCTAACATTTTGCATCATTTTTTGTGCCACTATCCTCACCGAGCTCCACCAAAAGCTTTACTTGTGTAGGTGTGAGAATTGACAAGATCCGGTACCAATTGTGCTATTTCCTTGTTACATTACTGAGTGATCATTGATCCATCTTTAACATCGGATAAGGTTATACATGGCCATACCTCGGGCCGGTCCTAGCCAAGCCCGACGAAAAAAACCCAGGCCCGAGCCCGGCCCGGCCCGGCCATCGGGCCTGTTTTCTGGGCCCGAGCCCGGCCCGAACACGTAAAAGCCCGTCGGGCTCCGGGCCGGCCCGGCCCGACCTTCAGAGAAATGCAAAAACGACGGGCCCGGGCCCGGCCGGCCTTCGGGCTCAAAATCTAGGCCCGAGCCCGGCCCGGGGACAGCGGCGGGCCGCGCTGGGTCGGGCCGGGCCGGCCAGGCCGGGCTTCCCATGGCCAGGTATAGATAAGGTACATTGGTCTAGTTATTTCCTTTATTCCACTCACATTTGCTCGAGTCTTGTGATGGATAGGCAATGCATTTCATCTCCAGTCTTCCACGACAACGGCGGCGCGAACAACTACATCACCAAAATTTCCATCTTCGGACTACAACGAGCAATGCAAGGCATTGAGTGACTCGCCATCGACATTCGCCAAAACGAAGCAAGGAAAAGGGACTACTTTGTTGGATGAACACATGGATCAAGTACGAGACATGGTGGCCAACTACAAGTCTTCTTCCCCTTCGTCATCTTCAAGGCAACGATGCTCAAGTAGCCAGTCTTTGGAACGCCATCGAGCTCAAGCACTACGACACCATCAAGATGAAGATGCTCGCGATGCGTACACCTACAAGTCCCAATAAGCTCTACATCAAGCTACGACCAAACTTCATGAGCACAAGAGAAGACCGCGAGACGAGCACCAACAAGACGGAGCTACAACTACTACCACCACTTCGGCATCTTCGCCAAGTGTTATCAAGGCATCTTCACCTTTGGACGTACGACATCTTCGCCTACTTCCCGTGAGTTCGCCTACATCGACATCTTCAACAACAAGGCAACCACCTACAAGCGAGGGTGACACTTACATCATCGGAAGCCCCTCAAGGAAGATGGCCGAGCATGGTAAATTCCCTTAGGTCATGGAGACGAGCTACGAGGTGCCACATCATATGGGCCTCCTACAACAAGACGGCGACAAGATGGTCGAACAAGGGCTATCCCATTCGACCACGGCGACAAGCACAAACCTCTTCTACAACATGAAGACGGTTCCCAAATGGGACACATACTCTGAGTCGAACTACGAGAGCGCACTTGAGACCTTATCTTTGGTCTCGGAGTTGAGCGATGATTTGCCACATCCTACGGCATTCATCTTCGGAGGCGTTATGGATGAGGAGGTTGAGCATGGGACTATCCCTTCAACCAAGGTGGCGATAGGAGTTGAGCATGGAGATAATTGCACCTACATCTCTCTGACACCCACATATGACGAGATGCCCCAATTCCCATGTGAGGAGAGCCACCCTACCATGAGTGATATGGGTGACTCCACCATATGTGAAATTGGGAGCATTTCCTTTGAGAGGATGAGTGTGACCACCACTAGCCCCACACACAAGATTATGCCACACATCCTATGTGAGGTTGAGAGCCATTTGAGTGACTCCACCAACCATATGAGTGAGAGCATCTTACCGGGAGTGAGTGAGCCACAACACTTAGTGAGTGAGGTAATTGAGACGGCACGTGAGGCCACTATGATTTCTAACGACTTAACCTCTACTCCGAGTCTGTTTTCTTCTTTGGTGCTAGGTATCCTACGTGACGACATGCCTATCCTCGTCGACTCCATACCTCCAATGGAGATGATGATGGCCATGGTGGACGATAATGCAGCCCCCACATGGTTCCATCATGATGAAGATTACCACAACCTGGTCTTCGACACCTCACCTACAACATATGAGCGATGCTCCAAAGGTAACATAGGTGATAATGCTTCTCTTGTCCCACTAGTGGACTATCTTACGAATGATTGCTTGCATGATGTTGACACACCTATTACCATGCTTCATGCCAGTGTGACCTCCTCATGTCATGACTTACCAATTTATGATGAATATGATGATGAGCATGTCAAGTTCCCTAGTTGTGATGTTATGCCCCATAGGATATCGTGTGAAAATTCTTTTGGTCACATCATGTTCGACAACCCTTTAAAATTGGCATATGCTATGAGTGAGATCTCCCATATTGCATCATTTCAATCTCAACATAGTAACTATGCATGCCCCATTAAAATAAATCCCATTTGCACATATGGCATAGATGACGAGATGATGGTCATTGGCTTTTGTTTTCCATGCGATGATATTTCCATGCTTCCTTTACATGATTTGCGCAATTCATCTACTATACCATGCCATGATCACATAGAACAAAATATGCTTTGTTTTGGATGTTGTCAATATTCTCCATGTGATGTTTCCATTAATGCTCATGAGGAGACCCCAATAGTTTCCCCATACATATTAGGAGATTTTGATGCATTCCATGCATTGCATGATTCCCATGATTGTGTGCACCATATGCATTCCATGAATAACAATGCTCAACATATTTAGCATGATGCATTACACAATTTGAGTCTCCATTATGCTATACATAACAACAAACCTATCATGATGGATGACATGTTTCTATATCACACATCTCATTTATTTAAGAATTGGATATCTTATGCTAACCAACACATGCACGTATGCATCATAATGGATGATGTGTACATATACCACGCACAAAAAAAATTCCCTTTGTCTTTGTTTTGTGTAGATACTCATGTATAATCGTCAACCTCTCAATCCCAAGAGTTGATGAAACGAGCCCTTGAGAGCAACGACAATTTCGGATCCCGTGGATTGTCCTTACAACCATTCTCTTCGCGCAACGACTTCGCACATTCCTTTTACTTGGCTCTCACACGGCTATGGGCTATTTACCACTTGTCACCCAATGCCCATACTATCGTGTTCACTTTGCATGTTATGCTCATTAGTATGCTTTTACCATGCATTTGTGACCCATGCTTTGCATTTCACATGATGATTGATTCTAGTACTTGCATGTGTATTTGCAAGCTTGGTGGAGATATTGCTTGTTATCGCCATGTGTTTTGTGTGCCCAATGCCTATGATGATCCGTTGATCAAGTTGTTTTCATGCTTGTCCTATGTCATGTGCATTACATATGCTTATTATTTGCCCACATGACATGCTTGCCATGATTTCCTCTAGTATGTTGCATCTTTGCACTACTAGTTTGCATGACATGATTGATATGCTTGCCTATGTTGCATCACCGATGATTCATACTTGCTCGTTTCATGTGGTTGATTGCATCCATTTCCTTGATTGCCACATGATTGACTTGATTGCCTCACACGTGATGAAAATTTGCTCTTTATATTGTGTTGAGTGCCACACTATATTTACTACACCCCATGCACATTACGCTTGGATTGTCTTGCACTTTAGACACTTCATTTATTTTGGTATTGTGAATGCTTCATATGTATACAATAGACCATTTGTTGAGCGCCTTATGCATGCTTGCTATGAGCTTGAGGTAGATGCTTATTATCTTGACACACTTTGCATCGCTACCTCACATTTACATGCTTGTTTCCATAATGTCCTTGATTTTGCTCAACTTATGTGCTTACATGACATGTCACAATCCCTTGTCACACCATATGCTATTCTTGATAACGACACTTGTTTGGTGAATCACCTCTTGAATGCTTGGTTTTGCACTAACACTAACCACATTTGTTTTTCCAAGTGTTTGTTATACTTGCTCCTTTTGAAGGAATCACAGGATGGTGCGACATTGGAGAGTGCCCATTTCAAGCTTCAACATGATAAGTGCTTGGTGGTTGCCCACTTCTACACGGTGACGCCCTCTCTTTCCCATGGTGATGAAGATCACGATCCGTGGACGGATCTCTCCCAAAGGGTGGACAGATGATGCGGAGCATCCCTCGTTCATCCCCATGGACGTTCCATCACCACGGCAAGCACAAAGATTACCAATGACAAGAGTCCGCGCACGCGTCATCGAAACCGAGGTTAACTCTTCCATCTTCGAACTTCATTCGGATTCACATGAGAGTTGGGTTGTACGTCAAATGGATACATTGTGCATTCTTAGGTACCAAGGAGAAGACCATGAGGAGGCATGGAGGGATCACTGTCGGTGTCAAAACCGACGGATCTCGGGTAGGGGGTCCCTAACTGTGCGTCTAAGGTCGATGGTAACAGGAGACAGGGGACACAATGTTTACCCAGGTTCGGGCCCTCTCTATGGAGGTAATACCCTACTTCCTGCTTGATTGATCTTGATGAATATGAGTATTACATGAGTTGATCTACCACGAGATCGTAATGGCTAAAACCCTACAAGTCTAGCCTGTATGACTATGATTATGGTTATTGGCCTCTACGGACCTAGCCCTCCTGTTTATATAGACACCGGAGGGATCTAGGGTTACATAAGGTCGGTTACAAAGAAAGGAATCTTCATATTCGGTCACCAAGCTTTCCTTCCACGCCAAGGAGAGTCCCATCTGGACACGGGAGAGAGTCTTCAGTCTTCATATCTTCACGACCCATCAGTCCGGCCCATGTATAACAGGTCGGACACCCGAGGACCCCCTAATCCAGGACTCCCTCAGTAGCCCCCAAACCAGGCTTCAATAACGATGTGCCCGACGCGCAGATTGTCTTCGGCATTACAAGGCGGGTTCTTCCTCGAGGGTGGGGTGTTCTATCAGGTGAGCTGTGAAGGCACAGAAGTAGCCATCACCGCTGACTATCCCGGTCTTCTCCCCACCTCACACGTAAGTAGTAAGGATATATATCCTCTAAAAGATCCTCCTCATTCCGCCTCACCCACCGCACTGTCTTGTGCTCCAAAGGGGAGACGCTCGACGTGTCGTTCTACACTAGAGGCAACTCCAAAGAGAGTGGTGCCCACGTCGGGCAGTCCATCGAAGAGGAAGGCAAACAAAAGACACGACCGAGATTTCATCGAAGAGGTATGGCTTTGTAAATATGCCCCTTGGCAGTCACATCCAACTGTGACATTATCCGCTGTGTCTTATCAGAAAAGCGTTTGCTGGACTATATCCGGGAATCTTGCCGGGCGCGCCTCCACAAGTCAGGTTCCCAACCCTGCTTTAAAGGCAAGGGTTGATACGGAAGTGACGCCGAATTGTCCTTCGGCAGAGGAGTCGGATGATGTACCCATCACAAACTCGGAAGTGGGGAGCGCCATGAATCATCGACACCGGAGAGCCGTTCTACGCGACCCCGGCTTTATGAATGAGGCATTCAATGCCTTCAGCTCGGCTGATGCATATATCCAAGCTGCTCGAGACGGGCTTGCCAGAGCCACAGACCAACATTTAAACGATATGCGGGTAAATTTATATTATACAAAACTGATAATCATATACCAGTAGCCCATGAGACTTGAAGCAGTTGATACAACTGATTTAAGGATCATTGTATAACCAGGTACTGACGGAGAAGAACAACCTATTGTCTCAGGAACTAGAAAAGTGTCGGACCCAGCTAACTGCTGCTACCGCCGAACTGGAGAAATCCAAGAAGGCATCACCTGGTAATGTTCCCCTCCGTCGAGAAAACATAAGTATATACCTGCAATGCTAACACTGTTGCTCATCTTATGGCAGGATCGTCAGATCAACTAAAGGAGCAACTGAAAGCCGCCCAAGCGGAAGACCAAGAAACCAAAAGACTGTTGGCCGCAGGCGAGCATGTGCTGACGCGAGTCAGAGATGAGAAAAACAAGTTGCAAGATGCCCACACCCAGCTGGGCAAAGAACTGAAAGATGTACGGGCCCAGCTGGCTGATTCCGTAAAGGAATATAAGAGGCTGCGCGGCGGCATATTTGGTATGTGGTCACACTTAACTCCGTGTAGTTCGGAGATGAAAGGGACTAATAGAATTATATCTGTAGGTATGTTGACCGGCCGTCCTGAAGAGGAGATGTCCGAAATCTTAGGCAATCTGCTACAAGAGCTGTCGCAAATGCACGAGCAAGCTCGGCAGGTGATGCGAAGTGTTGCCAAGGCCTTATGTCCATCCGCCTCCCCTCCAGGAAGGATGGAGGAGCTTATACAACTATTCAAGGGAGCGCGGCGGCGCTTCTGATTATGGAAGATATCGGCCTGCCGGGAAGGTGCACGAGAAGCCTGGGCCATGGTGAAAACACGGTATACCAAGCTTGATCCAAATCATATGGCGCGGGTCGGGCCTGTAGGGTCAGATGGGAAAGAAATCCCCGTGAGTTTGGTATATGACCAAGTAGAAGTAGCCGCCAGATATTCCCAACAGGATTGTAAGTTAGGCAGCCTGTTAGACGGTATAGAGGAGGAAATTTATGAGTCCAAGTGACTATGTACTTTCCTTGACGTATTTGTCCCTGGCCGGATTGTAAGACGATTGTCATGGCAGACCTTTTTGCTTCGACCTCTGGACCCGAAGGTGCAGAGTGTTTCCGAATACCTGAGCGGCAAAATATACCGGGTTATGCATGGAAACCAGGCGTAGGGGTCATAGTTGCTTGAACAGACAAGTTGTATCCGGCTAGCTATGTTATATTACATTGTGATTGTAAGAAACATCTTACAGAGAGAATAGTTCTATTAAGGGTTCCTTTCCCTAGGTGTACATGCGTTAATGTGCATGTCCGAACTGTGATTGAAAAAATCACAGTATATTCAACATCTGGGGGTTCATATTTGAATGACTGTAAAAACATCTTTAGTTCACCGACCGAATATTCCCTTAAGAACGCTAGCTTTTGGCTTCACCCAGTCTGAGGTACACAGCCGGATGACCCGGCAATAACAATCGCAAAGGTGCTCCCTTTATGCCCTAGCCGAACTAACGAGAACGTAGGGCATAAGCACAGGAGCCAGGCAACCCAGCTTGGCCAAAAATTAATTTATATCGATGCATATAATGGCGAAGAAAAGGTACATATGGGGAAAGCGCGCATAAGTGATGAGCTTGATGCTCGAAAAATAACAATAATAAGCTTCTGTCAAAGAAGCCCCCAGGTATAGTTGACGTACATATTTGAAGATGTGTATGTCACAAGTGCACGGTTTAACCACACTAAAAGCTTTAAGGCTAAAAAATGGAAAAGCGAAAAGAGAGGAAAAAGCAATGGAAACAATAGGGAGAAGGAGAGAACAAAGAATCCGGTGCTAGGCGTAGAATCTTTGGAGTCTGGACGCGTTCCAGGGGTTCGGCTCTAGGCAATTGTCTGACGCATCACGCAGGCGGTACGCTCCTCCGGTGAGAACTTCGTCAATGATAAAGAGACCCTCCCACTTGGGCTTGAGTTTGTCCTTTTTCTTCTCCGGCAGGCGTAGAACAAGTTTGACAATATTATAAGTCTTGGCCCGCACTTCTCTGCTTTGATACCTGCGAGCCTGCTGTTGGTATAATGTGTAACGGGCTTTTGCAACGTCGCGCTCCTCCTCCAGGGCATCTAAGTTGTCCTGCCGATCAAGCTCGGCCTCTCTCTCTTCGTACATGCGCACTCGAGGTGAGTCATGAATAATGTCGCAGGGTAACACAGCCTCTGCGCCGTACACCATGAAGAAAGGTGTATATCTGGTAGTGCGATTGGGCATGGTCCGCAGCCCCCAGAGTACGGAGTCAAGCTCCTCAACCCAGTGCTTGTCTGATTATTTCAAAGACCGCACTAGTCTAGGCTTGATGCCGCTCATAATAAGACCATTGGCTCGTTCGACTTGACCGTTTGTTTGCGGCGGATAGACGGAGGCGTAATCGAGCTTAATGCCCAGATTGGCACACCAGTTTTTCACATCATCGGTTGTGAAATTGGAGCCGTTATCGGTGATGATGTTGTGTGGGACACCATAACGGTGTACAGCACCGGATATAAAGTCTATCACTGGTCCGGCCTCAGCCGTTTTAACCGGCTTGGCCTCTATCCACTTAGTGAATTTATCCACCATGACCAGCAGATATTTTTTCTTATGGCTTCCTCCTTTAAGGGGTCCAACCATATCAAGCCCCCAGACCGCAAAAGGCCAAGTGATGGGGATAGTTTGTAGAGCAGTGGGTGGCATATGGCTCTGGTTGGCGAAAAGCTGGCATCCGACGCAACGTTGAACAAGGTCCTGAGCGTCTGCTCGGGCCATCGGATAATAGAAACCTGTACGGAAGGCCTTGCTTACAAGGGCCCAAGCTGCGGCGTGGTGACCGCCGAGACCGGCGGGAATTTCAGCCAAGAGCTGCCGCCCCTCTTCCTCGGAGATACATCTTTGGAGTACTCCGGTAGCGCTTTTCTTGTAGAGTTCTCCATCAGGAACCTTGTAGGCTTTTGAGCACTGAACAATGCGGCGAGCCTCATTCTGATCCTCGGGGAGTTCTCGCCTATTAAGGTAGGCCAAGAAGGGTTCGGTCCGTGGGGCAATGACTGCCATGATAAGATGGGCCGATGGTGTGATTCCGGTGGCTGAGCCCCCGATGATATCTTTGTGTTCGGAATCTGGAGTTATGGTCGGACCCGTACTGGTATTGTCGCTCTCTCCTTGCCACACCACGGATGGCTTGAAAAGCCTTTCCAGGAAGATGTTAGGTGGGACGGGGTCGTGCGTAGCGCCCATACGAGCAAGGACATCCGCTGATTGATTACTTTCCCGAGCCACATGATGAAACTCGAGCCCCTCGAACCGAGCCGACATTTTGAGAACGGCGTTACGATAGGCCGCCATCTTTTGATCTTTCGCATCGAAATCTCCATTTATTTGAGATATTGCGAGGTTTGAATCTCCACGTACTTCCAGGCATTGTATGCCCATGGAGACAGCCATCCGAAAACCATGTAACAAGGCCTCGTATTCGGCTGCATTGTTTGAGTCTGTGTATAATATTTGGAGTACGTACTGAACTACGTCTCTCATGGGGGACGTTAAGACAACGCCCGCCCCTAACCCCGCCAACATTTTGGAACCATCGAAGTACATAACCCAGTTGGAAAACGTGTCATACTCATTAGGGAGTTTGGCCTCTGTCCATTCGGCGATGAAGTCAGCCAGTACTTGGGATTTGATGGCCCAGCGTGGTTTGTATGTTATGTCGAATGGAAGGAGCTCAATGGCCCACTTAGCAATCCGGCCTGTCCCATCGCGGTTGTTTATTATGTCATTGAGTGGTACTTCGGAGGCCACCGTAATTGAGCACTCTTGAAAGTAGTGTCGTAGCTTCCGGGATGCCATTAAGACCGCGTATGCTATTTTGGTTAGTGAGGGTACCGGGATTTGCATGGTGTGAGGACAGTGGATATGTAGTATACCTGTTTTTGGAGTGGGAACTTGTGTCCGTCCTGCTCTCGCTCGACGACGAGCATGGCGCTCACCACCTGGTGTGTTGCCGATATGTATAATAACATGGGTTCGCCGACGTTCGGCGCGGCCAGGACTGGGTTGCTCGCTAAGAGGGCCTTTATTTCCTCCAGTCCGGCCGTTGCCGCATCCGTACACTCGAAGTGGTCAATGCGTCAGAGAAGGCGATAGAGTGGCAATGCTGTTTCTCCCAATCTGGAGATAAAGCGGCTTAAAGCTGCCATGCATCCCGCGAGTTTTTGGACCTGCTTAAGGTCTATTGGTGTAGCCAATTGTGACAAAGCTCGGATTTTGGCTGGATTTGCCTCAATTCCTCTATTGGAAACGATGAAGCCCAACAGAAAACACACTTTTCTGGGTTGAGCTTGATGTCATATGTATGGAGGTTGTCGAATGTAAGACGTAGATCGTCTATCAATGACTCGACATGCCTGGTTTTGATGACGACGTTGTCCACATATGGTTCAACTGTCTTGCCGATCTGTTTCTCCAGGCGTGTTTGAATCATGCGTTGGTAGGTGGCGCCAGCGTTTTTGAGCCCGAAAGGCATAGTGTTGAAGCAGAAAGGCCCATATGGGGTAATGAATGTCGTTGCGGCTTGATCGGACTCTTTCATCTTTATTTGATGGTATCCGGAGTACGCATCAAGGAAACACAGTGAGTCGTGTCCTGCGGTTGCATCAATGATCTGATCAATGTGAGGAAGGGGGAAGGGATCCTTAGGGTAGGCCTTGTTGAGATCTTTGAAATCGACGCACATGCGCCATGATTTATCCTTCTTTGGTACCATCACCAGGTTTGCTAGCCAGTCTGGGTGTTTTATTTCTTTGATGAATCCGACCTCAAGTAACTTGGCTAGCTCCTCTCCCATGGCTTGTCGTTTAGGTTCGGAAAAACGCCACAATGTTTGCTTGACTGGTTTATATCCCTTCAAGATATTAAGACTGTGTTCACCAACCTGCGTGGGATTCCTAACATATCGGAAGGGTGCCATGCGAATATGCCCCAGTTCTAGCGCAGGAACTCTCGTAGCACGGCATCGACCATTGCGTCGAGTTGTGCCCCGATGGATGCTGTCTTCTTGGGATCCGTCAGGTGGACTTGAAATTTGACTATTTCGTCTGCTGGTTTAAAGGAGGTGGATTTGGGTCGCTTGTCTAGGATTACGTCATCTCTATCCACAGTGGAGCGCAGGGCGGTCAGCTCTTCGGCCGCGAGGGCTTCAGACAATGCCTCGAGAGCCAGGGGTGCGGTTTTATTTTCGGCGCGCAGTGCTATGTCCGAATCACTGGCAAGAGTGATGGTACCGTTGGGCCCGGGCATCTTGAGCTTCATGTACCCGTAAGTAGGTATGGCTTGGAAGCATGTGAATGTGTCTCGCCCCAATAAGGCGTGATATCCGCTGTTGAAAGGGGCCACTTGGAAGGTTATCTCTTCCGATCGATAATTCTCCGGCGTGCCGAATACCACGTCGAGCGTGATTTTTCCCGCGCATCGCTCCTCCCGACTAGGAATGATTCCCCGGAAGGTCGTGCTACTTTGCTCATGCGGCTCCTATCTATTTCCATTTTTATGAGTGTGTCCTCGTAGATGAGGTTTAGTCTGCTGCCGCCGTCCGTGAGCACTTTGGTGAGCCGAAAGCCGTCCACGATTGGACTGAGGACCAAGACGGCTGGTGCTCGGACTGTCCTGAATTTTGGTTCGTCATCGACATTGAAAGTTATGGCCATGTCGTTCCAAGGGTTTATTGCTGCGACTTGGCAGACTTCGGCAAGGTCGTGGAGTGCCCTTTTGCGCTGATTTTTCAAAGCAAATGTCTCGAAGACCGTAAATACTCTGAGGTCGTCGTCTTCCGGGGGTTGTTGTTCTGGGGTATTTTTGGTGAGGAGATCTTCGCCGCTCTTGGCCACTTGCCGGAGTATCCAACATGCTCTAAGGTTGTGGGTTGATATGGTGTCCGGTGTTGCATGTATTTTGCGTGGCCTGTCGAGCCATCCCTCCAGAACAGTTCCGCGCCCTGTAATGGGCTTTTATTTCTTTACTATTGGGTCAGGTGCCCCACGAGGGTGCGTACTTTTTGCCTGAACGAGGGGCTGAGTTGAAACCGGTGGTTCCCAATGAGTTGCCTGAGTTTTCCAGGCACTTTCCATTGCGCAGTACTTCTGCACTATGGTTGCCAAGTCAGCGAAGTGTAATATGCGACGGCGGTTGATGGCGTTGAGGATTCCTTCTTCCGTGCAATTGTTGCTGAATACTGAGGTCGTGTCTTCATCGTGGCAATCTTTAATCTTGTCTTTGACAAGGAGGAATCTGGCCCAAAAGTGATGGACCGTTTCCTGAGACTGCTGTCATATGGTCATAAGATCACGTATAGCTGGGTGGGTGGGTGGTTTTAAATCTGAACCCTGACCCAATTTGGGATCCGGAGTTTGTAAATCTTTCGAACTTAATGGTTTGGACTCTGGGATATCAACTGATGTTTTAGGCCCGTCGTCCGATTCTAGGTTCGGAGGGCAGGGCACGTCGTTCCGCGGACAGTTATCCGGCTCCTCAAGCTCGGAAACCCGAAATAGTTCGTCCTCAATACAGAGGAAGAGTTATTGTCTTGCTCGTCCACTACTGCTATCTGATGGGTGATCGGCGGAGATTTTGATTTCTCTCTGGTCAGGTTCAAGCCCAATCCGATCGTAGTCTGTAGAGACCCTCAAGGCGGCAATGTGATCTAGGAGTTCATTTAAAGACGACAACTCCGTCGGATCCATCCGTTTGGAGTATTCGGAGTCAACGCGGAGACGATTTTCGATGACTCGAGAGGTCATCGTCGGCTTAAGGGCCGAACAGGCGGTCATGGTAAAGCCGCCAAGTCGGAGTGTTTGGCCCCAAGCCAGGGCTCCTCTGGAGGTGATATTATCCTTGACAACAAGGCGAGCCATCAACCCTGTCTTCGACGTCACAGCGGAACTCTCAATGAAAGCACCAATGTCGGTGTCAAAACCGGCGGATCTCGGGTAGGGGGTCCCGAACTGTGCGTCTAAGGTCGATGGTAACAGGAGACAGGGGACACAATGTTTTCCCGGGTTTGGGCCCTCTTTATGGAGGTAATACCCTACTTCCTGCTTGATTGATTTTGATGAATATGAGTATTACAAGAGTTGATCTACCACGAGATCGTAATGTCTAAAACCCTAGAAGTCTAGCCTGTATGACTATGATTATGATGATTGTCCTCTACGGACCTAGCCCTCCGATTTATGTAGACACCGGAGGGATCTAGGGTTACATAAGGTCGGTTATAGGAATCTTCATATTCGGTCGCCAAGCTTTCCTTCCACGCCAAGGAGAGTCCCATACAGACACGGGAGAGAGTCTTCGGTCTTCGTATCTTCACGGCCCATCAGTCTGGCCCATGTATAACAGGTCGGACACCCAAGGACCCCCTAATCTAGGACTCCCTCAATCACCAAGTCCACATGGAGCCCCAAGGAGAATAAGGAACTCCCAGATGCGAAACACCGGAGACCTCGGACCACCCCAGGTGCGCGACCTCCTAAGCCCTAGGTGTCCGGACCCCAAGCCCCAAAGGGCGCGGCCCCTCTGTCCACCCAGGGTGCCCGCACCCCGACCACCGGGTGCCCGCACCCGCGGGTGCCTGGCTCCCTCCCAGGCGCCACCCCGGGTCCCTGGTCTTCTACTCCCCGACGACCCCTAGTGCCCGGATCACTTTACTCCGGGTGTCGGGACTCCACCGAAAGTGCATGCGTGCATCTTGGGCTAAATGACCCTTGTACCCCCATTTTCCTCTTATTTCGTCCCTAGACTATAATTACTCTTCCCCTAGCTCCTTAGAGAGGATAGCAAAGTATTTGATAGACAAAGAGAGAGCTTTGCTCATCTTCCTCCTTTTGGAGATCTAGACTGAGGGAGTCCTGGACTAAGGGGTCCTCGGGCGTCTGGCCTGTTAGCCATGGGCCGGACTCATGGGCTGTGAAGATATGAAGACCGAAGACTCTCACCCGTGTCTGGATAGGACTCTCCTTGGCGTGGAAGGCAAGCTTGGCGATCAAATATGAAGATTCCCTTCTCTGTAACCGACTTTGTACAACCCTAGTCCCCTCCGGTGTCTATATAAACCGGAGGGCTAGGTACGTAGAGGACAAGACTCATAGCCATAGTCATACAGGCTAGACTTCTAGGGTTTTAGCCATTATGATCTCATGATGGATCAACTATTGTAATAGTCATATTTATCATGATCAATCAAGCAGGAAGTAGGGTATTACCTCCATAGAGAGGGCCCGAACCTGGGTAAACATTATGTTCCCCGTCTCCTATTACCATCAACCTTAGACGCATAGTTCAGGCCCCCTACCCGAGATCCGCCGGTTTTGACACCGACATTGGTGCTTTCATTGGGAGTTCCACTGTGCCATCCTCAAAAGGTTTGGTGGCTCCGTCAATCATCAACGACGATGCTATCCAAGGGGAAACCTTCCTCCCTGGACAGATCTTCGTGTTCGGCGGCTTCCCACTGCGGGCCAACTCGCTTGGTCATCTGGAGCAGATCGACAGCTTCGCCCGTGGCCATCAGGTCAGATTTGGGAGCTTGAACTACATCGCGGATATCCGTGGAGACTTGATCTTCGACGGCTTTGAGACCACGGCAGCCGCTCCCTGTCCATACGATGAACATGACCTAAATCTGTCATCGGACAATGCTCAGGAAATTGCACCTGTAACTACTCCGGCTTTAGATCCGGAGCAAATCGCGCCATCCGAGGACGGGAAGCTCAACCCCGCCACGGAGGCCGCAGATTCCATGGCGTTGGAGCCGCACACAGACCTAACCTCGGGTGATACCTGTGTCTCTGAAACCTCGGACTAGTTTCCAGCCATAAGTTCTGAACCATGTGCGTCCGCGCATATCGAGCTGGATCGGTCGTCTATCATCGAATTCAGTGCCGCGGACATGTTCCGACACTCTCCTTTAGGTGACGTGTTAAACTCATTAAAAAATCTATCCTTAGCAGAGGGCTCACAGCCGAACTTTGTCCGGTTCGAACTGGAGGCTGATGATGGGGAATTTCGCTTCCCACCCACCACCCACTACATAGCCAATGTCGAGGACTTGACCGACTTGCTCAATTACGGCTCCGAAGACATCGACGGTATGGACGACGTTGCCGATGAGGAGCAGGGCCAAAACCTGCCGTTTACCGAACGCTGGACGACCACTTCTTCGTGCGACGTATACATGGTGGATACACATAAAGAAACTAACAACGATGACAAAGAGGATCCAGTTGAGGATAAACCTCCTGAGACACAGCTTTCGACGCCAAGTCCAACGGGCGCCACTCTAAGTCACGTCATGCAAAAGACACCAACACCGGCACTAGAGAAAACAATATTCCGGACGATGCCGAAGACAATGAAGACCCTGTTGGGGAAATCTCCGAACAGGATGAACGGGAAGACGGGCGCATTAGCCCTGATGAACAGGCCATACACGAAGACTCAGAGGATAGCAATTACCTTATGCTCTCTGAGGATGAGGAAAGCCTCGGCAATGAGGATTTCATCGTGCCTGAGGAACCTCTCAAGTAGGAGCGCTTTAAACGTCGGCTAATAGCCACAGCAAGGAGCCTGAAAAAGAAGTAGCAGCAGCTTCAAGCTGACCAAGATCTGCTCAATGATAGATGGACCAAAGTCCTTGCCGCTGAGGAATACAACCTTAGTGGCCCAGCCAAAAATTATCCGAAGCGCAAATTGCTACCTCAGTTCGGTGATGAGGCGCTGGAGCCCATAACATCATCCCATAATGCGGCTAATCGACCACAACGTGGTTAGGACAGAGCGGGAACTCAAGCCGAACACCAGCCCGCCCCACCTCACCGCAAAAGTAGAGATAAAGCAGCTCAGGGTCACATATGCCCTTCGGCAGGGCCTGGACAGCAGAGCTAGACATACTAGATCGCTATATGGATCACGAGGATGTGCCCCGACGCGGCGACGACTATCCACTCGGACGCGACAAGCCTAATCACGCCCGGGCCGAAAACCGCAGACGGACTCCATGGGAGCTACGTCACAGTGTGGCCCAATATAGAGGCGCCGCACACCCTCTTTGCTTCACAGACTAAATAATGGAGCACGAATTCGTAGATGGGTTTAAGCCCATGAATATCGAATCATACGACAGAACAACTGATCCCGCGGTATGGATCAAGGACTTCCTCCTCCATATCCACATGGCCCGCGGTGACGACCTCCATGCCATCAAATACCTGCCACTAAAACTCAAAGGACCAGCTCGATACGGGATAAACAGTCTGCCGGAAACTCTATTGGCAGTTGGGAGGACTTGGAAGATGCCTTCCGCGGCAACTTCCAAGGAACATATGTCCGACCACCAGATGCCGATGACTTAAGTCACATTGTCCAGCAGCCCGGAGAGTCAGCCAGGAAGCTTTGGATTAGTTTCTTAGTTAAAAATAACCAAATCATCGACTGTCCGGACGCGGAAGCCCTAGCGGCCTTCAAACACAGCACCCAGGACGAGTGGCTTGCCCGCCACCTCGGTCAAGAAAAACCAAAATCCATGTCAGCCCTTACCGCTCTGATGACCCGCTTTTGCGCGGGAGAAGACAGCAGCTCGCTTCAGAGAAGCAACAACGCCAGCGATCCGGGCACTTCCGAAGTCTGGGACGGCAATGGCAAGCCACGACACAGCGAACACAAACATCGCAATGATAATGAAAGAACGCGCGACACAGTGGTCATCGCTGGATTTAGCGGTCCCAAACCCGGTCAACGGAAAAGGCCATTCAAGGCGAACAGAGACGGACCATCCAATTTAGACAGGATATTGGATCAACCCTGCCGGATTCACGGCCACCCTGACAAACCAGCTAATCATAGCAACAGAAGTTGTTGGGTCTTCAAGCAGGCCGGCAAGCTCAACGCGAACACAAGGGGAGGAGGCCGCCCGGTGATAGCGAAGATGAAGAGACTCACCAACCAAATACCGGGGGTCAGAAGAAATTTCCCTCCGAAGTAAAAGCAGTGAACATGGTATACGCTACACACAACTCTACAAGGGAGCAGGAGAAGCACTCCTTCCAGACTAAAGATCATACTGCGGAAACTTCAGTACAATGCGGTCTTATGAAACCGCATACCTTGTCGTCCATTAAGCCACCGGTCTCCATTCAACAGGATCGACCAATTCCGGAGTGGAAATAGCAGTTCGGGTTCCGCCGGCCACCTCATATACCTGCAAAATCTGTAGCGCGCATACATAAATATGCACTTAAGATACCCTGGGCACCGAGGGAAGCACAATACGGACGGGCCTGCAAGCACTGCCATAACCTTTGTTTCTTTCTAATTACTCTTTCTCTTTCATTATCCTTTACCACAGGTGACGCAAAGGCAAACCATCTCATGGACTCTATCGGAGTTCGGATTCGTACAATCACCTAAGGGCTATTTCCGTCAAGGAGTCCCCTCGCCGAGGATAGGCGGCACAGACGTGCGACAGGAGGTCCAAAATAACTTTTTATAGACCGCACTCTTTATTTCGAGCCTGTAATATGCCTTTTTACTCCGCCCTCGACCCCGGGCATTTCAAATAGCTTGGGTTCGGCCTTTTTTTATCTATAAAATAACCATTGGCATATCACTCAGGTCCCAGTAAACATAATCCACATCCTGCATTCGCTCTTTTCTAAAAAGAACTGAATTTGGCTCATGTGGTTGTTTCACACATACACCTCGGCATAACTTCCCAGGGGCTTGGTATGGGAACAAATGAGTTGCCGACAGGTCTGAACTGCTTTATAGCGCACTTCGGAGTCACGAGTTTGGCCTTATATGCATCAGCTCCGAATCATGTCCTGGGTTAATAGTTGGGTTTCCCGAATCCTGTGCTTGCTACCTTATGTTCTGCTCTATCGGCTAGGGTAGTAAAGGGAGAACTATTGCGATTGTGCTTCCGGTTCATTTGGTCAAGCACCTCAAGAGAGAAAAGTCGAAAACCGATAAATATGATGCGGCAAGAGCTGGTCAACCACTCGATGACTTACCGGAATCTTTCGCGATTCCCTCTGTATTATATGAAGGACCTTTTTTCAGGTCACATATGTAACGCACCATATTGGAATAAGCCGTGTACATACCAGGGGCTATATCGTAGTTCCCCCATAAAAACTCCTATGGCTAAGTGAAAGTGTTAATGCCCTATAGTCCGATTGCCTCGTTCACCGCATTGACACCTCCTTAATGGACAAAGAAGTTGGGTTAAGAGTGATTGTCGGTGTCAAAACCGGCGGATCTCGGGTAGGGGGTCTCGAACTGTGCGTCTAAGGCGGATGGTAACAGGAGGCGGGGGACACTATGTTTACCCAGGTTCGGGCCCTCTCGATGGAGGTAATACCCTACTTCCTGCTTGATTGATCTTGATGATATGAGTATTACAAGAGTTGATCTACCACGAGATCGTAGAGGCTAAACCCTAGAAGCTAGCCTATGGTATGATAGTTCTGGTCCTACGGACTAAACCCTCAGGTTTATATAGACACGGAGGGGGCTATGGTTACACAGAGTCGGTTACAAGGGAGGAGAGCTACATATCCGTATTGCCAAGCTTGCCTTCCACGCCAAGGAAAGTCCCATCCGGACACGGGACGAAGTCTTCAATCTTGTATCTTCATTGTCCAACAGTGCGGCCAAAGGATATAGTCCGGCTGTCCAGGAGACCCCTAATCCAGGACTCCCTCAGTAGCCCTTGAACCAGGCTTCAATGACGATGAGTCTTTCGCGCGCAGATTGTCTTTGGTATTGCAAGGCGGGTTCCTCCTCCGAATATTCCATAGAAGATTTTGAACACAAGGATAGTGTCCGGCTCTGCAAAACAAATTCCACATACCACCGTATAGAGAATAATATTTCCACAAATCAATCTGCCGACCGTTTTTCATAATGTGACGTATGGCCGTGGTCTGGCCATGACAGACCGTCTTTTTCAATCAGCCTGCCACCGCAGGTTTTGCGAGGCGATTTTATTGGCACGTCTTGTCGAAGCAGAGATCGTGTCCCCCTAATTATGAGATTCTCATCAATACGGATGTGGGTAATCCAATCGTGCTTGTTGGTATGACTCCTCGATTTTAGGCAAGTCCCAAATGGCCACACGGAGGACGCTTGATATTCATCCCCTTTATAAAGAGGCCAAGGCCTGTCCCTTTTCTTCTTGCACTCAATCGAATCCTTCCCCCACCTCGAGTTCCAACACCCAAGGCTCAGGTCAAGTGCTTCAGACCTTCAACCATGTCCGGATCCAACCTTCAAGGTCGGTGGATGCCTTCCTCTGTCACAGAGGAAGACATCAAGAAGCTAAGAGAGGCCTGGTATTTGACCAGCGAAATCTTGCACAGGTTGCCTGCTCGAGGGCAGGTTATTCCCACTCCCAAACTCGGGAGAGCGTTGTATTCATCTCTCACTTCCTCTGAGGGCTAGGCCTTGATCTAGACCCCTTTGTTAGGGGGCTCATGTTCCATTACGGGTTGGATTTCCATGACCTGGCCCCGGATTCCATCCTTCACATCTCGTTGTTCATCGTCGTGTGTGAAGCCTTCCTCCGCATTACCCCACACTTCGGCCTGTGGCTCAAAACCTTCAATGTGACGCCGAAGATGATCGAGAGGTGACATGTAGAGTGCAGAGGTGCTGTAATAAGCAAAGGCGCCGATGTTCCATGGCCAAAGGGTTCCTTCCCGGAGGTGTCCAGTTTATGGCAACGAGAGTGGTTTTATATCACAGCTCCCCGGTGTACCAAGTGGGTGGCCGCCCCTGCCTTTCGCTCGAGCCCCCTACCACAACTGACGTCATGGATCAATAAGGGGCTGGACTGGGAGCTAGTAAATGATGTGTCGATATTGCAGAGTCGCATCCGAGATCTCCTAGAGAGAGATGTCGGCCTGGTTACAGTAATGCAAGTCATGCTAGTTCATCGGGTCCTGCCTTGCTAACGTCGACCCCTCCGAATGTGGGAGTTCAACCCGGAAGGACCGCGAGCTATTCAGCACTTCTTCGGTATGACGCTCGAAGAGATGTACAAATTGTTCTTCAGACCACAAATAAGGTGTCCGGACCTCACCGAGAATGCGGGTCTGAGCTGCAATCGCCCAGACACCCAAGTAAGTAATCCCATAGCTGAATACGATGTCTTCTTATTTATCACAACATCATTCTAAAAAGTCGCTCTTTGACCAGGACTGGGTGACAAAGGCGAAGATGATCAGGTGTTTGGCTCCCCTTCCCGAAGGAACAGCAGATCCAGTACTGGCTAGAATGCTCGAGCCGGCGCCTTATCAGGTGCCCTCAGGGGAAGATGAAGGGGGGAATAAAGAGGCTTACAGCGGGCCTCACTCATTGTTCATCCAAACCGGGGGAATTGCCGCCTCCATGAAGGAGGACAACCGGGGAGAAGGATCTGAAATTCCCTCTCCCCAAGGAAGGAAGAGGACCACCTCTGAAGACCCGGAAACAAAGGTTTCCAAACGGGGGAAGAAATCTTCGCCAGAGGGTCTTGCCTCGGAGGGTACCCTTGCCGCACAGTGTCCGCAAGGGGATCAACCTCCCATCGAGCTGTAAGTAAACAAAAAGTGCATAGTAGTAAAAATATCCTGCTTTACCTCTGAGGACAATAACCGAAACGAAACATATATCTTGTAGTTCGGATCATAACCCTTCTCGACAGAGTTCGTCTTCGGGGGATCTTCTTCCGGAGATGATGGAGAGTGAAACACCTCCCCATGCCACCCCGCCTCATGAGGCGGGTGACGCTGAAGTGTCGTCGCGAAGGGCTTCTCCTGATCCGCCAAGGCCAGAGGGTAATCCCTCGTCCACCCGAAGTCCTTAGTATTCGGCTCCCGAGGAGAGTAACAGAAAGAGTCCGGAACCGTCCGGTGTGAGATCGGACGCACTGAAGGATCTTCTGGAGCAAGCGGCTATCTCAGTAGCGCATCGTACGCTAATGGGTACGGTGATTCAGAGGATTTCATCCGCCGAAAGTGGGTTGCATGAAGCTTTTATGAGTCTGCTGAAAGGCTTTGAGGTATGTGAAATAATGTGTGTTTTTGGCAGTGCCGCACAGGTTAGGTGTGCCTTATGAAGATAGTAGCCCCTGAGACTCTGGTTGCCATCGAGAACGGCGATGAACAGAGGATCATATATAGTCCCTGGTAATAATCAGTCTGCCTTCATGTGCAGGTGGCGGATGGTCCAGTGGCTAGCCGGACTGGTGAGTTTGCGGAGCTGAAACGGCAACTTGATGCGGCAGATGCCGACATCGTGCTTGTCAACAAGCGGCTCGAGGAGGCATAGGGTATGTGATTTCTCCGGTGATCAACACATAGTAAGAGGAGCATGATGCCAGTATCTTTAATATGTGTGACTGCAGATGGAGCTGCCGCCGTGGAGACCCTTCGGGCGGAACTTGCCCGAGCCAAGGAACAAGCCAGGAATAGTGATGTTGCCGCTCTGAAGGCATTTGAAGAGCTGCGAGGCGAACAGGCTGCGCATTGCCAAAGCAAGGAAAAAATGGCCGATATGGCCATTGAGTTGAAAGATGCCGCCGACCGTTACCAGCTTCTTGAAAAAGAAAGCCGAGCGAAGGTGACGGACCTGGAGAAGGCCATGGTGGCGGCCAAGGAAGCCCACTCTAAAATCAGAGCGGCGAAGGAGGAGCTGCATCAAGCTGGAGATATCGCGGCTGGGAAGCCCTTTTTGTTGCGGACGAAGTTCGGAGATCCGAAGTATGCCCCTCTTGATCAACTATGGAGTTCTGCAGACGCATACGTGGATTTGGCAGCTAGTGCCGCTGACGCGGCCGAATACTTCAAGGATCAAAAAGATCGTGAAGTGGAAAGGCTGTTCTGGTCATAGTTCGATGGTCCAGTGCATCCGCTGCTGTTGAATGAGCGAATGACCGAGTGGGCCGAGCTCCATAGGTTGTCCGGGCTTGCCATGGGGTCTGTTGTGGATCATCTGTGGCCGGAAGGGCCAAGGCTGAATAGTTATTTTAGTTTAGTGCAATAGTTCCTTGGTGTTGTGCTGCACAACGACGCTATGAAGAGGTCGGTGTGCATAGAGGGTGCGCGGATGGCACTTGCCCGTGTCAAGACATATTGGGCATAGATGGAGGCCACCGCTATTGCAACCCAGAGTTCGGCCGTGGGCCGAGTAGCTGTCGAGCACTACTTTGAAGAAGTCCTTGAAGGCGCTCGTTCAATAGAGGCTCAGTGCTCGGAGAATATTATGTTCTAGTGACATGTATTCCCATTGTAAACACAATGTTTTATTGAATTATAAAGGCTGTGTTTATACTTTTCCCTGAAAGTATTATGATGCCTCCTGTGCGGCCGTTGATGTACATATGTATATAACCTGAAAGTTTGCAAATGTTTTCATTTACGCATATAATGCGGGTGTTAAAAAACGCCAGATTCACACTTGATCCTACGTCTTGGTCCATTAAGGAGATGATAGCGCAGCGAACAAGGCAATCAGACTATATTGCTTTAACACTTTCACTTAGCCATAGGAGTTTGACGGTGGGGCTACTATATTGCCCCTGGTACCTCCGCGCTCGTCTGAATACGGGGCGCGTACGTACATGACCGGGAAAACGGCCCTTGTTAATGCGGAGGAATCCCGAAGATTCCACTAAGTCATCGAGTGGTTGACCAGTCTCGCGCTTTATCATGATCGGTTTTTCAGCTTTCTCTCGAGGTGCTCATCCGGATGAACCAGGCACTGTCGCAGATAGTTCTCCGGTGCCACCTTAGCCGATAGAGCGGAACGTAAGGTAGCAAAACACGGGAGCCGGGCAACCCAACATTTGACCAAAGACATGATTCGGAGCAGATGCATATAAGGCCAAACTCGCGACACCGAACACTCCCTAAGGTATTCGGTCTTTATAACATATGCCAGGCTAAACAGTGCCCTTGATAATGAACCCCGAGTGCCAGGTACGTGCAATGCTCCGACGTGGCGAAATGCCAATAACGTCAGCATCCTTCTCGGTTATACTAAGTATCCGGAGGATGTGAACAACAAGAGACAGTAAAAAAGGTTTAACCAGGGTCTTAATCTAAAAAGAAACCTGTGAGCAGGTCCCTGCTGCACGTCTGCGCCTGTGTCTCCGCGCAGCCGTATCCTCGGACGGCCGAGGCGCGATTGTCATCTCAGAAAAGAGAAGAACTTAGGTGAAAGTTGTCGTGCCAAAAAATTGGTTATTCTCAATAAACCATTAAAATTCAAGATAAGTCAAGTTGAGCCGAACTAGCCCTGATTACACGCGGGAATCCCCTGGTACCATCTATGGGGGTATAATCGTCAAACCCTTCTCGGGTTTATCCAAGCTGTTATAGCTAGTAATGCACCGGACTCGTCTAGCCATGTCCGCGGTCTTGATGACTGATCCTTTATTCTGGTTGGAGGGGCCATTTAGTGTTCGTCTATTAAAGCCGTCGCACCTTCTTCCGCTTGTGAGGAACGTTCAACGTTTCCGCTAATGGTGATGATGCCACGTGGACCGGGCATCTTAAGCTTGAGAGAAGCGTAATGCGGTACTACATTAAAACGAGCGAAAGCCGCTCTTCCGAGTAGTGCTTGATAGCCACTTCGGAATGGAGCGATGTTGAAGGTTAGCTTTTCGCTTCGGAAGTTGTCGGGAGAAGCGAATACAACCTCTAGTAATAGAGAGCCCGTGCAGCGGGCCTCTGGGCCTGGTATTACTCCCTTGAATGTAGTATTACTGTGGCTGATTTTTGTCGAGTCTATCCCCATTTTCCGGACTGTGTCCTGATATATCAGATTTAGACTACTGCCGCCGTCCATAAGGACTCGTGTGACATGATATCCATTTATTATTGGGTCTAACACCAAGGCAGCCCATCCTTCGTGCCGGATGCTTGTCGGGTGATCCCTGCGATCAAAAGTGATCGGGCAGGCCAACCAGGGGTTTAACTTAGGGGTGACGGGCTCTACGGCGCGTGTGTCTCGGAGTGCGTGTTTGCTTCTCCTCTTCGTCACGTGGATCATGTTTACTGTTTTAACCTCTGGTGGGAATTCTTTCTGTCCCCCGGTGCTTTGCTGGCGAGGCTCGTCCTCGTCTTCACTTGGTGTATCCCTCCCCTTGTGTTCGGCGTTTAGCTTACCGGCCTGCTTGAAGACCCAGCATTCTCTGTGGGTGAGATTTGCAGGTTTATCAGGGGTGTCGTGAATCTGACATAGTTTGTCTAGAATCTTTTTTAGGCTGGACAGTCCATCTCTGCTGCCTTTGGAAGGCTTTTTCCGTTGACCTGGTCGAGAGCCCCTGAATCTGGCGTTTACCGCTGTATTACCTGGGCTGTCTTCTGTATTTCGACGCTTGCTTTTACTGCGTCGTGGTTTTCCGTTGCCATCCCTGACTTTGGATGTGCTTGGGTCGCTAGTGCTACTGCGGGCTAACCAGCAATCTTCGCCCGTGCAAAAGCGGGTCATGAGGCTTGTAAGGGCTGCCATTGTTCTCGGTTCTTCTTGGCCGAGGTGTCTGGCGAGCCATTCGTCTCGAACGCTGTGCTTGAAAGCTGCTAAGGCTTCGGCGTCCGGGGAGTCGACGAGTTGGTTCTTCTTAGTGAGAAACCTGTTCCAAAGCTTTCGGGCTGACTCTCCGGGCTGTTGAATTATATGACTTAAATCGTCTGCATCCGGAGGTCGGACATAGGTCCCTTGAAAATTAGCCCGAAAAGCATCCTCGAGCTCCTCCCAACATCCAATTGAGTTTTCGGGGAGGCTTTTCAGCCAGTGCCGAGCTGGTCCTTTAAGCTTGAGGGGCAAATACTTGATGGCGTGGAGATCGTCTTCGCGAGCCATATGTATACGGAGGATAAAGTCCTCAATCCAGATCGCAGGGTCTGTGGTCCCGTCGTACGCTTCTATGTTCACTGGTTTGAATCCTTCTGGAAATTCGTGGTCCAGCACTTCATCAGTGAAACATAGGGGGTGTGCAGCACCCCTGTATTTAGACGTATCATGTTGTTCGGACGGTTGTAGTATTCGGTTTTGATTTTGTGCCGTAGCGCGCTTCCTAGATCCATAGATGGATCTGGTCATGCTAGATTTTTGGCGCAAGTCCTCATGTAGATCGTGTGTTGACTTATGTGCGGCCTTGTTAGCCGCTCTATCACGGCCGCAAGGTGGTTGATCCGACCAGTCGGCCGTTTTATTTTTCGGCTGTGTGGGCTCTAAGGCCTCATCGTCGAATTCGGGCAGTAGCTTGCGCTTTGGATAACTCTTTGTGTGGTAACTACCACTATACTTTTCTTCATTGTCGAGCACTTTGTTCCATCTATTGTTGAGCGTATTCTGTGCGGCCTTAAGCCTTTGCTTCTGCTTCTTCAGACTCCTCGCTGTGGCAATAAGCCTTTCGCGGAGGTTCTCTTGTTCCAAGTGCCTTTCCGGGATGATGTGTGCATCTTCGTCCGGACTGTTTTCCTCCCCACAGGGAGGTTGGTGAGCTTTATCCTCAGCGTCGCCGTGTTCGGACGTCGGATCCGTACTATGTTTGCCGTTTGCAGGTTCATCCTGCTCTGCCGCTGGGTCGATGTGGTCGTTGTCGGTGTCAAAACCGGCGGATCTCGGGTAGGGGGTCCCGAACTGTGCGTCTAGGCGGATGGTAACAAGAGACAAGGGACACGATGTTTTTACCCAGGTTCGGGCCCTCTCGATGGAGGTAAAACCCTACTCCGCTTGATTAATATTGATGATATGGGTAGTACAAGAGTGGATCTACCACGAGATCGAGAGAGGCTAAACCCTAGAAGCTAGCCTATGGTATGATTGTTGTTCGCCCTCTGGACTAAAACCCTCCGGTTTATATAGACACCGGATAGGGTTAGGGTTACACGTAGTCGGTTACAATGGTAGGAGATCTACATATCCGTATCGCCAAGCTTGCCTTCCACGCCAAGGAAAGTCCCATCCTGCACGGGACGAAGTCTTCAATCTTGTATCTTCATAGTCCAGAGTCCTCGCCAAGCGGTGATAGTTTGGCTATCAGGACACCCCTAATCCAGGACTCCTCAAGAGTCTCCTCGAACTGTGCATCAATGACGATGAATCCGGCGCGCATTTTGTCTTCGGCATTGCAAGGCGGGTTCCTCCTCCGAATACTTCATAGAAGATTTTGAACACAAGGATAGTGTCCGGCTCTGCAAAACGAGTTCCACATACCACCGTAGAGAGAATAAACTTTGCACAGATCTGCTGACGTATTCCGCAGTGTGACATCACACCACGGCCAGGCCTTTATACGAATCGTTTTTACTGTCCCACCTCAGCGCGTTTAGCGAGGCGGTTTCTTCGGCACGTCTTATCACAGTGGAGATCGTGCCCCTTTATTCGGGATCCTCATCAATACGGCGTGGGTAACCCGATCGTGCCCGTTGGCACGCCTCCTCCATCGGCGCAGTCCCGAACGGTCACAGGGAGGGCTCTTGGTATTCAACCTCTTTATAACGAGACCAAGGCCCGCTCCTTTCTTTTCAATCTCAATCGAATCCGCCCTCGCCGAGTTCCAACACCCAAAGCTCCAGATTTAGGCGCTTGGACCTTCAACGATGTCCGGCTCCGACCAAGACGGCCGGTGAATGTCTTCCTCCGTCACGGAAGAAGATGTGCTAAAGCCGAGAGACGCCAGGTATCTAACCGCGAAATTTCAAGATAGGCTGCCCTCGCCCAAGGGCAGGTTATTCCCACTCCCGAGCCTGGTGAGAGCGTGGTATTTGTGTCTCACTTCCTTCGGGGTTTAGGCTTCCCAACGGACCCCTTTGAGAGGGGGCTCATGTTTTATTATGGGCTGGAATTCCATGACTTGGATCCGGAGTCCATCCTCCACATCTCGTCGTTCATTGTCGTATGTGAAGCCTTCCTCCGCATTACCCCTCACTTCGGATTGTGGCTCAAGACCTTCAAAGTGGAGCCGAAGATGATCAACGGGCATCAGGCAGAGTGTGGAGGGGCTGTTATAAGCAAGAATGCGGACGCTCCATGGCCCGAGGGATCTTTTCAAGAGGAGCTCAATTTATGGCAACAGGAGTGGTTTTATATCACCGCTCCCTGGGGCACCAAATGGGCGGCGCTACCTGCCTTCCGCTCGGGTCCTCCACTGCGGCGGGCGTCATGGGTCAATAAAGGGCTCGACTGGGACCGGCCCAAGGACGATCTCTATTGCAGGGCCGTATTCGAGACCTCCGAGAGAGAGAGATCAATCTGGTCGTAGTAGCGCAGGTCATGCTGATTCGCCGCACCTTGCCTCAGAACGCCGCCTCCGCTTTGTGGGAGTTTAATCCGGAGGGACCACGAGCTCTCCAACATTTTATGGGCGTAACGCTCGTGGAGATGTACCAACTGTTCTTCGAATCACAAGCAACGTCTCCGGACTTAACCGAGGACGCAGGTCTGAGCTGCAATCGCTCGGACACTCAAGTAAGTAGTCCTGTACCCGGACATGCTATCCGCATATTTATCATACATTTGCCCTTAAAAGAGCTATCCTTTAAACAGGAGTGGGTAGCAAAAGCAAAACTGATCAGGTGTCCGGCCCCCCTCCCCGAGACCACGCCGGATCCTGTATTAACCAAGATGCTAGAGGCGAAGGGGGGAACAAGGGAACTACTACCTCCATGAAGGAGGCTATCAAGAAAGGGGGATCGAGAATCCCTCCCTCCAAGGGGAGAAGAGGACCGCTTCTGAAGATCCGGAGACCAAAGCCTCGAAGCGCGGGAAGAAATCTTCACCAGAGGGTCCTGCGGCGGGAGATGCCCCGGCCGCACTATTTCCCCAAGGAGATCAGCCCTCCAGCGAGCCGTGAGTAAAGGGGGGCATCTTTTTTAAATAAGAGACATCCCCGTTTTATTTCTGAAGGTAATCGAAAGTTTACCTTGTAGTTCGGATCTCAGCCCTTCACAAAGCAGAGCCTGCGTCTTGAGGATCTTGGTCCGGAGATGATGGAGAGCGAACGCGCCGCCGCTGCCGTATCAAGAGGCGAGGTGGACGACCCTGAGGTGTCGTCACAGAGGGCATCTCCGAATCCGGCGGGGCCAGAAGGCAGCCGTATGTCCCCTCAAAGCCCTCCGTGTCCGGCCTTCGAAAAAGGCCACCGGACGAGTCCGGCACAAACGGGTGTACGGTCGGAGGAGCTGAAGGATCTGCTCGGGCGAGCGTATATCTCGGAAGATCATCATACGTTAATGGGTACGGTGATTGAAAGGATTTCATCCGCTGAGAGAGGATTGCATGAAGCCGTCGTAAGTTTTAATGATGTACCTTCTGACAGTTTTGCATATAAAATGCGCCCTGTATAGATAGTAGCCCCTGAGACTTGGTGCGGTGTCAAAAATGACGGCGCGCCGAGTTTCATAACCCCAGGTATAATATGCGCTCTTCCTATGTAAGTGGCGGCGTCCGTGGCTAGCGGGCTGATGAATTTGCCGAACTAAAGCGGCAACTTGAGCGTGGCGGATGCGGACATCACGCTTGTTAATAAGCGGCTTGACGAGTCACAAGGTATGCAACTTCTCCACGGACACCTGGTAAGGGAGCTTGACGCCCATGCCTTACAACATGTATGCTTAATGTAGATGGTGCCGCTGCTATGGAGAGCCTTCGGGCGGAGCTTGCCTGAGCCAAGGAGCAAGCCAGAAAAAGTAATGTGGCTGCCTTAAAGGCGGCCGCAGAGCTAAAAGCCGAACAGGCTGCTCACCACCGAAGCAAGAAAGAAATGTCGAGATGGCCGTGAAATTGAAGAATGCTACTGACCGTTGCGAGCTTCTTGAAAAAGAAGATCGAGCGAAACAAGAGGACCTGAAAAAGGCCGCCACCGAGGCCAAGGATACTCGCTCTATGATGAGAGCTATGAAGGAGGAGCTACGTCAGGCCAGAGATATTGCGGCTGGAAAGCCCTTTCTGATGCGGAGGAAATTCACGGATCCTAAGTACGCTCAATTGGACCGGCTGTGGGGTGCGGAGGATATTTATCTGGACTTGGCGGCGAGTGTCGCAGACGCGGACGAACACTTCCGAGGTCAAAAGGATCACGGAATGGAAGAGCTTTTTTGGTCGCAGTTCCATAGTCCGGAGCGTCCACTTTCATTAACCGATCGTTTGGCCGAATGGGCTGAGCTGAATAGGTTGTCCGGACTTGCCATGAAGGTTGTCGTGACTCATTTGTGGCCGAAAAGGCCCGAGCCGAAGAGTTATTTTGGCTTGGTGCAACAGTTCCTTGGTGCGGTGCCGCATATCGATGCAATGAAGCGGTCGGCATGCATAGAGGGTGCGCGGATGGCTCTTGCCCGTGTCAAGACATACTGGGCGGAGATGAAGGCCACCGATGTTGCATCCCAAGATTCGGACAGAAGCCGAGTACCTGCCGAGCACTATTTTGAGGAAGTTCTGCAGGGCGCCTGCTTAATAGAGACGCAAAGGTTTCGAAGGATATATGTTTTAATGACATGTATGATTTGTGAAAACAATGTTTCATTATAATATAAGAGCTCTTTATACTTGTGCGTTGAAGTATTAAAATATCTCCTGTCCGGCCGTTGATGTATATGTGTATATAACCTGAAAGATGGCAGTCTTCGGCTTCACATTTCACGCACATAGTGCGGGGTGTTTGCAAAAAGGCGCATTTTCACACTTAATCCAACGTCTTGGTCCTGTAAAGGAGGTGATAGCGTAGCAAACTAGGCAACCGGACTATAATGCTTTATCACTTTCACTTAGCCATAGGAGTTCGGTGGTGGGGCTACTATATAGCCCCTAGGGGCACCGCGCTCTCCCGAATTCGGGGTGCATATGTGCCTGACCGGGAAACGTTCCTTCGTTAATGCGGGGGAATTCTAAACATTCCGGTTGGTCATCGAGTGGTTGACCAGTCTCACGCTATATCATGACGATCGGTTTTGGCTTTCTCTCGAGGTGCTCACCGGCGAATCGGGCACTGTCGCAGTAGTTCTCCTGGTGCCGCATTAGCCGATAGAACGGAACGTATGGCAGCAAAACACAGGAGCCGGGCAAAACCAACATTTGACCAAAGACATGATTCGGAGCTGATGCATATAAGGCCTAACTCGAGACGCCGAACACTCCCTAAGGTATTCGGTCTTTATGAAAGCAGGCAGAATAATGCCCTAAGCACCGGTGTCCAGTACGCGCAAAAATTCTGGTGCGGCCGATGCCAAACGCCAGCCTCCTCCTCGGTTATAGCAAGAAACCGGGGATGTGTATCAACAAGAGACAGAAAAAGGTTTACGCAGGTCTTAATCTGAAAGAATCCTTGCAACGGGTCCCTACCGCATGTATACTGCTTTGTGTCTCCGTTGTGCCATATCTTGGACGGGTGTAGCACGGTGTTCATCTGTAAAAGAGAAGAACTTAGTTGAAAAGAAAAAGAGATCGTGCGAAAAATGTACTTTACATTAAATAAACAGAGTACGGTTCGAAAAGTGAATAAAATTGAGCTTTATTGTCTCTTGTTGTACATGCGTGCAGCCCCTTGTACGGGAGTATGCCGCTAGTAGGCATTTATATGTTTACGCCGGACTCATCTATCCATGTCCGGGGTTTGAATGACCTATTCAGGTGCTTTGATTAGCGGAGCCGGATTAGTGTGGGGCTGTCAAGGCAGTCTCACGTTCTTCCGTGCTCGAGTAACACTTGATACTCCCTTTTAATGAGATGCTTCCGCGTGGACCGGGCATTCTAAGTGTAAGAGATGCATAATGCGGTATTGCGTTAAAGCGGGCGAAAGCTTCACATCCCAGTAGTGCTTGATAGCTACTTTCGAATGGGGCGATGTGGAAGGTAAACTTTTCGCGGCGGAAGTTGTCGGATGACCGGAACACAACTTCTAGCAGTAGGGAGCCTGTACAATGGGCATATAGGCCTGGCATCACCCCTTTGAAGGAGGTGTTGCTATGGCGAATTTTGGTTGGGTCTATCCCCATTTTGCGGATTGTGTCCTGATATAGCAGGTTTAGATTGCTACCTCCGTCCATTAGGACTTGTGTAAATTGGAGTCCGTCGATTATAGGATCTAATATCAAGGCAGTCCATCCTGCGTTCCGGATACTTCCGGAATAGTCCTGATGATCGAAGGTGATTGGTTTTGACAACCATTGTTGGGACTCTGCTGGGATAGACCGTGCGGCGTGTGTTTCTATGGGCGTCGCTCTGTTTTTCCCTTTTGTCACTTGAAGTGAGTTCACTGTTTTGACTTTTTATGGGAAATTCTTTTGTTTTCCGGTGCTTTCGCTTAGGGGTTCGTCATTGTCCTCGCTTGGTGTGTCGAGCCCTTGTGTTCTGCATTGAGTTTGCCGGACTGCTTGAAGGCCCAACAATCTCTGTGGGTATGGTTTGCGTGCTTCCCGGAGTACCGTGGATTTGGCATATTTTGTCCAAGATTTTGCTTAGGTTGGATAGCTCGTCATTGTTGTCCTTGAGGGGCAGTTTTTATGATTCTGCCCGAGCTTCGAATCCGGCGTTGTTGCCGTGCTCTTGAGTTGTTTCCCTTTGTCCGCGCTGGTCCTTGCTGCGTCGTGGTTTTCCATTTCCATCCCCGACTTGGATGTACTTGGGTCGCTGATCGTGCATCTTGCCAGCCAACTATCCTCTCCGCGCTAAAAAGCGGGTCATGAGGCTTGTTAATGTAGCCATTGTTCTCGGCTTCTCCTGGCCGAGGTGTCTGGCGAGCCATTCGTTTTGGACGTTGTGTTTGAAAGCTGATAAGGCTTCGGCGTCCGGACAGTCGACTATTTGGTTCTTTTTGATGAGGAACCTGTTCCAGAATTTGCGGGCTGACTCTCCGGGTTGTTGAGTTATGTGACTTAAATCGTCTGCATCCAGAGGACAGACATAAGTCCCTTGAAAATTTGCTCGAAAAGCATCCTCGAGCTCTTCCCAACTTCCAATGGTATTTTCAGGGAGGCTTTTGAGCCAATGCCGGGCTGGCCCTTTGAGCTTGAGGGGTTAGTATTTTATGGCGTGGAGATCATCTCCTCTAGCCATGTGTATGTGGAGGATGTAATCCTCAATCCAGACTCCAGGGTCTGTTGTTCCGTCGTATGTCTCTATGTTTACGGGTTTGAATCCCGCTGGGAATTCGTGATCCAACACCTCATCGGTGAAACACAGGGGGTGTGCGGCACCCCTATATTTGGGTGTGCCGTGATGTTCGGATATTTGGCGTGTTGCATTGCTTGGAAGAGCTTGCTTTCTCGGCCCATAAATGGACCTAACTGGGCCATCCTTTTGATACGAATCCTTATGCGGATCGCGTGCCGGCTTGTGTGCGGCGCCGCTTGCCGCTCCATGTTTGCCATGTGGTCGTCTATCCGACCGGGCGGCCTCTTTGTTCTTTGATTGCGGGGGCTCTACGGCCTCCTCATCGAATTCGGGCAGTAATTTGCGCTTCGGGTAGCTCTTTGTTTGGCGACTGTCGCCGTATTTCTCTGTGGTGTTGAGTACTTTGCTCCATTTGATTCTAAGTGCATCTTCCGCTGTTTTGAGCTTCCGCTTCTGCTTTTTCAGCCTACGCGCAGTGGCGACGAGCCTTTTGTGGAGGATCTTCTGCTCCAACAATTTGTCCGGCGTGAGATTGTCCGGACTGTTATCTTCGCCGGGGACGGGTTGTTTATCCAAGATGTCCTGTTCGGACGGTTGCTCGATAGCATGTTCGTCGTCCATCGGTTCGCCCTGCTCTATGGCTGGGTCTGTGTGGCTGCCGTCTTTGTTGAGACGGGACTTGGTGCGGCGTTTACGTTACCATTTTGACTGCTTTTCGAGGGATTTATCCTTCGTAGTGTCCCGTTGTTCCTCGTCGTCACTTCCTTTAGGTGTATCCACCATGTATACATCGTGGGATGAGGTGGCTGTCCAGTATCCTATAGGTGCTGGTTCATGGTTATCTCCTACATCGTCGTCCATACCGTCGATGTCTTCGGAGTCGAAGTCGAGCATGTCGGTTAAATCATCGACAGTGGCTACAAAGTGGGTGGTGGGTGGGCGTTGAATTTCTTCGTCGTCCGTATCCCAACCTTCCTGAACGTAGTCCGACCAGGGCTCTCCTGATAAAGAGAGAGACTTTAGTGAATTCAGGATGTCGCCAAAGGGCGAGTGCCGAAAGATGTCTGCGCGATGAACTCCATAACCGGCGCCCAATTGGATTCGATTGGCAGGGGCGCGGAGGGTTCGTAGTCCGGAGAGGAGTCCGGCACCTTGGAGTTACGGTCTTCGCAAAGGACAGGGATGGAGTTCGGCTCAATTTCCGTAGAGATCGTAGCCCCCGAGGCGGTGTCCAGCCACTCGTCCTTGATCGGCGGAGTCGGCTCCGAGCTAAGGGTTGGAGCGGACGCTGGTGCGGCCTGTGGCACCGTTCGTGGCGCAGAGCTAGATCGTGCCCATCGAGACAAAGGCGGGCGCGCTTGGCTGTGGCTCGAATCCGTCGAAGATCAAGTCTCCGCGGATGTTGGCCGTGTAGTTCAAACTCCCAAACCTGACACGATGGCCAGGCGTAGCTTTCGATCTGCTCCAGATGGCCAAGTGAATTGGCCCGCAGTGCAAAGCCGCCGAATACAAAGATCTGTCCGGGGAGAAAAGTCTCACCCTGGACCACGTCGTTGTTGATGATCGAAGGAGCCATCAGGCCTAAAGATGACGACACAGAGGAACTCTCAATGAAAGCACCAATGTCGGTGTCAAAACCGGTGAATCTCGGGTAGGGGGTCCCGAACTGTGCGTCTAGGCGGATGGTAACAGGAGACAAGGGACACAATGTTTTTACCCAGGTTCAGGCCCTCTCGATGGAGGTAAAACCCTACTCCTGCTTGATTAATATTGATGATATGGGTAGTACAAGAGTGGATCTACCACGAGATCAAGGAGGCTAAACCCTAGAAGCTAGCCTATGGTATGATTGTTGTTCGTCCTACGGACTAAAACCCTCCGGTTTATATAGACACTAGATAGGGTTAGAGTTACACAGAGTCGGTTACAATGGTAGGAGATCTACATATCTGTATTGCCAAGCTTGCCTTCCACGCCAAGGAAAGTCCCATCCGGGCACGGGACGAAGTCTTCAATCTTGTATCTTCATAGTCCAGGAGTTCGGCCAACGGTGATAGTTCGGCTATCGGACACCCCCTAATCACGGACTCCCTCAGTCGTCTTTTCCTCTGGAGTTGATTGGGGTGTTATTTTCTCTTTCGCTGTTATCGCTGTTTTTGCCGAGGCGGGATTTGGAGCGGCGCCTATGCCGACGCTTTGTTTGCTTCTCGATGGAGCTGTTCTTTGCTGCGTCCTTCCGTTCCTAGTCGTTGTTTTCTTTGGGTGTATCCACCATGTATATGTCATGTGATGAAGTGGATGTCCAGCGCCCTGTGGGCGATGGTTCCTGTTCGTCTCCTGCATCATCATCCATACCATCGATGTCTTTGGAGTCGAAATCGAGCATGTTGGTTAAGTCGTCGACAGTGGCTACTAAGTGGGTGGTGGGTGGGCAGCGAATTTCTTCGTCGTGCGCATCCCATTCTAGCAGGACATAGTTCGGCCAGGGCTCTCCCGACAAGGAGAGAGACCTTAACGAATTTAGCACGTCGCCAAAAGGCGAGTGCTGAAAGATATCCGCGGAGGTAAACTCCATGATCGGCACCCAATCGGATTCGATAGGCACGGACGCATGCGGCTCGGAGCCCGTGGCCGGGGACCGTGGTTCGGCAACGCGGCTTTCATAAGGGGTGAAGTCAGTATCCGGCTCTATCGCCACTGAGAGTGCAGCCTTCATGGCGGGGTCTATCCACCCGTCCTTGGATGACGCAATTTGCTCCGGATTGAGGGCCAGAGTAGTTGCAGGTGTGATCTCCCGAACACCATCTGACGGCAGAGCTAGATCATGCTCGTCGTGATCGTGCGGCGCACCTGACATGGGCTCGAATCCGTCGAAGATCAAGTCTCCGCGGATGTCGGCCGTGTAGTTCAAATTTCCGAACCTGACCTGGTGGCCAGGGGCATAGCTCTCGATCTGCTCCAGATGGCCAAGCGAGTTGGCCCGCAGTGCGAAGCCGCCGAATACGAAGATCTATACGGGGAGGAAAACCTCACCCTGGACCGCATCATTACCGATGATTAAAGGAGCCATCAAGCCTTACGGTGACGACACAGTGGAACTCTCAATGAAAGCACCAATGTCGGTGTTAAAACCGGCGGATCTCGGGTAGGGGGTCCCGAAATGTGCACCTAAGGCGGATGGTAACAGGAGGCGGGGGACACGATGTTTACTTAGGTTCGGGCCCTCTCGATGGAGGTAATACCCTACTTCCTGCTTGATTGATCTTGATGATATGAGTATTACAAGAGTTGATCTACCACGAGATCGTAGAGGCTAAACCCTAGAAGCTACCCTATGGTATGATTGTTCTTGTCCTACGGACTAAACCCTCCAGTTTATATAGACCCCGGAGGGGGCTAGGGTTACACAGAGTCGATTACAAGGGAGGAGATCTACATATCCGTATTGCCAAGCTTGCCTTCACGCCAAGGAAAGTCCCATCTGGACACGGGACAAAGTCTTCAATCTTGTATCTTCATAGTCCAACAGTCCGGCCAAAGGATATAGTCCGGCTGTCCGGAGACCCCCTAATCCAGGACTCCCTCAGTGATCAAATGCTTTTCTGAACACCCCCGTACTTTATACGAGGGGGCTGAAGCCGACGACTGGAAAACTTTCAGATCAATACAAAAACAGCCGCACAGGAGGAACAAAAGTTTTAGGCAAAACTACAAAAATAGCCTTATTATAAAATTGTCTTTTACAAATTTCCATACATTTCACTCGAATATCATGTTTTTCGAGCATTGACCCTCTATCAAGCGGGCACCTTCTAGGACATCCTTGAAATAATGCTCTGGTGCGTGATGGTCCTTGCCCTTGGGAGGACCCTTCGCTGCAACATCAGTGGCCTTCATCTTCGCCCAGTATGTCTTGACACGGGCAAAGGCCATCCGTGCACCTTCAATGCACACCGACCGCTTCACGACGTCGATACGCGGCACCGCATCAGCAAGTCGCCATGCCAAACCAAAATAACTATCCGGAATTGGCTCGTTCGGCCACAGCCCGATCACGGTGTCCCTCATAGCAGAACCGGATAGTCTATGGAGCTCGGCCCAGTGGGTCATCTGTTCGTTCAGCAATAGTGGGCGTTTTGACGCACCGAACTGCGACCAGAAAAGCTTCTAAGTTGCACACCCTTCTTGCGCTTGGTAAAACTGTGCCGCATCGGAAGCACTCTTCGGCAGGTCCAATAACGTGTCTGGAGAACTCCACACTTGATCAAGCGGAGCATAATTCGGATAGCCAAACTTAGTTTGCAATAAAAAGGGCTACCAGCCACGATCTCCCCAGCTTGTCGGATCTCCTCCCGAGCCGCTCTAGATTCGGACCGTGCTTGTTTCGCCTCTCGTAAGGCCTTGTTAAGATAAGCCATTTTGGCTTTATTATCCTTCTCAAGGATTGCACATCGACTAGCGGCATCCTTTAGCTCACGCGTCATCGTTGATATTTTCTCCTCACATTGGCGCCGAGTAGCCTGTTCGGCCTATAACTCTGCAGATGCCTTCTCGGCAGCCGCATTGTTACTCCTGGCCTGCTCTTTGGCCCGGGCCAGCTCGGTCCGAAGGATCTCGACCGCGGCGGCGCCATCTGCATTAATGCATATCTCAGTATACAATATTTCACGTGATGCTTACATTACAAAGCACACGCTTGTAAATACTGCCCCAAAAACATACCTTGCGACTCGTCAAGATGCTTGTTGATAAGCATAAGGTCATCTCCCGCCATATCAAGCTTCCGCTCTAGATCGGCAAATTATGTAGTCCGGACGGACGCCAGGGAAGCAACAACATGTGTTTCAGTTAATCATATTATTTCCTGGACATATCTTTTTGGATTCTCTGATCGCCTCCCTTGGGAAGATAATCCGAGTCTCAGGGGCTACTACCTATACACAGGCGAAGTGTGTGAGTCAAGCACAATCAAAATATTATATTGCAAACCTTGAAGCCTCTTAGCATGCTCACGGAGGCTTCATTCAATCCGCTTTTCGCCGATAGAACCCTTTCAACCACCGTACCCATCAGGGTACGATGTTCGTCTGAGACGAACGCCTTTTGCAGCATGTTCGTCAATACATCTGGCGCTTCGGGGTCTCCGGAAGCTGCCGTAGGAGTATGGCCTCCCTTTGAAGGGATCCATTTATTCGTCCCTATGATTGTCTCCGGCCGAAGGACAGATAGCTCGGGGCCTTTGTTGTCGGCCCCCGGACTCTGGGCTACCGAAGTGTTACCTTCGAGTTGTGTCTTCGCCATCCCTCGCACCACTTGTTGATCAGGAGAGACCCTCCGCGATGACACCTCAAAGTCGTCCGCCCTATTGGGCGAGGAGACCGGTGGAGGCGTCTCGCTTTCCATCATCTCTGGGAGAAGGTCCCCCGAGGAAGAGGATTGCTGAAGATTGTTCGCTGAACTACAAAAAACATATATTCTAGATGTTACCTCAGTCACAAGAAAGGGACGGGATATTTTTAAAACACCCTTGTTCACTTACGGTTTGCCTGAAGGCTTGTCCTCTCTATGGGACCGCGCGATGATGTCGCCCTCCAAGCCCGAGCCACCCAACGAGGTCATCTTGCCTCGCTTAGGAGCCGTTTCCTCCCAACCTTCAGAGGCGGCCATTTTCTTACCATGGGGAGAGGCAATATTGGCTTCTCCTTCACTTTGGCCTTCGGGCGGGGGAATCTTGATCTCCCGGACATGGTATCTGATGTACCCTTGGAAGGGAGGCCATCTTTGGCCTTCCCGCTCTCCGCCTTGTCTCCCTTCGCAGGCACCTGGTACGGCGCCGGGGCCAGCATCCTCGTTAGTACGGGATCCGGTGAGTCTTCGGGAAACGAGGCCAAACACCTAATATGCTCCGCTTTCTTTATCCATCCCTGGAGGAAGATAGTCTGTTTAATAACGTATTACAGTGTACTTAACTACAAAGTGTTCAGAAGTTGGGCGCTTACCGAGGTATCCGGATGGTTGCAGTCGAGGCCGAGGTCCTCGGTGGTGTCCGACCACTGTTTTCGTTTCCCGAAAAACAATTTCCACATTCCTTTGTGCGTGGTGCCGAAGAAGTGTTGGAGGGTTCGTGGTCCTTCCGGATTAAACTCCCACATGCGGAGAGGCCTACGCTGACATGCAGGGTTCGGCGGATTAGCATTACTTGCATCACGTTGACAAGATCGATGTCCCTCTCGAGGAGGGTTCGAATGCGGCTCTGTAGAGTCTGCACTTCATCAACCGATCCCCAGTCCAGCCCCTTATTAATCCATGATGCAAGCTGTAACGGAGGGCCAGAATGGAACGCAGGTATAGCCGCCCACTTGGTACCATGGGGTTCTGTGATGTAAAACCACTCCCGCTGCCATTGGTTGGAAGTTTCGGTGAAAGAGCCTTTTGGCCAGTGAGTATTGGTAAGCTTGCTCACTGCAGCACCACTGCACTCCGTTTATTTCCTGTCGACCACCTTCGGCGTCACACTAAAGGTCTTGAGCCATAAGCCGAAGTGTGGGGGAATTCGAAGGAAGGCCTCACACGTAATGATAAACGCCGAGACATGGAGGAAAAAATCTGGGGCTAGATCATGAAAATCTAGTCCGTAATAAAACATGAGCCCCCGGACGAAGGGGTGAAGAGCGAACCATAGCCCTCGGAGGAAGTGAGAGATGAACACGACCCTCTTGCCGGATCTGGGAGTCGGAATAACATGTCCTTGAGCAGGAAGCCTGTGGGGGATCTCCGTGGTCAGGTATCTGGCCGCCCGAAGCTTCACAATGTCCTCCTCTGTAACGGAGGAAGCCACCCGTCGGCCCTGAGGGCTGGGTCTGGACATGATTGGGAAGCTTGGGGCAATGAAGTCGAACCCTGGATGCTAGAACCTGAGGTTGGAAGGGCTCAGAAGAGGTTTGGCGTAAAAAGAGACGGCCCTTGGCTCCTTAATAAAGGCAACGGGTATCGGACGCCTCCTCCTAAGCCTGAAAGCCTGCCTATTCCTAAGGAATCTTTCCAATGGAACAGTTGGGTTACCCATGCTCGTATTGATGAGAATCCTGCAATAAGGGGACACGATCTCTGCCTTGACAAGACGTGCCAATAAAAACCGCGCCTCGAAACATGGAACGACAGGACAGGAAACGGTTCGAAATAATGACTGGGCAAGCGTGATGTCACGTTACAAAAAGTTGTCAGCAGATTGGACTCGTGAAATATTATACTCTCTACGGTTGTGTGTGCGGTACTTGTGTTGCAGATCCGGACACGTTTGTTGCGTCCGAAGACTATCTTGGAGTATTCGGAAAGGAGAACCCGCCTTGCAATGCCGAAGACAATCTGCGCGCCAGACACCTCGTCATTGAAGCCTGGTTCAGGGGCTACTGAGGGAGTCCTAGACTAAGGGGTCCTCGGGCGTCCGGCCTGTTATCCATGGGCCATACTGATGGGCTGTGAAGATATGAAGACCGAAGACTCTCACCCGTGTATGGATAGGACTCTCCTTGGCATGGAAGGCAAGCTTGGCGATCAAATATGAAGATTCCCTTCTTTGTAACCGACTTTGTACAACCCTAGTCCCCTCCGGTGTCTATATAAACCGGAGGGCTAGGTCCGTAGAGGACAAGACTCATAGCCATAGTCATACAAGCTAGACTTCTAGGGTTTTAGCCATTACGATCTCGTGATGGATCAACTCTTGTAATACTCATATTCATCAAGATCAATCAAGTAGGAAGTAGGGTATTACCTCCATAGAGAGGGCCTGAACCTGGGTAAACATTGTGTCCCCCGTCTCTTGTTACCATCGACCTTAGACGCATAGTTCGGGTCCCCCTACCCGAGATCCGTCGGTTTTGACACCGACATAGACCTCCTCTTGGAGAAGCTCGAATTGGATATCAAGCCCTCCTTTTGGAGAAGGATCCCCATCATAGGATCATCAAGACCTCTTTTCTCATAGGATTGGGATGAACTAGTTACCTCTTGTATCTTCTTGTGTTTGATTTGGACCTTTGTATCTCTCTTTGTGTGATTGGATCTAGCACATGTGTGATTGGATCAAGTCAATTTGAGTGTTCCTCTTGTTTTCCCCCTTTGTGTTCTTCTTGTTCTTGGGGATTTCCCCTCCAATTCATGAAAGATCTCCATCTAGGGTTCCACCCTACAACAGTAACAATTCATTCACAAGGTAAAGTATGAATCAAAAACTTCATTCAAAACTAAAAACTATGATCTCAGTCATTGAAGCAATTGCAATTTATCATTAACGTAGGAAAGAGTCAATACAAGAGCTTTGCAGCAAGTCCACATACTCAACTATCATTTAGTCTTTCACAATTGCTAACACTCACGCGATACTTATGGGTTCAAAGCTTCAGTCGGACACAGAGAAAGATATGGGCTTATAGTTTCGCCTCCCAACCTTTTACCTCAAGGGTAATGTCAACAGTAATACTTTATGATAACCTACATTCGAGTTGATATATATATCCGGATCTTTCTCCAACACATAGTGCTTGCCAAAAGAAAAAGTGTAAAAAGGAAAGGTAAAGATCACCATAAATCTTGTATAAGGGTAGGAAATTGAACATATAAGCCCTCCTAGACTGCTAGGCAGAACGAACCCCTCCACGTCGCCCCTAAAACGAAGCCCTCCACGTCGCCCCTAAATTGGTGCCACCGCCTGTAAATTTTAAACCCCGTGGAGGGCATTTTGGTCTTTTTACGTGCAGGGGTATAAATCGCAGCCGCTCCCCTGGAGAAACCCTCGCCGCCGCCTCCCCTCCTCGTCACCCTCCTCCCTCTCTCTCGCTGACCCCTCTCCCCCCCCCGGATCTGGAGGAAGAGGAGAGATGCGGGCGCCTCCCGTCCCACTCGCCTCCCTCTCCTCGTCGCCCTCTCTCTCTCCCTCTCTCTCTCTCGCTAACCCCTCTCCCCCCCCGTGCAAGCCAGCCCCGGATTTGGAGGAAGAGGAGAGATGCGGGATCTCGAGGAGGAAGAGGAGATCTGGGCGTCCCGGCGATGGATCGACCGATGCCAGATCGGGCGGAGGTCGCCGCCGTGGGAGGAGCAGGGAAGGGTGAGGCCTGGCTCCACCGGCGTGTGGCGCTCTCTAGGCTGGTGCTAGGCTGCATCTTTTCCTGCCCCCGTCTTGGTGCCTCCTCCTACCCGCATAAATGGCGAGCAGATTGCGTGAGTACTGTGTAAGATCTTCCTCCACACTGTTCCTCCGGCCCCGCAAGTGTGATTTCTTTCGTTTTCTATGAAGATCATTCACTTCTATTTATTTTTCGTTCCTCTCCCATCTTAATTTCTGATTTGATTACAGAGTTTGGATGTGGATGTTACTTCAGGGAGGAAGTTGGTTACAATTTTCATTTGTATGATGTAGTAGGCACAAACTAATTTACAGGTAAGTTTTCTTTCAATGATTGGTGAGTTACAGGTCAACCCTGTCTCACCTCACTAAATCTGCAACTCATGCTTTTTCCTTGCTTGATATTAATTCTCGATATTCTTGGCACATCCTTACAGGGGATATCATGTGCATATGTATGAGTTGCTTTGCTTCGGTTGAAGATATATGTGTGCCTGTAGATTCTTACATGCATTTTCAGTATGATATGAGCACTCTTTTGTTCTCTGGGTGTACGTAGGTTGCAAGAATGAAAAGGCTTAGGGCATTATTGTAGAGTTTTGATTCACATGGATGCTCTATTCACGAGTAATCTTTCTTTATTTGCAGAATTTGTTGGTGTTGCGGTCTCTCCCCATCTTAACATTGTCTTCTGCTGGAAGGAGAGGAAATTTGTGTATATCACACCTATCAGCTACATCCCATGGAGAGGAATTTTGTGTCAGGCATTGTCATTGGAGAAGCTTTCACAGGTATGGCCCTTCTTTCAGTCATAAGATTTACAGATATACTGATTCTAAAAGATTTGATTCACAGGTTAGTTCTAATGGATCAACACGTATTGTGTTTGTGGTCTTCCAGTTTGCCTTTCGTCCGTGCATCTGAAGGACTCATGCTTCCATTTCCTCTTGCGATTTCATCCATCCATTCCTCTCCTTGCAGCTTTAAATTTGTGAAATCCAACGTATTTAGTTAAGAGAACATTTGCCACATAATTATGCTAATATTCTATGAATAATCACTTTTGTGGCTGTGCTAATAGTAATAGATGACTTCTTAGCCACTTCCTGCAAGATTCTCTAATTTTCCGTACATGAAAGTTTATTAAATGCATGCAGTGCTTTATCCTGATTTGCAAGAGGAACAACATGAAATTCCTATTTCACATAAGTGAAGAAAATCTATAACACTGATTGTTATAGTTGGTGGTCCGGTGATTCCATTTATTTCTCTAATTTGATGTAGGAAATGGATTATAAATTGCAAGTGAGTTGGGCTTCTGATTGGACCTTGTGGTGGTTGGATCTGGCGATGATAGGGAGAAGCATGATAGGTTACTACTGTTGTACCTATTATTTGATTTCTCTCAATGTTTCAATCAGTTTATCTAAAGCATGATTTTAATATGCAATTTTATCGATCGGAGATTACACGAATGATTCGTGGAAATTAGAATGTGGGGATCTCAAAGAATGTTTCACAAGAAAAACAAATATTGGCCATTTCCAAACTTGCTCGGTGGTCGAGGTACTATAGAGGACATCAAGAGAATGTAAGCAAGAGCAACGACAACATTATTGATAGTCAGCTTCCATTATCAGCAGCTTCACATGTGTACGTATTCTTTTGTTCATTTTCATCTTTGTGGTATTTTCTTACTTCTCCTTGTTGGGATTCTTGACAGATCAAGAATTGTTGATGCAGGTATATCTTTCTTTTGGAAATGGAAGTTGCTGTTTCTTCCCATGTGAGCTGAGGTGATAACTGAACTCTCTTCTTGCACTAGCAATCCATCTATTTTGATTTCATGATCATGGTTCTCCCGTCATGCTCTTATGATTTTATACATGCCAACAAGCATCCACGCGATTTGTTCTTTACTTCTGCACATATTACCATGTTTTCCCACAAAAATACACACGCCGCGGCAATCATGTTCTCAAGTTTTAAAGCATATAAGATAAGAGCATGTATCTTCAAGTTATTTTGGCACTGCCATCCTTTACATTATAGGGTGTCTACATATGCAAATTTGCAAGTTAAATTTACAACACCTTTGAAGCTGCAGTTGTTTACTATTCTCTTAAATCTTTAAACTATGTGCTCCATTCCTTTAATTTGAGAACCAGGAAGGTGCGAGATAATAAGAGTTGTTGATGAGGCAACCTGCACATGTGTAAACGGTGGCTATGGTGGCTCAAAGGGAAGCAGCGGCTGCTCCATGGAAACACGCAACTTAGTGATGTAGTTTTTCTTTCTAGATTTTGTTCACTCTTAGTAAATTTTAAGCAAGAAAATCCACTACCCTACAAAAAGTTCTTCCAACAAATATTTTTGTGTGTGCAGCTAAGATCAATCTTCCTATTCATTCATTGCATTGTTATTCTGCAGGACCGTGAGCGCAAGGTCATGTACAAGGTGGGGGTTGATTGTCCCAGTTTGTCCCAGTTTTCTCTTTTGGTGTCTTGATTCTGTTTCTTCCTGGTTTGCACAAGATTCACTTATGAAATTGATTTCCTTGCCAACTTTTCAGGGATAAGCTGGTGAATGAAGGAAATTCTAAAAGAAAGCGACTACAAGCAACATTTGAAGGTACAGCCTGTATTATGTTACTTTAGAAATTAATATCATTGTCTGTTATTGGGAATCACGAGTTTCTTGACAATGAGACCCATTACATTTTCTTTTCATAAAAAATCCTTGGAAGAGATTGTAAAGTTTAACGAGCATGTCCCTTTTACATCTGTTTATAGTGTGTTTTCTTTTGGTTTCACAACATTTTAAGTTTTATATTTTTTACAGGTTGTGTATAGTGTAGGAGGTATTGATGATGAAATATGAATGTCCCTTGTTCTTGTCTGCTCCTGACCACAGTAGACTTGTGTGATGTGCTCTAGATCCTTTCTCTTTTTTCATTAAATGATTATGTGACTGAGGAGAGCGTGTTCTTAATTAGGTTGCCATTGTGAAACTTGTTTTCGGTTTTTTTATTGTATAATACAGAGCTTCCAAATGGTTTGATCCTAGAAATAAGTTACCAATTTTCGGTGTGTAGTGAGCTGGGAGCCGGGGTCATCCTTCTCACCACCAGTCGAACATACTACTTCAGCCACCATGTTGACCGATATAAAAGTGTTCTCTATTTCAGAGAGCAACAACACGATATTGTGCTCCCTCTTGCTCCAGGTGCATGTTGCTGTAATTAGTATCAACAGATTAAATCATGGACCATGTCTCTGTTTCATACCACCTTTGTTCATAAATAGATAGCTTCCTAGAGATTGTGCAGTCCTAAGGCCATCCACACTATTGCCCTTAAAGCGTATTGAGTGCATCAAGCCTAATTTTCTATTGGATAGATTTTGTTCTATAATCTATTAGTGTTAGAGCAATACAAATTTTCCTATTTTGCAGAAACTAACTTGATGCTTCCTTCTTTCGGGTTTGAAATTCAGCAATTCTTTTCCTTAATCGCAAACTGAATTGTTCGTCGTTGCTATTTGTTTTCCCTTCTGTCTGTGGCATATTGATGATTTGATCCGCGTTCAAGAAAGAAATGTTCCATGCAAGCCTCCAGCCTAAGTAAAGAAATTTATTAGCTTGACATTTGAAATTTATTCCATGCAATTCTTTTCCTTAATCGCAAACTGAATTGTTCTGTAATCTATTTGTTTTTAAGCTTGCAATTTCTATGTGGACCTACCCTCACGAGTGTCGCTCGATTTCACTGTGTTTCTTGTCGTTCGATGGTGTGCCTATATGCTTAATTTTGTCGTTATCCGTGCCTAGGCTTCACACAAGAGGCTGAAAGAGGACGATGATGCAAGGAAATATTTCTAGCAGCTGATCAACACTGTCGGCTCTTGCCATAGCAGAGGCGTTTATCACCACGATCTGAAGGTATTGTGGGGTCTTTGCTTCTTGATGTGCTCTATGGGAAGAAAAGTGGGTTCATAGCATTTATCTTCTTCCTTATATCATCCTGAAAATCTTCTTCTTTGTACTAATGACACTCTCAAGGTGATTTTGGACTGAGCTCCCTAACACAGCAAGTCAGAGTACGTAAATTGTCTGCTTTCTCTTTTTCTAGCTTGATGGAAACCATCATGATGCAAAATTTAGTCTAGGTCAGACATGTATATACAAATCCTGCTACTCTTTTCTTTGCTCAATTAAAATAATTTAGTTTATCCTAGGAAGTCATGTTCATTCTCCTGCTCTCTACAAACCATAGGCTAGAAAATTTCTTTTTAGCATGCGTTCTCCTTTTATTAAGCTTTCTTTTGCTACTGATTTGCGGGAAAATAAAGTTTTCGATCAATAATTCACCTGCCTCCTAATGCATGTAATACTGTTTGGAACTGGCACTCCAATGGATTGGTTACATGATGTTGGATTAGACGGCTGCCATTATGCAGCACATCTTGTGTGCCTCGGGTTATGTTCTATATAAAATGACGTGAAATGTGAAATTGGGCAGTACTTTTGATATACTTTTGTAACATGGTGTATCATCCATTTTTGGTTTGTGCATAGTTCTATTGGTGTATTGTCAAATCTGGGGCTTTGTATTTTCATCCCGGCTTATTGTAGTATTACAATATGACAGTATAAGAGTTCTGGTTAGTTCTCATAATTCATCCAGTATATATTTGGTTTCAAAGCAAATAAATTGAAAGGACGTATAAGAGAAGGTATAAGGTGGAATCTTGCAAGTAGTTCACAAAATATATCTCACTTCGAGAAATGCTTTTTGCTGAGAATACCACTTTTTTCCAATACCCCAATGATTTCATTCGCCAGTACCTTGACAACTTGGATCATGTTTTCTTTCGAAAAGGTACTTAGACATGTCATAATGTAGTTGGTAGTTAGGAGAAGCATTAATCTTTTTGTTTCTTTAGCAAACAGTTCTCATGTTACAGGGTGCGTGGACAAACAGATGCAAGGGGCATTGTTTCACACAACACCCACACCAATGACCAATCGGACGAGTGAAGCAAAGGGACTTGTGAACAACATGAAAAACTTTCTTCCATCTTTTGATTACACAGAAATATGCCTTTGATGCATCCGTGTTGGGACAAGCTTTTTCGTATGGAGGGAGTATATGATGCAATTGACCACTATCACTTAGAAGTGCTCCTGGACACAATGCTCTATATTATCATGTCTTTAGTGCATTTTATTGTGCCACCTGCGTATATAGCTACTTGAATCTTCTAATTGCAAACTCAAATATTTGATTTTTTTTTCTTTGTTTCAGTAGGGCTTTTGCGTCAATTTATTAGTTTCATACATTACAAATGAGAAAAAAAATATTTTTATGCAGATCCACGACACTTTGCAAAAGAGTATACATCAACATTGTCTGCTAGCAAAAAAAAGTAGTCTCTTTTAGTTCTTGCTTCAAATTTGTCTCGTGCGCCAAATGGCGCGACAGATCATCTAGTATAAGGAATAGGTAGGCCCTTCGCAGAGGGAAGCAGAGGTTGTCATGTGCTTTTGTGGTTGGATGCACATAATCTTAATGCAAAAGAACGTCACTTTATATTGCCGCTTGTGATAAAGAACTTTATTATGCACTCTCTTGATTTTATTTCTTCCGTATCACAAGTTCGTATAAAGCTTATTTTCTTCACACTAATAGATCATACATATTTAGAGAGCAACTTTTATTGCTTGCACCGATGACAACTTACTTGAAGGATCTTACTCAATCCATAGGTAGGTATGGTGGACTCTCATGGCAAAACTTGTTTAAGGGATGTTTGGAAGGACAAGTAGTATCTCTGTGCAAAGGATTTGGCTAGCAAAAGAGGGAAAAGCAAGCTCAACATGTTGGAAGATCCATGACAATATAACTTCTATTCGGATAAAAGAAAACATAACCCATTATGTTGTCTTCCTTGTCCAACATCAACCTTTTAGCATGTCATATTTTAACGAGTGCTCATAATTACAAAAGATCTCCAAGATAGTATATCTATATGTGAATCCTCTCTTTCTTTATTACTTCCTATTAATTGCAATAACGAACAAAACTATGTTTGTCAACTCTCAACAACTTTTATTCATCATACTCTTTGTATGTAAAGTCATTACTCTCAATAAGATCAATATATAATCTTTTTATTCCTTTTTATATTCTTTTTCTTCCTACAAGATCATAGCAAGAAAGCAAAGCCCTCAACTCAAAACTACTCTTTATTATATATAACTCACAGACTCGATTGATAGATCTCAAAGAAAAACTCAAAGCTAGATCGTACTAAAGACTTTATTATACTAGATCAAGATATAACTAAAAGGATCGAACTAAGAAAAATGATAAAGGTAAAGGTGTGATGGTGACACAATACCGGGGCATCTCCCCCAATCTTGGCAGTAGCCAAGGGGAGTGCACATAGCCATGTATTTATGTCTCTTTCTTCGAAGGTGATGTTGATGGAGTTGTTGATGTAGTGTCCTTCTTCCTCAGCTTATGCTTGAGAATAGAATTTTCCTCCCTTAAGTCATCGATCTTCTGCTCAAGCCTTAATATCTTTTTACATAGTTCCTATTTGTTTTCCTGCAAGAGATGAAAAGGGATAAACTCAATCTTAGGTTTCTTTGCTTTATTAGGGAGACTTGACTTTTTGAGCTCCACGTGAAAGTCCCCAGGTTGGGGTAGTGGGGCTTCATCTTCATCTGAGCTTGTATCCTCCTTTCCCTTTGGATGATAGTCTTCTTCTCCCTCTGTGGTCCAACCATAATGCTCCACATCCTCGTAAGCCTTTGGGTTTGTGATATAATCAGCTATATAGATTTCTCCCTCCAAATCTTGGGATGACATATTTTCAGATCTGCCAGGCAAAAGAACAAGAAACAAGAACATAGGATTTTATCGTGGTATGGTGGTCAAAACCTTCTGGAGATTATATAATGAATTTTTACCGACCAAAAGAAGTATTGTGCAAGAAAATAGAGTCCGGAGGGCACACGAGGTGGCGGCTAGGTAGGGGGCACCCAAGGGGTAGGGCGCGCCCTCCTGCCTCATCGCTTCCTCGTGCACTCTTCAGACAGCTTTTAATTTTCCTAATTTTTTAAGTATTCCAAAACCGAGAAAAATTGCCATTGGAAACATTCTGGGGACGGTGTACTTACCGTACCACATACATATTCCTTTCCGGAGTCTGAAACATTCTGGAAAGTGTCCCTTATGTACTCCTCCGATGTTATGGTGTTAATTATATTGGTTTCATCATTTATGGGATTACCTGACATATAATGTTTGATTTTTTGACCGTTTACCACCTTCGAATTTGTGCCTTCGGCGTTGTTGATTTTCATAGCACCGGAACAATAGACCTCCTCAATAATGTAAGGACCTTCCCATTTAGATAGAAGCTTTCCTGCAAAAAAAATCTTAAACGAGAGTTGTATAGCAAAACATGATCACCTACATTAAACTCACGCTTTAAAAAACTTGGCATTCTTATAGGCCCGGGTTCTCCATTCATCAAGCAAGCTTATGTCAAATAACCTCTTCTCACCGGCAAGTTTGAAATCATAGTTGAGCGCTTTAATTGCCCAATGAGCTTTATGTTCTAGTTCAAGAGGTAAGTGACATGCTTTTCCATAAACCATTTTATACGGAGACATACCCATAGGATTCTTATAAGCAGTTCTATACGCCCATAATACACCATCAAGTTTCTTAGACCAATTCTTCCTAGATCTATTAACAGTCTTTTGCAAAATCAATTTAATCTCTCTATTGCTCAATTCTACTTGACCGCTAGACTGAGGGTAATATGGAGATGCAATTTTATGGTTGACATCATACTTAGCAAGCATTTTACGGAAAACACCATGAATAAAATGTGAACCACCATCAGTCATCAAATATCTAGGGACTCCAAACCTCGGAAAAATAACTTATTTAAGCATATTAATAGAAGTGTTATGATCAGCACTACTAGTTGGAATAGCTTCTACCCACTTAGTAATGTAATCAACAACAACAAAAATATGTCTATACCCATTAGAGGAAGAAAAAGGTCCCATATAATCAAAGCCCCAAACATCAAATGGTTCAATAACAAGTGAATAATTCATAGGCATTTTCTGACGTCTACTAATATTGCCAATTCTCTGGCATTCATCACAAAACAAGACAAACTTACGCGCATCCTTGAAGAGAGTAGGCCAATAAAAACCAGATTGTAATACCTTATGTGCAGTTCTATCTCCAGCGCGGTGTCCTCCGTAGGCCCCGGAGTGACACTTGCGTACGATCTGTTCTTGTTCATGCTCAGGTACACAACATCTAATAACACCATCTACTCCTTCTTTATAAAGATGTGGGTCATCCCAAAAGTAACGTCTTAAATCATAGAAAAACTTTTTATTTTGCTGGTATGTGAAACTATGTGGTATAAATTTAGCAACAATGTAATTAGCATAATCAACATACCATGGAGTATTACGAGAAGCATTTATGATAGCTAATTGCTCATCAGGAAAGATATAATCAATAGGCAGTGGATCATCAAGAACATTTTCTAACCTGGACAAGTTGTCTGCAATGGGGTTCTCAACTCCGTTTCTATCAATAATATGCAAACCAAATTCTTGTAACAAGAGAACCCATCTAATAAGTCTAGGTTTTGCATCTTTGTTTTCCATAAGATATTTAATAGCAGCATGATCAGTGTGAACAATTACTTTGGAATCAACAATATAAGACCTGAACTTATCACATGCAAAAACAACTCCTATAATTTCTTTTTCAGTAATAGCATGATTTCTCTGGGCACTGTCTAGAGTTTTACTACCATAATGAATAACATTCAATTTCTTCTCAACTCTTTGCCCTAGAACAACACCAACGACATAATCACTAGCATCACACATAATTTCAAAGGGTAAATTCCAATCAGGTGGCTAAACAATAGGTGTAGAAATCAAGGCTTTCTTAAGTATTTCAAATGCTTCTACACAATCATCATCAAACACAAAAGGTACATCTTTTTGCAAGAGATTAGTGAGAGGCCTAGAAATTTTAGAGAAGTCTTTAATAAACCTCCTATAGAATCCAGCATGACCAAGAAAACTTGTTTTACCTTGTGATATCTTTAGGACACGACATCTTTTCAATAGCATCTACTTTAGCTTTATCAACTTCAATACCTCTTTCAGAAATTTTATGTCCCAAGACAATACCTTCATTAACCATAAAGTGGCACTTCTCCCAATTCAAGACAAGATTAGTTTCATCACATCTCTGCCAAACTCGATCAAGGTTGCTTAAGCAATCATCAAAAGAAGTTCCATAAACTGAGAAATCATCCATGAAAACCTCAACAATCTTTTCACATAAGTCAAATAATATAGTAGTCATAAATCTTTGAAAGGTAGCGGGTGCATTGCCAAAAGGCATACGTCTATAAGCAAAAGTACTGAAAGGGCAAGTAAAAGTGGTCTTTTCTTAATCCTCTTTTGACACGGGTATTTGAGAGAAACCAGAGTAACCATCTAGAAAGCAAAAATGTCTATGTTTGGACAGTCTTTCTAGCATTTGATCAATAAGAGGCAGAGGGTAATGATCTTTCTAGTAGCTTTGTTTAATTTGCGAAAATAAATTATCATTCTATAGCTTGTAACAATTCTTTGTGGGATCAATTCATTCTTATCATTAGGGACAACAGTAATACCTCCCTTCTTTAGGACACAATGAACAGGACTTGCCCATCTACTGTCAACAATAGGATAAATTATACCTGTCGAATTACGAGTTCCGGAAAAACCCTTGAGGTTCGAACTCTGGGGTGCACACGAAGATCTTTCTCCCCCTAGCTCACACTCTCACCACGATCTCAAAGCCTAGCTCGCCGAACCCGAAGAACAAGGGACACAAGAGTTTATCTTTGGTTAAGACCACCGATGTGGTGTAATACCCTACTCCAGTGTGGTGTGGTGGATTGCCTTATAGGCTGGGGATGAACAAATACAAGGGAAGAACTACCTCCAGAGGAGAGGTGTTCTTGAGCTCGGTGAGCTTGTGTGCGTGTGGATGGAATGGATCTGATCCAAGATCAGCTGTGGCCAAATCGGTTGCCTCCTATGGTGGTGGCTAGTCCTATTTATAGAGGCCCGGGTCCTCTTCCCAAATATTAGGCGGGAAGGGATCCCACAACGGCCAATTTGAAGGGGGACATCTTGTACAAGCTATCCCGACAAAAGGTGGTCTTCGCCTGCCAAAGGCTCTGGTGGTGACGCCTTCATGGGCTCCGCGGTGACCTCCGTCCTACCGTCCTGCTGGTCTTAGTCTCATTGCACCGATATGGAATCCTTTGCCTGACGCCTCGGGACTCCTCGCCTGCGCCTGCTCCTTTAGCACTGAAGAGGAAACCAGTACTCTGCACCCGCTGGCGCCTGCCTGGCGCCCGCCTGGCCTTGGTCGTCATGGCTCACGTCACGGGAACCTCAAGAGGTGCCCTTCGCCTTGATCTCTCCGCTCCTCGCGAGCCAGCCTAGTGAGGCTGCCCCTGAGGAGGTCTTGTGGTGCCCACCTCGCGAGGCTTGGCCCCTCGTGAGGGTCTTGAGTGTCTGCTGGTGAAGATGGGCCGTACCAGGTCGCTAGTGGAGCCATGTCGTGGGCCGTAGGCAGGCAAGTCTAGGGACCCCCGTTCCCAGAACGCAGAAAGTAGCCCCCGAGCCAAGGCGTGCTCGGACTTGGCTTTGAGGCGAAGCCAAGGGGCAAGTGCAGAGTGCCGCGGGACCCAACCGCCTGCGGCCTTGATTGACGTGTGGCGACTGATGGGACATGGGCGTCTCCGCTTCCCCATGCTGCCTCGGCAACTGCCCGACTTGAGGAGTCCCTAGTGCACGCAGAAAAGCCATCATTACCTGCGATCGTGGGGGTCATCGGTTGGCCTCCTCCTGCTATAAATGGGAAGGGGGCGGAGCCACCATCGCCCATCTCTTCCTCCAACCCGCTTGCTTCTTCTTCCTTGCTCCTTGTTTCACTACTAGCAGTGACACCCATGGCGCCGATACGGAGATTCTCGGCCGCCGAGAAGGGAAAAGCCCCCCGTGAAGAGCCGGGGGCACTCCCGCCATAGAAGAGGCTGGCCTGCTACCTCGACGTCATCACGAGGCCGGAGGTGACGAGGCCTTGGCATGAGCGGCCCCCTCCCGGATATCCGCTGCCTTTGTACGCCCAAGCAGAGGGCTCTGGAGGAGGAGGCGACAATCCACGCCGACCGCGCCGCGGCCGCGGTGGTCCGCGCCGCCGCCCGAGGAACCCACACTGAGGGCTCCTCTCGCAAATGGGTGGTGTGGGCGGCGATGCCCCCGTGCTCCTGGATTCGCTTCCCGCAGTTCTTATCCGCCGAGATGCTGCCGAGGGGTCCCCTCGAGTTGTGGCTGCAGCATGCTGAGTGTGATGCCCAGGCGACGGGGGCAGAAGTTGAGGTCATCTCCCCGGGCAAGATCTTCATGACCCGCAGATGGGGTGAGGTCGCCCGAGTTTGCCGTGCGGAGGGCACCCTCGCCATCCACTTCCAATACGATGGCGCCTCCACGATGTTTTTCAAGGTCTTCGATGAGGAAGGCTGCCGCCTCGAGTGCTGCCCCAGAGGAGGCCGCCGGGACGGCGCAGCGGCAGGAGATGGGCCTGCCACTGGTCACGCCAGCAGTTCCTCCGGTAGTAGCGGTGGCGCTTGGGAGTCCAGTGACTCTCCCGAGCCCTACGAGACTCCGGAGACAAGCAATGACAGCTACCTGCCCCCGAGCTCTCGCCGTGCCCGGAGCCCAGCAACAGCGTCCGCCCGCCGCCTATGCTGATCTTGATGGGGTGGGCGTCAGCCTCCCGTGGCCCACTGTTGATGATGGCGTCAGTGGCGGCACCCGTAGTTATAGCTTCCGATAGTTTTTTCCTTTTTTCCCTGCGAGGAATTAAGGCGGACCCCACGAGGGCAAGGAATCTGTAGCGCCTTTTGCGTTAATATTATCCCCATTAAAAAGCTTATGTTCGCACGTCTTGCTCCGGCACGGCCCCCCCCTTTCCATCCCTGCGGCAGCCCAACGCTCTACGCTGATAGGCCCCAGCCCCCAGGCAGGCTTCAACCGTCGCTGGTATGCCAGGTCGTGATGCCGTGGTCAAGGCCAGGAGGTGAGCGGCCCAAGGTCCGGTAAGAGCCCTTGAGGCGCGATGCTCAGGAGGTCCCCTTTAGCATGCAAGCAACTCCCGGAAGGTAGGAAAGGTAAGCGGCGTCGCCGCAGCAAGGCTGCATGAGCTAGGAGTTCTGTGTCTCAACGCTGGGCCAGCTTGAATGCATGACTTATCTTTGGCGATCCTGGGTCGAGTCCCTGTGCTGCACTGGTCTCGTGCGCCGGTGGTGGTGCTACTAGGTATGGCTCACGCTAGATCCCTCCTCATCTCGTGCCCTCCTGAGTGCTCTGCATTCTCGGGTCCCGACCCTCGAGCAAGGCTCAGCCGCGGCTGGTATGCCAGGTCGGGATGCCGTGGTCAGGGCCAGGGGGTGAGGGCTGGAGAGTCAGTAAGAGCTTCTGAGGCACGATGCTCAGGACCCCCCCTTCACGCGCAAGCGGATGGCACGAGAGAAGGAACGAGTTGTCGGGCCATCAGTAGCTAGCACTCCGGAGATTCCTGCGAGTTAGTTGGAGAGGGTGTCGGATTTCGGGTTCCGGCACACCCTTAAGGTTCGAACTCTGGGGTGCGCGCGAAGATCCAACCCTCCACCGTCTCGCACCTCGCCGAATCGCAGGGACCTAAACTACTAGCAAGAACAACACAAGAGACGCAAGATTTATACTAGTTCGGGCCACCGTTGTGGTGTAATACCCTACTCTAGTTTGTGGTGTGGTGGATTGCCTCTTAGGCTGATGAAGAAATGCAGGGAAGAACAGCCTCGCGAGGGTCTGTTCTTGGTGGGTGTGATGAACTGCTAAGTGGTGTCCCGTCGCTCTAGCTTGAGGATCGGGTCTCTCTCTCTCTCTCTCCCTGGATTCCAAAATGCCTGCCCGGGGGAGTCTCTCTACTATGGTGGCTAGGTCTACTTATATAGACGAAGGCCCTGGGCCTCTTCCCAAATATTGAGCGGGAAGGGCGCCAACAATTGGCCATTTCGAAGGGGAACAACGGGTACACTTATCCTGACTAGAGTTGGTCCTCGCCTGCCAAAGACTCCGGTGATGACGCCTGCTTGGGCTCCACGATGACTGCATTCCAGCCGTTGGGGCTGGTCTTGGTCTTGTTTCACCGAAACGGATGCCTTTGCTTGATGCTCTCGCCTGCGCTTGCTCCCTTTGCACCGAAGAGGAAAGGAGGACGCTGCTGGCCGGGCGCCTGATCGGGCGCCCTTGGTCGCCATGGCTTGCGTCATGGGCACCTCGCGAGGTACCCCGCCTTGAACTCTCCGCCTCCTCGTGAGCTAGCTCGACGAGGCCGTGCGGAGGAAGCTCCTGGTCGCCCCGCCTCATGAGGCTTGGCCCCTCGCGAGGGTCTTGAGCTGCGTTGATGAAGATGGGTTGTCCTGGGCCTCCTTTGAGCCACGCCGCAGCCGCAGGCGAGCAAGTCTGGGACCCCGTTCCTGCAGCGACAAGAGCCCGGGCCCATGGCGCGCCTGAACTTGGCCGAGCAGAGAGGCGAAAGGGAAAGTGCGAAGCGTCGTGGGCCCTAACAGCCTACGGCCTTGGGCGCCGCGTGGCGGTTGATTGGACGTGGGCGCCTCTGCAAACACACGGGTTGATAATAGAGCGGCATCTTCCTTGCCTCCTTTACTTCCTCTAGTTGCTGCTCAGATCCCCGGCACCTCTCCTCCCTGCTTCCAAGACCTTCAGATCCACTCCGCCTTCGTGCCCTAGCCGGTCATGGCTCCTCGTCAAACCCCGGCCGGAGCCTGGTACTCTCCTGCCTTGGACCCGCCGAATGTGTCAGCGGCGAGCCTTGCTCGAGCGCCCGGTTGGCGGAGGCGCAGGGCGTCAATGGGCAGCGGTGTTCAAGGCGGCTCCTCCGCCCCACGAGGGTAGGGGAGTACCTTCTACCCGTTCTTCGTGAGCGCCATCATTGCCGGTCTGGTGCCTCCCTTCTCTGAGTTCTTCTTTTCCGTCCTCCGCCATTACAACATTCACGCTCTACACCTTCATCCCAACTCCGTCCTTCTTCTGACAATCTTCACCTACTATTGTGAGGCCCATGTTGGGGTGAAGCCCTCAGTGGCCTTGCTGCGCCACTACTTCTTCCTCCGACTCTCCCGTGGTTCCGTCTCGGCGTCTGAAGCTTCATCGCTTACGGCGGAGCCATCGCCATTTCGAACCCTGGGAAGCGGATAGAGGGCTTCAGGAGCAAGTGGGTCCTGGTGGATGCCGGGCGCATCCACCCTCAGCTGATCCTGCCCACGGAGCCCGCTGAGAGCTCCAACGACTGGTCCCGAATGGAGCTTCGGGATCCCCGCGCGAAGCTGGTGCTGGAGAAGATGGACGCAGATCTAAAGTCGGCCGACGTGGCGGCGGCGAGGCTGACCGCGCGGCCGCTCTTGAGGGAGTTCTGGAGCACCAATTGGCTCCGCCGCGATGCTTCGCTTCGATGTGGAGGCCACACCCGAGCCCCATGGCCTGGCCGGGCGAGGATCTGGCGACAGTCCTCCAGTCCTTGGTTGGGGGCGATGTGGCGAGACCTGAGGCGCCCAGCGCCTGCTTTCTTCACGAGGATTGGGAGCAGATTGTGGGGTCCATGCCCGCCTTCAATGGGGACGGGCTCGTGCCCGCGGAGGCTCCGGAGGAACTGGTGGACATGTCCTCTTCCGACTCCGGCGAAGAGGTGGAGGAAAGAGAGCCAGGAGAAGGGGTTGATTTGGGGGCGGAGTCAAGGGCTCCTCCCCTGCGGCGCAGGTCCCGCGTTCTCCGCCTCCCCGAGAGTGACGACGACGAGGATGAGGGTGAGCGGGGAGGCAGAAGCCTGCCCGCGGTCCCGAAGAAGGACCAGACTGGACTGGTCCCCCGTGGGTCCGCTCCGGCCCCGGGGTGATCCGCAGACGCGCCTCCCGCTCCTGGTCCCCTTGAAGCTGATCCCTGCAGCCGGCTCTCGGGCTTCAAGTATGGCCGGAGGCTGCTCGAGTCCACCAGCGACGACCTGTAAGTGCCTGCTTCCCGTCTTGATCATTGCTCTGACGAGATCGATGTCCGTGTTCCTTGGCCAGCCGGGCGCTTGGGCGAAGAAGCTGAAGGGGCTCTGAGGCTCCACTCGCTGACGGTGCTGCCGTTCAAAAGGAGATGATCCCGACACCCAGGTCTCTCCTGCCCGGGCGTCCTCGCGAGGCCTGGCTGAGCCCGCTGGAGCGAGCTCAGCCCCCTTGATCCAGGCGACTCCCAAGGTGGCCTTGCTGGACGCTGCCTCCACCGTTGCCGTGGCGCCGCTGGCTCCGCCTCAAGGCACTGCGGCTGCTCCGCCGCCAACTCCTCCTACTCCGCCAACTGCTATCTCTCCGACTCCTCCCGCGGTCCTGGATTGCCTTCTTTGCTGGCTGGACCCGGCTGCTGTGAGATCTTCTGGGCGCCGACTCTCGCTTGGTGGCCGGGCGCTTGGAGCCGGCCTCTGGCTGGATTCGCGCCGACGCTTCAATTCAGGCGGCGCTGGTCCAGGCTTCGACGGCTTGTGACGAGGAGAAGCAGGCTGTTCGCGAGGCGAAGGTGGCCCGTGATGCTGCCCTGGGGGAGGCAGCCAACATCCAAGGTCGCTGTGAGACGCTGGAGGGCGAGCTGAAGGGCCTCCAGAACCAGCTCGCCAAGGAGGCCCGCCTCCGCCAGGAGCAGGAGGAAAGCATGAAGGCTCGCGAGGCGACCACCAAGGACCGGGAGGCCAAGCTGAAGAAGTGTCGTGACCGCCTGGACGCGCTGGAGCAGGAACTGGAGGCGAGGAAGGTCGAGCTGGACGCCAAGGCGCGGGTTCTTGCCGAAGATCGTGTGGCCTTCATGGATATGGAGGTGAAGGCTCGCGCCTTGCTGAGGGAGCTTTACGACAGCGGCCTGGAGAGCCTTGGCCGCACAGGAGGACGACCCGCCAAGCTGCTTCCCTTCTGATTCGTGCTCTTGAAGATGTCTCTGTTGGTCTTGGCCCCACGGCTGAGGCCGAGGCGCGTGTCTTGTCTTCTGCGGCACTGACGCGGATCCTCACCCACATCTATCTTCGCGATCCCAGCGTCGACATGGACAGCCTGCTGGAGCCAGCAAGCGGCGAGCATGCAGCTGCCGCTGCCGAGGCTGTGAAGGGTCGCGCGGAGGCTCTGTTGGGGAAGTTCCGGGCCTTCACGCAAGCGAGGCGCTGCCGGCCCTGCTGCTTCACGAGGCGAGCCCACTTCGCGCTGCTCCACCGCCGACAAGTGACTCCGTTGTGGCTCCTGTCCTGCTTTTACTTCCTGCACATGTATCATGCCTCGGGGAGGCGTTTAAACTTGCGTTTGGTATTGCGATGACAGTGTGGACTGTAATATTTGCTTTTGAATTCCTTGAAATTTGTGCTTCCTACTTGCTTATGTTCTACGTCTGCAGAGCCTGCCCCACGCATACCTCAACCGCCGTTAGCCTTTGGAACTAAGGGGTGAGGGGCTACATGACCAGTTAGGCTCTGAGTCGCGATGCTCAGGAGTCCCCCTCGACCTTCGAACGGCATGCGTACCTTGGCTCCACTCGGGGAGTGACGTGCGACGAACCAGGCCCGAGGGGCCTGGCTGGGTGGCGTGTGTCTGGGCGTGACCCAGGCGCAGCCCCCATGCCCAGCCCCCTCGCGCGGCGCTCCCAAGGAGAGGCGTTGCGACGAGGCCAGACACTGAGCTCTGGGCTCCCTGAGGTTGATGCGACCCGGGGGCCACCCTCAGTTGTTTATCACCAGCGTGGAGCATAGCGCTTCCGCATGCGTACGGGCATAGCCGCTCCTCGGCGGTCGCCACCAACGCGGAGCATGGTGCTTCCACTGGAACGTGGGAGGGGGCTCCCCTCCGGGAGGAGCCCTCGGGGCGTATACAGCCCCACCCTGACGCGTGGCTGGCACGGTAGGGCTGGACGAGGTGTATCTGGGCACCCGTGAGCCAGCGTGGGACTCACGAGGCCCTACCTCAAGGCGGGTTGCGCCTGGCTCTCGGCCTTATCTTCGAGTGTGTTCCTGCAAATTTGGCCAGATGCCGGTGATCTACGTCTTCGGGTCTCGGCTCTTGGGCTGGTCTCTACCGTCGCTGGCAAGCCAGGTCGCGATGCCATGGACAAGACCAGAGGGTGAGGGCCGGAGAGCCGGTAGGAGCCATGAGTCGCGATGCTCGTGCACCCCCTTTAACGCATAAGCTAGGTTAGATGACGCAACTCCCCACCGCCCTCGGTCCCGGCTCTTGGGCTGGTCTCTACCGTCGCTGGCAAGCCAGGTCGCGATGCCATGGACAAGACCAGAGGGTGAGGGCCGGAGAGCCGGTAGGAGCCCTGAGTCGCAATGCTCAGGCACCCCCTTTAACGCATAAGCTGGGCCGACGCAGCAACTCTACGTCCTCGGGTCCGGCTCTCGGGCTGGTCTCGGCCTGCCGCCGGCAAGCCAGTCGCGATGCCATGGACAAGACCAGAGGGTGAGGGCCGGAGAGCCGGTAGGAGCCCCGAGTAGCGATGCTCGTGCACCCCCTTTAACGCCAAGAAGTCGGGTTGGATGACGAAACTCTACGTCCTCGGGTCCCGGCTCTCGGGCTGGTCTCTACCCTCGCGGGCAAGCCAGGTCGCGATGCCATGGACAAGACCAGAGGGTGAGGGCGGAGAGCCGTAGGAGCCCCGAGTCGCGATGCTCAGGTGCCCCCCTTTAACGTGCAAGATTTCGCCACCCAGGAGAAGGCACCAAATAACAAGCATGGTGGAACGAGAGCATAATCCTAAGGAAAACGCATGAAGGATACATGCCGCTGGGACCGGCCCGAGCGGCTTGGGGATGATGCAGCCCGAGGGGCGCCCCCAACAGGATAAGCTAAAGACATGAAATAAAAGGGATACATGCCGCAGGGACGGACCCACGCGGCCTGGGAATAATGCGGCCCTGAAGGCGCTCCTAGTCGGAATAAAACTTAAAGATGTCACCTGGTGATGTTGGGGATGAAGGGTTGTTGATGTAGCAGACTCGATGGGCTGCGGGAGCCGATCCTCACGAGCCCCCAGGCCCGGGGGCCTCGGGAGGCTCCGGAGGCGCTGGCGGCTCCTCATGGGCCATCTCCATCTCCACCAGGGCTGCGGCGTGCCTGACCTCTTGAGCCTCCAGGATGGTCCTCATGAGACGCTGGTGCGCAGCAGCCGCGTTTGGCAGGCCATAAGGCATGCGTACATAGCTGTGGGGCGGACCCTCGCAACATCCCACTCGCGAGGGCCAGAGGCGCTCTTGAGATGCGGCTCGGTTGAGCCCTGGTATGTCGATGCAGACGCGCAGCCCACCATCCTCGCCTGGATGGGGGGCCACAGTGGGTAGGCGGCGGCTGCCCCTCATGACCCTTGACTCCTATAGCTCCTGAATGGCCTTGCTGATGAACTCTTGAGGGTTCTGTCCTCCTGGTCTTGCTCCTGCTTGCGGGAAACGTGCTTCGAAACACGCCTCCACGTGGTGCCCAAGCGCCTCCCTCAAGACCTTGGCGAGGTCGGTGGCCCTCCAGGGGAGAGCCCCGAGCCTGCACTGAGGAGGGCGCCGAGGCGCGCTTTCGCTGCGATGGAAGGAGGCTCCCCCGGCTGGTGCGGGCCACGAGGGGCCTGTCTCTTGAAGAGCCCGGCCGGTCGATGTCTTCTTCTTCTTGGGTGCTGCCTCGGGAGGCATCCTGCTGTCGTGGTCTGGGTCTTCCAAATGATGCGGCTCGAAAAGCTCGCTCTGTGGAGCACATCGCATCTCTCTCTTCACAGTGGCACCGTGATGACTCCGCCGCTTCACGGCATCTTGAGGATGTTGTAGCCATGGTGGAGTTACGGCCATGAATTTGGCCAACGCTGGGTACCCGAGGATGGCGTTATACGGCAGGCGAATGTGGGCGACGTCGAAGTCGATGAGCTCGGTGTGGTAGTTGTCGCGGGCCCCGAAGGTGACGGGAAGGCGGACCTGGCCGATCTGGACCGTGGAGCCGTCGGTGACTCCGGAGAAAGGCTTGGTTGGCTGAAGCTGGCTGTAAGGCACTTGAAGATTGTTGAACGTCTCCACGGACAGGACGTTGAGCCCCGCTCCGCCGCCGTCGAGGGTCTTGGTGACCAGCACGTTCTTGATGATTGGTGAGCAAAGCATCGGAAGAACTCCGGTGTGGCTGCGCACTTGAGCTGATCCGCCGAGCTGAGCGTGATGGCGCACGCCGACCACACGAGAGGCGCGTGGACTCGAGCTTGGGGAGGACTGCATTCACTTCGCGGGTGAACTGCTTGAAGATGCGGTGAGAGGCTGGGGCTTGAGCTCCGCCCAGGATGCAGGCGATCGCACGCGTTTCCTGGAAGCCCCCAACCCCCTCGTCCTGATGACGGTCTTCGACTCTCCTTGGTGGCAACGGCAGCGGAGGGAGGCCTGCGTTCCCTTGCGGACGATCCTCACGAGGCTGATCCCTCCAGCCCCCCTCGCGAGGCGGGTCTTGCCAGCGGTCCTCGCGAGGTTGGTCGCGCCACCCTTGGCGCGGGCCGCGGTCTTCCCAGCGTCCTGCATTCCTTCCTCCTCCTCGGCCGTAGCCCCGGTCGCTGCGCCAAGGCGTCTGCCGACCCTTCCTTCGCCACGGCCCGGAGTTCTTGACATTCATTGGTGTTGTGGGTGTGGAGGTCGTGGTACACGCAGTACCGGCTGCCCTTAGAGGACTCGGGCTGATCTCTGCCCCGCTTGGTGTCTGGTTCGGCTGCGAGCACGACAGCCCCCTTGCGCTTCACGTCCTTGGCCTTGGACTTCTTCTCTTCGGGATCTGCGGCAGGCAGCTCGAGGAGGGAGAGGCGCCTCAGCCCTCGGGCGCACTTGGTCGCCAAGTTGAACAGCTCGAGGAGGTGCACAGATCTTCATGCATCGCCAGACTCCTCCTTCATCTTGACGTCGCGACGCGCGTCGGAGAAGGCAGAGATAATGGCCTCCTCCGTTACCCTGGGGATCTTGAGGCGCGCGTTGTTGAAGCGCTGGATGTACTTTTGCAGGGTTTCCCCTGGCTGCTACTTGATCCGGAGCATGTCGCTCACGGCGGGTGGCCGGTCGCGAGTACCTTGAAAGTTGGCAATGAAGCGGGTGCGCATCTCGGCCCAGGAAGAGATCGTGCCTGGGGCCAGATTCAGGAGCCAGGTGCGGGCTCCGTCCTTGAGCGCCATGGGAAACCAGTTCGCCATGACCTTTTCATCCCTGTTGGCAGCCTCGATGCCCAGCTCGTAGAGCTGGAGGAACTCCATAGGGTCAGCCGTGCCGTCGTAGCGTGGAGGCAGGTCTGGCTTGAACTTGGCGGGCCACGCGACGCTGCGCAGCTCGGTGGTGAAGGCGCAGCAGCCCGCCGTGGCCGCGGGGGGCCTCGGACGGCAGAGAGCTTGGTCTTGTGGGCCTCCCTGCGCCGCGGCTGGGGGCGGTGCAGTGTCTTGACGTGCTGGAGCGGGGAGCGCTCGGGAAGCTTCTTGCGGGCGAGGAACTTCTTGGCAGCTTTGCTCTTGCCGCGCCGGCGCCTGGCGGAACGGGTTCCGCCCAAGGGCCGCGCTTAGCTGTGGCGCCCGTCTTGGGAGGAGGCGGTGGCGCCGAGGCGTCATCGCTTCGCCCATGGGCGGTGCGGTGCAGCAAGACGGACGGCACGGGGTCGCCTCCCGCAGCGCGGACGAGCTCGGTGACGCGGTCGAGCCATTCTTCGTAGACGTAGTCGACGGGGCGGTAGCACAGGAGCTCGTTGGCCGCGATGAGTGCAGCTCGGGCCTCCATGGCCGCGCGGGGCGCGCGTGACGAAGAACCAGCGGGGGCGAGCGAAGGCATGGCGGTGCGGCCGTCCCACCTCATCGATGGGTGCTGGGACGACGCTTGCTGCTCGTTCCCCGCGGGGCCGGTGGTGGCGTTGACGGCAGGTGACGGGGAACAATGAGGACGCCCGCTGACGGGAGCTGTCTGGGCGACATGGGAGGCGAGGGCGACTCGGCGCTCGGCGTGGGCCTGACGAGCATCAGACATGGTTGCGGTGGTCGGGGAAGAACGAGGCGACGAAAGGCAAATTCCGGCGCACCCCTACCTGGCGCGCCAAATGTCGGATTTCGGGTTCCGGCAGACCCTTAAGGTTCGAACTGTGGGGTGCGTGCGGAGATCCAACCCTCCACCATCTCGCACCTCGCCGAATCGCAGGGACCTAAACTACTAGCAAGAACAACACAAGAGACGCACGATTTATACTAGTTCAGGCCACCGTTGTGGTGTAATACCCTACTCTAGTTTGTGGTGTGGTGGATTGCCTCTGGGGCTGATGAAGAACAGTCTGAGGGGAAGAACAGCCTCGCGAGGGTCTGTTCTTGGTGGGTGTGATGAACTGCTAAGTGGTGTCCCGTCGCTCTACCTTGAGGATCGGGTCTCTCTCTCTCTCTCTCTCCCTGGATTCCAAAATGTCTGCCCAGGGGAGTCTCTCTACTATGGTGGCTAGCTCTACTTATATAGACGAAGGCCCTGGGCCTCTTCCCAAATATTGAGCGGGAAGGGCGCCAACAATTGGCCATTTCGAAGGGGAACAACGGGTACACTTATCCTGACTAAAGTTGGTCCTCGCCGCCAAAGGCTCGTGATGATGCCTGCTTGGGCTCCACGATGACTGCATTCTAGCCGTTGGGGCTGGTCTTGGTCTTGTTGCAGAAGCGGATGCCTTTGCTTGATGCTTTAGCCGCGCTTGCTCCCTTTGCACCAAAGAGGAAAGGAGGACGCTGGCTGGGCTGGCGCCTCGACCGGGCGCCCTTGGTCGTCATGGCTGCGTCATGGGCACCTCGCGAGGTACCCGCCTTGAACTTTCCGCCTCCTCGTGAGCCAGCTCGACGAGGCCGTGCGGAGGAAGCTCACGGTCGCCCCGCCTCATGAGGCTTGGCCCCTCGCGAGGGTCTTGAGCTTGCGTTGATGAAGATGGGCTGTCCTGGGCCTCCTTTGAGCCACGCCGCAGGCCGCAGGCAGGCAAGTCTAGGGACCCCGGTTCCCAGAACGCCGATAGAGGGAATATAGCCCGTGACGCGTTTGTTACCCAGCTGTCAATTGTTCCACAAGAAGGCGAAGGCACTGAGGATCTGATGAGGTGACGTGCGCGGAGTTGGCTGCGAGCCAGAGCTCGATCTCTCAGGTTTATCAGCATTGCAGGGACGGACACGAGCACAAGCGCCATCCCATGTGTGGAGCTCTCACCGCGGGGTAAACACGGGATGCCGCAAGATGTAATCAAACAAGTGATAGTCGTAGGAAATCATGCAGGAAGATAAGCTAGTTTAGATAGATGCAAGAACGGTACCTGCCACTAGAACGGACCCGAGCAGCCTGGGGATGATGCAGCCCAAGGGCGCCCCCAACAGAGTAAGCTAAAGATGCAAAAAGATACAAGCCGCAGGGATAGGCCCGTGCGACCTGGGAATGATGCAGCCCGAGGGGCGCTCCCAGCTGAGTAAACCGGAAAATGTCACCTGGCTCTGTTGTCGAAGGAGTGTTGAGGTAGCTGAAGGTGCGTGCTGAAGCTCCGGGGGCTCGGGTGGTTCCTTGAGGACCGTCGCCATCTCCGCCCGGACCGCATGATGCCTGGCCTCCTGAGCCGCCAGGATGCTCCGTAGATGACGCTGGTAGGTGACAGCCACGTTCGGCAGGCCAAACTGCATGCGAGCATAGTTGTGAGGTGGACCCTCGCACCGGCCAACGCGCGAAGGCCAGAAGCGCTCCTGAGATGTGGCCCTGTTGAGCCATGGAATGTCGACGCAAACGCGCAGCCCGCCGTCCTCGCAAGGATGGGGAGCTACGCCTGGTGGTGGGCGGCGGTCGCCGTGCATGGTCCTTGCTTCCTGAAGCTCCTGGATTGCCTGGGTGATGAACTCCTGAGCACTAGGCGCTCCTCGCCTTGTGCCCTCTTGAGGGAAACATGCAGCGAAGCACGCCTCCACGTGGTGCCCGAGCGCCTCCCTCGATACATTGGCTAGGTTTGAGGCCCTCCAAAAGAGAGCCCCCGAGCCCAGCTTGAGGAGGGCGCCGAGCGAGCCTTCCTACGCGAGGGAGGGAGGCACCCCGGCTGCGGGCGCAGATCCTGAGGTGGTGCCACTGGAGACACCGCTTCCCTGAGGCGCTGGGTGGATTAGCTGCTTCTTCTTCTTTAGGATGGCCTCAGGAGGGTACACGATGCCTTCATTTTCGGGGTCTTCGACTGCTGCAGCTCGAAAGGCACGCTCCAGGGAGCACACATCATCTCTTTCTTCACAGGGGACCGTGATGACTCTGCCGCTTCCTGGCATCTTGAGGACGTTGTAACCATGGTGGGGCACTGCCATGAACTTGGCCAATGCTGGATACCCGAGGATGGCGTTGTACGGCAGACGGATGTGGGAGACGTCGAAGTCAATGAGCTCGATGCGGTAGTTGTTGCGCTGGCGAAGGTGACAGGGAGGCGGACCTGCCCTATCGGGGTGGTGGAGCCGTCGGTCACTCCTGAAAAAGGCTTGGTAGGCTGTAGCTGATTGTATGGCACTTGGAGGCTATCGGACGTCTCGACGGGCAGGACATTGAGCCCTGCACTGCCGTCGATGAGGGTCTTGGTGACTTGGACGTTGCTGATGATGGGTGAGCAAAGCATCAGGAGGGCACTGGTGGTAGCCGTGCACTTGAGCTGGTCCGACAAGCTGAAGGTGATGGCGCACTTGGACCACCTGAGCGGGCGCGTGGCCTCGAGCCTGGGAAGGGCCGCGTTCACCTCGTGAGCAAACTGCTCGAAGATGCGCTGAGAAGCTGGGGCCTGTGCACCACCCAAGATGCAAGCGATAGCGCGCCGCTCCTGGAAGCCCCCAGCCCCCTCGTCCTGATGGTGGTCATCGTTCCTTCTTGGCCGTGGCGGCAGCGGAGGGAGGCCAGGATTGCCTTGAGGACGGTCCTCACGAGGTTGGTCCCTCCAGGCGCCCTCACAAGGCTGGTCCTGCCAGTGGTCCTCGCGAGGCCGGTCACGCCACTCCTGACGGGGGCCGCGGTCGTCCCAGCGTCCTCCACTTCGTCCTCCTCCTCGGCCGTAGCCCCGATCGTTGCGCTCGGGGTGTCGACTGAAGCGTCCATCTCGAATGGCCCTGAGCTCTTGGCAGTCATTGGTGTCGTGGTTGTGTACGTTGTGGAAGGCGCAGAACGGACGACCACTTTTGGACGACTTGTGGTGGTCCCGGCCACGCCTCGTATCTGGCTCCGTCGCGAGCGTGGCTACCCCCTTGCGCTTCACGTCCTTGGCCTTGGCTTTCTTCTCTTCTAGGTCAGCAGCAGGGAGTGAGGGAGAGGCGCCCCTCCTCAGCTCTTGCACACTTGGTCGCCATGTTGAACATCTCTAGTGTCGTGCATAGCTCCTCGTGGATAGCAAGCTCCTCCTTCATCTTAACATTGCGGACGCCATCAGAGAATGCTGAAATGATGGCCTCGTCCGTCACCTTGGGGATCTTGAGGCGAACGTTGTTGAAGCGCTCGATGTACTTCTGCAGGGTCTCTCCTGGCTGCTGCTTGGTGCGGCGTAGGTCACCTGCGGCCGGCGGGCGGTCGCGAGTGCCCTGGAAGTTAGCAACGAAGCAATCGCGCATCTCGCACCGAGGGTCCGCGCGTCTTGGTGCCAGGGCGCCGCCTTGGGGTGGAGGCGCTCCGTGAGCTACATCGCCCGCAGCTAGAGGAGGGCGAGGCAGCGAGATGGACGGTGCGGGGGAGCCGCCAGCGGCGCTGACGAGCTCGGTGATCGGGCGGTAGCGCAGGAGCTCGCGTGCCATGAGCAGCGTGGCCTGCGCGTCCATGGGCGCGCGACGAGCGTGGGACGTCGAGCCGGCCGGAGTCAGCGAAGGGGTAGTAGTGCGGCCGTCCCGCCGCACCGAGGGGTGCAGTGAGGATGCTTGCTGCACGTTGAGCGACGCGGGCGGCCAGGGCGGCCCGATGCTCGGCGCAAGCTCGACGCGCATCTGCCATGGATGCGGTGGAGCGGTGGAGCGTGGATCGACGGAAGGAAAGCCTCAGCGCACCCCTACATGGCGCGCCAAATGTCGGATTACGGGTTCTGGCAAAACCCTTGAGGTTCGAACTCTGTCGTGCGCACGAAGATCTTTCTCCCCCTAGCTCACACTCTCAACACGATCTCAAAGCCTAGCTCGCCGAACCCGAAGAACAAGGGACACAAGAGTTTATACTGGTTCGGTCCACCGATGTGGTGTAATACCCTACTCCAGTGTGGTGTGGTGGATTGCCTTATAGGTTGGGGATGAACAAATACAATTGAAGAACTACCTCCTGAGGAGAGGTGTTCTTGAGCTCGGTGAGCTTGTGCGTGTGTGGATGGAATGGATCTGATCCAAGATCAATTGGGGCCAAATCGGTTGCCTCCAACGGTGGTGGCTAGTCCTATTTATAGAGGCTTCCCAAATATTAGTCAGGAAGGTATCCCACAACGACCAATATGAAGGGGGACAACTAGTACAAGCTATCCTGACAAAAGGTGGTCTTCGCGTGCCAAAGGCTCTGGTGGTGACGCCTCCGTCCTGCCGTCCTACTAGTCTTAGTCTCGTTGCACCGATATGGAAACCTTTGCCTGACGCCTCGAGACTCCTCGCCTGCGCCTGCTCCTTTAGCACTAAAGAGGAAACCAGTACTTTGCGCCTGCTGGCGCCTGCGCAGCCTTGGTCGTCATGGCTCATGTCAGGGGAACCTCACGAGGTGCCCTTCGCTTTGATCTCTCCACTCCTCACGAGCCAGCCTAGTGAGGCTGCCCCTGAGGAGGTCTTGTGTCGCCCGCCTCGTGAGGCTTGGCCCCTCGCGAGGGTCTTGAGTGTCTGCGGGTGAAGATGGGCCTTACCAGGCCACTAGTGGAGCCACGCCGTGGGCCGCAGGCAGGCAAGTCTGGGGACCCCCGTTCCCAGAATGCCAACAATGCCTGCCTCTAGAATATTTAGTATTTTATTTCTCACCACTTCTTTCATATTAGGATTTAACCATCATTGATGATCAACAACTGGTTTACCACCAGGCTCCATATTAATTCTGTGCTGACATAGACTGGGACTAATGCCCTTAAGATCATCAAGAGTATATCCAATAGCAGCACGGTGCTTCTTCAGAGTTTTCAGTAATTACATTTCTTCATGCTCTGAAAGGATAGCACTAATAATAACAGGATAATCTTCTTTTCATCAAGATAAGTATATTTCAAAGTTTCAGGTAATTGTTTAAGCTCAAACATGGGATCACCCTTGGGTGGAGGAGGATCTCCAAGGATTTCAACACGCAAATTGTGTTTCAAAACATGCATTTCATTAAAGAATATTTTATCGAATTCCTTTCTTTCATTCATAAACATATCATTTCATGGTCTAGCAAATATTGTTCTAGAGGACCAGTAGGAGGCACGTCAATAGAAGCAAGACCAATAATTTCATCCTTACTAGGAAATTATTTATCATGGGGTTGTCTACGAAATTTAGAGAAATTAAAATCATGAGATACATTTCCAAAACTTACAGTAACAATTTCTTTCTCACAGTCTATCTTAGCATTAACAGTGTTTAAGAAAGGTCTACCAAATATAATGGGACAAAAATCATCTTGTGGGGAACCAAGAACAAGAAAATCAGTAGGATATTTTATTTTCCCACACAAGACTTCAACATCTCTAACAATCCCAATTGGTGATATAGTATCTCTATTGGCAAGCTTAATAGTAACATCAATATCTTCTATCTCAGCAGGTGCAATATCATTCATAATTTCTTGATAGGTAAAAGGAATTGCACTCCACTAGAACCCACGTCACCTAAGCCATGACAACAATGATATCCTATTTTAACAGAAGCAACATGCATGCCAACATTAGTTCTATGTTTATCTTTAATATCAGGTTTGGCAATCCTAGCAGCTTCATCACAGAAATGAATAACATGCACATCAATATTATCAACCAAGAGATCTTTAACCATAGCAATACTATGTTCAACTTTAATTAGTTCAGGGGGTGTAGGTGTTCTAGTATAACTCTTCCGGACCACGGTTGAAGCTTTAGCATGATCCTTTATTCTAACAGGAAAAGGTGGTTTCTCAATATAAGCAGTAGGAACAATAGGATCAACATTATAAGTAACAGTTTCTTCTTCAACTTTAATAGGTTCTACTACTTTCACTTCAATGGGAGGATGATATTTAAACCACTTATCCTTAGGGAGATCAACATGAGTAGCAAACGATTCACAGAAAGAAGCTATTATCTCAGATTCAAGACCATATTTAGTGCTAAATTCACGAAAAGTATCGGTATCCATAAAAGATTTAACACAATAAAACTAAAGATTTATACCTGACTCATTACCTTCGTCGAGCTCCCAATCTTCAGAGTTGCGTTTAATTCTTTCCAGTAAATCCCATTTGAATTCAATAGTCTTCTTCATAAAAGAACCAGTGCAAGAAGTATCGAGCATGGATTGATCATTACGAGAAAGCCGAGCATAAAAATTCTGAATAATAATTTCTCTTGAGAGCTCATGATTGGGGCATGAATATAACATTGACTTAAGCCTCCCCCAAGCTTGATCAGCATTTTCTCCTTCACGAGGCCAAAAATTATATATGTAATTCCGATCACGATGAACCAGATGCATATGATAAAACTTCTGATGAAATTCCAATCTCAATCGGTTGTAGTTCCAAGATCCAATATCATCACATAGCCTATACCATGTTAATGCCTTTCCTTCAAAGATAAAGGGAAGACCTTCTTCTTGACATCATCCTCGGGCAAACCTGCAAGCTTAAATAATCCACAAACTTCATCCACATATATTAGGTGCATATCAGGATGTAATGTTCCATCTCCTGCATAAGGATTAACTAGAAGTTTCTCTGTCATACCTGAAAGAATTTCATAATAAATATTTTCAGTAGGTGCAGTAGGTTGAGGAGCAACTCTTTGCTCTTCCGGTCAAGGTGAAGATACCCCGAACAAGCCCCTCAAAGGATTATTTTCCATAGTGACAGTAAATATCAGCACACTATATAAATGTTTCCTTACCAAATTCCACTCACCAAAGGCGCTTCACTCCCCAGCAACGGCGCCAGAAAAGAGTCTTGATGACCCACAAGTAGAGGGGATCTATCATAATCCTTTCGATAAGTAAGAGTGTGGAACCCAACGAGGAGCAGAAGAAAATGACAAGTGGTTTTTAGCAAGGTATTCTCTGCAAGCACTGAAATTATCGATAATAGATAATTGTGTGATAAGATAATTCATAACGGGTAACAAGTAACAAAAGTAACTAAGGTGCAGCAAGGTGGCCCAATCCTTTTTTAGCAAAGGACAAGCCTGGTCAAACTCTTATATAAAGCAAAGCGCTCCCGAGGACACATGGGAATTACTGTCAAGCTAGTTTTCATCATGCTCATATGATTCGCGTTCGTTACTTTGATAATTTGATATGTGGGTGGACCGGTGCTTGGGTGATGCCCTTCCTTGGGCAATCCTCCCACTTATGATTAACCACTCTCGCAAGCATCCGCAACTATGAAATAAGAACTAAGATAAATCTAACTGTCGGTGACAAACCGGCGGATCTCGGGTAGGGGGTCCCGAACTGGGCGTCTAGGCGGATGGTAACAGGAGACAAGGGACACGATGTTTTTACCCAGGTTCGGGCCCTCTCGATGGAGGTAAAACCCTACTCCTGCTTGATTAATATTGATGATATGGGTAGTACAAGAATGGATCTACCACGAGATCAGAGAGGATAAACCCTAGAAGCTAGCCTATGGTATGATTGTTGTTCGTCCTACGGACTAAAACCCTCCGGTTTATATAGACACGGATAGGGTTAGGGTTACACAGAGTCGGTTACAATGGTAGGAGATCTACATATCCGTATCGCCAAGCTTGCCTTCCACGCCAAGGAAAGTCCCATCCGGACGCGGGACGTAGTCTTCAATCTTGTATCTTCATAGTCCAGGAGTCTAGCCAACGGTGATAGTTCGGCTATCCGGACACCCCCTAATCCAGGACTCCCTCAGTAGCCCCTAAACCAGGCTTCAATGACGACGAGTCCGGCGCGCATACTGTATTCAGCATTGCAAGGCAGGTTCCTCCTCCGAATACTTCATAGAAGATTTTGAACACAAGTATAGTGTCCGGCTCTGCAAAACAAGTTCCACATACTACCGTAGAGAGAATAAATTTTGCACAGATCTGCTGACGTATTCCGCGGCACACCACGGTCAGGCCTTTATACGAATCATTTTTACCATTCCACCTCAGCTCGTTTAGCGAGCCGGTTTCCTTGGCACGTCTTATCAAAGTGGAGATCGTGCCCCCTTATTCCGGGATTCCCATCAATACGGACGTGCGTAACCCAACCGTCCCCATTGGCACGCTTCCTCCATCGAAGGCGAGTCCCGAACGGTCACGGGGAGGGCTCTTGGTATTCAACCTCTTTATAACGAGACCAAGGCCTACTCCTTTCTTTCAATCTCAATCGAATCCGCCCCTCGCTTCGAGTTCCAACACCCAAAGCTCCCGATTTAGGCGCTCCGGACCTTCGACGATGTCCGGCTCCGACCTGCACGGCCGGTGGATGTCTTCTTCCGTCACGGAAGAAGATGTGGTAAAGCTGAGAGACGCGAGGTATCTCACCGGCGAAATTTCGCATAGGCTGCCTGCCCAAGGGCAGGTTATTCCCACTCCCGAGCCTGGTGAGAGCGTGGTATTCGTGTCTCACTTCCTTCGGGGTTTAGGCTTCCCGACGGACCCTTTTGTGAGGGGGCTCATGTTTTATTATGGGCTGGAATTCCATGACTTGGATCCGGAGTCCATCCTCCACATCTCGTTGTTCATTGTCGTATTTGAAGCCTTCCTCCGCACTACCCCTCACTTCGGATTGTGGCTCAAGACCTTCAAAGTGGAGCCGAAGATGATCAAGGGGCATCAGGCAGAGTGCGGAGGGGCTGTCATAAGCAAGAATGCGGACGCTCCATGGCTCGAGGGCTCTTTTCAAGAGGAGCTCAACTTATGGCAACATGAGTGGTTTTGTATCACCGCTCCCAGGGGCACCAAATGGGCGGCGCCGCCTGCCTTCCGCTCGGGTCCTCCACTGCAGCTGGCGTCATGGGTCAATAAAGGGCTTGACTGGGGACCGTCCAAGGACGTACCTATGTTGCAGGGCCATATTCGAGACCTCCGAGAGAGGGAGATCAATCTGGTCGTAGTAGCGCAGGTCATGCTGATTCGTCGCACCTTGCCCTACAAACGTCGCCCCCTCCGCCTGTGGGAGTTTAATCCGGAGGGACCACGAGTTCTCCAACATTTTATGGGCGTAACGCCCGTGGAGATGCACCAACTGTTCTTCGGATCATAAGCAATGTGTCCGGACTTAACCAAGGACGCAGGTCTGAGCTGCAATCGCCCGGATACTCAAGTAAGTAGTCATGTACCCGGACATGCTATTCGCATATTTATCATACACTTGCCCTTAAAAGAGTTGACCTTTAAACAGGAGTGGATAGCAAAAGCAAAACTGATCAGGTGTCCGGCCCCCCTCCCTGAGACCACGCCGGATCCTGTATTAACCAAGATGCTAGAGGCTGTGCCTTTTGAAGAAGGCGAAGGGGGGAACAAGGGAATTACTACCTCTGTGAAGGAGGCTATCAAGGAAGGGGGGATCGAGAATCCCTCCCTCCAAGGGGAGAAGAGGACCGCCTCTGAAGATCCGGAGGCCAAAGCCTCGAAGCGGGGGAAGAAAACTTCACCAGAGGGTCCTGCGGCGGGAGATGCCCCGTCCGCACTATTTCCCCAAGGAGATCAGCCCTCCAGCAAGCCGTAAGTAAAGGGGGGCGTTTTTTATTAAAAGAGAGACATCCCCGTTTTATTTCTGAAAGTTAACCGAAATTTACCTTGTAGTTCGGATCTCAGCCCTTCACAGCAGAGCTCGTCTTTAGGGGATCTTGATCCGGAGATGATGGATAGCGAAACGCCTCCGCCTGCCGTACCGTCATACGAGGCGGGCGACCCTGAGGTTTCGTCGCGGAGGGCTTCTCCGAATCCGGCGGGGCCAGAAGGCAGCCGTATGTCCCCTCAAAGCCCTCCGTGTTCGGCCTTCAAAAAAGGCCACCGGACGAGTCTGGCACCAACGGGTGTACGGTCGGAGGAGTTGAAGGATCTGCTCGGGCGAGCATCTATCTCAGAAGATCACCGTACGTTAATGGATACGGTGATTGAAAGGATTTCATCCGCTGAGAGCGGATTGCATGAAGCCGTCGTAAGTTTACTGGCGGGTTTTGAGATACGCAAAATGATGTACCTTCTGACAATTTTGCATATAAAATGCGCCCTGTATAGATAGTAGCCCCTGAGACTTGGTGCGGTGTCAAAAATGACGGTGCACCGAGGATCATAACCCCAGGTATAATATGCGCTCTTCCTATGTAGGTGGCGAAGCGTCCGGTGGCTAGCCGGAGTGATGAATTTGCCGAACTAAAGCGGCAACTTGACGTGGCGGATGCGGACATCACGCTTGTTAATAAGCGCCTTGACGAGTCACAAGGTATGCAACTTCTCCGCGGACACCTGGTAAGGGAGCTTGACGCCCATGCCTTACAACATGTATGCTTAATGCAGATGGTGCCGCTGCTATGGAGAACCTTCAGGCGGAGCTCGCCCGAGCCAATGAGCAAGCCATAAAAAGTGATGCGGCGGCCTTAAAGGCGGCCGAAGAGCTAAAAGCCGAACAGGCTGCTCACTGCCGAAGCAAGAAAGAAATGGCCGAGATGGCCGTGACATTGAAAAATGCTACTGACCGTTGTGAGCTTCTTGAAAAAGAAGATCGAGCGAAACAAGAGGACCTGAAAAAGGCCACCACCGAGGCCAAGGATACTCGCTCTGCGATGAGAGCTATGAAGGAGGAGCTACGTCAGGCCGAAGATATTGCGGCTGGAAAGCCCTTTCTGCTGCGGAGGAAATTCACGGATCCTAAGTACGCTCAATTGGACCGGCTGTGGGGTGCAGAGGATGCTTATCTGGACTTGGCGGCGAGTGCTGCAGACGCGGCCAAACACTTCCGAGGTCAAAAGGATCACAGAATGGAAGTGCTTTTTTGGTCGCAGTTCCATAGTCCGGAGCGTCCACTTTCGTCAACCGATCATTTGGTCGAATGGGCTGAGATGAATAGGTTGTCCGGACTTGCCATGAAGGCTGTCGTGACTCATTTGTGGCCGAAAAGCCCCAAGCCGGAGAGTTATTTTGGCTTGGTGCAACAGTTCCTTGGTGCGGTGCCGCATATCGATGCAATGAAGCGGTCAACATGCATAGAGGGTGCGCAGATGGCTCTTGCCCGTGTCAAGACATACTGGGCGGAGATGAAGGCCACCGATGTTGCATCCCAAGATTCACGAAGCCAGTACCGCCGAGCACTATTTTGAGGAAGTCTTGCAGGCGCTCGTTTAATAGAGACGCTTGATGCTCGAAGGATATTATGTTTAAATGACATGTATGATATGTGAAAATAATGTTTCAATATAATATAAGAGCTTTTTATACTTGTGCTTTCAAGTATTAAAACACCTCCTGTGCAGCCGTTGATGTATATGTGTATATAACCTGAAAGATGGCAGTCTTCGGCTTCAGCCCCCACGCACATAGTGCGGGGGTGTTTGCAAAAAGGCACATTTTCACACTTAATCCAACATCTTGGTCCTGTAAAGGAGGTGATAGCGTAGCAAACTAGGCGACCGAACTATAATGCTTTATCACTTTCACTTAGCCATAGGAGTTCGATGGTGGGGCTACTATATAGCCCCTAGGGGCACCGCGCTCTCCCGAATTCGGGGCGCGTATGTGCCTGACCGGGAAATGGCCCTTCGTCAATGCGGGGGAATTCTAAATATTCCGTTTGGTCATCGAGTGGTTGACCAGTCTCACGCTATATCATGACAGTCAGTTTTAGCTTTCTCCACTGAGGCGCTCAACCCAGCTTAACCGGGGCACAATCGCAGTGGTTCTCCTAGCGCTACCTTAGCCGATATAACGGAACATAAGGTACCAAAACATGGGAGCCGGGCAAACCCAACATTTGACCAAAGACATGATTCAGAGCTGATGCATATAAGGCCTAACTCGAGACGCCAAACACTCCCTAAGGTATTCGGTCTTTATGAAAACGGGCAGAATAATGCCCTAAGCCCTCGTGTCCGTGCACGCCAAAAAATTCTGGTGCGGTGATGCCAAAACGCCAGCCTCCTCCTCGGTTATAGCAAGAATCCGGGATGTGTATCAACAAGAGACAGTAAAAAGGTTTACGCATGGTCTTAATCTGAAAAGAATCCTTGCAACGGGTCCCTCATCGCGACGCTCAAGCGTCTGTGTCTCCGTTGTGACGTATCCTGGACGGGTGTAGCACGGTGTTCATCTGTAAAAGAGAAGAACATAGTTTGAAAAAGAAAAAAGATCGTGCGAAAAATGTACTTTATATTAAATAAATGGAGTACGGTTCAAAGAGTGAATAAAATTGAGCTTTATTGTCTCTAGTTGTACATGCGTGCAGCCCCTTGTACGGGGGTATGCCGCTAGTAGGCGCCGGACTCGTCTAGCCATGTCCGGGGTTCGAATGACCTATTCAGGTGCTTTCATTAGCGGAGCCGGATTGGTGTGGGGCTGTCAAGGCAGTCTCACGTTCTTCCTTGCTCGAGTAATACTTAATACTCCCTTTTAATGAGATGATGCCGCGTGGACCGGGCATTTTAAGTGTAAGAGATGCATAATGCTGTATTACGTTAAAGCGGGCGAAAGCTTCACGCCCCAGTAGTGCTTGATAGCTACTTTCGAATGGGGCGATGTGGAAGGTTAACTTTTCGCGGCGGAAGTTGTCGGATGAGCCGAACACAACTTCTAGCAGTAGGGAGCCCGCACAATGGGCATATAGGCCTGGCATTACCCCTTTGAAGGAGGTGTTGCTATGGCGAATTTTGGTTGGGTCTATCCCCATTTTGCAGATTGTGTCCTGATATAGCAGGTTTAGATCGCTACCTCCGTCCATTAGGACTTGTGTAAATTGGAGTCCGTCGATTATAGGATCTAATATCAAGGCAGTCCATCCTGCGTTCCGGATACTTCCGGAATAGTCCTGATGATCGAATGTGATTGGTTTTGACAATCATCGTTGGGACTCTCATTGGGATAGACCGTATGACGCGTGTTTCTATGGGCGCCGCCTGTTTTCCCTTTGTCACTTGAAGTGAGTTCACTGCTTTAACTTTTGTGGGAAATTCTTTTGTCTTCCGGTGCTCTGCTTGTGGGGTTCGTCGTCGTCCTCACTTGGTGTGTCGAGCCCATTGTGTTCGGCATTGAGTTTGCCGGACTGCTTGAAGACCCAACAATCTCTGTGGGTATGGTTTGCAGGCTTCCCGGGAGTACCGTGGATTTGGCATATTTTGTCCAAGATTTTGTTTAGGTTGGATAGCTCGTCACTGTTGTCCTTGAGGGGCATCTTTTTATGATTCTGCCGGGAGCTTCTGAATCCGGCGTTGACTGCCGTACTCTTCGGGCTGTTTCCCTTTGTCCGGCGCTGGTCCTTGCTGCGTCGTGGTTTTCCATTTCCATCCCTGACTTCGGATGTACTTGGGTTGCTAGTACTGCATCTTGCCTGCCAACTATCCTCTCCCGCGCAAAAGTGGGTCATGAGGCTTGTTAATGCAGCCATGGTTCTCGGCTTCTCCTGGCCGAGGTGTCTGGCGAGCCATTCGTCTTGGACGTTGTGTTTGAAAGCTGCTAAGGCTTTGGCGTCTGGACAGTCGACTATTTGGTTCTTTTTTGTAAGGAACCTGTCCCAGAATTTGCGGGCTGACTCTCCGGGTTGTTGAGTTATGTGACTTAAATCGTCTGCATCAAGAGGACGGACATAAGTCCCTTGAAAATTTGCTCGAAAAGCATCCTCGAGCTCTTCCCAACTTCCAATGGTATTTTTAGGGATGCTTTTGAGCCAATGCCGGGCTGGCCCTTTGAGCTTGAGGGGTAAGTATTTTATGGCGTGGAGATCATCTTCTCTAGCCATGTGTATGTGAAGGATGTAATCCTCAATCCAGACTCCAGGGTCTGTTGTTCCGTCGTATGCCTCTATGTTTACGGGTTTGAATCCCGCTGGGAATTCGTGATCCAGCACCTCATCGGTGAAACACAGGGGGTGTGCGGCACCCCTATATTTGGGTGTGCCGTGATGTTCGGATATTTCGCGTGTAGCATTGCTTGGAAGAGCTTTCTTTCTCGGCCCATAGATGGACCTAACTGGGCCATCCTTTTGATGCGAATCCTTATGTGGATCGCGTGCAGGCTTGTGTGCGGCGCCGCTTGCCGCTCCATATTTGCCATGTGGTCATCTATCCGACCGGGCGGCCTCTTTGTTCTTTGATTGCAGGGGCTCTAAGGCCTCCTCATCGAGCTTGGGCAGTAATTTGCGCTTCGGGTAGCACTTTGTTTGGCGACTGTCGCCGTATTTCTCTGCGGTGTTGAGTACTTTGCTCCATCTGATTCTGAGTGCATCTTCCGCTGTTTTGTGCTTCCGCTTCTGCTTTTTCAGGCTACGCGCCGTGGCGACGAGCCTTTTGTGGAGGTTCTTCTGCTCCAACAATTTGTCCGGCGTGAGATCGTCCGAACTGTTATCTTCGCCGGGGACGGGTTGTTTATCCAAGTTATCCTGTTCGGACGGTTGCTCGATAGCATGTTCGTCTTCCACCGGTTCGCCCTGCTCTATGGCTGGGTCTTTGTCGAGGCGGGACTTGGTGCAGCGTTTACGTTGCCATTTTGACTGCTTTTCGAGGGATTTATCCTTCGTAGTGTCCCGTTGTTCCTCGTCGTCACTTCCTTTGGGTGTATCCACCATGTATACATCGTGGGATGAGGTGGCTGTCCAGTATCCTATAGGTGCTGGTTCATGGTTGTCTCCTACATCGTCGTCCATACCGTCGATTTTTTCGGAGTCGAAATCGAGCACGTCGTTTAAGCTTTCGACAGTGGCTACGAAGTGGGTGGTGGGTGGGCGTTGAATTTCTTTGTCGTCCGCATCCCAACCTTCCTGACCGTAATCCGACCAGGGCTCTCCTGATAAAGAGAGAGACTTTAGTGAATTCAGGATGTCGCCAAAGGGCGAGTGCTGAAAGATGTCATGATAGTGAACTCCATAACCGGCGCCCAATTGGATTCGATTGGCAGGGGCGCGGAGGGTTCGGAGTCCGGAGAGGAGTCCGGCACCCTGGAGTCACGGTCTTCGCAAAGGACAGGGATGAAGTTCAGCTCAATCACCGTAGAGATTGTAGCCCCCGAGGCGGTGTCCAACCACTCGTCCTCGATTGGCGGAGTCGGCTCTGAACTAAGGGTCGGAGCGGACGCTGGTGCGGCCTCCAGGGCACTGTTCGGCAGCAGAGCTAGATCGTGCCCATCGAGACTGTGCGACACGCTTGGCTGTGGCTCGAATCCGTCGAAGATCAAGTCTCTGCGGATGTCGGCTGTGTAGTTCAAACTTCCAAATCTGACCTGATGGCCAGGGGCATAGCTTTCGATCTGCTCCAGAGGCAAGTGAATTGGCCCGCAGTGCAAAGCCACCGAATACGAAGATCTATCCGGGGAGAAAAGTCTCACCCTGGACCGCGTCGTTGTTGACGATCGAAGGAGCCATAGGGCCTAAAGATGACGACACAGAGGAACTCTCAATGAAAGCACCAATGTCGGTGTCAAAACCGGCGGATCTCGCGTAGGGGGTCCCGAACTGTGCGTCTAGGCGGATGGTAACAGGAGACAAGGGACACGATGTTTTTACCCAGGTTCGGGCCCTCTCGATGGAGGTAAAACCCTACTCTCGCTTGATTCATATTGATGATATGGGTAGTACAAGAGTGGATCTACCACGAGATCGTAGAGGCTAAACCCTAGAAGCTAGCCTATGGTATGATTGTTGTTCGTCCTAGGGACTAAAACCCTCCGGTTTATATAGACCTTTGGATAGGGTTAGGGTTACATAGAGTCGGTTACAATGGTAGGAGATCTACATATCCGTATCGCCAAGCTTTCCTTCCACGCCAAGGAAAGTCCCATCCGGACACGGGACAAAGTCTTCAATCTTGTATCTTCATAGTCCAGGAGTCCGGCCAACGGTGATAGTTCGGCTATCCGAACACCCCCTAATCCAGGACTCCCTCACTAACCATAGCATGAAACATATGGATCCAAATCAGCCCCTTACGAAGAGACGCATAAACTAGGGCTTAAGCTTCTGTCACTATAACAACCCATCATCTACTTATTACTTCCCAATGCCTTCCCCTAGGCCCAAATCATGGTGAAGTGTCTAATGACCCACAAGTATAGGGGATCTATCGTAGTCCTTTTGATAAGTAAGAGTGTCGAACCCAACGAGGAGCAGAAGGAAATGAGAAGCGGTTTTCAGCAAGGCATTCTCTGCAAGCACTAAAATTATCGGTAACAGATAGTTGTATGATAAGATAATTCGTAACGAGTAACAAGTAACAAAAGTAAACAAGGTGTAGCAAGGTGGCCCAATCCTTTTTGTAGCAAAGGACAAGCCTGGACAAACTATTATATAAAGCAAAGCGCTCCCGAGGACACATGGGAATTGTTGTCAAGCCAATTTTCATCATGCTCATATGATTCACGTTCGTTACTTTGATAATTTGATATGTGGGCAGACCGGTGATTGGGTGCTTCCCTTCCTTGGACAAGCCTCCCACTTAAGATTAACCCCTCTCGCAAGCATACGCAACTACAATAGAAGAACTAAGATAAATCTAACCATAGCATGAAACATATGGATCCAGATCAGCCCCTTACGAAGCAACACATAAACTAGGGTTTAAGTTTCTGTCACTCTAGCAACCCATCATATACTTATTACTTCCCAATGCCTTTCTCTAGGCCCAAATGATGGTGAAGTATCATGTATTCGACGTTCACATAACACCATGTAACATCCCAATTTTCAATTTGGATGTTTTTGGAGTTTTCTGAAGTATTTTATTTGTTTTCTTTTTGGTTCTTTGCTTTTATGCTTATGTATGTTATTGCTTTCTTGCTTGCTACTATGAATCTTTAGAGTTCAACGAACGTCAGCAAGGCAAGTTCACACTTTGATCATGATTTTCAATACCCAGTGTTTACTATGCATTAGTTTCACCCTCAAAGATTTCGTGAGTAGGATTGGGAACATGTGGTTATGCTTTGTAGTTCATGTGGTAGGAACCTATGACCCTTGATTACCCTGGGAATATTCGTCATGTCATATATTGCTTATCCATGCTCGTAGACGGGGATTGGTATGTGTGATCCATGCAAGTTGCGAGAGATAATAATTTTGGGTAAACTTAAGATGGCAACTTTAATACACATCTGGGTGGATTGTTTGGGGCACCTGGAGAAACCAGTGCTTGCCCAAGGGGATCCCAGAGTACCCGTGTGATTACCCTAGGTCGGCCGCCCAGGCTCAAAGGAATCATACAACACTTCATGACTAGAAACTTCCGTGTGCAGCCACAAGCCATTATGGGCTCTGGCATAGTTGAGTAAGTTGTGTGACCTCTTTCTGTGGTAGACTAGCTGATGTAGGGGAAAGTAGGTGTACCGGTCTATCCAGGGATAAGGGGAAATGCTTCTGAAAGGCTCTGTCTCGATCTTCCGATCATGGAGTTGGTCGAGTCTTGTGGGGAAAAGTGCGCAAACCTATGTAGAGTGTACAAGCTAATCATGATTAGCCGTGTCCCCGGTTATGGACAAATTTGAGTATCTAGAAGTGAATTATTGGTTGATCTCAGCACTCTATTTAACGAAATTATTGGGTTACTAATAACTTGGGAATTTTGGATTTTAGTTGGAGGAACCTTCTCAAGAATGACATTTTAATTTAGTAGTAAATAAAAATTTTATTCCTTTGTTGTAGGAAAAAAATTAGCTTTATGCAAAATTAAACTTAGAGTCTCCACCAGCTAGATATGCATGTAGTGATAGATATTGTTCATTATTATTCTATGGTGTGAAAATTGCCAGCATATTCCATGTGCTGACCTACGCGGCCGCAACATCTAATGTTGCAGACTTTTCCGACGAGGATTAAAGGTGTGATAGGTCATTGTCCTACACTCAGTTTGCCGTGGAGTTGGATGGACCCATTTACCTTCGATGCTTTCGCAATAATTTTTATTGAGATGGCCTTTGGCCATATTATTGTAATAAATACTCTTTTGAGGACCTCAATGTAATAAAGTATGTCATTGAACTCTTTTATAATTCCTCGAGTGTTGTGTGTGTCAGCATATCGATCCAGGGATGACACTTAAGCATAGAGACTTCAATCCATTTGGGTCGGGTCGCTACAAGATGGTATCAGAGCACACGCTGACTGTAGGACGCGGCCACTAGGAAATGGAAACCCATAGGAAGAAAACTCTATTTTATGACTTTCTTATATATCCTTTGGTCTCTACTCTTCTCTATTCATTTCTATCTCTTCTTTACTTCAATAAAATAGTTATTGAACCCATCACCAAGTTGCCCAGCCTGATGAGACCATGACCTATGAAGACAACATTGACGAAGAAGAAGCTAGAATTGACTTTGATTTGAGGAGATTTAGTTCACACCACCACTACTAACTTGAGTCCAACTAATGATTTGCGGTAGTATGAAGAGATCATATCTCTTGTGGATATGACCTTACCTGTAGGTTTTGCTTGTGTGGTGTGATCTGTGTGAATTGGTTGATTTGAAGTATTTTGTCTATCATAAGCATATGGGTAGTGATTTCCCTCATTATGCCCTTATTCTATTCTAATTTTTCATCCACCCTAAACTTATCAGATGCCTATGAGATGTGACTCAGAATTCCCACCGGAACTTAACTAGTTGATCCAGAACCAGAATGCCCTCATGCAGATGCTCATCCAGAATCAGAATCAGAACAACAACAACCCACCGCCACCACCCCCGGTCGACAACCTTACCCATTTCCTTAGGTTGAACCCACCCGTGTTCTCTAGCAACACGGAGCCGATTGTCGTAGACGACAGGCTTCGCAAGATTGGAAGGGAGCTGACCACCTCAGGATGCTCTGATGCTGTGAAGGTGAGCTTTGCCGCACATCAACTAGATGGACCAACAACTTCATGGTGGGAGAATTACACCACCACTTTCCCCATAGCCAATGTGACTTGGGATCAGTTCCAACAGGCGTTCTGTACCGCACATGTTTCAGCGGGAGTTATGAGTCTGAAGAAGCGTGAGTTCCGCAACTTACACCAAGGAAATCGTTCTTTTGGTGATTATGTGGAGGAATTCAGCAAGTTATCCAGGTATGCTCCCGAGAACGTGGTTGATGATGCCTCTAAGCAGGAGAAATTTCTGGAGGGACTAAACAATGATCTGGGACTTCAGTTGACCGTGGCTACCTTTAAAAATTATCAAGAGTTGTTCGACAAGGCTCTCATTCTGGAAGGCAGGTAGCAGCAGGTGGAGAATCACAAGAGGAAGTACGGACAGGGAAAGTACAACTCTGGAGTTCAGCAGAAGCCCCGCTATACCCCCGTACTCGAGAAATAATGGATCAGGATCCGGCAAGTATGGTGGACACACTCACCATAACCATGGAGGACATTCACATCATGGAGGGAATGGACACAACCATAATGGCCATAGGATTGACAATGGGAATGGAGGACATAACAATCAGAATCATCCTAGCCCCACAACACCCGCAAAGAAAGATCTGAGTCACATTACCTGTTTCAAGTGTGGGAAAACCGGACACTACGCCACCGATTGCCCTGAGGCCAAGAATGAGAATGAAAATTGAAGCTCCGGAGGCAAGAAGCCCAATCCCTTCACCAGAGGTCAGGTGAACCATGTCGATGTGGAGGAAGTTTATGACCAGCCAGACATCCACTACAAAAAAAGACACATCCATGACATTTTGGGCCGAACGAATTTTTTTTCTATCATACATATGACACTTCTACGACAATAATTGTGACAGAACCCGGTATCATCATAGATGTGGTGGGCTCCTACTTCTATGACAGAAAATCATGACAGAAAATGGGCTTTTCATCTTGGGCGGGCCGGAGACGCAGTTGCATGACATTCTTTGGGCCGTCCATGACGGAAAAAATCGTGGTAGAAGTGAGGGGTAGGAAAATTTCGGGGAGTTGCCGGTTACGGTGGGAGGTCAGGGGCCGATCGAGCGATGCGCGTTTCTCTCGTACACGTATGCACGTGTGTGCGAGGCGTTGGCTCTAACTGAACCCGAGCGAGGCGTTGGGCTCTAACTGAACCCGAGCGATTGTAATCGCAGCTACGCGTTACTGAACCCGAGGGATCGATCGATGGCTGTTAACTGAACCCGATGGAGCGATTCCTTCGCTACTGCTGCTAACTGAAGCCGATCGATTGGATGAACAGTGAGCATTGCGGGGGGGGGGGGGGGTTGGATGAACAGTGAGCGGTGGCATTGCCTCTGGATGAACAGGACCCCGTGGTGTGGAGGGCTGGATGAACAGTAGACGGTGGAGGGGTGGCCGTGGAGGGGTGGTTGAACAGGACCCTGTGGTGTGGAGGGCTGGATGAACAGTAGACGATGGAGGGGTGCCCGTGGAGCGGTGGTTGAACAGTAGCCGGTGGAGTAGCGCGCGGTGGAGGCTGGATGAACAGGAGCCCGTGGAGGCTGGAGGAGGTCGACGGTAGCCCGTGGAGGCTGGAGGAGGTCGACGGTAGCCCGTGGAGGCTGGAGGTTGTCGACAGTGGAGATGAACAGTATCCCGTGGAGTCCCGTTTTGCGGTACGCCACACCCCTCCCGATGAACAGGACCCCCGTTTCGACCGTAGGAGGTCCGTTTCCTCTGTTTTGCGGTACGCCACACCCCTCCCGATCAACATGACCCCCGTTTCGACCGTAGGAGGTCCGTTTCCTCCGTTTTGCGGTACGCCACACCCCTCCTGATCAACAGGACCCCCGGTTCGACCGTAGGAGGTCCGTTTCCTCCGTTTTGCGGTACGCCACACCCACCCTGATCAATAGGACCCCGTTCGGAACGTGGCCGCTCGAACACAAGGCCGTTTCCTCCGTTCTGCGGTATGCCAGGCCTCGTTTCGATCGCCTATTCCGTCCAAGCCGGTTGGCTCCCACGCGTTCCGTTGCCTCCCGATGAACACGACGCATTCTGTTGCCTCCCCATGAACATGACGCATTCCGTTGCCTCCCCATGAACACGACGCATTCCATTGCCTCACCATGAACACGAGCCCTCGCCGTATGTATGCGCGACTAGGCGTTCGAGACCCTGCCCGTATGTACACATATGTGGCCGTATTTTCTTTCTTGCACCCTGGCCGTTGTACGTACGTGTACATGCTACATGCGCGCCTCTACTACACACGTGCACGCCTCTACTATGACACGTGCGCGCCTCTACATCGACCAGTATGTACGTACACGTTCGCGACCAGGATGACAACGCTACGTATGCTTCGACCAGGTGGGTCCCGTATCGCCGGCACTTCCTTGCTGCGAAGATGTAGCTGGTGGGTCCCAGCAATGTGGGGCGACTCGTTTTGTTTTTTTTGCCCGGACGCACTTCCTTGCGTGCGAAGCTATAGCTGGTGGGTCCCAGCAGTCAGGGGGCGAATCGTTTGTTTTGCCCGGACGCACTTCCTTGCGTGCGAAGGTGTAGCTGCTGGGTCCCACCAGTCAGGGGGCGAATCGTTTTTTTTGCCCAGACACACTTCCTTGCGTGCGAAGGTGTAGCTGGTGGGTCCCAGCAGTCGGGGGGCGAATCGTTTTTTTCGGACCCACTTCCTTGCGTGCGAAGATGTAGCTGGTGGGTCCCAGCAGTCAGGGGGGCTGAGGGAGTCCTGGCTTAGGGGGTGTCCGGATAGCCGAACTATCACCGTTGGCCGGACTCCTGGACTATGAATATACAAGATTGAAGACTTCGTCCCGTGTCCGGATGGGACTTTCCTTGGCGTGGAAGGCAAGCTTGGCGTCTGGATATGTAGATCTCCTACCATTGTAACCGACTCTGTGTAACCCTAACCCTATCAGGTGTCTATATAAACCGGAGGGTTTTAGTCCGTAGGACGAACAACAATCATACCATAGGCTAGCTTCTAGGATTTAGCCTCTCTGATCTCGTGGTAGATCCACTCTTGTAGTACCCATATCATCAATATTAATCAAGCAGGAGTAGGGTTTTACCTCCATCGAGAGGGCCCGAACCTGGGTAAAAACATCGTGTCCCTTGTCTCCTGTTACCATCCGCCTAGACGCACAGTTCGGGACCCCCTACCCGAGATCCGCCGGTTTTGACACCGACATTGGTGCTTTCTTTGAGAGTTCCTCTGTGTCGTCGCTGTCAGGAAGGATGCCTCATCCCGTCTTTAAAGACGGCACCGTTGCTAAAGGAGCTTTGGCCACCAGCCAAACTCTCCGGATAGGCGGTTTTCTTATGACCGCCTGTTCGGCCGCCGCGCCAACGATGACTTCTCGGGTCATCGAAAGCAATCTTAACGTTAACTCGGAACTCGCCGAGCAGTTAGACCCGATGGAGCTCTCTTCCTTAAAAGAGCTCTTGGATCGCATCGCCGCCCTGGGAGTCGCTACAGACTACGATCAGATTGGGCCTAAAACCGATCTGAGAGAGATCAACTCTCCCCAGGCTACCCACCATGTTGCTGTGGTAGAGGAACAATACGCCGACTCTTCTCCTACCTTAAGGACTAGCTATGTCCGGTTTCCTGACCCCTCCATGCCGGATTCCCACAGAGGGGAGGACACCACTCAAGCCCTGAACTTAAAGTCAGGCAGCGGGCTAGATTCATTGTACAACCTCCAAGAACCCAAGCTTCCAAGTTTGGAAACTTCTTGGCCCCTGAATCTTAGATCGAACGGGGTTCGGCATTTAATTCCACCCGCCCACCCAAACATAAGCAATCTATCCCAAACTCGGCAAGAGCCCAGTGATACAGTACATCATTAGTGGGCCAGATTCCTCCTTGCTATGGACAGGATAAAGGATTGCCGCGAGGAGGACGCAATCTCATTCTTCTGCAATAATTGCACGAACAAGGGAATCCTAAACGCCATAAGTCGTCGTGAAATTACACGCTTCGCTGACTTGGCGTCCATAGTAGAAAGTGCTGCGCGATGGAGAGCGCCTAGAAAACCGAAATCAAATTTTGGATAATCCAGCCCCGAATACTACCCTAGTCCGAAATAAAAGGGTGCATCATCACCAGGCACCTGGGTTACATACCAAAAATAAAAAAAACCCCAAAGGGCATGGAACCGTACTGGAGGGACGGCTCAATGGACCCTGCAAAATTCATAGCACAGAGGGCGCCACTCCAACTCATAGCCTTAGAGCATGTTGGATACTACAACAGGTGGCCAAAAGTGGCAAAGAGCTCTTAGCTCCAGAGCACCAGCCCAGCAATACCAGTACGGTATTAACAGTCTTCGAGACTTCCGCATCAAATAATATGCGGAAGCGAACACTCCATGACCTTGCAAGTCTACCAGATAGCAACAATAAATCCATGGAGGACACGGCTATTACCTTTAACGCCGTGATTTAACCTAAATTCGAACAGCCCGAGCACCAGCCGCATTGGTCCTCGGTCCAATAGTGGGCGGCTTTCGCCTTTACCAAGGTTCTCATGGACGGCGGCGGCGGATTAAACATCATATACGAGGAAACCCTTCGAAAAATGGAAATAGATTGGAGCCGCATTGAGCAAAGCAGCACAACCTTTAGAGGAATAATCCCCAGTCGGGAAGCATCCTGTACAGGAAAGATCACACTGGATGTGGTGTTCGGCACGCAGGACAATTATAGGTCCGAGGAGGTCACATTCCAAGTGGCCCCGTTCAGCAGCGGATACCACGCTCTATTAGGACGAGATGCATTCACAATTTTTCAAGCTATACCCCATTACGGGTACATGAAGCTCAAAATGCCCGGACCCAACGGAATTATCACTCTCGCTAGTGACCCGACATAGCACTCCGCGCCGAAAATAATACAGCCGCACTTGCCCTTGAGGCACTATCCGAAGCCCTAGCGGCAGAGGAACTCATCGCCATTGCGCTCCACGGTGAACAGGGGACGATGTGATACTCGATAAGAGATCCAAGTCCACCTCTTTAAACCGCGCAGACGAAATAGTCAAATTCCAAGTCCATCCAACGAACCCTACAAAAACGTTCTCCATCGAGGCACAATTAAACCCTGATGTGGACGCCGCATTACGAGAATTCCTACGCGAAAATTGGGACATTTTTGCCTGGCACCCTTCAGACATGCCAGGAATCCCACGTCGGCTGGCAGAGCACAGCCTAAATATCCTAAAAGGATTCAAGCCAGTCAAACAAGCTCTTCGGCGTTTCTCCGAACCCAAGAGACATGCCATGGGAGAGGAGCTAGCTAAACTATTGGAGGCCGGATTCATCAGAGATATTAAACATCCGGACTGGCTAGCAAACCTGGTAATGGTACCAAAGAAGGACAAATCCTGGCGCCTATGTGTCGATTTTAAGGACCTTAACAAGGCTTGCCCAAAGGATCCCTTCCCCCTCCCCCGCATCGATCAAATTATAGATGCTACCGCAGGACACGATTCATTGTGTTTCCTCGACGCATACTCCGGCTACCACCAAATTAAGATGCCAGAGCCAGACCAAGCCGCAACGGCATTCATCACTCCATACGGCCCATTCTGCTTCAACACAATGCCCTTTGGGCTCAAAAACGCCGGCGCAACATATCAGCGCATGATTCAGACATGTCTGGCAAACCAGATCGGCAAACCAGTGGAGGCATACGTAGACGATGTGGTCGTCAAATCCAAGCATGTCGAAACCCTAGTCGACGACTTGAGGCTCACACTCGATAATCTCCTAACATATGACATCAAGCTCAACCCGGAAAAATGCGTTTTTGCGTACCGGGAAAGCTCTTGGGCTTCATTGTATCCGGTAGAGAAATTGAAGCAAACCCAGCCAAGATCCGAGCTCTGTCACAATTGGATATCCCCAAAGACCTCAAGCAAATACAAAAATTGACTGGATGCATGGCGGCTCTAAGCCGCTTTATCTCCCGCTTAGGAGAAAAGGCATTACCCCTTTATCGCCTCCTCCGGCGCACCGAACACTTCGAGTGGACGGATGCTGCCTCGGCCGGACTCAAAGAAATCAAAGCCATATTGGCAACAAATCCGGTCCTGGCCACGCCCAACATGGGCGAACCAATGCTATTATACATCGCAGCAACCCATCAAGTAGTAAGCGCGGTGCTCGTTGTCAAACGAGAAACGGACGGACACAAGTTCCCTCTCCAAAAACCAGTTTACTACGTGTCCACTATCCTAACTCCATGTAAGTCACGGTACCCGCATTATCAAAAGATAGCATACGCGGTGTTCATGGCATCCCGGAAGCTGCGACACTACTTCCAACAGTGTTCGATTACAGTAGCCTCCGAAGTACCTCTTAATGACATTATAAACAATCATGACGCGAACGGGCCGGATTGCTAAATGGGCCATTGAGCTCCTCCCGTTCGACACAACCTACAAGCCACGGCAAGCTATTAAGTCGCAAGTTTTGGCTGACTTCATCGCCGAATGGAGTGAAGCCGAACTCCCTAAAGAGTACGGCGCATATTCCAACTGGATCATGCACTTCGACGGCTCCAAAATGTTGGTCAAGGCCATTCTCGACGCGTCCCCAACCGGAGATACAGTCCAATACATACTTCAAATAATGTACACGGACTCCAACAACGCAGCCGAATACGAGGCCCTTCTACATGGTCTCCGGATGGCAGTCTCCATGGGCATTCAACGCCTAGAGGTGCGCGGGGATTCAAACCTTGCGATGTCCCAAATAAATGGGGACTTTGATGCCAAGGATCCGAAAATGGCAGCTTATCGCAATGCCGTCCTAAGAATGTCAGCTCGGTTTGAGGGGCTCGAATTTCACCATATAGCCCGGGATAACAACCAGGCAGCAGACGTGTTGGCACGCATTAGCGCAAAGCGCGATTCCGTCCCCCCCAACATGTTCCTAGAGAGGCTTTTCAAGCCATCCGTACTATGGGAGGGAGAGTCCGGAAATAGCAACCCGAACCCAACCACACTGCCCCACACCAAACATTCCGACATAGTTGGTGGTCCCGCCAACGAAATAACACCGTCAGCCCACGCAATAATGGTAGTCATCTCCCCGTGGACAGAACCATTCCTAGCCTACCTAACTAGGCAGGAACTTCCCGAGGACCAAAACGAGGCCCGCTGCATAGTGCGGCGGTCTAAAGCCTATAAAGTCCATGAGGGAGAGCTTTATAAGAAAAGCACAAACGGAGTGCTTCAAAGGTGTATCTCCGAAGAGGAAGGGCGGAATCTCTGGCTTAAATTCATGCCGGACTCGGTGGGCACCATGCCGCAAACCGGGCCCTTGTAGGCAAGGCCTTCCGTACAGGATTTTACTGGCCGACGGCCCGGGCAGATGCTCAGGACTTAGTCCAATGATGCATCGGTTGCCAGCTCTTTGCTAATCAAAGCCACATGCCACCCACCGCCTCAAAACTATACCCATCACCTGGCCCTTCGCGGTCGGGGGGCTTGACATGGTTGGACCCCTTAAAGGAGGAACCCACAAGCAAAAATACCTATTGGTCATGGTGGATAAATTCACCAAATGGATAGAGGCCAAGCCTGTAAAGATGGCCGAATCCGGACCGGTGATAGACTTCATATCAGGGGTAGTACACCGTTACGGCGTCCCCCATAGCATCATCACTGATAACGGCACGAACTTCATGGCCGACGAGGTCAAACTCTGGTGCAAAAACATGGGCATCAAGCTCGACTACGCTTCAGTCTATCACCCCCAAAATAACGGTCAAGTCGAGCGAGCAAACGGTCTAATTATGAGCGGCATTAAACCCAGGCTAGTGCGGTCTCTCAAGGAATCTAACACACACTGGGTAGAGGAGCTCGACTCCGTACTCTGGGGGCTGCGGACCACGCCGAATCGCACTACCGGATTCACACCATTTTTTATGGTATACGGCGCAAAGGCAGTTTTGCCCTGCCACATAATTCATGACTCACCTCGCGTGCGCATGTACGAAGAAAGAGAAGCCGAGCTCGATCGGCAGGACAACTTGGACGCCTTGGAGGAGGAGCGTGACGTGGCAAAAGCTCGTTCCGCATTCTATCAACAGCGAGCTCGAAGATATCAAAGCAGGAAATGCGGGCCAAAGCTTACAATGTTGGCGAACTAGTTCTACGCCTGCCGGACAAGAAAAAGGACAAACTCAAGCCCAAATGGGAGGGTCCCTTCATCATCGACCAAGTCCTGACCGGCGGAGCGTACCGTCTGCGAAACGCATCGGATAACCGACTCGAGCCGAACCCATGGAACGCAGCCCGTCTCCGAAGATTCTACGCCTAGCGCCGGATTCTGAGTTCGTCTCCTTCCTCCGTCTATATTTTATACTTTAAGCTGTCTTTTATTTCTCTCCTTCTCCCTCCTTTTCTCCAAAGCCGTTAAAGGCTCGTTTGTGCATTGTTCGCACACACTTGACGCGCTATCCGCGCTCATCATACCTGGGGGCTTCTTTAACAGAAGCTTATTTATACGGGCTTTATGCCCAACACATGTGTCACACTTCCGCATGTACCTTTTATTCACCATTATATGCATCGATATGACTTAAGTTTTGGCCAAGCTAGGTTGCCTGGCTCTGTGCTTACCCCTACGTTCCCGATTGTTCGGCTAGGTGGTAAAGGGAGCACCTCTGCGATTATTACCGCCGGTCAGCGGACGTGTACCTCGTGACCGGGTGAAGCCAAAAGCTAGTGTTCTTAAGGGAATGTTCGGTCGGTGAACTAAAAGGCGATTTTTATTTTTCATTTATCTGCTCCCGGATGCTTTTACGCTTTTTTGTGATCCGGACATGCACTTAATGGCATGCCTCCAAGGGAAAGGAACCCCTAACGGAACTATTCTCCCAGGAAGAAGATTATTACTAACCATGTAATATAACATAACTAGTTGGGCACTTTTCTGATAAAGCACTCATGACCCCTACGCCTGGTCTCCACGCATGCCCCGGTTCTTACATAACCGCGAGGGTATTCGGACACACTCCGGACTATTGGGTACCGAGGTTGAAGCGAAAAGGTCCGCTATGACAAACGATCTACAATCCGGCTAGAAGGCATTTTACATGTCATTTTAAATTACATAGTCAAATTGACTGATTGTATTCCTCTTCAATGCCATCTAATAGGCTGTCTAGTTTACAGTCCTGCTCGGAATACTTTGCGGCCAACTCTACTTGGCCGTACACTAAGCTCACATGGATCTCCTTCCCGTCGGGCCGCACAGGTCCGACCTCGGCCATGTGGTTTGGAGTCTGCCGTGTGCAGCGTCTTCACCATGGCCCAGCCTCCTGGCGCCTTGACGACAGGCCGATATCTTCCATATTCGAAGCGCCCGTGCTCCTGAAGCTTCTCTGCAAGCTCTCCAAGGCCTTGGGCGGGGAGATAGATGGCCACAAGGCCTGGGCAACGCCCTTCATCACCTGCCGAACTCGTTCGTGCAGTTGCAATAGCTCGGGAAGAAGGTCACCCATAGAACCGGGCATTTCCTCTGCAGGACGACCCGTGAGCACACCTACAGACATAACTCTGTTAATTGACTTCCTCGCCGAACTTTTTTTCAAAGTTCTCTCAAGCACTTACTATAAATGCCGCGACGAAGTCGCCGATTCTCCTTCACGGAGTCAGACAGCTGGGCACGAACATTCTTTAGTTCCTCAACCAGCTGGGTGTTGGCATCTTGGAGATTATTTTTCTCTTGCCTCACCCTTGTAACCACATTCTCGCCGGCCTTCAACCGGCGCAAGAGCTGTTGCTTGCCCGGATCTAGTCCGGCGCCATCTGCAATATTATTGTCAGATTTACACACACGCCGCACTTCACAAACTACTTATCTTTTGAAGCATATATTACCAGAGGGGGTCTCTGTGGCTCCCCCTGTAGCGGCTAGTGCGGCCTCAAGTTGGGCCTTGCATTCTTCAAGCTCCTGGGACAGTAGGGTATTCCTTTTTGTAAGATCCTGCATACCAGATGATCCTTAAATCAGTTATTCTAACTATTTTAAGTCTCAGGGGCTACTGGCATATATAACCGTCAAATTTCCTCACCCGTATGTCCTTTACATACTGCTCCGTGGCTCTGGCTAGACCATCTTGAGCAGCACGGAGGTGCGCATCTCCCAAATTAAAGTTATTCAATTCATCTTGGGAGAAACATGTCGCCACGAAGAACTGTCCGGCGCCTTGTGATTCATGGCACTCTCCACCTCGGAGTTGGTTGCGGACAATCTGCCGGCATCCTCTGTCGGAGGAGCATCCGACGACGCCTCGTGCTTTCGCCTCCGCTTGGACCCGGCTTTGGAGCCTGGCTGGCGGAGGCTCGATTGGCAACCTCTCCGGACACGGTCCGGCGCTCTTTTTCCTGAAAAGAGCACCAGCGTTAGTACGCCTTCCAGGAATCAATCCTGGGAATATGGTGACGCGCCATACCGTTGCGGCAGCGTTTCGATCCGTACCGCACTTCTTTTTAGCCTGCGGGGCCGTGCTGCCCCTTGGTGGCTAGCCGCCGCGGGCTCGGCCTCCTGCCTTGAAGGCACCCCCTGCGAAACACCATGGGTATACGGTGATAAAAAATAAGCACGGATGGGTCATTATAAGAGTATTGGGACCTCGGTCTCAGTTACCTGTGAGGCTGGAAGTATTCCAGGGTAATCGGCCGTAATGGCAACCAAGGCATTATCGATGCTCAGTTGGTGAAATACCCCATCAATCAGCTCCACCAATATGTCCGGATCCTCTTGGGAGGCTGGATCGAGGAGCCGTTCGGATCCTCGGGTTGTGGAGGCGGGCTGTTTATGTCTTTCACGGCTGGCGCAGTTCCTGCGTCAAAATCACAAAATGAGATACCTAACCATGGGAATACGGATCGGGTGTACCAAAAAGAAATGTCCGCTTACCCAGCTTCGAGGATTGTTCATAGAAAATCCGTTCAATGGACTGACACGGAGAAAATCCTCCTCTTCTACTTTGTACAACGCGGACAAGATCTTCACCAGATCGGTGACTGATCCCGGCCCCTTACGGCCATGACGGGTGGCATCGTCCTCCCCGTTGAAATCCCACATGGGGTGGCCCCTATATTGGAGTGGCTGCACCCCCCGCATAATACATGTGGCCATGACACCGATCATGGTCAGTACGGAATAAGCTAACAATCTTATTCGGCTCATCAGGTAAAGGACGTCCCTGTCGTCTTCCCTCTGGGGGCTCCGCGGGCGCCAACTCAGGCGTTTCTTCAAAGGAGCATTGCTGAACTCCGGGAGACCGATCCGAACAGGATCCAGCAACGGGACGTCTTCTATATAAAACCATTCCGAAGGCCAGTCTTCGGATGCCTTCTTCGGGGTTCCGGATAGATATCCGGTCCCGGCGATGCGCCACAGCTCGGCTCCGCCCACTTGATATATTGACCCCTCATGAGAACGTGGTACAAGGCAGAATAATCTCTTCCACAGCGCAAAATGAGCCTCGATGTCTAAGAACAGTTCGCAAAGGGCCACGAAGCCCGCGATGTGCAAAATGGAGGCAGGCGTAAGGTGGTGCAACTGGAGGCCGTAGAACTCCAAGAGCCCCCGGAGAAACGGATGAATTGGAAATCTGAGTCCTCTTACTAGATAAGAGACAAAGCATGCCCGCTCTCCTTTGGAGGGATCGGGGACACTCTCCGCTTGCTTTCCGCCCTTATAGGTGGCGAGTCCGGCTCGAATCGGAACCATGAAGGCCAGGGGAAGAAATCCCTTGGTTTGAAGTGTCACTAGCTCGCTATGCGGGACTGAGCATCTCTCCCAATTTCCAGGCTGAGGGCTGGGAGCGCGAGAGGAGGAGCCGCATCGACTGTCCATGATTTAATGGATTTTTGTCAGAGGCGCTCCGATGAAAGCTCGCGGAGGGGGGATGGTGTGACTCAGATCTAGATCCTCGTCCATTTTATAGGTGGCTCATTTGCGCAGCTAGGGGGATAAGTGTAAAAAATACCCTGGCTTTTCGCATTCATTCAAACACGTGGAAGATGGCCATTATTGGGCGTGGAAGCCAAGGAGTGCAGCATTTATCAGGAGCCGGACACTATTCGACAAGTATATGGAATTTGGAGAAGAACCCGCCTTGCAATGCCGAAGACAATCTACGCGTCGGACTCATCGCCATTGAAGCTTGGTTCGGGGGCTACTGAGGGAGTCCTGGATTAGGGGGTGTCCGGATAGCCAAACTATCACCATTGGCCGGACTCCTGGACTATGAAGATACAAGATTGAAGACTTCGTCCCGTGTCCGGATGGGACTTTCCTTGGCGTGGAAGGCAAGCTTGGCGATACGGATATGTAGATCTCCTACCGTTGTAACCGACTCTGTGTAACTCTAACCCTATCCGCTGTCTATATAAACCAGAGGGTTTTAATCCGTAGGACGAACAACAATCATACCATAGGCTAGCTTCTAGGGTTTAGCCTCTCTGGTCTCGTGGTAGATCCACTCTTGTACTACCCATATCATCAATATTAATCAAGCAGGAGTAGGGTTTTACCTCCATTGAGAGGGCCCGAACCTGGGTAAAAACATCGTGTCCCTTGTCTCCTGTTACCATCCGCCTAGACGCACAGTTCGGGACCCCCTACCCGAGATCCGCCGGTTTTGACACCGACAGGGGCGAATAGTTTTTTTTGGACGCACTTCCTTGCGTGCGAAGATGTAGCTCGTGGGTCCCAGCAGTCAGGGGGCGAATCATTTTTTTCGCCAAATACGGTGGCCCGTCCGGTGGGTCCCTGCTGTCAGGTGGAGGAATAATTATTTTGCGTGTAATAAGGAGGCACTTCCTTGCGGCTGCCGTGGACCCAGCTGTCAGCCTCTCCACGTACAGTCCACGTCCGATGGAAGTCGTTCCTTGACCACGTTGACCACGCCGCACCGAGAGCACCACGGCGGTGGACGACGGCGAGGCCTAGGAAGGGGACAACACGGAGCCGGGGAGGACGCGGCAGTGGATGCACTGCGAGAGGAGTACGAGGTTCACTTTGGTTCGGCTGCGCTTACCGTCGCCGCAGAATAATAGGGGTGTGTGTGAGTGGAGGGGTGGCCTGGCCAGCGGTGGGAGTAGTAGGGGGCGGTGAGGCCTCCGCGGTAGCACAGCCGGCCACGGGAGGCGGGAGCTGGCGGCACGACCGGCGCTGCTTTGGGCGGCTGGAGCAAGAAGACCAGGGGTTGAAGAAGCACGACGGCCGTTGGATGGACGTCGTACGGTCACTGCAGCTAGAATCGTTTATATTGACTAGGTTGACAAAGCCCTTGGTGACGGTGTCCTGGACTAGGGGGTACTCACCACGTCATCTCCCGATCTGTTAGATTGGGCCGAGGACCCCCATGGCCGTATACTCATGGGCCAGTCCGGACAGCTGCCGCATACAAGGAAGATTCCACAAGACTTGACGATCAAGACAAGGACTCCTCCCCACTGGCGTATTCGGCTAGGACTCTTGTTATCCTAGGCCTCTGGTGCTTTATATAATCCGAGGCCAGGCTAGTCGATAGAGATACAACAACAATCATACCATAGGCTAGCTTCTAGGGTTTAGCCTCTACGATCTCGTGGTAGATCTACTCTTGTACTACTCATATCATCAATATTAATCAAGCAGGAAGTAGGGTTTTACCTCCGTCAAGAGGGCCCGAACCTGGGTAAACATCTGTGTCCCTTGCTTCATGTTACCATCAGTCTTGTTGCACAGATCGGGACCCGCTACCCGAGATCCACCGGTTTTGACACCGACATTGGTGCTTTCATTGAGAGTTCTGCTGTGTGTTCGGCAAAAGGTCGATGGCTCGCCTGCAGATCAACTGCGACTTCGGCATCTTCGTCACCAGCTCGACTGGTCACCTTGGTTCAACCAAAGACTGCGCCCTAACTTTGATTGTCATGTTCGGATGAGCGCATTCATCAACATCAGCTCCGATATCGATCAAGATCATGGAGTAATCATCCAGGGAGCCCGGGGGCTCAACGTCAACATTGCCCTCGGGCGACCGTGCTGTTTTTCTGGACAGAGAACTTGTGTCTGCCGCCACCGCCTCCTCAAGTGTCATTTTAATGATTGCTTCGGTGTAATTGTGCGGAATTGAGTCTACAACAACCCTAGAAAATTTAATCGAGTTCCGATGGAGGAATCTCTGGCAATCCGCGATATACCGGAGTCCTATCAAATCTGGACGAGAATCTAGATGAGTTTAGAGCGTGGTGTCCAGCTTCTAGCACGGACGTCCTTTGGAAGATCCAACCATTGATCGGCTGCGGAATTCCTATATCAACCACCCCTCAAAATTTCAGCTCGATCCGACCGTCCAAACTCCGGGAACCTTCCGATTAGTGCATCACTTTTCGGATCTGTTTTGTGCGCGAAAACGAATCCGACCCGAGTTCTTCATTTTTATGAACATTATTTCGGACATCCTTTTTGAAAGAAGTTTTGTATGGGGTATTGTGTTTTGTTCCCGAACACATCCCACTAACTTCAAAATCTTTTGAACATGATCTTCAACATCATGCTGCTGTCAAACCAGTCCGGCAATATAGCTCCACGGCTGCCGACCTGCGCCAGACACGTCGTCACTTTGTTGAGCCGAGCTCAACTTCTTCAGATCATCATCCCGGTAAGCCGAACAAGAGTTCGGCATCACAAAGGATAAATCATCACCAACATCGCCCCCCACGGATTACACGGAGCGGGCACACCGGCATCGCTGCACGGTCACTTCATCAAACCGGCATCGCCGCACGGTCACTTCATCAAGCCGGCATTGACCACGTCACGACCTGCATCGGCAGGGGCCGCACTGTTGCTCCTTCGAGCCGGTGTCCATCACGTCGACCTGCTTCGACTCATCGGCTGACATCGAGGCTTCGACATCTCGGCTGGACCGGGGGCTTCGCCATCTCTTCATCAACCTACACTCCAGAGACTTCGGCGTCACTAGCCGATCAGCTCCGTCACGTTAGCTGGACCGAGGGCTTTGCCTTGGTGAGCCAACCTTTGCCAACACTGCCATGCCATCGCTTTATCACACGTCAGGCAATGGGTGTGCGGATCGAGTCCCAATTTTGGGAATCACCTTTCTTCGGATTGCTACAATAAATAAACTAGGTGCTATTAATCCTAGTATTTTTTGCTTGTTTGGGTTCATTTTTCCCAAGGAATTATTACTCTGGCTTGTCCATCATATGTACGCAGGTCTATCAAATGGTGGCCGCATTAATGACAATCGCATGGTGGTTCAGTCAGTTTCCGTACATAGTCCGGCGAACGTCGCATCCGGAACTCGGACCGACCTGTGAATTCACGCTTTTTCACGCCTTTACCGCATCACGCTGACGCCCTGCATCGACATTGACTTCGGCGCCAGGCCATATCTCTTCTATTACTCACTTTGCATAAATTATTTATTATGCAACAATTTTTTTTAATTATTATTATTACTATTATCTCCGTTTTGCACTATTTTTTGTGTACTGGAAAATGATCCAGCCGGACTATATCCTTTGGCGTCACCTCGGCTGAACGGGGGGCTTCGTCAACACTTCATTACCCCATGTCGGGGACTTTGGCATCACTCTGCCGACCTGCATTGACCGCGCTATGTCACCACTTCGGAGTGCCGAGCTTTTTGCTCCGCCACCTCGGGACTGGCTTGGGGGATGGAACCTTCTGTGCATCAAGCTCGGACCGCGTCATCAATACCGAACACATTAACCAGCGAAGTTGCCTTCATGCTCAAAGTTTTAAATTTTTAACTTGTGTTCGGTTCGACCAAGCATTATACTTTTTTGGAAAAAAGTTGCTTGTAAAATTTTTCCTTGTCCAAACTTTGTTTGTGACGGACAAATTCAAATACCCAGATTACTTGGGGGCTCCCTTGCTGGAGCTTTTCCTCTTGCATTTGTTTATACTTCTAAGGCTTTGTTCCTTGTTCGTGTATTATGCCACAATATGCACCATATTGACCTAAGTGATTTGCAAGCTGGGTTGCCTTGCTCCGGTGTTTACCCCTACGTTCCCGACTGTTCGGCTAGGGAGTAAAGGGAGCACCTCTGCGATTGTCACGATCGGGTCACCCGAGTCGGACCTCAGACTGGGTGAAGCCGAAAGCTAGCGCTCTTACTATTTTCAATTATGGTCGGCACACAACGGAACTCATGAGTACAAAAAATCTATTGCATAAGTCTCATAGTTGCAATGAGCAACCAAAGAAAGGTATCGGTGGGGGTACTATTTTCTTCGAAGATGCTTCTTACACTTTGTTCGTAATATAGCATAAGTTCCCTGAGCGCACTTTGTCTATTACAACCTTATGGCCTGATTGCCTGGTTATCGGAAACACCGTTGATATTCTCGACAGGTGGAGTACATAACGCTTTTCGGTCTTTTGACCGAAGAGGGGGAAGCCGACGTTCGGTTAAGACGCGTTTAAAGTTCGGGTGAACATATATATGATATAAGTACTTCGGTACACACAATCATTCTTTTACCCAAGTCACTTGGGGGCTCTTAAGTTTATTTGAGCCGTTTTATATTAAGTGTTTTCCTCTTGGTCGTTGCAAAGTCTTTTTTCTATCACTCCTTTCTCGATGCAAGTGTGTGGTCAATAGCCGAATAGCCTTGCTTATCTCGAGTGCAGTTTGCTAAACTAGCCTCAGAGAAGCACTCCGCCTTCGGGATAAGGAGGTTAAAGCCATAGGCTGACCCGCTTGAAGTCTTGAGATAGGATGTGTCATTATAAAGCACGGCAGGAAACACAATTTTCTTTTTCTAAGTCCAATTTTCGATTTGGCACCGAACACTCGATTTAGTTCGGACGTCTAGTTTTTACTGAAGTTTTTTTTGGTTTTTCAAGCCTATGGAACTTTTAAACTATTTGTGCATTTCCAGCATCAGTCTCGCAGTGCAACGCCAGACACCTTTAGGGATTCGGCAAAAACATTCTCGGATATCGCCATATATGCATCGGTTTCGAATTGTGTCTTCGGTCAATAGTTGGGTTGCCCGGCTCCTGTTCTTGCCTTCTACGTTCTGCTTTGTTCGGCTAGGTGTGCGAAGGGAGAACCACTGCGATTGTGCTTCCAGCTCGCATGGTTAAGCATGTCAGTGGAGAAAGCCGAAAACTGACTGTCACAATAGGCGTAAACTGGTCAACAATCCGATGACTATGTTGAATGACGGGCCGTTCATAACATTGGCCGATGTGTTTATGGCTTGACCTCGCATGTCTCCGAACACCAATCGGGGGCTCATAGCTAGCTTCCCCAGTTTAAATCTCCTATCACTAAGCAAAAGTTATAAAGCCCGCATATCTGTTTGCCTCATTTCCGCTAACACAACCGCCTTCGGGCACCGAGACGTCGGCTAAGTGTTGTTTTGTTTGTGCGGAAACACCCTGTGTAGTATCTACCAAGGGGTAGAAACCGACGATGGGCCACTTTCAACTGATAAACTGTCGCAATGGAGTCAAAATAATGATGTAAAGTACTTGGACACATATAATCATTACACATAATCTGTGATTTTACTCCGGATATCGATCCTTAATTCGGCCACCCGTGCCCACATTAAGGCTCGGGGGCTACTGGGCTCCGTGCTCATTATTTATAAATATTAAAGGGGCACATCGATCCCCTGATCTGGTGTTGCCACCCGACCCGATGTCTCGGGTGCTACTGCATTGCTTATTCAATGCGAGAGAATTCAAAGTGCTTTCGGTGTTAGAAACGGCCGAACTATGCGCATACATGTCTTCGAACAATAATATGTACCATATGGACCTATCCGGCGTCAAGCTAGTATATTGCGGCGACTTCTCACAACCCTCTCTCAGGGGCCCATTCGCCGATCACTATTATCTCTAATATATTGCACTATGTTTTTATTCCTATGTATGCTGCCGAGCTAGGAGTTGACTCAGGCCGATTTCGCGCATCGACCTGAGTCTCAGGGGCTACTGGGAACAACGGTTTTATGCTTTCCTTCAGGTGCATCTCGGGTTTTAGACTGATACACACCTTGAGGGATACTGGCTATATATCTCGGCAGAGGATAGACTGCACCAGCTAAAAATATTCACAAAAAATCAGCCCGCGGTCGGGGTGGTGCACCACCTCGGAGGTAGTCCGGCATAAAGCTCGGGCGCCAGCGGCTAGCTCCATAAAGAGCATTTCCGGCATTAAGCTCGGCTAAAACTCCTTCAACTTTTTTGAACCAAGACATCTTGGATATAGTCCGGCGTTGGAGCTCGGATACAGTCCGGCGTTGGAGCTTGGACACAATCCGGCGTTGGAGCTCGGATACAGTCCGATTTTGGAGCTTGGACATAGTCCGGCATTGGTGCTCGGCTGCAAAAGATACCTCGAATGCAGTCCGGTGTTAGAGCTTCGAGGCGCAGAGAGGACCGCCTCCGGGAACAACTTCAAACCCGAGGTGAGGCATAAAAGTAACAAGGCATTGATAAAGGCGAGAAACTTAAAGGGCTCCTCGGATGACCGGCGTGTAAACTCTTCGGATGCACTATGGCGATCCACAAGATCGAAGATGAGAAGATTTGTTGAACCAGTTTTCAAGACGACGACCGAAGATGAAGAACAGTTCGGAAGAATCGAGGAGCGTTCCTAACTTGAAGACCGGTTCAGGGGGCTACTGACAGTGTCCTGGACTAGGGGTACTCACCACATCATCTCCCGATTTGTTAGATTGGGCCGAGGACCCCCATGGCCATATACTCATGGGCCAGTCCGGACAGCTGCCGCATACAAGGAAGATTCCACAAGACTTGACGATTAAGACAAGGACTCCTCCCCACCGGCGTATTCGGCTAGGACTCTTGTTATCCTAGGCCTCTGGTGCATTATATAAACCGAGGCCAGGCTAGTTGATAGAGATACAACAACAATCATACCATGGGCTAGCTTCTAGGGTTTAGCCTCTACGATCTCGTGGTAGATCTACTCTTGTACTACCCATATCATCAATATTAATCAAGCAGGAAGTAGGGTTTTACCTCCATCGAGGGGGCCCGAACCTGGGTAAACATCTGTGTCCCTTGCTTCATGTTACCATCAGCCTTGAGGCACAGATCGGGACCCCCTACCCGAGATCCGCCGGTTTTGACACCGACACTTGGTATGTCAACTTAGTAGGCCCACATGTCAGCTTCCGAAAGGGTGCGCCCCAGATGCCAGGGGGAGGAATCATTTTTTGGGCGGGTGAAGCTAGAATATCCGAGATTGAAGAAGAAGCACGACATCCATTGGATGGACATCCAACGGCCACTGCTGCTAGAACCGTGTGTTGACTATAAGTTGACAAAGCCTTGCATACGCGTCAACTCTGTTTTTTTAGGGACGCGTCAACTTAGTAAGGCCAAGTGTGTGGCAGAGAACTTATAGCCCATTTGAGATTTGTAAGAATGTGTAGCCCATTTTTGAATTCTAATGGAATTTACTACAACCCATTTACAGTTTGTTAAATGTACAGCCCATTTCAACCAACCGTTCAAAATAGAATTCAATAAAATTTCCCACATTTTGATGGGATCCGAATATTTTTGTCCCAAAATTTCTAGTCAGATTAAATACAATTTCAATATAAATTTATATTACGTAAAAATCCAACGAAACATTGCGCTCGCAACAATTAATGAAATTAAAATTTTCAATATTCCGAAAATAATATTTTATAAAGTAATCACTGTTTGGTGCATTTTTTTATAGTTACTACCCAGTTTTTATAATTACATCCCATTTATTATTTCTTAAAGCCCATTTTCTTGTCAAGCCTAATGCATCCCTCCTAGGAAAGATTTGCAGCCCAGCGGGCGGAGAATAGCCACTTGACCTTGCCTGGGTATTCCTAAAAAAGTATAGCTGGGCTAGCCATTTTCAGCTTGATAAAAATTAATATCTGGGCTGGATATCTGGCCTAGGCTAGATGGGCCACAGCCCGCCCAGTTAATACCTGCAGCGATATTTTCGTTGTTGTTCAGAGGAGAAAATTAATATATGGGGTAAACATCGAAAAACTCTGCGGTGCTCACACCTAAAAAACACAAATACTGCTCAAGCTGCTTGGTCCCAGCTGTCGGCCGCTTCTTGTGCAATTCTCTCGTTTATTGACTACTCCCTCCTTTCCGCTTAATAGTGCTCAATACAAAAATCTCAACAATCAAGGGAGATGGCGAGTGGTGGAATACTTTTTGTAGTTTTGCAAAAGCACCTAATTAATGCTCTTGTTATCCTCAAAAATTATGTTTATCAATGCATTAATTGCAATGCATGCATGCATAAAGTACATGCATTGGTCAATTTTCTCTTAATACTTGCATGCAATGATTTAATGCACCTTGGAATCTGAACATGTGATGGAAAACAACCAAATTTAGCCTTATAAAATGGAAAAACTAAAATTTTGAGATAAGCCCTATAAACCGGAAAGGAGGGAGTACATAGGTTGACAATGGCGTGGGACCGTGATGTCAGGAAACCAGGAGGAAGCAAAATAAATTATAGTTTTATATATATATATATATATATATATATATATAATAATAATAAGGAGGCACTTGCGTACGTGAGGCTATGGACCTAGTGGGTCCCCATTGTCATCCTATCCAAGTAAAGTCATCTCCTCGCCCACGCGCGCTTTCCGCCCAAAACAATCAGCGCCGGCCGCCCGCTTCCCGGTGCAGGCGATTGCTCCGCCTTCAAACGACACAAGTGTCGTCCATCCGTCCATCTGCCGCACACATTAATGATATGCGGTTGCCGAGGCGGCTACTCCGGCGCCACACGTCCGTCCCTCCGCCCGCCCACCATTGCTATATAAACTGCTGCGACGGCCATAGCCGCAGTCATCCGCATTTGTTCCCTTTCTCCTGTCCACACCACTACTGCCCACCATGGCTTCCTCGCGCTCCAGGCGCTCTTGAGACGGCGGACGACGAACCACAAGGAGATGGCAGCCATTGCTGCCGACCGGCTGGCCGGCAGGCAGCCGGAGGACGACGACGTCCTAATGGAGAACATGGTTGTCGATGATCCGGCGCCAACCCCCTCCTCCGCGCCATTCTCGCCGGTGCATTGCACCATGACCATCGGCGAGGCCCGTGCCCAATATATGGACAGGGTGAGGCCGATGCATGAGGAGCAGTTCCGGGAGGCGCATGCCGGCGCCGCCTACAACCACCATCTCCTCCAGGAGCACCTGCAGGTGGAGGAGCAGATCACCGCGGAGCGGGCGGAGCAGGCGGCGCTGCTCGACTCATACCGCTCCGCCCGCAAGGGCCGCCTCGAGCGCTGGCGGTACCGCATTCGGTAGCGGAGGCTGCGGCCGCCTACAAAGTGGCTAGCAAAGAGGGCGATGAAGCGGGCGAGGCGGTTTTTGGCGAGACCGAGGACGAGGCTGAGGACAATGCCGGCTCCGATGAGTCCCCGCTCCGCTGGCGTCGATGACGCCCTGCTCCGCCGAGGCCCCGCGGCGCCAACAACGAGGCAGAGGACACCGCCGGCTCCGCCGAGGCCCCGCCCTGCCAACAACGAGGCAGAGGACATCGCCAGCTCGGCCGAGGCCCCACCTGTCGGCAACATGGGGGAGGATTTCCACCGATCCGCTGAGGTGCCGCCCGCCGGCAACGAGACAGAGGACATCGCCGGCTCCGCCGAGGCCCCGCCCCGCTGCCTACGAGGCCGCGCCACACAGAAAACAAGGAAGAGTAGAACACGGTAGGTCGCCGCCGCTCGAGTCCAAGTAAGGCCACCGCTGCTACCCTCCGGTTGAAGCCAAGCTAGGCGGGTTGACCATTGACGGCCGGTTAGCTTCTTGGCAGCGACGTGGAGTCGGAGAACTGCGCTGGAGAAGAACGCTGCTTCTACTTAACTGTTGGTGCAGTTGGCTGACTGACACATGGGCCCAACAGGCCACATGTCGATTCATAATCGCACCTGCGATTAAGTCATCAAGCTTTCATTACGGCTCAGCGGGACACAGGTGGGTAGCTTTGGTTAATTAATTATACCTCTAGCGCACCCCTTTTTTGTTTTTATTCGAAAAGGAGGATGACCCCCGGCCTCTGCATCTGGGAGATGGATGCAGCCACAAACACCCCTTTTTAGTTGAAGAATGTATGAAATGTAATGAAATCCAGCATGTTTATATGAAATCCGACCGTGTATGAATGAATTTATTTCGATTAATTCGAATTCCTGTATCACTGGCATTGGATGAACATGCAAAACAATACGTACTAGCATTATTCCCAGGGTGATCACCATGTTTGCAGCAATTTCACATGTACTCCCTCCGGTCCTTTCTAGTGCGCATACAAGTTATGTATGCAGACAAAGTAACTCTACTTTGACCAATCTTATACAAAAAGTATGCACTTTCACAATGTGCGAAGTAAAAAGGAACAGAAGGAGTACAAAGAGTTTGAGCAACTTTTTATCGTTTCTGTACATTGCAATCAAACACACAGGCCTGGCAATTCATAGAGAACATTCAAAACAATCGATGATTATCCATCTCAACGACTCACATGTCAAAGGCAATATTTACTTCACAACTAAAGAATAAAGAAATAATTGATCGCCGCGACAAAGAAAGGCGTCCCCATTCGAAAATATGAAACGCATATCTTGCTAAAATCAATGAGAAAATTTGACAAGGTTGTCCCATTCCAAAATATCAAATGCCTACGATTGTGGAACGGGCAGGGTTTGCCATCAGTTCGGACATTGACATGGCACCTCGTGCTAAATAAACCAGCTGTTCTTTTGTGCAGTTCCACCAAAATCAACCAAATTCGCACAGTAGCTTCTATAATTTAAGCCCTTATATGTTGCAACGCCTTGAACTTATGGGCACCTCCTTTCTTGTGGTGGAAATGAATGATTCGATGTATTCATGAACATTTTGTGCAGTTCCGTTGAAATCAAGCTGAGCACCCTGTTTGCACAAATACAAAAAGTGATTAGTATAAAGCAAATTGTACTATGAATTAGCGGTTTCAACATGCACATACATGGTCCATGTAGAGCACACTTTTAGAAAAATGGAACTCACCGTAAAGAATCCTAGAACAACATTGTACTCGCGCATCACAAAGAAAAAATGGAGATTTGTCGGTCATACGAGCTGAAGTTAGTTTGGTCTTGTGGGGAGTAATGTAACCATCCTTCACTGCTCCTTTCCGATGAGAAGATAGACAGGGCTTCTTCATCCTGGCATAATCGGAACTAGTCACTTCACGTACTCCATATTCTTCTTCAGAGGAAGATGATCCCTGTTTGCTCAAAAAAAAGGAAAGGAATTATTTAAAACAACACAGATGAAGCACTTCTCGAGGACAATACCACTTTTTCATGATAGTATCTAAACAGTAGCACAACACCAATAGAGATGACAAAGCTCAATCGTATGGATGAAATCAGTGGGTGAGTACCAACATTTGTCAGGAGGCTGATCGTGTAGAGCATACAGATGAAGCACTTCTCCGGAACCATCTGTTGCTATCTACGGGGGTGGCCATGCTTACTATATACTCCTCGATTAGTTTAATGTTTCCAACAACTTCTTGTGCAGTTCCACTAAAATATATGGTATCTTCCAACAACGTATGGCATCAAATCAGTGGCAAACCAATTGCTCGTTCCAGCCATAGCAATAAATTAAGATGCAAAACTATATCATTACTTGTGTCATCACAGTTCCAGTGCTTCATTACAGCACCGGGAGTTGATTTTTGTTTTTCTTCCGCTTGGTCTTCCCCTTCATCACTTGGTTCAATAACAGACAAGCTTCGCCTTCAATGTAAGATTTGGCATGTCAATTAGGGAGCACAAGTATAGTACTAAACTTAATTTTTGATGAAAGTGGCAAAATACAGGCCAGCCAGTTGTGAAATATCCTTATCTTACCTCAATGGGATATTACAGCACATCTGATTGGAAGTCTTGTCTCCATTTGTGCAGTTCACTAAAATCAAGCAACATTATCGTACAAGTAGCACAACATATGAAAGCACATTGCAGAATCATGTGAAAGAAGGCTAGTACTGACCTCTCATAATGCCGAATTCAAACAACTCACTAGAAGAAGATCGGAACCAAATTCGCCTTAACGGATAGGAAGTAAGATCTCCTCTTGTGCAGTTCCACTAAGATCAAGCAATCAAGCAACATTATCGGTGTGACATTTTGGTTGAACTGCACAAAACACTCTTAAAACAAAAGTGTTTTGTGCAAAGGCAACAAAAGGTCACAATGGCAACAGGTGAAGTAGATAACCCTGTTTACACAGAGGTGCAAAGGAAACAATTAGTGGTCAATAATGGTGGATGACACAAAAGCCAACAAAAAGAAGCATCTACCTTATCTAAATGGGAAAGAAAGCAAGACAGTAGCATTTCACAAACGGTGGCATTGATTAATATTAACATAGAGATTATATTAACAATAAAATTCGTTAAACATGTAATTTGCTTTTAACTGTGGCATTGCATCAATTTTCCAGCGGCATTATTAGAGGGTGTTTGTTTACAGGGACATTTTGGTGTAGGGACTAAAAAGCTCCGTGTCAGTCACATCTAAACCAAACAGGAGGGACTTTTCAGGACTAAAAGTGGGCATTTGGGACTAAAGAAAGAAGACCCCGAGGGAGTCTTTTTGGGACTTTTCCAACAGTTGCCCCTGCCACGCATCGCACCTTGTTTCTATTAGTTCATTGTTAGGGGTAACATGGTCTTTTATCATGTCATTTAATAACCTCTAGTCCATGTTTAGTCCCTGGAACCAAGCAGGTAGGGACTAGGGAGTTATTAACCAAACAGGGCCTTAGATTAACAACAGCTAATGAGTTGCATGGGACAGTGGGCCTTTTGACCAGCACCATGTGCATCTACCGATGTCTTGTGGTCATGCTTAGTCTGTTGCCACAAAGAACAAACAACCAAGGAGCATATTTTTGTTGGTCCCAGCTTTTGTTATCTTTAGACACCTTTTCCCTATGTGAGCTAGCAAATCTAGTCCTGCTCAAACTCTACTGACCTTGTCCCTTCCTTTCCTTTTTGAACTAGTACTTTTGCCCTTCCTTTCCTCTTTGAACCACGTCCTAGATTTATGCGATACAACTTTCCCCACTACTTTCCCCCATTCCTTTCCTCTTTGAACCACGTCCTAGATTCATGCTATACAACTTTCCCCCTTCATTTCCTCTTTGAACCACGTCCTAGATTCATGTTATATACAACTTTTCCCACTACTTTCCCCCACTCATTTCCTCTTGGAACCACGTCCTAGATTCATGGTATACATGCAGCTAGAGTTATGCATGTGGAGTAACTAAAATATACCTTAAGGTTCTTGGGGCGTGGTTCGGTGGGCGACGGGATGGCTGCGAAGAAGAAGGGGTCGGAGGCCCTCCCGCGCCGCTTGTTGAGTGGAAGCCCGAACAGCAGCGCGGTGGTGGATTCCCTCCCTCGCCGACGGCGACAGCGTTAAGCCTCCTTCCCTTCCCAGCGGACGGATCCTGCCGGCTCTTTGAGCAGCAGTGAGGGGAGAGAGAGGCCAACGAAGTCTTGTTTAGATCTGGAGAGGGCGAGAGAGTGTGAAGAGATCAACTACAAGCTGGCCGAGGCTCCAGGTAGAGGCGTAGAGAGTGTGAAGAGAGAAACTACAAGCGCCGAGGCTCCGGTGTATATATATCTTGGAGAGAGAGTGTGAAGCGTGCAAACCCTAGAAAACATTTTGACCAGTCAAAGAATCCTCCTGGCAAAAATTATGCTCAAGTGTAGTTATCGAACCCGAGACCTCAAGTTTGATGAGCGAACAAGCTAACCAGCTACACAACCCTCCCGTTATGTTCAACGAGAGGAAAATAACCTTTTATACATTCCTGCATTCGTGTGATAGGCATGCCGTGTTTTTTGAGTGTGTGTGTGGGAGTCATTAGGATTTTAATCATAATCGTGTCATGTGGCTTTGGTGGTAAGACTATCCACAGTGGTGTAGAAATAATGCAGCCCTAGTCACCTTACCTCTCTCCACGTAGTATGTTGGGTCCCACCAGTCAGAGGGTGAAACAAACAAATTAATAAGAAAAATTAAAAGCGCCAGCGGTGTATCTTACTACCTCACGCATCTCGCTACTGCTCGGGAACACTGTCCAATTGATCCCTCTGTTCGCTCACGTACTATTTTAAGTGAATCCTTGTTATAACATGCACACAAATTTTGGGCACTTGTATTCGACTTAAGTCAGTGTGCCACCGTATCTCAGATACTTACTACTCCCTCCGTCTAGGTGTAATAAGTCACGTTAGAAGGTGCAACGGGACCAAGGTGCGTGCGTGTCTTGGCGTGTGTGTTTAACAAAGCATGTGTGTGTTAGAGAGTGCGACAGATCGACCTACTCCTACAGAGATATGGTGTGTAGTGTACGATTTTAGCCATGAGTCGGTGCATCCTCTCGTTTCTGGATGTGTCCGGTAGGGACATGCGGACAGCTGCCACGCCCGCTCCTGACCAGCCCGGCCCACCCAAAGCCCCTCCATCGCCCTTGGCATCTTCGCCTTGAAAGCAGTGGCGCCCGCTCTAAAGAATAGGTGCCGCATTCATGCCCGGGCAGAGCTGAAAGCACAAGTGCTCCCTAGGTGGTTTTGGTGATTAATTTCAACATATCTCTTGTTGGACTAACACTTTTATCTAGTATGTTTCAGACAAGTTCAACAATGGAGTGGCATGGACTAAAGGATGTGGGAACTCCTTCAAGGTGCTAAGGACAAAGGATTGGCTCAAGCTTCAAGCTCAGGACTCTTCATTTTACATTTTAGTGATCCAAGATCACATTGAGTCTATAGGAAAAGCCAATACTATCAAGGAGGGATGAGGTGTTTCTTAATGAGCCTCTTGCTCCATGTGCTTAGTGATATGCTCCAAAACCCTCCACTACTTTCTCACATCCACATATGACCTAAACCTAAAGTCAAACTCGGCCCAACCGATTCTTTCTATCCGGCGCCACCGAGTTCGGATGTCATAGCCACTGCCACAAACCCTAGGCAAATCGGTTTCACCGATAGGGATCTCGGTCTCACCGAGATGGGATTGTAATCTCTCTGTGTATGTCCATTACCAAAATCGGTCTCACCGAGTTTGTGTAATCGGTACTACCAAGATTACAATGCAAACTCTCTAGTTAACTTATTACCATAATCGGTACTACCGAGATTACAATTGCAAGTAGAGCAATTGTCAATTGATGTAGGAGACAAAGACCCTTCGGAAGCAATCCAAGACTTGTCTATTGGCAAGATCTGTCCAACGGAGGTGAAGGAGAGTACCTCGTCTGTCCAAGTGGAAGCTTCAACTTCACGACAAGGTGAACCAAGAGTTGATACGGAAGCATCCACAAGTGGAACACACCAAGATAAAGAAAACGAGGAAGAACATCACGAACGTCAACAACCTCCTTCTCCACCACGACAAGAAAACGACAACGCCAACAATGAAGAAGATCAATAAGAAGAAGAAGAACAAGATGAAGAAGATGTTCAACCGAGACCCAAGCAAAAGCTCTCACGAGTTCGAGCAAGAATTGCTAAAGACCATCCCGTCGAGCAAATCTACAATGATATTCAAACCGGGAGAATCACTCGCTCTAAAACTCATTTAGCTAACTTTTGTGAAAACTATTCTTTCATATCTAGCATTGAACCTATGAAGGTCGAAGAAGCATTGGAAGATCCGGATTGGATAAATGCTATGCATGAAGAGCTACACAACTTTGAGAGAAACCAAGTTTGGTCATTGGTTGAGAAGCCGACAACAACCACAACATCATCGGTACCAAATGGGTGTTTCGCAACAAGCAATATGAAGATGGACAAGTAGTTCGCAACAAAGCACGCCTCGTCGCCCAAGGCTACACACAAGTCGAAGGTATGGACTATGGTGAGACTTATGCTCCCGTTGCTAGACTTGAGTCCATTCGCATCTTACTTGCCTATGCTAATCACCATGATATCACCTTGTACAAAATGGACATTAAAAGTGCTTTTCTAAATGGTGAAATAGAGGAGGAAGTTTATGTAAAACAACCTCCCGGCTTTGTCAATCCTAAGAAACCAATTCATGTTTACAAACTTCACAAAGCCCTTTATGGTCTTAAACAAGCTCCTAGAGCTTCGTATAAATGCTTGACCAAGTTTCTTCTTGAAAAAGGATTTGAAATTGGGAAAATTGATTCCACACTTTTTACTAAAAGGGTTAATGGAGAATTATTTGTATACCAAATTTATGTTGATGATATCATATTTGGATCAACTAACCCTCATTTTAGTCAGAAGTTTGGAAAGCTAATGTCGGAGAAGTTTGAGATGTCAATGATGAGTGAACTCAAATTCTTTCTTGGGTTGCAAATTAAGCAAACTAAGGAAGGTACTTTTGTCTCTCAAACGAAGTACACAAAGGACTTATTCAAGAAGTTCAATATGCAAGAGTGCAAAGGTATGTCTACACCCATGCCTACTAGTGGACATCTTGATTTGACCAAAGATGGTAAACCGGTTGATCAAAAGGTTTATCGCTCTATGATTGGATCATTGTTATACCTATGTGCTTCACGTCCCGATATTATGCTAAGTGTGTGCATGTGTGCAAGATATCAAGCTGCTCCTAAAGAATGTCATCTTAAGGCCATGAAAAGGATAGTGAGATACTTAATTCATACACCAAATTTTGGCATTTGGTATCCTAAGAGGGCCTCTTTCGATCTTGTTGGCTACTCCGACTCGTACTATGCTGGAGACAAGGTTGATAGAAAGTCCACTTCGGGTACTTGTCAATTTTCTTGGTAGATCTCTTGTGTCTTGGTCCTCCAAGAAACAAAACTCGGTATCCTTATCTACAGCCGAAGCGGAATACATTGCCGCTGGTTCATGTTGTGCTCAATTACTTTGGATGACCCAAACTCTTAAATATAATGGGATATATGTGAAACATGTTCCATTGCTTTGTGACAATGGAAGTGCTATCAAAATTGGTCATAATCCCGTACAACATTCTCGAACTAAGCATATAGAAGTTCGTCATCATGTCATTCGAGATCATGTTGCTAAGGGTGACATTAAACTTAAGCATGTTCGCACTGAAAAGCAATTAGCTGATATATTTACTAAACCTCTTGATGAGAAAGTGTTTTGCAGGTTGAGAGGAGAATTGAACATCATTGATGCTTCAAACTTGGAGTAGAAACTCCATTGGATACATCCAAGACATGAGCTTATGACTAATTCATGATATCTCTCTGATGAAAATATTATATCTTGGATATATTTGCATCTTGCATGTTATCTAACCCATGTAGGTACTTGGTTGAAACAAAATCCATGAGATTGTAACCTACTCACATCTTGAGCAATCTCTACATCACCAGGTCTCTACACTTTGGTGGCTTAATACAAGGAAGCACAGAATCATTCAAACATATCCTTTGACAAACTCTATGTTGAGCTTCATGATTATCATTTTTGGATATACTAGTGCTACTCCTTGCAAGAACTAACCCATGTAGGTAGATGGACTCAAATTCCAAGTGGTGCCCCCAACTCTTGATGAGCTACATCAACCTTGAGCAACCCACACAAGTTCAACAACATGGTCAACGCCACCAACCAAGGTATGTTATTCCATCTTAGAGAAGCTTTACTCCGAGTCATGAGCTAAAGCAACTCGACAAGATGTGAATACATCAAGATGCTTAAATGAAAAATGGTAACCCCATTTTGAGCTTAAACGATGAGTATGACCTATCATCAAGTGATCTCACTTGACTCCTAAGTCAATATACTCTAACATAGGTGACATTGTCGTCGACCATCTCTAGATGAAGTTCTCTCGTGTTCTTTTCTGAGTTTTTGCATTTGTCTCATGCATATTTGTTTCCCCGTTAAAAAACAAAAAAAACTTCATCTAGATTTCTTTCTTTTCTTTTTAGTTGCTCTGCATTTCTTGCATCCAATTCACTACATATCATTCAGTTAATTCCTTGCAAATCTTTGTGAGATCTTAATAGTCTAGTGAGCTGAGGTGACAAGTGTTTTCTCTGCGATGAACTCGGTTTCACGATTTGTTGTTTTCGGTCCAACCGAATCCTTTCGGTTCAACCGAAGCATACCACTCGGTGCCACCGATTTCACAACAGGAAAAACAGTTTGCCACTTATTCTGTGTTTCTTCTGATCCAGCTCCATTCAATGAATCTTGTCCTCTACAAGCATCACAATTTTATCCAGTGCTTTGTGTTGTGACTCAAGGACCAAACCCATTCACAACAAATTCGGAAGATCCTTCTTGGAAATTGATGTCAAAGGAGAGAGAGATCACATCAAAGCTTATCACTTCCAAAAGGGAGAGAGTATTAAGGGGGAGAAAGAGATCTCCAGGGGGAGAGAATACTCAAGTAGAAAGTGTTTCTCAAGGATCCCAGATTCTTGGTGTTCAAGAGGAGAGATGCCACATGTCTTTTTGGGGGAAAGACATGTTCATATGTGCTTATTTGCATTAAGCTCTGTGTCGGAGTAATGGGCCACAAGTAGGCAAACCCGAGCCCCTGGACCTTTCAAAACATCAGGGCAGACTGCGCCCATCAAGACCCCAAGACGAAGAGCCGCCTTCTGAGAGTCGGCGGTAGAGCCGCCGACTGCCCCTCCCAGCCGAGTCCCAGAGACGGCCTCGAGATAAGCCGACTCCCAGCCAGCGACTTCCGGGGAAGCCGGCTATGGGGAGTCGGCCGCGACTCCAACCACCTCCCGCCTATGCGACTACGGACGGGATGGGATGAGGCCGCGCAGCCCATCCTCGCCTGTTCACAAAGGATGAGCATGGCCACAGAGCGCCATGCATCGACGGAGATCTCCGTCCGGGCAGCACTATTGCCACGCTGCCACGACATCAGCCCGTGGGCGAATCCACATGCCCACGGCTGTCTGTATGACCCGAAGACGGCGGGACCCGCCTGTCGGCGGAAGTGCAGAAGACGACAAGAGCACCCCTAGACGGACCCACTGGGAGTCGGCCTCCTAGAGTCGGCCGACCCCTCCCACGGGCTCCGCGCACCATTAACCAGACAAGACAGGGAATGGCAACAGTGATCGCCCGTCAGGCGGCGGCACTGTCGCCATGACCCCATGACCAAGCTCGCATCATTAGAAGCACGACAACAGTAATCCGCAGCCGGCAAGACCCGCCCGCGGCGGACAAGGGCTGTCGGCCCCATGCTGGACCGTCGGCGGGGCCTGCTAGTCGGCGGGCCCCAGAAGTCGGCGGAGAAGACGACGACTGAGAGGCCAGGCTGGGACCTGCGCCACCGGATTACCATTGTATCCCCGGGGGGTAGGCCTATATAAACCCCCCGGGGCACCCATGCAAGAGGTTGGACCCTAATAGTTTTAGACACACATAGAGGGAAGAGAAGAGCTAGTCGTGCCCTTCTCCTTACTCACCACGAACAGCTCAAGGAGCAACCTTGTACCCACTTTGCCATAGTGATCATGCGGAGACCCCGCAGAGCAGCAGTAGGGGTGTTATCTCCACGGAGAGCCCTGAAGCTGGGTAAGATTCGCCGGCGTGCTTGCCTTTGCCTCATCCCGTTTCCAGGCACCGACGACGTTCTACTTGCCCCCACCATGATAAGCCATCCTTTGGCATATGTCGCACCCAACCCCCAACATTTGGCGCCCACCTTGGGGCTAGGTGCACCATCGTCCGGAGACCTGCTCTGGACGGGAACCTTTTTCCTCCCTGGCGAGCGCAGCCAGCCCGGCACGCCAGACGGAGTCTGCGCCGACGCGCTGCATGGCGCTGAGATCGCCTGCGCGGCCAGCTGCCTCGCCGAACTTGTCGGCGAGGTTCGCCTCTCCGACGAGCCTGCATCCGACGCAGGCACGGGCGGCCCCGAGAGCCTCCTCGCGGGCCTCCTCGAGCAACTCCACGTCGCCGGCGAGCCCGCCACCGACCTGGAGTCCGTGGGCTCCACCGACCCAATGCTGGTCGACTCCGACACCGCGTCGCTTAAAGCGTTCCCCACCAACGTGGTGGTCTACGATGAGCCGCTCCCTCGCGCGGAGAGCAGCGGAAGCAACGTCACGGAAGTGCTCGTCATCGGTCATAGTGAGCCTTCTGGTGAGGGAGCTCATGACCCTCTCGACGCGGTTCTGCAAGACCTGACCGCGCCTATTCTGGAAGACGCTGACGCTGGGACGCTGGAGGCACGCCGCCTTCAGCTCCTCGTAGGCGCAAAGAAGCTGGCAAGCATGAGACGCTTGTCAGAAGCCTACCAGCGTGAGATGGATCGCGCCGTGGGCGGCTCGCCGGCTCCGACTGGGCCTAGCCGCCTAGGCGCGGTCTAGCAGCGGGGCGTAGCCATCGCCAACATATTCGGGGCCAATCGCCATGTGTACGCCACGCCCGCGGAGAACATCCGCGCCGCCCAGGCGGCGGCGGACGAGCTGGATAACTTCGAGGGCGAGGAGCGCCGCCTGATGATGGAGCGAGTCCAGCAGCTCCTCGACGCGGCTGCCGCGCAAGACGAAGCCGGCTGCCGCACGGAGGCGCCGCGACGACAACACAGCGACTTGCCTTCCCGCCGAGATCAAGGCGCGACGTCTCGGACACCGACTGGCGGTGTCCGTGGAAGAAAAAACAAGGATCTGGCTGTCAGCCATAGTCGGACCCACATCTCCATCGAGCGCGACCAAGACGGCCGCCCAAGAAGCGATGGGCGGCGGGCGACTATCTGCCTCCTCCTCCCCGAAGAGAAAGGCGAGTCTCCCCGCCACCCTCGAGCATCCGACTCTCGGCGACCGCCTTGGCCGCCGAGAGGGAGTCGGAGAAAACAACGCCCGCCACCGGTCGAGCGACTCCACCGATCCCTGGCGCTGGAAGAGGAAGACGAGTTGGGCCCGCCGTGTTTCGGACCTCGCATCCGAGACGAACCCTTCCCCAGAGGGTTCACACTCCCCCGAGATAAACCCAAATACACCGGCTCCGTGAAGCCGGAAGACTGGCTAGTTGACTACTCCACGGCCGTCAGCATAGCGAACGGCAACAAGCGCGTTGCCGTAAAGTATGTTCCCCTCATGCTCCAGGGCACGGCCCGGACATGGTTGAACAGCTTGAAGCCCCACATCATAAACAACTGGGTCAACTTCACCGAGGCCTTCGTCCGCAACTTCACGAGCACGTACAAGCGACCTCCCAAGCCTCGCCAGCTTTCCCTGTGCGTGCAAGGCCCCAACGAGTCCACTCGCGACTACCTCACGCGCTGGGCCGAGCTCCGGAACTCCTGCGAGGGAGTGCACGAGGTGCAGGCTATTGAGTACTTCACCGCCGGGTGCAGAGAAGGCACCCTCCTCAAGCACAAGCTCCTTTGCGACGAGCCGGAAACCCTCGACGAGCTGCTGATCATAGCGCCATAATGCGCCACAGCCGACTCCTCCATGAAGACGGAGATTGAAGTCAGTGCGACTGGCAAGGTGGCTCCTAAGGCTCCCAGAACTCCGGCTGGCGACACTAGTCGGTGACAGCAGCATAATGATCACAAGCGCAAGGCCCCGCAGCCGGCTTCCAACAGCTGGCAGGTGGCGACAGTTGAAGACCAACAGCCAGAGGGGCAGCCTCCGGCCAAGCGACAGAAAGGCGGCAAATCCAACTGGTTGCCGGTATTCTCTTACAAGCAGACTCTAGATGGTCCCTGCAAGTTCCATAGCGGCGCGAAGCCGTCAAACCACACCACCCGGAAATGCCACTGGCTCACGAGGATCGCCAAGGAGGCGACATACGCCTCCTCCCGCTTTCGGGCCTCCGCCTCCACCGCCGCCCAAGAGCCGGCTGTCATGCCGTGGCCAACAAGAAGACAAGACGAGTACCCAGAAGAGCATGGAGCTTATGTAGTGTTCACCAGTGTGGCCGACGATCGCCGCAGCAGGCGGCTGCAGCAGCAAGAAGTGAACGCAGTAGCGTCAGATACTCCAGAATTCATGCACTGGTCCGAGAAACCTATCAGTTGGAGTCGAGCTGATCACCCAGAGGTGATGCCGAATCCGGGCTCCTACGCCCTGGTCTTGGGAGCCACCCTTGCCGCAGATAGGCGGGCCGCTCGCTTCTCGCGAGTGCTGATAGACGGAGGCAGCAGCATCAACATCCTGTACAAGGACACAATGGAGAAGTTAGGAATCAAGCAAAGACTGCTTCAGAGCAGTCGGACTGTGTTCCACGGCATTGTACCTGGCCTTTCCTGCTCACCGATCGGCAAGATCCTGATAGACGTCCTCTTTGGGGACAAAGATCACTTTCGCCGAGAGCCAGTCTGGTTTGAAGTGGTGGACCTCGAAAGCCCGTACCACGCTCTGCTTGGCTGACCTGCTCTGGCCAAGTTCATGGCGGTCCCCCACTACGCCTACCTCAAGATGAAGATGCCGAGTTCCAAGGGGATTCTGACCGTAGCCGGCGACTACAGAAAGTCGTCCGCTTGCGCGGCCGAAAGCAGTCGGCTGGCCGAGCCCTGGTGATTGCGGCCGAGAAGCGGCTTCTTGATCGGGTTGTGGCAATGGCCGGCAAGCAGCCAGAGATGTAGCCCAACCCCAAGGAGTCGGAAGCTGAGGGCTCGTTCAAGCCGGCCAAAGAGGCGAAGAAGATACCCTTGGACCCGAGCACCGGAGAGGTACGCTGTCAGAGGTGCAAACCTTGACAAGAATAGGAAGGCGAGCTCGTTGACTTCCTCCGTGAGAATCGGGACATTTTCGCATGGTCCCCTAAGGACATGCTGTGTGTACCGACGGAATTCGCCGAGCACAAGTTACATGTCCGATCTGATGCGAGCCCGTCCAGCAGCCCTTGTGCCGCTGTCGAAGAGAAGAGAAGAGTTGTTGGAGAAGAGATAGCCCGGCTCCTAGCAGCCGGTTTCATTATGGAAGTGTTCTTTCCGGAATGGTTAGCAAACCGGTCCCTGCATGCGAAGAAGAACAGAGCGATGGCGGATGTGTATTGACTACACAAGCCTCAACAAAGCTTACCCCAAGGACCCGTTCGCTCTGCCGAGAATTGACCAAGTGATAGACTCCACAGCCGGATGCGAGCTGTTGAGCTTCTTAGATGCATACTCAGGATATCACCAGATCAAGCTGAACCCGGCCGACAGATTGAAAACCGCCTTCATCACGTCGTTTGGAGCCTTCTGCTACCTGACCATGATGTTCGGCTTAAGGAATGCCGGCGCCACCTTTCAGCGTTGCATGCAGAAGTGCCTTCTCAAGCAGCTTGGCAGAAACGCCCACGTCTACGTGGACGATGTGGTGGTGAAGACGGAAAGGCGAGGAACACTGTTGGAAGACCTCAAGGAGACCTTTGAGAATCTGCGCCGATTCTAGATCAAGCTCAACCCAGAGAAGTGCGTCTTCGGAGTACCAGCCGGCCAACTCCTTGGTTTACTGGTCTCGAACGTGGCATAGAGTGCAACCCGTGAAGATCAAGGCAATCGAGAGGATGGAAGTACCCGCCGATTGCTAGATGTGCAAAAGTTCACCGGTACATTTGGCGTCCATCGGCCGATTCATCGGCCGGCTGGCGAAAAAAACTCTTCCTTGTACCAGCTCATGAAGAAGACCACCTTCTTGAATGGAACCCAAAGGCGAATGAAGCTTTTCTCCGGTTGAAGAAAATGCTAACTACTCCCCCGTCTTTGTGCCCCGACTCCCAAGGAGCCCATGCTCCTGTATATTGCCGCCACCAGCAGGGTAGTCAGCACAGTCATTGTAGTTGAGCGCAAGGAGGAAGGCAAGGCGCTACATGTCCAGAGACCAGTATATTACCTGAGCGAAGTACTGTCGACCTCCAAGCAGAACTACCCCCACTACCAGAAGATGTGTTACGGCGTGCACTTTGCCGCCAAGAAGTTGAAGCCTTACTTCCAAGAGCATCCAATCACTGTGGTTTGCACAGCCCCACTGGCCGAGATCATCGGAAGCCGAGATGCTTCTGGTCGAGTGGCCAAATGGGCCATAGAGCTGGCCCCTTACACCATCTATTACAAGCACCGCACCGGCATCAAGTCGCAAGCACTGGCCGACTTCCTCGTCGACTGGGCCGAGACCCAGTACCTGCCACCAGCGCCCGACTCCACCCATTGGCGGATGCACTTCGATGGCTCCAAGATGCGCACCGGCTTGGGAACCGCGTTGTCCTCACTTCCCCCAAAGGCGACAAGCTCAAGTACGCGCTACGGATCCATTTCGCCGCCTCCAACAACGTCGCTGAATATGAGGCGCTCATTCACGGGCTCCGGCTTGCCAAAGAGCTTGGCATTCGCCGGATCCTGTGTTATGGCGACTCCGACTTGGTGGTCCAACAGTCATCCGGCGACTGGGACGCCAAAGACGCAAACATGGCGAGCTACCGTTTCCTAGTACAGCAATTAAGTGGATATTTTGAGGGGTGCGAGTTCCTCCATGTGCCAAGAAACGACAACGACCAAGAAGATACCCTGGCAAGAATCGGCTCCACCCGCCAGGCAATACCATCTGGCGTCGCCCTTCAGCGCCTCCTCAAGCCATCATCAAGCCCGTCACAGTCAGACTCCATTTTTGTGCCGACTCCCCCTGAAGAAGTCGGATCCGACTCCAAAGCCTCAACAGCCAGCATGAGAATTCTTGCAGACGGCCCCAAGAACGCTGCAGTCGAAGCTGGCCCGGGGACTTCAGAACCCGGCCCGGGGACTGCGGCGACCATTGCGAAGACTCCAGTACTCGGCCCGGGGACTGCGCCAGCAGGCCCGGGGACTTCTTCAACCCAAAGAAGCTGCTGCGGACTCCAACCCACCGCCTCCCAGCCCAGCCGCCCTCGTCCAAGTAGCGATCTTGGCGATCGAAGAAATAGCAGCACCCTCATGGGCCCAGCCCATCCTGAAGTTCCTAGTAAGCGGAGAGCTACCAACAGATGAGACCTTAGCTCGGCAAGTACAACGCCGAGCGGCACCCTACACTATAGTCAACAGAGAGCTGGTCAGGCGCAGCGTCACTGGTGTCTACCAGCGTTGCGTCGAGCCAGAGCAAGGCCAAGCGATTCTCGAAGACATTCATCAAGGCGAGTGCGGCCATCATGCGGCCTCAAGAGCACTCGTCGCCAAAGCCTTCCGACACGGTTTCTTCTGGCCAACTGCACTAGAAGAGGCCATAGAATTAGTTCAAAAATGCAAGGGGTGCCAGGTGTTCCGCTCCAAGCCGTTTCAACCGGCTTCTGCACTCAAGACTATCCCCATCGCCTGGCCCTTTGCTATTTTGGGCCTGGACATGGTGGGACCTTTCAAAACGGCACGAGGCGACTCACTTACTTGTCGCGGTGGACAAGTTCACCAAGTGGATAGAAGCAAAACCCATCAAGAAGTTGAACGGTCCTATTGCAGTGACTTTCATTGCCGACATCACGACTCGGTACGGCGTACCACACAGCACCATCACCGACAACGGCCCAAATTTTGCCAAAGGCGCCCTGGCCCGTTTCTGCGCGACGCAAGGCATCCGACTGGACTTAGCGTCATTGCCCATCCGCGATCAAGCGGCCAGGTGGAGCGAGCGAACGGCCTCATCCTGTCCGGCATCAAGCCTCGACTGGTCGAACCATTGGAGCGTTGGGCCGGCTGCTGGCTTGAGGAGTTGCCAGCCGTCCTCTGGAGTTTGCGCACGACTCCAAATAAGTCAACTGGCTTCACACCCTTATTCCTCGTCTATGGTGCCGAAGCCGTCATCCCAACGGATATAGAGTTCGACTCCCTGCGAGTCACCATGTACACCGAAGAGGAAGCAGAAGAAGCACGTCAAGACGGTGTCGATCTGCTGGAAGAGGGTCGGTTGTTGGCACTCGGCTGGTCCGACATCTACCGGCAGAGCTCGCGCCGCTACTACAACAAGAAGGTCAAGCCAAGATCATTCCAAGAGGGCGACCTTGTGCTCCGGCTGATTCAAATAACAGCCGCCAGCACAAGTCGTCGGGCGCCTTGGGAAGGCCCATTCGTTGTCACCAAAGTGCTGGGCAACGACTCCTACTACCTGATCGACGCTCAGAAGCCCCGAGCACGCAAGAGGGACGGCTCCGTCAAAAAGACGGAGCTGCCATGGAATGCGAATCTCCTCCGAAGATTTTATAGTTGATGCAGTATGTACCACGCTACCTTTTGTGTTTAAAGTACCAAGACTTCGGGGCACCCGAGACGAGCTCGGGGACTGCCCTCTTTTGTTATCTGTATGATAAGAATTATGCCTTTGAGTATGTCACTCTTTATCATGCTATTTGGCACCGGGATCGACTAGTCGGTCCGGGGACTCGCCGCCTTGGGCTATGAGATGCTTCCTGCAGCCAGACAAGTAACGTGCGGTGCCTAAGCCGTCTCCTGTCAGAAGTCGCAGCTCGCAGAGCAACTGTGGTGGGCAGGAGTAAGGAAGAACGGGCGCCCACACGAAAAATGGCTAAGGACCCAAAGCATAAACATAGTCTAAACCGGCTTCCAGCCCCTTTTTGCACAAGCCGACTCCTAAGCAGTCAGCTAGCTGTGTTCTATTCAACTTGTTTAAAAGACTCTAAAAGACGGCCAAGTACTTGCCTTATCAAAGGTAGCCAAGCACTTGACCCAAACGGCAGTTCGCAGAGCGGTTGCCCGATGGGCAAGGTGGCGACTAAGGGAAGGCGGCGACTAAGGAAAAAGCCATAAGACCAATGAGCAAGCAAAGATAAAATTAGGATAATATTTACACAGCTTAGGCCCTTGGCCGGATGTTCGGACAGAGGTTCAAAATACACCCCGAGGGTGGAATTGTGCGAATTAACAAGTTTTTTCTAAAGACTATCAAAGCAGATAAAATGAAGGCGAGACAGCAGCCTAGGAGACGGCGGCGTCAGGCGCCGGGGCGGCCGGCTGGGCAGTCTCGGCTTGATCATCTCCAGCGGTAGTCGGCCCAGACGGGCGCGGCTCGTTGCTGGAGGCGCGGTCGAGCTGAGGCTGGTCGCCCACTCCGTCTTCTGGCGCCTCCATCTCATATCCGTCCTCGGCCTCGCCTTCCTCCTCGGCGCTGGAGCCGATCACCTCCGCCGAGTCCTCGTCGTAATCCAGGTTCATCCCGAACCACTCCAGCGGCGCCTCCCCGTCGTCCTCAGTCCGCTCAGGGACAAAGACGCTGGTATCCGTGTAGTCGGCGATCGCCACCGCACATTCGATGAGGGCGTCTTACGCAGCCAGCAGCTCCGCCTGGGCCTCTGATCGGAACGCGGCCAGCCGGTCCAGATCCAGCCCTGGATACCATGCCTTGACGAATTCCAAGGCCCGGCGCTCCGGCCGGCTGCGGAACCCTTCCGAGCCTCAAGGCGGCCGCCACGACCTCCAGCCAGTCGGCAGTCCGGCTGGGAGTGCGCAGAACCGGCATGTCCGGCCACAGGGCAGCGATCGCCTGGGCGCCGACACGCTGAAGCCGGCGCAACATCCGATGGGCCGGCCGCAGACGAGCCTCAATGCTCAGGAGCTGCTCGTCAAGGGTCCGGGGGGCGTTGGCAGCGATCTCAGCACCACTCGCCCTTCACGCCTCGCGATCAGCCTCGATGGCTTGATTGTCCGCTTGCGAGTGGCCGGGGAAGAAGTCTGCCAAGACGAAGAAAAAGCAAGTCAAAAAACCAGGAGTCGGCCCGACCCATTGTCGGCGGCCCAAAGGAAGAAGTAAAAACAAACTCACCGTCAACGATGTCCTCGATTTCATGGAAGCCGGAGGTCAGCAGTGCTTCCTTGTCGGTCCAGGAGGAGCGCTCACTCTCGAAGTCGGCCAGGAGAGCAGCCTCTCTCTTCTCCGCCTCGTCTGCCGCTTAAGCGACTCCCTTCTGCTCCGCCATGCGTAGCTGCAGGTCACGCTTCTGGCGAAGCTTGTTGCATTCCTCCCCTTGGCACGCATAAGGCGGTGTTGGCTGTACCCAGCCGTCGAAGAGTGGAGTTGGCCTCAAGAATAAAAAGAAGAAGGACGTAAAGCCGTCAGCTAAGAAGGTCGCCAGGAAGATCGGCCCGGCGCTCGGCGATCGGCCCGAATCTCGGGACTACTGACCTGCGAAGTGCTGCACGCCCCGCGAAGAAAAAAGAAAACTCACCTCGGCTCCTCGACAAGTCGGCAGTCCGCTTGCCCAGCTCCTCAACGTTGCGGTTGAAGGCTGTGGCGCGGAGGTTGTGATACTCCTGCGATAAGAATTTCAAGACAAAGGTAAAAATTTGGAAATCGACAGATAGAGTTCCGAGCCGCCTGCTCAGCAGCCGGCCCGAAACTCGGGGACTACACCCAGTGGGTGCGCTGGTGCGCCCCCACGGAGAAGAACAAGAAAAAACTCAAAGAGGAAACATACCCGCACGGCGGCTCGCGACGCCAGGTGCGCCTTGGTGCAGTTTTGGATGGCGTCGCCCTCAGCCCGCAGCTTCACCTGGACGTCCAGAAGCGCTGTGTTCAGCGGGCCTGTGCCGCCTCCTCGCACCCACCCAGCGGGCGCGGCGCTTGTCGCCTCGGCGTCTAGAATGGCCGAGCTGGCGGCGCCGGTCTCCAAAGGGCGCGGCGCCGAAGTCGCCTTCTCAAGACGGCGGTGCACCGGTGAGGCGACTTGAAGGAGCAGCCTCGCCACTGCCTCGTCGTCGGTCGGCGGCGCAGGCGGGTCCGCCAGCTGTTTGCCTCGCGCGCTCTCAGACTGCGGTGGAGGCGGTGGGGGCGGCACGGCCGTGCCCGATAGGGAGGCCTCGCCGCCTTCCCTCTCCACGACGGGGAACTCGCCGCCGGCTCCCTCTGTCTGCCCCGTGAACTCTGGCGGCAGCGGCGCAGAGCTCAGCGGGGTGACGAGCAGCGCCGACTGGAGGCGCGCGGCCTCCTCGGCTCGCCTCTTGGCTGCGACGGCGGCTTCGGCCTCCTCCAGCTTCTTCTGGGCGGAGGCTGCCGCCTTCTCGGCCTCCGCCTTCTCCAGTCTGGCGGCCTCCTCCTCGTCGCGCTTCTCCTGCGCGTTCTGCTCCGTCGCCTCCCGGAGGTCAGCGGCAGGGTCAATCCGCCGAGTATTGGCGGACGTCTCTGCCGACCCCATGACGGAGGCGGCGGCGACCCTCTCCAAGGCGAGAGGAGCCCTGATGCGAAGAAGACACATAAAAGACTTGGACAAGATGGACCAGAAGAAAACAAGACAAAATAAGAAGCACTTACGCAGAGACCAGCGACGGCTTTTTCACTTCCTTAAGGAAGCGGTTAGCCTTTGCGACCGCCTCTTCGCGCTGGGTCGCGGCGGCCGTCCCCCTGAACTTCTTCGCCCGGCCGCCTGGCAAGCTCGGCCCGGCCCGGTGCTTCCTCGCGCCGCCTCGACCACCCAAGCCGGCGGAGGAACTCGCGCCTGGATGGCCGACCTTCGGTTGGCGGCGAGGGACGACTTCCCTTTCGCCGTCATCTTCAGGCCAGTCGGCGAAGGTCGCCGAAGGCCTGAAGTCGTCGGCCACTCCTCCTCCCTCAGCGTCGGCCTCCATCGCCGCCACCCCCAAGTCGGGGTCGTCGACGTCGCTCTCCGCCCGGTCGGGGACGAATTCACGGGCCGGCCCCGTGGTGCCGGCTGAGGGCTGCATGAGGGGGTTCTGACTCGGAAAGAACCAAAGAAGATCAGAGTCAGACTCGGCTGAAAAAGAAACCAGTAGAGCAAGAGGGATGACTTACCACAGGCGGGGGGTTGGCGCGCGAGTACGGCTCCTTGCCAAATTGCCATTCCGCCGTGAGGCCGCAATTCACCAAGAAGTTCACCGTGTCCGCCACCTCCGCGTGGGGGATGTCCTTGGAGCACAGCCGACTGGGGTCCCGGTGGCCGCTCATCTGACAGATCAGATGAGGTCGGCCTTGGAGCGGAAGGACTCGGCGTACCATGAAGGCGGCCAGCAAGTCGGCCCCGGTCAGGCCCTTCGACTGCGTCGGCCAAGACTGAGTCGCATGACGGCGGCGGCGCTGCAGAGTCGGCGTCCTGGCCCGATGGGACCAGGCTGGGAAGTCGCCCGCCAACTCGCCCGGCTCCGTAAGGCGGCAGTTGACCCGCCATATACGGAGCGATGTTCTTCACATAAAGTAGGAGCGCTGCCACATCTTCACCGACTTGATCAGCGGGATGGCAGGAAGGGGTTGTCGGTCACCGGCCTCCGCATCGCGATGAAGGTGCCGCCTGAGCCGGCACGCCGGGCGGCGTGTGCCGAGCTTGGCCTGGAAGAACTCCCCCCACAGCTCGATGGTGGGGAGAACGCCAAGAAAGCCTTCGCACAAGGAGGCGAAGGCGGCCAGCAGCACCACCGTGTTGGGAGTGAGGTGGTGCGGCTGCAGCCCGTGGAACTCCAGGAAGGCGCGGAAGAAGCCGCTCGCCGGCAGCCCTAGACCGCGCATGAGGTGCGAGCGGAATATAACCCGCTCGCCCTCCTCCGGCGCTGGCGTTATTTCGCCCGCCGGCATGGCGCGGGTCCTCACCAAGTTTGTGTCGGGGATGCGGCGCGTCTGGCGGAGGAACTCAATGATGTCGTCGCCACCCGTCCGCCCCACACGCCGGGCCTTGGGCGGAGGCCAGTGGCGGAGGAGGAGCTCATCTCCGGCGTGGCGGAAGCAAGAGGAGGGCAAGTAAGGAGGAGAAGAGCAAGAGGAAGCGGGAACGGGGAGATGGAGTGCGGCGTGCGTCGCCGCCCCCTCGTCCCGCCTACTTATAAGCGCCTAGGCTGTGAAGCCGATGGGCGGGCGTGGGATTAATCGCGCCCGGTACCCCACGCCACGATTTAACCCACGACGTTCTGCGGCAGCGATAACGGGCGTGAACCGCCAGCGGCCGCATAGCGGATCCGCCAGGCGCCGAGGCAGCGGTAGTGCCGGGCCCGCCGACGGGCCTGTCTCACACGCAGCGTGGGTGGGCGAACCGGCCTGCTGCGTGGCGTCGCAGCGGGCCCGCAATGTGCAGCTGCTCGAAGCTTATCAGCACGCAGCCGGATCCCGCCACGACCTTCAAAACCTTTGAGGAGCAAGACGGCCTCCTGCAAGGCCGACTCCAGCTAGTCGGCTCAAGAGAGAGACGACGAGCCAAGCCCAGATTCTTCCATTAGAGGGATAAACTGTTGAGGCTCCTCAACATGTTGCCCTCGGCGCCTCACCAGCTTCGAGGACTACTGTCAGAGTAATGGGCCACGGGTAGGCAAACCCGAGCCCCTGGACCTTTGAAAACATCAGGGCAGACTGCGCCCCTCAAGACCCCAAGACGAAGAGCCGCCTTCTGAGAGTTGGCGGTACAGCCGCCGACTGCCCCTCCCAGCCGAGTCCCAGAGACGGCCTCGAGATAAGCCGACTCCCAGCCAGCGACTTCCGGAGAAGCCGGCTATGGGGAGTCGGCCCGCGACTCCAACCACCTCCTGCCTATGCGACTACAGACGGGATGGGAAGAGGCCGCCTCGCAGCCCATCCCTGCCCCGTTCACAAAGGACAGGCATGGCCACAGAGCGCCGTACTGACGGAGATCTCCGTCCGGCGCGGCACTGTTGCCACGCCGGCCCTGACATCAGCCCCGTGGGCAGATCCCTGTACCCGCGACGGCCTGTCTGTACGACCCGAAGACGGCGGGACCCGCCTGTTGGCGGGAGTGCAGAAGACGGCAAGAGCACCCCTAGATGGACCCGCTGGGAGTCGGCCTCCAAGAGTCGGCCGGCCCCTCCCACGGGCTCCGCGCGCCATTAACCAGACAAGACAGGGAATGGCAAAGTAATCGCCCGTCAGGCGGCGGCACTGTCGCCATGACCCCATGACCAAGCTCGCGTCATTAGAAGCACGGCTACAGTAATCCACAGCCGGCAAGACCCGCCCGTGGCGGACAAGGGCTGTCGGCCCCATGCTGGACCGTCGGCAGGGCCCGCTAGTCGGTGGGCCCCAGAAGTCGGCTAAGAAGACGGCGACCTGAGAGACTGACGGCTGGGACCTGCGCCCAGCCGGATTACCATTGTACCCCCGGGGGGTAGGCCTATATAAACCCCCCGGGGCACCCATGCAAGAGGTTGGACCCTAATAGTTTTAGACACACATAGAGGGAAGAGAAGAGCTAGCTGTGCCCTTCTCCTTCCTCACCCCGAACAGCTCAAGGAGCAACCTTGTACCCACTTTTCCATAGTGATCATACGGAGACCCCGCAGAGCAGCAGTAGGGGTGTTATCTCCACGGAGAGCCCTGAAGCTGGGTAAGATTCGCCGGCGTGCTTGCCTTCGCCTCATCCCGTTTCCAGGCACCGGCGACGTTCTACTCGCGCCCACCATGATAAGCCATCCTTTGGCATATGCCGCACCCAACCCCCGACACTCTGTTCTTTATATCTTTTCAGCCCTGATTTTCTATTCCCTATCTTCTCCCAGTATCCCATGCTAGATTCAGGGGGAGCAAGACATCTAAGGGAAAGGAATCATTTAAATTCATTGCATATCTTTACTCTTGGGGTCATGTCTAATCCAATGTGGTACTGAGTACTCACTCTCTACATGTCATCCCAGTCTTGGTATTCTTGTGGTTTCTTTTGTTTGCTCTGGCTAGTAGATGTACCTGTGTTATCTAACCTTGTTTGTGCAGGTTCATTCCACCCTAAGCCAACTCAAGACTACAAGGTAAGTATATGCATCACGCTCATGTGTATGAGGAATTCTTGCTGATGTACATACTGTTTGCAAGAAGGACTCATAAGCATGGAGGTATTTTCTTTTATATTCTTTGCTCTGATGCATATGGCCAAGATACATGTAACACATTGCCTACTCTATCATGGTTATGCTCTCACATGCTTCTATATTCCATACTCACATGGTTGCATACATGTAGGGGGATCCTATGCTTGTTACATGTCTTTTCGAAGCTTTACTTGCTATTCTTTATATCTTTATCTAAAACTTTGATGTATGTTGCCATCAATTACCAAAAAGGGGGAGATTGAAAGCACAAGTGCTCCCTAGGTGGTTTTGGTAATTAATGTCAACATATCTCTTGTTGGACTAACACTTTTATCTAGTATGTTTCAGACAAGTTCAACACTAGAGTGGCATGGACTAAAGGATGTGGGAACTCCTTCAAGGTGCTAAGGACAAAGGATTGGCTCAAGCTTCAAGCTCAGGACTCTTCATTTTACATTTTAGTGATCCAAGATCACATTGAGTCTATAGGAAAAGCCAATACTATCAAGGAGGGATGAGGTGTTGCTTAATGAGCCTCTTGCTCCATGTGTTAGTGATATGCTCCAAAACCCTCCACTACTTTATCACATCCACATATGACCTAAACCTAAAGTCAAACTCGGCCCTACCGATTCTTTCTATCCGGCGCCACCGAGTTCAGATGTCATAGCCACTGCCACAAACCCTAGGCAAATCGGTTTCACCGATAGGGATCTCGGTCTCACCGAGATGGGATTGTAATCTCTCTGTGTATGTCCTCTACCAAAATCGGTCTCACCGAGTTTTTGTAATCGGCATTACCGAGATTACAATACAAACTCTCTGGTTAACTTATTACCAAAATCGGTCCCACCGAGTTTGAGTAATCGGTCTCACCGAGTTTTCCTGACCAACTCTATGGTTAGCTAATTACCAAATTCGATCTCACCGAGTTTGTGTAATCGGTCTCACCGAGATTACGTTATGCCCTAACCCTAACCATATCGGTCCTACCGAATTGCATGTCAGTCCCACCAAAAACCCTAACGGTCACTAGGTTTACTAACGGTCCGACCGAGTTTTATGATTCGGTCCCACCGAGTTTGGTAAATTGTGTGTAACGGTTAGATTTTGTGTGGAGGCTATATATACCCCTCCACCTCCTCTTCATTCGTGGAGAGAGCCATCAGAACAAGCCTACACTTCCAGCATCCTATTTATGAGAAAGAACCACCTACTCATGTGTTGAGGCCAAGATATTCCATTCCAACCATATGAATCTTGATCTCTAGCCTTCCCCAAGTTGCTTTCCACTCAAATCTTCTTTCCACCAGATCCAAATCCTATGAGAGAGAGTTGAGTGTTGGGGAGACTATCATTTGAAGCACAAGAGCAAGGAGTTCATCATCAACACACCATTTGTTACTTCTTGGAGAGTGGTGTCTCCTAGATTGGCTAGGTGTCACTTGGGAGCCTCCGACAAGATTGTGGAGTTGAACCAAGGAGTTTGTAAGGGCAAGGAGATCGCCTACTTCGTGAAGATCACCGCTAGTGAGGCAAGTCCTTCGTGGGCGACGGCCATGGTGGGATAGACAAGGTTGCTTCTTCATGGACCCTTCGTGGGTGGAGCCCTCCGTGGACTCAAGGCAACCGTTACTCCTTCGTGGGTTGAAGTCTCCATCAACGTGGATGTACGATAGCACCACCTATCGTAACCACGACAAAAACATCCGTGTCTCCAATTGCGTTTGAATTCTCCAAACCCTTCCCTTTACATTCTTGCAAGTTGCATGCTTTACTTTCCGCTGCTCACATACTCTTTGCATGCTTGCTTGTTATGTATCATGAATGTTAAACTTGTGCCTACACTCCACTTAAACCTAAAAGAAGTTAAAAACTACAACTTTGGTACTTAGTGTCTAATCCCCCCCCCCCTCTAGACACCTCTTCTCAAGGTCCTACAAGTGGTATTAGAGCATTGGTCTCCATTTCTTTGGTTTAATCACCATTGGAGGAAGATGGATGAGTCTACTTTGGGGAGTCTTAGACATAGAGTGCCTATTCTTGATGGAGAGTATTTTCGTGAGTGGAAAAAAGAGATGCTTGTAATTTTCAATCAATATCATTTGAACAAGTACATTGCTTGCCCTTGTGCATCTCATGTTGATCCTATGCATCCTACCCTTGATGAATCTATTGACATGACTAGAAATCTTAGAACTGTTAATCTTATCACTAGAGGCTTGCCTAGAAACTTAATTAGAATCTTGCCTACTCTTGAGTGTGCCTACACTATATGGAAATTTCTTGAGGAACGCTTTCCAAATTATTCCTTGAAAATCTAGATGAAATTGTCCATAAGTCTATTGCATTGAGTAAGATGAATACTAGTGATCCTATGTTTGGTGATCGTCTATTTGAACTTACCGACCTTATGCGTGCCAAAGGAGATGTTGGAATTATTGGTGATATTATTTCCGAAGCTATAAGAATTCATAAGCAAGATCATTGTCAAACCCACTCTAACGAATTACCCTCTCTAGAACTTGATCCACCACATGACGATGTTGAACATGGATACTATGATGAGGATGATGATAGTGACTTCGATTTTGACGATGCAATGAGACATTTTGGTCTTATGGCAAATCTTCGGGGATATGTGTCAGGAGGAAAGGAATGGGTTCTTGACAGTGGATGTACCGATCACATGACCGGAGATAAAGACATGTTTTGTGAGCTTGCTGAAAATGATAGTCCTCGAAAGTATGTCACTTTCGGTGACAACTCAAAGGGTAAGGTGGTTGGCCTTGGTAAGGTGGCCATCTCACATGATAGCTCCATTTAGAATGTCATGCTCGTTGAATCTCTTGGCTAGAACTTACTTTCAGTATCTAGACTTGCTGATTTTGGTTTCAATGTCCTATTTACTGAAGTAGATTGCCAAGTGTTTCGTCGAGACAATCATAAAATGGTCTTTACCGTTATACGTCGAGGTGATCTTTACATTGTTGATTTCTCTAAAAAGGCACAACCTAAAACTTGCTTCATTGCTAAATCTTCAAAAGGTTGGTTATGGCATAGACGACTAGGTCACGTTGGCATGAGAAATCTTGACAAGCTTATTAAAGGAAATCATATCCTTGGAGTAAACGATGTCATATTTGATAAGGATAGACTTTGCGATTGCTTGTCAAGGTGTAAACAGATTGGAGGAAGGCATCCGTGAAGAACATCATGACCACAAGGAGGCCACTCGAGCTACTTCATATGGATCTCTTTGGTCCCAACGCTTACAAAAGTCTCGGTGGAAATTCTTTTGGTCTACTTATAGTTGATGTTTTTTCAAGATTTATGTGGGTGTTCTTTCTCGATGATAAATCGCAGGTCCAAAAGATCTTCAAAAACTTTGCTAGGAAGGCCCAAAATCAGTTTGAAGTGAAGATCAAAAAGGTTCGGCAGCGACAATGGAACGGAGTTCAAGAACGCAAATGTGGACACCTTTCTTGACGAAGAAGGGATTTCACACGAGTTCTCGGCTACGTACACACCTCAACAAAATGGAGTTGTTGAGAGGAAGAACCGGACGCTCATCAAAATGGCGAGAACGATGCTTGATGAGTACAAGACGCCAAAGCACTTTTGGGCGAGCGGTTGAGACAGCTTGTCATGCAACAAATCGCTTGTATCTTCACAACCTACTCGGCAAGACGACATACGAGCTCCTCACCGGTAACAAACCCCAAGTTGGATACTTTCGAGTATTCGGCTCAAAGTGCTACATTCTTGATAAGCATCGTCGTTCAAAATTTGCTCCTAAGTCTCATGAAGGTTTCCTAATAGGCTATGGCTCAAACTCTCACACTTACCGTGTCTACAACAATTTCACCTGAAAGGTTGAAGAGACGGTAGATGTGAAGTTTGATGAATCTAACGGCTCGCAAGTAGAGCAATTGCCAATTGATGTAGGAGACAAAGCCCTTCGGAAGCAATCCAAGACTTGTCTATTGGCAAGGTCCGTCCAAAGGAGGTGAAGGAGAGTACCTCGTCTGTCCAAGTGTAAGCTTCAACTTCACGACAAGGTGAACCAAGAGTTGATACGGAAGCATCCACAAGTGGAACACACCAAGATGAAGAAAACGAGGAAGAACATCACGAACATCAACAACCTCCTTCTCCACCACGACAAGAAAACGACAACGCCAACAATGAAGAAGATCAAGAAGAAGAAGAAGAAGAACAAGATGAAGAAGATGTTCAACCGAGAACCAAGCAAAAGCTCTCACGAGTTCGAGCAAGAATTTCTAAAGACCATCCCGTCGAGCAAATCTACAATGATATTCAAACCGGGAGAATCACTCGCTCTAAAACTCATTTAGCTAACTTTTGTGAAAACTATTCTTTCATCTCTATCATTGAACCTATGAAGGTCGAAGAAGCATTGGAAGATCCGGATTGGATAAATGCTATGCATGAAGAGCTACACAACTTTGAGAGAAACCAAGTTTGGACATTGGTTGAGAAGCCCGACAACAACCACAACATCATCGGTACCAAATGGGTGTCTCGCAACAAGCAAGATGAAGATGGACAAGTAGTTCGCAACAAAGCACGCCTCACGCCCAAGGCTACACACAAGTCGAAGGTATGGACTATGGCGAGACTTATGCTCCCGTTGCTAGACTTGAGTCCATTCGCATCTTACTTGCCTATGCTAATCACCATGATATCACCTTGTACCAAATGGACATTAAAAGTGCTTTCCTAAATGGTGAAATAGAGGAGGAAGTTTATGTAAAACAACCTCCCGGCTTTGTCAATCCTAAGAAACCAAATCATGTTTACAAACTTCACAAAGCCCTTTATGGTCTTAAACAAGCTCCTAGAGCGTGGTATAAATGCTTGACCAAGTTTCTTCTTGAAAAAGGCTTTGAAATTGGGAAAATTGATTCCACACTTTTTACTAAAAGGGTTAATGGAGAATTATTTGTATGCCAAATTTATGTTGATGATATCATATTTGGATCAACTAACCCTCATTTTAGTGAGAAGTTTGGAAAGCTAATGTCGGAGAAGTTTGAGATGTCAATGATGAGTGAACTCAAATTCTTTCTTGGGTTGCAAATTAAGCAAACTAAGGAAGGTACTTTTGTCTCTCAAACGAAGTACACAAAGGACTTATTCAATAAGTTCAATATGCAAGAGTGCAAAGGTATGTCTACACCCATGCCTACTAGTGGACATCTTGATTTGACCAAAGATGGTAAGCCAGTTGATCAAAAGGTTTATCGCTCTATGATTGGATCATTGTTATACCTATGTGCTTCACGCCCTGATATTATACCAGGCTTCAATTTACTGGCAATGTTCGAGCTTCCTAATAAATGAAGTTTGCAACCTTTTGACCATCGGATCATTTTGTGCAGTTTCACCAAAATCGAGATGAGCATCCCTGTGGCAAAGAAATTGAAGAAGCGTGATTAGAATAAGATTACTACGACTAGTTGATGAGACATAAAATCATCACAAATACAGTACGTAGAAGCCAGTAGAGGTATCAGGTATGTGCGGGGCAAAGAAGTAGAGAAATATCCACAGGGAGTGATGTGGGAAGCTGGAAGCGATGGTGCAAGCCCGGTTTGTAAAGGGAGTTGTACACGAGGAACGTAGCTCAACCTTGAGGAGGGCGGCGGGAGGCGGCAACCGCTTACGCCGCGGCAAAGTGAGCAAGGGACGAAGGCAACCTCACCGGCTTTGTGAGAGAGAATGGCGGGGACCACGATCGGGGCGTGCCGACGGTGGGTTTCGCCCGTCGGCGGCAGCCACCGCATCTACACTAAGCATCCACCCCTTCCCCAAGCGGACGTGATCCGCGGGATGTTAGAGATGTGGCCACGGTCGTTTTGTGCGAGAGAGTGTGAAGAGAGGAACCCCAGCAAGCAACCGTGTAGGCTGACCCATCCTGACTATGTATATAGTGGAGCGGTTTCCTTTTCTCTCCATATGAACCTATCATATTGCATACGTGCCACTGAAGAAAAAAAATGTTTATAAATGACGCGGCACCTACTACTCGTTCTCCTATAACCTTGCGCTTGGCATCTCCAAAATATTAACCTTGCGATTGGCTCTTCGCCTCTTCGGGAAGTCGAGCAATAATGGTAGTGCAGTATATATCATTCTGGCTATATGAGACCGAATGAATTGCTGCACGTCCACCATGTGGGCGAGGGTCGAGGGGCGAGGGAGAGTGCTACTACATACGGAGCAAAATGAGTGAATGTACACTCTAAGATACTTCTATATACATCAGTGTTTGGAGTATGTACTAGTAGTTCATATTGAAATCTACTAAAGGACATATATATTCCAAACAATATGATATAATCTCTATAACCAAGGTAGTAGGGACGAGGAGTAAACAGTGGGAGTAGTAAATTTTTCTCCTCGTCCTGCGAGCCACCGCGCGCATGGGCGAGGGAGGAGCAAGCTTCACCTCATCCTGCGAGCCACCGCGCCCGTGGGCGGGGGAGACGGCGTAGTAAGCAAGCTTCTCCTCGTTCTGCGAGTTGACGGGACACATCAAAAGTACTCCAGTGTATAGAGCCTTGCCTCTAAGGTAGGCCCCATATAGTTTGCCTCTTTTTTTTAATTTAACATAACGCATCAAGTCGCAATTTGTTTGTTCACCCGTGGTAGACGATCCTCCCTCCACCAAGTGGACAACCAGTACATGTGCCAAATTACCACGTGGGCTGCCTTTTTAAATGCAGAAATGAGCTCCACCGTGTACCAGCTGGTGTGGTTGGGAAAGAGACGGGAGTACGTGCGCCGTGCATGCACCTCTTCTCTTCGTGAACGTCCCCCACCTACGTGGGTGCGTGTGAGAGATACAAACCGCGTTCGTGAGTGTTTTTATTTTGGGGTGGGGGTAGGGTGGGGGTTGATTTTGTGAATTATTTGTGGGAATATGTGTCGATGACATCTCAAACAAAACTTTGCATGCAATGTGTGTGAAATGGAGGCCTATCCATATCATACATAGAGGGTCGGGCAATCCACGAGAAGAGAGGAGGGGTCATAGCTATCGATAGAGTCGAAGAGAGGATCAAGTGGGTGGAGTGCGAGATCGATGAAGAGAGCCATCGAAATTGTGTGTGTGTACGTGTGTGCAAGTCAAAGATATAGGGCAACTGGCGTCTGCGGAACGTTAGAGGGCACATGTCAAGTTTGTGTGTGGCAGGGAGACATGACTAGAGCGCTTGATGTATCGGTGTGTGTGGGGGAAGGGTGGGGGAGGGGTAGGCGGAGGCCTAACTATAGAGGTAGAACGACTTCGTATGTGTTGAGAAGGAGAGACCCAGCTATGTCTTGAGGGAGATCGGTCGACATCCATACATAATCAAGGACGGGAAATATGATGGGACAGAGAGAGAGAGAGAGAGAGAGAGGAGGGAGAGGGAGGAGAGGGGTAGAGTGCTGGATGGGTGATGGGGTTGCTACTCGAAGATGTTGGGAGAGGCCTACTAGACAAACTGAGGGTGGAACTGCAATGTTATCAATAAGAGGGGGATGTGTTTACGTGTGTGCCGTGCATGATAGATCTGTCGGGACGCATCCATGGATGATGAAGGGGAACCATGTGTTTGGTAAGCAAACCTAACTAGATCGGTAGATCAATTGTTGTTTGTCGAGGAAGGAGAGACACAACTAATGAGGTAGATCGATCGATGTGTGGGTAAAAGCGAGTTATAAGGACCTAGCTGGCTATATGTATAGCGAGAGATCGGTCGGTGTACGTCCATTTGTTAGAGGCAAATAAGGCCCAAATGAGACGGATAGACAGCGAGAATGGAGCTAGGAGGTGGTGCGAGAGGCCCAACTACTAGCTAGATAGGGGAGGAGTGTGCGGTTGTGAGATCGATGAAAAGAGGGGCGAGAGTTTACACGTGTGTCTGACCATATGAGAGACACGAGGCAAGGACACATAAAGGAGGAGATTGAAGCTGTGTGTATGCTGTAGGCAGGCATCGCTGGAGAGGTTTATCGATTGGTGTGTGTCGGAAAGGAGTTGTGGAGACTCTGGGAGAACGACCTAAAGAAAAAAATGAATGTGCCCGGTGGATAGAATGCCGAGGGAGGGGAGGGCGAGGTGGGCATGTGCATGCATGAGAGAAAGTTAGTGGTACCTACAAAGACTAGAGGATTGTGTGGGTGTAAGCGACTAAGAAAGATCATAATTTGATATGAAAGCGGATTCATATATTTGAATAGGAGATCATAGTGTTTTAAACATTGCATGCATGAATATAGCAGTGATACACGTGTTGTGCACATGTTATACCATAATGTGATAATGCATGGCGTTTGCAACTCACAGCTAAATGCCGAAAAATCTAAACCATACTATACATCAAACAATCTCACATTTTATTTGAATTTGTGATAATGTGCGGCGTTTGCAGCTTACAACTAAATATCGAGCAATCTGAACAATACTATATATATCAAACATTCTCACATTTTATTTGAATTTGTGGTAATGTGTGGTGTTTGCAACTCACATCTAAATACTTGTAGGCGTAGGGCGGGGCACCATACATAATGTGATAAACACATTATACATATGAGACATGGTTTAGGTTATGAAGATCTAGCTAGAGCTAGAAATGTAATGTGATTTGAAATCAAAATAAAGTGGATTCAAAAAATCTAGTTTGAGTTCATATAGTACACATAGTTCATATGTAACTCGAGACTAATCATGTGGTGTGCTGTGAAGATAATACACAAACGATGGTTTAAATTGACAATAATGATGATTGTAGATCTTATTGAAACAGAGAAACGAATTCAAATGCTTTGACTTCACAACAATCATTACTGTAGATCTTATTTAAATTTAGTTCATATTGAAGCGGTAGTATATACGTTTGGAATGCACTAAAACGTTCATTTGAGTAGTAGGTTGCATGCATTATACACGTAGCGAGATATTTTAATTGAACATAACATGAATTCGAAGTTTTGAATGACATTTGTAGTGCGCATTGATTTGGTACAGTACACGTTAGGCTTGTCCGGAAATTTCAACCCGCGCCTTGTTAGCCCGAAATATTTAAGATATATCTTTGTCTCGTTGTGCTCCGACAACTCCCTCCATCTCAACCCACGCCTTGCTATTCCGAAATTACAATGCGCGCGAAAAATCCCACCTCCTGTGAAATCCCGACACATGAAATGCATGTGGTACCCCTGAACCGAAAGAACCGCCTCAAATCGGTGGGGGGTACTTTCGTAACTTACCCCACATTTCGGACAAGCGCGTCACTAAGCCATGGTTCCCCACTGCCATCCCATCCGCCCACCCATTTGTACACCGAGGCCGCGAAAACCCGTGATTTAAACCCCACACCTTGCTCTGTCCGCCACCCAGCTGGAGCCTCTTCCCCGACGACGTCGTCCACAGCAACACCTCGACGTCCCTCATCCACCGTACTGGATGAGGATCCGTCGTCGATCTCATCGTCCCGCCGGTTCAGCCACCCCGTCCTCCACCTCCAAGGAGCTGCCCCGATGTTACACTCGTCTTTCGCGCCACCTCCATTCCCACACCGCCGTCTTCACCTGCACCACCGGAAGAGCATCATCATCACCGTTTCCTCGGATGAAGCTGCGGCCTAATCGGCGCCACCAAAGAGGTTGTACACTAATCGCCGCATTTTCTTCTTGATTCGATCTCACGGTGCTGCCGGCGCTCGGTCCCGAGCCGACACGGCGCGGCTCCATCCACGGCGGCGTCGCCGGCCACTTCCTCCACAGCGTCGCTCCCTCGGCAGCGACGTCCACATCAGTAGGAGATGCTGCTGCTTTAGCTCTTGCTCGCGCTGCTGCTCTTGTTATTGCTCTTGCTCGCGCTGATGCTCTCGCTCTTGCTCTTGCTTGCGATGCTGCTCCGATTTGGCTACACTTCAGTCGACTGAATCGACTTTTGGGTCAGTCAATTTTCAAGGGTGGGCTCGCGGGGGTGAAGGAAGAACCAGCCGCAGTGGGGAGGGGGGCTCGCCGGAGAGGTACCCCACTATCTATCTTAGGGTTCAGGATGGGGGCGGTGGTCGCCGGCGGTGGCGGGGCGTTGGCGGGGCGGTGGCGTGGGGATCGCCGGAGAAAAAGCTCGGCACGTGGGGGCCTAGAGGGATGGCTGGGGCGGCGGCGGACCGGCGGTGGGGAGTGTTTTCGGGCGTGAGGCGGTGCACCCCGGCATGGGGCAGGGGGCTCTGTTTGGCCGATGCTTGGCTGGCGGCTCAGGGGGTGGAGGTTGAAGATGAACCGCGGGCCCTTGATTTCATATCCAACGGCTGCAAAATCGACTGACCAGAGATGAAAAAGTCAGTCGACCGACGTGTAGCCTCACCTTGCTAGTGCATTGAAAGAACATGCGGTGCCCCCATGTTTGGTTTTGGTAATTGATGACAATCTCTATGGACTAATGGTTGCCTTGAGTTTATTTGAAGGTTTTGTCCATAGGCTTTTCTTGGTGTACATGTGTTGGTTTCAAGGAGAGTTTGTGTCGACCAAGGTGCTATTCAAGGAATTATCCAAAGATTGGTCATTTGAGAGTTGAGCTTATTGTAAGCATGTCTTGAAGAAGAAGATTGTTTGATCATTCATGATTACCTTCAAGACATCATCCAAATGAAGAGAGTTGGAAAGAATCAAGGTTGATCAAGTCTAAGTCAAGAGTGAATCAAGTTGATCAACACACAAAGCGTACAAGATGTATAGAGGGATCAAGTGATCCCATGGTATGGTAATCATTGTCCATTACGCTTTGTGTACTAACCCATGGTCTTCGTGAGAGTTCTTTGTGGGGTTAGGTTGCGGTGTGCAAATTCAAGTGAAGCATCACGAAGAGATCAAATGCTTGAAGCTTGCCGTCCATTTGGTGACAATGGACTTGTGAAGATGTCTTGGAAGAGTGGCTCACCCATAGTGGAGTATGGGGGAGAAATCAACTAGTCTTCTTCGAGCCAACGCAATCAAGAAAGGTGGTCCAACTTGAGGGAGTCAAGATCGTCATCGTCTAGCTCAAGTGGACCATGTGCAAGGCAAAGGTTTGCCCTTGATAGGTTTTCTATTTTACCGGTCTCATGATGGTAGTTGGGAGACCGGGTTATAGGATCGATTGCCGTACTATCAAGGGGGCTCTCGATGAGTAGCTTGATCGTATCATTCATAGAGAGCTCAAACCATTGCATCCTTGCATCATCTTTTGGGTTCTTGTTTGGTTCTTCTCCTTGTGAGATTTGGAGCTTATGGTCATTTTATGACAAGCTCGAGCTCATCGAAAAACGGAGTTCACTTGCATCTTCTATGATGTTTTCGATGTTGGAGGATATGCCGTTTCTTCTCTGTTGGAGGTCTCACTCCTTTGTTTGTTAGGCATACCTCCTCTGCCTCTTCTTACTATATCCAACAAGCTTGAGTTTGCTCAATTCGGAGCTCATTTGTAGAAGTTATGGCGGTTGTGGTGTTATTGTTTCCCTCTGTTGTCTTCTCCGCAAAATGAAGGACTCCTAGTGTTGCTAATCTGGGGCATGCGGTAGTCTTGCTCTCGGAGGCGTTAGTACCGCAGGCCCTTGCAAGAGTACCGCCAGATCGACCGCGGTAGTATCTGCAGTGCTCACGTAGTACCGCTCTGTGGGAGCGGTAGTACCGTGGCCTCGTGCCGCCTTGACTACTCGAAGCGGTAGTAGGGGCGGATGTAATTTTTACATCCGTGCCCTCTGGTAGTACCGATGCCGCTGGTGCGGTAGTACCGCGGCTCGCCAGCTTAGCAGCATGAGCGGAAGTAGGGGCGGATGTAATTTTTACATCCGCGCCCTCACAGTAGTACCGCTCTTCGTGTGCGGTAGTACCGTGCGGATTTTCTTGCGCAGTCCTCCTCGGCGGAAGTAGGTACGGAAGTAATTTTACTTCCGTGCTTTCTCTTGACTAGTCTTTGCCTGCCTTACGGTAGTACCGTGAAGTAGCGGTAGTACCGCTCGGCGGTTCTACCGTTCGTTGCTGTGCAACAGCCTTCATTCGGCAGTCTTGCACTTGCGGTAGTACCGCAACCTGCAGCGATAGTACATGACCGATCATGCGGTACCGCAACTCCGTCGCGGTAGTACCGTCGTGCAAGCTGAGTGAGGGGATAACGGTTGGTTTTTCTCCCCACCTATAAAAGGGGGTCTTCTTCCCCCTTGAGACCTAATCTTTGAGCTCGCGTTCTTCCCCCATTGTTGACCTTCTTCGAGCTTGCTATCTCTCAATCCCTCCAATGATTCTTGCTAGTTCTTGAGGGAAAAGAGAGAGGAGATCTAGATCCACGTTTCCACCAATCACTTTCTCCTCTTAGTGAAGGGAACCCCTTGGATCTAGATCTTGGAGTTCTTCGTGTTCTTCTTTCGTTCTTCCTCTCATTTTCCTCCCTAGCATTAGTTGCTTTGGTGGGATTTGGGAGAGAAGGACTTGGGCACTCCGTGTGCCCTTGCCATTGCATTTGGTGCATCGGTTTGAGTTCTCCACGGTGATACGTGGAAGTTACAAGTTGAGAAGCTTATTACTCTTGGGTGCTTGGTGCCCTTGAGCTTGTTCCTCTTGGGTGCTTGGGCGCCCTAGTCGGTTGGTGGTGTTCGGAGCTCAATCATTATGGTGTAAAGCTCCGGGCAAGCTTCGGGGTCTCCAATTAGGTTGTGGAGATCGCCTGAGCAATTTGATCTGCACCGTGACCGCCCCAAGGGTTGCCAAAGTGTACGGGTTCGGTGACCGCCCCAAGGGTTGCCATTTGTGCAGGTTTGGTGACCGCCCTCAAGGGTCCCTTAGTGGAATCACGGCATCTTGCATTGTGCGAGGGCGTGAGGAGATTACGGTGGCCCTAGTGGCTTCTTGGGGAGCATTGTGCCTCCACACCGCCTCCAAACGGAGATTAGCATCCGCAAGGGTGTGAACTTGGGATACATCGTCATCTCCGCGTGCCTCGGTTATCTCTTACCCGAGCCCTTTACTTATGCACTTTACTTTGTGATAGCCATATTGTTTCTTGTCATATATCTTGCTATCACCTAAGTAGTTTTTCTTGCTTAGCATAAGTTGTTGGTGCACATAGGTGAGCCTAGTTGTTGTAGGTTTTGTGCTTGACAAATTAACCGCTAGGTTTATTCCGCATTTGTTCAAGCCTCAACCGTAATTGTTCAACTCTCACACTTACCGTGTCTACAACAATTTCACCTGAAAGGTTGAAGAGACGGTAGATGTGAAGTTTGATGAATCTAACGGCTCGCAAGTAGAGCAATTGCCAATTGATGTAGGAGACAAAGACCCTTCGGAAGCAATCCAAGACTTGTCTATTGGCAAGGTCCGTCCAAAGGAGGTGAAGGAGAGTACCTCGTCTGTCCAAGTGTAAGCTTCAACTTCACGACAAGGTGAACCAAGAGTTGATACGAAAGCATCCACAAGTGGAACACACCAAGATGAAGAAAACGAGGAAGAACATCACGAACATCAACAACCTCCTTCTCCACCACGACAAGAAAACGACAACGCCAACAATGAAGAAGATCAAGAAGAAGAAGAAGAAGAACAAGATGAAGAAGATGTTCAACCGAGAACCAAGCAAAAGCTCTCACGAGTTCGAAAGCAAGAATTTCTAAAGACCATCCGTCGAGCAAATCTACAATGATATTCAAACCGGAGAATCACTCGCTCTAAAACTCATTTAGCTAACTTTTGTGAAAACTATTCTTTCATCTCTATCATTGAACCTATGAAGGTCGAAGAAGCATTGGAAGATCCGGATTGGATAAATGCTATGCATGAAGAGCTACACAACTTTGAGAGAAACCAAGTTTGGACATTGGTTGAGAAGCCCGACAACAACCACAACATCATCGGTACCAAATGGGTGTCTCGCAACAAGCAAGATGAAGATGGACAAGTAGTTTGCAACAAAGCACGTCTCGTCGCCCAAGGCTACACACAAGTCGAAGGTATGGACTATGGTGAGACTTATGCTCCCGTTGCTAGACTTGAGTCCATTCGCATCTTACTTGCCTATGCTAATCACCATGATATCACCTTGTACCAAATGGACATTAAAAGTGCTTTCCTAAATGGTGAAATAGAGGAGGAAGTTTATGTAAAACAACCTCCGGCTTTGTCAATCCTAAGAAACCAAATCATGTTTACAAACTTCACAAAGCCCTTTATGGTCTTAAACAAGCTCCTAGAGCGTGGTATAAATGCTTGACCAAGTTTCTTCTTGAAAAAGGCTTTGAAATTGGGAAAATTGATTCCACACTTTTTACTAAAAGGGTTAATGGAGAATTATTTGTATGCCAAATTATGTTGATGATATCATATTTGGATCAACTAACCCTCATTTTAGTGAGAAGTTTGGAATGCTAATGTCGGAGAAGTTTGAGATGTCAATGATGAGTGAACTCAAATTCTTTCTTGGGTTGCAAATTAAGCAAACTAAGGAAGATACTTTTGTCTCTCAAACGAAGTACACAAAGGACTTATTCAATAAGTTCAATATGCAAGAGTGCAAAGGTATGTCTACACCCATGCCTACTAGTGGACATCTTGATTTGACCAAAGATGGTAAGCCGGTTGATCAAAAGGTTTATCGCTCTATGATTGGATCATTGTTATATCTATGTGCTTCACGCCCCAATATTATACCAGGCTTCAATTTGCTGGCAATGTTCGAGCTTCCTAATAAATGAAGTTTGCAACCTTTTGACCATCGGATCATTTTGTGCAGTTTCACCAAAATCGAGATGAGCATCCCTGTGGCAAAGAAATTGAAGAAGCGTGATTAGAATAAGATTACTACGACTAGTTGATGAGACATAAAATCATCACAAATACAAAGACGTAGAAGCCAAGAGAGGTATCGGTATGTGCGGGGCAAAGAAGTAGAGAAATATCCACAGGGGAGTGATGTGGGAAGCTGGAAGCGATGGTGCAAGCCGGTTGTAAAGGGAGTTGTACCTGAGGAACGTAGCTCAACCTTGAGGAGGGCGGCGGGAGGCGGCAACTGCCCACATCGCGGCAGTGAGCAAGGGACGAAGGCAACCTCACCGGCTTTGTGAGAGAGAATGGCGGGGACCCTGATCAGGACATGCCGATAGTGGTTTTTCGCCGTCGGTGACGGCCACCGCATCTACACTAAGCATCCACCCCTTCCATGGGATGTTAGAGATGTGGCCACAGTCGCTTTGTGCGAGAGAGTGTGAAGAGAGCAACCCCAGCAAGCAACCGTGTAGGCTGGCCCATCCTGACTATGTATATAGTGGAGCGGTTTCCTTTTCTCTCCATATGAACCTATCATATTGCATACGTGCCACTGAAGAACAAAAATGTTTATAAATGACGCGGCACCTACTACTCGTTCTCCTATAACCTTGCGCTTGGCATCTCCAAAATATTAACCTTGCGATTGGCTCTTCGCCTCTTCGGGAAGTCGAGCAATAATGGTAGTGCAGTATATATCATTACGGCTATATGAGACCCGAATGAATTGCTGCACGCCCACCACGTGGGAGGGTCGAGGGGCGAGGGAGAGTGCTACTACATATGGAGCAAAATGAGTGAATGTACACTCTAAAATACTTCTATATACATCAGTGTTTGGAGTATGTACTAGTAGTTCATATTGAAATCTACTAAAGGACATATATATTCCAAACAATATGATATAATCTCTATAACCAAGGTAGTAGGGACGAGGAGTAAACAGAGGGAGTAGTAAATTTTTCTCCTCGTCCTGCGAGCCACCAAGGCATGGGCGAGGGAGGAGCAAGCTTCACCTCATCCTGCGAGCCACCGCGCCTGTGGGCGGGGAGACGGCGTACTAAGCAAGCTCCTCCTCGTTCTGCGAGTTGACGGGACACATCAAAAGTACTCCAGTGTATAGAGCCTTGCCTCTAAGGTAGGCCCCACATAGTTTGCCTCTTTCTTTTAATTTAACATAACGCATCAAGTCGCAATTTGTTTGTTCACCCATGGTAGACGATCCTCCCTCCACCAAGTGGACAACCAGTACATGTGCCAAATTACCACGTGGGCTGCCTTTTTCGTACAGAAATGAGCTCCACCGTGTACCCGCGCGGGTGTGGTTGGGAAAGAGACGGGAGTACGTGCGCCGTGCATGAACCTCTTGTCTTCGTGCACGTCCCCCACCTATGTGGGTGTGTGTGAGAGGTACAAACCGCGTTCATGAGTGTTTTTTGTTTGGTGGTGGGGGTGGGGGTGGGGTGGGGGTTGATTTTGTGAATTATTTGTGGGAATATGTGTCGATGACATCTCAAACAAAATTTTGCATGCAATGTGTGTGAAACGGAGGCCTATCCATATCATACATAGAGGGTCGGGCAATCCACGAGAAGAGAGGGAGGGGTCATAGCTATCGATAGAGTCGAAGAGAGGATCAAGTGGGTGGGTGCGAGATCGATGAAGAGAGCCATCGAGATTGTGTGTGTGTGTGTGTGTGTGTGCAAGTCAAAGATATAGGGCAACTGGCCTACCGGAACGTTAGAGGGCACATGTCAAGTTTGTGTGTGGCAGGGAGACATGACTAGAGCGCTTGATGTATCAGTGTGTGTGGGGGGGGGGAGGGGTAGGCAGAGGCCTAACTATAGAGGTAGAATGACTCGTATATGTGTTGAGAAGGAGAGACCCAGCTATGTCTTGAGGGAGATCGGTCGACATCCATACATAACTGAAGGACGGGAAATATGATGGGACAGAGAGAGAGAGAGGAGAGAGAGAGGGAGGGAGAGGGAGGGAGAGGGGTAGAGTGCTGGATGGGTGATGGGGTTGCTACTCGAAGATGTTGGGAGAGGCCTACTAGACAAACTGAGGGTGGAACTGCAATGTTATCAATAAGAGGGGGGATGTGTTTCTGTGTGTGCCTGTGCATGATAGATCTGTCGGGACGCATCCATGGATGATGAAGGGCAACCATGTGTTTGGTAAGCAAACTTAACTAGATCGGTAGATCAATTGTTGTTTGTCGGAGGAAGGGAGAGACACAACTAATGAGGTAGATCGATCGATGTGTGGGTAAAAACGAGTTATAAGGACCTAGCTGGCTATATGTATAGCGAGAGATCGGTCGGTGTACGTCCATTTGTTAGAGGCAAATAAGGCCCAGCGAGATGGATAGACAATGAGAATGGAGCTAGGAGGTGGTGCGAGAGGCCCAACTACTAGCTAGATAGGGGGAGGAGTGTGCGGTTGTGAGATCGATAAAAAGAGGGGCGAGAGTTTACATGTGTGTCTGACCGTATGAGAGACACGAGGCAAGGACACATAAAGGAGGACATTGAAGGTGTGTGTGTGTATCTGTGGCAGGCATCGCTGGAGAGGTTTATTGATTGGTGTGTGTCGGAAAGGAGTTGTGGAGACTCTGGGAGAACGACCTAAAGAAAAAAATGAATGTGCCCGGTGGATAGAATGCCGAGGGAGGGGAGGGCGAGGAGGGCATGTGCATGCATGAGAGAAAGTTAATGGTAGCTACAAAGGCTAGAGGATTGTGTGGGTGTAAGCGACTAACAAAGATCATAATCTGATATGAAAGCGGATTCATATATTTGAATAGGAGATCATAGTGTTTTAAACATTGCATGCATGAATATAGCAGTGATACACGTGTTGTGCACATGTTATACCATAATGTGATAATGCATGGCGTTTGCAACTCACAGCTAAATGCCGAAAAATCTAAACCATACTATACATTAAACAATCTCACATTTTATTTGAATTTGTGATAATGTGCGGCGTTTGCAGCTTACAACTAAATATCGAGCAATCTAAACAATACTATATATATCAAACATTCTTACATTTATTTGAATTTGTGGTAATGTGTGGTGTTTGCAACTCACATCTAAATACTTGTAGGCGTAGGGCGGGGCACCATACATAATGTGATAAACACATTATACATATGAGACATGGTTTAGGTTATGAAGATCTAGCTAGAGCTAGAAATGTAATGTGATTTGAAATCAAAATAAAGTGGATTCAAAAATCTAGTTCGAGTTCATATAGTACGCATAGTTCATATGTAACTCGAGACTAATCATGTGGTGTGTCTTGTGAAGATAATACACAAATGATGGTTTAACTTGACAATAATGATGATTGTAGATCTTATTGAAACAGAGAAACGAATTCAAATGCTTTGACTTCACAACAATCATTACTGTAGATCTTATTTAAATTTAGTTCATATTGAAGCGGTAGTATATACGTTTGGCACTAAAACGTTCATTTGAGTACTAGGTTGCATGCATTATACACGTAGCGAAATATTTTAATTGAACATAACATGAATTCGAAGTTTTGAATGACATTTGTAGTGCGCATTGATTTGGTACAGTACACGTTAGGCTTGTCCGGAAATTTCAACCCGCCTTGTTAGCGAAATATTTAAGATATATCTTTGTCTCGTTGTGCTCCGACAACTCCCTCCATCTCAACACGCGCCTTGCTATTCCGAAATTACAATGCGCGCGAAAACTCCCACCTCCTGTGAAATCCCGACACATGAAATGCATGTGGTACCCCTGAACCGAAAGAACCGCCTCAAATCGGTGGGGGGTACTTTCGTAACTTACCCCACATTTCGGACAAGCGCGTCACTAAGCCATGGTTCCCCACTGCCATCCCATCCGCCCACCCGTTCATACACCGAGGCCGCGAAAACCCGCGACGAAACCCCACACCTGCTCCGTCCGCCACCCACCGGAGCCTCTTCCCGACGACGTCGTCCACAAGAACACCTCGGCGTCCCTCATCCACCGTGCGGATGAGGATCCGTCGTCGATCTCATCGTCCCGCCGGTTCAGCCACCCGTCCTCCACCTCCAAGGAGCTGCCCGATGTTACCCTCGTCTTTCGCGCCACCTCCATTCCCACACCGCCGTCTTCACCTGCACCACCGGAAGAGCATCATCATCACCGTTTCCTCGGATGAAGCTGCGGCCTAATCGGGCGCCACCAAAGAGGTTGTACACTAATCGCCGCATTTTTTCTTGATTCGATCTCACGGTGCTGCGGGCGCCGGTCCCGAGCCGACACGGCGCTGCTCCATCCACGGCGGCGTCGCCGCCACTTCCACGGCGTCGCTCCCTCGGCGGCGTCCCACATCGATAGGAGCTGCTGCTGCTTTAGCTCTTGCTCGCTTCTGCTCTGCTCTTGGTCTCGGTCCCTGCCTGGTCTGCTCTTGTTATTTCTCTTGCTTTCATGTTTGCTCTCGCTCTTGCTCCTGCTTGCGATGCTGCTCGATTTGGCTACACTTGATCGACTGAATCGACTTTTGGGTCGATCGATTTTCAAGGGTGGGCTCGCTGGGTGAAGGAAGAACCAGCCGCCGTGGGGAGGGGCTCATGGAGAGGTACCCCACTATCTATCTTAGGGTTCAGGATGGGGCGGTGGTGGTCGGCGGTGGCGGGCGTTGGCGGGCGGTGGCGTGGGGATCGCGGAGAAAAAGCTCGGCACGGGGGGGCCTTGTGGGATGGCCGGGGGGGCGGTGGACCGGCGGTGGGGAGTGTTTTCGGGGCGGGCGGGGCGGTGCACCGCCCGGCATGGCAGGGGCTTTGTTTGGCCGGTCTGGTGGCGGCTCGAGGGTGGAGGTTGAAGATGAACCGCGGGCCCTTGATTTCATATCCAACGGCTGCAAAATCGACTGACCAGAGATGAAAAAGTCAGTCGACCGACGTGTAGCCTCACCTTGCTAGTGCGTTCAGTTTCGACAGCAAAATTCAGTTTCGACAGTTAGGTTCAGTTTAGATAGTTAAGTTCAGTTTCGACAGGTAAGTTCAGTTTCGACAGTTAAGTTCACAGATGAGAGGCTGATGTATTTTACATCTAGCACTTTGTGGTTATGTATTTTACGTCATGTATTGGAGATGCTATTAGAATTCCACTCAGGTTAACGTTGTTCGTTGTCTCTCTTGTCTGCTTGACCTCGGCGTCGTACAACTCATCGGCGCTGCTCCAACGACGAAACCCTCCATCACAGCGGAGGCGATACCTCGGGCTCCATCTCCGGGCGCCTAGGATCTTATTCCTCCTCCGACAAAGAAAGTCAGCTGAGCATCCTCACCGGCCAACCCAATCACGCTGAGATCGACATGGCTTCGCCAAAGAGGTTGTACACTTGTTGCATCTTTTTTTTTACTCTACATGTTATATATATTGTCCACTGAGCACACGGAATTGTTCCTTTAGTGTCTCCTTGAAAGAAAAAACGTAGGAATTTTAATTTTCACTTGTCCTCCTTTTCAAATTCCTATTCATGAAGCACACGACTAAGAGATAGTATCATAATAGCATTATAACCGTACACTTTCTTGTGATTTGACTTAATCTCACCATGCTTCTTTGCATCCTGTGATCTTCCAATTGTTGTGAATCAAACACCCAGATTGGCAGAAATCCTGTGTTTTTAAATTCTCTGTTTTGCACGCGCATTCCTATCCTATTCCTGTCTATTTCCTATCCATGCATTGTTGGGATCCTCCAATTCAAACGAGACCTTACAGAATTACTTCTCTTACAGATAGTTGTCAAAGAAAATCTTGCGTGGTTTGTCCCGCTCCTGCTACGCCGTCGTCCACCCCAGCTTAGCTGCTCTAACGACAGAAGGGTCCAGCACAGCAGGGATCCGGCCTCCAGACTGTCTTTCGCCGCCTCAGATCTTCTTCCCCGCTGTTGGCAGCCATGAAAACTGCATTACCATCATCAACCGAGCAGATGACCTCGAGGACTACACGGGTCCGCAAGAGAGGTCGCACTCTTTCGTGTCTGCTTACATTAAGAATCTCATAATATTACATGCTACTTTATCGTCCTATTCACCGATTAGACTCTGAGTCAGCTCCAAACTAATGGTCAAACTTGAGTTTTTAAATGGTTGTGGGGTACATATCGGGGCCGCTATCAATAGTATCTGTCTACTATATGGTTAATCTCCGGTGTCTACTATGAGTTTCATGTTGGGTGGGAAACAAACAGTAAAGAAGCCATTATCTGTATTTATTAATCAAAGCCATTATCTGCCTGCTATTATTGGTTTTGGGTCTATCCACAGGTTGCTACCATCACTCTGGATTTCTGCATGCACTCCTTACATAATCTCTCTATGTTTTATTCCTATGCATGACAGTTATTGTAAACAATGGAACTGAACATGTAGAGCAAAAGAGATGAGCCTTGCGTGGCAATATAATCTCATGTAGACGTCGCTCCATGGTAGGCGCAAAGGCAGCCCCCCTCCATGAATTTCGGATTGTAATCGAGAGGAAGATATATGTTCTGAGGGGGATTCAGAAGGAGAAGATAACTCCTATTTACCCCCTGAGGTCTTCGCTCTAACTTGGCATGCTGCTGTTGGTTATATCATGCATATGGTGGCTTGCATTGCATACTTTATATATCAAATATGTCATCTGCTTAGTTTAGACATCCTTTGTGCGAATGCCATATGTTTAGTTTATTCATCGTTCATGTGAATTATGCAACGCCACCTTGTTTAGCCAGGCATCATATATGTGAATTTTGAAGTGCCATCCTGCTTAGCCAGTCATCTTATATGTAAATTATATCAGGCCATCCTTTTTTTGTTACATATTACATTTGTCAACAATGTTAGTACATTCAACTGCTCTTCGTGTGCATCAGCCATTTGACACGGTGATGGCAAATTCTGGAGTGAAAACAAGGTCTTCGGAGCAGACTATGCTATCTGACGAAGCGCATATCTCACTGGTTACGGATAGCTCCTCGAGGAGGATTCGAGAGACGGATGACTAGTCCTATTCCCCGAGGTGTATGCTCTAACTTGGCAGGGTTATGTTTCTCATATCGTGCGTATGGTGTCTCGCATTGCTATGCCATTTGCTTAGTTTAGACATGCTTTGTGTGAATGCCCCCTGTTCAGTGTCTAATTACCATATATGTGAATTATGCATTGCCATCTTGTTGCAAGACATTATATATGTGAATTATACAATGCTATCTTGTTGCAAAGGCATTATATATGTGAATTATGCAATGCCATGCTGTTTAGCCAATCATCATGTATGTGAATTATATCATGCTATCATTTTTTTGTATTACGTGTTCCATTTGTCGACAACGTTTTTATATTCAACTACTCTTCCTGTGCATCAGCCATTTGAAGCGGTGATGGAAGTATCTGGAGTGAAAACAAGGTATTCAGAGCAGACAATGCTACCTGCTGAAGCAAACATCTTGCTGAGAGAGCTCCTCGAGAGGAGGATTCAGAGGCTGATGACCAGTCCTATTTCCCCCCTGAGGTCTATGCTCAAACTTGGCAGGGTTATATTACCCATGTCATGCATGTTGTCTTGCATTGCTTAGTTTTTACATCATATATAGATTGCCATCTGCTTACTTGCTTACTATATAAATCATATATTTGAATTATATCATGCCATCATGTTTACATAGTACTTACACATCATCTATCTCGAATTATGGCATGGCAACCCATTTAATAAAGACATCATATAGTTATATCATCTCATCCTGTTTAGTGTTTACAGTCATCATATTTAGAATTATGGCATTCTATCCATGAATGTATGTGAATTATGGCATGCCAACCTATTTAATAAACACATTATATAGTTATGTCATGTCATCCTGTTTACATAGTCTCATATTTTGAACTATGTATTTCCATCTTTTTTAGTTAGCCATCATAATGTGAAATTGTGTCTTGCTATCCTGTTTAGTTAGCCATCATATATGTGAAATTGTGTCATGCTATCCTGTTTGGTTAGACAACATAAATATGAATTATTTCATGCCCTCTTTTATTCCCCACTATCCATTGCATCTGTCTATCATACAATGTATATACTTTCAATTACTTTTCTTGTTTATCGACCATTTGAATTGGAGAGCGTGATGGCAGCATCTAAGGGAGTAACAACACGGTCTTGAGAAAAGATAGTGCTACCAGTTGATGTCGATAGAACCACGGTTGTACTTGCCCAAGGACCAGATCCACCACACATAACCTGACTCGCATGATTGTACCCCTACCCAGTTGGATGAGAACCAGCTACACCCCTTCTAACCCCAACCCGGCAGATAGTAACCTGATTCCAGTTGACACAGCACCGTCTCCACCACAGAGCACCCAAACACGGCGGTTAGTAAGGGAACTGCAGTGCCCAAAGCACAAGGACCACCACTCGAATCCCAACTCAACGCTTAAAGGAGAAGAAGAGTTGTTCTCGGGTCAGGTTACGTAGCTATGGTTCATACTCCTTTGCTCCTGCATTCTTGTATTTACTCATACCAACTATTTTCAAATTTGAAGGATGGAATTGAAACTCCAATGGCGCAACAAGTATGTTTTAAACCTGTTTCTTTAACTGGTTTCTTTGTTGTAACCTGCTCTATGTTGATTTCAGTTTCAATTGAATAAACAGTTATGTTCTCATGTCATGCACATTACAAGTGTTGTTATTGCTCTATAGTTACCCACACTTATATTCTGTCTATTCTGCTTTGTCTTGAACAAATATTATTTGAACTGTGTCTCTATCTTGATTTGGCAACAAAAACTAGAATGATATAGACCACAAAGTGACCATGGTACATAGATATGTGTTTGTTTCATGCTGTTATCCTGTCCACTTTACTACTGAACTCATTTACCAAAATGAGTTTCATATACAACATGGTAAACATGTGATGTGTGCCTTGTTTCTCTTTTAGAATGCGGACAAAATATTGGAGAAACGATGCAGCGTTATCCAATGGTAAAGTAAGTAATGCAGATAAGGTTCAAGATAGTGAGACATCCCTGTTGGTCTCCAAGAAAGATGATAAAAATTATCTTGACGACACTAAGGGAACCCAAAAGTCCTGTCTTGATGTAGTGTTCGAGTTACTGGCCACTACTGCTGGCACAAGCTCTTCGAACTCGCTGCCTGAATCAGTTCGTCTTCTTGAGTCTCAACTTCAAGTTGAAAGACATTGATCGAGATGTCGCTGACAGGAAGTGAAGGACCGAGGAAGTCCTGCGAATTCAGATGCATATTTTACGGTGCAATGAAGTTACTGGAGGATTTAAGCGCCAAACAAGAATAAGTTAATAAGCTTGCTAAGCATCTTGCCGACATTATGGGTACCAGTGATATTGTTTCTTGAGATCTTCTGAAGTGGTTTCAGTTCTGGATTTGTTTTGCTGCGGCGTTTATTTGCCTTGGTCGCCAACTTTGACAACAAGTGTATATGATATGCTGCTTTGTTCCCTATATTTGCACTGGTGGCGAACTTTCATGCCCAGTGGATGTAATATGTGTAATGTACCGTGATAGCCTAGCATAAGTTGCTTGCTTATTTATTTCCTTATTGTCTTGTTTATTTGTTTGCGTGTAGTCAGTGCAGTACTTTTTAAAACTAGGCCACAATAACCATGGGCTAATATTTACTGTAGTGACATTGGGCCTCCTACGGGCCGTAGAAACAGTGGGCCTTCTACGGGCCGTAGAAACAGTAGACCTTCTACGGGCCGTAGAAACAATGGGCCTTCTACGGGTCATAGAAACAATGGGCCTTCTACAGGCCGTAGAAACAATGGGCCTTCTACGGGTTGTATCATCAATGGGCCTTATACGGGCCGTATGACCATAATGGGCCATCGTTAATAGGCCGTATTTGATGACGCTATGAAAACGGCCCAACGTATTAACGGACCACAAACGGGCCGATGTAACCACGGGCTGAATTTAGCCCACAAAGCGTAAAAATGAGCGAACGGGCCGTAAGTAAACGAATGCCGGAAATGAGCCCAAGAATTAATGGGATCTGAGAAGGCCGAAAGAGAACATTTGCTTGAAATGGCCCAACTTAATAATGGGCCCTTAATGGGTATAAAGTGATATACTGTTCATTACGGGCAAGTTTCACCATGGGCCGTTAATGGGTGTAAAGTGATACCTTTGTTCATTGCGGGCGGTTCACCACGGGCCGTTAATAGGCCAAGAGTTACATAGGGCCTCATATGGGCCGAAAGACGTCATGGGCCATACATGGGCCAGAAGTGAAAACAGGATGGAATCATATTGGATGGCCCAGATGACGCTACTGGGTCTAATTCGGATAGGGCGTAACGGGCCTTGGGTTAGCGGGCCGTAAATGGGCTATATGCGAACAGGCCATTAACAGGCTTTCCATGGGCCGGCCCGCCACCTTTTGACCAAGCCAAACGGGCCGGCCTTTTCACAGGAATGGTCTTCTGTTGGGCCGTGCCACGTGTCGACGTATCATAGGCGCCTTCTGTCCAATGAGTGGATGACATCTGTCCGAACGATGAGTCGACACGTGTTTCCTCCAGCTAATGATGATTTTACACGTGGAAAATCCCCATTGGCCGGGGCTGTTAACGGGTTATCGGATCCAAAACCCGACCCGATAGATTAACGGCGTTCCGTTACGGTGGATGCCACGTGTCGGTCACCCTTGACGAAAGCACTTCTGTGACGCGCGATTTATCGTCATGGAAGTGGACACTTCCGTGATGATAATTTTGGTAATGTCATGGAACACTTCTACGACAGCACAAGTATGACTATCTTGATTCTGTCATAAATTTGTCATGGATGTACATGCATGACAAAAAACGCGACCTACTATGACAAACACGTATCATCACGGAAGTGTATTTTTTTTGTAGTGATCGTTGTTGGTAAGATCTTGATTAATTCATTTACAGCCCTTGTTCTTTTTGACACTGGTGCATCACATTCATTCATATCAAGGGGGTTTGTGGATAAGTTTAAGTTGTCAACCGTAGCCCTTAAAACACCAATGTTAGTGGGTTCCCCAGGATCACAGTGTACGGCTAGTCGGGGATGTTTTCAGTTGCCGTTGGCCATAGGGAGACACGTTTTCCCCACATACCTCATCATCCTAGAATCACAAGGATTGGACGTAGATCTAGGCATGGACTGGCTATACAAGTATGAAGGGAATATTGATTGTGCTCATAAGTCAATTCTTCTGACCACCCCAGATGGAAAACGGATCAAGTATATGGCGAGGCATACGCCAAGGAGGACTCAGATGAATTCTCTTTCAAGAGTTGTTCAGGAGGAAGTACCAGTTGTGAAGGATTATCCTGATGTTTTCCCAGAGGAATTGCCCGGCATGCACTACTGCAGGATACTGCTAACGCGACACTACGATCAGAGACCCTTTGCCAAAATTGCGTGCGATGCAATAATCGCAAACGGTGGTGTAAAAAACCCGTCAAAAAGGTGCAAAACGTTTGCGATGGCGGAGCCATCAAACACGGTTCAGATTTTAGTTGCGTGTGTGATGCAGGGCACATGGTTAATCCATTCAAACTGTCTGTGATGAGGCCAAACAACAGAAACGGGCAGCCATAACAATGTGTGTGCGATGCAAGACACACGGTTAATCCATTATAACTGTTTGCGATGAGGTAGAACAACAGAAACGGGTAGCCATATCAATGTGTGTGTGATATACGGCATACGGTTAACTCGGACGAACTGTTTTCGATTAGGGAACACAACAGAAACGATTCAACTTAACAAGATGTGTGTGATATGCGGCATACAGTTCACATGGATGAACTGTTTGCAATGAGCCAAAAGAACACAAACGAGCCGTGTAAACAAGATGTGTGTGATACATGGCAAACAGCCGACTCGGATGAACTATTTGTGATGAGAAATTACAACACATACGGTCAATACAGTTACTTCATGTGTGATTCTGTGTGTACAAAAAAACTTTGAAAAATGCAAAGTAGTTTCTTGCGGTAGCCAGGAGTATCGCACACGATGCGTCTGCGAGTACTCGTGTGTGATGATTAGTATGTTACACATACGTTTCCTTATGTTAACATGTGTGTGAATTTGCAATATGGACAGTTAATATGCAAATGCCTTCTGGACATCGGGCACACGCTTAAACTCAGTGGACTATGTACGATACTAATAGTTTCCATGAAAAATTATGAACATGGGTAACAACATTTGAGTAACATATATATAGTGGTTACACTATTCGACAAAAGGAGGATCTTCATAACATGGTTTTGACAACCATATGGTCCATATCTACATACTTAACATAGTAACAACTATCACATTTTAAGAGGCTAAGGGCCAACAACCATATGGTCCATATCTACATACTTAACATATATAGTAACAACTAGCACATTTTAAGAGGTGAGGGCCAACAACCACAACTATCCACTGGAAGCAGCTTGATCACGGTGACTCGGCATCTCGTCAATGCAAAGGAAGAGCCCTCCTGTGCCTTGGTAGAGCATGAGTAGAACAGTGTCTCCAATTTTCCAATATGGATGCATTGCCACGAGAAGCGAGAACTTGTTAATTTGAATGGTTCCATTTCTGCGGGAAATGCAGTACCTTGCAATCACTTTGGCGTTATTAGCAGGCACAAGTGTAATTCGACCACGCCGGGAAATTGATTCAGGAACTGCTACAGGCGGCAATTTCTGTTGACATGTAGAATAAAAATCAATTGTAACATATCGTTGAAGATATATATATTTTATGAGCATCAACATTAAAATAAGACTTTCTACCAGCGTTTTGTGCACACAATTGGTCTTGTTCAGTGTGTGCACCATAGGTCTAATTAATCCCATCCAAAATCCAGCGTTCATACGTGTGCTATCTCTGTCAGATTATCAACAAAGTTTATGACATGCTTCAAGTCCTTCCAGTGAAATTTGGTACGCTTAGTAACATACAGATCGTTCACTATGCATCCAACATATCCTGCTTAAATGGTGGAAATGTATTATTTGTTTAAAACATGGCAGAAGAATATATAGTGCGCACAAATTGGTAAATATAATTTGTTACTACCTAGGAACGGAGTCAAAAATATGATATCACAATTGGTTGCTTAAATAGTGATCAATTGGTTGCTTAAATAGTAATATGAAAGCATGGAGAAAGTTGAAAGGACACTAACCTCGATCAGACTTTGATCGGCTGCTGATGTTGGGGAAGTAAACATCCATGTTAATTAGGCCAGGTTGTGGTGCACGCACTAGAATTTTATTGCTAGCTTTCAGTTCATAACACTTAGAAATTTTTCTCCAAAGGTCTGCATTAAAATAGGAGTGACCACCTTTATCAAGTCTTACGCTAACCATCATTGTAAATCAATGCTGCGTTGTCAATATGACATCCTGGGAGTCATCAGCAAAGTAAAGCCCAAGATTTCCTTCTACTCCTATTCTTGCAAAGCAAGGGATGTACTGCTTGAAACGAAAATTAAGATCGTAAATTAGATATATTGAAATAACACGGCAAGATGCAAATATGGGAGTAACTGATAGAACAGATCAATATATAGATGAAAGCAAAGTACAAAAATATAGAATTAAAATAGATAATGTAACAAAGATTTGATGCAAATATATAGATAATGTAGCAACAGACGGTATATGTTCACAAATTTAGGCCATGCCGACCGTGGTAGGTTGAGATTGAACATACCGAGTGCTTCCTGAAGTCATCCGGAATGGTGAGATAGAACTTCGTTTCCAACTGGCCACGACAACTGTTGCCCGATTTGTGATCGCACTGTGGACACATGAATGAACACCCACGAATCATCTAGAACAAAAATGACTCCATGGCAATTTCCGCCGGTTGATTAACAGCGACGGGCGGACTGCTATAAGAGATGAGTGAATATTTCACTAATTAAGTTGATTACCTTCTCCATGAGAAAAATCCTCGGCCCAATCCTGCAGAAAACCCCAGTCGACCAGAGTCTAGAATGTCAGTGCAGATAGGTGGAGGAAAGCGGTAGGGGTGAAATCCCGTGCCGTTTGGAGCGCGACCTACGCCCGCCGCCAACAGCCGTCCAGCTTAGGGTGCAGAGTTGCGGAGGAGTCTGCGGCGAGTGAGTGGGGACAAAGTGGGCGAGGGTTTTATTTTTTCCTTTTGTATGTGTGAGTGAACACACACGGTTCACAGAGGTGACGAAGATGAATCGTGTGCGACAGTAAATCAACGAGATTGAATGGGAATCGAAATTTCCTTTGTCCTTCATCCATGAGTTTTTTTTCTATGATGAACATAAACCCTGCTAATCACCGTGTTCAAATTTGACACTTTTCCTAGTTCATTTACAATATTTAGGGGATTATGTGCATTTTGTAGGCATTAATGCACATAATTCAAATTCAAACAATTGGTGCTTGAAAAGGTGCAGAAGAACGGTCTGGAAAAACCATACTCGTGGTATTTAGTAATTTCTCAAGCCTTTTACAAGGAATGGGCAGAGATTTCAATGGAATGTGTGGCAATAGTCAACCACAAACGCGTCATTTACTGGGTTAACCGAGGAAGTTCAATGCTTTCGAGAGGGAAATCACCAAGATTGAAGGGGAATCCAAATTTCCGTCCTAGTTTGTCATTCAGTTTTTTCCAACGATCAACATACCGCCTCAAATGCAATGTGTTCAAATTTGACATTTTTCAAACTCATTTACCATATTTAGGGGATTATGTGCATTTTCTAGGCATTAATTATGCACATAATGCAAATTCGAACAATCGATGCATGAAAAGGTGCACAAGAATGGTCTGGAAAACCATGCTCGTGCTATTTAGTACATTCTTGTGCCTTTTACAAGGAATGGGCTGATATTTCAAGGAAATGTGTGGCAATAGTCAACCATAAACCCGTCGTTTACTGGGTTAACAACTATGCAAAAATGAAATACATGCTTGGAAAACATGACGCCTGGTATGGTGCCATGGTATGACCTCACCGTGCCCTGGTAAAAATGTCGTCATGCACGCCTTTCATAAATCGAACCATCACCGAGGAAGTTTCATGGTTTCGAGGGGGAAATCACCAAGATTGAAGGGGGATCCAAATTTCCTTTGTCCTTTGCCCACGAGTTTTTTCTATGATGAACATACAACCTGCAAATCACCGTGTTCAAATTTGGCACTTTTTCGGGTTCATTTGCCATATTTAGGGGATTATGTGCATTTTCTAGGCATTAATGCACATAATTCAAGTTCAAACAATCGGTGCATGAAAGGGTCCACAAGAATGGCCTGCAAAACCATGCTCGTGTCATTAAGTAAATTCTCATGCCTTTTACAAGGAATGGACAGATATTTCGATGAAATGTGTGGCGATAGTCAACCACAAATGTTTGTTTGTTGGGTTTTCAACTATAGAAAAAATGAAATAAATGCTTAAAAAACATAACGCCTGGCATGGTGACATGGTATGACCACACCATGCCCTGGTAAAAATTCGAGAAGGTCTGGCTTATGTCGCCATGCACGCCCTTCATAAGTTGAACCCTCACACGGGAAGTTCCATGCTTTTGAGAGGGAAATCCCGAAGATTGATGGGGAATCCAAATTTCCGTCCTAGTTTGTTATTTATTTATTTTTCCAACGATCAAAATACCGCCTCAAATGCAACGTGATCAAATTTGACATTTTTCCGGGCTCATTTACCATATTTAGGGGATTATGTGCATTTTCTAGGCATTAATGGACATAATTCAAATTCGAACAATCGGTGCATGAAAAGGTGCACAAGAACAGTCTGGAAAACCATGCTCGTGTTATTTAGTACATTCTCATGCCTTTTACAAGGAATGGGCACATATTTCAAGGAAATGTGTTGCAATAGTCAACCATAAACGCGTCGTTTACTGGGTTAACAACTATACAAAAAATGAAACACATGGTTGGAAAACAGGGCGCCTGCCGTGGTGCCATGGTATGGCCTCACCATGCCCTGGTAAAAATTGGAGAATGTTTTCCTTATGTCGAGATGCACGCCTTTCATAAATCGAACCATCACCGAGGAAGTTTCATGGTTCCGAGGGGGAAATCACCAAGATTGAAGGGGGATCCAAATTTCCTTTGTACTTTGTCCACGAGATTTTTTCTACGATGAACATACAACCTACAAAACACCGTGTTCAAATTTGGCACCTTTCCGGGTCATTTGCCATATTAATGGGATTATGTGCATTTCCTAGGCATTAATGCACATAATTCAAGTTCAAACAATTGGTGCATGAAAGGGTGCACAAGGACGGCCTGGAAAAACCATGCTCGCGCCATTTAGTAAATTCTCATGCGTTTTACGAGGGAGGGACAGATATTTCAATGAAATGTGTGGCAATAGTCAACCACAAACGTTTGTTTATTAGGTTTTCAACTATAGAAAAACGCCTGGCATGGTGTGCCATGGTATGACCTCACCATGCACTGGTAAAAATTAGAGAAGGTTTGGCTTATCTCGTCATGCACGGCTGAGGGAGTCCTGGACTAGGGGGTGTCTGGATAGCCGAACTATCATCACGGCCGGACTCCAAGACTATGAAGATACAAGATTGAAGACTTCGTCTCGTGTCCGGATGGGACTTTCCTTGGCGTGGAAGGCAAGCTTGGCGATACGGATATGTAGATCTCCTACCATTGTAACCGACTCTGTGTAACCCAAACATATCCGGTGTCTATATAAACCGGAGGGTTTTAGTCCGTAGGGAGAACAACAATCATACCATAGGCTAGCTTCTAGGGTTTAGCCTCCTTGATCTCGTGGTAGATCTACTCTTGTACTATCCATATCATCAATATTAATCAAGCAGGAGTAGGGTATTACCTCCATCGAGAGGGCCCGAACCTGGGTAAAAACATTGTGTCCCTTGTCTCCTATTACCATCCGCCTAGACGCACAGTTCGTGACCCCCTACCCGAGATCCGCCGGTTTTGACACCGACATTGGTGCTTTCATTGAGAGTTCCTCTTTGTCGTCACCGATAGGCCCGATGGCTCCTTCGATCATCAACAACGACGCGGTCCAAGGTGAGACTTTTCTCCCGGACAGATCTTCGTATTCGGCAGCTTTGCACTGTGGGCCAATTCGCTTGGCCATCTGGAGCAGATCGAAAGCTACGCCCCTGGCCATCAGGTCAGATTTGGAAGTTTGAACTATACGGCCGATGTCCGTGGAGACTCGATCTTCGACGGATACGAGCCGCAGCCAAGCGTGCCGCACTGTCTCGATGGGCATGATCTAGCTCGAAATTTAACAAAGGCTCCCGAGGCCGCACCAAAGATCCGCTCCGACCCTTAATCCGGAGCCGGATTCCCCGGTCGAGGACGAGTGGTTGGACACCGCCTCGGGGGCTACGATCTCTACGGAGATTGAGCCGAACTCCATCCTTGTCCTTTGCGAAGACCTTGACTCCAGGGTGCCGGACTCCTCTCCGGACTCCGAACCCTCTGCGCCCCTGCCAATCAAATCCGATCGGGCGCAGGTCATGGAGTTCACTGCCGCGGACATCTTTCAGCACTCGCCCTTTGGTGACATCCTGAATTCACTAAAGTCTCTCTCTTTATCCGGAGAGCCATGGCCGGACTACGGTCAGGAAGGTTGGGATACGGACGACGAAGAAATTCAACGCCCACCCACCACCCACTTCGTAGCCACTGTCGAAAGCTTACACGACGTGCTCGATTTCGACTCCGAAGACATCAACGGTATGGACGACGATGTAGGAGACAACCATGAACCAGCACCTATAGGATGTTGGAAACATCTTTCGCACGATATTTTTTATTTTTTAAACTAAGTTCCTCTCTTTTACAGATGAACAACGTGCTACACCCGTCCAGGATACGGCACAACGGAGATACAGGCGCAGACGTGCAGTAGGGACCCGTTGCAAGGATTCTTTTCAGATTAAGACCCTGCATAAACCTTTTTTACTGTCTCTTGTTGATATACATCCCCCGGTTTCTTACTATAACCGAGGAGGAGGCTGGCGTTTTGGCATTGGCCGCACCAGAATTCTTGCGCGTACCTGGACACCAGGGGCTTAGGGCATTATTCTGCCTGTTTTTATAAAGACCGAATACCTTAGGGAGTATTCGGCATCTCGAGTTACGCCTTATATGCATCAGCTCCGAATCATGTCTTTGGTCAAATGTTGGGTTTGCCCGGCTCCTGTGTTTTGCTGCCTTACGTTCCGTTTTATCGGCTAACGCGGCACTAGGAGAACTACTGCGATTGTGCCCCGGTTCGGCCGGGCGAGCACCTCAGTAGAGAAAGCCGAAAACTGACTGTCATGATATAGCGAGAGACTGGTCAACCACTCGATGACTCATCAAAATGTTTAGAATTCCTCCGCACTAACGAAGGACCGGTTTTCGGTCAGGCACATACGCACCCCGAATTCGGGAGAGTGCGGTACCCCCAGGGGCTATATAGTAGCCCCACCCTCGAACTCCTATGGCTAAGTGAAAGTGATAAAGCATTATAATCCGGTTGCCTAGTTTGGTACGCTACCACCTCCTCAACAGGACCAAGACGTTGGATTAAGTGTGAAAAAGCGCCTTCTTTGCAAACACCCCCGCACTATGTGCGTGGGGGCTGAAGCCAATGACTGCCATCTTTCAGGTTATATATACATATACATAAACGGCCGCACAGGGAGTAGTTTACTACTTGAACGCACAAGTATAAAAAGCTCTTATATCATATTGAAACATTGTTTTCACATATCATACATGTCATTTAAAACATAATATCCTTCGAGCGCTGCGTCTCTATTAAACGAGCGCCCTGCAGGCCTTCCTCAAAGTAGTGCTCGGCAGGCACTCGGCTTCTGTCTGAATCTTGGGATGCAACGCCGGTGGCCTTCATATCTGCCCAGTATGTCTTGGCATGGGCCAGAGCCATCGGCGCTCCCTCAATACACACCGACCGCTTTATTGCGTCGATACGCGGTACCGCACCAAGGAACTGCTGCACTAAACCAAAATAACTCTTCGCCTGGGGTCCGCCCAGCCACAAATGAGTCATGACATGCTTCATGGCAAGTCCGGATAGTCGATTCAGCTCGGCCCATTCGGCCAACCGATTGGTCAATGGAAGAAGACGCTCCGGACTATGGAATTGCGACCAATATAGCTCTTCCCTTCTGTGCCCTTACGGCCTCGGAAGTGCTCAATCAGCGTCCATAACGCCGCCGCTAAGTCCAGATAAGCATCCTCCGAACTCTACAACTTGTCCAATTGAGCATACTTTGGATCTGTATATTTCCTCCGCAGCAGAAACTGTTTTCAAGCCGCAATTGCCCCGGCCTGACTCAGCTCCTCCTTGGCAGCTCTAAAAGCGAACGGGCATCCTTGGATTCGGCGGCCTTTTTCAGCCCTCTTGCTCCGGCTTGACGTTCTTTTCAAGAACCTCGCAGCGATCGGTAGTATTCTTCAACTTTCCGCCATATCGGCCATTTCCTCTTCTTGGCAATGAGCAGCCCATTTGGCTTTTAGCTCTTCGACCGCCCTTAAAGCGGCCGACATTACTATTTCTGGCTTGCTCTTTCGCCGGGCGAAGTTCCGCGCAGCTCCTCCACAGCAGCGGCACCATCTGCATTAAGCATACAAATAGTAAGACATGGGCGTCAAGCTCCCTTACCGTGTGTCCGCGAGAAGTCGCATACCTTGTGACTCGTCAAACCGTTTATTGACCAGCGCGATGTCCGCATCCGTTTCGTCAAGTTGCCGCTTTAGTTCGGCATATTCATCAGTCCGGCTGGCCACCGGACGCCCCGCCACCTGTTTAGGAGCGGCAACATGTTATAACTGAGATTTTGATCCTCGGCACGCAGTCAATTTTGACAGCATACCGAGTCTCAGGGGCTACTATCTATACAGGGCGCATTCTATATGCATAACTGTCAGAAGGTACATCATTTTTGCGTACCTCGAACCCGTCAGTAAGCTTCTGACGGCTTCATGCAATCCGCTCTCCGCGGATGCAATTCTTTCAATCACCGTACCCATTAGAGCACGGTGATCTTACGAGATAACCGCCGCCCGAGCAGATCCTTCAGACTCCTCCGACCGCACACCACTTGGCGCTGGACCTTCCGGCCCTGCCGGACTTGGGGAACCCTCATGACGACACCTCAGGGTCGTCCGCCTCGCATGAGGGTGCGACAGGTGGAGGCGTTTCGCTCTCCATCATCTCCGAAAGAAGATCCCTTGAAGACGAGCTCTGCTGAGAAGGGCTGAGGTCCGAACTACAAGGTACAATTTCTGTTATCTTAATAAATAAATACAGGGATGATCCTTATTTACAAGACCCCTTCTTTTTACTTACGGCTCGCTGGAGGGCTGATCCCCTTGGGTAAATAGTGCGGCTGGGTTACTTCCCAGCGCCGGACTCTCTGACGAAGATTCCTTTTCCCTCTTTGAGGCCTTGACCTTCGGATCTTCCGAAGCGGTCCTCTTCTCTCCTCGAAATATGGGACTTTTAATCCCTCCTTCCTTGATAGCCTCCTTCGTAAAGGTAGTTGCTTCCCCGCTCCCCCCTTCGCCTTCTTCAAAGGGTGCGGCCTTCAACATCTTGGTCAGCATGGGATCCGGCGTGGTCTCACGGGAGGAGCCGGACACCTTATTAACTTTGCCTTGGCTATCCACTCATGTTCAAGAAACGGCTCCTTTAAAGGGCATATATATATGAATGAATGAACAGCTTGTCCGGTTACAGGACTACTTACTTGAGTATCTGGGCGATTGCAGCTTAGTCCTGCGTCCTCAGTCAGGTCCGGACACTTCTCTTGTGATCCGAAGAACAGTTTATACATCTCCACGGGCGCCGTGCCCATAAAATTTTAGAGAGCTCGTGGTCCCTCCGGATTAAATTCCCACAGGCGGAGGGGGCGACGTTTGCAGGGCAGAAGGTGTCGGATCAGCATAACCTGCGCTACGGCAACCAGATTGATCTCTCTTTCTTGGAGGTCTCGAATACGGCCCTGCAGCAAAGGAACGTCCTTGGACGGCCCCTAGTCGAGCCCCTTGTTGACCCCCTCGACGCCACCATTGTGGTGGACCTGAGCGGAAGGCAGGGAGCGCCGCCCATTTGGTGCCCCTGGGAGCGGTGATATAAAACCACTCCTGTTGCCACAAACCAAGCTCCTCTTGAAAAGAGCCCTCGGGCCACAGAGCATTCGCACGTTTGCTTATGACCGCCCCTCCGCACTCTGCTTGTTGCCCCTCGATCATTTTTGGCTCCACCTTGAAAGTCTTGAGCCACAATCCAAAGTGGGGGGTAATATGGAGGAAGGCCTCACATACTACAATGAATGACGAGATATGGAGGATGGACTCCGGATTCAAGTCATGGAAATACATCCCATAATAAAACATGAGCCCCCGCACAAAGGGATCCGTCGGGAAGCCTAAACCCCGAAGGAAGTGAGACACGAACACCACGTTCTCGCTGGGCTCGGAGTGGGAATGACCTGCCTGGAGCAGGCAGCCTATGCGATATCTCGCGGTTAGATACCGGCGTCTCGCAGCTTTAGCACATCTTCTTACGTGACGGAGGAAGACATCCATCGGCCGTCTTGGCGGAGCCGACATCGTCGAAGGTCCGGAGCGCCTAAATCTGAAGCTTTGGGTGTTAGAACTCGAGCGAGGCGAACTTCGATGGAGGGTGTAAAAAGAAGAGGGCCTTGGTCTCATTATAAAGAGGTTGAATACCAAGAGCCCACCCGTGGTCGATTAGGACTCGCCTTTGATAGAGGTCGGCGTGCGGCCAGACGCAGTTGGGTTACCCACGTCCGTATTGATGGGAATCCCGGAATAAGGGGGCATGATCTACGCTTTGATAAGACGTGCCAAGGAATCCGCCTCGCTAAACGCGCTAAGGTGGAACGGCAAAAAAATGATTCATATAAAGGCCTGGCCGTGGTGTGATGTCGCGCTGCGGAATACGTCAGCAGATCTGTGAAAAAGTTATTCTCTCTACGGTGGTATGTGGAACTTGTTTTGCAGAGCCGGACACTATCCTGGTGTTCAAAACCTTCTATGAAGTATTCGGAGGAGGAACCCGCCTAGCAATGCCGAAGACAAAATGCGCCACGGACTCATCGTCATTGCAGCCTGGTTCGTGGGCTCTTGAGGGAGTCTGGACTAGGGGTGTCCGGATAGCCGAACTATCATCACGGCCGGACTCCAAGACTATGAAGATACAAGATTGAAGACTTCGTCCCGTGTCCGGATGGGACTTTCCTTGGCGTGGAAGGCAAGCTTGGCGTCTGGATATGTAGATCTCCTACCATTGTAACCGACTATGTGTAACCCTAACCTATCCCAAGGGTGTCTATATAAACCGGAGGGTTTTAGTCCGTAGGGGACGAACAACAATCATACCATAGGCCAGCTTCTAGGGTTTAGCCTCCTTGATCTCGTGGTAGATCTACTCTTGTACTACCCATATCATCAATATTAATCAAGCAGGAGTAGGGTATTACATCCATCGAGAGGGCCCAAACCTGGGTAAAAACATCGTGTCCCTTGTCTCCTGTTACCATCCGCCTAGACGCACAGTTCGGGACCCCCTACCCGAGATCCGCCGGTTTTGACACCGACAACGGCCTTCATAAATCGAACCATCACCAAATAAGTTCCACGCTTTCGAGAGGGAAATCGCCAAGATTGAAGGGGAATCCAAATTTTCTTCGTTCTTTGCCCTGGAGTTTTTTTTCTACGATGAACAAACACCATGCAAATCACCGTGTTCAAATTTGGCATTTTTTCGGGCTCATTTGCCATATTTAGAGGATCATGTGCATTTTCTAGGCATTTAGCGCATATAAATCCAATCCAGCTACAGTTGCACGGGTGTGATGTGAGGGACGTGTATTGCCGTTTGATCGCGGCGCATCCTATGATGCACACGCGCGATCCGCGTTGCTAGGATTCCGGCCAATCATAATGCAACACACAATAGGCTCAGCGCACACTGTTCCGGAAGCGACGGAGATGAACCGTGTGCGATAATGAACAAGCAAAATTGTAAGGAAAGCCAAATTTCTGTTGCCGTTAGTCGTTGAGCTCTTAAATACCACCTCACTATACGGTTGCCCGGCCCCTCCGTCCCAAAGCTCTCTCCAGGCGTCGTCCATGGCACCGCGCCGCACAGTAACTGGTAAGGAAGCGATGGCATTGTTGGGGAACGTAGTAATTTTCAAAAAATTTCCTACGATCACGCAAGACCATGGTGATGGCATAGCAACGAGAGGGAAGAGTGTCCGCCCACGCACTCGTGAGACCGAAAGCGAAGCGTTATAACAACGCGGTTGATGTAGTCAGCACGTCTTCACGATCCGACCGATCCAAGCACCGAACGCACGGCACCTCCGGAAGTTACGCACACGTTCATTTCGATGACGATCCCGGACTCCGATCCAGCAAAGTGTCGGGATGAGTTCCGTCGACGACGGCGTGGTGACGATGTTGATGCTCCACCGACGCAGGCTTCGCCTAAGCTCCGCTGACGATATGACTTCTCCGCGCAGGCTTCGCCTAAGCTCCGCGACGATATGACCGAAGTGGAATATGGTGGAAGCGGGCACCGCACTGCGGCTAAGGAAAGATCCGTAGATAAACTTGTGTGTTATTGGGTGCCCCTGCCCCGTATATAAAGGAGCCAAGGGGAGGTGGCGGCCCAAGGGAGGAGGCGCGCAAGGAGTCCTACTCCCTCGGGAGTAGGACTCCCCTCAATCCTAGTTGGATTAGGATTCCGGAGGAAAGAGAGAGAGGGGGCGGCCCACCTTTCCTAGTCCTAATAGGACTAGGGGAAGGGGGGCGCCACCTAGGGCTGCCCTTCTCCTTTCCTCCAAGGCCCACTATGGGCCCATGTAGTTCCCGGGGGTTCGGTAACCTCCGGTACTCCGGTAAATTCCCGATTTCACTCGGAACCTTTCCGATGTCCAAATGTAGGCTTCCAATATATCAATCTTTATGTCTCGACCATTTCGAGACTCCTCGTCATATCCGTGATCACATCCGGGACTCCGAACAAACTTCGGTGCATCAATACTTATAAACTCATAATGAACTGTCATCGAAACGTTAAGCGTCACGGACCCTACGGGTTCGAGAACTATGTAGACATGACCTAGAATCATTCTCGGTCAATAACCAATAGCGGAACCTGGATGCCCATATTGGTTCCTACATATTCTACGAAGATCTTTATCGGTCAAACCGCATAACGACATACGTTGTTCCCTTTGTCATCGGTATGTTACTTACCCGAGATTCGATCGTCGGTATCCAATACCTAGTTCAATCTCATTACCGGTAAGTCTCTTTACTCGTTCCGTAATACATCATCTCACAACTAACTCATTAGTTGTAATGCTTGCAAGGCTTAAGTGATGTGTATTACCGAGAAGGCCTGGAGATACCTCTCCGACAATTGGAGTGACAAAACCTAATCTCAAATACGCCAACCCAACAAGTACCTTTGGAGACACCTGTAGTACTCCTTTATAATCACCCGATTACGTTGTGGACGTTTGGTAGTACCCAAAGTGTTCCTCCGTAAACGGGAGTTGCATAATCTCATAGTTATAGGAACATGTATGGGTCATGAAGAAAGCATTAACATACTACACGATCAAGTGTTAAGCTAACGGAATGGGTCATGTCAATCAGATCATTCAACTAATGATGTGACCTTGTTGATCAAATAACAACTCCTTGTTCATGGTTAGGAAACATAACCATCTTTGATTAACAAGCTAGTCAAGTAGAGGCATACTAGTGACATACTTTTTGTCTATATATTCACGCATGTATTATGTTTCCGGTTAATACAATTCTAGCATGAATAATAAACATTTATCATGATATAAGGAAATAAATAATAACTTTATTATTGCCTCTAGGGCATATTTCCTTCAGTCTCCCACTTGCACTAGAGTCAATAATCTAGTTCACATCGCCATGTGATTTAACATCAATAGTTCACATCTATATGTGGTTAACACCCATAGTTCACATCGACATGTGACCAACACCCAAAGGGTTTACTAGAGTCAGTAATCTAGTTCACATCGCTATGTGATTAACACCCAAAGAGTACTAAGGTGTGATCATGTTTTGCTTGTGAGATAATTTTAGTCAACGGGTCTCATACATTCGTGAGCCGTGAGTATTTTACAAATTTATATGTCTACAATGTTCTGCACGGAGCTACTCTAGCTAATTGCTCCCACTTTCAATATGTATCCAGATTGAGATTCAAAGTCATCTAGATTAGTGTTAAAACTTGAATCGATGTAACCCTTTACGACGGGCTCTTTTATCACCTCCATAATCGAGAAATATTTCCTTAGTCCTCACTAAGGATGTCTTTGACCAATGTCCGATGATCTACTCCTAGATCACTATTGTACTCCTTGCCAAATTTGGAGCAAGGTATACAATAGGTCCGGTACATAGCATAGCATACTTTATAGAACCTATGATCGAGGCATAGGGAATGACTTTCATTCTCTTTTCTATTTTCTCGCCGTGGTCGGGATTTGAGTCTTACTCAATTTCATACGTTTTTGCAACACAGGCAAGAACTTTTCTTTGACTGCTCCATTTTGAACTACTTCAAAATCTTGACAAGGTATGTATTTATTGAAAAACTTATCAAGCGCCTTGATCTATCTCTATAGATCTTGATGCTCAATATGTAAGCAGCTTCACCGAGGTCCTTCTTTGAAAAACTCCTTTCAAATACTCCTTTATGCTTTGCAGAATAATTCTACATTATTTCCGATCAACAATATGTCATTCACATATACTTATCGTAAATGTAGTGCTCCCACTCACTTTCTTGTAAATACAGCCTTTCCAAAAGTGCATATAAAATCATATGCTTCGATCAACTTTATCAAAGCGTATATTCCAACTCTAAGATGCTTGCACCAGTCCATAGATGGATCGCTGGAGCTTGCATATTTTGTTAACACCTTTAGGATCGACAAAACCTTCTGGTTGCATCATATACAACTCTTCTTTAATAAATCCATTAAGGAATGCAGTTTTTACATCCATTTGCCAGATTTCATAAAGTGTGGCAATTGCTAACATGATTCGGACAGACTTTTAAGCATCGATACGAGTGAGAAAATCTCATTGTATTCAACATCTTGAACTTTGTCAAAAACCTTTTTCGACAAGTCTAGCTTTGTAGATAGTAACACTATTATCAGCGTCCGTCTTCCTCTTGAAGATCCATTTATTTAACATGGCTTGTCGATCATCGAGCAAGTCGATCAAAGTCCATACTTTGTTCTCTTACATGGATCATATCTCAGATTTTATGGTCTCGAGCCATTTCGCGGAATCTGGGCTCATCATCGCTTCCTCATAGTTCGTAGGTTCGCCATGGTCAAGTAACATGACTTCCAGAATAGGATTACCGTACCACTGCAGTGCGTATTTTACTCTGGTTGACCACGAGGTTCAAGAGTAACTTGATCTCAAGCTTCATGATCATCATCATTAGTTTCTTCACTAATTGGTGTAGTTGTCACAGGAACCATTTCTTGTGATGAACTACTTTCCAATAAGGGAGCAGAATCTGATTATCTCATCAAGTTCTACTTTCCTCCCACTCACTTCTTTCGAGAGAAACTCCTTTCTCTAGAAAGGATCCGAATTTAGCAACGAAAATCTTGCCTTCAGATCTGTGATAGAAGGTGTACCCAACAGTTTCCTTTGGGTATCCTATGAAGACACATTTTTCCGATTTGGGTTTGAGCTTATCGGTGAAACTTTTTCACATAAGAATCGCAGCCCCAAACTTTAAGAAAGCGTCAACTTGGGTTTCTTGCTAAACCACGCTCAGATGTTGTCGTCTCAACGGATTTAGATGGTGCCCTATTAAACGTGAATGCAGCTGTCTCTAATGCATAACCCCAAAACGATAGTGGTAAACTGATAAGAGATATCATAGATCGCACCATATCCAATAAAGTGCGGTTACGACTTTCGGACACACCATTATGCTGTGGTGTTCCATATGGCATGAGTTGCGAAACTATTTCACATTGTTTCAAATGAAGACCAAACTCAGAACTCAAATATTTATCTCCACGATCAAATCGCAGAAACTTTATTTTCTTGTTACGATGATTTTCCACTTCACTCTGAAATTCTTTGAACTTTTCAATTATTTCAGAATTATGTTTCATCAAGTAGATATACCCATATCTGCTCAAATCATCTTGTGAAGGTCGAAAATAACGATACTTGCCACGAGCATCAACACTCATTGAATCGCATACATCGGTATGTATTATTTCCAATAAGTCAAGAGCTTGTTCCATTGTTCCGGAGAACGGAGTTTTAGTCATCTTGCCCAAAAGGCACGGTTCGCAAGCATCAAATGATTCATAATCAAGTGATTCCAAAACCCATCGGCATGGAGTTTCTTCATGCGCTTTACACCGATATGACCCAAACGGCGATTACCACAAACAAGTTGCACTATCATTATTAACTTTGCATCTTTTGGTTTCAATATTATGAATATGTGTATCACTATGATCGAGATCCAATGAACCATTTTCATTGGGTGTATAACCATATAAGGTTTTATTCATGTAAATGTAACAACAATTTATTCTCTTACTTAAATGAATAACCGTATTGCAACAAAACATGATCAAATCATATTTATGCTCAACACCAAATAACACTTATTTAGGTTCCACACTAATCCCGAAAGTATAGGGAGTGTGCGATGATGATCATATCAATTTTGGAACTACTTCCAACACTCATCGTCACTTCCCCTTCAACTAGTCTCTGTTTATTCTGTAACTCCTGTTTCGAGTTACTAATCTTAGCAACCGAACAAGTATTAAATACTCAGGGGCTACTATAAACACTAGTAAGGCACATATCAATAACCTGTATATCAAATATACCCTTTCACTTTGCCATCCTTCTTATCCACCAAATATTCAGGGTAGCTCCGCTTCCGGTGACCAGTTCCATTGCAGCAAAAGTACTTAGTCTCGTGCTTAGGTCCGGACTTGGGCTTCTTCACCGAGTAGCAACTTGCTTGCCGTTCTTTTGAAGTTCCCATTCTTCCCTTTGCCCTTTTCCTTGAGACTAGTGGTCTTGTCAATCATCAACACTTGATGCTCTTTTCTTGATTTCTACCTTCGTCGATTTCAGCATCACGAAGAGCTTGGGAATTACTTTTGTCATCCCTTGCATATTATAGTTCATCACGAAGTTCTACTAACTTGGTGATGGTGACTAGAGAATTACATCAATCACTATCTTATCCGGAAGATTAAATCCCACTTGATTCAAGCGATTGAAGTACCTGACAATCTGAGAACATGCTCACTAGTTGAGCGATTCTCCTCCATCTTTTAGCTATAGAACTTGTTGGAGACTTCATATCTCTCAACTCGGGTATTTGCTTGAAATATTAACTTCAACTCCTGGAACATCTCATATGGTCCATGACGTTCAAAACGTCTTTGAAGTCCCGATTCTAAGCCATTTAAGCATGGTGCACTAAACTATCAAGTAGTCATCATATTGAGCTAGCTAAACGCTCATAACGTGCGCATCCGCTTCCTGCATTAGGTCATCACCTAGCGGTGCATCAAGGACATAATTCTTACGTGCAGCAATGAGGATAAACCTCAGATCACGGATCCAATCCGCAATATTGCTACTAACATTTTTCAATACAATTTTCTCTAGGAACACATATAAAACATAGGGAAGCAACCACGCGAGCTATTGATCTACAACATAATTTGCAAAATACTACCAGGACTAAGTTCATGATAAATTAAAGTTCAATTAATCATATTACTTAAGAACTCCCACTTAGACAGACATCTCTCTAGTCATCTAAGTGATCACGTGATCCAAATCAACTAAACCATAACCGATCATCACGTGAGATGGAGTAGTTTTCAATGGTGAACATCTTATGTTGATCATATCTACTATATGATTCACGCTCGACCTTTCGGTCTCCGTGTTCCGAGGCCATATCTGTTATATGCTAGGCTCGTCAAGTTTAACTCGAGTATTCTGCGTGCGCAACTGTTTTGCACCCGTTGTATTTGAACGTAGAGCCTATCACACCCGATCATCACGTGGTGTCTCAGCACGAAGAACTTTCGCAACGGTGCATACTCAGGGAGAACACTTCTTGATATGGTCATCATCATCTTGTGCTTGTGATCTCCATCGCCGAAGCACCGTCATGATCACCATCGTCACCGGCGCGACACCTTGATCTCCATCGTAGCATCGTTGTCGTCTCGCCAACTATTGCTTCTACGACTATCGCTACTACTTAGTGATAAAGTAAAGCAATTACATGGCGTTGCATTTCATACAATAAAGCGACAACTATATGGCTCCTGCCCGATTACGATAACTTCGGTTACAAAACATGATCATCTCATACAATAAAATATAGCATCACGTCTTGACCACATCACATCACAACATGCCCTGCAAAAACAAGTTAGACGCCCTCTACTTTGTTGTTGCAAGTTTTACGTGGCTGCTACGGGCTGAGCAAGAACCGTTCTTACCTACGCATCAAAACCACAACGATACTTCGTCAAATAGACTCCGTTTAACCTTCTCAAGGACCGGGCGTAGCCACACTCGATTCAACTAAAGTGAGAGAGACAGACACCCGCCGGTCACCTTTAAGCAACGAGTGCTCGGAGCGGTGAAACCAGTCTCGGCGTAAACGTCTGGCGTAATGTCGGTCCGGTCCGCTTCATCTCACAATACCGCTGAACCAAAGTATGACATGCTGGTAGGGAGTATGACTTGTATCACCCACAACTCACTTGTGTTCTACTCGTGCATATGACATCAACGCATAAAACCAGGCTCGGATGCCACTGTTGGGGAACGTAGTAATTTTCAAAAAATTTCCTACGATCACGCAAGACCATGGTGATGGCATAGCAACGAGAGGGAAGAGTGTCCGTCCACGCACCCTCGTGAACCCGAAGCGAAGCGTTATAACAACGCGGTTGATGTAGTAAATGCGTCTTCACGATCCGACCGATCCAAGCACCGAACGACGGCACCTCCGAGTTACGCACACGTTCATTTCGATGACGATCCCGGACTCGATCCAGCAAAGTGTCGGGGATGAGTTCCACAAGACGACGGCGTGGTGACGATGTTGATGCTCCACCGACGCAGGCTTCGCCTAAGCTCATGACGATATGACTTCTCCGGCAGGGCTTCGCCTAAGCTCATGACGATATGGTGAAGTGGAATATGGTGGAAGGGGCACCGCACATGGCTAAGGAAAGATCCGTAGATCAACTTGTGTGTTATGGGGTGCCCCCGCCTGTGATATAAAGGAGCCAAGGGGAGGTGGCGGCCCAAGGGAGGAGGCGCAAAGGAGTCCTACTCCCTCGGGAGTAGGACTCCCTCCAATCCTAGTTGGATTAGGATTCCCGGAGGAAAGAGAGAGAGGGGGCGGCCCACCTTTCCTAGTCCTAATAGGACTAGGGGAAGGGGGGGCGCGCCACCTAGGGCTGCCCTTCTCCTTTCCTCCAAGGGCCCACTCTGGGCCCATGTAGGTCCCGGGGGGTTCCGGTACCCTCCCGTTACTCCTGTAAATTCCCGATTTCACTCGGAACCTTTCCGATGTCCTAATGTAGGCTTCCAATATATCACTCTTTATTTCTCGACCATTTCGAGACTCCTCGTCATATCCGTGATCACATCCGGGACTACGAACAAACTTCGTGCATCAATACTTATAAACTCATAATGAATCGTCATCGAAGCGTTAAGCGTGCGGACCCTACGGGTTCGAGAACTATGTAGACATGACCTAGAATCATTCTCGGTCAATAACCAATAGCGGAACCTGGATGCCCATATTGGTTCCTACATATTCTACGAAGATCTTTATCGGTCAAACCGCATAACGACATACGTTGTTCCCTTTGTCATCGGTATGTTACTTACCCGAGATTCGATCGTCGGTATCCAATACCTAGTTCAATCTCGTTACGGTAAGTCTCTTTACTCGTTCCATACATCATCTCACAACTAACTCATTAGTTGTAATGCTTGCAAGGCTTAAGTGATGTGTATTACCGAGAAGGCCTGGAGATACCTCTCCACAATTGGAGTGACAAAACCTAATCTCAAATACGCCAACCCAACAAGTACCTTTGGAGACACCTGTAGTACTCCTTTATAATCACCCGATTCGTTGTGACGTTTGGTAGTACCCAAAGTGTTCCTCCGGTAACGGGAGTTGCATAATCTCATAGTTATAGGAACATGTATGGGTCATGAAGAAAGCATTAACATACTACACGATCAAGTGTTAAGCTAACGGAATGGGTCATGTCAATCAGATCATTCAACTAATGATGTGACCTTGTTGATCAAATAACAACTCCTTGTTCATGGTTAGGAAACATAACCATCTTTGATTAACAAGCTAGTCAAGTAGAGGCATACTAGTGACATACTTTTTGTCTATATATTCACACATGTATTATGTTTCCGGTTAATACAATTCTAGCATGAATAATAAACATTTATCATGATATAAGGAAATAAATAATAACTTTATTATTGCCTCTAGGGCATATTTCCTTCAGGCATCCCGTCGCGCCGCGTTCCTCGCTGCCCGCGACCGGACACATGGTAAGGAAGCGATGGCATCTCGCCGCGCCGAGTTCATTGCCGCCGGCGGCCAGACAGTAACATGGGCAGACTTTGAGGCTGCCATGGTTGAATGGGTGGTGGATCTAGAGGCGGCCAAAGCCGCACAGAAGGAGCGGAAAAGGCAGAAAGCAATCAAGAAAAGAGAGTCATGCCGCGGCAAGAAAAAAGAGGCTGCATGCCATGGTGAGGAGAGCTTGGCAGAGATCGAAGCACGGCGGGCTGCCGCCTACAAGGCCGGGAAGGAGAACACCGGTGTCTAGCCAGCATGCCCTGATGGCAGCATATGAGAAGTAGTTTAAGTTTGTAGTATTAGAGCAAATTACCAGTAGTACTTTAAGTTTGTAGTATTAACGTAGAATGTCTGTAAGAGCATCCTTTGAGGTCTTTGAGCATTGATTAGCATGTGTGCCCGTGTGCGTTTTTTGTGTTAATCATTAGAAGATCACAAAACACACGGTTTCTATGTCATACCCGTCTGTGTTTTTTTGCGTTAATGACCCATAAGTCAGTTACCTGTGCGATGATTCCTAATAAACCAGGGCCATTGACCGAAAAAAATCAAGTACACATGTACATTTTTTTGGAGATGGGATCTGCCAACTTTCTTTTTCTCGCACACGAGTATTTTACGTGCTTCGTCTGCCTTGTGTGTTTCCCCCGCCCAAGTTTCAAGTTTCAGAGCGAAACTTTCATTAGGCGCGCGATTTCAGAATTTATTCCTCCAACCGCATCCTCACCCTCAGTATCCCCCCCTCGCGCCTCCCCCTAACAGCATCTCAAACCGCCGCCGCCGCAACCACAACTTGAACCACATCTACGTTCTGCTCGGATCCAGTCAGATAACCCACCGATCTCTATCACGACCCCAGCCTGATTGCTTAAATGGCGCCTGCGAAACATCCTCATGCCTCCAAATCCCCACTGCCAGGAGCTGATGGCGGTCCACGGTGCGATGGCCATTGTGCGTGTTGACCCGGAGGAACACCTCGCCTCTGCCGCCGCCGCCGACATGGTGCAGGCTCTGGCCCTGATGAAGTCCCCGGTGACTACCACCCAGGACTTAACATGTAAGATCTGACCAGCTAAATCTTAAAAATACCACTTGCAACGGCTATGATTTGCACGGTTGATGTATTAAGCATGTTCGTGCCTTGTTTATTTCAGTACTGCACACTGTGTGATGTCCAAATATTACCGTGTCCAGCTCAATTTCACCAATACCAGCAACAAACATACAATACATGACTCGGGATATCACTAGAGATGCTGCCCATTTGCTATTTTTAGTGGATGCTAACCCGATTGTACTTAACATGCCTGTCCATGTACTTACGCAGGGTCATAACGATCGATGCTGTTGTTTGTCGTCTAGGTGAGATGCATCCCATGTCTTACAGTATTTCACATAATTTGTGCAATTGCAGTTTAACATCTACCATTTACTGGTTGCCTGTAGGTACACATGTCAGTGGCACTGATCCACGCTTCGACCCAGAGGAACAGCTCGCCTCCGCCGTCGCTGACTTTGGGCGGGCTCTGGCCAAGATGAAGTGCCTAGCAACTACCTCTCAGGACTTACCAAGTATGTACTCACCAGTTCAATCTTACCAATACCAGTTGCAATTAATGGCTATGTTCAGTACGTCGATGTATTAAGCATGTTCTAGTAAACATGCCTAACACGTTTTTGCTACTTTCCCTACCTTTTTATAGACATCTGGGCCATTCTCTGCTCTGGCAACACCTGCCTTGTGATGTTTAACTATGCCAATTCCATTTTTATTAGTACCGGTTTCAATGTCTATTAAGCCAGTTGCAATTATCAGTTGAATCCATTTTGAAACAGTTGTATTTCAATGGCTGCAAAACTACAAAACATGACTTAGGATGTTGTTAAGCCTGTTGCAATTAACAATTGTATCCATTTTTTAATCTGTCCATTTGCTACCATGCTACTCTCCGCAATGAAGATATAATAGAGATGCTTCCCATTTGCTATTTTTGGTGGACACTAACCTTGTTCTACTTAACATGTCTGTCCATGTACTTACGCAGGGTCATAACGGCCGATGTTGTTGTTGTTTAGTCGAGGTTAATGTATCCCATGTCTTACAATATTTAACATCATTTGTGCAATTACAGTTTAACTTCTACCATTTACTGGTTGCCTGTAGGTACACATGTTAGTGGCACTGATCCACGCTTCGACCCGGAGGAACAGCTCGCCTCCTCCGCTGCTGACTTTGGGTGGGCTCTGGCTAAGATGAAGTGCCCTAGCAACTACCTCTTAGGACTTACCAAGTATGTACTCACCAGTTCAATCTTACCAATACCAGTTGCAATTAATGGCTATGTTTTGTACGGTTGATGTATTAAACATGTTGTAGTAAACATGCCTAACACATTTTAGCTATTTTATCTACCTTTTTATAGACAACTGGGCCATTATCTGCTCTGGCAGCACCTGCCCTGTGATTTTTAACTCTGCTAATTGCATTTTTATCAGTATCGGTTTCAATGGCCATTAAGCCTGTTGCAATTAACAGTTGTATCCATTTTTAAAGAGTTGTATTTCAATGGCTACAAACTTACAAAACATGAATTAGTATGTTGTTAAGCCTGTTGCAATTAACAGTTGTATCCATTTTTTAATCCGTCCCTTTGCTACCGTGCTACTCTTTTGAAATGAAGATATCACTACAGATGATGCCGTTATTTTTGGTGGATGTTAACCATGTTGTAGTTAACATTGGCTTTCCATGTACTTACACAGGGCTACAATGGGCGATGTTGTTGTTTGCCGTCGAGGTTAGCTGCATCCCATGTCTTATACTCCATCTATTCCTAAATATAAGTATTTTTAGAGATTCCAATATAGACTACATAAGGAGAAAAATGAGTGAATCTAGATTCTAATCTAAACTATATCTCTAATTCTATATACATCCGTATGTAGTTCATATTGAAATCTCAAAAAAAAAACTTGTACTTAGGAACATAGGTAGTTGTATTTTACATCATTTGTGCAATCTCAGATTAGCTTCTAACATTTACTGGTTGCTTGTAGGTACATATATGAGCGGTACTGATCCATGCTTCGATCCCTTTTGCATATGGGGCAATGAGATATTCATGAACAAGCTTCAAGTGAGGAAACTAAGAAATATTGTTAGGCGAAAGAAACGGGTGATTGTAATTAAGCTCTTTATTTACACTTTGTCAAAGACAACAGTGAACTTTAGGATGGTAAGTAATGTGTTGCCTTTTCCCCCTGCCCACAACAAGTTACTCTATTAGACCTCGATTCGATATTTTCTCTTTTTAGTGGTTTAGAAGCTATTCTTGATGATTACCTTGCAAACTACATGATTGGAGTGGAGGCAACTAAGGTTAAAGTATATAATTCATGCTACCATGATAATGCTCTAGAAGTCTTCTGAAGGCGGTGAAGGATGGTAGGCGATAAATCACGGGGGTTGGACAAAAGTGGTTCGTGCCTATGGCATGCAGGAAGGCACATTATGGGCATTCCGCTTCTTCAACATCGTCGGCAATTAAAATGATTTCCAGGTCAAAAAAATTACTGAACATATTGTACTAGCAATTTTATTTATGGATTTGTTGTTGAACCATTGTGCGAGAATTTGAATTGCATGTTTCATATTTCAAAATTTCCAATTCGAATAATAAATTACAGGCAAAAATAAAAAGAGAACAGACGGTCATGGAACTTTGCAAACGGTTCTGGCAGTAAAAGCGCTTGTGATGGATAGCCCAATGCCACACAGTTTTCTACATCAAATCGTGTGTGATGTAGTCCATGAAAGCAAACAGTTAACCAAGGCAGAGCGTGTGTGATAGTTACACCTTTCACACATGAGCGTATACATAAAATTGTGTGGGATGTACATACGAACGGAAACGTTTTACCTGGATTAACTGTGTGGGATGTACATAAAAACAGAAACGTATTCCTTGGATTGACTGTGTGTGATATACATACCTACGGAAATGTTTTTCTGGGATTCACCGTGTGGGATGTACATACCTACGGAAATGTTTTTCTCGGATTCACCATGTGGGATGTACATACATTTATAAATGATTGGGTTTTGATGCCTCGCCCAATCGCACACGGCCCCAGCCTGTGTCCCAGGAGGGCCTATCCCCGACGATTTCGAGGTCGTGTGGGAAGGACCCCCCCCCCTATCGCCCACATTCACTTGGCGACGGTTCCAAATGCCGTCGCGGAAAGGGGTTAAAAACCGTTTGTATAGCACCGACGCGTACTAGTGATGCTACCGGATCGAGACATTGAGTTTTTGATCGAGCTATTTCCGGGCACAGAATGGATATCCAAGAGACCATATCGGATGACCGCCAATTATTTGGAGGAAATTAAGAAGCAGATTAAGGAATTACTTGAGAAAGTGAATATCCGACCGAGTTCATCACCTTGGGGAGCCCTAGTTCTTTTAGTGGAGAAGAAAGACGGAACCTTGAGAATGGTTGTGGATTATCGTTCGTTGAACGAGGTGACCATCAAGAACAAGTACCCCTTACCGATGATTAATGACTTGTTTGATCAGTTAGTCGGAGCTAGTGTTTTCTCCAAGATCGATCTTCGCTCAGGATATCATCAGTTGAAGATCCGAGAGCAGGACATACCCAAGACAACCTTTACCACGAGATATGAGCTTTATGAGTACACGGTCATGTCTTTTGGTTTGACTAACGCCCCTGCCTATTTCATGAGCATGATGAACAAGGTGTTCATGGAGTTTTTGGATAAGTTTGTCGTTGTTTTCACTGATGATAAACTGGTTTACTCGAAGAATGAAGAGGAACACAAGGAAAATTTACACTTGGTGCTGGAGAAGCTCAGAGAACATCAGTTATACACAAAGTTCAGCAAGTGCGAATTCTGGTTGAAGGAAGTTGGATTTCTCGGACATGTTATATCAGGAGAAGGGATAGCAGTAGACCCCTCAAAGGTTGAAGCCGTCATCGAATGGAAAGCAACCACCTTAGTCGGAGAGATTCACCGTTTCCTTGGACTTGCAGGATATTACCGGAGATTTATTGAGAATTTCTCCAAGATCACGAAGCCCGTGACGGAGTTATTGAAGAAAGACACTAAGTTTGTTTGGACCGACGAATATGAGGCCCGTTTTCAAGAGTTGAAGAAACATTTGGTTACAACACCAGTGCTAATCCTTCCGACTATACACAAGGATTTTCAGGTGTATTGCGATGCTTCACATCAGGGACTTGGAGGTGTTCTTATGCAAGAATTAAAAGTAGTATCCTATACCTCACGTCAGCTTCGACCTCACAAGTTGAACTATGCAACGCATGATTTGGAGTTAGCAACCATAGTGCATCAGAAATAGTTCCAATGTTTACACGGATCATAAGAGTTTGAAATACATCTTCACACAGAAGGAGTTGAACCTCAGGAAAAGGAGATGGTTGGGGCTCATAAAGGATTATGACATGAGATTGCATTATCATCCAGGAAAGGACAATGTTGTGGCAGATGCATTGAGTCGCAAAAGCTATGTTAATACCCTCACAGCAGGAGGATTACCTCAGGAGTTAGTCGATGATCTCAGAGATCTCCGATTGGAGAAAGTCCCACGAGGTTTTGTTGCCGCAATGGTAATTCAATCCAATTTGATGGGAAAGTTCTGAGAAGCCCAGAAGTTAGACAAAGGTATTGCGGAAATAAAGGGAAGGATGAACCAAGGAAAGGCAGAGGGATTTCGTGAGGATGAACATGGAACCTTATGGTTTGAGAAGCGTATTTATGTGCCCAATGACCCAGAGATCAGGTAGTTGATTCTTCGGAAGGCTTATGATTTGCCTTACTTGATACACCCAGGCAACACCAAGATGTATTTGGACTTGAAGGAAAATTTCTAGTGGACAGGTATGAAGAAGGATATTGCCGAGTATGTAGCAGTATGTGACGTATGTCAGAGAGTTAAGGCAGAGCATCAGAAACTAGCAGGATTACTTCAGCCCTTGACGATACCCGATTGGAAATGGGATAAGCTTGGCATGGACTTTATCACCGGATTACCCCGGACTCGTTCAGGATATGATTCCATCTGGGTTATAGTGATCGCTTGACCAAGGTAGCGCACTTCATCCCCGTGAGAACCACATATACAAGTGCTATGTTGGCCAAGATATACATGACCAGGATCGTATGTCTGCATGGAGTTCTAAGGACCATCTATCAGGTACAGGAACACAGTTTACCTCAAAGTTTTGGAATCAATTACACGAAACTTTGGCTACCAGGCTAGAGTTCAGTACAACCTTTCTTCCGCAGACAGATGGGCAGACCGAGAGAGTCAATCAGATTGTGGAGGACATGTTGAGAGTTTGTGCGGTAGATTATGGATCTAGTTGGGATGATAATTTTCCATATGCAAAATTCTCATATAACAAGAGCTATCAAGCTAGTTTGAGGATGGCCCCTTTCAAAGCTTTGTACGGAAGGAGGTGCAGGACACCATTGATGTGGGACGGAGTTGGAGACCGTAAATTATTTGGTCCCGACATTATCAGAGATTCGGAGGAGAAAGTCAAGTTGATCCGTGACAGACTCAAGATAGCCCAATCCAGGAAGGAAAGTTATGCCGATGCTAAACGCAAGGAAGTAACCTACGAAGTCAGAGATAGAGCATATCTTCGTGTGTCTCCACTTCGGGGAGTTAAACGGTTTGGAGTTAAAGGCAAACTAGCACCACAATTTGTGGGACCATACAGAGTTTTGGAACGCAGAGGAGAAGTTGCATATCAGCTGGAGTTACCCGAAGCTTTTTCTGGAGTTCATGACATGTTTCATGTTTCCCAGTTAAAGAAATGCCATGCAGAGATGGCCGATATTCCTCTAAGAGATACAGTGCCCCTGGAAGCAATTCAATTGGAGAGTGACCTAACTTATGAGGAGAAACCGGTCATGATTCTCGAGTTTACCAACAGATTTACCCGCAGCAAGGTCATCAAGTTTGGCAAGGTTCTATGGAGCCGCCACTCCGAAGAGGAAGCCACCTGGGAACGAGAAGAAGATCTCCGACAGGACCACCCACACCTTTTTACTAGCCAACTCGAATCTCGAGGGCGAGATTCATATTAAGGGGGGTAGGTTTGTAACATCCCAATTTTCAATTTGGATGTTTTTGGAGTTTTCCGAAGTCTTTTATTTGTTTTCTTTTTGGATCTTTGCTTGTGTGCTTATGTATGTTATTGCTTGCTTAAGCTAGATCATCCGGAGTGCGAAGCTTGCTACTACAAATCTTTAGAGTTCAACGAACGTCAGAAAGGCAAGTTCACCCCCGCAAAAAAAACAACGACAAGTTCACACTTTGATCATAATTTTCAATACCCAGTTTTTACTATGCATTAGTTTCACCCTCAAAGATTTCATGAGTAGGATTGGGAACATGTGTCTATGCTTTGTAGTTCATGTGGAAGGAACCTATGACCTTTGATCACCCCGATAATATTCGTTATGTCATATATTGCTTAGCCATGCTCGTAGACGGGGATTGGTATGTGTGATCCATGCAAGTTGCGAGAGATAATAATTTTGGGTAAACTTAAGGTGGCAACTTTAATACACATCTGGGTGGATTGTTTGGGGCAGTTGGAGAAACCAGTGCTTGCCCAAGGGGATCCTAGAGTACCTGTGGGATTACCCTAGGTCCGCCACCCAGGCTCAAAGGGATCATACAACACTTCATGACTAGAAACTTCCGTGTGCAGCCACAAGCCATTATGGGCTCTGGCATAGTTGAGTAAGTTGTGTGACCTCTTTCTGTGGTAGACTAGCTGATGTAGGGGAAAGTAGGTGTACCAGTCTATCGAGGTTTAAGGGGAAACGCTTCTGAAAGGCTATGTCTCGATCTTCCCATCATGGAGGTGGTCGAATCTTGTCGGGAAAAGTGCGCAAACCTCTGCATAGTGTACAAGTTAATCATGATTATCCGTGTCCCCGGTTATGGACAAATTTGAGTATCTAGAAGTGAATTATTCGTTGATCTCATCACTCTATTTAATGAAATTGTTGGGTTACTAATAACTTGGGAATTTTGGATTTGAGTTGGAGGAACCTTCTCAATAATGGCATTTTAATTTACTAGTAAATAAGAAAATTTATTCCTTTGTTGTAGGAAAAAATTAGCTTTATGCAGAATTAAACTTAGAGCCTCCACCAGGCAGATATGCATGTAGTGATAGATATTGTTCATTATTATTCTATGGTGTGAAATTGTCAGCACACGCGCTGCAACGTCTCATGTTGCAGACTTTTCCGACGAGGATTAAAGGTGCGATAGGTCATTGTTCTACACTCAGTTTGCCATGGAGTTGGATGGACTCATTTACCTTCGATGCTTCCACCGTTATTTTTATTGAAATGGCCTTTGGCCATATTATTGTAATAAATACTCTTTTGAGGACCTCGATGTAATAAAGTGTGTGATTGAACTCTGTTATAATTCCTCGAGTATTGTGTGTGTCAGCATACCGATCCAGGGATGACACTTAAGCACAGAGACTTCGATCCATTTGGGTCGGGTCGCTACACACCACTAGAGGAAAGACAATATACATCTCATCAAAATTTCGAACAAATATCAAATTCGCATGATTACTTATAACAAGACTTCTCCCATATCCTCAGGAACAAACATAACTACTCACAAAGCATATTCATGTTCATAATTAGAGGAGTATTAATTATCATTAAGGATCTGAACATATTCATGTTCATATTCATGTTCCACCGAAAAAACCAACTACCATCAACTATAAGGAGTAATCAACACTACTAGCAACCCACAGGTACCAATTGATGTTTTGACACAAGGATCGGATACAAGAGATGAAATAGGGTTTGACAGGAGATGGTGCTGGTGAAGATGTTGATGGATATTGAACCCCTCTCGATAAGAGGATCATTGGTGATGACAATGGCTTCGATTTCCCCCTCCCGAAGGGAAGTTTCTCGGGCAGAACAGCTCCGCCGGAGACCTAGATTGGTTCTACCCAAGTTCCACCTCGAGACGGCGGCTCTTCGTCCCAAAAGCTTCCTTCTAATTTTTTTTTCCAGGTCAAAACACACCATATAGCAGAAGATGGGCGTCGAGGGCCTGCCAAGGGGGCCACAAGACCGGAGGGCGCGCCCTCCACCCTTGTGGATGGCAGGTGGCCCCCCTCTGGTACTTTCTTCGCCCAATATTTTTTATATATTTCAAAAATATTCTCTGTGAAGTTCAATGACTTTTGGAGTTGTGCAGAATAGGTCTCTAATATTTGCTCCTTTTCCAGCCTAGAATTCTAGTGATCAATTGTAGGTACAGCGGGATATTTCGCCTGAACTGCGAGTGTCGTGTTCCCCACAGGGACTAGGCGACGGCGACTATGCTCGGCTAAAGCTAGGTAACACGATTTGGGTGATGAATGCAAAAAAGTAAAACTAAACTAAACAGGGTTGTCGCCAAAGAAAATGCAGATAAGCAAAGGTAGATTCAGATTTTACTCAATGTATATTTTTTTGTGTTTTTATTTTAGTTGAAAAATAAAATGCTAACACAAGCATACATCAACGGCTAGGGAGTTGAAAAGACATGGACATATATATATAACTATTTTACATTTAACAGAGGGAAAAAACAAGTATGTAGGACAAAACATAAAATGCATCACATCAAAGACACGCATAAACATATATATATATATATATATATATATATATATATATATATATATATATATATATATATATATATATATATATATACTACAGTGTAGTTACACCCATTTTTCACATACTACCATGTGGTAGTATATACTCGCTTTATTATTTTTAGTATGTTCACATACTATATCTAAGATACTCCAACGCTGAGTTATGTGAAAAAATTGCATGTGAGCCCATGTTTTTATAATATTGGTGAAATACGTACATATTTATGCATTACAAAGGAGTATGCTCAAAATATACTACATACTACCTAAAAATAGTATATATACTACCTAAACATCCTTACATACTACATACTACGCGTACATACTTTTAGAGCATGATAGATACTACCTAGAACGTATGAAACAAAAGTGGAGTAAGTACACCCGGTAGTAGGAAAAAATTGTCATATATATATATATATATATATATATATATATATATATATATATATATATATATATATATATCACACGTACTGCTAAGACAAATACTACACAATGTAACAAGGTTCTTAAGCAAGAAATGGACAGGGGATATATATAGATAATTATCAAGCATACAAACTGAGTGACACATGCTACGGTTCAGCTCACAGATCACCATGTAACACTACAAACACAAGTCTGAAACTGAACACATACACTCTAGAAAACAAGTACAAAACTGAGCAAACAACAGGTTTCAAGTACTCTACGAATCTGAACCTTACAAAGTCTTAAACATCTCGCAATACTACAGAAATTTAGAGAGAGAGAGAGAGAGAAGGCAGCAGCAGGAGGTTGAGGGAGAAGAAGCGAGGCAGGGGAAGGAGCAGCAGCAAGCAAGGAGGAAGAAGAAGCAGGGGGCGTTGGGAGGAAGAGGAGAGGTTCAGAGAAGAGGGCAGAGCAGCAGCGAGGTAGGGAGAAGAAAGAGCAGCAGGCTGGGGTTCAGAGAAGATTAGGAGCAGCAACTAGAGGCAAGGGAAGAAGAGAGCAGCGACAGGAGAAGAAGAAAACAGCAGCGTGATGAGGGAATGAGCAGCAGCGTGAGAGATCAGCAAGGGGGCGCAGTAGAAGAAGAGCAGCAGCAAGGTTTGGGCAAGAAGAAGAACAGAGGCGTGGGGAGGTTAGAGAGAGAGCAGCAGCAGAATTTGGGGGAAGAAGAAAGGTGGAGGAGCAGCAGCAGTTCAGATTTGGGGAGGAGAATCGCGCGGGGCATCAGACGCCTCCGGCCATCTGTCTGGTGGGTTGCGTGAGGTGTGGGGAGGCGCTGTGGTGCTGGTGGCGCTGGTGACGGCGGTGTGGATGGATGATGGTGGATTCGGGGAAGGAGAAGAGGATGGTGGCGCTGGTGGACGGCGCACCACCACGCCGGCCTGGCCGTGGTGGCGGCCGTAGGTGGAGAAGGAGGGGTGAGGGAGAGAGATGAGATGCCAGGCCCGATGGGGATCGGCTGCCGCTAGGAGGAGAAGGAGGAGAAGGAGAAGAAGGAGAAGAGAAGAAGCCTCTGATCTGCCACTTTGCAATTTTAGCCCTTCTCCTTTTCTTCTTTCTTCACAAGAAGATCCCTTTTTTCTTTAACTTGTTCCCTGGAGCATCATTTCTTCACACACAAGTCCCTCTGTCTTTTTTTTCTTTCTTTTCACTTGACTGGTTCTCTTAGCCACCAGTCCGGATCTTGAAGTTTGTAGTGCCTTTGCGCACTTTTCTGCAAAAGAAACACAATGACTAGTAAATGATTCATTATATGATTTTCATGCAAATATTCAATATTTCACAGCAAGAATTGATGGTCATATCTCAATAAACCGCATATTTGAGTGTCAAAAGATGTATATGAAATGTGCTTATCATCTAGCTGCCGACATTATCCCTCTTCATGTAAACCTTATAAAATAAGAGAGAAAAGGCATAAGTATTGTGATGTAATGTGTAATAACAGCCCATAATGCAATAAATATCAACATAAAAGCATGATGCAAAATGGACGTTGATGCCTACTACGCAACTTTATTCTTGTAGACTCGTGTTGGGCCTCCAAGCGCAAAGTTTTGTAGGACATTAGCAATTTCCCCTCAAGTGGATGACCTAAGGATTATCAATCTGTGGGACGTGTAGGATGAAGATGGTCTCTCTCAAACAACCCTAAAACCAAATACAAGAAATCTCTTATGTCCCCAACACACCAATACAATGGCAAATTGTATACGTGCACTAGTTCGGCGAAGAGATGGTGATAAAAGTGTAATACTAATGGTAGATATATATTTTTATAATCTGAATAAAGAAAAACAGCAAGGTAGCAAATAGTAAATGGGCACAAAAACGGTATTGCAATGCTTGAAAATGAGGCCTAGGGTCCGTACTTTCACTAGTGCAATCTCTCAACAATGCCAATATAATTGGATCATATAACCATCCCTCAACGTGCAACGAAGAATCACTCCAAAGTTCCTACCTAGCAGAGAACATAAGAAGAAATCGTTTGTACGGTACTAAACCACCTCGAAGCTATTCCTTCCGATCGATCTATCCAAGAGTTTGTACTAAAATAACACCAGATAATTTCAGATTCATAATATTCAATCCAAGACAAACAACTTCAAAGAGTGCCCCAAGATTTCTACCAGAGAAACAAAAGACGAGAACGTGCATCAACCCCTATGCATAGATTACCCCAATGTCACCGCGGGAATCCACGAGTTGAATGCCAAAACACATTCAAGTGAATCAATATGATACCCCATTGTCACCACGAGTATTCATATGCAAGACATATATGAAGTGCTCTCAAATCCATAAAAGTATTCAATCCGATAACAACAAAATCTCAAAGGAAAAACTCAATTCATTACAACAAGATAGAGAGGGGAAAACACCATATGATCCGACTATATTAACAAAGCTCGCGATACATCAAGATTGTGACATCTCAAGAACACGAGAGAGAGAGAGAGAGAGAGAGAGAGAGAGAGAGAGATTAAACACATAGCTACTGGTACAAACTCTCAGCCCCGAGGGTGGACTACACCCTCCTCATCGTGGTGGTCGCCGGGATGATGAAGATGGCCACCGGCGATGATTCCCCCCTCCAGCAGTGTGTCGTAAAAGGGTCTAGATTGGTTTTCGGTGGCTACAGAGACCTGCGGCGGCGGAACTTCTGGTCTAGGTTAACCCCGAGGGTTTTTGGAATAATTGGGAATTTATAGGGTAAAGAGGGGGTGCGGGAGGCCACCGAGGTGGGCATAACCCACCTGGGCGCGCCTGGGCCTCCAGGCATGCCCTGGTGCTTGTGCCCCCCTCGGGGCACACCCCAATGCCTCTCTGGCCCACTGGATGTCTTCTGGTCCATAAAAAATCCACAAAAAGTTTCGCCGTGTTTGGACTCCGTTTGATATTGATTTCCTGCGATGTAAAAAAAAACAAGCAAAAAACAGCAAGTGGCACTGGGCACTGGGTCAATAGGTTAGTCCCAAAAAATGATATAAAGTTGCTATAAAATGATTGTAAAACATCCAAGAATGATAATATAACAGCATGAAAACTTCATAAATTATAGATACGTTGGAGACGTATCAGCATCCCCAAGCTTAATTCCTACTCGTCCTCGAGTAGGTAAATGATAAAAGAAATAATTTATCAAGTGTGAATGCTAGCAAAGTGCACAAGTTTGATCAATGACAATTTCAATCACTTTTCCTAGCATCATAACAGCAATTCTTTCTTATAAAACTTCTCATGTTAAAGTAGCAACCAATTCACATATTAAGGTTCAAACATTGATTCTCTTGAAACACAACAACCTATGTTCTCAGTCACCAAGCAATTGTAATTCAACTTATTCAATAGAGTTTAAGTAAGACCTCCACATACTCAACCATCATATAGTCTTCTATGATTGCTAACACTCACCGCATACACATGAGCAAAATGTTTCAACCCGACACATAGAAAGATAGGGGCTTATAATTTCGCCTCCCAACGTGATGTCAACAATAATAACTCATGCTACCCATATTCAACTGGACATATGTGCCTAGATCTTTCCTCACCACATGATGCTTGCGAAAGGAGAAAAATAAAAAGGAATAGACATAAAAACTTTGACTCTTGCATAAAGTAAGTACATAAAAGTAAAAGATAGGCCCTTCGCAGAGGGAAGCAAAGGTTGTCATGCGCTTATTTGTTTGTATGCTCAACCCCTTAGTGCAAAAGAACGTCACGTTATATTGCCCCTTATGATAGCAACCATTATTATGCAGTTTGTCTCTTTTATTCTTTGCTGTCACAAGTTCATACAATGCTCAATTTTCTCTTACACTAAATGATCAACACTTTTAGAAGCAATTTTTATTGCCCCTTTGCATCGATGACAACTTACTTGAAGTATCTCACTCAATCCTTAGGTAGGTATGGTGAACTCTTGAAAATAAGATTTGGGTTTAAGGGTTTTTGGATGCACAAGTAGTATCTCTACTTGATGCAGAATTTTTGGCTAGCAAAGATGGGGGCAAGCACCACATGTTGAAGGATATATGACAATATAACTTCTATGTGAATATGAACAAACATAAACCATTATGTTGTCTTCCTTGTCCAACGTGAACAATTTTGGCATATAATATTTTGATGGGGGCTCACAATCACAAAAGATTTCCATGATAGCATATTTGCATATGAAAGTTCTCTTCCTTCTACTAATCATTCATGAATTGCTTGTATGACCAATATTGTGATTGTCAAGCTTCAAAAGATTTCACTTTCTAAACCCAATGTGAAGCTACCACTAGGCATGATATGCACATATAATTTCAACTTCATGATATTCAATTCATTCAACAATTTACTCATAGGATATAAGAGAAGCACAAGAGTAAATGACAAACTACTCAAAAAAAGATATAAGTTAAGATCAAACGAGTAGTTAAGTAAATAGGTAGCTATTTGAGGACTCTCTCTTATTTAAAAACTTTCAGATATATGTATTTTATTCAAACAGCAAGCAAAACAAAATAAAATGACATTTCAATAATAGCACAACTCATGTGAAGAAGCAAAAACTTAGGCTCAACTAATACTAATCAATAATTGTTGATGAAAAAGGTGGGATGCCTACCTGGGCATCCCCAAGCTTAGATGCTTGAGACTTCTTGAAATATTATCTTGGGATGCCTTGGGCATCCCCATGCTTGATCTTTTGTGTCTCCTTAATTCCTTTTATATCGCGGTTTCCCTAAATCTTAAAAACTTCATCCACACAAAACTCAACAAGAACTTGTGAGATAAGTTAGTATAAACTAATGAAAAAACCTTATCATTCTCTACCATAGCAAATCACTAAAATTATTATTCAACATTGCATACTAAATGGCTCTGCGTATTTAATAGTCCTATCCTTAAAATAGAATCATTAAACACGCAAACATATGCAAACAATGCAAACATAACAGCAATCTGTCTAAACAGGACAGTCTGTAAAGAGTGCAATTTTCCTCATACTTTCCTAGCTCAAACAATTGTGAAAAATTACCACACTGTAGATAATTTACCATAGCGTATTGTGTAAAAATTTCTAGATTTTATCACGTTCTGACCTCTAGAAGAATTCAGACAATGACAGAAAACTTTCTGTTTTTAAACAGCAACATGTAGACTTGCAAAATAAGCATGGTAAAGGCTATCCTTGACATTTTTTTTGAAATAAAAGATACAAAACATTATTCCAAATATCAGCAAGCAAATAAAAATAAAATAAAATGACGCTCCAAGCAAAACTCATATCATGTGACGAATAAAAATATAGCTCCAAGTGAGGTTACCGATAATGTTGCAGACAAAAGAGCTTAGTTGCTTGGATCTTCCTTGAATATTACCTTGAGGTGCGTTGGGCACCCCCAAGCTTAGGGTCTTGTCACTCCTTATTCTCCTCATATCAATATCTCACCCAAAACTTGAAAACTTCAATCACACAAAACTTAACGGAACTTCGTGAGATGGGTTAGTATGATAAAGACAAACCATTCACTTTGGTACTGTCAAAGAGAAGATTCATAATTGTTCTCACACAATGCCTACTGTACCTCATCATTTACACAATTTATATTGAGCAATATAAGCCATAGAAACTAGAAAACAAGCAAAGCATGCATTGGAAATAGAATCTGTCAAAAACAGAACAGTATGTAAAGATCTGACTATTAGTCATACTTATGCAATTCCAGAAATTCTGAAAAAATAGGACCACGTAGACAATTTTTATATAAATCATTTGTAACAAACTCAAAAAAAATAGACGCTCCAGTGAATTTAAACAATTATGTTTCTGGAAGCAAAAGTTTCTGTTTTTGCAAAGATTCAAGTCAACTATCATCCACACTATCCCAAAGGCTTTACTTGGCACTTTATCGAAACAAAAGCAATAAAACATGATTACTATAGTAGCCTAATCATGTGAACACACAAAAGCAGTAGGTAAAAGTGTTGGGTTGTCTCCCAACAAGCGCTTTTCTTTTATGCCTTTTAGCTAGGCATGATGATTTCAATGATGCTCACATAAAAGATATGAATTGAAACATAAAGAGAGCATCACGAATCATAAGTTCCTCTATCATAATAATTTTCAGTAGCATCATGAGTAGATTCATCAATATAACCATCACATAAAGCATTCTTTTCATGATCCAAAAGCATAGAAAATTTATTACTCTCCATATAAGCAATTTTATTCTCATTCATAATAGTGGGAGTATCATAGGAAACTCGAATACTATAAATTGTTCCCACATTAAAAGAGTAATGTTCAGTAGAAGTATATTCAAAATTATGACAATAAGTATCACTACTTTTAACAACATAAGTATCATCACAATAATCATCATAAGTGGGAGGCATGCAATCATCATAGCAAACTTGATCATTCAAAGTAAGGGGACTAAAAATATCATCTTCATTAAGCATAGCATCCCCAAGCTTGGGACAAACATTAATTGCAGCAAATAAATTCTCAAATATGTCATTATCATCAAACATAGTATCCCCAAGCTTGTGGCTTGGCATATCATAAGCATAATCACTCTCATCATTAATAGTATGAATAGCACCAACGGTATAACAATTGCTATCGTCATAATTTCGCAAGTTGGTGCCAAAAAGATTTCCAAGATTGTAAGAAGTATCATTATCTTCCAAATCATAATCATCACAACAAGCAATGGGCATAACAAAATCATCATCAATAGTGCTCTCGGACATTGTGACATAAGACATAGAAGCAATATCATCATCAAGTGCATCATCCTCCACAATTACTTTTGATTCATTTTCATGAGGCACAACAATAATAGGAGCAACACTATTTGGGAGAGATACCTTTTTACCTCTATTCTTTCTTCTTCTTTTCTTCTTCTTCACAACATCATGTGTGGGTTTAATTAATTTTTTCAAGCTTCTTATTGATGAGATTGGTTGAATAGGGAGCTCCTCCTCATCAGCTATTTCATCATGAGAGACAATAGGAGGGAAAGTGGAAATCTTTACCCTTTCATTGTTACTCCTTTTGTATTCTATTGGTTTTCCCATCTTTCTATAGTTGGCAATATAAGCATTCTCATTGCAATTTACCATGCAAAACATATGGATATTTTTTAGTTTAGTTTTAATGTCGTCTGTGAGAATGAATACATCAAACCAACTATTTTTATATGTCAATTCTTCACTCCCAAAAAATAGACAAATATCATTATAAAGTTCAAGGGTGATCGAATCATTACAATATTTGCCATGATTTGATCATGAAAAAGTTTAAATTGGAAATTAAGATGACCAACCTTATTCCAAAGTTCACAAGTAATAAGACAAAGGGAACATAATTTTGTAGCAAATACATCTATCACTTTGAGCAAAGAATTGGCTTCATCATTTTTACGCTTATTGCAAAATCTATCTTCCCTATAAGGCACGTCTTCACAAACTTTATGCACTCCACGCAAATTGACATGCTTATAAGAAACATTTTTGTAATGACTTGTGCAATTATCATTAGCATTTTGTATATTCAAAGAATTCATACTAACAACATTGCAATCATGTTCATCATTCAAATATTTTGTGCCAAACATTTTATTGACTTCTTCTTCTAACAATTGATCACAATTTTCCGATCCATCATTTTCAAGAAAGATATTATAAAGATGATCAATAATATGATGCAACCTCAATTCCATTTTTTGTAGTTTTCTTTTATAAACCAAACTAGTGATAAACAAGAAACTAAAATATTCGATTACAAGATCTAAAGATATACCTTCGGGCACTCACCTCCCTGGCAACGGCGCCAGAAAAGAGTTTGATGTCTACTATGCAACTTTATTCTTGTAGACTCGTGTTGGGCCTCATAACAGCAAGTGTGAATGCTAGCAAAGTGCACAACTTTGATCAATGGCAATTTCAAGCACTTTTCCTAGCATCATAACATCAATTGTTTCTTATAAAACTTCTCATGTTATAGTAGCAACCTATTCACATGTTAAGGTTCAAACAATGAACTCTCTTGAAACTCAACAACCTATGTTCTTAGTCACCAAGCAATTGCAATTCAACTTGTTCAAAAAAGTTTAAGTAAGACCTCCACATACTCAACCATCATATAGTCTTCTATGATTACTAACACTCACCGCATACACATGAGCAAAATGTTTCAACCGGACACATAGAAAGATAGGGGCTTATTGTTTTGCCTCCCAACGTATTCAACTCAAGGGTGATGTCAGCAATAATAACTCATGCTACCCATATTCAACTGGACATATGTGCCTTGGTCATCCCCAAGCTTAGGGTCTTTCCACTCCTTATTCTCCTCATATCGATATCTCACCCAAAACATGAAAACTTCGATCACACAAAACTTAACGGACCTTCATGAGATAGGTTAGTATGATAAAGAGAAAACCATTTCACTTCTGGTACTATTAAAGACAAGATTCATAATTGTTCTCACACAATGCCTAATGTAGCATATCATTAATTTATATTGAGCAATATAAGCCATAGAAACTAGAAAACAAGCAAACTATGCATTGAAAACAGAATCTGTCAAAAACAGAACAGTCTGTAGTAATCTGTACTCAAACCATACTTCTGCTACTCAAAAAATTATGAAAAAGTTATAACCACGTGAGCAATTTTGTATATTAAACTTCTGCAAAAATAATCAACTCAAAAGCACTCTTTTGTTAAAAATGAGACTTATTTTCGTGAGTGCAAAAGTTTCTGTTTTTCAATAGGGTCAAATCAACTATCACCCACATGATCCCAAAGGCTTTACTTTGCACTTTTTTGAAACAAAAGCAATAAAACATGATCAATGCAGTAGCATAATCATGCTAACACACAAAAACAGTAAGTAAAAGTGTTGGGTTGTCTCCCAACAAGCGCTTTTCTTTAATGCCTTTTAAGCGAGGCATGATGATTTCAATGATGCTCACATAAAAGATAAGAATTGAAACATAAAGAGAGCATCATGCATCATAAGTTCCTCTCTCATAATAATTTTCAGTAGCATCATGAATAGATTCATCAATATAAAGTTTACATAAAGCATTCTTTTCATGATCCACAAGCATAGAAAATTTATTACTCTCCACATAAGCAATTTTATTCTCATTCACAATAGTGGGAGTATCGTATGAGACATGCATACTAAAAATTGTTCCCACATTAAGAGAGTAATGTTTAGTAAAAGGATATTCAAAATTATGAAAATAATTATCACTACATTTTATAACATAAGTATCATCACAATAATCATCATAAGTAGCAACTTTGTTCTCATCATAGATAGGATGCATGCAACCATCATAGCAAGTTTGATCATTCCAAGTAGGGGGACTAAAAAGATCATTCATTAAACATAGCATCCCCAAGCTTGGGACAAGCATTAATTGCAGCAAATAAATTCTCAGACATGTCATTCTCATCAAACATAGCATCCCCAAGCTTGTGGCTTGGCATATCATAAGCATAATCACTCTCATCATTAATAGTATGAATAGCACCAACGGTATAACAATTGCTATCATCATAATTTCCCAAGTTAGTGCCAAAAAGATTACCAAGATTATAAGAAGTATCATTATAGCGACCTGACCTCAGATGGTCAAGTCTTTGTGTATCTGTGCCATCCTTGGATCAGTATGCTGGCACACACAGTACATCAATGTATATATCAAAGTGCAATCACATGTATAAATAACGTAAAACTGATATATACATCATAAGTCTCAGCGGAAACAAACAATAGGGTGTGGAGTCCCATCAACACCATCGACAGGTTGAGTGTAGACCGTAACCCAATCAACAAAACTCACTCGTCGTATAAAATCCTGCAACATGATACGTTGCAGCCGTGTAGGTCAGTACATTGAATGTACCGGCAAGATCACTGTAAGAAAAATAGATGATAAACTATACTATATGCAATATGGCTTTGTGGCTCTGGGTCTGAGTTTTTGCATAAAAGCTGGTTTTATTTTCCCTACATCAAAGGAAATAACCGGAGTCTGTAGTATGGAGTTTCTATCATGACATGGTTCCGCCAACCGATGTCTCATAGCCCAAATCATGATAAGTTGCCCATAATTAAGTTATAAGTCCGGTGTTGAGAGTTCCGAGATAGATCCAAGTCCAGAGGCTCAAGTTGTCTGTAACCGGGGACATGGCTAATCAATTAGGTTTTAACCCTCTGCAGAGGTTTGTACACTTTACCCGCAAGATTCAATCCGTCCCTTTTCGTCCTCGCACTTCATGATGTTTGAGAACAGGATGATCGGAACATGGTCTTCCGAAGAATTCCCCTGACCACTGTCCGGTGCTCATCCAACCCTACCGTAGTTCTACATCTGCTAGCACCGTCCCAGCCAGAGTCACCACTAAGGTCAACCAAGCCAGAGCCCATAGTGACTTGCGGTTGCACAGGTAAGCTTTCGGGCATGAATTATTCTTCCGACTCTTTGAGTGTGGGTGAAGCTTTCCGGAAGATGTCATGGCGCTTCTCCATGCATCCCAGCCATCCACTAGTTTCTCCAGGGTGCCCGTCAACCGTCCTTCACCCAGTAGTGTGTATTGAATTCTTGTCTTGAGTCTCAAAATCTTGAGGTCTTGGAGTCCTGAAGATGCAGTCCTTGCCGATGCCATCATGAAGTTGTCGCCATTGACGTAGAGTCCTCCTTCTTCACACCACTCTCGTGCACTCATACCAAACCCCGTCTACTATAGCGTAGCATTAAAACTATATAACGTTCCGGGCTTGATAACAGGGAGATAGGTTCCTACCTCATGCATTCTACTCAACTACAAGAAATCAATATAACTAGTGGAGGGATTATTGAAAGGGTGCTACTACATGCAAATAAAACATAGGTATGAAAAACATGGTCAAAGTGAAATTTCCTTGTAAGTTGATGAAGATAACAACGCTCTCGAAAATAACTTGATAGGACTATACACAACTCTCCGATGAAATCTATAATAACAAACATGACATTCACATAAGCAAGCATTCTAGCAAGCAATTCTAACAATGAAAAAACTCAATAAGAAAACCCAATACAAAACAAATAACACATCGAAAGAACTAATAGGGGAAAACTATAAAGAACCTACTAGTAAAACCTTTTGCCTTAACTACAAAAATAGTTTTGTCCTAAGTAAAACTTAACAAAGGAAATACTAAACTAATAATTTTAACAGAAAATAAAAATTAAATCAACTAAGTTAAGAGAAAATATTTTTCATAAAGTTTTACTAGCAAAAGGAAACACATAAAAAGCAAAATTAAAACTCTAATTATGCTTAAAACAAAACTAGTAAGAAAAAGAAATAAAACATTTTATTTTTCTGTAAATAAAAGTTCACCCTCTATAAATACAGAAAAAATCTAAAATAAAATATAACAGGGGTGAAAATAAAATTTAAAATAATTAAAACAATAGAAAACATCAGCAAGTTAAAAATAACTAGCGAAGTGTTGTTTTCGTGAAAAACTAATTTTAATAAAATCTATAAATACCCAAATTAATCCCTCTTGCTAAGCCAGGTCAAAAAAAGCAGTGGCAAAAAGAATCGCCTAAAAGTATTAACTCTAGCTCATATTATAGCAGAAATACTAATCTAATTAAAACCCATATAAAACAATTTTTAAAAACTAAAACAAAGTAAATATAAACAAAAGTATATATAGGCATATTATATATCAAAATTTTCCGAAAAAGATTTTCTAAGACATGAACATAATTTCAGAGGCAAATAAAATCTACAACAATTCACAAAAGTCAAACAGTGCTGTTGTTGCAATAAAAATGCAATAAAATTATTTTAAAATACCAAAATGATTTCAAATACATTTTCCTCCATTTTTCTATTGCAGGGAATCATTTTACCCTATTTTCCATATATTATATTTTTGGAGAAAAATAATTTGAATGAAAACCAAATAACTCTAAATTGAAAATGGTTTTCAAAATACCTTCAAAGGGACTTTCAATTTGATTCTTTGTAACTTCCAACTCATATTTCATATAATTGAAGAAGTCATTTTATCTTCACTCATGAAAATCATTGAGTTGCATAACGTTTCGAATTTGAAATATTTTCAGATGGAATTCAAATCTTTTCAAACCCTTTTCATTTCAAATGGAAGAAGTCATATCATCTTCACTCTAGGGTTTTGTGATGAAATGAGTTTGATTTCATGGAGTTCAGGAAGTCATTTCATTCCCTCGCATTCAACTTTCAAAAAGTTTCAAATTTCACTCAATTTCACACAATCAGTCACACAACAAACAAACAACAATCAAAACTATTTATTTAATATAACATTCCAAAATTTAGAATTTTGGGATGTTACAAACCTACCACACTTAAAGTGAATCTCGTCCTCGAGATTCGAAGAGGATAGTAAGAAAAGGTTAGGGTTTGGGGGTCTTTCAGCAATTCCATTGATCGGAATGGTCTAGTGTGCTACCACTCTTAAAAACAGGGTTATGGTTCCAACAAAACTCATGTACTCCATTCCTTAGGGTTGACGGTGTCGGTCTTCTCATATCCTCGGGATAACTCCTACTTTGGGTTCTTCCGGTAGAGGCATAACCTTTTCCTCAATATCATGTGTCCTTTCATCATGGTAAGGTTCTTCCGAGACTGGGTCTTCTTATCTGACAGGTCTATCGCCAGTACTATATGACTATCGAAACCTCATGGTGGTCAACCATTAATGGTTTTCCTGCAGAAAATGGGTTTGGGCTAAATCTCACCGTATAACCTACGATTGGCAACAACTGCCTGGTACCAGGGTTTCTTAACATGCCATTCTAAGGTTTAAACAAGGTTTGATATCATTGTCTCTCCATGATAGGTAAGTCACTCCAGATTTACCACCCCATATAGCAAAGGCGAATAATAAGAGTAAGTCGGCATGGTGATCAATCCATTCCGCACTCGAATCATTACCTTGTATAAGGTTTAGCGAATATCGCATTTCTAACACTCGGGCATTCTCACAAGCATTGCAGAATTTCTCTTCTCCTCGAACTAGGTTCGGTTATATCCTTTGGTTCTGCAAGCCAAACAAAACATCTATCATTTCTTCACGACTCTCAGTTTTTGTGTAACCTCCTACGAAACGTCTGCTGATCAAATCATAGCTACTTCCAATATTTCTTCTTCCCGGGAGTTCTTGATCCTTATTAATTTCCTAGGCCTGTGGGTTATGGGCCCACTTCAATAGTTGCACAGCTTTAACTCATCCTAGGAGTTACAATTGTTCCATATTCCAACATTGCACCTCCATTTAAATCCAATAATACTTCATTCCTTCATATCCATCATACCGAAAACAAAACTCCTCTGCGGAATACATTTTTCATTTCCATAGATCTGGTGTTCTCATAGGGTACTACCACCCATAAAGTGCAATGCACAATTTCATCCATAGACCGTATTTCACATATCCTCAAAAATGGTCCAAATCTGTGTTCATAGAGTAACAACTCATAGAATTCAACATATGAAAACATGTCACATTAACTTTATTGTTTCATGAATTTATTACAATATCCGAGACTTTCATTACATAAATTCAACTCCATATTCTTATGGAAAAAATTGCTTCCTACTACACTTATTACCAATATAAAAATTCCAATTACTCAGCTCCAGCTTTCATCTTGTCGGGACATTTAGTAGCATAATGTCCTGCTTCTTTGCAGCAAAAACAAATGACTTCCAACAAGTCTCGAGGCTTCTTGAGGATTGGGTCTACTCCTTGGGTCTTGGCTTCTCTGGACATTTAGCAGCGTAATGACCTAAACCCTTGCACCTGTAACAAGTGATATGACTCAAGTCCTTTTTCGCAGAAATTGGGTTGTTTTGGGGAGGCCTTCATTTTCTCTTCCTGGATTTATCCGTAATGATCAGAGCTTCTATTTCCCGAGGGTCAAACTTCACTTCTGTTGTCGGAAAGTCTCCATGATACTCTTCTCTTTCATTTGTGCAATACTGGGAATAATGTCCTTCTTCTCCACAAGAATAACAGGCATGAGCGTAAAATTTGTTTAGGCATTCTCCATCAGGGTCTTCAATAACTTCCTTCATTATGGATTCTTCTAAAATTTCCCTGAGGGTTTCTTTCTGCTGCTTGGTAATTTCTTGTACCTTGGAGTAAAGGTGACACTGAGCAGGGTAGTGTGTAGTTCCTTCACACAGTAAACAAGTAACCCGCCCAGTCGGGCATACTTCGCCTGAGTGTTTTTCCTCACAATGGGGGGATCCATCCTTGTGTCTCTCCTGGGTATGTCACAAGGTTTTTTCTTCGGGTTTTTTCTTCGCAAATCCTGCAGGCACAAGGTTTTTTCTTCGGGTTGTCAAAATGCTTCCGGATGAGACGTGATCTCGATAGGGTCTTCTTCAATTCCTCCCAAGTTTTTGCTCCGTTATATCCCTGTATGGCTTGATGCATTTTCCACCAGGTTGCAGCACTTTCTGTAAAGCACTGAAGAGCGTATTGAACCTCATACTTCCTTGGAATCAAATTTTTCCCGAAGTGATCCTCCATGTTTTGAATCCATAGCTCTGCCTCCAACTGAGTCGTCGGCCCAGATAATACCAGTACATCTTCCTTCCTCATCTATTGGGTCCAAATTTTGGTATGAGATAAGAGAGAAGAATGGAGGAAGATACACACAATACAAACAATAGTTTTGAAGAAACGGGTTTTATTTGTGGCTGTGGAAAAACATCAAACAAATGACAGCTCACACATTGTCGCATCTAACGTAAGTATATAGCAGGGGGTTTGGTCTCCTAAAGGTCAAATAAGTATTTGGAGTTCTTCAGGGTCTTCAATTTCATCGAGTCTTCAGAGTCTTCAATGGTTGTAGCTTCTTTCTCTCAAATGTATGGTGAAATCTTCTTTACTCTGAAATGGCCATGAGTAGTCCGGTATCTTGTACTTCTTGGAGTGACTTCAGTTGATCCTCTGTGTGGTCAAAAGGGAAAATGGTATACTCCAGCTATTTAAGGTAAGAAGGACTACTTCATAAAATCAGAAAACACGAGAAGTAAACGGTCCTTTTGAAAATAAAGTTTTAGAGACATCCTAAACTAGGGGCTTTCCGATTTCTAGGGTCACGGCCTACAGTCAACATGTGCTCTGATACCATATCTGTAGCAACCCGACCTCAGACGATCAAGTCTCTGTGTACCTGTGACACCCATGGATCAGTATGCTGGCAACCATCGTACATCAATGTATATATCAAAGTGCAATCACATGTATAAATAACGTAAAACTGATATATACCTCATAAGTCTCAGCGGAAACAAACAATCGGGTGCCGAGTGCCATCAACGCCATCGGCAGGTTGAGTGTAGACCGTAACCCAATCAACGAAAATCACTCATCGTAAAAAATCCTGCAACATGATACATTGCAGCCATGTAGGTCCGTACATTGAATGTACCGGCAAGATCACTGTAAGAAAAACAGATGATAAACTATACTATATGCAATATGGTTTTGTGGCTCTGGGTCTGAGTTTTTGCATAAAAGTTGGTTTTATTTTCCCTATATCAAAGGAAATAACCGGAGTCTGTACTATGGAGTTTCTATCATGACATGGTTCCGCCAACCGATGTCTCATAGCCCAAATCATGATAAGTTGCCCATAATTAAGTTATCAGTCTGGTGTTGAGAGTTCCCAGATAGATCCAAGTACAGAGGCTCAAGTTGTCCATAACCGGGGACACGGCTAATCAATTAGGTTTTAACCCTCTGCAGAGGTTTGTACACTTTACCCGCAAGATTCGATCCCTCCCTTTTCGTCCTCGCACTTCATGATGTTTGAGAACGGGATGATCGAAACATGGTCTTCCGAAGAGTTCCACGACCCTTTGTCCGGTGCTCATCCAACCCTACCGTAGTTCTACATCTGCTAGCACCGTCCCAGCCAGAGTCACCACTAAGGTCAACCAAGATAGAGCCCATAGTGACTTGCGGTTGCACAGGTAAGCTTTCGGGCATGAAGTATTCTTCCGACTCTTTGAGTCTGGGTGAAGCTTTCCGCAAGATGTCATGGCTCTTCTCCGTGCATCTCGGCCATCCACTGGTTTCTCCAGGGTGCCCGTCAACCATCCTTCACCCAGTAGTGTGTATTTAATTCTTGTCTCGAGTCTCGAAATCTTGAGGTCTTGGAGTCCTGAAGATGCAGTGGTTGCCGATGCCATCATGAAGTTGTCGCCATTGATGTAGAGTCCTCCTTCTTCACACCACTCTCATGCACTCATACCAAACCCGGTCTACTATAGCGTAGCATTAAAACTATATAACGTCCCGGGCTTGATAACAGGGAGATGGGTTCCTACCTCATGATTCTACTCAACTACAAGAAATCAATATCACTACTGGAGGGATTATTGTAAGCGTGCTACTACATGCAAATAAAACATAAGTATGAAAAACATGGTCAAAGTGAACTTGCCTGGTAAGTTGATGAAGATAACAACGCTCTCGAAAATAACTTGATGGGACTATACGCAACTCTCCGATGAAATCTATAATAACAAACATGACATTCACATAAGCAAGCATTCTAGCAAGCAAATCTAACAATAAAAAAACTCAATAAGAAAACCCAATACAAAACAAATAACACATCTAAAGAACTAATAGAGGAAAACTATAAAGAACCTACTAGGAAAACCTTTTGCCTTAACTACAAAAATAGTTTTCTCCTAAGTAAAACTTAACAAAGGAAATACTGAACTAATAATTTTAACAGAAAATAAAAATTAGATCAACTAAGTTAATAGAAAGTATTTTTCATAAAGTTTTACTAGCAAAAGGAAACACATAAAAAGCTAAATTAAAACTCTAATTATGTTTAAAACAAAAATAGTAAGAAAAAGAAATAAAACATTTTATTTTTCTGTAAATAAAAGTTCACCCTCTATAAATACAGAAAAAATCTGAAATAAAATATAACAGAGGTGAAAATAAATTTTAAAATAAATAAAACAATAGAAAACAGCAGCAATTTAAAAATAACTAGCGCAGTGTTGTTTTCGTGAAAAACTAATTTTAATAAAATCTATAAATATCCAAATTAATCCTACTGCTAGGCCAGGTCAAAAAAAGCAGTGGCAAAAAGAATCGCCTAAAATATTAATTCTAGCTCATATTATAGCAGAAATACTGATCTTACTAAAACCCATATAAAACAATTTTTAAAAACTAAAACAAAGTAAATATAAACAAAATTATATATAGGCATATTATATATCAAAAGATTTCGAAAAAGGTTTTCTAAAACATGAACATAATTTCAGAGGCAAATAAAATCTACAACAATTCACAAAAGTCAAACAGAGCTGTTGTTGCAATAAAAATGCAAATAAAATTATTTTAAAATACCAAAATGATTTCAAATACATTTTTCTTCATTTTTCTATTGTAGGGAATCATTTTACCCTATTTTTCGTATGTTATATTTTTGGAGAAAAATAATTTGAATAAAAACCAAATAACTCTAAATTGAAAATGGTTTTCAAAATACCTTCAAAGGAACTTTCAATTTGATTCTTTGTAACTTCCAACTCATATTTCATATAATTGAAGAAGTCATTTTATCTTCTCTCATGAAAATCCTTGAGTTGCATAAAGTTTTGAATTTGAAATATTTTCAGATGGAATTCAAATCTTTTCAAACCCTTTTCATTTCAAATGGAAGAAGTCATATCATCTTCACTCTAGGGTTTTGTGATGAAATGAGTTTGATTTCACGGAGGTCAGGATGCAAAGTGAAAGTTTAGGAAAGTCATTTCATTCCCTCGCATTCAACTTTCAAAAAGTTTCAAATTCCACTCAATTTCACACAACAATCAAAACTATTTATTTAATATAACATTCCAAAATTTAGAATTTTGGGATGTTACAATCATAATCATCACAACAAGCAATAGGCATAATGAAATCATCATCAAGTGCATAATCTTCCACAATTATTTTTGATTCGTTTTCATGAGGCACAACAATAATAGGAGCAACATTATTTGGGAGAGATACCTTTTTACCTCTATTATTTCTTCTTTTCTCCTTCTTCACCACATCATGTGTGGGTTTAATTAATCTTTTCAAGCTTCTTATTGATGAGATTGGTTGGATAGGTAGCTCTTCCTCGTTACCTGATTCATCATAATAAACACTAGGAGGGTATTGGGAAACATTTTCCCTTTCATTAGTACTCTCTTCATATTCCATTTGTTTTATTGTCTTTAGGTAGTTGGCAATATAAGGATTCTCAATGCAATTTACCGCACAAAACATATAAATTTCTTCTAGATCAAAATCAAGAAACCTCTCGGGATTTGGAAAACCCTTAGTTATACATTTCATTTCTTCATACCCCAAAAGAAGACTAAGCTCTTTATGATGCTCAAGGGTAATGAAGTTGTCACAATTTTTGGACACGATTTGATCATGAAATAATTTGCATTGGAGATTTAAATGACCAAGTTCATTGCTAAGTTCACAAGGATGGCGAAAAAATTACATCTTTCAGCACAATCATCTAGCCTGTCTTGCAACCTTTTCGTTTCTAAATATTTATGCTTCTTACAAAATCTATCTTCCCTTTTTGGTGTGCAAAGACACTCCCAATTCACTCCGCAAAAAGTGACATGCTTATAAGAAACATTTTTGTCATGACTTTTGCAACCATCATTAGCATTTTGGATATTCAAAGAATTCACACTAACAAAATTGCAATCATGCTCATCATTCAAATATTTTGTGCCAAGCATTTTATTGACTTCTTCTTCTAACAATTGAGCACAATTTTCCGAGCCATCATTTTCAAGAAAGATATTATAAAGATGATCAATAATATGATGCAACCTAAATTCCATTTTCATGTAGTTTTCTTTTATAAACCAAACTAGTGATAAAACAAGAAACTAAAAGATTCAATTGCAAGATCTAAAGATATACCTTCAAGCACTCACCTCCCTGGCAACGGCGCCAGAAAAGAGCTTGATGTCTACTACGCAACATTATTCTTGTAGACACGTGTTGGGCCTCCAAGGGCAGAGTTTTGTAGGAAAGTAGCAATTTTCCCTCAAGTGGATGACCTAAGGTTTATCAATCCGTGAGAGGTGTAGGATGAAGATGGTCTGTCTCAAACGACCCTGCAACCAAATAGAAGAAATCTCTTGTGTCCCCAACACACCCAATACAATGGAAAATTGTATAGGTGCACTAGTTCGGCGAAGAGATGCTGATAACAGTGTAATATTGATGGTAGAAATATATTTTTATAATCTGAATAAATAAAAACAGCAAGGTAGCAACTAGTAAACGGGCACAAAAACGGTATTACAATGCTTGAAAATGAGGCCTAGGGTCCGTACTTTCGCTAGTGCAACCTCTCAACAATGCTAACATAGTTGGATCATATGATTATCCCTCAAAGTGCAATAAAGAATCACTCCCGAGTTCCTATTAGCGGAGAACAAAAGAGATTAATTGTTTGTAGGGTACGAAACCACCTCAAAGCTATTATTTGTGTTCGATCTATCCTCGAGTTCGTACAAAAATAACGCAAGCTATTCTTTCCGATCGATCTAATCAAGAGTTCGTACTAAAGTAGCACCAAAGCAAATTAATATTCATAATACTCAATCCACACAAAGAAGTACAAAGAGACCACAAAGTTTCTATCGAAGAAAAGATAATAAAAACATGCATCAACCCCTATGCAAAGATTACCCCAATGTCACCTCGGAAATACATCAAGTGAATCAATGTGATACCCCATTATCACCTCAAGTATTCATACCGCAAGACATACATCATGTATTCTCATCTCTGAATATTCAATCCGATAAGACAAAACTTCAAAGGATAAAGACTCAATTCATCACAACAAGAGTATAGAGGGGAGAAACATCATATGATCCATCTATATTAACAAAGCCCATGATATAGATCACGAGAGAGAGAGAGGGATTAAACACGTAGCTACTGGTACAAACCCTCAGCCTCGAGGGTGGACTACTCCCACCTCATCGTGGTGGCCGCCGGGATGATGAAGATGGCCACCGGAGATGATTCACCCCTCCGGCAGGGTACCCGAAAGGGTCTAGATTAGTTTTCGATGGATACAGAGCCTTGCGGTGGCGGAACTTCTGATCTAGGTTAATCCCGATGGGTTTCAGAATATTTGGGAATTTATAGTGCAAGGAGGGGCTGCAGGAGGCCATCGAGGTGGGCGCAACCCACCTAGGCACACTAGGGGAGCCTGGCGCGCCCTGGTGGGTTGTGCCCCCCTCGGAGCACCCCCAGGTGCTTCTTTGGCCCAATGGATGTCTTCTGGTCCATAAAAAATCTCCGTGGAATTTCACGGTGTTTGGACTTCGTTTGATATTGATTTCCTGTAATGTAAAAAACAAGCAAAAATAGCAACTGGCACTGGGCACTGGGTCAATAGGTTAGTCCCAAAAAATGATATAAAGTTGCTATAAAATGATTGTAAAACATCCAAGAATGATAATAAAACAACATGAATACTTCATAAATTATAGATACGTTGGAGACGTATCACTTGCATATTATGAGAGAAAAGGCAGTAGAATTACTCCAAAAAGCATTATTATGGATAAAATATCATAAATAACAGTAGGTAATCATGATGCAAAATAGACGTATCAACTCCCCCAAGCTTAGACCCCGCTTGTCCTCAAGCGAAAACCAAAATAGAGAAACATGTCCACATGCTTAGAGAGAGATGTGTCGATAAAAAAATACGGACATAGAAGCATCATGAGAATTATTAAGCAACAAACTTAAACATAAAACTTTTATCATAGACCTCTCATGAATAAGTAACAATTCATCACATCATCGAAGTATAAAGCATAAACTCTATTGGAAACCAAGTAACTATGTTCTCAGTCAACTTTGCAACTACAATTCATCATCATTTCAGCAAGGGTCACGTATCGGAGCCTTTAGGAAAGTCCACATACTCAACCATCATATAGTCCTCTATGATTGTTAACACTCACCGCATACACACGAGCAAAATGTTTCAATCGGACACATAGAAAGATAGGGGCTTATAGTTTCGCCTCCCAACATACTCACCTCGAGGGTGATGTCAACAACAATAACTCATGCTACCCATATCCAACTGGATATATGTGCCTAGATCTTTCCTCATCACATGATGCTTTCCAAAAGAGAAAATAAAAAGGAATAGAGAGAAGAACTTTGACTCATGCATAAAAGTAAATACATAAAAGTAGAAGATAGGCCCTTTGCAGAGAGAAGCAGAGGTTGCCATGCGCTCTTTGTTTGTATGCTCAGCCCCTTAGTGCAAGAGAACATCATGTTGTATTGCCCCTTGTGATGGCAACCTTTATTATGCAGTCTGTCGCTTTTATTCTTTACCATCACAAGTTCGTACAACCCTTAATTTTCTCTTACGCTAAATGATCTCACACTTTTAGAAGCAATTTTTATTGCCTTATTGCACCGATGATAACTTACTTGATGGAAAATACGCAATCATTAGATAGGTGTGGTGGACTCTCGAAAATAAGATTTGGCTTTAAGGGTTTTTAGATGCACAAGTAGTATCTCTACTTGGTGCGGAATTTTTGGCTAGCAAAGATAGGGGCCAAACACCACATGTTGAAGGATCTATGACAATATAGCTTCTATGTGAATACGAACAAACATAAATCATTATGTTGTCTTCCTTGCCCAACGTCAACAATTTTGGCATATAATATTTTGATGGGGGTTCACAATCACAAAAGATTTCCAGGATAGTGTATTTGCATGTGAATCTTCTCTTCCCTTATTAATTCTTTCATGAATTGCATCGTTGACCAATGCTATGTTTGTCAATCTTTAATAAAATTTTCTACTTATACTTTTCCTTATGTGATGTCATTACTCACCATAAGATTAGCATATGATCTTTTTCATTTATTTTCTTTCTTTTTATTGGAACATGAAAGTAAAGAAAGCAAAACTCAAACTAAACTTTATTATATATCTCGCACACGATTACGAAGATAGATCACTAAGCAAACTCCCGAAAAGAAAGGATCGAACTAAACTTTTATTCATCTAAAGCAAAAGATACTATGGATCGAACTAAGATAAGTAAAGTGTAGCGACCCGACCTCAGACGGTCAAGCCTCTGTGTATCTGTGCCATCCCTGGATCAGTATGCTGGCACACACAGTACATCAATGTATATATCAAAGTGCAATCACGTGTATAAATAACGTAAAATGATATATACCTCATAATACTCAGCGGAAACAATCAAACGGGTGTGGAGTCCCATCAACGCCATCGGCAGGTTGAGTGTAGACCGTAAACCTGTATCGTAACTCTTACTCGTCGAAGAAAATCCTGCAACATGATACGTTGCAGCCGTGTAGGTCAGTACATTGAATGTACTGGCAAGATCACAACATGAATAAACAGATGGTAAAACTATACTATATGCAATTTGGCTTTGTGGCTCTGTATCTGAGTTTTGTTTGCGTAAAAGCTGATTTTATTTTCCCTACATCAAAGGAATAAATGAAGTCTGTACTATGGAGTTTTCTATCATGACATGGTTCCGCCAACCGATGTCTCATAGCCCAAAATCATCATATGTTGCCCACAATTAAGTTATCAATCCGGTGTTGAGAGTTCGAGATAGATCCAAGTCCAGAGGCTCAAATTGTCCGTAATCGGGACACGGCTAATCGATTAGGTTTAAACCCTCTGCAGAGGTTTGTACACTTTACCCGCAAGATTCGATCCCTCTCTTTACGTTCTCGCACTTCAGGTGTTTGAGAACAAGATGACCGAAACATGGTCTTCAAGAGTTCCTCGACCCGTCCGGTGCTCATCCAATCCTACCGTAGTTCTACATCTGCTAGCACCGTCCCAACCAGATTCACCACTAAGGTCAACCAAGCGAGCCCATAGTGACTTGCGGTTGCAGGTAAGCTTCCGGGCATGAAGTATTCTTCCGTCTCTTTGAGTCTGGGTGAAGCTTTCCGCAAGATGTCATGGCGCTTCTCCATGCATCCCGCCAACCACCGGTTTCTCCAGTGCCCGTCAACCGTCCTTCACCCAGTAGTGTGTATTGAATTCTTGTCTCGAGTCTTGAAGCCTTGAGGCCTTGAAGATGCAGTCCTTGCAGATTTCATCAAGGTGTTGTCGTCATTTACGTAAATCCTCCAATCTCACACCACACCTGAGCACTCATACCAAACCCGTCTACTATAGCGTAGCATTAAAACAAATAACGTCCGGGCTTGGTAACAGGGTGATGGGTTCCTACCTCATGCATACTACTCAACTACAAGGATTCAATAACACTCTTGAGGGGTGGTTGCAAAGATGCCACTAAATGCAATAAACATAGGTATGAAAGCATGGTCAAAGTGAACTTGCCTTGCTGACGATCTTCGAAAACTAGGGACTCGTGGTAGCAAGCTTCGCACTCCGGAAATTCTATCGAGGCAAACAACAATCATATAAGCATACAAACATATGATCACTTAACATAACAGCATACTAATATGAAACACACAAAACAATCGAATCAAAACCCAAAAGAAAACTCGAAGAAATCCAACTCAAAGTTTTCCTACATCAAGCAACAATTAAAAATAGTTTTGCACTACAAAAAATTTTCTTAACAGAACCTAAACCTGGGTTTATGCTAACTAACAGAACAGAATTCATCAAGCAACTAGTAGCAAAAAGAATCACCTTAAAAGCTATTATAAAACTCTTGTTATGCCTAAAACAATCCTAGCAAGTAAAAATAAAATAAAAGTTTTATTTATTATAAATAGAAGTTCATGTTCTAAAGTTACAGAAACTAACCTAGAATAAACTATCACATAGGAAAAATAAAATTATTTGCTAATTAAAACAATAGGAAAAGCAGTAGCTAGTTAAATAAATAGGAATAACATGATTCTGATTAAAACTATTTTTTTATTAATTCTAAAATGCCCAAATAAATACCTACTGTTAGGTAAGGTCAAAACAAAGTTGTTACAAAAATAATCACTAAAAAATAATATTCCTAACTCACTTTATAGCAGAATTACTATTCTGTCTAAATCTAGAATAAGGCAATTTTAAATAATTTTAACATGGCTAATTATATTTTCTACAGAAACTACAATAAATTTTCAAACCAACAAAAAAAGAATCACTTAAAAATATTAAGTAGATTGAAAGATATGAATTTTACAAAACTGAAACTATTCTGTTAAAAACAGAAACGAAAAATATTAACTAAAAAGAAAAACTGGCTAATGGGCCTATCTAACGCATCGGCGTTAAATAACTAAAATACGCCCGAGACTTTAAACCGCTTCGGCCGGTCTAACTAAACCCTAATAAAACCGGAACTAAACCGGAACTAAAACTGGTTCTTTTAAAAATAAACCTAACGCTTCGGGGATCTAATCTAGACCCTACGATCTTGATCTAACGGTGGGGGTGATCTCGGCGACTCACCATGGGAAAGGCGCGGCGGCAGTCGGCCAGGCTCGAGGCGGCGTTAGTGGGGAGGCTCGGTGCTCGGGGCGGCGGCGGAGGCCTCCCGCTGAGTGCGGCGTGGCGAGGGAAGCTCGGGGGTGGACTGGGGCGCGCTCGATGGGGTCGGGGAGGGGCGGGGCGGGGGCAATGGCGCGGCGGCGGCTCGGGTGCTCCGGCGAGCGATTGCGGGCGAGGGAAGGGGTTAGGCGAGGGGCGAGGGAGAAAGCAGGCGAGGGGTTTATATAGAGGGGGGGAACGACTTGGGCGAGGGGCGATCACGGAGGAGATCGGGAGGATCCCGGATCTGCGGGATTCCGGCAAGCAAGCGACGGTGGCGTGGCGTGGGGAGGAAGAAGGTGGCGGGGTCCATCCGTCGGGAGAGGGAGGGCGTTCGGTTGGCGACCGGTGGCTAGGGGTTCGGCTCGGGCGTGGGCTCGGTCAGACCTTTGGGCTGCTGGCCGGGCAGTTCGGAGCTGCCAGTCTTGGCTGGGCCGATCGGCTGGTGGCGCTGGGTCCCCTTTTTTCTTTTCTAATTTTTTTGAATTTAAGAGAGAGAGGAAATAATTAAATATAAATATTTTATATAGGACATATATATATCAAAATGATCAGGGGAATATTCCCTATAATTTGAACATTTTCCAGGGGCAAAACACAAACTTTATAAAAATCATTTTCTAAAATTTCAAATAGAATTCAGATTTGAATTCAATTTTTTGGCAATGTTTCTTGACATATTTGGAGTGTCATGTTACTCCTCTCATACTTTTTCGCAAGTATTTGTCGGGGCATGGTTTTTTGAAATAATTTTCAACTGCCAAACTTTGAATTCAAATTCCAACAACTCAAAAACTTCTGAAACTTCAAATGCCACTCAAATTTCAAACAAAATGCATAGATGCTTAGCTATAATTGTAAAACATTCCAAATAGGAAATTTGGGATGTTACAAATCTACCACACTTAAAATGAATCTAGTCCTCGAGATTCAAGAAACTAACAAGAAAGGGTTAGGGGTTGGGGGTTACGCTAGTAAGCGTTTGGTGGGAAGGTCGGGGTGCTACCACACTTAAAACAAGGTTACGGTTCTAATAAACTCAGATACTTCCTCTGGAGTGCCGACAATGTATGTCTCTTCACATATCTTACAATAGCTCCTTCATTAACGCTCTTCTGTCAGAAGCATAGAGTTTTCCTCAAAATCTTGGGTCGGTTCGTCAAAGTTGAAGTTCGTCCGAGACTGGATCTTCTTAGCTGATAGGTCTGTGTCCATTCTAGACAACTATCGAAATACTCATGGTGGTCTACAATTCATGGTTTTTCCTGCAGAAAACGGGTCTGGGTTGAACCTCACCGTATAACCTACGGTTGGCAAAAGCTGCCTTGTACAAGGGTTCCATCGTCCTACCATTCTATGGTTTTATGGCTTGACGTGTCGACACTCTTCTAAGGTTTTCAAGGCTCTCTGATTTTCCATCTACATCTGATAGTTCATGATAGAAGTCTCCGTATGGGGCCAATCCATCCCGTACTTGAATCATTACCACATACGTAAATATCGAATCACGTATTCTAACACTTGGGCATACTCACAAGCATTGCAGAATTTCTCTTGTTCTCAAACTGGGTTCGGATTTATCCATTGATTCTGCATGCTGAATGAAACATATATCGTTACTTCACAACTCTCTGGGTTTCGTAGCCTCCTAAGGAACGGCTGCTCATCAAATCACATCTTCTTCCATAATTTCTTCTTGCAGGGAGTACTTCATCCTTATTAATTCCTGGGCATGTGGGTTGTGGGCCCACTTCAATACTTGCATAGCTTTACTCACCATTGGGGCTACAATTGTTCCATATTCCAACATTACACCACTTTAAATCCAATAACATTTCATTTCTTCACACCATCATATCAAAGATAAAACTCCAACTCATTTTTCCAAACTCCAACCTGTGGGACACATTTCCATTTCCATTGGTCTAGTGTTCTTCATAGGGTACTATCACCCTTAAAATGAAATTCACAAATCCATCCATAGACCATATTTCTCATATCCTCGAAAATGGTTAAAATCCGTGTTCATAGAGTAACAACTCATACAATTAAACATATGAAAACATGTCACCTTAACTTTATTGATTTCATGAATTCCATACAATCTCTGAGCACTCATTACATAACTCCAACTCCATAGCCTTATGGAAACAATTGTTTCCTACTACACTTATTACAAATATCAAAATTCCATCTACTCAGCTCCAGCTTTCATCTTGTCGGGACATTTAGTAGCATAATGTCCTGCTTCCTTGCAGCGAAAACAAATGACTTCCGACATGTCTCGGGGCTTCTTTGTGATTATGTAGGATCCTTGGATTCTTGGCTTCTTTTCTGGACATTTACTAGCGTAATGACCTAAATCCTTGCACCTGTAACAAGTGATATGACTCAGGTCCTTCTCTGCAAAAATTGCGTTGTTCTCGGGTTGCCTTCTTTTCTCTTCCTGGATTTCTGTAATGATCGAGCTTCTATTTCCGAGGGTCAAACTTCACTGGCTGTCGGGAAATCTACGAGATATTCTTCTCTTTCCTTGGTACAATCTTGGGAAAAATGTCCTTCTTCTCCACATGAATAGCAAGCGTTGGAGTAGAATCTGATTAGGCCTTCTCCATCGGGTCTTCAACATCTTCCTTCATCCCAGTTCTTCTAGACCTTCCTTGAGGGCTTCTTTCATTCCTTCTTCCCGCTTACGAATAGTTTGTTGCAAGTGGGGTAAATTTGACCTTACTTGGGTAGTGGGTGGTTCCTTCACACAAGAAACAAGTAACTTGCCCAGTCGGGCATGCTTCGGCTGGGTGATTCTCCTCACAATGTGGGCATCCCTCCTTGTGTTCCTCCTAGGTGTGTCTTATTTCTCCGCAAATCTTGCAAGCACAAGGTTTATTTCTTGGTGTATCATGGTGCTTCCGGATAAGACGAGATCTTGTCAGAGTCTTCTTGAATTCTTCCCAATTCTTTGCTCCATTCCATCCCTGTATAGCTTGATGCATCTGCCACCATGTTGCAGCACTTCCTTCAAAATCTTGAAGAGCGTAAGATACTTCATTCTTCCTTGAAACCAAATTGCTCCGAAGTGATTCTCCATGTTACGAATCCATAGCTCTGCCTCCGGCTGGGTTTTCGGTCCAGAGAATACTGGTCCAACTTCATTCATCATCTAATGGGTCCAAAAGTTTTGGGATGAGATATGAGAGAGGTGGGGAGGGATACACACAATACAAACAATAGTTTTTGAAGAAAGCGGGTTTTACTTTGTGGCTGTCGGAAAACATCAAACAATTGACAGCTCACAAATCATCGCATCTAACGTGGGTGTATAAGCTGGGTTTGGTCTTCTAAAGGTCAAATAATTCTTGATTCTTCAAATTCTTCTAGTCTTGAGTCTTCAATTGTTGCAGCTTCAACTCTTCTAATGCATGGTCAAATCCTCTTTACTCTGAAGAGGCCATCAGTTATCCGATATCTTGTCCTTCTTGGAGCGGCTTGATTGATTCTTCATGTGATCAAAAGGAAAAGGGTATATTCTAACTATTTGAGGTGAGAGTGTCTATTTGATAAAATCAGAAGAGATGAGAAGTAAGAGTCTTTTTGAAAATAAAGTTTTAGAGATTTTCGGTCCTAAGGGCTTTCCGGTTTCTAGGGTCACGTCCTACAGTCAACATGTGCTCTGATACCATATCTGTAGCAACCCGACCTCAGACGGTCAAGCCTCTGTGTATCTGTGCCATCCCTGGATCAGTATGCTAGCACACACAGTACATCAATGTATATATCAAAGTGCAATCACATGTATAAATAACGTAAAATGATATATACCTCATAATACTCAGCGGAAACAATCAAGCGGGTGTGGAGTCCCATCAACGCCATCGGCGGGTTGAGTGTAGACCGTAACCACTGTATCGTAACTCTTACTCGTCGAAGAAAATCCTGCAACATGATACGTTGCAGCCGTGTAGGTCAAGATTACATTGAATGTACCGCAAGATCACAACATGAATAAACAGATGGTAAAACTATACTATATGCAATTTGGCTTTGTGGCTCTGTATCTGAGTTTTGTTTGCGTAAAAGCTGATTTTATTTTCCCTACATCAAAGGAATAAATGAAGTCTGTACTATGGAGTTTTCTATCATGACATGGTTTCCGGCAACCGATGTCTCATAGCCCAAAATCATCATATGTTGCCCACAATTAAGTTATCAATCCGGTGTTGAGAGTTAGAGATAGATCCAAGTCCAGAGGCTCAAATTGTCCGTAATCGGGACACGGCTAATCGATTAGGTTTAAACCCTCTGCAGAGGTTTGTACACTTTACCCGCAAGATTCGATCCCTCTCTTTATGTTCTCGCACTTCAGGTGTTTGAGAACAGGATGACCAAACATGGTCTTCCCGAAGAGTTCCTCGACCACCGTCCGTGCTCATCCAATCCTACCGTAGTTCTACATCCGCTAGCACCGTCCCAGCCATATTAACCACTAAGGTCAACCAAGCGAGCCCATAGTGACTTGCGGTTGCAGGTAAGCTTCCGGCATGAAGTATTCTTCCGTCTCTTTGAGTCTGGGTGAAGCTTTCCGCAAGATGTCATGGCGCTTCTCCATGCATCCCGCCAACCACTGGTTTCTCCAGGTGCCCGTCAACCGTCCTTCACCCAAAGAGTGTGTATTGAATTCTTGTCTCGAGTCTTGAAGTCTTGAGGCCTTGAAGGTGCTGATCCTTGCAGATTTCATCATGGTGTTGTCGTCATTGACGTAAATCCTCCATTCTCACACCACTCCTGAGCACTCATACCAAACCCCGTCTACTATAGCGTAGCATTAAAACAAATAACGTCCCGGGCTTGGTAATAGGGTGATGGGTTCCTACCTCATGCATACTACTCAACTACAAGGATTCAATAACACTCTCGAGGGGTGGTTGCAAAGATGCCACTAAATGCAATAAACATAGGTATGAAAGCATGGTCAAAGTGAACTTGCCTTCTTGCAGCGATCTTGAAAACTAGGGACTCGTGGTAGCAAGCTTACGCACTCGGAAATTCTACCGAGGCAAACAACAATCATATAAGCATACAAACATATGATCACTTAACATAACAGCATACTAATATGAAACACACAAAACAATCGAATCAAAACCCAAAAGAAAACTCGAAGAAATCCAACTCAAAGTTTTCCTACATCAAGCAACAATTAAAAATAGTTTTGCACTACAAATTTTTTTCTTAAAAGAACCTAAACCTGGGTTTATGCTAACTAACAGAAAAGAATTCATCAAGCAACTAGTAGCAAAAAGAATCACCTTAAAAGCTATTATAAAACTCCTGTTATGCCTAAAACAATCCTAGCAAGTAAAAATAAAATAAAAGTTTTATTTATTATAAATAGAAGTTCATGTTCTAAAGTTACAGAAACTAACCTAGAATAAACTATCACATAGGAAAAATAAAATTATTTGCTAATTAAAACAATAGGAAAACAGTAGCTAGTTAAATAAATAGGAATAACATGATTCTGATTAAAACTAATTTTTATTAATTCTAAAATTCCCAAATAAATACCTACGGTTAGGTAAGGTCAAAACAAAGTTGTTACAAAAATAATCACTAAAAAATAATATTCCTAACTCACTTTATAGCTGAATTACTATTCTGTCTAAATCTAGAATAAGGCAATTTTAAATAATTTTAACATGGCTAATTATATTTTCTACAGAAACTACAATAAATTTACAAACCAACAAAAAAAGAATCACTTAAAAATATTAAGTAGATTAAAAGATATGAATTTTACAAAACTGAAACTATTCTGTTAAAAACAGAAACGAAAAATATTAACTAAAAAGAAAAACTGGCTAATGGGCCTATCTAACGCATCGACATTAAATAACTAAAATACGCCCGAGACTTTAAACCGCTTCGGCCGGTCTAACTAAACCCTAATAAAACCGGAACTAAACCGGAACTAAAACCGGTTCTTTTAAAAATAAACCTAATGCTTCGGGATCTAATCTAGACCCTACGATCTAGATCTAACGGTGGGGTGATCTCCGGCGACTCATCAGGGAAGACGGCGGACGGTCGACGCGGCTCGGGCGGCGTTGGTGGGGCTCGGTGCTCGAGGACGACGGCGGAGGCCTCCGTGGTCTTGGCGTGGCGAGGGAAGCTCGGGGTGGACTCGGGCGAGCTCGAGGTGGTCGGGATGGGCGGGCGGTGGCAATGGCTGGGCGGCTCGGGTGCTCCGGCGAGCGATTGCGGGCGAGGGGAGGGGTTAGGCGAGGGGGCGAGGGAGAAACGGGGCGAGGGGGTTATATAGAGGGAACGACTTGGACGAGGCGATCGCGGGAGGAGATCGGGAGGATCCCGGATCCTCGGGATTCCGAGGCGACGCGGTGGCGCCGGGCGTGGGGAGGAAGAAGGTGGCGGGGTCCACCTGGCCGGGGAGAGGGAGGGCGTTCGATCGGGCGACCGTGGCTAGGGGTTAGGCTCGGGCGCGGCTTGGGCGTGGCAGTCGGGCTGGCTGGTCACTGGCCGGGCTTCGGTGGCTGCCCAGTGGTCACACTGGCTGGTCGCTGGGTCCCCTTTTTTTCTTTTTTCTAATTTTTTTTGAATTTAAGAGAGAGGAAATAATTAAATATAAATATTTTATATAGGACATATATATATCAAAATGATCAGGAATATTCCTATAATTTGAACATTTTTCCAGGGCAAAACACAAACTTTATAAAAATCATTTTTCTAAAATTTCAAATAGAATTCAGATTTGAATTCAATTTTTGGCAATGTTTCTTCTGACATATTTGGAGTGTCATGTTACTCCTCTCATACTTTTTCTCAAGTATTTGTCGTGCATGGTTTTTGAAATAATTTTCAAGCGCCAAACTTTGAATTCAAATTCCAACAACTCAAAAACTTCTGAAACTTCAAATGCCACTCAAATTTCAAAGAAAATGCAGAGATGCTTAGCTATAATTGTAAAACATTCCAAACAGGAAATTTGGGATGTTACATAAAGGCAAAAGATAGTGGAGGTGATACGATACCGGGGCACCTCCCCCAAGCTTGGCGATGAACATATGATCAATTTTCTTTTGGTGATGAAGAAGAAGGTGGTGGTGGTGATGAAGTAGAGGGTTTGTCTTTCTCCTTTTTCAGCTTACATCGGAGAGTAAAATTATGCATCCTCAAGTCATCGTTCTTCATCTCGAGCTTTATTATCCTCTTGCATAATGCCTCCATGCTCTCGTTTTTGAAACGAGGAGGAACTGATTCGTATTCATCTTCTTTAGAAGTCCGGAAGCTATAGTGTTCCACATCCCCATAAACCTTAGGGTTTGCGATATAATCAGCAACATATCTCTCACCCTCCGAGTCTTGAGATGACATGTTTACAGATACGTCAGGAAAACAGCAAGAAAAATAAAATAGAAGATTTATCCGCGATACGGTGGTCAATAGGTTCGAGGGTTATATAAAGATTTGTATCTTGGGAAACAAGCAAACGGAAGAAAAACGAAGTCCGGAAGGTACCCGAGGTGGGCACAACCCACATGGGCGCGCCTGGCAAGCCAAGCGCGCCCTGGTGTCTTGTGCCCACCAGGGTGACCTTCCTGGTTGTTTCTTATTTTTCTATTTTTTCTTATATTCTAAAACAGACAGAAAATGTTTTTTGCGGATTTTTTGGAGTCTGTTTACTTACCGTATCACGTACCTCATGTTTTTCACGATTCTAGAGTGTTCCGGAAAGGTTTCTTTTATGTGTTCTTCCGTAGTCATAGTTTGGATAATATTGCTTTCAACATTAATGGATGTACCTAAGATATAATGTTTTATTCGTTTCCCATTAACAACCTTCGGGTTAGTACCTTTGGCAATATTTATTTTGATAGCTCCAGATCGATAAACCTCCTTTATAACATAGGGTCCTTCCCATTTGGAGAGGAGTTTTCCTGCAAAGAATCTGAAATGAGAGTTGTTTAAAAGAACATACTCTCCAACCTTGAACTCACGCTTTTGGAATCTTTTATCATGCCATCTTTTAACTTTTTCTTTAAATAGCTTAGCATTTTCATAAGCTTGGGTTCTCCATTCATCTAATGAGCTAATATCAAATAACCTCTTTTCACCAGCAAGTTTGAAATCATAGTTGAGTTCCATAATTGCCCAATAAGCTTTATGTTCTAACTCAAGAGGCAAATGACAAGCTTTTCCATAAACCATTTTATAAGGAGTCATACCCGTAGGATTTTTATATGTTCTTCTATAAGCCCAAAGTGCATCATCTAATTTATTAGACCAATTCATCCAGGACCTATTGACAGTCTTTTGCAAAATTACTTTTATTTCTCTATTACTAAGTTCAACTTGACCACTAGACTGAGGGTGATAGGGTGATGCAATTCTATGGTTAACATCATACTTAGCAAGCATTTTACGGAAAGCACCATGAATAAAGTGTGAACCACCATCAGTCATTAACTATCTAGGGACTCCAAACCTTGGTAAAATAACTTCCTTAAGCATTTTAATAGAGGTGTTGTGATCAGCACTACTAGTTGGAATAACTTCTACCCACTTAGTAACATAATCAACAGCAACTGAAATATGAGTATACCCATTAGAGGAAGGAAAAGGTCCCATGTAATCAAATCCCAAACATCAAATGGTTCAACAGCAAGTGAATAATTCATAGGCATTTTTTTATGCTTACCGATATTACCTATTTTATTTGACATTCATCACATGATAAGACAAACTTAGGAGCATCCTTGAAGAGAGTAGGCCAATAAAACACAGATTGCAATACCTTGTGAGCAGTTCTATCTCCCGCATGATGTCCTCCAGAAGCTTCGGAATGACATTTCCGTAGGATTTCTCCATGTTCATGCTCAGGTACACAATGTCTAATAATACCATCTACTCATTCTTTATAAAGATGTGGGTCATCCCAGAAGTAATGTCTTAAATCATAGAACAACTTTTTCTTTTATTGATATGTGAAACTAGGTGGTAAATATTTAGCAACAATGTAATTAGCATAGTCAGCATACTAAGGAGTGTTATGAGAAACATTTATTGTAGCTAATTGCTCATCAGGAAAACTATTATCAATAGGTAGTGGGTCATCAAGAATATTTTCAAGCCTAGACAAGTTATCAGCCACGGGGTTCTCTGCTCCTTTTCTATCAGTGATATGCAAATCAAATTCTTGTAGCAAGAGAACCCATTGAATAATTCTAGATTTAGCATCTATCTTTTCCACAAGATATTTTATAACAGCATGATCAGTGTGGACAATGACTTTAAAGTCAAGAATGTAAGATCTAAATTTATCACAAGCAAACACCACTGCTAGAAATTCTTTTTCAGTAGTAGCATAATTTCTTTGAGCATTGTCTAGAGTTTTACTAGCATAATGAATAACATCTAGTTTCTTATCAACTCTTTGTTATAGAACATCACCAACATCATAATCACTAGCATCACACATAATTTCAAAAGGCAAGTTCCAATCAGGTGGTTGAACAATAGGTGCAGAAATTAAGGCTTTCTTGAGTGTTTCGAAGGCTTCTAAACAATCATCATAAAAAACAAAAGGAATATCCTTTTGCAAAAGATTTGTAAGAGGCCTGGAAATTTTAGAGAAGTCTTTGATAAATCTCCTATTAAAACCAGCATGACCCAGGAATTTATGAACACCTTTGATATCTTTAGGACATGGCATTTTCTCAATTGCATCAATCTTAGCTTTGTCCACCTCAATACCTCTTTCAAAAATTTTATGGCCCAAAACAATACATTCATTAACCATAAAGGGGCACTTCTCCCAATTCAAGACAAGATTTGTTTGCTCACATCTCTGCAAAACTCGATCAACATTTCTTAAAAAATCATCAAAAGACTTCCCATAAACAGAAAATTCATCCATGAAAACCTCAACAATCTTTTCACAAAAGTCGGAGAAAATAGCAGTCATGCATCTTTGAAAGGTAGCAGGTGCATTGCATAAACCAAAAGGCATACATCTATAAGCATAGGTTCCAAAAGGAAAAGTAAAAGTGGTCCTTTCCTGATTAGGTTGAGAAACAGGTATTTGTGAAAAACCAGAATATCCATCAAGAAAGCAAAAATGTGTGTGCTTAGATAATCTTTCTAGCGTTTGATCAATAAAAGGCAGAGAGTAATGATCTTTTCTAGTTGCTTTGTTTAATTTTCTAAAATCAATTACCATTCTATAGCCTGTAACAATTATTTGTGGAATGAGTTCATTCTTATCATTAGGAACAACAGTAATACCTCACTTTTTAGGGACACGATGAACAGGACTTACCCATCTATGAGTTATAGGATAGATTATACTTGCTTCCAGAAATTTTAATATTTCCATTCTTACCACTTCTTTCATTTTCGGATTTAACCAACGTTGGTGGTCAACAACGGGTTTAGCATCAGGTTCCATATTAATCTTGTGCTGACATAGAGTGGGACTAATGCCCTTAAGATCATCAAGAGTATATCCAATAGCAGCTTGGTGCTTCCTTAGAACCTTCAATAATCTTTCTTCTTCATGTTCTGAAAGGTTAGCACTAATAATAACATGATATATTTTCTTCTCCTCAAGCTAAGCATATTTCAAAGTGTCTGGCAATTGTTTTAATTCAAACACAGGATCACCTTTAGGTGGAGGAGGACCTCCTAGAGTTTCAATAGTCAAATTGTGTTTAAGCAGAGGACATTGTTCAAAGAAAATCTTATCTATTTCATTTCTTTCAAGCATATGTGAATCATTTTCATGGTCTAGCAGATATTGTTCTAAAGGATCATTAGGAGGTACAACAATAGAAGCAAGACCAATAATTTCATCCTTACTAGAAAATTATTTTTATGAGGTTTTCAACTAAAATTGGAAAAATTAAACTCATGAGACTCATCACCAAAGCTAACACCGACAATTTGTTTCTCACAATATGTTTTAGCATTAACGGTGTTCAAGAAAGGTCCACCAAAGATAATGGGACAAAAGCCATCTTGTGGGGAACCAAGAACAAGAAAATCAGTAGGATACTTTATTTTCCCACACAAGACTTCAAAATCTCTAACAATCTCAATTGGTGATATGGTATCTCTATTTGCAAGCTTAATATTAACATCTATGTCTTCTATTTCAGCGGGTGCTATGTCATTCATATTTCTTGATATAAGGAAAAAGGAATAGCACTCACGCTAGCACCTATGTCACATAAACCATGATAACAGTGATCTCCTATTTTAATGAGATAACAGGAATGCCAACAACATGTCTATATTTATCTTTTTCATCGGGTTTGGCAATTCTAGCAGCTTCATCACAGAAGTAAATAGCATGCCCATCTATATCTTCAACTAGGAGATCTTTAACCATATCAACACTAGGTTCTACATTGATTTGTTCAGCTGGTTTAGGTGTTCTAATATAACTTTTATTGACCACAGTTGAAACTTTAGCATGTTCCTTTATCCTAACACGGAAAGGTGGTTTCTCAATATAAGCAGTAGGGACAACTGGATCAACATTGTAAATAATAGTCTCATCTTTAGCTATTACCGGTTCTTTAATTTCATATTTAATAGGTGGGTGATATTTAAACCACTTCTCTTTGGGGAGATCAACATGAGTAGCAAAGGATTCACAAAAAGAGGCTACTATCTCAGAGTCAAGTCCATATTTAGTGCTAAACTTTTGAAAAGCATCGGTATTTATAAAAGATTTAACACAATCATACTCAAGCTTAATACCTGACTCTTTACCTTCGTCGAGTTCCCAATCTTCAGAGTTGCGTTTAATTCTTTCCAAAAGATCGCAGCGGAATTCAATAGTCTTCTTCATAAATGAACCAGTACAAGAAGTATCGAGCATGGATCGATCATTATGAGAAAGCCGAGCATAAAAATTCTGAATAATAATTTCTCTTGAGAGCTCATGATTGGGGAAAGAATATAATATTGACTTAAGCCTCCCCCAAGCTAGAGCGATACTTTCTCCTGCACGAGGCCAAAAATTATATATATAATTCCAATCACGATGAACTAGATGCATAGGATAAATTTTTTGATGGAACTCCAATTTCAATCGATTCCAATTCCAAGATCCAATATCATCGTATAGCCTATACCATGCCAATGCTTTTCCTTTCAAAGATAAAGGGGAAACCTTCGTCTTAATTTCATATCTGGGTAAACCTGCAAGCTTAAACAATCCACAAATTTCATCCACATATATCAAGTGCATATCAGGATGTTCGGTTCCATCTCCTACATAAGGATTAGCTAACAGTTGTTCTATCATACCCGAAGGAATTTCATATTCAATATTTTTAGTAGGTGCAGTAGGTTGAGGGGTAACTAATTTTGGTCTCGATCGACGTGAAGATACCCCGAACAAACCCCTCAAAGGATTGTTCTCCATAGTAACAAGTGACAATAAATTTCAACACGTAGTAATAATTTTTCCTTGCCAATTTCCACTTACCAAGAGCGCTTCACTCCCCGACAACGGCGCCAGAAAATAGCCTTGATGACCCACAAGTATATGGGATAAATTGTAGCATTTTCAATAAGTAAGAGTGTCGAACCCATCGAGGAGCAGAAGGAAATGACAAGTGGTTTTTAGCAAGGTAATGTCTGCAATTGCTGAAGTTGTAAGTAACAGAGTAGTTTGATAGCAAGATAATTTGTAACGAGCAAGTAACGATAATAGTAACAAAAGTGCAACAAAGTAGACCAATTCTTTTGAGGCAAAGGACAGGCCAAAACGGTCTCTTATAATAAGCAAAGCGTTCTTGAGGGTACACGGGAATTTCATCTAGTCACTTTCATCATGTTAGTTCAATTTGCGTTCGCTACTTTGATAATTTGATATGCGGGTGGACCGGTGGTTAGGTGCTCTTCTTACTTGAACAAACCTCCTACTTATGATTAACCCCCTTGCAAGTGTCCGCAACTATGAGAAAAGTATTAAGAATAAATTCTAACCATAGCATTAAACTTTTGGATCCAATCGGTCCCTTATGGAATAGCGCATAAACTAGGGTTTAAGCTTCTGTCACTCTCGCAATCCGTCATCTAATAACTACTCCACAATGCATTCCCTTAGGCCAAAATATGGTGAAGTGTCATGTAGTCGACGTTCACATGACACCACTAAGGGAATCGCAACATACATACTATCAAAATATCAAACACATATCAAGTTCACATGATTATTTGCAAAAGGATTTCTCCCGTGACCTCAAGAATAAAAGTAAATGCTCACAAATGATAAAAATGCTCAAGATCAGAGGGGTATTAAATAGCATATTGGATATGAACATATAATCTTCCACCAAATAAAACATATAGTAATCAACTACAAGATGTAATCAACACTACTAGTCACCCACAAGCACCAATCTATAGTTCCGATACAAAGATTGAACACAAGAGATGAACTAGGGTTTGAGAGGAGATGGTGTTGTTGAAGATGTTGATGGAGATTGCCCTCCCCTAGATAGGAGAGTTGTTGGTGATGATGATGACGCTGATTTCCCTCTCCGGGAGGGAAGTTCCCCCGGCGGAATCGCTCCGCCGGAGGGCAAAAGTTCTCCTAACCAAGTTCCGCCTCGAGACGGCGGCACTCTGTCCCGAAAGTCTTCTCCTTATTTTTTCTAGGTCAAAATGACTTACATACTAGAAGATGGGCACCGGAGGTGGGCCGAGGGGAGCACAACCCACCAGGGCGCGCCTGGGATCCCTGGCGTGCCCAGGTGGGTTGTGCCCACGTGGTGGGCCCCTCTAGTACTTATTGGCTCCAATATTTCTTATATATTCTATAAAAATTCCCCGTGAAGTTTCAACTCATTTGGAGTTGTGCAGAATAGGTAGCCTGACGTAGCTTTTCCAGGTTCAGATTTCCAGCTGCCGGAATTCTCCCTCTTTGTGTGTACCTTGCATATTATGAGAGAAAAGGCATTAGAATTACTCCAAAAAGCATTATTATGGATAAAAACATCATAAATAATAGTAGGTAAACATGATGCAAAATGGACGTATCAACCATCACCACAATAGTTCTTCCTCTCTGGATCGTACTTGTAATCGTGCATCGCACAAGGCATCCTATGTAAGTCATATTATCAATCAATTTATCTTCAATATGTGTTATTCAATCTGTTCTTCATGCGATCTGATCTTCATGTGTGAGTAGTTCGGTAAGGTATGGATTGAGGCATAGGCCTTGCAACCCGCTCTATTTGTTGTAGGGATCAATGGAAGTCCTTTGAATTAACGTCCCGTATGTATGAAATAAAATTGTTCCGTAGATGCCACTTGTCTCATCCATGATCTTCATCCCTGTAGGTACCTAGGATCATGGAGATCGAGCCACGGAGAGGCTAAAGGTAGGGAGAACATGAAGTGTTATTCTGAACAGTAGTAACAGAAGGGTTTAGTACGGTGACACAGATCCAATTCTTGGGGATTCATGAGGTGTAATCATTAAATGCCCAAAGCTCTTATTTGATTACTATAATCTCAATTATCGAGGCAACCTCGTGCGACGGATAGGACCTTTGGTTGGACAAATAATTCTTGATGCGGGACTCATGCCGGTCAAGATGTAATTTGGACACATCCCCCACTTCAGTTCATAACAAGCACAAATTAAGATCATATTTTGTCCCAATGCAAATACATGGTTGTAAACATTAAGACCTCACACTTGTGCCTATTTCTATTATAAGTTCATCACAACTAGATTGATTGATTTGGTCAAAAGCTGGAATTATTTCTCTGACAGAAGCTTGCTAGAGACCATCGCGTCAAGGGAACCTTCCTCTCGCGGGTTCGATAACCCAAGGTCGCCTCTTTGGGTAAATACGTGTGGGGTAGTTTCTGTTCATTTACCGGATAACTAAAAAGGAAGTATCAGGGAGCGATACTACCGTGCTACTGTCGTTTATTATGGGTAGGCCAATAGAAGGACAATCCCAAGCCGTAGTCGGTGTGGTACTGGTTTGTGGCAGCACTGCCATGCGGTACTACCATGGACGAGGGCGGTACTACTGCTTGGGTGTTCAAAACTTTCCTAAACACAAACAGTGCACTCCTCCATGTTGCGCAAAAGGTTAATCGATGCATATGAGTTTGTGTATGTGTTGATTCCACCCAAACCTTTCCATAGTGGACCCCCTCTTAATAGTATGGATTTCCTACGACTCAAGTCAATCAAAAAGAAAATATGAAAATCTGTCTTCACTCTTTCTTTCACCGAGGGGAATAAAATCGTCTTGTGCCATATATAAGAATATCTGAAATGCTCAATGCCCACAGTTAGTACGCAAAAAGAATTATCATCAATCACTAAACCATTAGAGAGAGATATGCCCTAACACTAGGTGAGTCGATTCACATCTCAGTTACATGTGAGGACCTCGGGTCTAGGACATGGCATATACATTGTATTTGATACTAACAAATGACATTGTCTCGTTGTGTCTTAAAGCGGGTCTGTCTGACTCGTGATCCCCATCCTTGAATCTATAATATTGGGTTAGCATCTCTATGCCCTTGAATTGTGAAACATAGTCATCAACAAAATAATATACTATGTGTCTGCATAACCTTGTCAACTAGGAACTCGGTGAAAGCAAATATGGTTCATAACGAAAGAAAATATGGTTCTACAACATAAGCAAATAAAGTTCTACAACATAAGCAAATATGGTTCACAACTGTCACAACCTAAATTTGGAAAATTTTGGATGTGCATTTCGAAACATGGCATTTCATGAGTTTACTGCTTATTTGGAGTTTTGGAAACCAAAATGACTATTTCTTAAACCCTAAAGTCATTTGGAATTTAATTGATAGCCATATGCATTTCCATTTGCATAAAGCCCTTTTTGAAAATTTCATGTTGGCAGGGAATTAATTTTGCTAATATATGTATTTGCCCTAGTTTTCTATTAACTAGTTTTGTGTTCAAAGGATTCGAAATTGTTTGAACTTGGGCCAATTCAAACCATATTATAACCCTGGGTTAAATAGAAAACAGAAAAAGAAAAAGGCTTAGCCCACTCTCTCTCTCACTCACTCACTCTCTCTCTCTCTCCCTCTTCCCTCTCACTCATGAGCCAGCCGAACTAAGTAACCAGTCCAGTTGTGTGCGCACGCGTTAAAAGATGAAACATTACATGTCTTATGTAATCATGACCGGCCGCATGAGATCCAACAGTCGTCGCAAACCCATGCGCTCTCTTTCCCTCACTAACATGCGGGTCCCACACGTTAGCCGATCACCCCTAAATCTCGCCCACGGACCCTGCACCCTATGTCCTAGCTCCATGTCGCACACGTACCCATGTTTGGCCACTTCTCGTTGCATCCGGTGCCAAGACCTGGCCCTTTAAATAACACCAGGCCCCCTCTTCATTCTGCCCAAACCTCGTCGTCGAACACCACTAGGTAGCATCCGAATCAACCACATCTCTCTACAGCTGCCTCCAGCGAACCACTCACTGCCTTGATACGTCTCCAACATATCTACTTTTCCAAACACTTTTGCCCTGTTTTGGACTCTAACTTGCATGATTTGAATGGAACTAACATGGACTGACGTTGTTTTTCAGCAGAATTGCCATGGTGTTATTTTTGTGCAGGAATAAAAGTTCTCGGAATGACCTGAAACTTCATGGAGAATATTTTTGGAACAAATAAAAATACTGGTGAAAGAATCAACACCAGGGGGCCCACACCCTGCCCACGAGGGTAGAGGGCGCGCCCACCCCCTGGGGCGCGCCCCCCTACCTTGTGGGACCCCTGAGGCTCCACCGACCTCAACTCCAACTCTATATATTCACGTTCGGGGAGAAAAAAAACAGAGAGAAGGATTCATCGCGTTTTACGATACGGAGCCGCCGCCAAGCCCTAATCTCTCTCGGGAGGGCTGATCTGGAGTCCGTTCGGGGCTCCGGAGAGGGGAATCCGTCATCGTCATCATCAACCTTCCTCCATCACCAATTTCTTGATGCTCACCACCGTGCGTGAGTAATTCCATCGCAGGCTTGCTGGACGGTGATGGGTTGGATGAGATTTATCATGTAATCGAGTTAGTTTTGTTAGGGTTTGATCCCTAGTATCCATTATGTTATGAGATTGATGTTGCTATGACATTGCTATGCGTAATGCTCGTCAATAGGGCCCGAGTGCCATGATTTTAGATCTGAACCTATTATGTTTTCATGAATATATGTGAGTTCTTGATCCTACCTTGAAAGTCAATAGTCACCTACTATGTGTTATGATCCGGTAACCCTGAAGTGACAATAATCAGGACCACTCCCGGTGATGACCGTAGTTTGAGGAGTTCATGTATTCACTAAGTGTTAATGCTTTGGTCCGGTACTCTATTAAAAGGAGGCCTTAATATCCCTTAGTTTCCAATAGCACCCCCTTGCCACGGGAGGGTAGGACAAAAGATGGCATGCAAGTTCTTTTCCATAAGCACGTATGACTATATTCGGAATACATGCCTACATTACATTGATGAACTGGAGCTAGTTCTGTGTCATCCTATGTTATAACTGTTGCATGAGGAATCGCAGCCGACATAATTATCCATCACTGATCCAATGCTTACGATCTTTTCACATATTGGTCTTTGCTTAGTTAATTTTCCGTTGCCACTTTTACAATTACTACAAAACGGCTACTGTTACCTTTGCCACCGTTACCGTTACTTCCATACTACTTTGCTACTAAATACTTTGCTGCAGATATTAAGTTTTCCAGGTGTGGTTGAATTGACAAATCAACTTTTAATACTTGAGAATGTTCATTGGCTCCCCTTGTGTCGAATCAATAAATTTGGGTTGAATACTCTACCCTCGAAAACTGTTGCGATCCCCTATACTTGTGGGTTATCAAGACTATTTTCTGGCGTCATTGCCAGGGAGCATAGCTCTATTCTTTGAGTCACTTGGGATTTATATCTACTAATCACTTTGAGGAACTTGGGAGACAAAAAAACCAAGATTTATCTCTCAACTACGAGGGGAGGTAAGGAACTGCCATCTAGCTCTGCACTTGATTCACCTTCTGTTATGAGTAAATTTGCGACATCTACACCTGCTATTGATTCTGATAGGTCGCATGTTATTGATGATGTCACTTCTGCTATGCATGATACTTATGATGAAACTACTTCTATGCTTGATAATACTGTGCCATTAGGTGAATTTCTTGATGAACAACTTGCTAGGGTTAGAGAGAACGAAATTATTGAAACTGATAATATTGATGAAAGTGATGATGAAGATTATCCCCCTAGATATGAATTGCCTGATGTGCCTAAGGGTTATGTTATGGATGAAGAAACTGCTAGAGACTTTTTTGCTTGCAAAGATAGATATGATCTTAAGAAACTATTAGCTAAGCTGAAAGAAAAATCTTTGAATGCTAGAATGAAATATGACCCTGCTTTTGCTACTTCACCTATCTGTATTTCTGATAAGGATTATGATTTCTCTATCGATCCTGAGTTGATTACTTTGGTTGAGTCTGATCCTTTTTATGGCTATGAATCTAAAACTGTTGTGGCACATCTTACTAATTGAATGATATAGCCACCCTATTTACTCATGAGGAAAAAATTCGTTACTATTATATCCTTAAGTTATTTCCGTTCTCATTAAAGGGTGATACTAAAATATGGTTTAATTCTCTTACTCCTGGTTGTGTGCGTAGTCCCCAGGATATGATTTATTACTTCTCTGCTAAATATTTCTCCGCTCATAAGAAACAAGCTGCCTTAAGGGAAATATAAATTTTGTGCAAATTGAAGAAGAGAGTCTCCCACAAGCTTGGGGGAGGCTTCTCCGATTACTTAATGCTTTTCCTGATCATTCTCTCAAGAAAAATGAAATACTTGATATCTTTTATAATGGACTAACTGATGCTTCCAGAGACCACCTGGATAGTTGTGTTGGTTGTGTTTTCACGGGAAGAACTGTTGATCAAGCTGAATTGCTATTGAATAATATGTTGAGTAATGATAATAATTGGACACTTCCTGAACCAACTCCTAAACCAACTCCGAAGAAAAGGGGTATTCTATTTCTCAGTCTTTGGCAGGCACCAACAAGAGCCTTTGGCAGGCGAAGACTACTTTTATGAGGATAAGCTGTACTAGCTGTCCCCTTTCAAATTGGCCGTTGTTGGCTCCCTTCCCGCTCAATATTTGGGAAGAGGACCAGGGCCTCTATAAATAGGACTAGCCACCACAGTAGGAGGAAACGAAGCCTCAGACGTCTGATCTTGAGCCAATCCTCACCCACACACAGAGCACAAGAACACCTCAACCTCAAGAGGCTGTTCTTCCCCTTGTAACTGTTCATCCTCAGCCCGAGAGGCAATCCACCACCACACACTGGAGTAGGGTATAACACCACAATGGTGGCCCAAACCAGTATAAATCTTGTGTTCTTTGTGTTGCGAGTTCGTTGAGTTATCCCTTGAGATCTTAGCAAAGATAGGACATGGATCGATGGGGGGGGGGGAAATCTCCGTGCGCACCCCAGAGTTCGAACCTTAAGGGTTTTGCCGGAACCCGTGATCCGACATTTGGCGCGCCAGGTAGGGGTGCGCTGAAGCTTCCTTTTCGTCGCTCCATGTCCCGTCGCTTCATCGTTTCCATGGCGGACGCACGCCGCGCTCGTGCCGAGCGCCGGGCTGCCCTCGCCACCCGCGTTGCTCAGAAGGCTCCCGTCGGTGGGCCACCCGGTCGTTCTCCGTCGCCTGCCGCCACTGGCCTGGCGGGGAACGAGCAGCAAGCATCCTCGCTGCACCCCTCGGTGCGGCAGGACGGCCGCACCACCACTCCATCGCTGACTCCCACTGGTTCGTCATCTCACGCTCGTCGCACTCCCGTGGACGCGCAGGCCGCTCTGTGCATGGCGCGCGAGCTCCTGCGCTAAAACCCCGTCGATGACCTCTACGAGGACTGGATCGACTGCATCATTGAGCTTGTCAGCGCCGCAGGGGGCTCTCCTGCGTCGTCCCTCTTGCTGCCTCACCCTCCACCAGCTGCGGGCGGCGTGGCCCATGGAGCGCCTCCACTACCTCTGCCCCAAGACGGAGTCTTGGCGCCAAGGCGCGTGGTCCCACAGTACGACCTGCCGCGTCCGGCGCCCACGCAAGAAGAGAGAAGCTGCCAAGAAGTCCCTCGACCGCAAGAAAACGCTCCACCATTGCCCGCACCGCCACGTCAGGATCGCTTGCTACGGCAGGGCCCCGCGCCGCTTGCCATGGCGGCGCGCGGGCGCCAAGACCAAGCTCCACCTCCAAGACAGGCACCGGTGACCATAGCCGGCTGCCGAGCCTTCACCCCCGAGTTGCGTAGCGTCACCTGGCCGGGAAAGTTCAAGCCGGATCTGCCTCCTCGCTACGAAGGCACCCCCGACCCCGCGGAGTTCCTACGGCTCTACGAGCTGAGCATCGAGGCGGCCAACGGCCACGAGAAAGTCATGGCAAACTGGTTCCCCATGGCTCTCAAAGATGGTGCCCGCTCCTGGCTCCTCAACCTGCCTCCAGGCTCGATCTCCTCCTGGGACGAGATGCGCAACCGCCTCGTTGCCAACTTCCAGGGCATTCACGACCGCCCTCCGGCCGCGGGTGACCTACGCCGCATCAAGCAACAACCAGGAGAGACCCTCCAGAAGTACATCCAGCGCTTCAACAACGTTTGCCTCAAGATCCCCAAGGTGATGAACGAGGCCATCATCTTCGCGTTCTCTGATGGCGTCTGTGACGTCAAGATGAAGAAGGAGCTCGCCATCCATGAGGAGCTCTGCACGCCCCTGGAGCTGTTCAACCTGGTGACCAAGTGCGCAAGAGCTGAGGAGGGGCGCCTCTCCCTCCTCGAGCTCCCAGCTGCGGACCCCGAGGAGAAGAAGGCCAAGGCCAAGGACGTGAAGCGCAAGGGAGCAGCCGTGCTCGCGGCGGAGCCGGACACCAAGCGAGGCAAAGACCAGCCTGAGTCATCCAAGAGCAGCCGACCGTTTTGCGCCTTCCATAACCTGCATAGCCACAACACCATCGACTGTCAAGAGCTCAGAGCCATTCGAGAAGGACGCTTCGGTCAACGCCCCGAGCGCAACGACCGGGGTTACGGCCGAGGAGGAGGACGTGGTGGCGGACGCTGGGATGACCGTGGCCCGTGCCAGGAGTGGCGCGACCGGCCTCGTGAGGACCGCTGGCAAGATCAGCCTCGCGAGGGTGCCTGGAGGGACCGGCCTCGTGAGGATCGTCCTCAGGGCAACGCCGGTCTTCCTCCACTACCGCCACCACCAAAAGTAATGACGATCACCATCAAGACGAGGGGTTGGGGGCTTCCAGGAGCCGTGTGCTATCACCTGCATCTTGGGCGGAGCTCAGGCCCCAGCCTCACAGCGTATCTTCAAACAATTTGCTCGTGAAGTGAATGCAGTCCTCCCCAAGCTCGAAGCCACGCACCCGCTCAGATGGTCCAAGTGCGCCATCATGTTCAGCTCGGCAGATCAGCTCAAGTGCGCGGCTACCGCTGGCGCCCTCCCGATGCTTTGTTCCCCAGTCATCAGCAACGTGCAAGTCACCAAGACCCTCATCGACGGCGGCGCAGGGCTGAACGTCATGTCCGTCGATACATTCGACAACCTTCAAGTGCCGTATGACCAGCTTCAGCCCACCAAGCCTTTCTCAGGAGTGACCGACAGCTCCACTACCCCGATATGGCGGGTCTGCCTCCCTGTCACCTTCGGAGAACGCAACAACTACCGCACCGAGCTCATCGACTTCGACATCTCGCACACACGTCTGACGTACAATGCCATCCTCGGGTATCCAGCCCTTGCCAAGTTCATGGCAGTGACCCATCACAGCTACAATGTCCTCAAGATGACAGGAAGCGGCGGAATCATCACAGTCCCGTGCGAAGAAAGAGACGCGGTGTGCTCCCTCGAGCGTGCCTTCCAAGCTGCAGCAATATCGACGACCCCAACAGCAAGGGCGAGTGCCCTCCTGAGGCCACCCCCAAGAAGAAGAAGCAGCTACACTGTGCAGGACCTCAGGAGGGTGGCATCGCGAGCAGAACCTCGTCGGGATCAGCGCCCACGCCTGGGGCGCCTCCCTCCATCGCATAGGAAGGCACGCCCGGCAGCCTTCTCGGGCAGGGCTCGGGGGCTCTCTTCTGGAGGGCCTCAGACCTTGCCAACATCACGAGGGAGGTGCTCGGGCACCACTTGGAGGCATGCTTCACGTCATGTTTCTCTCAGGAGAACACAGGGCAAGGAGCGCCCAGCACTCAGAAGTTCGTCACCAGGACCACTCAGGAACTGCAAGACGCAAGGGCCATGTGCGGCGACCGCCGCTCACCGGGAGCAGCTCCCCATCCAGGCGAGGATGTCGGGCTGCGCGTCTGCATCGACGTCCCAGGGCTCAGCAGGGCCGCATCTCAGGAGCTCTTCTGGCCTTCGCGCGTGGGATGCTGCGAAGGTCCGCCGCACAGCTACGTTCGCATGCCCTTCAGCCTGCCGAGCGTGGCGTCCGCCTATCAGCGCAACTTGCGGCACGTCCTGGCAACTCAGGAGGCCAGGCACCACGCCATCCAGACGGAGATGGAGACGGTCCTCAAGGAACCGCCTGGACCCCCAGAGCCTCCCGAGGCTCAGGGCCCCGGTGGCTCGTGAGGATCGACCCCTTCGCCGCGTACCTTCAGCTGCCCCAACATCCCTTCATCAACAGAACCAGGTGACATTTTCCAAGTTTATTTAGCTAGGAACGCCCCTCGGGCTGCATCATTCCCAGGCCACATGGGTCCGTCCCTGTGGCATGCATCCCTTTTTCATGCCTTTAGCTTACCTTGCTGGGGGCGCCCCTTGGGCTGCATCATACCCAAGCCGCTCGGGCCTGACCCAGTGGCATGTATCCTTCCTGCATTTACCTGAGCTAGCTTGCTTTCCATGCTTAATCTATCTATGACTATCACCTGTTTGACTCTCACCTCCCACGGGGGCTACTCACGCTGGCACGGCGCCTGTGCACGGGTCCGTCCTTGCAACGTCGACAAATCTGAGCGGTCGAGCTCTGGCTCGTGGCACACCCCGCGCACGTCACCTCACCATGCCCTCAGTGCCTTCGTCTCCTCGTGAAGCAACCAGCGGCGGACCGGCAACCATAATGGCAAATTGTGTTTCTCCTTGTGCTGGCTTGCAGGAATCTCATGAGAATGACAGCAGGCGGCACCACGAGCTCCCTCTTCTCCCTTGCAATCCGCTTGCGCGTTAAAAGGGGGGCTCCTGAGCATCGCGACTCGGGAGCTCCTACTGGCTCTCCAGCCCTCACCCCCTGGCCTTGACCACGGCAAGCGACCTGGCATACCAGCGGCAGCTGAGCTCGCTCGAGGGCCGGGACCTGAGGACGCAGAGCAAGAAGGAGAGCATGGAGAAGAGGGGGAGGCTCACATGGACCTGACCTAGCTACGCATGAACATGGTGCATCGCGACGAATCGACCTCGGACCGCCAAGATAAGTCTCGCGCTCAGATCGGCTAATCGTTGGAGCCTAGGGGTCACGCTCGCCACAGCCCTGTTGCGGTAACGTCGCCTCCCTTTCTTACCTTACCGTGGCTGCTTGAGCACTAAAGGGGACCTCCTGAGCATCGCGCCTCAGGAGCTCTTACTGGACCTCGGGCCGCTCACCTCCTGGCCTTGACCACGGCACGCGACCTGGCATACCAGTGACGGCTGAAGCCTGCCTGGGGACCGGTACCTGTCAGCGTAGAGCACCAAGTCGTCGCGAGGTCGGAAAGGGGAGACCGAGCTGAAGCAGGACTTGCACTCGCAAATTTTCATAACAAGGATGATATCAACAAAAGACATTACATACCCTTTACATGCCCCCATGGGGTACTCCTTGATTCCTCGCAGGGAACAAAAGACAAGAACTTCGGGAATCCTAACTACACGCTCCCGCGGCCATCGCCATCATCAACAGTGGGCAATGGGAGGCCGGCGCCAACCCCATCCAAACTAGCGACGGCGGCCGAATGCTGCAGCTTTGCTCCGGGCGCGTCGAGAGCTGGTTCGTACCAAGCCAGTGACGAGGAGGGCTTGACCTTGCGCGACGCCATTGGTCGCTGATGCGGTGGAGGATGGAAGCAGATCTGGGGATTTCGGAGGCAGGGCACAAGAAAGGGGATCTGAGCAAGGCAAAATGAAGCAATGAAGGCAAGCGCTGTCTGCGCCAGCCTTTTGACAGTCGGGCAGTTGCCGAGGCAGCGTGGGGAAGTGGAGACGCCCACGCCCAATCAACCGCAACGCGTCGACCAAGGCCGCAGGCTATTGGGGCCCGCCGCGCTCCGCACTTGACCTTTGGCTTCGCCTCAAAGCCAAGCCCGAGCGCGCCTTGGGAAAGGGGGCTACTGTCGGCCTTCTGGGAACGGGGGTCCCCAGACTTGCCTGCCTGCGGCCCACGGCGTGGCTCTACAAGCGGGCCCGTACGGCCCATCTTCACCAACAAGCATTCAAGACCCTCGCGAGGAGCCAAGCCTCGCGAGGCGGACGACACAAGACCTCCTCAGGAGCGGCCTCACCAGGTCAGCTTGCGACGGGCGGAGAGATCAAGGCAAGGCAAACAATGCGAGGTTCTAGTGACGTGAGCCATGACGACCGAGACCAGGCGGGCGCTAGTGCGCGCAGTGTCCTTGTTTCCTCTTTGGTGCTAAGGAGGCAAGCGCAGGCGTGGAGTACCGAGGCATCAATCAAAGGTTTCCATATCAGTGCAACGAGACCAGGACCAGCAGGACGGCAAGACGGAGGTCACCATGGAGCCCATGGCGACGTCACCACCGGAGCCTTTGGCAGGCGAAGACTACTTTTGTCAGGATAAGCTGTACTAGTTTTCCCCTTTCAAATTGGCCGTTGTTGGCTCCCTTCCCGCTCAATATTTGGGAAGAGGAACAAGGCCTCTATAAATAGGACTAGCCACCACAGTAGGAGGCAACGAAGCCTCAGGCATCTGATCTTGAGCCAATCCTCACCCACACACAGAGCACAAGAACACCTCAACCTCAGGAGGTTGTTCTTCCCCTTGTAACTGTTCATCCTCAGCCCGAGAGGCAATCCACCACCACACACTAGAGTAGGGTATTACACCACACCGGTGGCCCGAACCAGTATAAATCTTGTGTTCTTTGTGTTGCGAGTTCGTCGAGTTAGCCCTTGAGATCTTAGCAAAGCTAGGACGTGGATCGGTAGGGGAAATCTTCGTGCGCACCCCAAAGTTCGAACCTTAAGGGTTTTGCCGAAACCCGTGATCCGACACCATCATCTTCATCCACATCGTTCAGAGACCCTTCTAGACATCTGAGCACGTCCAGAGACTCTAAGTCCTATAGGAAAGCCAATACTATTAAAAGGGTTCAGGTACTGATGATGACTTTCTTGCTCAACTGCTTAGTGATATTGCACCAAAACCCTCAACCACATACACCACATCACATCTGTCCAAACCCTAAAGTATCATCTCGGTCCCACCAAAATTCCCAATCCCGGACTCACCAAGTTGATCACATACACTGCTAGAGCCAAACTCTAACATTTTGATTCTACCGATATGGATCTCGGTCCCACCGAGATTGCGTGACCAAGTTTCTATGATGAACTTGCTTTATTTCGGAATTACCAAGATGAAACGATCGGAATTACCGGAATGAGATATTGCGCTAGCCATTGCACTTCGGTCGCGCCGAGATTCTACTTTGGTCTCACCGAGACCTCCAATGTTCGAATCTTTTACACAGGTCGATCTCACTGAGAATTCATTCTGGTGTCACCGAGTTGGGTCAAAAGGTTGTAACGGTTGAATTTTGGGGTGAATCATATATATACCCCTCCACACCCACTTACTCTCACAGAGAGCCATCAGAACAAAAACTTCACTTCTACTACTCATTTTCTAAGAGAGAACCACCTACTCATGTGTTGAGATCAAGAGATTCCAATCCTACCATTTGAACCTTGATTTCTAGCCTTCCCCAAATTGATTCCACTCAAATCCTTCTCCTACCATAGCCAAATCTGTGAGAGAGTGATTGAGTGTTGGGGAGTCTATCATTTGAAGCACAAGAGCAAGGAGTTCATCATCAACTACACATCTATTACCTTTTGTAGAGTGGTGTCTCCTTGATTGGTTAGGTGTCACTTGGGAGCCTCCGAAAGATTGTGGAGTTGAACCAAGGAGTTTGTAAGGGCAAGGAGATTTCCTACTTCATGAAGATCTGCCAGACTGAGGCTAGTCCTTCGTGGGCATAAGCCATGATGGAATAGACAAGGTTGCTTCTTTGTGGACTCTTCGTGGGTGGAGCCCTCCATTGACTGCTACTTGTGAGCTGTGTTGGGATTTCCTCGAAGAGGAGAGGATGATGCAGTATAGTAGAGATAAGTATTTCCCCAGTTAAGAACAAAGCTTATCAATCCAATTGGAGAACCACAAAATACATCGTGAACAGCACCTACACACAAATAACAAATACTTGCACCTAACGCAAACAAGGGGTTGTCAATCCCTTGGCGGTTAATTGCAAGGATTAAATCTCATAGTGTTAGATGGATAAACAGAAACACAAAATAAAAGAAAAAGAAAGAAAAAGAAAGTGCAGCAAAGTATTTTGGGATTTTAATATATCATAAAAATAGACCCTGGGGCATAGTTTTCACTAGAGGCTTCTCTCTTGAACATAACATATGGTGGGTAAACAAATTACTGTTGGGCAATTGATAGAAAAGCGCATAGTTATGACGATATCCAAGGCAATGATCATGTATATAGGCATCACGTCTGAGACAAGTAGAACGACTCCTGCCTACATCTACTACTATTACTCCACACATCGACGCTATCCAGCATGCATCTAGAGTATTAAGTTCATAAAGAATGAAGTAACGCCTTAAGCAAGATGACATGATGTAGACAAAGTAAACCCAATTAATATGAACAAACCCCATATTTTTATCCTTAATGGCAATGATACAAGTATGTGTCATGTCCCTTTCTATCACTGGAATTGAGCAACGCAAGATTGAACCCATCACAAAGCACCTCTCCTATTGCAAGATAAATCAACCTAGTTGGCCAAACCAAACAGATAGATTAGAGAGAAATACAAACCTATAACAGTCATGCATAAAAGAGTTCAAAGAAGACTCACATAATATTCATGGATAATCTGATCATAAACCCATAATTCGTCGGACCAAAAAGGCTTGCATCGAATTGATCTCCAAGAACATTGAGGAGAACATTGTATTGAAGATCGAAGAGAGAGAGAAGAATCCATCTAGCTACTAGATATGGCCCCGTAGGTCTGTGGTAAACTATTCACACATCATCAGAAGGGCAGCAAGGTTGATGTAGAGGCCCTCCATGATCGATTCCGCCTCTGGCAGAGTTCTAAAAAAGGTCTCCAGATGGGATCTCCAAAGAACAGGAACTTGTGGTAGCAGAAAAAGTATTGTGGGTGGTTCTTTGATATATTGGGAATTTATAGAGCTGGAATTAGGTCAAGAGGTGCCACGAGGGGCCCACAAGCCTAGGGGTGTGTCGGCAGGCTTGTCGCTACCTCGTGGCACTTCAGGTCTTCTCCCGAAGCTTCTAGGGTCCCTTCTGGTCCAAAAAAAATCATCAAAAGTTTCATAGCATTTGGACTCCATTTGGTACTGGTCTTCTGAAAGCCAAACAAAAATAGCAACTGGCACTGGGCACTTGGTTAATAGGTTAGTCCCAAAAAATGATATATGATTGCATAATAAACATCAAAAATTGTTACTATAATAGCATGGAACTGCTACCTCTTGAGCACTGTGTTGGTTTTCCCTTGAAGAGGAAAGGGTGATGCAGCAAAGTAGCGTAAGTATTTCCCTCAGTTTTTGAGAACCAAGGTATCAATCCAGTAGGAGACTACACACAAGTCGCCTTGTACCTACACAAACAAATAAGAACCTTGCAACCAACGCGATAAAGGGGTTGTCAATCCCTTCACGGCCACTTGCAAAAGTCAGATCTGATAGAGATAATAAGATAAATATTTTTGGTATTTTTATGATATAGATTGAAAGTAAAGATTGCAAAGTAAAATAGATTGGAAACTTATATGATGGAAAATAGACGCGGGGGCCATAGGTTTCACTAGTGGCTTCTCTCAAGATAGCATACGTATTACGGTGGGTGAACAAATTACTGTCGAGCAATTGATACAAAAGTGCATAATTATGAGAATATCTAGGCATGATCATGTATATAGGCATCACGTCCGCGACAAGTAGACTGAAATGATTCTGCATCTACTACTATTACTCCACACATCGACCGCTATCCACCATGCATATAGAGTATTAAGTTCATAAGAACAGAGTAACGCATTAGGCAAGATGACATGATGTAGAGGGATAAACTCAAGCAATATGATATAAACCCCACCTTTTTATCCTCGATGGCAACAATACAATGCGTGCCTTGCTGCCCCTGTTGTCACTGGGAAAGGACACCGCAAGATTGAACCCAAAGCTAAGCACTTATCCCATTGCAAGAAGATCAATCTAGTAGGCCAAACCAAACTAATAATTCGAAGAGACTTGCAAAGATAACAAATCATACATAAAATAATTCAGAGGAGATTCAAATATTGCTCATAGATAATCTTGATCATAAACCCACAATTCATCGGATCTCGACAAACACACCGCAAAAAGAATTACATCGAATAGATCTCCAAGAAGATCAAGGAGAACATTGTATTGAGATCCATAGGGAGAGAAGAAGACATCTAGCTAATAACTATGGACCCGAAGGTCTGAGGTAAACTACTCACACATCATCGGAGAGGCTATGGTGTTGATGTAGAAGCCCTCCGTGATCGATTCCCCCTCCGGCGGAGCGCCGGAAAAGGCCCCAAGATGGGATCTCACTGGTACAGAAGGTTGCGGCAGTGGAAATAGGGTTTCGTGGTGCTCCTGGATGTTTTTGGATATATGGATATATATATAGGAGGAAGAAGTAGGTCGGTGGAGCTGCGAGGGGCCCACGAGGGTGAGGGCACGCCCAGGGGCAGGCGCCTCCCTGCCTCGTGGCCTCCTCGCTTCTTTCTTGACGTCCACTCCAAGTCCCTTGGATCACGTTTGTTCCAAAAATAACTCTCCCGAAGGTTTCATTCCGTTTGATATTCCTTTTCTGTGAAACACTGAAATAGGCAAAAAAACAGCAATTTGCAATGGGCCTTCGATTAATAGGTTAGTCCCAAAAATAATATAAAAGTGCTTAGTAAATCACATTAAACATCCAAAACAGATAATATAATAGCATGGAATAATAAAAAATTATAGATACGTTGGAGACGTATCAGGAACAAACAAAAAATATACATACCTTGGAGACGTATCAGCATCCCCAAACTTAATTCCTGCTCGTCCTCTAGTAGGTAAATGACAAAAATAGACTTTTTGGTGTGGAATGCTACCTATCATATTCATCATGTAATCTCTTTTGTGGCATGAATATTAAGATCCGAATGATTCAAGGCGATAGTTTATAATTTGATATAAAAACATCAATACTCACGCATACCAACAAAGAATCATGCCTTTCAAAATATCAATGCTAAAGAACATTGTCCCTACAAAATCATATATTCTTGTCATGCTCCATCTTCTTAACACAAAGTATTTATCATGCACGACCCCAATGACAAGACGAGCAATAAGTTCATACTTTTTAACGCGCTTCAGCTTTTTCAACCCCCATGAAATACATGAGTGAAAGGCATGGATATAGCACTATGGGTGGAATTGAGTACGGTGATAGAGATAATATGGAGAAGACAAAAAAGGAGAAAGTCTCACATACGAGGCTAATCAACGGGCTGTGGAGATGCCTATCAATTGATGCCAATGCAAAGTGTAGGGACTGTCGTGCAACTGATGCACTAAGAGCTCTATGTGTATGAAAGCTCAAAAATAAAACTAAGTGGGTGTGCATCCAACTTGCTTGCTCATGAAGCTGGGGCATTTGAGGAAGCCCATCATTGGAATATACAAGCCAAGTTCTATGATAAAAAAATTCCACTAGGTATATGAAAATGAAAGCATAGGAGACTCCCTATATGAAAAACATGGTGCTACTTTGAAGCACAAGTGTGGAAAGGATAGTAACATTGCCCCTTCTCTCTTTTTCTCTCTTTTTTTCTTTTTTTTTTCTTTTGTTCTATTTTTTGTTAGGATCTTTTTGGACTCTTTTTTTATTTCATCCGGTTCCTCATCCCGATTGTGGGGGAATCATAGTCTCCATCATCCTTTCCTCACTTGGGACAATGCTCTAATAATGAATAATGATGATCGTCACACTTCTATATACTTAGAACTCAAAATTACAACTCGATACTAGAACAAAATATTGTTGGGGAACGTTGCAGAAAATTAAAAATTTTCCTACGGTTTCACCAAGATCCATCTATGAGTTCATCTAGCAACGAGTCATGGGAGAGTGATTGCATCTACATACCACTGGTAGATCGCGTGCGGAAGCGTTCAATGGAACGGGATGATGGAGTCGTACTCGCCGTGATTCAGATCACCGATGACCTAGTGCTGAACGGACAGCACCTCCGCGTTCAACACACGTGACGGAGGCGGATGACGTCTCCTCCTTCTTGATCCAGCAAGGGGAAGGAGAGGTTGATGATGATCCAGCAGCACGACGGCGTGGTGGTGGATGCAATGAACTCCGGCAGGGCTTCGCTAAGCAACTACGGAGGAGGAGGAGGTGTTGCGGGGAGGAGGAGGCGCCAGGCTTTGAGGTGCCGCCACCCTCCCTCCCTCCCTTTATATAGGTGCAAGAGAGAGGGGAGGGCGAACCTTGCCCCTTCCTCCAAGGAAGGGTGCGGCCAAGGGGGAGGAGACCATCCTCCCAAGGCACCTCGGAGGTGCCTTACCCCTTTAGGACTCTCCCTCCCCAAGTCTCCTTGGCGCATGGGCCTCTTGGGGCTGGTGCCCTTGGCCCATATAGGCCAAGGCGCACCCCTACAGCCCATGTGGCCCCAGGGGCAGGTGGACCCCGGACCCCTTCGGCACTCCCGGTACAATACCGATAAAGTGTGAAACTTTTCCGGCGACCAAAATAAGACTTCCCATATATAAATCTTTACCTCCGGACCATTCCGGAACTCCTCGTGACGTCTGGGATCTCATCCGGGACTCCGAACATTCGGTTTGCTGCATACTCATATTCATACAACCCTAGCGTCACCGAACCTTAAGTGTGTAGACCCTACGGGTTCGGGAGACATGCAGACATGACCGAGACGGCTCTCGGGCAATAACCAACAGCGGGATCTGGATACCCATGTTGACTCCCACATGCTCCTCGATGATATCATCGGATGAACCATGATGTCGAGGATTCAATCAACCCCGTATACTATTCCCTTTGTCAATCGATATTTTACTTGCCCGAGATTCGATCGTCGGTATCCCAATACCTCGTTCAATCTCGTTACCGGCAAGTCACTTTACTTGTACCGTAATGCATGATCCCGTGACCTGACACTTGGTCACTTTGAGCTCATTATGATGATGCATTAGCGAGTGGGCCCAGATATACCTCTCCGTCATACGGAGTGACAAATTCCAGTCTCGATCCGTGTCAACCCAACAGATACTTTCGGAGATACCTGTAGTGCACCTTTATAGTCACCCGGTTACGTTGCGACATTTGGTACACCCAACGCACTCCTACAGTATCCGGGAGTTACACGATCTCATGGTCAAAGGAAAAGATACTTGACATTGGGAAAGCTCTAGCAAAACGAACTACACGATCTTGTGCTATGCTTAGGATTGGGTATTGTCCATCACATCATTCTCCTAATGATGTGATCCCGTTATCAACGACATCCAATGTCCATAGTCAGGAAACCATGACTATCAGTTGATCAACGAGCTAGTCAACTAGAGGCTCACTAGGGACATATTGTGGTCTATGATTCACACGTGTATTACGATTTCCGGATAATACAATTATAGCATGAATAAAAGACAATTATAATGAACAAGGAAATATAATAATAATACTTTCATTATTGCCTCTAGGGCATATTTCCAACAGTCTCCCACTTGCACTAGAGTCGATAATCTAGTTACATTGCGATGAATCGAACACCCATAGAGTTACGGTGTTGATCATGTTTTGCTCATGGAAGAGGTTTAGTCAACGGATCTGCGACATTCAGATCCGTATGCACTTTGCAAATTTCTATGTCCCCATCTTGAACATTTTCGTGAATGGAGTTGAAGCGACGCTTGATGTGCCTAATCTTCTTGTGAAACCTGGGCTCCTTGGCAAGTGCAATAGCTCCAGTGTTGTCACAGAAGAGTTTGATCGGCTCCGACACATTGGGTATGACTCCTAGGTCGGTGATGAACTCCTTCACCCAGATTGCTTCATGTGCTGCCTCCGAGGCTGCCATGTACTCCGCTTCACATGTAGATCCCGCCACGACGCTTCGCTTGCGTTGCACCAGCTTCGCTCCAACGTTTAACATATACACGTATCCGGTTTGTGACTTTGAGTCATCCAGATCTGTGTCGAAGCTAGCATCGACGTAACCCTTCTGACGAGCTCTTCGTCACCTCCATAAACGAAACATGTCCTTTGTCCTTTTCGGTACTTCAGGATATTCTGACCGTTGTCCAGTGTTCCTTGTCGGGATTACTTTGGTACTGTCTACCAAACTTACGGCAAGGTTTACATCAGTCTGGTACACAGCATGGCATACATAATAGAACCTATGGCCGAGGCATAGGGGATGACGCTCATCTCTTCTTTATCTTTTGCCGTGGTCGGGCATTGAGCCGAGCTCAATCTCACACCTTGTAGTACAGTCAAGAACCTTTTCTTGGACTGATCCATTTTGAACTTCTTCAAAATCTTATCAAGGTATGTGCTTTGTGAAAGACCTATGAGGCGTCTTGATCTATCTCTATAGATCTTGATGCCTAATATATAAGCAACTTCTCCAAGGTCCTTCATTGAAAAACTTTTATTCAAGTAGGCCTTAATGTTGTCCAAGAGTTCTATATCATTTCCCATCAAAAGTATGTCATCTACATATAATATGAGAAATGCTACAAAGCTCCCACTCACTTTCTTGTAAATGCAGGCTTCTCCATAAGTCTGCATAAACCCAAACGCTTTGATCATCTCATCAAAGCGAATGTTCCAACTCCGAGATGCTTGCACCAGCCCATAAATGGATCGCTAGAGCTTGCATACTTTGTTAGCATTCTTAGGATCGACAAAACCTTCCGGCTGCTTCATATACAGCTCTTCCTTAAGATAACCGTTAAGGAACGCTGTTTTGACGTCCATCTGCCATATCTCATAATCATAGTATGCGGCAATTGCTAACATGATTCGGACGGACTTAAGCTTCGCTACGGGAGAGAAAGTCTAATCGTAGTCAATCCCTTGAACTTGTCGATAACCCTTAGCGACAAGTCGAGCTTTATAGATGGTAACATTACGATCCGCGTCCGTCTTCTTCTTAAAGATCCATTTGTTTTCTATCGCTCGCCGATCATCGGGCAAGTCTGTCAAAGTCCATACTTTGTTTTCATACATGGATCCTATCTCGGATTGCATGGCTTCAAGCCATTTGTTGGAATCTGGGCCCGCCATCGCTTCTTCATAGTTCGAAGGTTCACCGTTGTCTAACAACATGATTTCCGGTGACAGGGTTGCCGTACCACTGCAGTGCGGGCGTGTCCTAGTGGACCCTCTGAAGTTCGGTAGCAACTTGATCCGAAGTACCTTGATCATCATCATTAATTTCCTCTCCGATCGGTGTAGGCACCACAGGAACATTTTCTGAGCTGCACTACTTTCCGGTTCAAGAGGTAGTACTTCATCGAGTTCTACTTTCCTCCCACTTACTCCTTCGAGAGAAACTCTTTTCCAGAAAGGATCTGTTCTTGGCAACAAAGATCTTGCCTTCGGATCTAAGGTAGAAGGTATACCCAATGGTTTCCTTAGGGTATCCTATGAAGACGCATTTTTCCGACTTGGGTTCGAGCTTTTCAGGTTGAAGTTTCTTGACATAAGCATCGCATCCCCAAACTTTTAGAAAGCAGCGACTTAGGTTTCTTCCCAAACCATAATACATATCTTTGTCGTCTCAACGGATTTAGACGGTGCCCTATTTAAAGTGAATGTAGCTGTCTCTAGAGCGTATCCCCAAAATGATAGCGGTAAATCGGTAAGAGACATCATAGAACGCACCATATCCAATAGAGTGCGATTACGACGTTCGGACACACAGTTACGCTGAGGTGTTCCAGGCGGCGTGAGTTGTGAAACGATTCCACATTTCCTTAGCTGTGTACCAAATTCGTGACTTAAATATTCTCCTCCACGATCTGATCGCAAGAATTTTATCTTTCGGTCACGTTGATTCTCTACCTCATTCTGAAATTCCTTGAACTTTTCAAAGGTCTCAGACTTGCGTTTCATCAAGTAGACATACCCATATCTACTCAAGTCATCAGTGAGAGTGAGACATAACGATATCCTCCGCGAGCCTCAACACTCATTGGACCGCACACATCGGTATGTATGATTTCCAATAAGTTGGTTGCTCGCTCCATTGTTACGGAGAACGGAGTCTTGGTCATCTTGCCCATAAGGCATGGTTCGCATGTGTCAAATGATTCATAATCGAGAGACTCTAAAAGTCCATCAGCATGGAGCTTCTTCATGCGCTTGACACCAATGTGACCAAGGCGGCGATTACCACAAATATGTGGGACTATCGTTATCAACTTTACATCTTTTGGTATTCACACTATGAACATGTGTAACATTACGTTCGAGATTCATTAAGAATAAACCATTGACCATCGAGACATGACCATAAAACATTTCTCTCATATAAATAGAACAACCATTATTCTCGGATTTAAATGAGTAGCCATCTCGTATTAAACGAGATCCAGATACAATGTTCATGCTCAAACTTGGTACTAAATAACAATTATTGAGGTTTAAAACTAATCCCGTAGGTAAATGTAGAGGTAGCGTGCCGACGGCGATCACATCGACCTTGGAACCATTCCCAACACGCATCGTCACCTCGTCCTTCGCAAGTCTCCGTTTATTCCGCAGCTCCTGCTGTGAGTTACAAATATGAGCAACTGCACCGGTTTCTAATAACCAGGTGTTACTACGAGTACTTGTAAGGTACTCTTCTATTTCATGTATATCAATTATACCTTTAGTGTTGCCGGCCTTCTTATGCGCTAAGTATTTGGGGCAGTTCCGCTTCGATGACCCTTCCCTTTGCAATAAAAGCACTTTCAGTCTCAGGCTTGGGTCCATTCTTTGACTTCTTCCGGCAATCGGCTTACCGGCGCGGCAACATCCTTGTCGTCCTTCTTGAAGTTCTTCTTTCCCTTGCCCTTCTTGAACTTAGTGGTTTTATTGACCATCAACACTTGATGCTCCTTCTTGATTTCTACCTCTGCTGACTTCAGCATTGAAAATACTTCAGGAATAGTTTTCACCATCCCCGCATATTGTAGTTCATCACAAAGCTCTTGTAGCTTGGTGGGAGCGATGAAGGATTCTGTCAATGAACGCCGTCCAGGAGGTTAATGTCCCGACAAAGCGGTTGTGCAACCTGGACATTTTGAGTATGTGCTCCTTGTGAACTATTTTCCTCCATCTTACAATGTAGAACTTGTCGGAGACTTCATATCTCTCGACCGGGCATGAGCTTGGAAAACCATTTTCAGCTCCTCGAACATCTCATATGCTCCGTGTTGCTTAAAACGCTTTTGGAGCCCGGTTCTAAGTTGTAAAGCATGCCGACCTTGAACGAGGGAGTAATCATCAAGACGAGACTGCCAAGCATTCATAATGTCTTGGTTCTTCAGGATGGGTGCATCACCTAGCGGTGCTTCTAGGACATATTGTTTCTTGGCTGCTATGAGGATGATCCTCGGGTTAGGACCCAGTCCGAATAGTTGCTGCCATCGTCTTTCAGCTTGGTTTTCTCTAGGAACGCGTTGAAGTTCATGGTGACATGAGCGTTGGCCATTTGATCTACAAGACATATTTTGCAAAGACTTTAGACTAAGTTCATGATATTTAAGTTCATCTAATCAAATTATTTAATGAAATTCCACTCATATTTGACATCCCTCTACTCATCTAAGTGTTACATGATCCGAGTCGACTAGGCCGTGTCCGATCATCACGTGAGACGGACTAGTCATCGTCGGTGAACATCTCCATGTTGATCGTATCTTCCATACGAATCATGTTCGACCTTTCGGTCTCTTGTGTTCCGAGGCCATGTGCATACATGCTAGGCTCGTCAAGTTAACCCTAAGTGTTTATGCATGTGTAAAACTGTCTTACACCAGTTGTATGTGAACGTAAGGATCTATCACACCCGATCATCACGTGGTGCTTTGAAACGACGAACTTTAGCAACGGTGCACAGTTAGGGGGAACACTTTCTTGAAATTATTATAAGGGATCATCTTATTTACTACCGTCGTTCTAAGTAAACAAGATGCATAAAACATAATAAACATCACATGCAATTATATAAAGTAGTGACATGATATGGCCAATGTCATATAGCTCCTTTGATCTTCATCTTGAGGCTCCATGATCATCTTGTCACCGGCATGACACCATGATCTCCATCATCATGATGTCCATCATCGTGTCTCCATGAAGTTGCTTCGCCAACTATTACTTCTACTACTATGGCTAACACGTTTAGCAATAAAGTAAAGTAATTTACATGGCGTTGAATCAATGACTCGCAGGTCATACAATAATTAAGACAACTCCTATGGCTCCTGCCGGTTGTCATACTCATCGACATGCAAGTCATGATTCCTATTACAAGAACATGACCTCATATATCACAATATATCATTCATCATTCATCACAACTTCTGGCCATATCACATCACATGACAATTGCTGCAAAAGCAAGTTAGACGTCCTCTAATTGTTGTTGCATCTTTTACGTGGCTGCAATTGGGTTCTAGCAAGAACGTTTTCTTACCTACAAATAACCACAACGTGATTTTGTCAACTTCTATTTACCCTTCATAAGGACCCTTTTCATCTAATCCGCTCCAACTAAAGTAGGAGAGATGACACCCGCTAGCCACCTTATGCAACTAGTGCATGTCAGTCGGTGGAACCTGTCTCACGTAAGCGTACGTGTAAGGTCGGTCCGGGCCGCTTCATCCCACAATACCGCTGAAGCCAGAAAGGACTAGTAGCGGCAAGCAAGTTGACAAGATATATGCCCACAACGAAATTGTGTTCTACTCGTGCAATAGAGAACTACGCATAGACCTAGCTCTGATACCACTGTTGGGGAACGTTGCAGAAAATTAAAAATTTTCCTACGGTTTCACCAAGATCCATGTATGAGTTCATCTAGCAACGAGTCATGGGAGAGTGATTGCATCTACATACCACTTGTAGATCGCGTGCGGAAGCGTTCAATGGAGCAGGGGATGATGGAGTCGTACTACGCCATGATTCGGATCACCGATGACCTAGTGCTGAACGGACAGCACCTCCGCGTTCAACACACGCACGGAGCGGATGACGTCTCCTCCTTCTTGATCCAGCAAGGGGAAGGAGAGGTTGATGATGATCCAGCAGACGACGGCGTGGTGGTGGATGCAGCAGAACTTCTGGGCAGGCTTCGCTAAGCAACTACGGGAGGAGGAGGAGGTGTTGCAGGGAGGAGGGAGGCGCCAGGCTTTCAGGTGCGGCCACCCCTCCCTCCCCTCCCTTTATATAGGTGCAAGAGAGGGGGGAGGGCGCAGCCTTGCCCCTTCCTCCAAGGAAGGGGTGCGGCCAAGAGGGGGGGAGGAGTCCATCCTCCCCAAGGCACCTCGGAGGTGCCTTACCCCTTTAGGACTCTCCCCTCCCCAAGTCTCCTTGGCGCATGGGCCTCTTGGGGCTGGTGCCCTTGGCCCATATAGGCCAAGGCGCCCCCCCTACAGCCCATGTGGCCCCAGGGCAGGTGGACCCCCGGTGGACCCCCGGACCCCTTTCGGCACTCCCGGTACAATACCGATAAAGTGCGAAACTTTTCCGGCGACCAAAATAAGACTTCCCATATATAAATCTTTACCTCCGGACCATTCTGGAACTCCTCGTGACGTCCAAGATCTCATCCGGGACTCCGAACAACATTCGGTTTGCTGCATACTCATATTCATACAACCCTAGCGTCACCTAACCTTAAGTGTGTAGACCCTACGGGTTCGGGAGACATGCAGACATGACCGAGACGGCTCTCGGGCAATAACCAACAGCGGGATCTGGATACCCATGTTGGCTCCGACATGCTCCTCGATGATATCATCGGATGAACCACGATGTCGAGGATTCAATCAACCCCGTATACTATTCCCTTTGTCAATCGGTATTTTACTTGCCCGAGATTCGATCGTCGGTATCCCAATACCTCGTTCAATCTCGTTATCGGCAAGTCACTTTACTAAATACCGTAATGCATGATCCCGTGACGGACACTTGGTCACTTTGAGCTCATTATGATGATGCATTACCGAGTGGGCCAAGAGATACCTCTCCGTCATACGGAGTGACAAATCCCAGTCTCGATCCGTGTCAACCCAATAGATACTTTCGGAGATACCTGTAGTGCACCTTTCTAGTCACCCAGTTACGTTGTGACGTTTAGTACACCCAAAGCACTCTTACGGTATCCGGGAGTTACACGATCTCATGGTCAAAGGAAAAGATACTTGACATTGGAAAAGCTCTAGCAAAATGAACTACATGATCTTGTGCTATGCTTAGGATTGGGTCTTGTCCATCACATCATTCTCCTAATGATGTGATCCCGTTATCAACGACATCCAATGTCCATAGTCGGAAACCATGACTATCGGTTGATCAACGAGCTAGTCAACTAGAGGCTCACTAGGGACATATTGTGGTCTATGTATTCACACGTGTATTACGATTTCCGGATAATACAATTATAGCATGAATAAAAGACAATTATCATGAACAAGGAAATATAATAATAATACTTTTATTATTGCCTCTAGGGCATATTTCCAACAAATATGACTATATGAATGCCTCTGGCGGTGTACCGGGATGTGCAATGATCTAGCGTAACAAGTATGAAAAATGATGAATGGTGGCTGAGCCACAAATACTATGTCAGCTATATGATCATGCAAAGCAATATGACAATGATGATGTGTGTCATAAAAACAAAATGGTGGAAGTTGCTGTTGGGGATCGTTGCAGAAATCAAAAAATTTCTACGCATCACCAAGATCAATCTATGGAGAGACTAGCAACAAGAGAGAGGGGAGTGCATCTTCATACCCTTGAAGATCGCGACGCGGAAGCGTTACAAGAATGCGGATGAAGGAGTCATACTCGCAACGATTCAGATCGCGGTTCATTCCGATCTAAGCGTCGAACAACGGCGCCTCCGTGTTCAACACACGTACAGCCCGGGGACGTCTCTTCCTTCTTGATCCAGCAAGGGGGAAGGAGAAGTTGGGGAAGAACTCCGGCAGCACGACGGCGTGGTGGTGGAGCTTGCAGTTCTCCGGCAGGGCTTCACCAAGCTCAACGGGGGAGGAGGGGGTGTTGGAGAGGGGGAGGGATGCACCTTGGATGAGGTGCTGCTGCCCTCCCTCCACCCCTCTATTTTTAGGGCGAAGGGGGAAGGGGGCCGGCCCCTCTAGATAAGATCTAGAGGGGGGCGGCGGCCAAGGGGAGGGGGCGCCCCCTTTAGGGTCCCCCCCCCCAACCCTAGGCGCATGGGCCCTAGGGGGGATGGCGCCCAGCCCACTTAGGGGCTGGTTCCCTTCCACATACAGCCCATAGGGCCCTCCGGGGCAGGTGGACCCCCGGAACCCCTTCGGTGGTCCCGGTACAATACCGGCAAACCCCCGAATACTTCCGGTGACCGTATGATGACTTCCCATATATAAATCTTCACCTCCTGACCATTCCGGAACTCCTCGTGACATCCGGGATCTCATCCGGGATTCCGAACAACATTCGGTAACCACATACTAATTCCCATAACAACTCTAGCGCCACCGAACCTTAAGTGTGTAGACCCTATGGGTTCGGGAATCATGCAGACATGACCGAGACATCTCTCCGGCCAATAACCAACAACAGGATCTGGATATCCATGTTGGCTCCCACATGTTCCATGATGATCTCATCGGATGAACCACGATGTCGAGGATTTAATCAATCCCGTATACAATTCCCTTTGTCAATCGGTACGTTACTTGCCCGAGATTCGATCGTCGGTATCCCAATACCTCGTTCAATCTCGTTAAAGGAAAGTCACTTTACTCGTTCCATAATGCATGATCCCGTGACTAACTTCTTAGACACACTGAGCTCATTATGATGATGCATTACCGAGTGGGCCAGAGATACCTCTCCGTCATACGGAGTGACAAATCCTAGTCTCGATTCGTGCCAACCCAACAGACACTTTCGGAGATACCCGTAGTGCACCTTTATAGCCACCTAGTTACGTTGTGATGTTTGGCACACCCAAAGCATTTCTACAGTATCCGGGAGTTGCACAATCTCATGGTCTAAGGAAAAGATACTTGACATTAGAAAAGCTTTAGCAGACGAACTACACGATCTTGTGCTATGCTTAGGATTGGGTCTTGTCCATCACATCATTCTCCTAATGATGTGATCCCGTTATCAATGACATCCAATGTCCATGGTGAGGAAACCATAACCATCTATTGATCAACGAGCTAGTCAACTAGAGGCTCACTAGGGACATGTTGTGGTCTATGTATTCACACATGTATTACGATTTCCGGATAACACAATTATAGCATGAACAGTAGACAATTATCATGAACAAGGAAATATAATAATAACCATTTTATTATTGCCTCTAGGGCATATTTCCAACAGTCTCCCACTTGCACTAGAGTCAATAATCTAGTTACATTGTGATGAATCGAACACCCATAGAGTTCTGGTGTTGATCATGTTTTGCTCGTGGAAGAGGTTTAGTCAATGGATATGAGACATTCAGGTTCGTATGCACTTTACAAATATCTATGTCTCCATCTTGAACATTTTCACGAATGGAGTTGAAGCCACGCTTGATATGCCTGGTCTTCTTGTGAAAACTGGGCTCCTTGGCAAGGGCAATAGCTCCAGTGTTGTCACAGAAGAGAGTCATCGGGCCCGACGCATTGGGAATAACTCCTAAGTCGGCAATGAACTCCTTCATCCAGATTGCTTCATGTGCTGCCTCCGAGGCTGCCATGTACTCCGCTTCACATGTAGATCCCGCCACGACACTTTGCTTGCAACTGCACCAGCTGACTGCCCCTCTATTCAAAATATACACATATCCGGTTTGCGACTTGGAGTCATCCATATCTGTGTCGAAGATAGCATCGACGTAACCCTTTACGACGAGCTCTTTGTCACCTCCATAAACGAGAAACATATCCTTAGTCCTCTTCAGGTACTTCAGGATATTCTTGACCGTTGTCCAGTGTTCCATGCCGGGATTACTTTGGTACCTTCCTACCAAACTTACGGCAAGGTTCACATAAGGTCTGGTACACAGCATGGCATACATAATAGACCCTATGGCCGAGGCATAGGAGATGACACTCATCTTTTCTCTATCTTCTGCTGTGGTCGGGCATTGAGCCGTGCTCAATCTAACACCTTGCAACACATGCAAGAACCCCTTCTTGGACTGATCCATATTGAACTTCTTCAATATCTTGTCAAGGTATGTGCTTTGTGAAAGACCAATGAGGCATCTCGATCTATCTCTATAGATCTTGATGCCTATTATGTAAGCAGCTTCTCCAAGGTCCTTCATTGAAAAACACTTATTCAAGTAGGCCTTTATGCTTTCCAAGAATTCTATATCATTTCCCATCAATAGTATGTCATCCACATATAATATGAGAAATGCTACAGAGCTCCCACTCACTTTCTTGTAAACACAGGCTTCTCCATAAGTCTATGTAAACCCAAACGCTTTGATCATTTCATCGAAGCGAATGTTCCAACTCTGAGATGCTTGCACCAGCCCATAGATTGGTATTTGGAGCTTGCATACCTTGTCGACATTCTTAGGATCGACAAAACCTTCCGGCTGCATCATATACAATTCTTCCTTAAGGAAACCATTAAGGAATGTCGTTTTGACGTCCATCTGCCATATCTCATAATCATAGAATGCGGCAATTGCTAACATGATTCGGACGGGTAAGAAGGCCTCATCGTAGTCAACCCCTTGAACTTGTCGGTAACCCTTAGCGACAAGCCGAGCCTTATAGATGGTCACATTACCATCCACGTCTGTCTTCTTCTTAAAGATCCATTTATTTTCTATGGCTCGCCGATCATCGGGCAAGTCTGTCAAAGTCCATACTTCGTTTTCATACATGGATCCTATCTCAGATTTCATGGCTTCAAGCCATTTGTTGGAATCCGGGCCCGCCATCGCTTGTCCATAGTTTGAAGGTTCACCATTGTCTAACAACATGATTTCCAGGACAGGGTTGCCGTACCACTGCAGTGCGGGCGTGTCCTTGTGGACCTACGAAGTTCAGTATCAACTTGATCCGAAGTTCGATGATCATCATCATTAACTTCCTCTCTAGTCAGTGCAGGCACCACAGAAACATCTTCCTGAGTCGCGCCACTCTCCGGTTCAAGAGGCAGTACCTCATCAAGTTCTACTTTCCTCCCACTTACTTCTTTCGAGAGAAACTCTTTCTCTAGAAAGGATCCATTCTTGGCAGCAAAGATCTTGCCTTCGGACCTGAGGTAGAAGGTATACCCAATAGTTTCCTTAGGGTATCCTATGAAGACGCATTTTTCAGACTTGGGTTCGAGCTTTTCAGGTTGAAGTTTCTTGACATAAGCATCGCATCCCCAAACTTTCAGAAACGACAGCTTAGGTTTCTTCCCAAACCATAATTCATACGGTGTCTTCTCAACGGATTTCGACGGAGCCCTATTTAGAGTGAATGCGGCAGTCTCTAAAGCATAACCCCAAAATGATAGCGGTAGGTTGGTAAGAGACATCATAGATCGCACCATGTCCAACAGAGTACGATTACGATGTTCGGACACACCATTGCGTTGAGGTGTTCCAGGCGGCGTGAGTTGTGAAACAATTCCACATTTCCTTAAGTGCATGCCAAATTCATGACTCAAATATTCCCCTCGACGATCTGATCATAAGAACTTTATTTTCCTGTCACGTTGATTCTCAACCTCACTCTGAAATTCCTTGAACTTTTCAAAGGTCTCAAACTTGTGTTTCATTAAGTAGACATACCCATATCTACTTAGGTCATCAGTGAGGGTGAGAACATAACGATAACCACCGCGAGCCTCAATGCTCATTGGACCGCACACATCAGTATGTATGATTTCCAATAAGTTGGTTGCTCGCTCCATTGTTCCGGAGACGGAGTCTTGGTCATTTTGCCCATGAGGCATGGTTTGCACGTGTCAAATGATTCATAATCAAGAGACTCCAAAAGTCCATCTGCATGGAGTTTCTTCATGCGTTTGACACCAATGTGACCAAGGCGGCAGTGCCACAAGTATGTGGGACTATCATTATCAACCTTACATCTTTTGGCATTCACACTATGAATATGTGTAACATCACGTTCGAGATTCAATGAGAATAAACCATTGACCAGTGGGGCATGACCATAAAACATATCTCTCATATAAATAGAACAACCTTTATTCTCAGATTTAAATGAGTAGCCATCTCGCATTAAACGAGATCCAGATACAATGTTGATGCTCAAAGCTGGCACTAAATAACAATTATTGAGGTTTAAAATTAATCCCGTAGGTAAATGTAGAGGTAGCGTGCCGACGGCGATCACATCAACCTTGGAACCATTCCTGACGCGCATCGTCACCTCGTCCTTCGCCGGTCTCCGCTTATTCCGCAGCTCCTGTTTTGAGTTACAAATATGAGCAACCGCACCGGTATCAAATACCCAGGAGCTACTACGAGTGCTAGTAAGGTACACATCAATAACATGTATATCATATATACCTTTGGTATTGCCGGCCTTCTTATCCGCTAAGTACTTGGGGCAGTTCCGCTTCCAGTGGCCGTTTCCCTTGCAATAAAAGCACTCGATCTAGGGCTTGGGTCCATGCTTTGGCTTCTTCCCGACAATCGGCTTAAAAGCGGAAACTCCCGTGCCGTCCTTCTTGAAGTTCTTCTTACCCTTGCCTTTCTTGAAACTAGTAGTTTTATTGACCATCAACACTTTATGTTCCTTTTTGATCTCCACCTCCGCTGATTTCAGCATTGAATATACCTCAGGAATGGTTTTCTCCATCCCCTGGATATTGAAATTCATGACAAAGCTCTTGTAGCTAGGTGGGAGCGACTGAAGGATTCTGTCAACGACCGCGTCATCCGGGAGATTAACTCCCAGCTAAGACAAGCGGTTGTGCAACCCAGACATTTTGAGTATGTGCTCGCTGACAGAACTATTCTCCTCCATCTTATAGCTGTAGAACTTGTCGGAGACTTCATATCTCTTGACCCGGGCATGAGCTTGGAAAACCATTTTCAGTTCTTGGAACATCTCATATGTTGCGTGTTGCTCAAAACGCTTTTGGAGCCCCGGTTCTAAGCTGTAAAGCATGCCGCACTAGACCAGGGAGTAATCATCACTACGCGACTACCAGGCGTTCATAACGTCTTGAGTTGCTGGGAAAATGGGTGCTTCACCTAGCAGTGCTTCAAGGACATATGCTTTCTTGGCAGCTATGAGGATGATCCTCAAGTTACGGACCCAGCCCGTATAGTTGCTACCGTCGTCTTTCAACTTGATTTTCTCTAGGAACGCGTTGGAGTTGAGGGCAACATTAGCGTGGGCCATTTGATCTACAAGACATATTGCAAAGATTTTTAGACTATGTTCATGATAATTAAGTTCATCTAATCAAATTATTTAATAAACTCCCATTCAGATAGACATCCCTCTAGTCATCTAAGTGATACATGATCCGAATCGACTAGGCCGTGTCTGATCATCACGTGAGACGGACTAGTCATCAACGGTGAACATCTCCATGTTGATCGTATCTACTATACGACTCATGTTCGACCTTTCGGTCTCTCGTGTTCCGAGGCCATGTCTGTACATGCTAGGCTCGTCAAGTCAACCTAAGTGTTTTGCTTGAGTAAATCTGGCTTACACCCGTTGTATTCGAATGTTAGAGTCTATCACACCCGATCATCACGTGGTGCTTCGAAACAACGAACCTTCGCAACGGTGCACAGTTAGGGGGGACACTTTCTTGAAATTATTGCGAGGGATCATCTTATTTAAGCTACCGTCGTTCTAAGCAAATAAGATGTAAAAACATGATAAACATCCCATGCAACCAAATAGTGACATGATATGGCCAATATCATTTTGCTCCTTTTGATCTCCATCTTCGGGGCGCCATGATCATCATCGTCACCGGCATGACACCATGATCTCCATCATCATGATCTCAATCATCGTGTCTTCATGGAGTTGTCTCGCCAACTGTTACTTCTACTACTATGGCTAACGGTTAGCAATAAACTAAAGTAATTACATGGCGTTTTCAGTGACACGCAGGTCATACAATAAATTAAGACAACTCCTATGGCTCCTGCCTGTTGTCATACTCATCGACATGCAAGTCGTGATTCCTATTACAAGAACATGATCAATCTCATACATCACATATATCATTCATCACATCCTTTTGGCCATATCACATCACACGGCATATGCTGCAAGAACAAGTTAGACGTCCTCTAATTGATGTTGCAAGTTTTTTTACGTGGCTGCTATAGGTTTCTAGCAAGAATGTTTCTTACCTACGCCAAGACCACAATGTGATATGCCAATTTCTATTTACCCTTCATAAGGAACCCTTTCATCGAATCTGATCCGACTAAAGTGGAAGAGACAGACACCTGCTAGCCACCTTATGCAACTAGTGCATGTCAGTCGGTGGAACCTGTCTCACGTAAGCGTACGTGTAAGGTCGGTCCGGGCCACTTCATCCCATGATGCCACCGAATCAAGATAGGACTAGTAACGGCAAGTAAATTGACAAAATCCACGCCCAAAACAACTTGTGTTCTACTCGTGCATAGAAACTACGCATAGACCTAGCTCATGATGCCACTATTGGGGATCGTTGCAGAAATCAAAAAAATTATACGCATCACCAAGATCAATCTATGGAGAGACTAGCAACGAGAGAGAGGGGAGTGCATCTTCATACCCTTGAAGATCGCGACGCGGAAGCGTTACAAGAATGTGAATGAAGGAGTCGTACTCGCAGCGATTCAGATCGCGGTTGATTCCGATCTAAGCGTCGAACAACGGCACCTCCGCGATCAACACACGTACAGCCCGGGGACGTCTCCTCCTTCTTTATCTAGCAAGGAGGAAGGAGAAGTTTGGGAAGAACTCCGGCAGCACGACGGCGTGGTGGTGGAGCTTGCAGTTCTCCGGCAGGGCTTCGCCAAGCTCAACGGAGGAGGGGGGGTGTTGGAGAGGGGCAGGGCTGCGCCTTGGATGAGGTGTTGCTGCCCTCCCTCCACCCCTCTATTTATAGGGCGAAGAGGGAAGGGGGCCGGCCCCTCTAGATGAGATCTAGAGGCGCGGCCAAGGGAGGGGCTTGCCCCTCAAGCCAAGGGGGCGCCCCCTTTAGGGTTCCCCCCAACCCTAGGCGCATGGGCCCTAGGGAGGGATGGCGCCCAGCCCACTTAGGGGCTGGTTCCCTTGCACATACAGCCCATAGGGCCCTCCGGGGCAGGTGGACCCTCCCGGTGGACCCCTGGAACCCCTTCGGTGGTCCCGGTACAATACCGGCAAACCCCCGAATACTTCCGGTGACCGTATGATGACTTCCCATATATAAATCTTCACCTCCGGACCATTCCAGAACTCCTCGTGACTTCCGGGATCCCATCCGGTACTCCGAACGACATTCGGTAATTGCATACTAATTCCCATAACAACTCTAGCATCACCGAACCTTAAGTGTCTAGACCCTACGGGTTCGGGAATCGTGCAGACATGACCGAGACATCTCTCCGGCCAATAACCAACAGCGGGATCTGGATACCCATGTTGGCGCCCACATGTTCAACGATGCTCTCATCGGATGAACCACGATGTCGAGGATTCAATCAATCCCGTATACAATTCCCTTTGTCAATCGGTACGTTACTTGCCCGAGATTTGACCGTCGGTATCCCAATAACTCGTTCAATCTCGTTACCGGCAAGTCACTTTACTCGTTCTGTAATGCATGATCCCATGACTAACTGCTTAGACTCATTGAGCTCATTATGATGATGCATTACCGAGTGGGCCCAGAGATACCTCTCCGTCATACGGAGTGACAAATCCCAGTCTCGATTCGTGCCAACCCAACAGACACTTTTGGAGATACCCGTAGTGCACCTTTATAGCGACCCGATTCGTTGTGACGTTTGGCACACCCAAAGCATTCCTACGATCCGGAGTTGCACAATCTCATGGTCTAAGGAAAAGATACTAGACATTAGAAAAGCTTTAGCAGACGAACTACACGATCTTGTGCTATGCTTAGGATTGGGTCTTGTCCATCACATCATTCTCCTAATGATGTGATCCCGTTATCAATGACATGCAATGTCCATGGTCAGGAAACTGTAACCATCTATTGATCAAAGAGCTAGTCAACTAGAGGCTCACTAGGGACATGTTGTAGTCTATGTATTCACACATGTATTACGATTTACGGATAACACAATTATAGCATGAACAGTAGACAATTATCATGAACAAGGAAATATAATAATAACCATTTATTATTGCCTCTAGGGCATATTTCCAACAGTTGCATGGCAATATATCTTGGAATGGCTATGTAAATGGCATAACAGGTAGGTATGGTGGCTGTTTTGAGGAAGATATAAGGAGGCTTATGTGTGATAGAGCGTATCATATCATGGGGTTTGGATGCACCGGCGAAGTTTGCACCACATCTCGAGGTGAGAAATGGCAATGCACGGTACCGAAGAGGCTAGCAAATTGCGGAAAGGTGAGAGTGTGTATAATCCATGGACTCACATTAGTCATAAAGAACTCACATACTTATTGCAAAAGTTAATTAGCCCTCGAAGCGAAGTACTACTACGCATGCACCTAGGGGGTCGATTGGTAGGAAAAGACCATGCTCGTCCCCGACCGCCACTCATAAGGAAGACAATCAATAATAAATCATGCTCCAACTTCTTAGCATAATGAGAGACTGTACGTGCATGCTTCGGGAATCACAAAACTTAATACAAATATTCTTACTAAACCACAATTGTAACATCCCAATTTTTATTAAATTTGGATGTTAATAGAATCATTCAATGCATATCATATTTCTTTGCATTTTGGAGTTTTTTTTTGAAATATTAAAATAATATTTTTCCACTCAAGAAAAAAACAAATGAGAGGGGATAAGATGACTTCCTCAAACTTATAAAAGAGTGGGAAATTTATTTTGAATATTATTTGAAGTTTTGGAGTTTATTGGTATTTATTTTCTTTGCAAAAGTTGCATTAATTGCATTAGGAAAATATTTTCAAAATTTTCTGTGCTTTACTTAATGTTCATTAGGTTCTAAATATTGTATAGTTATTTTAGAAATTATTGTGGTGTTTTTATTAATTCATTTGAATTATTTAGGGCCACTTTAGTGTTTGGTTTAAAAAAACACGCACGCACACACGCACTCACCCGCCTGGACCGAAACCAGTTCGGCCTGACGACGACGACCCGGCCGTGCCAGCCAGCCCACCGGCCATTTTCGCCCAAGGCCGCCAGCCAAGTTTTCCGCAAGACCGCTCTGCGCTCGCCCTCGCTTCGCCTCCTCTTGCCGCGGCCCGGGCTCGTCGGCCGTCCCCAACCTCCCGCACAATGCGAGATAAACATCCGTGCCTAGCCGCCCGCAACCGTCGGCCGCCTCGCGCTCGGATAATGCTTATCCGCGGCAGCCGTGCCTCCTGACCGCGCCTATAAATGCCCCCGAACCCCCTCTTCCAACCTCGGCGTCTCGCTTCGTCCCAAGCCGCTCACAGCCGCCGCGCTGCCCATTCGCATCTCGCCGGAGCCGTGCAACTCGCCGGAGCATTTCTCGCCAGTAGGCTACTCCGACCCTCACTTTTCTGTAAATTTTCTCAGCTCGCCGAGGCGCATTCGTTTGACACGATTTTTGCCCCTAGGTCCCACCGGAGCCGCCGCACCGTCGACGCCGGAGCCGCCGGAGCATCGAGCCCCACCGTCTTTGCCTCGCCCCATCCCGACGCCGCCGACAAAGGCCGACACCACCTTCGCGACGCCCTCGACGTGCCGCACCTCCCCGTCTTCTTCCCCGTCGACGAGGACCACCGCAGCCGCCGCCCCCTCCGTCACCGATGCCGCGCCGTCGTCTTCATCATCGCCGGCCACCACCACCACCCACTGTGAGCCACCACCCCACCCTCACCCATTCGATCTACCATGGGCGGCCCAGATTAGATTAGGTTCGTTTTTTTATTTTGCAAAGAGGTACGCGGTTAATCGCGGTTCCCTTAGACCGTGCGGTTTTATTTAAACCGAGCGTCGGTTTTTCTTTAGTTAGCCGTCGCCATTGTTTTCATTATTTAGCGGCCATTCGCTGTATAGCCTCCGCAGCGGACGCTGCTCGGCCAGCCACGAGCCGCCACGTGTCCAGGGACTTGGTTGCGACAGTTTTCTTCTCTGTTTAGTCCCTGTAATTAGCAGATTAGTCACTGAACTTCGCGTAGCCACAACTTTTTAACCGTAGATCCAAACTCGATGAAACCAGCGGCAAATTCTTCGTCATGTTTAGATCTATCCAGTGGTATCTTGTTTGCAAAATTTTGTCAGATCAAAATTTGAATTTATTTAGATTCGAATTCGAACTTCAAATGGTCATATCTCCCAAATTGTAGCTCCAAATGAGTTGTTTCTTTTTGCACTTTGTCACCATAGCCAAACCCTATCACCTGGACCTTTGTCACAATAATTTTCACACACTAGAATCTGCCCATTTATATTTTTAATAGTATGCATAGTATGCACTATAGTTCACATCACTTCTTGAACCATAGGCCTATGTTGTTTTGCACTTAGAATATTTTCATGATAGCTAAGTGTGTTGTGTGTTCATTTGGTTTTTCCGAGACTTTTTGCTTTGCATGTTCTTTTTGGTTCTCTGGAATGTTTGCTTATGTTTGTTTATCTTCTTTGCGATAGATTGCCCAGAGTGCGAAGCAGAATATTATCAGTCTTTAGAATTCAACCAGTAGTACCAAGGCAAGTTGCATCTTGATCATGTTTCATTACCTATGTTTTTATTACGCACTTAGTTCTTTGCGGTAGGACTGCATGGTAGGAATTGATGCCGCATGACTATGCTTTTCACTCAGTAGTTCATTGAGGTAGCTCTGAACCTTATAACATTCTTGCCATCGTTTTACATTATGTTGCTTCGCTAAGTAGACGTGGATTGGGGAGTGATCATTGTAAAGTATGAGTGACAATGTAGTAAATAGGACCTAAGATAATTAATGAACTACCTGGGCAGAAACTTGTTGGAATGGTGGCGAAATGCGATTAGAACGCATGGGAAATCCATGGTGGTGCACCACTAGTGGTCCGTCCGCCCAGGCTCAAAGAGATCAATCGTATTCTCATGTCTAGAAGCTTACGTGTGCAGCCACAAGCCAATATGGGCTCTGGCTTAGTTGAGTAGTTAGTGTGACCCCTTCCGGATGGGCTAGCAGATGTAGAATGATGTAGGTGTACCGGCCTATCCGTGGGTTAAGGTGGAACATTTTCGAAAGACTATGTCTCGATCTTCCGATCATGGAGGTGGTCGAGTCTTGTGGGGAAAAGTGTGCAACCTCTGCAGAGTGTCAACCCAATCGATTAGCCGTGTCCCCGGTTACGGACAAGTTGAGCATCTAGTAGTGGAAATGCCGGGAGATCTACTCAAAAATTAAACAGTTGGGTTTTAAATGAAACTTGGGAACGGATGGAGTTGGGTTTGCCAACTCATCCTATGTAAATGTGTAGTAGTAGAATAACATCTTTTCTAATAGGGAAAAAACTAGCTTTATGCAAAAACTAAACATAGAGCTTTCCACCAGCCAAATTGCATGTACAAGTAGGTTCATTACACTTATGATGTGACTTGCCAGTACATTCAATGTACTGACCTATATGGCTGCAACTTATCACGTTGAATATATATCCGACGAGGATTAAGGTGCGATAGGTCGATGTTCTACACTCAACCTTTCTCGTGGAGTTGGACTCATTTACTACTTTGCTTCCGCAGTATTTGTTTATTGGCTCTATGCCCTATTTTGTAATAAATGTATTGCTCCTGGACTATCGATGTAATAAAGAGATCTGTGTTATTTCTGTTATTTCATCGAGTACTATGTGTAAGTCGATCCAGGGACTAGCACGGTAAGCACATAGACTTCGACTCTTACCGAGTCATGTCGCTACAAAAATAATTCACTAGTACCTCCCACATCTTACCATCTTTATATTGCAAAACTATTGCAAGGAATCAAACTTATCATATTCAGTGATCTACATGATAGTTTTTATTATATCCCTCTTGAATATCTATCATATTAGGACAAAATTCATAACCCATGCTATTTGCCATTAGTATTTATCAAACTCTCAAAATGATATAAGTGAAGCATGAGAGTGCAACTATTTCTTTAAAATTTAACCACCGCCGTACTCTAAAAGATATAAGTGAAGTACTAGAGCAACTGCCTAGCTCAAAAGATATAAGTGAAGCACATAGAGTATTCTAACAAATCGCGAATAATTTGTGACCCTCTCAAAAAGGTGTGTATTGTAAAGATTATTGTGTCATACTAAAAGGAAAACAAAGCAAGGACACATATAATACACGACGCTCCAAGCAAAACTCATATCATGTGATGAATAAAAATGTAGCTCCAAATAATTTACTGATGGTTGGTAGAAGAAAGAGGGGATGCCATCCGGGGCATCCCCACGCTTAGAGTCTTGGGTATCCTTGAAAATGATCTTGGGATACCTCGGGCACCCCCAAGCTTAGGGTCTTTCCCCTCCTTATTCCATCATCCATCATGATCTCACTGAAAACTTGAAAACTTTAGCACACAGAACTAAACAGAAAATTCGTGAGATCCGTTAGTATAACAAGCAAATCATGAACTTTATGTACTATTGTAAACCCATTCATATTTTATTATTGCATAATACATACTGTATTCTAACTTCATCATGACTTATACCCCTGATACAATCCATAGATTCATTAAAACAAGCAAACAATGCAACAAAAACAGAATCTATCAAAAACATAACTGTCTATAATGATTCAAACAATGACCGTACTTATGTAACTCCATAAATTCTGAAAAATTAGGACAAAGTGGGAAATTTGTATATCAATCATGTGTAAAAAATTCTGAATTTATGACGTTCCAGTGAATCTAAACAATTCTGCTATTGGACGCAAAAGTTTATGTTTTCTCACAGAATCAAAGCAACTATCATCCAAATCATCCCAAAGGGTTTACTTGGCACAAACACTAATTTAAACAGAAAAACACAACCATAACAGTAGCATTGTGTGCACACCAAAAAAAGGAAATAAACAAGAAAATAAAGATAGCTCTTGGGTTGCCTCCCAACAAGCGCTATTGTTTTACGCCCCTAGCTAGGCCTAATGCATAGTTTCAAGTGTTGTCATCTTTAGTTTTTGCATCATTGGGCACGGGTTCACGGGGACGCTTTTCAAAAATAATGGGGAACACATCATTAACCATGATTTTAGCATTATGAAAGCAACCTTCCTCAAACACTTGTTGGTTTCCCTTTACTATCCAAGAATATTGTTGGTTAATACCATTGAAAAATTCTTGGATAATATGTATAGGGGGACTTATGTTTGAGTATTTCCATTGAAGGTAAGATTATCACAAAACAAATGCCTCAATAAATAATCTTCTTCATACAAAATTTCATCTATGATCGGATGTTCACGGTTCATATTATAAAAATCAAAGGTCTCTATAGCCTCACATACTATATAGTCAAATTCATTCATAAGGACGAGAGTAGTTATCTTATTAGCCCTAGGGTTGTTGATAACAGGCAACTCATAGAACAATCTTTGCAAAGTGGGGTGACTACGCATAAATTTTCTTTCAAGTTTAAGAACAAGTGCTGAAATAGCTTTGGCGTAACTCTTGGTTCTTTCTAGAATAGGAATAGCATTACAAGCCAATGTCCCCATGCAATTAAAGAATTCTTAGATAACACATTTTTACCTAAATTTCACATGTCCCACAACAAAAAATTTAGAATCCAAATTTTGAGGAATTTCAACTCTACGGATGTTACCATCCTCTTTCTCAATAACAAACTCAAACATGGTAGCAACTTCAAGCAAGCAAACAAACAAGCAAAAAGGTAAACGAATTTTTTTTGTGCTTTTGTGAAAACGTTTTAGAAGTGGGGGAGATGAAAACGAGAGGCAAACGGCAAATAAAATTAAATGCAAGGAGATGAAAATGTATGCAATGGTACTTGATAGGTGATACGTCTCCAACGTATCTATAATTTTTTATTGTTCCATGCTATTATATTACCCCTTATGGATGTTTATGGGCTTTATTTTACACATTTATATCATTTTTGGGACTAACCTACTAACCGGAGGCCCAGCCCATATTGCTGTTTTTTTGCCTATTCCAGTATTTCAAAGAAAAGGAATATCAAACGGAGGCCAAACTTAATGAAACCTTCGGGAGCGTGATTTTTGGAACAAACGTGATCCAGAGGACTTGGAGTGCAAGTCAAGAAGCAGCCGAGGCCTCCACGAGATAGGAGCCCCCCTATAGGCGCGCCCCTGTCTCGTGGGCCCCTCGGCGACCACCGACGTACTTCTTCCTCCTATATATACCTACGTACCCCAACATCCAGGGGCACCACGAAACACAATTTCCACCGCCGTAACCTTCTATATCCGCGAGATCCCATCTTGGAGCCTTCGCCGATGTTCTGCCAGAGGGGGAATCAACCACGGAGGGCCTCTACATCAACATCCTTGCCCCTCCGATGAGTTGTGAGTAGTTTACCACAGACCTACGGGTCCATAGTTATTAGCTAGATGGCTTCTTCTCTCTTTTTGGATCTCAATACAATGTTCTCCCCCTCTCTAGTGGAGATCTATTCGAGGTAAACTCTTTTTGCGGTGAGTTTGTCGAGATCCGATGAATTGTGGGTTTATGATCAAGTTTATCTATGAATAATATTTGAATCTTCTCTGAATTGTTTTATGTATGATTGAGTTATCTTTGCAAGTCTCTTCGAATTATCAGTTTAGTTTGACCTACTAGATTGGTCTTTCTTGCCATGGGAGAAGTGCTTAGCTTTGGGTTCAATCTTGCGGTGTCCTTACCCAGTGACAGAAAGGGTTTCAAGGCACGTATTGTATTGTTGCCATCGAGGATAACAAGATGGGGTTTATATCATATTGCATGAGTTTATCCCTCTACATCATGTCATCTTGCTTAATGCGTTACTCTGTTCTTATGAACTTAATACTCTAGATGCATCTTTGGATAGCGGTCGATGTGTGGAGTAATAGTAGTAGATGCAGGCAGGAGTCGGTCTACTTGTTATGGATGTGATGCCTATATACATGATCATGCCTAGATAATCTCATAACTATGCACTTTTCTATCAATTGCTCGTGATAATTTGTTCACCCACCGTAATACTTATGCTATCTTGAGAGAAGCCACTAGTGAAACCTATGGCCCCCGGGTCTATCTCTTATCATATTTGCTCCCAATCTACTTTTAGTTGCATCTTTACTTTTTGCATCTATACTATAAAATACCAAAAATATATTTATCTTATCATACTATCTTTATTAGATCTCACTTTACATGAAGTGGCCGTGAAGGGATTGACAACCCCTTTATTGTGTTGGTTGCGAGTTCTCGGTTGTTTGTGTAGGTGCGTGGGACTTTTGAGGAGCCTCCTACTGGATTGATACCTTGGTTCTCAAAACAGAGGGAAATACTTACGCTACACTTGCTGCATCACCCTCTCCTCTTCGAGGAAAACCAACGCAAGCTCAAGACGTAGCAATAGGTGTTGGTGATGTCTCCCCGGCAACGGCGCCAGAAATTTTTCCAGCTACTTGTGAGTTGCATTGGGATTTCCTCGAAGAGGAGAGGATGATGCAGTATAGTAGAGATAAGTATTTCCCTAAGTTAAGAACCAAGGTTATCAATCCGGTAGGAGAACCACGTAATACCTCGTGAACAGCACCTGCACACAAAATAACAAATACTTGCGCAAGGGGTTGTCAATCCCTTGCCGGTGAATTGCAATGATCAAATCTCATAGTGATAGATAGATAAACAAAAATACAAAATAAAATAAAGTGTACCAAAGTATTTTTTTTAAATATGATGAAAATATACCCGGGGCCATAGTTTTCACTAGGCTTCTCTCTTGAACGTAGCATACGGTGGGTAAGCAAATTACTGTTGGGCAATTGATAGAAATGTGCATAGTTATGACGATATCCAAGGCAATGATCATGTATATAGGCATCACTTCCGATACAAGTATACCGACTCCTGCCTGCATCTACTACTATTACTCCACACATCGACCGCTATCCATCATGCATCTAGAGTATTAAGTTCATAAAGAACGGAGTAATGACTTAAGCAAGATGACATGATGTAGACAAAGTAAACTCAATTAATATGAATAAACCCCATCTTTTTATCCTTAATGGAAACGATACAGGTATGAGTCATGTCCCTTTCTGTCACTGGGATTGAGCAACACAAGATTGCACACATCACAAAGCACCTCTCCCATTGCAAGATAAATCTATCTAGTTGGCCAAACCAAACGGATAGATCAGAGAGAAATACAAAGCTATGACAATCATGCATAAAAGAGTTCAGAGAAGACTCAAATAATATTCATGGATAATCTTATCATAAACCCACAATTCATCGGATCCCAACAAACACACCGCAAAAAAAGGATTACAACGAATAGATCTCCAAGAACATCGAGGAGAACATTGTATTGAAGATCAAAGAGAGAGAGAAGAAGCCACCTAGCTACTAGCTATGGACCTGTAGGTCTGTGGTAAACTACTCACACATCATCGGAAGGGAGGCAAGGTTGATGTAGAGGCCTTCCATGATCGATTCCCCCCTTCGACAGAGTACCAGAAAAGGTATCCAGATGGGATCTCTGAAGAATAGAAACATGCGGCGGCGCAAAAAGTATTTTGGGTGGCTCTCTGATGTATTGGGAATATTTGGGAATTTGTAGAGCTGGAATTAGGTCAAGAGGTGCCACTGGGGCCCACAAGCCTGCCTGGCAGGCTTGTCACTGCCTCGAGGCACTTCAGGTCTTCTCCCGAAGCTTCTAGGGTCCCTTCTAGTCCAGAAACAAATCGTCAAAAAGTTTCGTAGCGTTTGGACTCAGTTTGGTACTAATTTTCTAAAAAGCCAAAAAGAAGCAAAAAAAACAGCAACTAGCACGGGGCACTAGGTTATAGGTTAGTCCCAAAAAATGATATATAATTGTGTAATATACATCCAAGATTGATACTATAATAGCATGAAACAATCAAAAATATAGATACATTGGCGACGTATCATGGACTCGCGCAACCGTTACTCTCTATGGGTTGAAGTATCCATTTACATGGATTTATTATAGCACCACCTATCAGAACCACGCAAAAAACCTCCGTGTCTTCCACTGCCCTATCTCTAGAAATGCATATGTAGGAAGTCTAGGTGATATTTTAACTAGTGCCAAAATCTGCCTAAGTTTAAGAAAACTACTGCACTTTTGGTTGGTTAAAGTCTATTCACCCCCCCCCCCTCTCTCTAGACATATCTTCTCCAATCGTACACCCGCGCCAACTCTGGAATGTCCCAGCCGTCCATTCATTGTCCAAAGAGCAATCACTGCCACCAGGACCTTCATCGTGGAGAGACAAACATCGTCTACCAACTTCTCATCGATAGGACCCATGGGAGCGTGGAGTTCGTCCACATCCGAAGCAGTGTCATCGTTCTCATTTTTTCCGACAACTTTTTCGACATCCTAGTGTCACCCGGTGAGCCTCTATTATATCCTAGCTATTAGATCTAAATCCAACGCATCTCCGTAAGTCTCTTAATTGAAACGGTATGTTTTAGTTTGAGCCGTCAAGATCACTTTAAATCCAATGGCCCACATTATATCCTATTCTAAATCGGTAGCATCCTATTAGAAGCTGCTACTTGTGATAGACGTCATAATTTCCCCGAAGAGGAAGGGTGATGTAGTATAGTAGCAGACGGTATTTCTCTCAATTAAGAACCAAGGTTTATCGAACCAACAGGAGACACCATGCAAAAAAGATAAGCGGTACCTTGCTACTTGTGATAGGCGTTGGGATTTCCCCGAACTGGATGATGGGTGATGTACTATAGTAGCAGAAAGTATTTCCCTCATTTAAGACCCAAGGTTTATCAAACCAATAGAAAATTCATGCAAACAACTTTTACCAGTACCTGCACACACACAAACAAAATACTTGCACCTAGCGCGGGCAAGAGGGTTGGTTTTTTTTTACAGAAAGACTGTAAGGGAACCCCCTACAGTTGGTGCAACAAACCCAAATTGCAAGTACCATGCCTTGAACCTGGGTGGGTGGGAAGGCATCAGCCTCTTCCCACCACTAGGCTATACCTTAGTCTTCCAAGCAAGAGGGTTGTCAATCCCCATGTACTCGTCAATTGTAAGGATTAATTCTAATCATGGTAGATATATAAATTGTAAAACTAAATAAAAGTAATGAAATTGCAGCAAGGTTTTCGGGGTTTTAGCAATATGATTTAATGGACCCGGGGGGCATAGCTTTCACTAGAGGCATCTCTCTCAAGAACATAGCAACGATGGGTCACAAATTATTGTTGGGCAATTGGTAGAAAAACACAATACATAGGCATTACGTTCGTGACAAATAGATCAACATGATTCTGCATCTACTACTCTTACTCCACTTTGAGAGCAATTTTACGCTTGCCTCTCTCGGTATTAAGTTCATAACAAACAAAGTAATGCTTTAAGCATGATGACATAATGTAGACAGAATAAAACCAGCCAATATGATCAAACATAGTCGTTTTACCCTTAGTAACAACCATACAAATAAGTGCCTCGCTACTCCTCCTATCATAGAGTGAGGACACCGTAATATTGAACCTACCACAAAGCACCTCTCCCGCTGAAGATAAATCAATCTAGTTGGCCAAACTAAACAGTTAAATCATAGAGAAATACAAAGCTATAAAAATCACACATAATAAATTTTAGAAATAATTCAATTACTTTCAATGAACAATCTGACATAAACCAATTCATCGGATCCCAACAAACGCACCACAAAAGATTACATCGAGTCGATATCCGAAGAGAACATTGTATTGAAGATCAAAGAGAGAGAGAGAGAGAGAGAGAGAGAGAGAGAGAGAGCTACTGCTATGGACCTGTAGGTCCTGTGGGAAACTACTCACACATCATCATGGAGGCAGCAAGGTTAATGAAGATGGATTATGTGATCGATTCCCTTCTGGCAGAGTACCAGAAAAGGCCTCCAGATGTGATCATAGAATAAATAAGGCTTGCGGCGGTGAAAGAATTGTTCCAGACTTGTTCTGGGGGGTTTGGAATATTTGGGAATTTATAGCGCTAGATTTAGGTCAGACGGAGCCATGAGGGGCCAATAAGGGGGCACGACGCGCCTACCCCTGGGCGCCATTGTACCTTGTCGTCTCCTCGTTTGTCGTCTGGACCTCCCCTGAAACTTCTAGGGTCCCTCCTGGTCTAGAAAAAATCGTGAAAAAGTTTCGTCGTGTTTGGACTTCGTTTGGTAGGGATTTTCTCTAAAACCCAAAACTTACAGAAAACAACAACTGGCACTGGGCACTAGGTTAATAGGTTAGTTCCCAAAATGATATAAAATGGTGTGTAAAGCATACAAGATTGATAATATAAGCATGAACCAATCAAAAATTATAGATACGTCGAAGGCATATCATACCTGCAAACACACACGCACACAAAGAAAATACTTTCACCCAACACGGACAAGAGGGTTGTCAATCCCCTTGTACTCGCCAATTGCAAGGATTAAATCTGAAAGTGATAGATAGATAAAATAAAAAGGGAAATAAAATTAAAGTAGATGAATTGTAGCAAGTATGTTTAGGGTTTTAGTAAATATAAAGTGAATGGACCTAGGGGCCATAGCATTCACTAGAGGCATCTCTCTCATAAGCATAGCAACGGTGGGTAAACAAATTACTGTTGGGCAATTGATAGTATAACACATAGTTATGATGATTCTTCATGGCATGATCAATATGTAGGCATTACGTCTAAAACAAGTGCACAATGCAATAAAAACAAAATCTATCTAACACAGACCAATACATATTGACAGAATTTTTATCCATACTTCTTTAACTCCAAAAATTCTTAATAGTTAGGACAAGGAAAAAATTCATAGCAGTAATGTGTAAAAAAGTCAGCAATTGATAACATTCCGGTAAAAATAAACAATTCATGCAGATACTAAACTTATTTTTTTGCACAAAACCAAATAAACAATCATCCACATCAACCTAAAGGCTTTACTTGGTATAAAACTGAAAAATAAATATACAAACATAATCGTTACAATAGAAATAATAATGTTAACTCAACAAAATAAAAATAAAGCAAAAGGATAACTATTAGGTTGCCTCCAACAAGCGTTATTGTTTAATGCCCCTAACTAGGCATCATCCATAGTATCACGTGTTATCATCTTTGGAAGTAATGCCAATCATTCCTTTCCCAAAGGGTTCGGAGTTATTTCCAATCTTACACGTCCCCAACTTAATTTCCTTACATTCCTTGATTAAGTGGATTAAATGGTCAAGTTTTCCCTTGACAGTTTCTACTTAAGCTTTTAGAATATGGAAATTCTCAATTTTTTGTTCCAAGGCATCATACTTCCTAATTTCTATGACTATATTACCATTTAGTCTAGTGAAAAGATTGTACAACCCCTTAAGATGTGCCTCCATACCATCTTTAGTTTCCTTTATCAATTCGGTTTGTGGATAGCTTACTACAATAGAGGGTTCAATAGTTTCTATTTTGGGTTGCCCTAACAGATTTTTCATTCTCTCATATGAGTCAAAAGCATTGTTTACAACAAAATCTCCCTCGAATATTAAATCCAATATGTGTATATGATGGAGGGATAAACCAACATAAAAGCTTTTAAGTTATGTTTGGACATGGCATTTAGGAGTAGCTCTCGCTTGCATTTCTAGTGGTCTATCCCAATATTCTGTTAAAGATTCATCACTCAATTGTTTAAAATTTAAGATTTCAGAGCCCTTCCAAAGATACGGAGGAAGTGAAGCATCCATGATAACAATTCATGCAAACATAGCACACACAATATTTTTGGTATTTTTAATTCTTTAGAGAAGTAGAGGGAGATGAAAAAGAGAAGGCAAATGAAAAATGGTAAAGTAAATTATAACAAATAAATGATAAATTGAGCGAAGGAACCTGTATTTATTTGGTGAAGTCTTCCCGGCAACGGCGCCAGATATTATTCTGCTACTAGATAGGCATTGGGATTTCCTCGAAGAGGAAGGGTGATGTAGTATAGTAGCAGATAGTATTTGCCTTGGTGACAGTGTCCTGGACTAGGGGGTACCAACCTAGTTGGCCCATAGTCCATGGCTAAGCCCACGACACAACAATCTCATAAGGAAGGACTCCGGAAGCCTTAAACCTCGACGTGGTCAATGTGGATTCTGCCGAAGACTTGGCGTGTACTTCAAGGATGGCACTAGTCGTCTGCATGTGCATCCATAGCTGATAACCAACCATGTGTAACCCTAGATACCCTCGGTACCTATATAAGCTAAGGGGTGTAGTCCGTAGAGATAGGTTCATAACCACAATCACCTACCTTAGGGTTTAGAACTTACAATCTCGAGGTAGATGAAGCTTGTGCTCGATACATCATCATTAATACAATGAAAGTAGGATGTAGGGTATTACCTCTTAGAGAGGGCCCGAACCTGGGTAAATATTGTCTTGTTTGTCTCCTGTTACCCATAGATCCGAGATCCACAGCTCGGGACCCCTGACACGTCTCCAACGTATCTATATTTTTTTATTGTTCCATGTTATTATAGTATCAATCTTGGATGTTTATTATACAATTATATATCATTTTTTGGGACTAACCTATTAACCTAGTGCCCAGTGTCAGTTGTTGTTTTTTCTTGTTTTTTGGCCTTTCAGAAAATCAGTACCAAACGGATTCCAAACGCTATGAAACTTTTTGATGATTTTTTCTGGACCAGAAGGGACCCTAGAAGCTTCGGGAGAAGACCTGAAGTGCCACGAGGCAGCAACAAGCCCCCAGGCTTGTGGCACCCTCGTGGCACCTCTTGACCTAATTCTAGCTCCATAAATTCCCAAATATTCCCAATACATCAGAGAGCCGCCCCAAGTACTTTTTTCGTCGCCGCAAGTTTATGTTCTTCGGAGATCCAATCTGGAGACCTTTTCCGGTACTCTGCTGGAGGGGGAATCAACCGTGGAGGGCCTCTACATCAACCTTGTTGCCCTTCTTATCATGTGTGAGTAGTTTACCACAGACCTTCGGGTCCATATCTAGTAGCTAGATGGCTTCTTCTCTCTCTTTGATCTTCAATACAATGTTCCCCTCGATGTTCTTGCAGATCTATTCGATGTAATCCTTTATTACGGTGTGTTTGTTGGGATCCGACGAATTGTGGATTTATGATCAGATTATCCATGAATATTATTTGAGTCTTCTATGAACTATTTTATGCATGATTGTTATAGCTTTGTATTTCACTCCGATCTATCCAGTTTGGCCAACTAAATTGATTTATCTTGCAATGGGAGAGGTGCTTTGTGATGGGTTCTATCTTGCGTTGCTCAATCCCAGTGACAAAAAGAGGACATGACACGTACTTGTATCATTGAAATTAAGGATAAAAAGATGGGGTTTGTTCATATTAATTGGGTTACTTTGTCTACATCATGTCATCTTGCTTAAGGCATTACTCCGTTCTTTATGAACTTAATACTCTAGATGCATGCTGGATAGCGGTCGATGGGTGGATTAATAGTAGTAGATGCAGGCAGGAGTCGGTCTACTTGTCTCGGACGTGATGCCTATATACATGACCATTGCCTTGGGTATCGTCATAACTATGCGATTTTCTATCAATTGCCCAACAGTAATTTGTTTACCCACCATATGCTATGTTCAAGAGAGAAGCCTCTAGTGAAAACTATGGCCACCAGGTCTATTTTTATCATAAGTTCAAATCCAAAAATACTTTGCTGCACTTTATTTAATTTTATTTTATTGTGTGTTCTTGTTTATCTATCTATCACTACGAGATTTGATCCTTGCAATTAACCGCCAAGGGATTGACAACCCCTTGTTTGCGTTGGGCGCAAGTATTTGTTATTTTTTGTGTACGTGTTGTTGACGAGGTGCGGAGTCGTGTGATATTAATGCCACTTTGCTAAATCTTGTTATGAAAGAACAATCTCCTGGTGGTCCTAATGAAGATGTTGCATCCCATGTTAATACTTTCGTTGAATTGTGCGATATGAAAAAGAAAAAAGATGTGGATAATGATATTGTCAAATTAAAATTATTTCCATTCTCACTACGAGACCGCACTAAAACTTGGTTTTTATCCTTGCCACGAAATAGTATTGATTCTTGGGATAAGTGTAAGGATGCTTTTATTGCTAGGTATTTTCCTCATGCAGAAATTATTTCTCTTAGAAATCAAATTATGAATTTTAAGCAACTTGAGCATGAACATGTTGCGCAATCTTGGGAGAGGATGAAATTAATGATAAGAAATTGCCCCACTAATGGCTTAAGTTCATATCTTTTGTTCCTTCCGGAGAGCTTCGGCATACTCGATCATGAGAAAACTTACCTCTTCTACTTCTCGTTCTTCCTTTTGCTCGTCTACGAGATAGATCTTCAAACGTTGCCCATTTACGATCCAGGGGCCATTTTTCCTCCTTTTAACCAAGCAGCTCATGAGTTATACACTTCTTCTCTCTCGTAAGGTCCTTCCAAGCGAGACCTGAGCTTCCCTGGAAACAACTTGAGACGAAAATTAAATAAGAGGACTTTGTCCCCCGCAGTGAAAGTTCGTTTTAGTATTTTACGATCATGCCACATATTAACCTTCTTGAATAGCCTGTCACTCTCATAAGCACTCTTGCGATATTCTCCTACAACATGTATATCTAGCAATCTTTTCTCTCCCGCCTCCTTAAGATTAAAATTAATATTCTTGATTGCCCAAAAAGCCTTATGCTCTAGTTCTAAAGGTAATGACAAGCTTTACCATATACCATTTTGTATGATGACATTCCCACGGGATTCTAATACACGGTGCGGCAGGCCCATAACGCCTCGTTTAGTTTGTCTGCCCAGTCTTTCTGGACTTCTGCACCGTCTTCTGCAATATAGTCTTTATCTCCTGGTTAGAGAGTTCCCTTGCCCACTAGTTTGCGAATGGTATGGCGAAGTTATTCGGTGAGTCACCCCATACTTACAGAGTATCCTACCGAAAATCCCCTGTATATATGAGATCCACCACCAGTAATAAGAATTTTAGGAACTCTGAACTTGGGTAAGATGATGTCATTTATCATCTTCAATGAAGTAGTTGCATCTGCATGTTTGGTTGGTAAAGCTTCTACCCACTTGGTAACATAATCTACAGCCACAAGAATATGAGTGTACTCATCTGAAATAGGGAAAGGTCCCAAATAGTCCAATCCCCAAACACCAAAAGGTTCATATACTAGACTATAATTCATGGGAATTTCTTGCCTTCTTCCTACGTTACCTGTGCGCTGACGCGCATAACAATTTTTCACAAAATTGTGTTCCTGAGGTTGCGGCACCGCCTGTTGTGGAGGCGGTGGGCGTGGCCACCCCGGTGGTGCCACCCAAGCTCGTCGTGAAAGCGATAGTAAAGCCCGTTGCGGGGATTGTGGTCGTCCCAGCATCATCGTCCAACCTTATCAAGCCTGCCTCGACATCTGCAGCCAGCGCTTCTGACTTCGGAAAGTGGAAGAGGAAGAGGATGAAGCCAGGCTCTAACGTGGCGGGGATGTCCTCCTTTTTCTGGACAGCTAGCGAGCTGGGGCCATATGTCCTTGAGGAGCTCAAGTTCGCGATTGAGAGAGTGTCACGTAGAAGATGAAAGTATTTCTGGTGGAGCACTGCTACTATTTGTAATGAAGAAGGATGAAACCTTTCGGATGTGTGTGCACTATAGGGACCTAGATGAAGTCACGCCATCAAGAACAAGTACCCTATGCCCTGGATCAATGATCTGTTCAATCAATGGGAAGGAGCCCGAGTATTCTCAAAGATCAATCTTAGATCAGGGTATTTTCCAGTTGAAGATCCGAGTTAAATGGGACCCCTCCGTACACCCAATGCACCACCAAGCGAGGACCTCCTCAAAACAGGTAGCCTCATTAGCGCCCAACGTTCAGGTGGGCACAAAGTGTCGAGCAGGCGCCGCCCGATCACAAAAACGCCCGGCATAATCAACCAACTAGGTTGCGCCACTCGAGCACAAAACGCCCAACAGATTCGACCAACCAGGCAACCCTTGCAGTGTCTACCAACCAGGTGGACCGACCAGACACCACCGAACAGACAACCTACATCTACATCACCGAGCAGCCCTGATAGCGCCAAACAGCTAGGCAGGCGCAAAGAGGGTCATGCAGGCGACGCCAGAGAAAATCATCCGACCACTCACATCCCTACTCATACAAACAAACGCACAATACAGCACATGGCGAATCTATGCAAAAGACACAAGACGTGAGGGCCTCATGCCCATGGCATACGCGTCATGGATGCTCGAAGCTACTGTCACAGTGAAGCACATGATTACATGATCAGACGACATGGATGCCACCACCTGGACTGTGGGGCGCGTGGATGCCCCGGGAGGCAGGTACTCCAACATCCTTTACCGGAGTACACCTGACTATGACCGTTAGACCAGGATCGTTCGGTCATGGGAAAATGGCTGCTCGTCAAGCAGACCAACTCTAACCATTTGACCAGGATCGTTCGGTCATGGGAAATGTTTGCTTGTCAAGCAAACCATCTCTTGCCATTAGGCCAACTCCAGCGCACGACCCCAAACGAACGTATGTTTTGCCTGGATTTTGTATGTTTGGGTAGGGCAATGGGGTTGTGTCCGGGCCATTTTTGGGATGCGGTGGCCGTGCGCCCAACGTGTGGCCGCATCCCGTCCGCGTACATTTTTCTTTCCAAGCACATATCTTTTTTTCATCATTGATTTTTAATACATGGAAATACATCACCAAATTTTGACTAGAAAAGTAAGACCAAAGAAAACAAGAACCACAAGGATACATTTTAGAAGATGATCAATTTCCATAATTGCTCTCGTAAGTTGGATTAGTGCCTTCCCGATGCACTCATTGTTGATCTAGGCTCGATCTTGCGTGCTTATTTCTTCTTCTAGTGTAAATAAGTAGACATTGCTTCCTCGCATCTAGTCTCATGTCTAGCCTATATTCTAGCAACAAGTGCACTAATCTCATCTCTAGCCTCTATGCTAGCTAAAAGTGCACGAACATCTATTAAATTGCGCTCTATCAATATATCGATGTACTCTTCTTCCCAATACCAAAATTTGCATCCATTCTACACAATAAAATTTTAAGTTAGCACAACTAGTCAAATCCGAGAGCACAACCGAAGCTAAAGTATTACATACCCCATCGGTTGAGCACTTGATGATCACCCATCCGGGATGTTCCGGCGTTGTAGACACGCGATGGAAGACCTTCTTTGGGCAGTCGTCGCACTTAATGAGTGGTGATACGTCTCCGTCGTATCTACAATTTTTTATCATTCCATGCCAATATTATACAACTTTCATATACTTTTGGCAACTTTTTATACTATTTTTTGGACTAACATATTGATCCAGTGCCCAGTGCCAGTTCATGTTTGTTGCATGTTTTATTTTTCACAGAAACCCCATATCAAACGGAATTCAAACGGGGTAAAAACGGACGGATAATATTTTTGGAATATTTGGAGAATATGGGAGGAAGAATCAACGCGAGACGGTGCCCGAGGGGGGCACGAGGAAGGGGGCGCGCCTGCCCCCCTCGTGGCCCCAAGTAAGCGATTGCTTGCTCTACTTTGGCCGCAACAAAGATAATTTTCAGGGAAAAATCTCGGCGAAGGTTTCAATCCAATCGGAGTTATGGATCTCTATATATATACGAAATGGTGAAGGGGCAGAATACCAGAACGCAGAAACAGAGAGAAACAAATCCAATCTCGGAGGGGCTTTCGCCCCTTCCATGCCATGGAGGCCAAGGACCAGAGGGGAAACCCTTCTCCCATCTAGGGAGGAGGTCAAGGAAGAAGAAGAAGAAGAAGAAGGGGCCCCCTCTCCCCTTCTCTTCCGGTGGCGCCGAAAGCTGCCGTGACCACCATCATCATCACCGCAATCTTCACCAACAACTTCACCGCCATCATCACCAACTATTCCCCCCTCTATGCAGCGGTGTAACCTCTCTCTTACCCGCTGTAATCTCTACTTAAACATGGTGCTCAACGCTATATATTATTTCCCAATGATGTATGGCTATCCTATGATGTTTGAGTAGATCTGTTTTGTCCTATGGGTTAATTGATGATCGTGATTGGTTTGAGTTGCATGTTTTATTATTGGTGATGTCCTATGGTGCTCTCCGTGTTGTGCAAGCGTGAGGGATCTCCGCTATAGGGTGTTGCAATACGTTCATGATTCTCTTATAGTGGGTTGCGTGAGTGACTGAAACACATACCCGAGTAAGGGGGTTGTTGCGTATGGGATATAGAGGATTTGATGCTTTAATGCTATGGTTGGGTTTTACCTTAATGATCTTTAGTAGTTGCGGATGCTTGCTAGAGTTCCAATCATAAGTGCATATGATCCAAGTAGAGAAAGTATGTTAGCTTATGCCTCTCCCTCAAATAAAATTGCAATAATGATTACCGGTCTAGTTATCGATTGCCTAGGGACAAATAACTTTCTCGTGACAAAAAGCTCTTTACTAAAATTAATTTAGTTGTGTCTTTATCTAAACAGCACCTACTTTTTATTTTCGCGCTCTTTATTATCTTGCAAACTTATCCAAAAACACGTACAAAGCACTTATAGTTTCATACTTGTTCTAGGTAAAGCGAATGTTAAGCGTGCGTAGAGTTGTATCGGTGGTCGATAGAACTTGCGGGAATATTTGTTCTACCTTTAGCTCCTCGCTGGGTTCGACACTCTTACTTATCGAAAGAGGCTACAATTGATCCCCTATACTTGTGGGTTATCAAAACCTTTTTCTTGCGCCGTTGCCGAGGAGTTATAGCTTGGGGTGAATATTCTCGTGTGTGCTTGTTTGCTTTATCACTAAGTAATTTTTATTTGCTGTTCTTAGTTGTTCTTTATCATTAGTTATGGATATGGAACACGAAATACCAAAAAATTAGGTGTATTTGTTGCTCATGGAGATGGGGAACCTCCTAAAACCCTCGATGCTCAATATGTGAAAAGTATTATGTACCACTTTGATAATCCTGAGAAAACCTCATTCAATTATGTAATGGGAGACACGTTGGACCAACGTGAATACTTTAGGGATTATCGCTTGACTCAAAAAGGGAAACTATTAGGGATCAAATTAATATGTTGAAGTGGTATGCTTGGCAAGTATGCTTGAGTTATGATTATACTTGTTTCTCTAGGATGAAGGCTCCACACCTTCCCTTTTCATGCAAATTATAGATAATGAAACCTTGGCTTCTTATGCTAGAGTTATATATGATTACTATGATGTGGAACAAATTGAAGAATTTGTTGCTTTTATGGGTGCTTATGAAATTGAATCTATGTTCAAAGAGTTTGAAAATCTTTATGATGTTGTTTATAGACCTGAAAAATTAGCTATCCTCAAATATTGCTATGAGAATTATGAATACAATTCCAATATTGATGCATTTATTGAGAAAGTCTCCGCCGTCCAAGAAGAGACTAATACTTTGCAGGAGTCTATGGAAGAAGAAGTTGATGAAACTGTGAGCTCATTGGATGAAAGAGATGAGGAGGAGAGCGAAGAACAAAAGGATGAAGAGCGGATTGATCACCCGTGCCCACCTTCTAATGAGAGTAACTCTTCAACTCATACATTGTTTAATTTCCCTTCATGCTTACCGAAGGATGATTGCTATGATGACTGTTATGATCCTTTTGATTCTTTTGAAATATCCCTTTTTGATGATGCTTGCTATGCTTGTGGCCAAGATGCCAATATGAATTATGCTTATGGAGATGAACTTGCTATAGTTCCTTATGTTAAACATGAAATTGTTGCTATTGCACTTACGCATGATAGTCCTATTATCTTTTTGAATTCTCCCAACTACACTATTGGCCTTTACTATGTGTGCATGAATTGTTCTTTTATGACATGCCGATGCATAGGAAGAGAGTTAGACTTCGTTGTTGCATGATATATGTTGCCTTGTGCTCACTACTAAATGCCAAATCATTGCTAATGAAAATTGGCTTTGATATACCTTGGGATCCAGGTGGATTCACTACTTGAGCACTATATGCCTAGCTTAATGGCTTTAAAGAAAGCGCTGCCACGGAGACAACCCTGAAGTTTATAGAGTCATTTATTTACATTGAGTGCTTTTATATAGTTTAAAAACAACAAAAATAAAGAGGGGAACCTAAAACTTTTCAAAAGGAAAGCGAAAGGGAGAAAGGCGAGCATTGTTGAAGTGGGAGCTAGCCTTGAACCTTGTTCGTGCTCAAGGAAACTTTGTGAATTGTAACATCCCAAATTTTTAATTTGGAATGTTATACATAGGTCATCCATGCATATCATATTTTATTGCATCTTCGTTCCGCAATCCTCGAAATCCTAAGCAACTCAAGGACCCTCGGAGAGAGTTGGGGATTTTCTGATTTTTCGTATTTGATTTTATCAAATATTGGAAAACAAGGATTTTTGATTTTAATTATTTTTCTCTCCGGAAAATATTTCTTATTAAAATAAATGAGGGAAGATAATATGATTTCTCCAAAACAATTCAAATATTGGAGGAAAATGTTAAAATCATTATTTGGATTTTATTTGATTTTATTTGGAATTTTATTTGCCCTCGATCTGCTCTTCGTGCGATCTTCGCTCCCCGCCGAACCGAAAGGGGCTCGGTCCGCCGGTCCCATAGGTGTTCGTGGGTCAGATCAGCCTGCCCCGACATCTTTGGCGCGCCAGGTAGGGGGGCGTCGAGGTTGCGTGAACCTGATCCGGCGTCCACGCGAGCTGGATCTTCATCATCTTCATCGACATGCCACCGAAGAAGAAGGCTTCGGCGGCAGAAGCTCCGTCCGCGTCGAACCCACCACCGCCGGAGCAAGCAGGTGGTGGGGTAGACGCCGGTGGAAGAATGGACGATGACGGGGGAGCTCACGGTGCTGCCAAGTCCAAGGACAAGGCTGCGCAGACCTTGGCGTCCGTACATGCACCGCGCCCGTCTCAGGAAGCGCGGGACCGACAGCGTCATGGCACTCACAATGCCATACGCTCGTTGGACCGAGATCGAGCTGGAGGATCTCGGGATGCTCAAGACCGGCATGCGCGCCAACATGCTGCCATGGCGAAGCACGGTCGCTGGGCGGGATCTCGCTCCTTCTAACATAGTTAGAAGTCCAAGCATATCCCGCTCCTCGCACCGTTCGCCACTGCCACCCACCACTCCAGCAGAAGCCTTGGCGAGAGCTCAGTTGCTCTTGGATTACCCTCCGACAGCCGACAAGGTCGATGAATGGAGGGCCACCATTCAGAGTCTCATCGGCTTCGCCAACGGCGATGCTCCGCGGCAACCGAGTACATCGCTGCCGCGGCAGGACTGCCAAACACGAGCCGGAGGCGGCAGAGACGGTGGGGTGCAACCACCATGCACTCTCCGCCCGAAGGCCAAGATCGCCGACTCGCCGGATCCACCTCGACAGCGACTCCACCGCATCATCGGATCCACGAGCTCGTCGCGATCAGCGCCAAGTTCTTCACGAGCAGCGGCAAGAAGAAGACGCTCGAACTCGCATCGAGCGCCGAAGAGAAGTGCGGCGTCAATCCGACAAGCGCGCTGGGCCCTCTGTCGACCTGCATGCACCAGAGGAACCAGGCGACTTGCCGTACGCGGTGGGTTGCCCTGCGTTCACTCGTGAGCTGCGGCAAGTCGATGGCCCGGCAAGAAGAATTTCAAGCGGGCGTGCGAGAGAAGTACGGCGGCAAGACGCATCCGTCGGAGTTCCTCGGCATCTACACCATCGCGGTGCAAGCTGCGGGGCGAGCGACAAGATCCTGGCCAACTACTTCCGGCGGTGCTCAAACCCAATGTCGGATCTGGCTCATGCACTTGCCGGACAACTCCATATCCTCTTGGGCAGATCTATGCCATCGGTTTGTCGGCGCCTTCTGGCGCCACAAGCCCCATGGCCAAGAAAGCGACCTTCATCTGCCGCCCGGAAGGAAGGAGAGCCTGTACATAAGTACATTCAGAGATTCAGCGCGTCTGACTGCACAACATCCCAGATGTCCACCCGCCCCGGTAATCAGCGCGTTCCATCGTAACGTGCGAAACCACAGAGATGCGGGAGGAGATGGCGATGTGCAAGATCGAAGACGTCGATGAGCTATATGCTGGCCGACAAATCTGCACGTCTTTGAGGAAGGAGGAGACTCCCGGAGAGAATCTTGAAGCGGGGAGGATCTGATAGTGAGGAGACCGCCCCGGCAAAGAAAAGCCGGCGGCGGAACAACAGGAAGAAGAAAGGCAGAGATGTACTAGTTGTTGAGCAGTCCGGCAACGGAGGTGGCGCCAAGAAAGCCAAGGCTGGTAGCTCCGGCAAGGAGGTTGCCACTGGCGCCAACAGCCAGGCTGTGGCGGTCGCCGACAAGCGGTGACGGCTCCAACAAGCGATCTTGCAAGATCCACCGCACCAAGGGCCATGACCTCCGTGAGCTGCAAAAGGTCGAGCAGCTTGTCGAAAGCAGAAGGCTGAATACTGAACGACGCGACAAGGAGAAGGCCCAGGAGGGTGCCGGAGGAGCTAGCAAGAAAGCGTCCGGCCGAGGAGGGCCGCGTGGCAAGGCCAAGCAGCGGCAGCAGGGGACAGACCTCCCCGCCGCCGCGACAAAGGCGAAGACGGCAGCGATGATGAAGACATGGACGATGGCGAGACCGATGAGCAGGAGTTCGAGAAAGCCACGAGAGGTCACATGCGTTGGCGGTGCTTCTGCGCATACTTCACACCGCCAACTCAAGCGGTGGATGCGGGAAGTCAATGCAGCAGAACCATCCATCGAGTCACGCAAGCCTCTGAAATGGTCCAAAGACGCCTATCATCTTTGATATTGAGGACCACCACGATCGGCGTAACTGCGGTCGGGTGCTTGCCGATGTTGGTCTCACCAACTATCCGCAACCTCAAGGTCACTAAGATGCTAGTTGAATGGCGGGGCGGCTTAAACCTGATCTCCTCCGGCGGTGCTCGAAACTCCAAATCCACGATGGCGAGCTCGAAGAGACCGGCACATTCAAGGAATCAATCCGGGAAGGAGCAAGCGAAGGAAAGATCACGTTGCGGTGACATTTGGCAGCGAGTTGAACTTCAGGGCCGAGAGGGTCACTTTTGGCGTTCTTGACTTTCCATTGCCTTACAATGGGATACTTGGCCGTCCGACTCGCCAAATTCATGGCAGCCTCTCACTATGCATACAACCTCTTTGAAGATGCCAGCCCGATAAGTGTCATCTCTGTCCCTGGCGACAAGAAGGATGCTCTTATCTGCGCCGACAAGATCTACCGGGAGGCAGCTGCTGCACCAGATTACAAGCCACTTGCCAACGAAGCTCCCGGGGGGGAGAAGAAGACCAAGTCCGGCAAGAGCTCTGATGCCCACTCCGGCAAGCGCACCTCTTCGGAGTGCTGCGCTATCGTCGAGGACGCACCATCGAGCTCCACCGGCAAGTGTAAGAAGACGATGGCAGCTCCACCAGAGACCAAGAGGGTGTCCGCCAAGGAGGACGGCACTGGTGGTACCTTCACCATCAGTGCCACTCTCGACCCTAAATAGGAAGGCGCGCTCATTGCTTTCCTGCGGGCGAAAGTCGACGTGTTTGCGTTGAAGGAAATATGCCCTAGAGGCAATAATAAAGTTATTATTTATTTCCTTATATCATGATAAATGTTTATTATTCATGCTAGAATTGTATTAACCGGGAACATAATACATGTGTGAATACATAGACAAGCAGAGTGTCACTAGTATGCCTCTACTTGACTAGCTCGTTAATCGAAGATGGTTATGTTTCCTAACCATAGACATGAGTTGTCATTTGATTAACGGGATCACATCATTAGGAGAATGATGTGATTGACATGACCCATTCCGTTAGCCTAGCACCCGATCGTTTAGTATGTTGCTATTGCTTTCTTCATGACTTATACATGTTCCTGTAACTATGAGATTATGCAACTCCCGTTTACGGGAGGAACACTTTGGGTACTACCAAACGTCACAACGTAACTGGGTGATCATAAAGGAGTACTACAGGTGTCTCCAAAGGTACTTGTTGGGTTGGCGTATTTCGAGATTAGGTTTTGTCACTCCGATTGTCGGAGAGGTATCTCTGGGCCTTCTCGGTAATACACATCACATAAGCCTTGCAAGCATTACAACTAATGAGTTAGTTGTGAGATGATGTATTACGGAGCGAGTAAAGAGACTTGCCGATGCGAGATTGAACTAGGTATTGGATACCGACGATCGAATCTCGGGTAAGTAACATACCGATGACAAAGGGAACAACGTATGTTGTTATGCGGTCTGACCGATAAAGATCTTCGTAGAAAATGTAGGAACCAATATGGGCATCTAGGTCCCGCTATTGGTTATTGACCGGAGATGTGTCTCGGTCATGTCTACATTGTTCTCGAACCGTAGGGTCCGCACGCTTAAGGTTTCGATGACGGTTATATTATGAGTTTGTGTATTTTGATGTACGAAGGTTGTTGAGTCCGGATATGATCACGGACATGACGAGGAGTCTCGAAATGGTCGAGACATAAAGATTAATATATTGGACGGATATATTTGGACACCGGAAAGGTTCGGAGAAGTTTGGAGCTCAGGGAGGTTAGGAACCCCGGGAGGTATATGGGCCTTATTGGGCCCATGTAGGAGGAAGGAGAAGGAACAAGGGAGGCGCGCCCCAAGCCCAATCCGAATTGGGGAAGGGCGGCCCCTTTCCTTTCTCCTTCCCCTCTTCCTATTCCTACTACTAGTACTACTTCCTAATACTAGTACTCCTTCCTTCCCCTCCAAATAAGATAAGGAAGAGAGGAAACCTACTTGGAGTAGGTTTCCCCCTCCTATGGTGCGCCCCCTTGTGGCCGGCCACCTCCTCCCTCCCTCCTTTATATACGGGGTGGGGGCACCCTAGGACACACAAGTTGATCCTTGAGATCGTTCCTTAGCCGTGCGGTGCCCCCTCCACCATATTCCACCTCGGTCATATCGTAGCGGTGCTTAGGCGAAGCCTGCGTCAGTGAAACATCAAGATCGTCACCACGCCGTCGTCTTGTGGTACTCCCTCTCCCCGGAGCTTTGCTTGGATCGGAGCCCGAGGAGCGTCATCGAGCTGAACGTGTGCCAAGAACTCGAGGCGCCGGAGTAACGGCGCTGGGATCGGCTGGATCGCGAGGAGAACGTCGACTACTTCCTCTACGTCATCATCGACTCGGAGGTGCCGAATGCAACCTTTGGGATCGGCAGGATCGCGAGGAGAACGTCGACTACTTCCTCTACGTTGTGATCGCTTCCGCTTTGGTCTACGAGTGCGTAGACAACACTCTCCCCTCTCGTTGCTATGCCATCTCCATGGTCCTGTGTGTGCGTAGGAAAATTTTGAAATTACTACGTTACCCAACAGTGGCATCCGAGCCTGGTTTTATGCGTTGATGTCATATGCACGAGTAGAACACAAGTGAGTTGTGGGCGATACAAGTCATACTGCCTACCAGCATGTCATACTTTGGTTGAGCGGTATTGTGAGATGAAGCGGCCCGGACCGACATTACGCGTGACGCTTCTGGCGAGACTGGTTTCACCGTTCACGAGCACTCGTGCTTAAAGGTGACTGGCGGGTGTCTGTCTCTCTCACTTTAGTTGAACCGAGGTGTGGCTACGTCCGGTCCTTGAGAAGGTTAAACGGAGTCTATTTGGCCAAATATCGTTGTGGTTTTAATGCGTAGGTAAGAACGGTTCTTGCTCAGCCCGTAGCAGCCACGTAAAATTTGCAACAACAAAGTAGAGGACGTCTAACTTGTTTTTGCAGGGCATGTTGTGATGTGATATGGTCAAGACGTGATGCTATATTTTATTGTATGAGATGATCATGTTTTGTAACCGAGTTATCGGCAATGGCGAGAGCCATATGGTTGTCGCTTTATTGTATGAAATGCAACGCATACATAATTGCTTTACTTTATCACTAAGCGGTAGCGATAGTCGTAGAAGCAATAGATGGCGTAGCGACAACGATGCTACGATGGAGATCAAGGTGTCGGCGCCCGGTGGCGATGGTGATCATGGCGGTGCTTGAGATGGAGATCACAAGCACAAGATGATGATGGCCATATCATATCACTTATATTGATTGCATGTGATGTTTATCCTTTATGCATCTTATTTTGCTTTGTTTGACGGTAGCATTTTAAGATGATCTCTCATTAAAATTATCAAGTAGTGTTCTCCACGAGTATGCACCGTTGCCAAAGTTAAATCGTGCGAGACACCACGTGATGATCGGGTGTGATAAGCTCTCGTCCATCTACAACGGGTGCAAGCCAGTTTTGCACGCGCAGAATACTCAGGTTATACTTGACGAGCCTAGCATATGCAGATATGGCCTCGGAGCACGGAGACCGAAAGGTCGAGCGTGAATCATATAGTAGATATGATCAACATAGTGATGTTCACCATTGAAAACTACTCCATCTCACGTGATGATCGGTTATGGTTTAGTTGATTTGGATCACGTGATCACTTAGATGACTAGAGAGATGTTTGTCTAAGTGGGAGTTCTTAAGTAATATGATTAATTGAACTTTAATTTATCATGAACTTAGTCCTGGTAGTATTTTGCAAATTATGTTGTAGATCAATAGCTCGCGTTGTTGCTTCCCTATGTTTTTATATGTGTTCCTAGAGAAAATTGTATTGAAAAATGTTAGTAGCAATGATGCGGATTGGATCCGTGATCTGAGGTTTATCCTCATTGCTGCCTGAGAAGAATTATGTCCTTAATGCACCGCTAGGTAGCGGACCTATTGCAGGGAGCAAATGTAGGCGTTATGAGCGTTTGGCTAGCTCAATATGATGACTACTTGATAGTTTAGTGCACCATTCTTAACAGCTTAGAATCGGGACTTCAAAGATGTTTTGAGCGTCATGGACCATATGAGATGTTCCAGGAATTGAAGTTAATATTTCAAGCAAATAACCGAGTTGAGAGATATGAAATCTCCAACAAGTTCTACTGACTAAAAGATGGAAGAGAATCGCTCAACTAGTGAGCATGTTCTCAGATTATGCAGGTACTTCAATCGCTTGAATCAAGTGGGAGTTAATCTTCGGATAAGATAGTGATTGACAGAATTCTCTAGTCACCAACACTAAGTTACTAGAACTTCGTGATGAACTATAGTATGCAAGGGATGACGAAAACGATTCCCGAGCTCTTCGTGATGTTGAAATCGGCGAAGGTAGAAATCAAGAAAGAGCATCAAGTGTTGATGATTGACAAGACCACTAGTCTCAAGGAAAAGGGCAAAGGGAAGAAGGGAACTTCAAGAAGAACAGCAAGCAAGTTGCTGCTCGAGTGAAGAAGACCAAGTCTGGACCTAAGCCTGAGACTAAGTGCTTTTGCTGCAATTGAACTGGTCACTAGAAGCGGAACTACCCCAAGTATTTGGCGGATAAGAAGGATGGCAAAGTGAACAAAGGTATATTTGAGATCTGATTATTGATGTGTATTTCTTGGTGTTCGTAGCAACCCCTCGGTATTTGATATCTTGGTTCAGTTGCTAAGAGTAGTAACTTGAAGCAGGGAGTTGCAGAATGAACAGAAACTAGTTGAAGGGAAGTGAAGATGAGTGTTGGAAGTAGTTCCAAGATTGATATGATCATCATCGCACACTCCCTAAACTTTCGGGATTAGTATGGAACCTAAATAAGTGTTATTTGGTGTTGAGCATAAGTATGATTTGATCATGTTTATTGCAATCTGGTTATTCATTTAAGTAAGAGAATAAATTGTTGTTACATTTACATGAATAAAACCTTATATGGTTACACACCCAATGAAAATGATTCATTGGATCTCGATCATAGTGATACACATATTCATAATATTGAAACCAAAAGATGCAAAGTTAATAATGATAGTGCAACTTATTTGTGGCACTTTGCCGTTTAGGTCATATTGGTGTAAAGCGCATGAAGAAAACTCCATGTCGATGGACTTTTGGAATCACTTGATTATGAATCATTTGATGCTTGCGAACCGTGCCGTTTGGGCAATATGACTAAAATTCCGTTCTCGGAACAATGGAACAAACTCTTGACTCATTGGAAATAATACATACCGATGTATGCGATCCAATGAGTGTTGATGCTAAATGGCAAGTATCTTTATTTTCTGACTTTCACAAGATGATTTGAGCAGATATGGGTATATCTTCTTGATGAAACATAAGTCTGAAATAGTTGAAAGGTTCAAAGAATTTCAGAGTGAAGTGGAAAAATCATCGTAACAAGAAAATAAAGTTTCTGCGATCTAATCGCAAAGACGAATAATTGAGTTACATGTTTGGTCTTCAATTAAAATAATGTGGAATAGTTTCACAGCTCACGCCACAGAACACCACAATGTTATGGTGTGTCCGAACGTCGTAACCAAGCACTTTATTTGATATGGTGCGATCTATGATGTCTCTTATTAATTTACCATTACCGTTTTGGGGTTATGCATTAGAGACAACTGCATTCACGTTTAATAGGGCACCATCTAAATCCGTTGAGGCGACACCAAATTAACTATGGTATAACAGTAAACCTAAGCTTTCGTTTCATAAAATTTTGGAGTTGAGAAGCTTAAGAGAAAAAGATTTCACATGATAATCTCAAACCCAAATCGGAGAAGTGCGTCTTCATAGAATACCCAAAGGTAACTATTGGGTACACCTTCTATCACAGATCCGAAGGCAAGTTTTTCGTTGCTAAGATGGATCCTTTCTAGAGAAGAAGTTTCTCTCGAAAGAAGTGAGTGGGAGGAAAGTAGAACTTGATGAGGTAATTATACCTTCTCCCTTATTGGAAAGTAGTCCATCACGAAATCAGTTCGGTGATTCCTACACCAATTAGTGAGGAAGTTAATGATGATGATCATGAAACTTCAGATCAAGTTGCTACCAAACCTCGTAGGTCTTCCAGAGTAAGATCCGCACTGAGTAGTACGGTAATCATGTTCGGAAGTCATGTTACTAGACCATGATGAACCTCACGAACTATGAGGAAGCGATGATGAGCCCAGATTCATAAAATGGCTTGAGGCCATGAAATGCGAGATGGGATCCATGTATGAGAACAAAGTATGGACTTTGGTTAACTTGCCCGATGATCGGCAAGCCATAGAAAATAAATGGATCTTCAAGAGGAAGGCGGACACCGATAGTAGTGTTACTATCTACAAAGCTCGACTTGTCACAAAAGGTTTTCGACAAGTTCAAGGTGTTGACTACAATGAGATTTTCTCAAGCTGTAGCGATGCTTAAGTCTGTCCGAATCATGTTAGCAATTGCCACATTTTATGAAATCTGGTAAATGGATGTCAAAACTACATTCTTTAATGGATTTATTAAAGAAGAGTTGTATATGATGCAACCGGAAGGTTTTGTCAATCCTAAAGGTGCTAACAAAATATGCAAGCTCGATGATCCATCTATGGACTGTTGCAAGCATCTCAGAGTTGGAATACATGCTTTGATAAGTTGATCATAGCATATAGTTTTATCTGAGACTTGCGGTGAAGCACGTAATTACTAGAAAGTGAGTGGGAGCACTCTGACATTTACGATAAGTATATGTGAATGACATATTATAGATCGGAAATAATGTAGAATTATTACGCAAAGCATAAAGGAGTGTTTGAAAGGAGTTTTTTTCAAAGAAAGACCTCGGTGAAGCTGCTTACATATTGAGCATCAAGATCTATAGAGATAGATCAAGGCGGCTTGATAAGTTTTTTCAATGAGTACATACCTTGACAAGATTTTGAAATAGTTCAAAATGGAGCAGTCAAAGAAAGAGTTCTTGCACGTGTTACAAGGTGTGAAATTGAGTAAGACTCAAAACCCGACCACGGCAGAAGATAGAAAGAGAATGAAAGTCATTCCCTATGCCTTGGCCATAGATTCTATAAAGTATGCCATGCTGTGTACCAGATCTATTGTATACCCTACACTGAGTTTGGCAAGGGAGTACAATAGTGATCTAGGAGTAGATCACTGGACAGCGGTCAAAATTATCCTTAGTAAAATAAGGATAAGTTTCTCGATTATGGAAGTGACAAAAAGGTTCGTCGTAATGGGTTACGTCGATGCAAGTTTTGACACCGATCTGGATGACTCTAAGTCTCGATCTAGATACATATTGAAAGTGGGAGCAATTAGCTAGAGTAGCTCCGTGCGAGCATTGTAGACATAGAAAAATTGCAAAATACATAACGGATCTGAATATGAAAGACCCGTTGACTAAGATTCTCTCACAAGCAAAACATGATCACACCTTAGTACTCTTTGGGTGTTAATCACATAGCGATGTGAACTAGATTACTGAATCTAGTAAACCCTTTGGGTGTTGGTCACATGGCGATGTGAACTATGGGTGTTAATCACATGATGATGTGAACTATCGATGTTAATCACATGGTGATGTGATCTAGATTATTGACTCTAGTGCAAGTGGGAGGCTGAAGGAAATATGCCCTAGAGGCAATAATAAAGTTATTATTTATTTCCTTATATCATGATAAATGTTTATTATTCATGCTAGAATTGTATTAACCGGAACATAATACATGTGTGAATACATAGACAAGCAGTGTCACTAGTATGCCTCTACTTGACTAGCTCGTTAATCGAAGATGGTTATGTTTCCTAACCATAGACATGAGTTGTCATTTGATTAACGGGATCACATCATTAGGAGAATGATGTGATTGACATGACCCATTCCGTTAGCCTAGCACCCGATCGTTTAGTATGTTGCTATTGCTTTCTTCATGACTTATACATGTTCACGTAACTATGAGATTATGCAACTCCCGTTTACGGAGGAACACTTTGGGTACTACCAAGCGTCCTGGCGTAACTGGGTGATCATAAAGGAGTACTACAGGTGTCTCCAAAGGTACTTGTTGGGTTGGCGTATTTCGAGATTAGGTTTTGTCACTCCGATTGCCGGAGAGGTATCTCTGGGCCTTCTCGGTAATACACATCACATAAGCCTTGCAAGCATTACAACTAATGAGTTAGTTGTGAGATGATGTATTACGAACGAGTAAAGAGACTTGCCAGTAACGAGATTGAACTAGGTATTGGATACCGACGATCGAATCTCGGGTAAGTAACATACCGATGACAAAGGGAACAACGTATGTTGTTATGCGGTCTGGCCGATAAAGATCTTCGTAGAAAATGTAGGAACCAATATGGGAATCCAGGTCCCGCTATTGGTTATTGACCGGAGATGTGTCTCGGTCATGTCTACATTGTTCTCGAACCGTAGGGTCCATGCACGCTTAAGGTTTCGATGGCGGTTATATTATGAGTTTGTGTATTTTGATGTACGAAGGTTGTTGAGTCCGGATATGATCACGGACATGACGAGGAGTCTCGAAATGGTCGAGACATAAAGATTAATATATTGGACGGATATATTTGGACACGGAAAGGTTCGGAGAAGTTTGGAGCTCGGGAGGTTCTGGAACCCCGGGAGGTATATGGGCCTTATTGGGCCCATGTAGGAGGAAGGGAGAAGGAACAAGGGAGGCGCGCCCCAAGCCCAATCCGAATTGGGGAAGGGGCGGCCCCCTTTCCTTCTCCTTCCCCTCTTCCTATTCCTACTACTAGTACTACTTCCTAATACTAGTACTCCTTCCTTCCCCCTCCAAATAAGATAAGGAAGAGAGGGAAACCTACTTGGAGTAGGTTTCCCCTCCCTATGGTGCGCCCCTTGTGGCGGCCACCTCCTCCCTCCCTCCTTTATATCTGGGGTGGGGGCACCCTAGGACACACAAGTTGATCCTTGAGATCGTTCCTTAGCCGTGTGCGGTGCCCCCCCTCCACCATAGTCCACCTCGGTCATATCGTGGCGGTGCTTAGGCGAAGCCTGCGTCGGTGAAACATCAAGATCGTCACCACGCCTGCGTCGTCTTGACGGTACTCCCTCTCCCGGAGCTTTGCTTTGGATCGGAGCCGAGGAGGCGTCATCGAGCTGAGCGTGTGCCAAGAACTCGGGAGGCGCCGAGTAATGGCGCTGGGATCGGCTGGATCGCGAGGAGAACGTCGACTACTTCCTCTACGTCATCATCGACTCGGAGGTGCCGAATGCAACCTTTGGGATCGGCAGGATCGCGAGGAGAGCGTCTGACTACTTCCTCTACGTTGTGATCGCTTCCGCTTTGGTCTCTGATGCGTAGACAACACTCTCCCCTCTCGTTGCTATGCCATCTCCATGGTCCTGTGTGTGCGTAGGAAAATTTTGAAATTACTACGTTACCCAACATGCGTGGCAACCGTCTGACATCCCCGGTGTTCCCAGGAAAGTAATTGAGCACCATCTTGCCGTTTGTCCTCATGCGCGGCCCGTCAAGCAGAAAGTCAGGAAGCAGCGTTGGGCGCCAAGAGTTCATCGCAGAAGAAATCAAGAAATTGGAAGCGGCAGGCCTTGTCGGAGGAGTGCTCCATCCTACGTGGTTGGCCAATCCTGTAGTTATGCATAAGGCTAACGGGAAATGGAGGCTTTGTATCGACTTTACCGATGTCAATAAAGCTTGTCCCAAAGACCCATTTCCTTGTCGGCGCATCGACCAGATTGTTGACTCCACGGCCGGATGTGATTTGCTTTCATTTACGGATGCATACTCAGGATATCATCGGATCTTCATGGCGAGAAGAGGATGAGGAGAAGACCGCATTCATCACCCCATGTGGCACATCTTTATTTCGTTCTGCGGATGCCTTTCGGATTAAAGAATGCTGGTTCAAAATTTGCAAGAGTAGTCCATGGCGCTTTTGAGCCGCAAATGCGAAATGTGGAAGCCTACATGGATGACATAGTGGTCAAAAGCAAGGACAAAGCGACTACGATTCAAGATTTAGACGAAACCTTTGCAAATCTGCGCCAAGATCAACCTCAAGCTCAACCACGAGAAGTGTGTGTTTGGAGTCCCTTCCGCAAGCTTCTCGGGTTCTTCGATGTCTCGGCGGGGAATTGAAGCCAATCCCGACAAGATCAAGGCCATTGAGCAGATTGAAGCACCAAAGCGCGTCAAGGATGTCACGAAGACTTGCGGTTGCGTAGCTGCTCTCGGCGAGGTTTATCTCTAGGTCTGCTGGCGCGCCTGCCATTTTTCAAAATCTTGAAAAGGCAGGTGCGATGAATGGACTCGAAGCGGAGGCTGCGCTGCGGAGACTTGAAGAGATACTGTCCTCCACTCCAACACTTGTCGCACCTAAGCCACAAGAGAAGTTGCTGCTATATATAGCGGCAACCAATCAAGTGGTTAGTGCTGCGTTAGTAGCGGAGAGGGAGGCGGATGATGAGCTAGCAACCATGGCCGATGCATCCAAATAAAAGGTGGGGGATTCACCGGCAAGCTACGGTCCCGACAAGGGCGGATCCACGCAGACGCATGAGAAGGTGCGAAAAGAATGGTGCAGCGCCCAGTTTACTTTGTCGGTTCCCTTCTGCGGGGCTAGGTCAAGGTACTACGGTGTGCGAGAAATTGCTTTCGGCCTCCTCATGGCCTCGAGAAAGCTGCGCCATTCCTTCCGAGCACATGAGATCACAGTCGTCACTCGTTTTCCATTGAAGAGGATCTTGCAAAACCCGGAGGCAACAGGCAGGATTGTCGAGTGGGCCTTTGGAACTATCAAGCTTTAGCCTCAAGTTTGAGAGCACTTCAACTATCCAAAGCGAGCATTGGCGGAGTTCATAGCAGAATGGGCGTAACGCCCGGATGAAGAAATTCGAAACGAGCATCCCGTCAAGGAAGCAAGCAAAGAGTGGTTGATGTACTTTGATGGTGCTTTCTCGCTGCAAAGGCGCGGTCTTGGCGTGCATGCTTGTTGCACCCACGGAGAGCACCTCAAATCGTAGTCGGATGCACTTTCCCAAGGAGCAAGCGACAAACAACACCTGCAGAGTATGAAGGTTTGCTTGCCGGTCTCGGGATCATGATGAGACCTTGGGATCAAGAAGCTCATTGTCGGGGTGACTCACAGCTTGTCATCCGCCAAGTGAACAAGAGTTATCGAGTCCGTTGATGGAAGCTTATGTTGATGAAGTGAGAAAGCGAGAAGAGCACTTTGACGGCCCTCTGAGATGGAATATATTCCAAGAGCTCGAGCGACATTCTTGATGGCATGTCTAAGTGCGCCGCACTTAAGTTACACAATGGAACCAGGGATCTTTGTGCTCAAGCTGACTCAACCGTCTGTAACACCATCAACCGGACAGAGCAAGAAGAGGAAGTTGATTTACGGTGACTATTTTCGGCGAGCTCCCAGCCGCTGCCAAGAAGGTCCCCAAGATCAACACCAACAATCCGAGGAAGCGATCTGCTCCGACAAGCCCTAGGGTTTGTTTCGTTGAAGCGAGGCGCTCCCGACAAGTTTTGCTCCGGCAAACTTGCCGGGAACGTCAAGCTCGGCTGAGCCGCGAGTTCTCGCCGTAAGCGGATGTTCCCGCAGCGGCGAGATGTGCCTTTAGTCCTTGTTGTCGAGCCGCAAGCTCGGCATGGCCGCAGATTGTCCTTTTCCTTGAAGACGGAGAACTTCCGAAGATCAAGAAGAAGCGGAAAGAGTAGCCCGGCAGTCAAGTATGTACCGGTTTGTCGACAACACACTGCATGTAAGAAGACTCAACGGTGTGAAATTGAACTGCATTCACCGGGAAGGCGGACAAAAGCTGTTGGCGAGAGATACATGGAGGCATATGTGGTCACCACATTGGCGCGAGCACTTGCCGGCAAAGCGTTAAAGCAAGGTTTCTTTTGGCCGACAGCCCTCGGGATGCAAGCGCACAAGTAACCAAGTGTGAAGCGTGCGGTTCCATTCCAAGCAGATACACCGGCTAGCTCAAGCTCTCCAGACGATCCCTTTATCCTGGCCATTTTTGATGCAGGGGCTCGACATCCTCGGCCCCTTTCCCGAGTTGTCGGGGCTTTGAGTACTTATGCGTTGCAATCGACAAGTTCACAAAGTGGCGGAAGTGGAAGCGATGAGGAAGGTGGCGGCAAGATCGGCGATCAAGTTCTTGGTCGATTGTTTGCCGTTTGGTATCCCTAACAGGATCATCACCGACAACGGCACGCAATTCCTGAGCCGCACCTTCATGCAATGTCGTCCAAGATCTTGGCGCCAAGGTGCCGCTTAACATTGCTCATCCGAGAAGTAACGGTCAAGCGGAGAAGGCGAATCTTTGAAGTGCTACTTGGCTCAAGACAGAACTTTCGACGAAGCTGCACAAGTGCGGAAGAAAGCTGGATTGAGAAGCTGCCGGTGGTTCTTTGGTCGATCGGTGACGCCAAATCGAGCCAGCGGCGAGACACCTTTCGCTCTAGTCTATGGAGCAGAGGCAGTTCTCCCCACCAACTCGTATACGGATCACCTCGAGTGCTCGCTTATGATGAGCTTGAGCAAGAGCAGCTGCGACAAGATGACGCGCTGCTCCTTGAGGAGGATCGTCTTCAGGCTCCTGTACGAGCTGCTCGATACCAGCAAGGTTTGCGCCGCTACCATAGCCGCAAAGTTAATGCCAGAAGTCTCGAGGAAGGTGACCTTGTTCTTCGGCGCGTTCAGTCCGCCAAGAATTCCAACAAGTTGGCGCTTGAAGTGGGAAGGCCCTTACCGGGTGAAACGAGTCACTAGGCTGGCGTTGTCCGCCTTGAGACCGAAGATGGCATTCGGTGAGCAACTCTGGAACATTGAGCATCTTCGTAAGTTTTACCGTGAGGCGCGGTTGTCGGAACCTGTTAAGCAACCACCTTTTGTACAAGTCTTGCCGCTGTTGCATGTAATCCTTTGTACAAAGCAAGCGCAGACCCGTGCATAAGTGAAGCTAAGCGTGCCGCACATCTTGTCAATTTCATGCTTTTTACTTCTATTTTGCATGCGTTATCGACACTTTGTGCAGCACCTACCCGGTAAGCAATAACGAGCCATAAGGCTCCATATCTTTATTTTCTCTTCTTTCTCTTTCTCAAAGAAAGGAAGGTTCCCTCGCCCACAAGTTTGCCGGGGAAAGGAGAAGATAATGGTGTGGACCAAGCGTCGCTCAAGGAAGTTTAAGCCTTACCGGGAAGCAAGCAACAGAAAAACTAAGCTAAGTTGCTAAAGTTTGAGCAATCAGCTTTAAAATTTTGAAGTTATCTTCCTCGAACGACCGTACTTTGTATGGAAAACACATGCGCGAGAGGAACCAACTCGTAGCTAGTTGCGCCCTTACTTTGTTTCGAGTCCGCTCAACAACTTAAGTGAGCTGCGACTAGTTGCGACAAGGTTACTTTGTCGGAGCGGCACCGCCCAGTTCTTGACGTCCACTTTTCGGCTCATGACCCAGTGCTACTGGCGACAAGTTCCCTAAAAGTGTAGGGCAAAAACATACAAAGGAAAGAATCAAGTAAAGGAAATAACATAGCAATTGCTACCCGAAATAGAGTTATATTACAAGATAGCTTGTCGCAGCTCTAATAGATTGTTCTCATAACATGACCAGTTGCAAGAAAAAAGAGAAAGCGGGCGGCCTAATCTCTGTGATCGCCCTCAACCCTCTTGATCCCACTCACCTGTCCATGATGGGTGCGACAAGGGTCTTGGCGCCTCCACATCAGCATCCGGCGCAAGGACTTGAGGGCGTTGGTGAGGTTGAGGCCTGGATTGCGGAAGGCCACCTTCATCGACACCTTTTGAAGAGCTCCCGCGAGATCTGGCGCGACTCCTCGGCCAGCTGTTTTGGGACTTCTTCCCGAGTCGGCTGGAGGGCCGTCACCACGCCCTTGAAGAACAAGCTGAGCTTGGCGCTGGGTTGGAGGTGCTCATCGGAGGAATATCCAAGATCCACCATCCCGGCTCCGTCGGCTCCTGATGATGGCTGCGGCAACATCCACGAGACCCTCGGTCCGGTGCTCCACATTCTCCCTCAAGGCATTACAGGCGGCGGCGGCACTCGCCCGGCGGCGCCTCGTCGGCCTTGATCTTCTCCTTCAAGGCCACCTCCTGCTCCTGGCGCCGTCCAGTGTCCCGAGTCAAGGTGGTCGGCTTCAACTCAAGATCTGCGTTGGAGTCCTTGGCGGCGCTGAGCTCCTTGCTCCTCTCGGCGAGACGGCCCTGCAGCTCGCCAAGAGTGTAGGCGTCCTTCTCGCGCTCATGCTTGAGTGCAGCAAGCTCCTCGCCGCTCTCCTTGAGATTGGCCTCCAGTTGCGCCACCTGCGTCTCCAGCTCCTTCTTGGCGGCCTCGGCAGCTGCGGCAGCATCATTTGCTTCCTTGAGAGCCCCGCCAAATGTTTGCTCTCGCATGGCAAGATCCTCCTCGTGGCTGTCAAGATAAACCTTCTTCTGCGCCAACTCGCCTTCTGCCTTGAGATAGCTTCTCGTGACAAGCCGCTGTTGCTCCTCGGCTTCAGCCTTCTCGAGGAGGAAGGCTTTGTGCTCCTCGGCGAGTTGCTCCTGCTCCTCTGCCAAGGCAGGAGAGCTTCTGGTTGAGGCCGGAGCTCCTCAGCGCTTCTCGATGTCTACTCCCGCCTTAGCGACAAGCGCTTCCTGATTCCAGCTTGACTTGTCGGGCGCGGTAGAAGCGACAGCGACTTCGTGTTGCTCCTCCTCGGACTTCGCCCGGCTAGCTGCTGCTTGGCGCGTCGACCAGCGTCGATCCAGGCCGGAGCAGCTCTTCATCAAAGTTTCTCCTTGGTGGCGCCACGGAGCTCGGCGCCCATGGGAGCTTGATGAAAGCGCCATCACCGGCCGTCAAATAGGCGTCGGGGCTCATCGAACCCGGCAGCTGCCGCAGCGGAGGGATCGTGATCGGCGTGGCGCTGGCGCTCCTGCGGCCTCGGGGCCGTCGGTCTGTCGCCGGACCCCTCGCCCGGCTTCTGCGGCGGCAGCGGCTTGACCTCTTCGCGGCCCGGGCTCGTCGGTATGACTTCTTCCCCAATGGCGGCATCGTCAATATTGCCGTGCGCGTCCTCCTCGCCCGGCCTCGGTCTCCATTGGCTCTGTGGCGGATGGTTACGGCGACGGGAAATGAAGAAAAGTCAAGCAGATATTCAAAAGAAAATCAGAAGAAGAAGAACACAAGGGAAGTTTTCAGCAAGAGGATTACTTGTGCTAGGGTCCTTGATCATGGTATCCGCCGCTTGAGAGATCATTGGTCTTGTCCCTCGGGAGAGCTGCCCCTTGCCGGAGAAGTGTCCCTTGGAGAACGCTCCCTTGCCGGGAATCCTCCCTTGGCGGCGTGGTCGAAGCGAAGGAGGCTGCTCTGCTCCTACACAAATCAACGATCGAGATATCGGCAAAGAAAGAGCACCCATGCATACCGAACAGCAAAGTAGACCATATATTTCTGTTTGGGGGCTGCGCTGGGGGCTGCTTTGAAGAAGAGTTGCCGCATCCGGCAAGGTGGTCTCGGACGCGCCTCCTGCTGTCACAGTGGGTTCGTCCTGGACGACAATCACCGGGGTCTTGGCCCTCTTCGACACTCTCTGGGCCAATGTCCTGAAAAGGAATGGGTTCGAGTAAAGCAAATCTGATACAAGACAAAGCAACAAATCGAAGAATTACAAGTACTGACAAAGAATCTTACTCTTCTTCTTCCTCGTCGAGCTGGCGCGGAGAGATCAAATTCTGGCCTGCCTCGGTCTGACGAGGCGGAGGTGGGTTCCCTTGGGCGCTTGGCGGGAGCGGAACCGGTGGTCTCGAGGCCCGCTCGATTCGCGGCAGCGGCGTGAGGTGCTCCAGCGGCTTGATGCTTGCAGCGGTGGAAGCGCGTCATGTGGCCTTCTGACTGTTGGCCCGTCTGCCGCCCCGCTTCGTCTCCGGCCTTGCGAAGACGCCTTCTTGGTGGAGCTGGGGGCTCCGCTCGCGGCAAGCTGCTTGAAGGTGGGGAGGATGCACCCTCGGCGGGCTCGCTCGACTCGGCTTCAAGCTCATAAGCTCTTCCTCGCCCGGCAAACTCCTTTCGCTCGACAAGGCTTGCCGCCTCTGCTGCCTCTGCCTCCTCCACGGTGAATCCGAACTTCGCTTTCATGGCGGCCTTCTGCCGCTTCTTCCAACCTGGTGGCGATGCGCTGCATCTCATCATCGGTGGTGTCATGGGTGAGGCCCCTACATTCATCGGGGCGGACCGGCATTTCTACCAGATTGTCAAAGAACCGCCGACGGCGTCATCTGCGGGCTCTTTCCAAGTTGGGACAATTCCATGCGAGTCGCTACAGCATCATTACGCGGATGCGGTCAAGCGAGAATTGCCGCAATGGAACGACGCCCCTCGGCAACCTAAACATTTACGGATGATCGAGTTGGGCTTGAACAGCTCCAAGAGCATCGCGTCAAGTTCAAAGGCGGTGAAGTTGAAGTTGAGGCCTGGGCGCAGCCTCATGATATCTGCCGCGTTCTGAAACTCCCGGGCGGGTCTCCTCCTCTCCTGCAAAGAAGCGTCTGGCGGCGAAGAAAGTCTGCGCCAGCGGTGCCTACGGTGAGCCCGGCAAGTCTAACTTGAAGGATTCGGGTGACTGCAATCTTCAGCCTAGCATCTTAGGGGCCACGTTGCTCCAATCGTTGCAGCACTATTGGGGTTTGGCGTGGGCGATGGCGGCTGCGGGTTCTCCTCGACAATCCAGCACCAATCCGCCCTCCATTCCTCCCATTTGCTACGGAGCTCTCCCTCGAGATAGGCTTCCTTCTTGCCGATCCTCGAGATCCAAGCGATTCCTCAAGAAGAGGCTCCCCTCTCTCAACTCGAGGCATAAAGAAGTGGCGGAAAAGGGCTACGTTTGGATGGACTCCGACAAAGTTTTCGCAGAGATGTGCGAAAACTGCCATGGTCGAAACAACATTGGGGTGAAATCAAGGAGGCGGAATCCGTAGGTGTTCATGATGTCACAGAAGAATTCAGAGAAAGGCGGGCAGAGCCCGCAGTAGAAGAAGAGCGCGAAGAAGGGATACCCAGTCGGGGCCAATTCCGAAGCAGCGGCTGGGAGTACCTTCGTGCGCGGATGCGCTCGCGTCTCCGTCGACCAGAAGAGGTAGTAGTTCTCCCTCAGCTCCCTCGCGGCGAGCTGGGGGGGAAAGATCGCCCGCTCCTTCCGCAGCGCCCATGAGCAGCTGCGCCTCGGCCGACTTCACGGCCTTCCCTTGTCGGCTTTTGGAGCCATGGCGGAGGGCGTGAGGAAGATCGGCGGCGTTGGTGATCTTTGGTGGCAATGGGGGCGGGCGCTGCTCTCCTTCGACCTTGGGAAGAAGGGGAGCAGCGGAGGTTTTTCGAGATGGGGCGACAAGCTGGCGAGATGGGCGGACTGCCCTGTTTCCCTTTGCTTATAAAGAGGAGGGGCGGACGTTCCGTTTTCGAATAAAGAAATCCCCACGATCTCGCCCACGATCTCTCACACGACGCCGCATTCGGCGTCTGCCGTTTGTGGAGGCGTGGTGGGTCCGGGTGATTCTGGCGTGACCCAGGCGCGTGTGCCCGTGCCTGTTTTGGGCCTGGCCCAACAGCGCTTCGGCACCGTGTGTGGCCCAGCCCGAGGCTCTGTCGGTGTACTAGGTAGGGGTACCCTAGTATCTCGAACTTGTGCGCAGGCGATTTGCAGCCCTCATGGCAAGGCTTACGGGTGATTGCCAAGGTCCCCGTGGTTCCTTTGGGCCATTCAAAAACAAAGTATTCAAGCCAAGGAGACAAGGCCCGGCAAGAGGAGCTTGCGGGAAGGCCACCAAGGCACCTAGAAGACAAGGCCCGGCAAGAGGAGCTTGCAGGGAAGGCCCGATGGCGACAAGCTTCGGACGCGACAAGACAACAACCATGACAAAGGCGCTTGCAGCGGCGAACCACCACTTTGTACTGCGCTCCGGCACATCCGCTAACGTGTAGCCACAGGACCTTTCGGTAGCAGCGTGGCAGAAGGCTATGCAACCAGCGGTGCGGTGTGGCAAGCGTGACAAGTTTGCCATCGTGGCGGCGGTGGCGTCCTGACGGTCCCTGTTTGCCTTTATTAGGGCGACTAGGCGGGCATTTAATGCCTTTGTCCCTGCCGTCGGGGTTAGGTATAATCTGCTGTACCTTGTACCTTTGTACCTTTGTCTGGTGGCTGTACCAACCACTCATTTTCCATTTTTACCCTTGTCTACGTTGCCACCTGTCAGAGACCCCTTGAGCATATAAAAGGAGGCCCATGCGCAACGTAGGGAGGGTTGGAGAGATTCGACACTCACGCTCAGTCTCGTTAGCAGCTTGTGTGTACTGTAGCACTCAGCGCTCCTGAGCAAGAACTCAATACACTCAGACATGCAGCAGTAGGAGTATTATCTCTCCGGAGAGCTCCGAAGCTGGGTAAAACCGCTCGTGTGCTTCGCCTCGATCTGCTCTTCGTGCGATCTCCGCTCCCCGCTGAACCGAAAGGGGCTCGGTCCGCCGGTCCCATAGGTGTTCGTGGGTCAGATCAGCCTGCCCCGACAGGTTGCCTTATACCGTTGCACATGATGATTTTGATGAATATAATATGCATGTGCTTGCTGCTCCTACTTGCAATTATTATGAGAGAGGAACTATTTCTCCACCTCTCTATGTTTCCAACATGATAAAATTGCAAGAAACTGTTTATACTATGCATTGGCCTTTACTATGTGTGCATGATTTGTTCTTTTATGACATGCGATGCATAGGAAGAGAGTTAGACTTCGTTGTTGCATGATATATGTTGCCTTGTGCTCACTACTAAATGCCAAATCATTGCTAATTAAAATTGGCTTTGATATACCTTGGGATCCAGGTGGATTCACTACTTGAGCACTATATGCCTAGCTTAATGGCTTTAAAGAAAGCGCTGCCACGGAGACAACCCTGAAGTTTATAGAGTCATTTATTTCTGTTGAGTGCTTTTATATAGTTTAAAAACAACAAAAATAAAGAGGGGAACCTAAAACTTTTTCAAAAAGAAAAGCGAAAGTGAGAAAGACGAGCATTGTTGAAGTGGGAGCTAGCCTTGAACCTTGTTCGTGCTCAAGGAAACTTTGTGAATTGTAACATCCCAAATTTTTAATTTGGAATGTTATACATAGGTCATCCATGCATATCATATTTTATTGCATCTTAGTTCCATGATCCTCGAAATCCTAAGCAACTCAAGGACCCTCGGAGAGAGTTGGGGATTTTCTGATTTTTCGTATTTGATTTTATCAAATATTGGAAAACGAGGATTTTTGATTTTAATTATTTTTCTCTCCGGAAAATATTTCTTATTAAAATAAATGAGGGGAGATAATATGACTTCTCCAAAACAATTGAAATATTGGAGGAAAATGTTAAAATCATTATTTGGATTTTATTTGATTTTATTTGGAATTTTATTTGCCCTAGAAAAATTTGCATGTTTTAAAAATTTTCATTTTAGGTACCAAGAAAATGTTCATTCCGTTCTAAATATTTCATTTAGACGGTGAAAATTTGTTTTGGCAATTTTAGATTTTTATTTATTTTTCTAGGATTTTTCTAATTCTCGGCGGAATTTTTTTTTAAAAAAAACTTGCTTGCACTTTTGACTTAGCGAGGCCCAGTCAGCCCGCTTCGCCGCCTTACATGGCCTTATAACGCCCAATTTGATCGCCCAGTGTCACTTGATTATTCGCCGTCGTTGCCATGTCATTTGCTTGCGTGTTGCACTTTGCCATGTCATCATATGCATTTCATATCATGTTGTCATGTGCATCGCATTTAACGTGCGTGTTAAATCTCATGCATCCGAGCATTTTCCTCGTTGTCCGTTTTGCAACCCGGCACTCCTATGTCTCCCGGCGCCCCCTTTTACCTCTTTTCGTGAGCGGGTGTTGAACGGTCTCGGAATGGACCGAGGTTTGTCAAGCGGCCTTGGTATAGCACCGGTAGACCGTCTGTCAAGTTTCGTGCCATTTGGAGTCCGTTTGATACTCCAACGGTTAACCGGGTAACCGCGAAAGCCTCTTTTGGGTGCAGCCCAACACCCCCTTCAAAGTGGCTCAAAACTTAGCAAAGTCCCCTCCATGCTCTCGGTCGTTCGATCACGATCGTGTGGGCGAAAACCGTGCCTCATTTGGAGTCTCCTAGCTCCCTCTACCTATAAATATGTGCCTCCCCCAAAAATTCTCGGTCTAACCCTAGCCTCCTTATTCCCTCCGCGCCGCCGGACACATCCACCCCGCCGCCGGACATGTCCGCTGCCTCCTGCAGCGAATCTGAGCTCGCCACGTGTCGCCCAGCCCGCCCGTCGCAGCCACTTGGGCCGACCGCGGCCTGCCGGGCGATGTGTGCCCGGCGCCAGCGCCGCCATGCGCGCCTGGCCTTCGCCTCCTCCTCGAGCAACGGCGCCCGCCGCCTCTCCGCCCGCCGGCGACCAAGGCCGCCGTGGCAAGCTCGCCGCCGGTCACCTCGACCCAGGCCAGCGCCGCCCGCCTCCTTCTCCTCCTTCCCTCTCCTTCCCTCTCCCTCACCAGCTCACTCTCTCTCTCCAGGAAGCGCTGCCGCGTCCATGGAGCTCCGCCCCGTCGTCGCCCGACCCTGCCGCCGCCGGGAACGGATCCGGCTGCTCCAGATCCGCCCGGATCCGGCCGGTCCCCGCCCGTCTTCGTCGCTTCGCCGTCAGGCAACCGCCGCCGCCGCCGCCTTCGGATCGGTGGGAAGGCGATCCCTACGTTGACCGTGCGTGGCCGCGTGGGCCACCACATCCCTCCGGCCCAGCCGCGGCCCATCCTCCCCCAGGCCTGCCTGCCTCCTCTCCGTCCTGGGCTGGGCCCGCTAGGTGAGCAGTGCGCAGCCCGCCTATTCCCCGCCGTGAGCGTAATTTAGTGTGCCACGCTCATCCTGTTTTTTTTCAGAAAGCTGCTAAGTCCCCGAATTTTTGCATTATCATGCCATTTTCATCGTATCATAACTCTGTGCATACTGCTCCGTTTCGTGCTTGTAATATGTCAAATTGTTCGCCTCGACGAGTACTTCATTTCAGTCCATTGCATCATATTCATTTGAGATCATCTTGATGCATGAATCATCGTTGCAAGAGTGCTATATAATGTTAACCTGCTAAAACTGGTATAACTTGATGATTTGTCATTTTTGTTGCATTTGATGTGTGCATCCTATGAGCATGATCTGTACATGAGTTTTGAACTATGCCATGCCATCTTTACAGGGGTGCTATCCATGTATTTTTGTGATTCCTGTACTGAGTGCATCAAGCTTGTTAAGTGGGGTACTTGTTGTTGCTGTTTTGCTAGGCTGATTCTGTTATATTATAATGCTATGTTAACCTGCTTCTACAAGTCATTCTATACATAATCTGGAGATGTTCACTAAGGGTGTTTTTTCTACATGTCTTGCTCTATCCATCCATGCCCTTTGTTGCAATTATAGTCTGCTGTAACATCTTGTAATCTTCCTCTCAAATTGCTAAATAATGTTGTTGTCATCCTGTTAACATTAAGCTTAATGTTGCCATGATTGTTGTTATTGATACATGCACCCTATGAACTTTCTCTTGCCATTCTTAGCTTCATAAACATGTCTTATTACTGTTGGTTGCCTTGCCATGCCATGTATTGCTCTGTGGTGAGTGGGTTTAAGCTCACAAACATGCCTACTTATTGTTGTTCCTGCCATGTATGAATCTGTAATATAACTTGCCATGTTTACATGGGTGCCATCATATTTTCTGTGCCCTTTTGGCTGATGGTCAGCAAAGGACTTTTGTTCTATGTATTTATTAGATTCATGCCATGCCTTTGTTTGCCATGATAAGTTCCTGTAACATGTTGTTTGTTAGCTCTAAACATTGCAACCTGATGTTATTTCCTGATAAGTCTGAAACTGTTATTATATGCAATCTTGCCATGTGTGTTTGAGCATGTTCTAGTGATTTATGGAGATAGCTCAGTGTTCATGTTTTGTCATGCTTTACATGCAAATCATGCCCATGCCTTTTGTTCTTATGTTAAGATGCCGTAGCTTGTTGTTTTGATGCTTGCAATATTCCTAGTTGCTGTTTTGGACAGCTTGTCCTTTAAACTTGTTTCATGTGTATGTGTTGAACCGTTGCTCCGTTTTGAGTGTGCTCTATATGAAACTTGCTTGATTTTGCATGTAGTTTCATATTATCATGTCGCATCCATGTTTTGATGTGTTTGCTTGATGTTTGTATGCATTTTGCATCAATACCATGCTTAACTTGTTTTGCTCATATCTTCTAAGTAGTAGCTCGAATTAAATGAACTTTATATGTAACTTGACTAGAATTTCGTGTAGATCATCGTGGTGCATCTTAACTTGCTGTTTAACAACTTGAACATAAGGTTTATTCAGATCTGGACCAATTTCAGAAATTTGCATATGAGGACTTCTAGGAATTGTTCTATGTTGTTCGGCCTCATTTAAACTTGCTTTGATGTGTTGCTCTTGTTTGCATCATCTCTTGCCATGAGTAGCTTCATGTAGCTTTGTCATGCATCATGCTTGTTGTGCATCATGCCTTGTTCATGTGTGGTGTGTTTACCATGTTGTGTGCTTTTCTCGATAGTTCCGTTTACGTTGCGATCGTGAGGATTCGTTCGTCTCACGCTTGGTTAGTCTTCGTGGCTTCATCTTCTTCATGGACTCGTTCTTCTTCCTTGCGGGATTTCAGGCAAGATGACCGTCACCTTGGATCTCATTACTATCATTGCTATGCTAGTTGCTTCGTTCTTCGCTATGCTGCGCTACCTATCACTTCTTGCTCAAGCCTCCCAAATTGCCATGAACCTCTAACTCGTTGTCACCTTCCCGGCAAACCGTTGTTTGGCTATGTTACCGCTTTGCTCAGCCCTCTTATAAGCGTTGCTAGTTGCAGGTGAAGATGAAGATTGCTCCATGTTGGATTATGTTTATGTTGGGATATCACAATATCTCTTATATTATTAATGCATCTATATACTCGGTAAAGGGTGGAAGGCTCGGCCTTATGCTTGGTGTTTTGTTCCACTCATGCCGCCCTAGTTTCCATCATATCGGTATTATGTTCCTGGATTTTGCGTCCCTAATGCGGTCGGGTGATTTATGGGACCCCTTGTGATTCGCTTTGAATAAGACTCCTCGGCCAAGGCCCAACATTGGTTTTACCATTTGCCTCACCTAGCCCTTTTTCCCTTGGGTTTAGGAGCCCGAGGTCATCTATATTTTACCCCGGGCGGTGCTCCTCAGTGTTGGTTCAAACTAGAGCACCGTCTTGGGACCATTCCTTGGCAACTTGGGTTACGTCGGTTCTGTCGCTTCGCTCATCCGGTGTGCCACGAGAGCGAGTGCGTCGACTCCTATCGGGATTTGTCGGCACATCCGGCGGCTTTGCTGGTCTTGTTTTATTCTTGTCGAAATGTCTTGTATCCAGGATTAGGGGTGATCGGGTCTTCGGGGAGAAGGAGTATCCTTCGTTGATCGCGAGAGCTTATCATGGGCTAAGTTGGGACACCCTGCGGGGTTAAAACTTTTCGAGAGCCGTGCCAGCGGTTATGTGGCAGATGGGAATTTGTTAATATCCGGTTGTAGTAAACTTGAAGTAAACTCTTCTAAAATACACCAACCGTGTGCGTAACCGTGAGTGTCTCTTTTCGGGCTTGATCGAGAGGAGAACACGGTTCTTGGGTTATGTTTGACGTAAGTAGGAGTTCAGGATCACTTCTTGATCATTACTAGTTGACGACCGTTCCTTTGTTTCTCTTCTCGCTCTCATTTGCGTATGTTAGCCACCATACATGCTTAGTCGCTGCTGCAACCTCACCACTTTACCCCTTCCTTCCCTTTAAGCTTTTCTAGTCTTGATACCCATGGTAATGGGATTCTTTGAGTCCTCGTGGCTCACAGATTACTACACCACTAGTTGCAGGTACAGGTTGTGCGATGATCTTGGCCGAGGCGATGTTACTTGTTTTGGAGTTCTTCTCCTGCTTCTTCTTGATCGGGGATAGGTTCGGTCGGCGGCTGGGCTAGCGAGTGGATGTCGTTTGAGCTTACATTTATGTTTCATCCGTAGTCGGATGTTGATCTTGTATATGATGTTGATGTATTCTTGTGGCATTTGTGCCTTATGTATGTATCCCCATCTATTATGTAATGTTGATGTAATGATATCCACCTTGCAAAAGCGTTTCAATATGCGGGTCTATCCTTGGTGGGACCGTCGAGTTCCTTTTGGATAGGGTCGCATATTAGGCGTGACAAGTTGGTATCAGAGCCTCGACCGACCCTAGGAGCCCCCTTGATTGATCGTGTAGTTTGGCCGTTGTTGAGTCTAGAAGAAAACTATTTTCAGAGTCTAGTTATATCGGAGAGTAGGATTTCTTTTTACTCCTCTGCCCCTTCGTCGCTCTGGTGAGGAATCTTGACGTAGGTGTTTTGAACTACTCCTCTTCCCGTTCAAATTTTTCATTAGGATCAAGCGGTTGGTTTTTCAATCGTGGGCTCTCAGCTCTTTTCATCCGGTGCATTTCTCGTCAAGTTGACTCGAGCCTCTTCATCTTTGCAAGTTCAATCCTCAGTTGTTTTCTTTTCCCACCCGCCCACCCTTCTTCTTCTCGAAACCAGATGCATGAATCGAGTATCCATCCTACTCGTCTTGAAGTCTTTGCTTTCTTTCCTCAATGATTTCAACCGGTGCTTTCTTTTTCAAGTTATTCGTCGATTCCCCATTCCAAGTTGCCTCTATTTTTCCCGCCCTCCCACCCTCTTCTTCCCGGAGTTCGAGTTTCTTCCGACCATCAATTCCATTCGTGTGGAGCCTCTTCAGTCTTCCCTCAATTATTTCAACCGGTGAATTCTCGTCTCGTTCGTCATTCTTCATCCCTTTCTTTTTTCGGTGGATCCAATTCAAGTTTTTCGTTGTCGATCGTATTCTTTCCCTCAGCTCAAATATTTCCATTTGCTCGTTCGCCTCTCGCCATTCAATCATTCCGGAGTTCTGAAGACATCTCAGGAGATTCGTCTGTGTTCCAATTAATTCGAGGTTGTCACCTCATTCAAATCTTTCAATTGTTCCGATGCATCATCTATCCGTTGAACAACCCTTTCCAACGGTGTTTTCTTTTAGTGGGCCCTAACCCACAGGTCTTTTCCTAGGATCTTACCTGACTCTTCTAATTCCCCCGGAGTTTTTCTCAATTCTTTTCATTTGTGACGTAAGAATGGATCCCATCATTTGTGACGTAAGAGTGGATGCCCCGGGAGGCAGGTACTCCAACATCCTTTACCGGAGTATACCTGACTATGACCGTTAGACCAGGATCGTTCGGTCATGGGAAAATGGCTGCTCGTCAAGCAGACCAACTCTAACCATTTGACCAGGATCGTTCGGTCATGGGAAATGTTTGCTTGTCAAGCAAACCATCTCTTGCCATTAGGCCAACTCCAGCGCACGACCCCAAACGGACGTCTGTTTTGCCCGGATTCTGTATGTTTGGGTAGGGCAATGGGGTTGTGTCCGGGCCATTTCTGGGATGCGGTGGCCGTGCGCCCAACGTGCGGCCGCATCCCGTCCGCGTACATTTTTCTTTCCAAGCACATATCTTTTTTTCATCATTGATTTTTGATACATGGAAATACATCACCAAATTTTGACTAGAAAAGTAAGACCAAAGAAAACAAGAACCACAAGGATACATTTTAGAAGATGATCAATTTCCATAATTGCTCTCGTAGGTTGGATTAGTGCCTTCCGATGCACTCATTGTTGATCTAGGCTCGATCTTGCGTGCTTATTTCTTCTTCTAGTGTAAATAAGTAGACATTGCTTCCTCGCATCTAGTCTCATGTCTAGCCTATATTCTAGCAACAAGTGCACTAATCTCATATCTAGCCTCTATGCTAGCTAAAAGTGCACGAACATCTACTAAATTGCGCTCTATCAATATATCGATGTACTCTTCTTCCCAATACCAAAATTTGCATCCATTCTACACAATAAAATTTTAAGTTAGCACAACTAGTCAAATCCGAGAGCACAATCGAAGCTAAAGTATTACATACCCCATCGGTTGAGCACTTGATGATCACCCATCCGGGATGTTCCGGCGTTGTAGACACGCGATGGAAGACCTTCTTTGGGCAGTAAATCGCACTTAATGAGTGGTGATACGTCTCGTCGTATCTACAATTTTTTATTATTCCATGCCAATATTATACAACTTTCATATACTTTTGGCAACTTTTTATACTATTTTTTGGACTAACATATTGATCCAGTGCCCAGTGATAGTTCATGTTTGTTGCATGTTTTATTTTTCACGAAACCCCATATCAAACGGAATTCAAACGGGGTAAAAACGGACGGATAATATTTTTGGAATATTTGGAGAATATGGGAGGAAGAATCAACGCGAGACGGTGCCCGAGGGGGGCACGAGGAAGGGGGGGCGCCTGCCCCCCTCGTGGGCCCCCCGTAAGGCAGTTGCTGCTCTACTTTGGCCGCAACAAAGATAATTTTCAGGGAAAAATCTCGGCGAAGGTTTCAATCCAATCGGAGTTACGGATCACTATATATATATGAAATGGTGAAGGGGCAGAATACCAGAACGCAGAAACAGAGAGAAACAAATCCAATCTCGGAGGGGCTTTCGCCCCTTCCATGCCATGGAGGCCAAGGACCAGAGGGGAAACCCTTCTCCCATCTAGGGAGGAGGTCAAGGAAGAAGAAGAAGAAGAAGAAGGGGCCCCCTCTCCCCTTCTCTTCCGGTGGCACCGAAAGCTGTCGTGACCACCATCATCATCACCGCAATCTTCACCAACAACTTCACCGCCATCATCACCAACTATTCCCCCCTCTATGCAGCGGTGTAACCTCTCTCTTACCCGCTGTAATCTCTACTTAAACATGGTGCTCAACGCTATATATTATTTCCCAATGATGTATGGCTATCCTATGATGTTTGAGTAGATCCGTTTTGTCCTATGGGTTAATTGATGATCGTGATTGGTTTGAGTTGCATGTTTTATTATTGGTGATGTCCTATGGTGCTCTCCGTGTCGTGCAAGCGTGAGGGATCTCCGCTATAGGGTGTTGCAATACGTTCATGATTCTCTTATAGTGGGTTGCGTGAGTGACTGAAACACATACCCGAGTAAGGGGGTTGTTGCGTATGGGATATAGAGGACTTGATGCTTTAATGCTATGGTTGGGTTTTACCTTAATGATCTTTAGTAGTTGCGGATGCTTGCTAGAGTTCCAATCATAAGTGCATATGATCCAAGTAGAGAAAGTATGTTAGCTTATGCCTCTCCCTCAAATAAAATTGCAATAATGATTACCGGTCTAGTTATCGATTGCCTAGGGACAAATAACTTTCTCGTGACAAAAAGCTCTTTACTAAAATTAATTTAGTTGTGTCTTTATCTAAACAGCCCCTACTTTTTATTTTCGCGCTCTTTATTATCTTGCAAACTTATCTAAAAACACCTACAAAGCACGTATAGTTTCATACTTGTTCTAGGTAAAGCGAACGTTAAGCGTGCGTAGAGTTGTATCGGTGGTCGATAGAACTTGCGGGAATATTTGTTCTACCTTTAGCTCCTCGCTGGGTTCGACACTCTTACTTATCGAAAGAGGCTACAATTGATCCCCTATACTTGTGGGTTATCAAAACCTTTTCTTGCGCCGTTGCCGAGGAGTTATAGCTTGGGGTGAATATTCTCGTGTGTGCTTGTTTGCTTTATCACTAAGTAATTTTTATTTGCTGTTCTTAGTTGTTCTTTATCATTAGTTATGGATATGGAACACGAAATACCAAAAAAATTAGGTGTATTTGCTGCTCATGGAGATGGGGAACCTCCTAAAACCCTCGATGCTCAATATGTGAAAAGTATTATGTACCACTTTGATAATCCTGAGAAAACCTCATTCAATTATGTAATGGGAGACACGTTGGACCAACGTGAATACTTTAGGGATTATCGCTTGACTCAAAAAGGGAAACTATTATGGGATCAAATTAATATGTTGAAGTGGTATGCTTGGCAAGTATGCTTGAGTTATGATTATATTTGTTTCTCTAGGATGAAGGCTCCACACCTTCCCTTTTCATGCAAATTTAATGATAATGAAACCTTGGCTTCTTATGCTAGAGTTATATATGATTACTATGATGTGGAACAAATAGAAGAATTTGTTGCTTTTATGGGTGCTTATGAAATTGAATCTATGTTCAAAGAGTTTGAAAATCTTTATGATGCTGTTTATAGACCTGAAAATTTAGCTATCCTCAAATATTGCTATGAGAATTATGAATACAATTCCAATATTGATGCATTTATTGAGAAAGTCTCCGCCGTCCAAGAAGAGACTAATACTTTGCAGGAGTCTATGGAAGAAGAAGTTGATGAAACTGTGAGCTCATTGGATGAAAGAGATGAGGAGGAGAGCGAAGAACAAAAGGATGAAGAGCGGATTGATCACCCGTGCCCACCTTCTAATGAGAGTAACTCTTCAACTCATACATTGTTTAATTTCCCTTCATGCTTACCGAAGGATGATTGCTATGATGACTGTTATGATCCCTTTGATTCTTTTGAAATATCCCTTTTTGATGATGCTTGCTATGCTTGTGGCCAAGATGCCAATATGAATTATGCTTATGGAGATGAACTTGCTATAGTTCCTTATGTTAAACATGAAATTGTTGCTATTGCACCCACGCATGATAGTCCTATTATCTTTTTGAATTCTCCCAACTACACTATTGGCCTTTACTATGTGTGCATGAATTGTTCTTTTATGACATGCCGATGCATAGGAAGAGAGTTAGACTTCGTTGTTGCATGATATATGTTGCCTTGTGCTCACTACTAAATGCCAAATCATTGCTAATTAAAATTGGCTTTGATATACCTTGGGATCCGGTGGATTCACTACTTGAGCACTATATGCCTAGCTTAATGGCTTTAAAGAAAGCGCTGCCACGGAGACAACCACAAGTTTATAGAGTCATTTATTTACATTGAGTGCTTTTATATAGTTTAAAAACAACAAAAATAAAGAGGGGAACCTAAAACTTTTTCAAAAAGGAAAGCGAAAGGGAGAAAGACGAGCATTGTTGAAGTGGGAGCTAGCCTTGAACCTTGTTCATGCTCAAGGAAACTTTGTGAATTGTAACATCCCAAATTTTTAATTTGGAATGTTATACATAGGTCATCCATGCATATCATATTTTATTGCATCTTCGTTCCGCAATCCTCGAAATCCTAAGCAACTCAAGGACCCTCGAGGAGAAGTTGGGGATTTTACGATTTTTAAGTATTTGATTTTATCAAACATTGGAAAACAAGGATTTTTGATTTTAATTATTTTTCTCTCCGGAAAATATTTCTTATTAAAATAAATGAGGGAAGATAATATGATTTCTCGAAAACAATTCAAATATTGGAGGAAAATTTTAAAATCATTATTTGGATTGTATTTGATTTTATTTGGAATTTTATTTGCCCTAGTAAAATTTGCATGTTTTAAAAATTTGCATTTTAGGGGCCAAGAAAATGTTCATTCTGTTCTAAATATTTCATTTAGACGGTGAAAATTTGTTTTGGCATTTTTAGATTTTTATTTATTTTTCTAGGATTTTTCTAATTCTCGGCGGAATTTATTTAAAAAAAATAAACTTGCGCTACGCGCAAGACCCTGACTTAGCCGAGGCCCGGCCAGCCGGGCCCGCCTCGCCGCTTCCTCAAGGCCTTGCCGTCGCCCTGACGCCGAGGAGCCCAAGCCGGACTCCTTCGGGCGCCCCCTTCCCAAGCCACCCCCTCCTTAAATACCCTTGGCACCTCTCACCGCCACCGCCCGGGAGCCCAATGGGACCCGAGCCCTTGGCGCCACCGAGCCCGCCGCCGCCTTGTAGTCGCCGCCGCCGCCTTCCGTCGCCGACGCCGCCTCCCGCCGCCACCCCGCGCCACCCCGAGCCCACCGGAGCCACCGCGAGGTAGCCGCCGCCGCCCGGTTTTTCCGAAGAAAACCGTTTCGTTTTTTTAGAAAACCCTGGTTTTGTTTTTTGATAAATTGGTTTTATTCTCCGGTTTATTTATTTAGCGAGCGTTCGCTCGTTCGTTCGTTTTAACGAACGTGTTCTTCGTTTATTTTCAGTTAATGAACGTTCGTTCGTTAAACTGTTCGTCGTTTTTCTTTTATCGGATTTATTCCGCGATTTTTCCTGATCACGATTTCCGATCCGATGTTCGATCAAGTTTAACTTTTCGCTCGTTTATCGGAATCAGGCGATTCAAGCGCCTGGAGTTTCATCTCGAAACCCTCTTTCCGAATAACCAACTCAAACCAGTTTTTGCCTCTATAAAAATTGGCCCTAGTTCAGAATAGTAAACGGATCTTATTTCTTTCGTCGTTTGAGTTTCGTTGCTCGGTTTGGTTTGATTCTTTTTGCGAACCGGAGTTCCTAAATTGAACTCTCCGGTCAACCTCTTTTAGTAGAGTTTTTCTTGCGCATCTTTGCTTGTTGCTTATGTATGTTATTGTTTGCTTGCGATAGAATTCCCGGTCTGAAGCGTGTTACTACTGAGTCTCTAGGATTCGCGGATCGTCAGCAAGGCAAGTAACACTTTGATCATACCCTTTTCATACCCAGTTTTATGCATTAGTTCCAATCCTCAAACATTGCATGATTAGGATGTCATTAACTTGTGGGTTGGGAAGTAGATATTAAGGTAGAACCTATTGCCTTGTTACTATCAAACCCTTGGGAGTTACTTCTACGTTATGCTTATATTGCCATGCTATGCTCGTAGACGTGGATTGGGTTTGAGTGTATTTCTATGACAGATGTGAGATTATTAATTAATGGTTCAACTTAAGGTGGCAACTTTAATACACATCTGGGTGGATTGAGGCACCTGGAGAACCCAGTGTTGTCTGTTTTTTTTTGGAAATCCCGGGGTACCCGTGTGATCTTCCTATGGACCGCCACCCAGGATCAAAGGGAACTGAGATTATTCATGCTAGAAACTTCCGTGTGCAGCCACAAGCTATTATGGGCTCTAGCATAGTTGAGTAAGTTACGTGAAGCTCTTGAAGAGGTAGATCAGCAGGTAGTGGGTTTTGTAGGTTTGGTATGGTCTACCCGGAGTAAAGAGTTAATGTTTCTGAAAGACTGTGTCTCGGTCATCCGTTTCTCAAACACCATGTAGTGCGAGAAATCAATGGAGGCGATCGAGTCTTGTGGGGAAAAGTGCGCAAACCTCTGCAGAGTGTAAAATCTAATCATGGTTAGCCATGTCCCCGATTATGGACAATTCTGAGTATCTAGTACCTGAGTATTCACATGTATCTCATCACTCTATATTAATATTGTTGGGATGTTAATTACTTTAATTGGGATTGAGTTGGGGTTATACCTTCTCAATGTTGTTTCAACCATCATGATAGTTAAGTTACAATATATTCCTTTGTTGTAGGGAAAAATTGGCTTTTCGCAAAATTATAACCATAGAGCTTCCACAAGCCATATATGCATGTAGTGATAGCATTATTCTGTTCCTGTTATACTGTGTTATATTGCCAGCATATTCCATGTGCTGACCCGTTCTCGGGCTGCAACGTATTATGTTGCAGACTTTTCAGACGAGGAGTAAGGATCGTTAGGTCGTTGTCGTGCAGCTCAGCTATCTTTGTTGGAGTTGATGGACTCACTTTATCTTCCAAGCCTTCCGTTGTTATCGCATTAGATGGCCTTAAGCCATATTATTGTAATAAGTTCTCTTTTGAGACGTTCGATGTAATAAGTGTGTGATTGCTACTCTGTTATAAATCCTTCGAGTACTGTGTGTGTCAGCATTACCGATCCAGGGATGACACTGAAACACAGAGACTTGACCATCTGAGGTCGGGTCGCTACATGAATCTTGATTACAGAAACTTTTCAACAAAAATAATTATCCCCTTGTACAATTCCATTGTATTATAAAAATAATGTGCCAAGGTTTGCCTTTAGGATGTTTACAATGCTTGTTGGTTTGTGCGGTGCAGGACAGAAACTTTGGCTGTAGTGCGCGATTTTACATTTTTCACTCGAACGTGAAATGGTTCTGATTCTTTCTGCACTGTCTTTATATACAAATTTATATTTTTCCTAATTTTGGCAGAATTTTTCAAGTACCATAAGTATGGTGAATGTTCAGATTGTTACAGAATGTTCTGTTTTAGACAGATTCTGTTTTTGATACATAGTTTGCTTGTTTTGATGAAACTATCAATTTATATCAGTGGATTAAGCCATGTAAAAGTTATATTACAGTAGCTACAATGCAATAACAAAATATGAATTGGTTTGCAACATTACTTAGAGTAGTGATTTGCTTTATTATACTAACGGATTTTACCGAGTTTTCTGTTGAAGTTTTGTGTGGATGAAGTGTTCGATGATCGAGAAGGTCTCGATATGAGGAAAAGGAGGAGAGGCAAGAGCTCAAGCTTGGGGATGCCCAAGGCACCCAAAGTAAATATTCAAGGAGACTCAAGCGTCTAAGCTTGGGGATGCCCCGGAAGGCATCCCCTCTTTCTTCAACAAGTATCGGTATGTTTTCGGATTCGTTTACGTTCATGCGATATGTGCAAATCTTGGAGTGTCTTTTGCATTTAGTTTTCACTTTTCTTTTATGCACCATGCTGGTATGAGATAGTCCTTGGTTGATTTATAGAATGCTCATTGCACTTCACTTATATCTTTTGAGTATGGCTTTATAGAATGCCTCATGTGCTTCACTTATATCATTTGAAGTTTGGATTGCCTGTTTCTCTTCACATAGACAACCGCCATTTGTAGAATACTATTTTGCTTCACTTATATTTGTTAGATCGTGGGCATACCTTTTGTAGAAAGAATTAAACTCTCTTTCTTCACTTATATCTTTCTAGAGAGATGACAGGAATTGGTCATTCACATGGTTAGTCATAAAATCCTACATAAAACTTGTAGATCACTGAATATGATATGTTTGATTCCTTGCAATAGTTTTGCAATATAAAGTTGGTGATATTAGACTGTGCTAGTGGGTAGTTGTGGATTAGTATAAATACTTGTGTTGAGGTTTGTGATTCCCGTAGCATGCACGTATGGTGAACCATTATGTAACGAAGTTGGAGCATGAGGTATTTATTGATTGTCTTCCTTATGAGTGGCGGTCGGGGACGAGCGATGGTCTTTTCCTACCAATCTATCCCCCTAGGGGCATGCATAGTAGTACTTTGCTTTGAGGGATAATAAACTTTTGCAATAAGTATATGAGTTCTTTATGACTAATGTGAGTCCATGGATTATACACACTCTCACCCTTCCATCATTGCTAGCCTCTTGATGCACTGCATGGCCCTTTCTCACCTCGAGAGTTGGTGCAAACTTCGCCGGTGCATCCAAACCCCGTGATATGATACGCTCTGTCACACATAAACCTCCTTATATCTTCCTCAAAACAGCCAACATACCTGCCTATTATGGCATTTCCATTCCGAGATATATTGCCATGCAACTTCCATCATCATCATATACATGACTTGAGCATTTATTGTCATATTGCTTTGCATGATCGTAAGATAGCTAGCATGATGTTTTCATGGCTTGTCCGTTTTTTATGTCATTGCTATGCTAGATCATTGCACATCCCGGTACACCGCCGGAGGCATTCATATAGAGTCATATCTTTGTTCTAGTATCGAGTTGTAATATTGAGTTGTAAGTAAATAAAAGTGTGATGATCATCATTATTAGAGCATTGCCCCAAAAAAAAGGAGAGGCCAAAGAAGCCTAAATAAAAAAAGGGGGGCAAAGAAGCCCACCAAAAATAAAAGAAGAAGAAGAAGAAAAGGGAAATGTTACTATCCTTTTACCACACTTATGCTTCAAAGTAGCACCATGTTCTTCATATAGAGAGTCTCTTGAGTTATCACTTTCATATACTAGTGGGAATTTTCATTATAGAACTTGGCTCGTATATTCCGATGATGGGCTTCCTCAAATGCCCGAGGTCTTCATGAGCAAGCAAGTTGGATGCACACCCACTTAGTTTTCAGTTTGAGCTTTCATATACTTATAGCTCTAGTGCATCCGTTGTATGGCAATCCCTACTCCTCACATTGACATCAATTGATGGGCATCTCCATAGCCCGTTGATTAGCCGCGTTGATGTGAGACTTTCTTATTTTTTGTCTTCTCCACATAACCCCCATCATATTATTCTATTCCACCTATAGTGCTATGTCCATGGCTCACGCTCATGTATTGCGTGAGGGTTGAAAAGGCTGAAGCGCGTTAAAAAGTATGAACCAATTGTTGGGGAACGTTGCAGAAAATAAAAAAATTCTATGCTTTCACCAAGATCAATCTATGAGTTCATCTAGCAACGAGAGAAAGGAGTGCACCTACATACCCTTGTAGATCGCGAGCAGAAGCGTTCAAGAGAACGGGGTTGAGGGAGTCGTACTCGTCGTGATCCAAATCACTGATGATCCTAGTGCTAAACGGACAGCACCTCCGCGTTCAACACACGTACGGTTGAGGAAGACGTCTCCTCCTTCTTGATCCAGCAAGGGGGGAGGCGAGGTTGACGGAGATCCAAAGAAGACGACGGCGTGGTGGTGGATGCACCAGTGATCTCGGCGAGCCAGCCGAGCTTCTACGAGAGGGAGAGGTGTACCAAGGGGGAAGGGAGGCGCCTATGGCATGGGTGCGGCTGCCCTCCCCCCCTTTATATAGGCCCCCTAGGGTGGGCGCCAGCCCTGGGAGATGAGATCTCCTGGGGGGGCGGCCAAGGGGGAGGCTTGCCCCCCAAGGCAAGTGGAGGCGCCCCCCACCCTAGGGTTTCCAACCCTAGGCGCAGGGGGCCCAAGGCGCACCAGCCCACCAGGCTGGTTGCCCTCCCACTTCAGCCCACGGGCCCCTCCGGATAGGTGGCCCCACCGGTGGACCCTCGGGACCCTTCCGTGGTCCCAGTACAATACAGTGACCCCCAAAACTTTCCCGATGGTCAAACTGCACTTCCTACATATAATTCTTCACCTCGGACCATTCCGAACTCCTCGTGACGTCCGGGATCTCATCCGGACTCCGAACAACTTTCGGTTACTGCATACTCATATCTCTACAACCCTAGCGCCACCGAACCTTAAGTTTGTAGACCCTACGGGTTCGGGGACATCTGAGACATGACCGAGACGCCTCTCCGGTCAATAACCAACAGCAGGATCTGGATACCCATGTTGGATCCCACATGCTCCTCGATGATCTCATCGGATGAACCATGATGTCGAGGATTCAATCAATCCCGTATACAATTCCCTTTGTCAATCGGTATGTTACTTGCCCGAGATTCGATCGTCGGTATCCCAATACCTCGTTTAATCTCGTTACCGGCAAGTCACTTTACTCGAACCGTAATGCATGATCCCGTGACCAGACACTTGGTCACATTGAGCTCATTATGATGATGCATTACCGAGTGGGCCCAGAGATACCTCTCCGTCATACGGAGTGACAAATCGAGCCTTTGATTCGTGCCAACCCAACAGACACTTTCAGAGATACCCGTAGTGTACCTTTATAGTCACCACGTTGTGACGTTTGGCACACCCAAAGCACTCCTACGGTATCCGGGAGTTGCACAATCTCATGGTCTAAGGAAATGATACTTGACATTTGGAAAAGCTCTAGCTAAACGAACTACACGATCTTTGAGCTATGCTTAGGATTGGGTCTTGTCCATCACATCATTCTCCTAATGATGTGATCCCGTTATCAATGACATCCAATGTCCATAGTCAGAAACCATGACTATCTCGTTGATCAACGAGCTAGTCAACTAGAGGCTTACTAGGGACATGTTGTGGTCTATGTATTCACACGTGTATTACGATTTCCGGATAACACAGTTATAGCATGAATAACAGACAATTATCATGAACAAAGAAATACAATAATAACCATTTTATTATTGCCTCTAGGGCATAATTCCAACAGTCTCCCACTTGCACTAGAGTCAATATTCTAGTTACATTGTGATGAATCGAACACCCATAGCGTTCTGGTGTTGATCATGGTTTGCTCTAGGGAGAGGTTTAGTCAACGGATCTGCTACATTCAGATCCTTATGTACTTTACAAATATCTATGTCTCCATCTTGAACATTTTCACGTATGGAGTTGAAGCGACGCTTGATGTGCTCGGTCTTCTTGTGAAACCTGGGCTCCTTGGCAAGTGCAATAGCTCCAGTGTTGTCACAGAAGAGTGCGATCGGCCCCGACGCATTGGGTATGACTCCTAGGTCGGTGATGAAATCCTTCACCCAGATTGCTTCATGCGCTACCTCCGAGGCTGCCATGTACTCTGCTTCACATGTAGATCCCGCCACGACACTTTGCTTGCAACTGCACTAGCTTACTGCCCCACCATTCAAAATATACACGTATCCGGTCTGTGACTTACAGTCATCCAGATTTGTGTCGAAGCTAGTGTCGACGTAACCCTTTACGACGAGATCTTCGTCACCTCCATAAACGAGAAACATATCCTTAGTCCTTTTCAGGTACTTTAGGATGTTCTTGACCACTGTCCAGTGTTCCTTGCCGGGATTACTTTGGTACCTTCCTACCAAACTTACGGCAAGGTTTACATCAGTCTGCAGTACACAAGATGGCATACATAATAGACCCTATGGCTGAGGCATAGGGGATGACACTCGTCTCTTCTTTATCTTCTGCCGTGGTGGGGCATTGAGCCGAGCTCAATCTCACACCTTGCAATACAGCAAGAATCCTTTCTTGGACTGATCCATATTGAACTTCTTCAATATCTTATCAAGGTATGTGCTTTGTGAAAGACCTATGAGGCGTCTCGATCTATCCCTATAGATCTTGATGCCTAATATGTAAGCAGCTTCTCCAAGGTCCTTCATTGAAAAACACTTATTCAAGTAGGCGTTAATGTTGTCCAAAAGTTCTATATCATTTCCCATCAAAATTATGTCATCTACATATAATATGAGAAATGCTACAGAGCTCCCACTCACTTTCTTGTAAACGCAGGCTTCTCCATAAGTCTCAGATAAACCCAAACGCTTTGATCATCTCATCAAAGCGAATGTTCCAACTTCGAGATGCTTGCACCAGCCCATAAATGGATCATTTGGAGCTTGCATACCTTGTTAGCATTCTCGTGGTCGACAAAACCTTCCGCTGCATCATATATAGTTCTTCCTTAAGATGGTCGTTAAGGAATGCCGTTTTGACGTCCATTTGCCATATCTCATAATCATAGTATGCGGCAATTGCTAACATGATTCGGACGGACTTCAGCTTTGCTATGGGAGAGAAAGTCTCATCGTAGTCAATCCCTTGAACTTGTCGATAACCCTTAGCGACAAGTCAAGCTTTATATATGGTAACATTACCATCCGCGCCCGTCTTCTTCTTAAAGATCCATTTGTTTTCTATTGCTCGCCGATCATCGGGCAAGTCTGTCAAAGTCCATACTTTGTTTTCATACATGGATCCTATCTTGGATTGCATGGCTTCAAGCCATTTGTTGGAATCTGGGCCCGCCATCGCTTCTTCATAGTTCGAAGGTTCACCGTTGTCTAACAACATGATTTCCAAGACAGGGTTGCTGCATTACCACTGGTGTGGAACGTGTCCTTGTGGACCTTGAAGTTCAGTAGGAGCTTGATCCGAAGTATCTTGATCATCATCATTAACCTCCTCTCTTGTCGGTGCAGGCACCACATGAACATCTTCCTGAGTTGCGCTACTTACCGTTTCAAGAGGTAGTACTTCATCAAGCTATACTTTCCTCCCACTTAATTCTTTCGAGAGAAACTCTTTCTCCGGAAAGGACCCGTTCTTGGCAACAAAGATCTTGCCTTCGGATCTTAAGTAGAAGGTATACCCAATGGTTTCCTTAGGGTATCCTATGAAAACGCATTTTTCCGACTTGGGTTCGAGCTTTTCAGGTTGGAGTTTCTTGACATAAGCATCGCATCCCCAAACTTTTAGAAACGCATGACTTAGGTTTCTTTCCAAACCATAATTCATACGGTGTCGTCTCAACGGATTTAGACGGTGCCCTATTTAAAGTGAATGTAGCTGTCTCTAGAGCGTATCCCCAAAATGATTGCGGTAAATCAGTAAGAAACATCATAGATCGCACCATATCCAATAAAGTGCGATTACGATGTTTGGACACACCGTTACGCTGAGGTGTTCTAGGCGGCGTGAGTTGTGAAATGATTCCACATTTCCTTAAGTGCGTACCAAATTCGTGACTTAAATATTCTCCCCCACGATCTAATCGTAAGAACTTTATCTTTCGGTCACGTTGATTCTCTACCTCATTCTGAAATTCCTTGAACTTTTCAAAGGTCTCAGACTTGTGTTTCATCAAGTAGACATACCCATATCTACTCAAGTCATCGGTGAGAGTGAGAACATAACGATATCCTCCATGAGCCTCAACGCTCATTGGACCGCACACATCAAGATGTATGATTTCCAATAAGTTGGTTGCTCGCTCCATTGTTCCGGAGAACGGAGTCTTGGTCATTTTGCCCATGAGGCATGGTTCGCATGTGTCAAATGATTCATAATCGAGAGACTCTAAAAGTCCATCAGCATGGAGCTTCTTCATGCGCTTGACACCAATGTGACCAAGGCGGCAAAGCCACAAGTATGTGGGACTATCGTTATCAACTTTACATCTTTTGGTATTCACACTATGAATATGTGTAACATCACGTTCGAGATTCGTTAAGAATAAACCATTGACCATCGGGGCATGACCATAAAACATATCTCTCATATAAATAGAACAACCCTTATTCTCGGATTTAAATGAGTAGCCATCTCGGATTAAACGAGATCCAGATACAATGTTCAAGCTCAAAGCTGGTACTAAATAACAATTATTGAGGTGTAAAACTAATCCCGTAGGTAAATGTAGAGGTAGCGTGCGACGGGCGATCACATCGACCTTGGAACCATTCCCGACGCGCATCGTCACCTCGTCCTTCGCCAGTCTCCGCTTATTCCGCAGCTCCTACTTTGAGTTACAAATATGAGAAACCGCACCGGTATCAAATACCCAGGAGCTACTACGAGCACTGGTAAGGTACACATCAATTACATGTATATCAAATATACCTTTGGTTTTGCCGGCCTTCTTGTCCGCTAAGTACTTGGGGCAGTTCCGCTTCCGGTGACCACTTCCCTTGCAATAAAAGCACTCGGTCTCGGCTTGGGTCCATTGTTTGACTTCTTCCCGATGGCGGCTTACCGGGCGCGGCAACTCCCTTGTTGTCCTTCTTGAAGTTCTTCTTACCCTTGCCTTTCTTGAACTTAGTGGTTTTATTCACCATCAACACTTGATGTTCCTTTTTTATCTCTACCTCCGCTGATTTCAGCGTTGAATATACCTCAAGAATGGTCTTTTCCATCCCCTGCATATTCAAGTTCATCACAAAGCTCTTGTAGCTCGGTGGAAGCGGTGAAGGATTACATCAATGACCGCGTCATTCAGGAGATTAACTCCCAGCTGAGTCAAGCGTTTGTGCAACCCAGACATTTTGAGTATGTGCTCACTGACAGAACTGTTTTCCTCCATCTTACAGCTGAAGAACTTGTCAGAGACTTCATATCTCTCGACCCGGGCATGAGCTTGGAAAACCATTTTCAGCTCTTCGAACATCTCATATGCTCCGTGTTGCTCAAAACGCTTTTGGAGCCCCGGTTATAAGCTATAAAGCATGCCGCACTGAACGAGGGAGTAATCATCAGCACGAGACTGCCAAGCGTTCATAACGTCTTGGTTCTCTGAGATTGGTGCTTCACCTAGCGGCGCTTCTAGTGTTGGGGAACGTAGTAATTTTCAAAAAATTTCCTACGATCACGCAAGACCATGGTGATGGCATAGCAACGAGAGGGAAGAGTGTCCGTCCACGTACCCTCGTAGACCGAAAGCGGAAGCGTTATAACAACGCGGTTGATGTAGTCGACGCGTCTTCACGATCCGACCGATCCAAGCACCGAACGACGGCACCTCCGAAGTTACGCACATCGCTCAGCTCGATGGCGATCCCGGACTCCGATCCAGCAAAGTGTCGGGGATGAGTTCCACAAGACGACGACGGGCGTGGTGACGATGTTGATGCTCCACCGACGCAGGGCTTCGCCTAAGCTCCGCTGACGATATGACTTCTCCGCGCAGGCTTCGCCTAAGCTCATGACGATATGACCGAAGTGGAATATGGTGGAAGGGGCACCGCACACGGCTAAGGAAAGATCCGTAGATCAACTTGTGTGCTATGGGGTGCCCCCCGCCTCAGATATAAAGGAGCCAAGGGGAGGTGGCGGCCCAAGGGAGGAGGCGCAAGGAGTCCTACTCCTCCGGAGTAGGACTCCCTCCAATCCTAGTTGGATTAGGATTCCGGAGGGGAAAGAGAGAGAGGGCCGGCCCACCTTTCCTAGTCCTAATAGGACTAGGGGAAGGGGGCGCGCCACCTAGGGCTGCCCTTCTCCTTTCCTCCAAGGCCCACTATGGGCCCATGTAGTTCCTGGGGTTCGGTAACCTCCGGTACTCTAAGAATTCTCGATTTCACTCGGAACCTTTCCGATGTCCAAATGTAGGCTTCCAATATATCAATCTTTATGTCTCGACCATTTCGAGACTCCTCGTCATATCCGTGATCACATCCGGGACTCGAACAAACTTCGTGCATCAATACTTATAAACTCATAATGAACTGTCATCGAAGCGTTAAGCGTGCGGACCCTACGGGTTCGAGAACTATGTAGACATGACCTAGAATCATTCTCGGTCAATAATAACCAATAGCGGAACCTGGATGCCCATATTGGTTCCTACATATTCTACGAAGATCTTTATCGGTCAAACCGCATAACGACATCGTTGTTCCCTTTGTCATCGGTATGTTACTTACCCGAGATTCGATCGTCGGTATCCAATACCTAGTTCAATCTCGTTACCGGTAAGTCTCTTTACTCGTTCCGTAATACATCATCTCACAACTAACTCATTAGTTGTAATGCTTGCAAGGCTTAAGTGATGTGTATTACCGAGAAGGCCTGGAGATACCTCTCCGACAATTGGAGTGACAAAACCTAATCTCGAAATACGCCAACCCAACAAGTACCTTTGGAGACACCTGTAGTACTCCTTTATAATCACCCGATTACGTTGTGACGTTTGGTAGTACCAAAGTGTTCCTCCGGTAAACGGAGTTGCATAATCTCATAGTTATAGGAACATGTATGGGTCATGAAGAAAGCATTAACATACTACACGATCAAGTGTTAAGCTAACGGAATGGGTCATGTCAATCAGATCATTCAACTAATGATGTGACCTTGTTGATCAAATAACAACTCCTTGTTCATGGTTAGGAAACATAACCATCTTTGATTAACAAGCTAGTCAAGTAGAGGCATACTAGTGACATACTTTTTGTCTATATATTCACACATGTATTATGTTTCCGGTTAATACAATTCTAGCATGAATAATAAACATTTATCATGATATAAGGAAATAAATAATAACTTTATTATTGCCTCTAGGGCATATTTCCTTGATCTCCCACTTGCACTAGAGTCAATAATCTAGTTCACATCGCCATGTGATTTAACATCAATAGTTCACATCTATATGTGGTTAACACCCATAGTTCACATCGACATGTGACCAACACCCAAAGGGTTTACTAGAGTCAGTAATCTAGTTCACATCACTATGTGATTAACACCCAAAGAGTACTAAGGTGTGATCATGTTTTTCTTGTGAGATAATTTTAGTCAACGGGTCTGTTACATTCAGAGCCGTGAGTATTTTGCAAATTTATATGTTTACAATGTTCTGCACGGAGCTACTCTAGCTAATTGCTCCCACTTTCAATATGTATCCAGATTGAGATTCAAAGTCATCTAGATTAGTGTTAAAACTTGCATTGACGTAACCCTTTACGACGGGCTCTTTTATCACCTCCATAATCGAGAAATATTTCCTTAGTCCTCACTAAGGATGTCTTTGACCAATGTCCAGTGATCTACTCCTAGATCACTATTGTACTCCCTTGCCAAATTTGGAGCAAGGTATACAATAGGTCTGGTACATAGCATAGCATACTTTATAGAACCTATGACTGAGGCATAGGGAATGACTTTCATTCTCTTTTCTATTTTCTGCCGTGGTCGGGATTTGAGTCTTACTCAATTTCATACGATTTTGCAACACAGGCAAGAACTTTTCTTTGACTGTTCCATTATGAACTACTTCAAAATCTTGACAAGGTATGTATTTATTGAAAAACTTATCAAGCGCCTTGATCTATCTCTATAGATCTTGATGCTCAATATGTAAGCAGCTTCACCGAGGTCCTTCTTTGAAAAACTCCTTTCAAATACTCCTTTATGCTTTGCAGAATAATTCTACATTATTTCCGATCAACAATATGTCATTCACATATACTTATCGTAAATCCGTAGTGCTCCCACTCACTTTCTTGTAAATACAGGCCTTTCCAAAAGTCTCAGTATAAAATCATATGCTTCGATCAACTTTATCAAAGCGTATATTCCAACTCTGAGATGCTTGCACCAGTCCATAGATGGATCATTTGGAGCTTGCATATTTTGTTAACACCTTTAGGATCGACAAAACCTTACGTTGCATCATATACAACTCTTCTTTAATAAATCCATTAAGGAATGCAGTTTTTACATCCATTTGCCGATTTCATAAAGTGTGGCAATTGCTAACATGATTCGGACAGACTTTTAAGCATCGACACGAGTGAGAAAATCTCATTGTATTCAACATCTTGAACTTTGTCAAAAACCTTTTCGACAAGTCTAGCTTTGTAGATAGTAACACTACTATCGGTGTCCGTCTTCCTCTTGAAGATCCATTTATTTAACATGGCTTGCTGATCATCGAGCAAGTCGATCAAAGTCCATACTTTGTTCTCTTACATGGATCATATCTCAGATTTTATGGCCTCGAGCCATTTCGCTGGAATCTGGGCTCATCATCGCTTCCTCATAGTTCGTAGGTTCGCCATGGTCAAGTAACATGACTTCCGAATAGGATTACCGTACCACTGCGGTGCGTATTTTACTCTGGTTGACCTACGAGGTTCAGTGAGTAACTTGATCTGAAGCTTCATGATCATCATCATTAGTTTCTTCACTAATTGGTGTAGTTGTCACAGGAACCATTTCTTGTGATGAACTACTTTCCAATAAGGGAGCAGATCTGATTATCTCATCAAGTTCTACTTTCCTCCCACTCACTTCTTTCGAGAGAAACTCCTTTCTCTAGAAAGGATCCGAATTTAGCAACGAAAATCTTGCCTTCAGATCTGTGATAGAAGGTGTACCCAACAGTTTCCTTTGGGTATCCTATGAAGACACATTTTTCCGATTTGGGTTTGAGCTTATCGGTGAAACTTTTTCACATAAGAATCGCAGCCCCAAACTTTAAGAAACGTCAACTTGGGTTTCTTGCTAAACCACGATTCAGATGTTGTCGTCTCAACGGATTTAGATGGTGCCCTATTAAACGTGAATGCATTTGTCTCTAATGCATAACCCCAAAAGCGATAGTGGTAAACCGATAAGAGATATCATAGATCGCACCATATCCAATAAAGTGCGGTTGATTTACTTTCGGACACACCATTATGCTGTGGTGTTCCATATGGCATGAGTTGAAACTATTTCACATTGTTTCAAATGAAGACCAAACTTCGTAACTCAAATATTTATCTCCACGATCAAATCGCAGATACTTTATTTTCTTGTTACGATGATTTTCCACTTCACTCTGAAATTCTTTGAACTTTTCAATTATTTCAGAATTATGTTTCATCAAGTAGATATACCCATATCTGCTCAAATCATCTTGTGAAGGTCAGAAAATAACGATACTTGCCACGAGCATCAACACTCATTGAATCGCATACATCGGTATGTATTATTTCCAATAAGTCAAGAGCTTGTTCCATTGTTCCGAGAACGGAGTTTTAGTCATCTTGCCCAAAAGGCACGGTTACGTAAGCATCAAATGATTCATAATCAAGTGATTCCAAAAACCCATCGGCATGGAGTTTCTTCATGCGCTTTACAATCGATATGACCCAAACGGCAATTACACAAACAAGTTGCACTATCATTATTAACTTTGCATCTTTTGGTTTCAATATTATGAATATGTGTATCACTATGATCGAGATCCAATGAACCATTTTCATTGGGTGTATAACCATATAAGGTTTTATTCATGTAAATGTAACAACAATTTATTCTCTTACTTAAATGAATAACCGACAGTATTGCAACAAACATGATCAAATCATATTTATGCTCAACACCAAATAACACTTATTTAGGTTCCACACTAATCCCGAAAGTATAGGGAGTGTGCGATGATGATCATATCAATTTTGGAACTACTTCCAACACTCATCGTCACTTCCCCTTCAACTAGTCTCTGCTTATTCTCAGTAACTCCTGTTTGAGTTACTAATCTTAGCAACCGAACAAGTATTAAATACTCGGGGCTACTATAAACACTAGTAAGGCACATATCAATAACCTGTATATCAAATATAACCTTGTTCACTTTGCCATCCTTCTTTTCCACCAAATATTCAGTGGGTAGCTCCGCCCAAAGGACCAGTTCCATTGCAGCAAAAGTACTTAGTCTCGTGCTTAGGTCCAGACTTGGGCTTCTTCACTCGAGTAGCAACTTGCTTGCCGTTCTTTTGAAGTTCCCTTTCTTCCCTTTGCCCTTTTCCTTGAGACTAGTGGTCTTGTCAATCATCAACACTTGATGCTCTTTTCTTGATTTCTACCTTCGTCGATTTCAGCATCACGAAGAGCTTGGGAATTACTTTTGTCATCCCTTGCATATTATAGTTCATCACGAAGTTCTACTAACTTGGTGATGGTGACTAGAGAATTACATCAATCACTATCTTATCCGGAAGATTAAATCCCACTTGATTCAAGCGATTGAAGTACCCGGACAATCTGAGAACATGCTCACTAGTTGAGCGATTCTCCTCCATCTTTTAGCTATAGAACTTGTTGGAGACTTCATATCTCTCAACTCGGGTATTTGCTTGAAATATTAACTTCAACTCCTGGAACATCTCATATGGTCCATGACGTTCAAAACGTCTTTGAAGTCCCGATTCTAAGCCATTTAAGCATGGTGCACTAAACTATCAAGTAGTCATCATATTGAGCTAGCTAAACGTTCATAACGTGCATACCGCTCCTGCAATAGGTTACATCACCTAGCGGTGCATCAAGGACATAATTCTTCTGGCAGCAATGAGGATAAACCTCAGATCACGGATCCAATCCGCAATATTGCTACTAACATTTTTCAATACAATTTTCTCTAGGAACACATATAAAACATAGGGAAGCAACCACGCGAGCTATTGATCTACAACATAATTTGCAAAATACTACCAGGACTAAGTTCATGATAAATTAAAGTTCAATTAATCATATTACTTAAGAACTCCCACTTAGGCAGACATCTCTCTAGTCATCTAAGTGATCACGTGATCCAAATCAACTAAACCATAACCGATCATCACGTGAGATGGAGTAGTTTTCAATGGTGAACATCTTATGTTGATCATATCTACTATATGATTCACGCCGACCTTTCGGTCTCCGTGTTCCGAGGCCATATCTGTTATATGCTAGGCTCGTCAAGTTTAACCTGAGTATTCCGCGTGCGCAACTGTTTTGCACCCGTTGTATTTGAACGTAGAGCCTATCACACCCGATCATCACGTGGTGTCTCAGCATGAAGAACTTTCGCAACGGTGCATACTCAGGGAGAACACTTCTTGATAATTTTAGTGAGAGATCATCTTATAATGCTACCGTCAATCAAAGCAAGATAAGATGCATAAAGGATAAACATCACATGCAATCAATATAAGTGATATGATATGGTCATCATCATCTTGTGCTTGTGATCTCCATCGCCAAGCACCGTCATGATCACCATCGCCACCGGGCGCGACACCTTGATCTCCATCGTAGCATCGTTGTCGTCTCGCCAACTATTGCTTCTACGACTATCGCTACTACTTAGTGATAAAGTAAAGCAATTACATGGCGTTGCATTTCATACAATAAGCGACAACTATATGGCTCTGCCGATTGCCGATAACTTCGGTTACAAAACATGATCATCTCATACAATAAAATATAGCATCACGTCTTGACCACATCACATCACAACATGCCCTGCAAAAACAAGTTAGACGTCCTCTACTTTGTTGTTGCAAGTTTTACGTGGCTGCTACGGGCTGAGCAAGAACCGTTCTTACCTACGCATCAAAACCACAACGATACTTCGTCAAATAGACTCCGTTTAACCTTCTCAAGGACCGGGCGTAGCCACACTCGATTCAACTAAAGTGAGAGAGATGACACCACGGTCACCTTTAAGCAACGAGTGCTCGGGCGGTGAAACCATTCTCGCAGAAGCGTCTGGCGTAATGTCGGTCCGGCCGCTTCATCTCACAATACCGCTGAACCAAAGTATGACATGCTGGTAGGTAGTATGACTTGTATCGCCCACAACTCACTTGTGTTCTACTCGTGCATATGACATCAACGCATTAAACCAGGCTCGGATGCCCTTTGTTGGGAACGTAGTAATTTTCAAAAATTTCCTACGATCACGCAAGACCATGGTGATGGCATAGCAACGAGAGGGAAGAGTGTCCGCCCACGCACTCGTGAGACCGAAAGCGGAAGCGTTATAACAACGCGGTTGATGTAGTCGTGCGTCTTCACGATCCGACCGATCCAAGCACCGAACGTACGGCACCTCCGAGTTACGCACATCGTTCAGCTCGATGACGATCCCGGACTCCGATCCAGCAAAGTGTCGGGGATGAGTTCCGTCGACGACGGCGTGGTGACGATGTTGATGCTCCACCGACGCAGGGCTTCGCCTAAGCTCATGACGATATGACTTCTCCGGCGCAGGGGCTTCGCCTAAGCTCATGACGATATGACCGAAGTGGAATATGGTGGAAGGGGCACCGCACACGGCTAAGGAAAGATCCGTAGATCAACTTGTGTGCTATGGGGTGCCCCCGCCTCGTGATATAAAGGAGCCAAGGGGAGGTGGCGGCCCAAGGAGGAGGCGCAAGACCAAGGAGTCCTACTCCTCCGGAGTAGGACTCCTCCAATCCTAGTTGGATTAGGATTCCTGAGGGGAAAGAGAGAGAGGGCCGGCCCACCTTTCCTAGTCCTAATAGGACTAGGGAAGGGGGCAAGCGCCACCTAGGGCTGCCCTTCTCCTTTCCTCCAAGGCCCACTATGGGCCCATGTAGTTCCCGGGGTTCCGGTAACCTCCGGTACTCAGAAATTCGATTTCACTCGGAACCTTTCCGATGTCCAAATGTAGGCTTCAATATATCAATCTTTATGTCTCGACCATTTCGAGACTCCTCGTCATATCCGTGATCACATCCGGGACTCGAACAAACTTCGTGCATCAATACTTATAAACTCATAATGAGCATCATCGAAGCGTTAAGCGTGCGGACCCTACGGGTTCGAGAACTATGTAGACATGACCTAGAATCATTCTCGGTCAATAACCAATAGCGGAACCTGGATGCCCATATTGGTTCCTACATATTCTACGAAGATCTTTATCGGTCAAACCGCATAACGACATACGTTGTTCCCTTTGTCATCGGTATGTTACTTACCCGAGATTCGATCGTCGGTATCCAATACCTAGTTCAATCTCGTTGCAGTAAGTCTCTTTACTCGTTCCGTAATACATCATCTCACAACTAACTCATTAGTTGTAATGCTTGCAAGGCTTAAGTGATGTGTATTACCGAGAAGGCCCGGAGATACCTCTCCAGCAATTGGAGTGACAAAACCTAATCTCGAAATACGCCAACCCAACAAGTACCTTTGGAGACACTGTAGTACTCCTTTATAATCACCCGATTACGTTGTGACGTTTGGTAGTACCCAAAGTGTTCCTCCGTAAACGGGAGTTGCATAATCTCATAGTTATAGGAACATGTATGGGTCATGAAGAAAGCATTAACATACTACACGATCAAGTGTTAAGCTAACGGAATGGGTCATGTCAATCAGATCATTCAACTAATGATGTGACCTTGTTGATCAAATAACAACTCCTTGTTCATGGTTAGGAAACATAACCATCTTTGATTAACAAGCTAGTCAAGTAGAGGCATACTAGTGACATACTTTTTGTCTATATATTCAGACATGTATTATGTTTCCGGTTAATACAATTCTAGCATGAATAATAAACATTTATCATGATATAAGGAAATAAATAATAACTTTATTATTGCCTCTAGGGCATATTTCCTTCATCTAGGACATAATCTTTCTTGGCAGCTATGAGGATGATCCTTAGGTTCCGGACCCAGTCCGTATAGTTGCTGCCATCATCTTTCAGCTTGGTTTTCTCTAGGAACGCGTTGAAGTTGAGGGTAACGTGCCATTTGATCTACAAGACATATTGTAAAGATTTTAGACTAAGTTCATGATAATTAAGTTCATCTAATCAAATTATTTAATGAACTCCCACTCATATTAGACATCCCTCTAGTCATCTGAGTGATACATGATCCGACTCGACTAGCCCGTGTCCGATCATCACGTGAGACGGACTAGTCATCATCGGTGAACATCTCCATGTTGATCGTATCTTCTATTCGACTCATGTTCGACCTTTCGGTCTTCCGTGTTCCCCGCCATGTCCGTACATGCTAGGCTCACAAGTCAACCTAAGTGTATTGCGTGTGTAACTGGCTTACACCCGTTGTATTCGAACGTTAGGATCTATTACACCCGATCATCAAGTGGTGCTTCGAAACAACGAACCTTCGCAACGGTGCTCTGTTTGGGGGGACACTTTCTTGAAATTATTATGAGGGATCATCTTATTTACTACCGTCGTTCTAAGTAAACAAGATGAAAAACATGATAAACATCACATGCAATCAAATAGTGACATGATATGGCCAATATCATATAGCTCCTTTGATCTCCATCTTCGGGGCTCCATGATCATCTTCACACCGCATGACACCATGATCTCCATCATCATGATCTCCATCATCGTGTCTCCATGAAGTTGCTCGCCAACTATTACTTCTACTACTATGGCTAACGCGTTTAGCAATAAAGTAAAGTAATTTACATGGCGCTTTCTCAATGACACGCAGTCATACAAAAAATAAAGACAACTCATATGGCTCCTGCCGGTTGTCATACTCATCGACATGCAAGTCGTGATTCCTATTACAAGAACATGATCTCATACATCACATATATATCATTCATCATTCATCACAACTTTTGGCCATATCACATCACAATCACATGCTGCAAAAACAAGTTAGACGTCCTCTAATTATTGTTGCATGTTTTACGTGGCTGCAATAGGGTTCTAGCAAGAACGTTTTCTTACCTATGTAAAAGCCACAACGTGATTTGTCAACTTCTATTTACCCTTCATAAGGACCCTTTTCATCGAATCCGCTCCAACTAAAGTGGGAGATACAGACACCCGCTAGCCACCTTATGCAACTAGTGCATGTCAGTCGGTGGAACCTGTCTCACGTAAGCGTACGTGTAAGGTCGGTCCGAGCCGCTTCATCCCACAATACCGCTGAAGAAAAATAAGACTAGTAGTGGCAAGAAAGTTGACAACATCTACGCCCACAACAAATTGTGTTCTACTCGTGCAAAGAGAACTACACATAGACCTAGCTCTGATACCCTTTGTTGGGGAACGTTGCGAGAAAATAAAAATTTCTACGCTTTCACCAAGATCAATCTATGAGTTCATCTAGCAACGAGAGAAAGGAGTGCATCTATATACCCTTGTAGATCGCGGCGGAAGGGTTCAAGAGAACGGGGTTGAGGGATTCAGACTGCCGTGATCCAAATCACCGATGATCCTAGTGCTGAACGGACAGCACCTCCGCGTTTAACACACGTACGGTTGAGGAAGACGTCTCCTCCTTCTTGATCCAGCAAGGGGGAGGAGAGGTTGACGGAGATCCAGCAACACGACGGCGTGGTGGTGGATGCAGCAGTGTTCTTGGCAGAGCTTCGCCGAGCTTCTACGAGAGGGAGAGGTGTAGCAAGGGGGAAGGGAGGCGCCTATGGCATGGGTGCGGCAGCCCTCCCTCCCCCTCTTTATATAGGCCCCCTAGGGGGGGCGCCGGCCATGGGAGATGAGATCTCCTGGGGGGGCGGCGGCCAAGGGGGAGGCTTGCCCCCAAGGCAAGTGGAGGCGCCCCCCACCCTAGGGTTTCCAACCCTAGGCGCAGGGGGGGCCCAAGGGGGGGGGGCGCACCAGCCCACAAGGGGCTGGTTCCCCTCCCCACTTCAGCCCACGGGGCCCTCCGGGATAGGTTGCCCCACCGGTGGACCTCGGACCCTTCCGTGGTCCCCAGACAATCTGCAGTGACCTCAAACTTCCCCGATGGTCAAACTGCATTTCCTATATATAATTCTTCACCTCGGACCATTCCGGAACTCCTCGTGACGTCCGGGATCTCATCCGGGACTCGAACAACTTTCGTGTTACTGCATACTCATATCTCTACAACCCTAGCATCACCGAACCTTATGTGTAGACCCTACGGGTTCGGGAGACATCTGAACATGACCGAGACGCCTCTCCTGTCAATAACCAACAGTGGGATCTGGATACCCATGTTGGCTCCCACATGCTCCTCGATGATCTCATCGGATGAACCACGATGTCGAGGATTCAATCAATCCCGTATACAATTCCCTTTGTCAATTGGTACGTTACTTGCCCGAGATTCGATCGTCGGTATCCCAATAACTCGTTTAATCTCGTTACCGGCAAGTCACTTTACTCGTACCGTAATGCATGATCCGGTGACCAGACACTTGGTCACATTGAGCTCATTATGATGATGCATTACCGAGTGGGCCCAGAGATACCTCTCTGTCATACGGAGTGACAAATCGAGTCTCGATTCGTGCCAACCCAACAGACACTTTCGGAGATACCCGTAGTGTACCTTTATAGTCACCCGATTACGTTGTGACGTTTGGCACACCCAAAGCACTCCTACGGTATACGGAGTTGCACAATCTCATGGTCTAAGGAAATGATACTTGACATTTGGAAAAGCTCTAGCTAAACGAACTACACGATCTTTGAGCTATGCTTAGGATTGGGTCTTGTCCATCACATCATTCTCCTAATGATGTGATCCCATTATCAATGACATCCAATGTCCATAGTCAGGAAACCATGACTATATGTTGATCAACGAGCTAGTCAACTAGAGGCTTACTAGGGACATGTTGTAATCTATGTATTCACACGTGTATTACGATTTCCGGATAACACAGTTATAGCATGAATAACAGACAATTATCATGAACAAAGAAATACAATAATAACCATTTTATTACTGCCTCTAGGGCATATTTCCAACACCAATTGCTCGGCCTGTCATCGGGGTTGTGCATGATGTGAATATTTTGTGTGGTGAAGATGGAGCATAACTAGACTATATGATTTTGTAGGGATAACTTTCTTTGGCCTTGTTATTTTGAAAAGACATGATTGCTTTATTAGTAGGCTTGAAGTATTATTGTTTTTATGTCAAATGATGGACTATTGCTTTGAAGCACTCGTATCTTAATATTCATGCCATGATTAGATACATGATCAAGATTATGCTAGGTAGCATTCCACATCAAAAATTATTTTTTTTTATCATTTACCTACTCGAGGACGAGCAGGAATTAAGCTTGGTGATGCTGATACGTCTCCGTCGTATCTAGAATTTTTGATTGTTCCATGCCAATATTATACAACTTTCATATACTTTTGGCAACTTTTTATACTATTTTTTGGACTAACATATTGATCCAGTGCCCAGTGCCAGTTCCTGTTTGTTGCATGTTTTATGTTTCACAGAAACCCCATATCAAACGGGATAAAAACGGACGGATAATATTTTTGGAATATTTGGAGAATATGGGAGGAAGAATCAGCGCGAGACGGTGCCCGATGGGGGAACGAGGCAGGGGGTGCGCCTGCCCCCCTCATGGGCCCCCCGTAAGGTGGTTACTGCTCTACTTTGGCCGTAACAAAGCTAATTTTCAGGGAAAAAATCTTGGCGAAGATTTCAATCCATTCGGAGTTACGGATCTCTATATATATACGAAACGGTGAAAGGGCAGAATACTAGAACGCAGAAACAGAGAGAAACAAATCCAATCTCGGAGGGGCTTTCGCCCCTCCCATGCCATGGAGGCCAAGGACCAGAGGGGAAACCCTTCTCCCATCTAGGGAGGAGGTCAAGGAAGAAGAAGAAGAAGGGGCTCCCTCTCCCCTTCTCTTCCGGTGGCGCCGGAACACTGCCGTGGCCACCATCATCATCGCCGCAATCTTCACCAACAACTTCACCGCCATCATCACCAACTCTTCCCCCCTCTATGCAGCGGTGTAACCTCTCTCTTACCCGCTGTAATCTCTACTTAAACATGGTGCTCAACGATATATATTATTTCCCAATGATGTATGGCTATCCTATGATGTTTGAGTAGATCCGTTTTGTCCTATGGGTTAATTGATGATCGTGATTGGTTTGAGTTGCATGTTTTATTGTTGGTGCTGTCCTATGGTGCTCTCCGTGTCGCGCAAGCGTGAGGGATCTCCGCTGTAGGGTGTTGCAATACGTTCATGATTCACTTATAGTGGGTTGCGTGAGTGACTGAAACACAAACCCGAGTAAGGGGGTTGTTGCGTATGGGATAAAGAGGACTTGATGCTTTAATGCTATGGTTGGGTTTTACCTAAAGTATCTTTAGTAGTTGCGGATGCTTGCTAGAGTTTCAATCATCAGTGCATATGATCCAAGTAGAGAAAGTATGTTAGATTATGCCTCTCCCTCAAATAAAATTGCAATAATGATTACCGGTCTAGTTATCGATTGCCTAGGGACAAATAACTTTCTCGTGACAAAAAGCTCTTACTAAAACTAATTTAGTTGTGTTCTTTATCTAAACAGCCCCTACTTTTTATTTTCGCGCTCTTTATTATCTTGCAAACTTATTCAAAAACACCTACAAAGCACTTTTAGTTTCATACTTGTTCTAGGTAAAGTTTAACGTTGTTGCGTAGAGTTGTATCGATGGTCGATAGAACTTGAGGGAATATTTGGTCTACCTTTAGCTCCTCGTTGGGTTCGACGCTCTTACTTATCGAAAGAGGCTACAATTGATCCCCTATACTTGTGGGTTATCAGTGGCAACGATGCGCCGACGAGCTTTTGGGCCAGCACCGAGCCCGGTCGAACCGCCGTTCATTTATCTGCCGGCGGACCGCCGACGGTGCAAATCTGAGCGGCTAGAGGTGGAGTCAGTACCTGCATGCGGCCTTGCGGCCTTGCCGGGGCCTTCCGGCCGGTGCCCGGCCTGTCCATGGCACGGCGCGGCCTCCCACAGCCGGGCGAGCTCAAGCCCGACCGGATCCGCTCCAAATTCGGCCGCCAGGTGCGCAAATCAAGTGGTCGTGGTTGGGTAGTTCGGGGGGCGTCGAGGGAAAGAGGGCTGGGCGAGCACGCGTCCGAGCTGCACAGCTGCAATGGCAGCGGCGGCGGCGGCGAGGGGCAAGAGTGGAGGGGTGCGGCTGGAGGGGGAGGGGGCGGATAGAAAAAGGTATGCCTGTGCCACCGACGGGCGGGCTAGGGGAGGACAAGCGCAGACGGCCCGCCGGTCCACGCGCTATCCATTTCACCTCAAAAGAGGCCCAAACTTGGGCCGGGATGGGTCGAAAGCGGACATAAAACAAACAAAAGTCCGTTTACGTCCGCACGTTGGGTTGTCTGGTATGTTCATTTTACCTCAAACGGACGCACCCAGATAGAGCGAGAGCGCGCGCTGGAGTTGGTCTTAGACCAGGATCATTCGGTCATGGGAAATGCCTGCTTGTTAAAACAGAAAAAAGCAAGGGACCCGAATATCCAGCAGACGCCTGACTTTTAAGCATGATGAATCAAAAGTTTTTCATGAAAATTATGTTGGTCGAGGATGGCAAATCCGCCTCAATTTTTTTTTCCCAAAAATTGCCATGTTTGGAAACTAAATTTGTTATCCTCGCGTTAATGTAAATTGGCGTGACAAACTTTCGATCTGTCATCGCTAAATATAAATCTGACGTGAAGATTTTAGCATCCCTGAAAATAAAAATAATGTTGCAACCACCTGAAGAATGAGAATAAATAGAAGCATGGGTGGATGGCATGAGGCTGACTTGCATGCCGTGGGTGCGTGTCCCCCGTTGCCCCGTCAGGCCTCCATTGACGGACGAGTGGTCCCAGTCAACTTGAGCCCACGCACCATCGGATTCGCTCTCCACGCTCCACGGGCAACACCCAACAACAGGTGATCTTTTCTCCGGCAACGTACAACTACTTCTACAGTACTGTAAAACGGAGGATAACAGTAAAAATCCATTTGTTTGTCACCTAGTAGTAGAGTACTAGAGTAGTACAGTAGTAGCTGCATAGGCTCTGTTCATCTAGGGCGACTAGAACGAAGCGTACATGGACGGACGGAGAAGACGGCGAAAAGATGTAGCAGCAGAGCAGCGGGAGATGGATTGATAGATGGACGAGTGACCAGTGCATGGGCAAAAGGACACACACGGTAAGCTAACTGCGCCCGTGACTGCCCTGAGACTCCGGCCCGCTCCGGCCCCACCACCAAAAGCAGCAGCAGCAGCGCCCATCTCATCACTTTCCCCTCTCTCCGCCTGCATCTCTGGCTTTTGCTTCCCCCCTTCCCTCTCTCCCTCGATTGTTTGAGTTTTTTTATTTTAAACCAGATGTGATATAGGAGTATATGGCTCAACTTATTCACCCTCTCTCGTCAGTGGTAAAAAATAAAACCGGTCCCATCTTCTTCTAATGAATGTCACAAGACTCGTTTTGATGTCAAGGCATCCATGATAGTCATTAGTCACAAAGTGGCCACTGCTGCCAGGAGTCAAAGACTAGCCAAGCAGTGACGGTATACTTGTTCTTCTGTCATCAGACTGAGATGAGATCCACACAAACAGAGGATTGACCTGACCTGACCTTGACCTGACCGAGCGCACACACGCAGCAATGCAGTTATGCATGATGGTTTCTAGTAAGTACTTTCCACACACTTTCTCCTTGCTATGCTCGGCTCGACTCGACTCTTGCAGGAACTAGGTAATAATTAAAACGACCGACTGGGTACTATTTTATGCTGCTACCATATACTACTAACTACTAAAATGCCTAGGGCTAAAGACAACCTAGGACTTGTTTCCTTTCTTAATCTGTTGCTGTTGTTGCTGTTGAGTTGCTGCTGCTGTCCCTCTCCCAACTCAACCAAGATACACCTCCTAGAATCTGTTAAACGCTTTCCTTTTCTTTTTCCTACCACCACTTGATGGGGTCAGTCATCACACGAGCCCCTGCATGCACACAAAAAAGCCCATCATCAGGGAAGGTAATTTTACTATTATATACATACATCCTTCTACCATGATTGAGTCAGTGATTGCTGCTGTTGACACTTACTCCCAGCACTGCAGAGAGGAGATGACACCCCTCTTCTTTGCTCTATTCACAGTCCAATTGCTCCCTGCCCAGACGACAATCTGAAGAAGAAGAAAAACAAACAAAACAATTTTTCATCTCACTCACATAACTGTTGACAATTTTCTCACAAAAATGTACTGATTCCTGATGCAGGTTAAAAGAAAATATTAGCATGAAGGGAAGTGAATCAACTGGAGTGATGTTGTTTTCAAATTATAATCACCTAGGCACTTGAGAGAAGCAGGAGCTGTAGAGAGGTTTTGTAGGCGGGAAAGAGAAGAGGCCACCAGGTGGGGGCTGCTACTGTTGCCCATGGCACCAGTGTGAGCTGTCTGCTGCTCAGCAGCAGCAGCAGCAGCAATGGAGGCCTCCTTGGTGGGGGAAGCAAAGGGGCTACCAGGCAGGTGGTGGTTGTGCTCCATGCCACTACAATTCAAAAAACAAGAGACACACGCACACACATCAATGAATTATGGAAATACAGTAAGTATGGTAGAGCCGCCACAAAAGAAGCAAAAGGAACTGTTTAACCAGTTAATATGGATACTTGTCATTAGCTGGGGTCACTAGTTTCTCTTCTTCGAGTCCCGTCTAGTACTAATCAAGAGGGCCTATGATTAGCACCACAAAAGCCTATACCTCGTCACCTTTTTGCAATGTCTTTTGAAAGCACATTTTTTGTTACGATAAAAGAGAATAATATGATTAGCACATATACAGATGAAGAAAAGGAACAGAGGTTGCTGCACTAATTACTGAAAGTTTTCCATTGTTTCCCCTTTTAGTTACCCAAAAAGTATTACTCCGGTGAATGTCCACTATTTGTCCAAAATGCATTTCATCACTTTGGTGAATGTCCCCTATTTGTCCAAAATTCATTTTTTATGATTCAAAATCCGGTGGTACCTTTTGAAAGTTTTATAGACATACAAACCATGTAGATTTGAGGCCTGAATATGATAATATGTGTACTGCGTAAAGTTATTATCGTTGTAGCACAGAATGCTTATGATTATACTAAATTTAACACTGATACTACATGTTACAGGATGGTTTATAAAAATACGAGATGTTCAAGTTTTCTAATGGAAAAATATGCATTTCGAATATCCCGAAGCAGACATCCACCCAAGTGGTGAAAATCCATGTTGGCCCCATCCGATACTAATATCCACCCAAGGATTACAGATATACTATTACCTTTCTTGGTATTCACAAACAACATTGGATGCAGCTGCTGCTGCCCCAGGACCAGATTCCCTCCTCCCCTCTTCCCCAGAGTTGACTGCCTGCTTGGGACTGCCATTGCCATTACCATTGCCCTCACCACCCTCCTCCTGATACTCCTGCTTCCCTTCTTTAGAAATCACAGAAGCAGCAGCATATGGACCCGTGAAAAGACCACTGCTCAGATTGCTGTTATCTGCAACAAGCAAGCATGGATGTCATGATGAGCTCTGAACACTCAGGGTAACCAAATGTGTCATGATGAGCTCTGAACACTCAGGGTAACCAAATGTGCATTTGCAAAAAAGAAAATATCGACATGTAATGATTTTCAAGAACTGGACCTTGGATGGTGCTAATGGCGTCATCAAGATGGACGCCATTGCCGTTCCCACTGAAGCAGCCGCCATTGCCGTCGGAAGGTGAGCCCACGGGGGAGCCGAGAAGGTGGTGGCCCCTGTTCTTGAGGTCAAGAAACTGCAGCCCCATGAGCCGGCGGCCCTGCAGCTCGATGGCATGCTGCAGCTCGGCCGCCTCCTGCTGCTCCTCCAGCCTCCTCAGAAACGCCTCGTGGCCGGCCATACTCCCGTACAGCATTCTCTGCCCTGGCAATGGCAACACCAGCTCATCAAACGCCTTGCGCAAATAACTGATGATTAGATAGGAGTGTTGAAATGCTCACCGATTTGCGGCTGCTGGAGGTCGAAGGGGTCCCTGGAGTCGAGCAGACCGGCAGGCGGCATCGCGCTGCCCACGGAGGCGAACTCGCGGTGGTGAGGAGAGAGGCAGTGGCCGCCGCCGCCGCCATGCCTGAACCTGTCGGGGACCTTGCCCTTCTCCTTGTAAGGCTTGACGAGGACGCGCGCGTCGCAGACGAAGTGTGGGTTGCCCTTGGCGAGGACGAGCCGCACCGTCTCCGGGTAGACGAAGGAGACGAAGCCGAACATGCGCTTCGGCTGGTGCGGGATGCGCACGTCCTGTACCGGCCCGTACATGCTGCGCGCTCAACCAAATGATCGGTCGACATTAGAGCAGAAGGGAGAGGTTTAGTACGCAACAATGGCGGCGCGTGCGCACCTGAAGTAGCTGGACACGTCCTCTTCGGTGAAGGTGGAGTCGGCGGGGAAAGTGAGGTAGATCTGGCGCGCGCCGTGGTTGATGGCGAGGTCGCCGCGGTCCATGCGAGGCGACCGGTGGGAGAACCTGTGCATGTCATCGCCTCCGGCGAACAGCATGTCCGCCGCCCTGAAGCAGCAAGTATCAGTAATCTGGACGGCTGAATGACAAGAGAAAATGGAAGCTTATGGGGATTAAAAAAGGTGCCACCTTTGGGACTCGCTCTGCTGCTGCTGCTGCTGCTGTAGGAGAAAGCCGAGGCCTTTGGGCGGCGATGGCGAGAAGGGGAAGGCGGGCGCCATCATCTGCGACCGAGCGGCGGCGAGGGCCTTGGCGCGCATGACCGCCATCTCCTGCTCGGCGACGTCCTCGGGCAGCCCGTGCAGGAAGCGGCAGCCGGAGCCGTTCTTGCAGAACCCCCGGGCGAAGTACTGGCACGGCTTCCACCCGCCCTCGGCGTCGCTCAGCGAGAAGCTCCGGCGGTGATGAGTGCCGCTCGCCGGAGACCAGCACCCGTACTCCTCCTCGGGGTAGAACGCTTCGGATGCGGCGCCGAACGGGAGGCCGCCTTCGGCATCTCCTCCAGCCGCACCCGGCGCCATCCTCCATGCTGGCGCGGGCGGGGAGGGGGGTTTGCTGCAGGCCGCGAGGTCGGCGACGACAGACTGGAGGAGGTGCTCGGGGCCGAAGGCGAGGCGGATCATATCCTCCTCGCTCTTGTCCTGGGTGAGCAGCATGCCCATGATCTTGGAGGCGAGGTCCGCGTCAACGAGCCCCTGGACCCGTGCGAACACCACCTTTGTGGCCTCGTAGGCGTCCATTGCGCCGCTAGTCTCTCCACGCGGCGGCGGGCTTTGATTGCTCGGAGGGGACGAGAGAGGGGGGGAGAGAGAGGGAGCGAGGAGCGGGGAATGTGAAAAGATTGGATTACAGAGGAGGGAAGACGAGGAGGAAGGGTGGGGGCACAGCTGTAAGCGGCACAGTGAAATAAATAGCACGGCTGGGTTGGGTTGGGCTGGGAAAGTGCAGTGTCTTCTTCCCCCAAATCAGTTTCCCTCCATCAATGGCCGGTTGAGGTTTTCCTCTCTATGGATGGTTGTCACATTCAAATTTTGGATTTCAGATGGTTGTCTTGAGTTTCATTTTGGTACTCCCTCTCTTTCAATTTAGGTTGCGTATAACTTTTTCCGATATGGTCAAATGCGTTACAAATTAGTGTGATCAATGCTATTTCTTCCATGAGCTGTCAAAATTGTCCCTCTGCATCTGCCACTCCATGTCCTTAAATACGCTCTCGTGTTTCACGCGTGTAATTACTTCTTTTGGAAGTTTCGCTCGCCTTTGAATCCTCCCCCCGCCCCCTTTCATCGGTTGCATCCATCTACTCCTGGCAGGGGCGAAACACAATGGGCCGATCCTAAGGCACGGAAACACATGTCGTGAAAATGTACTAAGGCCATGGGCATTAGGTTGGGCCACAATGGGTGCATCGTGACCCCATGTTTCTAGCCCTCAGTCAATGATGCGTCCTTGTCTTGGCCGACAAAGACCCTCAACACTGCCAACTTGTGAAGATCCAAGAGAATATGTGGTGGTGGAGCGGGCCAAAGAGGACGCAAGGTGGGTCATCGAGACGTCACTCCTCAGGCACGGGATCCAGGGCGCCCACTCTACAGCGAAAAGAAAGGTCCACTTATCGGAGCGAAATGATAATGTGTCGTTGTTGGGCTCTACGATAGGGTGTGTCGACTGCAAATTTAAAATTCCTACCCGCAGAACATCCAGGAAGATGCTGATAGAGATGGATCACACATCCTTACCGCTTGTGCAGTGTCGTGCAGCGGAAGTAGAATTGGAGCAGCGCCCCCGCGGGGTTCGTCTCCTCCTTGTCTGTCTCCCTTGAACAGTCGGTCGTCATATCCCACGTACAGGTTCGCCGGAGCAGCGCAAGTGCATCACATCTAATGGTATCCGTGCATGCAGGAGGAACACCGTGTGGCGGACTGCTAGGTCCAATCGCACAGTCGGCAACGGATGGAGGTGGCTAGTTTCAACACATGCAAAGCCCTAGTGACGGCGTCGAAGCGATCAAGTGAATGAGTGTGCCGCACCTCCACTGTATATAGGCATCCGTCGCGGGCTCAAAACTTGAGCCTCGCAATGAGTGTGTCCAAACTAAGTTCATCATTAACCATATGCCTCCTTTTAATATCTTAGTCCGTCGCGCGACCTCTCCACCTATCGAGTCTCGAAGAGGGATTCTCCGCCAGTCGAGCTAGCGGAGAGCGGGACCGCGTCGCGCACCACGCCTCCTCTGGTCGTCGAGGAGACCGGGGAGGTGTTGTCCCGGAAGACCCCTGCCAGGCCGAACACGAGGGGCGAGGGTGATGACATTATGGTCGAGGTGAATACCTCGACCGCCGAAAACCAGGAGGGGATGACCCCTCTGGAGAACAAAGAGGGGGAGCCTGGTCAATCCAAGCTTTCCCCAAAAATGGTTCCGGAGCCGCAAAGGCACCAAGAGCCGAATATTTCCGCCGCCACTACAGGAGGAGCCGGGGTAACTCCGCCACCCCAGCCTGCTTCAGAGCGGGCTCCAACTGGGTAGCCGGATGTGGTGGAGGAGGCGCTAACCAACTCCTCCATGACCGAGGAGCGTCGTGCCTTGATGGGCACGGTTTTGCAAAGCATTCGGTCCGTGGACAATGGGCTGAAAGAGTCTTTCAGTGGCCTTCTGACGGGCTTCAAGGTAAGCCATGTAATGCCCTTTTGTCCCTTAATTTTCTTCACTTATATGATCATGCGGTCATATACAGTAGCTCCCGAGCCCTGAGTGAGTTTGAAAAACTCATGCGGGGGTCGAATAGCTTAAGGGTAGGACATAGCCGTACCGGAGCCCCCGAGACTGTGGTCGGAATTAGAAAACGCCAGTGAGTATACGGGGTCTCATATGTTAAGTGTAATATCGAGGCATCGTCTTGGCGGTGGCTGCCGGGCCGAGCTCAATCAGAAGCTCAAGAGCTCCGGCGACGAGCCTGCTCAGATTAACAAGAGGTTCAACGAGGCGCAAGGTAAGTCTGAACCGGGCTGATTACGATAGCTGTGTTGTGTAATGAATTTGTCCGGAGTTTAACCTGGACTGTGTTCAATTAATATTGCTGCAGTTGTCACCGCCGAGGACGAAACCCTCAAGGCTGAGCTGAAGAAGGCTCAACAAGAGGCTGCACAACAGAGAGGCAGCGGCTGAGCAGATGACCATCGAACTAGCAGCGCGAGGCCAGAGTGGCCGAGGTACAGCAGGAGCTCAAGGATGCCGTCACAAAATGTGAGGACCTTGAGCAAAAGAGTAAGGATCAGACCTCCGAGCTGACCTCGTTGAGGTCGGCGATCAAGGAGGTGCGGATGGAGGCGCGAGGCTTCCAAGAGGAGCTCCACCAAGTCAAGCTTATTGCTGATGGTAAGCCATACTTACTGCAATGTCCCTTTGGTGGTAACAAGTTTGCATTGCTCATGCAAGTATGGCGTTCCCCGGGCGCTTTTGCGGACCTCCTGAGGAGTGCGTCCGACGTAGCTAAGTACTTCACGTCCCATGAGGGTCGTGCCGAGCAAAGGTTGTTTTGGGCGTAGTTTCAGGCCCCTGAGCACCCCTCCCTTCCTCAACAACCAGATGAAGCAGCTGATGGAGTTGCATCGGATGGCGGAGCCATCAATGAAGGACCCCTATGTCAAATTATGGCCTTCGGAATCACTGCTGAGCAGCTACTTCGGCTTAATGCACAGGTTGTTGGGGAACATAGTATTTCAAAAAAATTGCCTACGATAACGCAAGATCTATTTAGGAGAAGCATAGCAACGAGCGGGGAGAGTGTGTCCACGTACCCTCGTACACCGAAAGAGGAAGCGTTTAGTAATGCGGTTGATGTAGTCGAACATCTTCGCGATCCAGCCGATCCAAGTACCGAACGCACGCCACCTTCATGATATGCACACGTTCAGCTCGGTGACGTCCCTCGAACTCTTGATCCAGTTGAGGCCGAGGGAGAGTTCCGGTAACCCCTCCAGCACTCTAGTTTTATCCGAAACTACCCGGAACACTTCTGGTGTCCGAATGTAACCTTCCAATATATGAATCTTTATGTCTCGACCATTTCGAGACTTGTCGTCACATCCGTGATCTCATCCGGAACTCCGAACAACCTTCGGTCATCAAATCACATAAACTCATAATACAAATCGTCATCGAACGTTAAGCGTGCGGACCCTACGGGTTCGAGAACTATGTAGACATGACTGAGACATATCTCCGGTCAATAACCAATAGCGGAGCCTAGATGCTCATATTGGCTCCTACATATTCTACGAAGATCTTTATCGGTCAAACTGCATAACAACATACGTTGTTCCCTTTGTCATCGGTATGTTACTTGCCATCTTTATAATCACCCAATTACGTTGTGGCGTTTGATAGCACACTAAGTGTTCCTCCGGTATTTGGGAGTTGCATAATCTCATAGTAATAGGAACATGTATAAGTCATGAAGAAAGCAATAGCATTAAACTAAACGATCATATTGCTAAGCTAACGGATGGGTCTTGTCCATCACATCATTCTCTAATGATGTGATCCCGTTCATAAAATGACAACACATGTCTATGGCTAGGAAACTTAACCATCTTTGATTAACGAGCTAGTCTAGTAGAGGCATACTAGGGACACTCTGTTTGTCTATGTATTCACACACATACTAAGTTTCCGGTTAATACAATTCTAGCATGAATAATAAACATTTATCATGATATAAGGAAATATAAATAACAACTTTATTATTGCCTCTAGGGCATATTTCCTTCAGTCTCCCACTTGCACTAGAGTCAATAATCTAGCTCACATCGCCATGTGAATTAACACCAATAGTTCACATCACCATGTGATTAACACCCATAGTTCACATCACCATGTGACCAACACCCAAAGGGTTTACTAGAGTCAATAATCTAGTTCAGATCGACATGTGATTAACACCCAAAGAGTACTAAGGTGTGATCATGTTTTGCTTGTGAGAGAAGTTTAGTCAATGGTCCTGCCACATTCAGATCTGTATGTATTTTGCAAATTTCTATGTCTACAATGCTCTGCATGAAGCTACTCTAGCTAATTGCTCACACTTTCGATATGTATCCAGATTGAGACTCAGAGTCATCTGGATTAGTGTCAAAGCTTGCATCGCCGTAATTCTTTACGACGAACTCTTTTATCACCTCCATAACCGAGAAATATGTCCTTAGTCCTCTAAGGATAATTTTTACCGTTGTCCAGTGATCTACTCCTAGATCAATATCGTACTCCCTTGCCAATATCATGCTAAGGTATACAATAGGTCTGGTACACAGCATAGCATACTTTATAGAACCTATGACTGAGGCATAGGGAATGACTTTTCATTGTCTTTCTATTTTCTGTCGTGGTCGGGTTTTGAGTCTTTACTCAACTTCACACCTTGTAACACAGGAAAGAACTCCTTCTTTGACTGTCACTACTGCAGGATGGTCCAAATGCGACACTAAGATCAGAGACCCTTCGACGAAACTGTGTGCGATGCCATAATCGCAAATGGTGGTGTGAAAAACCTGTCAAAAAAGGTGCAAAACGTTTGCGATGACAGATGCATCAAACACAGTTCAGAATTTAGTTGTGTGTGCGATGCAAGGCATACGGTTCAGCTCAATTAACTGTTTGGGATGAGGAGGCAGAAAAGAAACGGGCAGCCAGATGAAGGCGTGTGCGATATACAACATACGGTTCACTGGGATGAAATGCGTGTGATTAGGCAACACAATGGAAACGGTTCAACTGAACAAGATGTGTGTGATACGCGGCAAACAGGTCCGTAATCTGAAATGTGTGCGAAGACCAATAATAACACAGACGATTGCTGCTAATAAGCCGTGTGAATTGCTCTGTCTACAATAGAATAACATGTGTGTGTGTGTGTGTATAACTGAAATAAACATCCAATTACATAAAGTGACTATACAGATCATTCGCACACACCTCAATAAACAATTGCATGCATTCTAAAGTAGGAGAAAAGATCATCTAGTCATCTACTTCTTGTGACACTCCCGCCACTGCTATGTAGCTCGATCGGCTCGTCTTTGTCAGGAAGAAGACAGTCCCTCATGTCAACGATTCGCATGTACATCTCGTAGCTTGTGTACGCGTCCATGGCCGCGTACTTGACATGTTGTTCATCCAGTCTCTTATGCCATACACTGTGTCAGGCGTTCTTGTCCTTATTGCTCTCTTCCTTCATCTTCGCGTAGTAGGGGTAGATGATTGTCGAGGCAAGGTCAACCAGGGAGTTCAGTTTGTTTTTGTCGATGTCCCAGACCTTGTAGTGGTCCGGATGTTGACAAGATTCGGCATTTCAAGTCCGAAACCTTGAGCGCTTTTAGATCGTTGGTGGTGTCCATCGAGCTTAAACTGTAGTCGAAGCTGTTGATAAACCTGGAGAAACGCTCGCAAGGCCTTGTGGCAAGGTGGAAGTGGTAGACGAGGACGTCATGTCGCACGCACAACTGGGCGACGGCAACCTTCTGATCGTGCTCGGCACGACCGATGGTGTACTCGAGGTTGAAGCCGACCACTCGGTACTTGTCCTCGGCAAGGAACTGCTCCATAGTTTGGACGGAGCTCTCCACCGAGACCGGATCATTCGTGTACACCACCGAGAGGGCCTTCCCCCTCACGTGGGTGTCCACTACATGATGCATGGTGAACTTCCCGCCGTTGTCGTCGTCGGCCGCTGGGAGCGCCATTGGATCCACGGGGAGCGCCATTGGAACTGCTAGATGTCCTCTCCGTATGTGTCCTTGTGGGTGTGCTTATTGTGTCGCGTGAGACGAGAGATGAAGGTAAATGGCCGCAGGAATAAAAGGGGGCCGGGCGGCGTGGATTCTCGGCGGCGTCAAGATGGTAGTTTTTGCAATGGTAATCAGATTGCCACGTCGCGCCCGGCGCAACCGCTTGCACACGAACGTGCGTGATCATGCGCCGGCCCCAAACACTGGCAGCGCGTGTGGAGGGAGGAGGGCAGAGCACCCGGAGGGACGCGAGAGCAGAGCGCGCCACGACCGCCTGAACCTCAAGAAACCACACGCATAGAGCAGTTGAACACGCAGGAAATGGTCGCCTACAAACCGGCCGACAGTTGCGTCGCTACATAGAGAGCGGCCGTGTGGTACCACCTCCGTCTAGTCTATAGTCTCCTTTATTCCGTGCCATACTTTGCCCTCAAATTTAACCAACTATGTTCAAATACAAATCCAACTATATAATCTTTGGCAACATGCATTCATATTTTGTTAGTTAAATCATACTTATAAACCAGGACGGTGGTACAGTAGGTAATTAAATCGCAAACGTTTTTTTATTAACCGTATGTGTACGTGGCCTTTCGTCCTCCTTTCGCATGTCTTGTCACCCCGCTACCGCAGACGGCTTACGGGGTGTTCTTTTTGCCAAACGGTGGCGCCAATGAATCATCGGTGAGCCCATTCCCGCGCAACCTCGCAGGTTCCCGCGCAAGCTTCTCGCCCGACTCAGTGAAATCCCCCAAAATCCTAATGCTTACTAGCCTGTTATAAAAACCCTCACGGCCGGCGAGTCCTGCGTCGCATTTTCTCCTCCATCCCTGTAGCTTATCTTGTCTGCTTCTCCCACAATCGCCAATGGCGCCGGCCCATCGTCGTCGCTCAGCCACTCCGCCGTAATCAGAGGATAGCTCCAGCTGGGAGGCTACACCACAGTGGCGGTGCAGTCCCCGGCGTAGTGTACTGCGTGTGGTGTCCCTGTTGGGTGTGCGCGGAACACCCTCCACACACTCCGTCGCCGGTGCCCGTGGGCAGCTGTTGCCGGCCGATGTTGCCTCCACACCACCGTTGAAAGCCAGGGCCATCGCCCGCTCCGCCGCCACAGCCCGAAGGCGGGAGGTGTCCATCGTGGCCGCTACCCCACTGCCCGCCACTGTGGCCATCACCCGCTCCGCCACCACGGCCCGAAGGCGGGAGGTGGTGGTCGTGGCCGCCACCCCGTCGTCGGCCATCGTGGCCGCCAGCCCACCGTCGACCGCCGGGGTCATCACCCGCTCCGCCACCGCTGCCTGAAGGCGGGAGGCGGAGGTGGATGCCCGCACGCAAGGCCGACGAGGGAGTCCCGGACTAGGGGTGTCCGGATAGCCGGACTATTGTCACGGCGGACTCCAAGACTATGAAGATACAAGATTGAAGACTTCGTCCCGTGTCCGGATGGGACTTTCCTTGGCGTGGAAGGCAAGCTTGGCGACACGGATATGTAGATCTCCTACCACTGTGAATCGACTGTAACCCTAACCTATCCGTGTCTATATAAACCGGAGGGTTTTAGTCCAGAGGGCGAACAACAATCATACCATAGGCTAGCTTCTAGGGTTTAGCCTCCTTGATCTCGTGGTAGATCTACTCTTGTACTACCCATATCATCAATATTAATCAAGCAGAGTAGGGTATTACCTCCATCGAGAGGGCCCGAACCTGGGTAAAAACATCGTGTCCCTTGTCTCCTGTTACCATCCGCCTAGATGCACAGTTCGGGACCCCTACCTGAGATCCGCCGGTTTTGACACCGACATTGGTGCTTTCATTGAGAGTTCCTTCGCTGGCCACACCGATAGGCCCGATGGCTCCTTCGATCATCAACAACGACGTGGTCTAGGGTAAGACTTTTCTCCCGGACAGATCTTCGTGTTCGGCTTTACCGCGGGCCAATTAAGCAGGCCATCTGGAGCAGGTCGAAAGCTACGCCCCGCCATCGGTCGATTTGGAAGTTTGAACTATACGGCCGATGTCCGCGGAGACTTGATCTTCGACGGATTCGAGCCGCAGCCAAGCGTGCCGCGACTGCCCTCGATGGGCATGATCTAGCTCTGCAATTAACAAAGGCTCGGAGGCCACACCAAAGATCCGCTCCGACCCTTAATCCGGAGCCGGATTCCCTAATCGAGGGCGAGTGGTTGGACACCGCCTTGGGGCTACAATCTCTACGGCGATCGAGCGAACTCCATCCTCGCTGCGAAGACCTCGACCTGTGGTCTGGACTCCTCTCCGGACTCAACCCTCCGCCGCCAATCGAATCCGATTGGGCGCCCGGTCATGGAGTTCATCACATGGACATCTTTCAAAGACTCGCCCTTTGGCGACATCCTGAATTCACTAAAGTCTCTCTCTTTATCCGGAGAGCCATGGCCGGACTACGGTCAGGAAGGTTGGGATGCGGAAGACGAAGAAACTCAACGCCCACCCACCACCCACTTCGTAGCCACTGTCGAAAGCTCACACGACGTGCTCGATTTTGACTCCGAAGACATCGACGGCATGTACGACGATGTAGGAGACAACAATGAACCAGCACCTATAGGATGCTGGACAACCACCTCATCCCATGATGTATACATGGTGGATACACCTAAAGGAAATGAAGACGAGGAACAACGGGACGCTACGAAGGATAAATCCTCAAAAACAGTCAAAACGGCAACGTAAAAGCCGAACAAAGTCCCGCCTCAACAAAGACCCAACCATAGAGCAGGGCGAACCGGTGGACAACGAACAAGCTATCGAGCAATCGTCCGAACAAGACAACTTGGATAAACAATCTGTCCCCGGCGAAGACAACAGTCCGGACGATCTCACGCCGGACAAACTATTGGAGCAAAATGACCTCCAGAAAAGGCTCGTCGCCACTACCCGTAGCCTGAAAAAGCAGAAGCGGAAGCTCAAAACAGCGGAAGATGCACTCAGGATCAGATGGAGCAAAGTATTTAGCACCGCAGACAAGTACGGCGACAGTCGCCGAACAAAGAGCTACCCGAAAAGAAAGCTACTGCCCGAATTCGACGAGGAGGCCTTAGAGCCCCCACAATTAAAAAGTAAGAAGGCCACCCGGTCGGATGGACGACCCCACGGCAAAAATAGAACGGCGAATGGTGCCGCACACAAGCCAATATGCGATCCGCATAAGGATTCACATCAAAAGGATGGCCCAGTTAGGTCCATCTATGGGCCAAGAAAGCATGCTCGTCAAAGCAATGCAATACGCAAAAATTCCGAAGATCACGGCACACCCAAATATAGGGGCGCACACCCCCTATGTTTCACCGATGAGGTCTTTGGATCATGAATTTCCGGTGATTCAAACCCGTAAACATAGAGGCATACGACGGAACAACAAACCTCGAGTCTGGATTGAGGATTACATCCTCCACATACACATGGCTAGAGGAGATGATCTCCACGCCATAAAATACTTACCCTTAAACTCAAAGGGCTAGCTCGGCATTGGCTTAAAAGCCTCCCGAAAATACCATTGGAAGCTGGGAAGAGCTCGAGGATGCATTTCGCAAATTTTCAGGGGACTTATGCCCGCCCTCAGGATGCGCATTTATCTAAGTCACATAACTCAACAGCCCGGAGAGTCAGCCCGAAATTTCGGAACAGGTTCCTTACTAAAAGAACCAAATAGTCGATTGTCCGGACGCCAAGCCTTAGCAGCTTTCAAACACAACGTCTCGAGACAAATGGCTCGCCAGACACCTCGCCAAGAAAAGCCAAGAACAATGGCCGCATTAACAAGCCTCATGACCCGCTTTTGCGGGAGAGGGTAGCTGGCTAGCAAGATGCGCACCAATGACCCAAGTACATCCGAAATCAGGGATGGAAATGGGAAACCACGGCGCAACAAGGACCAGGCCGGATTAAAAGGAACAGTCCAAAGAGCACGATACCAACGCCGGATTCAAAAGCTCACGGCAGAACAACAAAAACTACCCCTTAAGGACAATAGCGATGAGCTATCCAACTTCAACAAAATCTTGGACAAGATATGTCAAATACACAGTACTCCTGGGAGGCCTGCTAACCATACCCACAGAAATTGTTGGGTCTTCAAACAGTCCAGCAGACTGAACGCCGAACACAAGAGGCTCGACACACCAAGTGAAGATGACGACGAGCACCACAAGCAGAGCCCCAGAAAACAAAAGACTTTCCCACAAGAGGTTAAAACAGTAAACTCACTTCACGTGATCAAAGGGAAAACAGAGCGGCGCCCACTAAAAGGCGCTACCGCACAATCGGGTTGTCAAAACCAATCACCTTCGACCATCAGGACTATTCCGAAAATATCTGGAACGCAGGATGGACTGCCTTGATATTGGATCCTATAATCGACGGATTCCAATTTACACAAGTCCTCATGGATAGCGGCAGTGACATAAACCTGATATATCAGGACACAATCCGCAGGATAGGGATAAACCCAACCAAAATTCGCCGTAGCAACACCTCCTTTAAAGGAGTAATGCCAGGCCCATATGCCCATTGTACGGGCTCCATACCGCTAGAAGTTGTGTTCGGTTCATCCGACAACTTCCGTCGCGAAGTTTACTCTTCCATGTCGCCCCGTTTAAAAGTAGCCATCAAGCGCTATTGGGACCTTGAAGCTTTCGCCGCTTTAACGCATAATACCGCATTATGCATCTCTAACACTTAAAATGCCCGGCCCACGCGGCATCATCTCGTTAAAAGGAAGTATTAAGTGTTACTCGAGCACGGAAGAACGGGAGACTGCCTTGACAGCCCCACAGCTATCCGGCTCTGCTAGGCAAAGAACCTGAATTGGTCATTCAAACCCCGGACACGGCTAGACGAGTCCGGCGCCTACCAGCGGCATACCCCCATATGAGGGGTTGCATGCATGTATAAAAAGAGACAATAAAGCTCAATCTTATTCACTTCTTCGAACCGTACTCTGTTTATTTAATATTAAGTACATCTTTCGCACAATCCTTTTTCTTTTAAACTAAGTTCCTCTCTTTTACAGATGAACAACGTGCTACACCCGGCCCAGGATACGGCACAACGGAGACACAGCGCAGATGCAGTGAGGGACCCGTTATAAGGATTCTTTTTCGATTAAGACCTGCGTAAACCTTTTTACTGTCTCTTGTTGATATACATCCCTCGGTTCCTTACTATAACCGAGGAGGAGGCTGGCGCTTTGGCATTGGCCGCACTGAATTTTTGCACGCATTCGGACACTGGGGCTTAGGGCATTATTCTCGCCCATTTTCATAAAGACCGAATACCTTAGGGAGTATTCGCGCCTCGAAGTTAGGCCTTATATGCATCAGCTCCGAATCATGTCTTTGGTCAAATGTTGGGTTGCCCGGCTCCTGTGTTTTGCTTCCTTACGCCCGCTTTCACGCTTAACGCGACACCGTGAGAACTATCGCGATTGTGCCCGGTTCGCCGGGCGAGCACCTCATTAGAGAAAGCCAAAATCGACCGTCATGATATAGCGAGAGACTGGTCAACCACTCGATGACTCTCTAGAATGTTTAGGATTCCTCCGCATTAACGAAGGACCGGTTTTCGGTCGTGCACATACGCACTCAATTCGGGAGAGTGCGGTGCCCCTGTGGGCTATATAGTAGCCCCACCTCGAACTCCTATGGCTAAGTGAAAGTGATAAAGCATTATAGTCCGGTTGCTCGGTTTGCTACGCTATAACCTCCTTAATAGGACCAAGACGTTGGATTAAGTGTGAAAAAGCGCTTTCAAGAAACACCCCGCACTATGTGCGTGGCTGAAAGCCAAGGACTGCAATCTTTCAGGTTATATATACATATACATAAACGGCCGCACAGGGAGTAGTTTACTACTTGAACACAGAAATATAAAAAGCTCTTATATTATATTGAAACATTGTTTTCACAAATCATACATGTCATTTAAACATAATATCCTTCGAGCACTGCGTCTCTATTAAACGAGCGCCAGGCAGGACTTCTTCAAAATAGTGCTCGGCAGTACTCGCTTCGTCTCAATCTTGGGATGCAACGTCGGTGGCCTTCATCTACGCCCAAGATGTCTTGACACGGGCTAGAGCCATCCGCACTCCTCAATACACACCGACCGCTTCATTGCGCCGACACGCTGTACCGCACCAAGGAACCGCTGCACTAAACCAAAATAGTTTCTACTGGGGTCCGCCCGCCATAAGTGAGTCAAGACATGCTTCATGGCAAATCCGGACAATCGATTCAGCTCGCCCATTCGCCAACCGATCGGTCAGCGGCAGAGGACGCCCGGACTATGGAATGCGACCAATATAGCTCTTCCTTCGTGCTCTTCCGCCCCGGAAGTGCTCAATCCGTCATGGCCGCCACGCCAAGTCCGTATAAGCATCCTCGAACTCCACAACTTATCCAATCGAGCATACTTTGGATCCAGATACTTCCTCCGCAGCAGTAAACGGTTTTCCAGCCGCAATTGCCCGGCCCGACTCAGCTCCTCCTTGGCAGCTCTCAAAGCCGACCGGGCATTCTTGGATTCGGGCGACGGCCTTTTCAGGCCCTCTTGTTCCGCTTTGACGTTCTTTTCAAAAACCTCGCAGCGATCGGTAGTATTCTCAACTTTCTGGCCATATCGGCCATTTCCTCCTTGCTTCGGCAAAGGAGCAGCTGCTCGGCTTCTAGCTCTTGACCGCCTTCAAGGCGGCCGACATTACTAATTTCGCTTGCTCTTTTGTTCGGGCGAAGTTCCGCCGCAGCTCCTCCACGGCAGCGGCACCATCTGCATTAAGCATACAAATAGTGAGACATGGGCGTCAAGCTCCCTTACCAGTGTGTCCGCATAGAAGTCGCATACCTTGTGACTCGTTAAACCGTTTATTGACCAAATAGCGATGTCCGCATCCGCCTCGTCAAGTTGCCGCTTTAGTTCAAGCATATTCATCTGTCCTACTGCCACCGGACGCCCCGCCACCTGTTTAGGAGCGGCGATATGTTATAACTGAGAATTTGATCCTCGGCACGTTGTCAATTTTGACAACATACCGAGTCTCAAGGGCTACTATCTATACAGGGTGCATTATATATGCATAACTGTCAGAAGGTACATCATTTTTGCGTACCTCAAACCCCGTCAATAAGCTTCTGACGGCTTCATGCAATCCGCTCTCCGCGGATGCAATTCTTTCAATCACCGTACCCATTGGAGCACGATGATCTTCTGAGATAGCCGCTCGCCCGAGCAGATCCTTCAGATCCTCCGACCGCACACCACTTGGCGCCGGACCTTCCGGCCCCGCCGACTTGGGGAACCCTCCGCGACGACACCTCCGGGTCGTCCGCTTCACATGAGGGTGCGACAGGTGGAGGCGTTCGCTCTCCATCATCTCCGGAAGAAGATCCTCAAGACGAGCTCACGAGAAGGGCCGAGGTCCGAACTACAAGGTACAATTTCGTTATCTTCATAAATAAATACAGAGGATGTTCCTTATTTACAAGACCCCTTATTTTTACTTACGGCTCATTGGAGGGCTAATCCCTTGGGGAAATAGTGCGGCTGGGTTACTTCCTGAGCCGGACTCTCCGACGAAGATTCCCTTCCCTCTTTGAGGCCTTGACCTCCGGATCTTCCGGCAGTCCTCTTCTCTCCTCGAAGACGGGACTTTAATCCCTCCTTCCTTGATAGCCTCCTTCAGAGGCGCTTGCTTCCCCGCTCCTCCTTCGCCCTCTTCAAAAGGCACGAACTTCAACATCTTGGTCAAGATGGGATTGGCGTGGTCTCCGGAGGGAGCCGACACCTTATTAACTTTGCCTTGGCTATCCACTCCTGTTCAAAGAAACGGCTCCTTTAAAGGGCATATATATAAGATAAATGAATGAACAGCTTGTCCGGTTTCAGGACTACTTACTTGAGTATCTGGGCGATTGCAGCTTAGTCCTGCGTCCTCAGTCAGGTCCGGACACTTCTCTTGTGATCCGAAGAACAGTTTATACATCTCCATGGGCGTCGTGCCCATAAAATTTTGGAGAGCTCGTGGTCCCTCCGGATTGAATTCCCACAGGCGGAGGGGGTGACGTTTGCAGAGCTAAAGGCGTCGGATCAACATAACCTGTGCCACTACAATCAGATTGATCTCCCTCTCTTGGAGGTCTCGAATACGGCCCTGCAGCAAGGGAACGTCCTTGGACGGCCCGCAATCGGGCCCCTTGTTGACCCGTGATGCCAGCCACTGTGATGGACCTGAGCGGAAGGCGGGGAGCGCCGCCCATTTGGTGCCCCGGGGAGCGGTGATATAAAACCACTCCCGTTGCCACAAACCAAGCTCCTCTTGAAAAGAGCCCTCGGGCCATGGAGCATCAACACATTTGCTTATGACCGCCCCTCCAAGACTCTGCTTGTTGCCCCCCGATCATCCTTGGCTCTACCTTGAAGGTCTTGAGCCACAATCCAAAGTGGGGGGTAATATGGAGGAAGGCCTCACATACGACAATGAAAGACGAGATATGGAGGATGGACTCCGGATTCAAGTCATGGAAATCAAGCCCATAATAAAACATGAGCCCAAGACAAAGGGATCCGCCGGGAAGCCTAAACCTCAAGGAAGTGGGACACGAACACCACGTTCTCGCCAGGCTCAGGAGTGGGAATGACCTGCCCTGGAGCAGGCAGCCTATGCGAGATCTCGCCGGTTAGATACCTGGCGTCTCCCAGCTTTAGCACATCTTCTTCTGTGACGGAGGAAGACATCCATCGACCGTGCTGGTCGGAGCCGGACATCGTCGAAAGTCCGAAGCGCCTGAATCTCGAGCTTTGGGTGTTGGAACTCGAAACGCGAGGCGGACTCGATGGAGGGTGTAAAAAGAAGAGGGCCTTGGTCTCATTATAAAGAGGTTGAATACCAAGAGCCCACCCCGTGGTCGATTAGGACTCGCCTTTGATAGAGGAGGCGTGCCAACGGGCACGGTTGGGTTACCCACGTCCGTATTGACGGGAATCCCGGAATAAGGGGGGCACGATCTATGCTTTGATAAGGCATGCCAGGGAAACTGCCTCGCTAAACGCGCTAAGGTGAAACGGTAAAAAACGATTCATATAAAGGCATGGCCATGGTGTGATGTCACGCCGCGGAATACGTCAGCAGATCTGTGCAAAAATTATTCTCTCTACGGTGTTATGTGGAACTTGTTTTGCAGAGCCGAACACTATCCTTGTGTTCAAAACCTTCTATGAAGTATTCGGAGGAGGAACCTACCTTGCAATGCCGAAGACAATATGCGCACCGGACTCGTCGTCATTGAAGCCTGGTTCAGGGGCTACTGAGGGAGTCCCGGACTAGGGGGTGTCCGGATAGCCGGACTATCGTCACGGCCGGACTCCAAGACTATGAAGATACAAGATTGAAGACTTCGTCCCGTGTCCGGATGGGACTTTCCTTGGCGTGGAAGGCAAGCTTGGCGATACGGATATGTAGATCTCCTACCATTGTAACCGACTCGGTAATCCTAACCCTCTTCGGTGCCTATATAAACCGGAGGGTTTTAGTCCGTAGGGACGAACAACAATCGTACCATAGGCTAGCTTCTAGGGTTTAGCCTCTCGATCTCGTGGTAGATCTACTCTTGTACTACCCATATCATCAATATTAACCAAGCAGTGAGTAGGGTATTACCTCCATCAAGAGGGCCCGAACCTGGGTAAAAACATCGTGTCCCGTGTCTCCTGTTACCATCCGCCTAGACGCACAGTTCGGGACCCCCTACCCGAGATCCGCCGGTTTTGACACCGACAGCGACCTTGCGTACTACACCGAGTTCCTGTGGGAGAAGGAGGAGCACCTCGTCGAGCATGCAAAGTGCTTACCGCCGCCGCCGTGGCCGCGGCACACGTCGCCTCAGAGGCGAGGAATCAGGAGATCTACGAGAAGAACCACCGCTTTGAGAGGGGTCATCTGGAGCGGCAGAGGGCGTTCGAGGTGAGTGTCGCTGAAGCTGCATTAGCGGCAGGCACCGCATTGCGGTTTCCCAGCTCGTCGGTAGGCTCCTCCTCCGCCGCCTCTTACTGAGCGTGCTCGGCAGAGGAGAGGCAGCCGGAAGTAGTACAAAGCCCCTCTGTAGTAGTAGTATTTAGGGGCTATTTTGTTCAATTCATCTGACTATAGATGTGGTGGAACTGTACAACGTACTTAAAAGTAGCTAGTATATATAGTTGAACTAGCTATTTCAGTACGTGGTTGGCAACAATTGGGGAAAAGTTTGGTCGGTTCAGCTATCGAGTTGAACTGTTTGTATAAATTAAGAACGACTGCTTAATCTATGAATTGAATCTATGCTTAATTACTGAATTTTAGTTGCAAAAATTAGATACTGCTAGGGATTTTTAGCTTCATATTTTGATAAATCGCAGTGTTACAAGGATTGACAAATCTTACCAAATTGTTTGTACGTGGTTGCACACGGGTCATCCAAAACAACCGTTTTCATTGAAGGGATGCACAAATCCTGCGCTGCTCTCACTTGGCATAATCGGTTTTCTATCTAAAACGCTTATGCGATCGAGAGTCGCAGAAATCTCGATCGGCACATTTTCTCTTGGCTTCGGGAAGCCGCCGGTTTGCATACGGGTGTTCTAACTAAAACGTTTGCGATGAGTGTTTTATATTTAAAAAGCGAATTAAACTACGGCTTGGGCGCCATTAATGGAGAGGATGCGAGCAAGGCGGGCGGCCATGGAAGTCAAAGGGCTTGCTTCCTAGTGAGCTCAAGACAACATACAACAAGACGCTTCCCGGTGAGCTCACAGACTCGAGGACAGCTTGCACGCCTCTCGGCCACCACAGACCGGACGGCACTCGCACGCCTCTCGTTCAGTCAAGGTCAAGCAGCTGTCCGCACGGCACCTCCTACAGCCATTAAAACAAAGACACATGGCGTCACGTGAATGGTTAACAGAATTTTAGATTTACTAGAATTTAAAAACTAGGCATCTCAATGTTTTACCGGCAATCAACGGTGCCCTGGTGTTTGAAATTCATTCCCATTTCTTGCATGGGACCTAAGCATGCACCCAAGGACACAGATTTGATTTTTCAACCAATTTATGTGCACCGGGCATGTGCATGTAGTTCAAATTTGAATTACGCACATAAATGCATTAAAAACTCAGTTGATGCATAAAAATGTCCAAACGAACCCCGAAAAATCACAAAAATTCACACAACCTCCTGTTGTTCTATGTTGACACAAGAAAAAAATTGAAAGCAATAAGAGGCAATGGATATCGTTTCGTCCCCAAAGGTGGGACGTTCCCTACCGAAAACCATCATGCTTGTTGTGAGAAGCTCCGGTTTGTGAGAAGCATATACCCAAACCTGCCCCAAATGGGACAAAATTTATACCACGACATGTTGATGCCGCTCTATGATAGCATGCCAAGTTTCATGAATTTCAGACGGGTTTTGGCTTTACTAGAATTTAAAAACAAGGCATCTCAATGTTTTGCCGGCAATCAACGGTGCCCTGGTGTTTGAAATTCATTCCCATTTCTTGCATGGGACCTAAGCATGCACCCAAGGACACAGATTTTATTTTTCGACCAATTTATATGCACCGGAGCATGTGCATGTAGTTCAAATTTGAATTATGCACATAAATGCATTGAAAACTTGGTTAATGCATAAAAATGTCCAAATGAACCCCGAAAAATCACAAAAATTCACACAACACTCCTGTTGCTCTATGTTGACACGAGAAAAAAAATTGAAAGCAATAAGAGGCAATGGATATTGTTTCGTCCCCAAAGGTGGGACGTTCCCTACTAAAAACCATCATGCTTGCTGTGAGAAGCTCCGGTTTGTGAGAAGCATATACCCAAACCTGCCCCAAATGGGACAAAATTTGTACCACGGCATGTTGATGCCGCTCCATGATAGCATGTCAAGTTTCATGAATTTCAGACGACTTTTGGATTTACTATAATTTAAAAACCAGGCATCTCAATGTTTTGCCGGCAATAAACGGTGCCCTGGTGTTTGAAATTCATTCCCATTTCTTCCATGGGACCAAAGCATGCACCCAAGGACACAGATTTGATTTTTCGACCAATTTATATGCACTGGAGCATGTGCATGTAGTTCAAATTTGAATTATGCACATAAATGCATTGAAAACTCAGTTAATGCATAAAATGTCCAAACGAACCCCAAAAAATCACAAAAATTCACACAACACTCCTGTTGTTCTATGTTGACACGAGAAAAAAAATTGAAAGCAATAAGAGGCAATGGATATCGTTACGTCCCCAAAGGTGGGATGTTCCCTACCGAAAACCATCATGCTTGTTGTGAGAAGCTCCAGTTTGTGATAAGTATATACCCAAACCTGCCCCAAATGTGACAAAATTTGTACTATGGCAAGTTGATGCCGCTCCATGATAGCATGCCAAGTTTCGTGAATTTTAGACGAGTTTTGGATTTACTAGAATTAAAAACTAGGCATTTCAATGTTTTGCCGGCAATCAACGGCGCCCTGGTGTTTGAAATTCATTTCCATTTCTTGCATGGGACCTAAGCATGCACCCACGGACACAGATTTGATTTTTCGACCAATTTATATGCACCAGAGCATGTGCATGTAGTTCATATTTGAATTATGCACATAAATGCATTGAAAACTCAATTAATGCATAAAAATGTCCAAACGAACCCCGAAAAATCACAAAAAATCACACAACACTCCTGTTGTTCTATGTTGACACGAGAAAAAAAATTGAAAGCAATAAGAGGCAATGGATATCGTTTCGTCCCCAAAGGTGGGACGTTCCCTACCGAAAATCATCATGCTTGTTGTGAGAAGCTCCGGTTTGTGAGAAGCATATACCCAAACCTGCCCCATATGGGACAAAAATTTTACCACGGCATGTTGATGCCGCTCCATGATAGCACGCCAAGTTTCATGAATTTCAGACGAGTTTTGGATTTACTAGAATTTAAAAATCAGGCATCTCAATATTTTACCAGCAATCAACGGTGCCCTGGTGTTTTAAATTCATTCCCATTTCTTGCATGGGACCTAAGCATGCACCCAAGGACACATATTTGATTCTTCAACCAATTTATATGCATTGGAGCATGTGCATGTAGTTCATACTTGAATTATGCACATAAATGCATTGAAAACTCAGTTAATGCATAAAAATGTCCAAACGAACCCCAAAAAATCACAAAAATTCACACAACACTCCTATTGTTCTATGTTGACACGAGAAAAAAATTGAAAGAAATAAGAGGCAATGGATATCGTTTCGTCCCAAAGGTGGGACGTTCCCTACCGAAAACCATCATGCTTGTTGTGAGAAGCTCCGGATTGTGAGAAGCATATACCCAAACCGGCCCCAAATGGGACAAAAAATTTACCATGTTGATGCCACTCCATGATAGCATGCCAAGTTTCATGAATTTCAGACGAGTTTTTGATTTACTAGAATTTAAAAACCAGGCATCTCAATGTTTTGCCGGCAATTAACGGTGCCCTGGTGTTTGAAATTCATTCACATTTCTTGCATGGGACCTAAGCATGCACCCAAGGACACAGATTTGTTTTTTCAACAAATTTATATGCACTGGAGCATGTGCATGGAGTTCAAATTTGAATTGTTCACCTTAAATGGCTAGAAAACCATTTTAATATATAAAATGTTCAAACGACGCCTGAATAATTCCAATTGTTTTACCACACATATAGTTGCATGTTCACTCCAGATAAAAGGTCTAGCAATTCAAACACCGTCCATTGCCGCTGTGACCCCATTATGTAATTCAAATCAAGATGAAAAATCAAGTAGATCGCACACAGTTTATTATCAGCAACCATGTGAGATGCAGCACAAAATATCCTTGAGCACCGCCGGTATGTAGTACGCCTATGGCTTACGCGAGAAGGTGTGTCGGCTACAGACCACAGCCGGCATCTCAAGCACACTAGCTCTCTCCCAAATATCATTTCACTGTTCAATCGTCGCCGGTGAAAGATGGGCACGTGGACCCACGTCGTGAGGGCAACTTCGATGGCCCACTCCGGCGAGAGCACCGCCGCAGCCACCATGCGCGTGCTAACAAGGTGCATGAGCGCGGCCGCAATCTGCGACCGGGCGGCAAAGGCAGCCCAAATGGCCTCTGTTGCTTCTCACGTGGCGATAGCAACATCTGCCTTGGGGATAGCAACTGGCGAGAGCGGCACAGCAGCTGTCTGTTGCTACGTCTCGAGCTTGCGTTGGTTTTCCCCGAAGAGGAGAGGATTATGCAGCACAGTAGCGTAAGTATTTCCCTTAGTTTTTGAGAACCAAGGTATCAATCCAGTAGGAGGCTACGCGCAAGTCCCTCGTACCTACACAAAACGATAGCTACTCGCAACCCGGTAGCGATTAGGGGTTGTCAATCCCTTCACGGTCACTTACGAGAGTGAGATATGATAGAGATAATATTTTTGGTATTTTTGATAGATAGATGCAAAGTAAAAAGTAAAAAGCAAAGTAAAAACAAAGCAAGTAAATAAAGTGATAGAGATTGATATGATGAGAATAGACCCGGGGGCCATAGGTTTCACTAGTGGCTTCTCTCAAGAGCATAAGTATTCTACGGTGGGTGAACAAATTACTGTTGAGCAATTGACAGAATTGAGCATAGTTATGAGGTTATCTAGGTATGATCATGCATATAGGCATCACGTCCAAAACAAGTAGACCAAACGATTACGCATCTACTACTATTACTCCACTCATCGACCGCTATCCATCATGCATCTAGAGTATTAAGTTAAAAACAGAGTAACGCCTTAAGCAAGATGGCATGGTGTAGAGGAATAAATTCATGCAATATGATAAATAACCCATCTTGTTATCCTCGATGGCAACAATACAATACGTGCCTTGCAACCCTTTACATCCTTGGGTAAGGACACCGCAAGATTGAACCCAAAGCTAAGCACTTCTCCCCTTGCAAGAACTACCAATCTAGTTGGCCAAACCAAACGGATAATTCGAAGAGACTTGCAAAGATAACTCAATCATATATAAAATAATTCAGAGAAGATTCAAATATTATTCATAGATAAGCTGGATCATAAACCCACAATTCATCGGTCTCAACAAACACACGGCAAAAAGAAGATTACATCGAATAGATCTCCACGAGAGAGGGGGAGTGTCGGTGTCAAAACCGGCGGATCTCGGGTAGGGGGTCCCGAACTATGCGTCTAGGCGGATGGTAACAGGAGACAAGGGACACGATGTTTTACCTGTGTTCGGGCCCTCTCGATGGAGGTAAAACCCTACTCCTGCTTGGTTAATATTGATGATATGGGTAGTACAAGAGTAGATCTACCACGAGATCAGAGAGGCTAAACCCTAGAAGCTAGCCTATGGTACGATTGTTGTTCGTCCTACGGACTAAAACCCTCCGGTTTATATAGGCACCGAAGAGGGTTAGGATTACACAGTAGTCGGTTACAATGGTAGGAGATCTACATATCCAGATCGCCAAGCTTGCCTTCCACGCCAAGGAAAGTCCCATCCGGACACGGACGAAGTCTTCAATCTTGTATCTTCATAGTCCAGAGTCCACCAAAGGTCATAGTCCGCTTATCCGGACACCCCCTAATCCGGGACTCCCTCAGTAGCCCCCGAACTAGGCTTCAATGACGACGAGTCCGGCGCGTAGATTGTCTTCGGCATTGCAAGGCGGGTTCTTCTCCAAATCATGTGTTCCTGTTGAATAGTGTCCGACCTCTCGTAAATATCGCGCTCCTTGGCTTCCACGCCCAATAATGGCCATCTTCCACGTGTTGAACGAATAAGAAAAGCCAGGGTATTTTTACATTTACCCCCTAGCTGCGCAAATGAGCTGCCTATATAAGATACGAGGATCTATATCAGAATCACACATTCTTCCCTTCATGAAGCTTTCATCAAGCGCATCTCGATGTAAATCCATTCCATCATGGGCCGATCGATGGCTCCTCCTCTCGCCCTCCCGGTCCTCACTGGAGATTGGGAGAGATGTCTCCGTCCCCAAGACAAATGTAGCTAGTGATGCTCCAAACCAAGGGATTTCTTCCCCAGCCTTCATGGTTCCGATTCGAGCCGGACTCGCCACCTATAAGGGCGGAAAACAAGCGGAGAGCGTCCCCAGTCCCTCCCAAGGAGAGTGGGTATGCCTTGTCCCTTATTTGATAAGAGGGCTCGTATTTCCAATTCATCCATTTCTCCGGGGGCTCCTGGAGTTCCATGGCCTCCAGTTGCACAACCTTACACCTGCCTCCATTCTGCATATTGCGGGCTTCGTGGCCCTCTTCGAGCAGTTTTTGGGCATCGAGGCTCATTTCGCGTTGTGGAAGAGGTTGTTCTGCCTCGTACCCCGTTCTCGGGAGGGGTCGATATATCAAGTGGGCGGAGCCGAACTATGGCGCATCACCGGGACCGGATATCTATCCGGAACCCGAAGAAGGCGTCCAAGACCGGCCTTGAATGGTTTTATATAGAAGATGTCCCCTGCCGGACCTGTTCGGATCGCCTCCGGAGTTCAGTAATGCTCCTTTGGAGAAACGCCTAAGTCAAGGCGTCCACGGAGCCCTCAGAGGGAAAATGACAGGGGGCGTCCTTTACACGATGAGCGAATAAGGTTGTTGGCTCATTCCGGACTGACCATGATCGGTCATGGCCACATGCATTATGCGGGGGTGCAGCCGCCCAAAGATAGAGGCCACCCCATGTTGGATTTCAACGGGGAGGATGATGCCACCCGCCATGGCCGTAAGGGGTCGGGATCGGTCGCCGATCTGATGAAGACCTTGTCCGCATTATACAAGGGAGAAGAGGAGGAATTTCTTCGCGTCAATCCACAGGACGAATTTTCTATGAACAATCCTCCAAGCTGGGTAAGAGGACATTTATTTTTGCCCATCCGATCCATATTCCCATAGTCAAGTATCTCATTTTGTGATTTCGACGCAGGAACTGCGCCAGGCCATAAAGGATATAAACAGCCTGCCTCCACAACCCGAAGATCCGGAAGGTTCCTCGATCCGGCCTCCCAAGAGGATCCGGACATATCGGTGGAGCTGATCGATGGGGTATTTCACCAATCGAGCATTGATAATGCCACAGTTGCCATTACGGCCGATTACCGGAATACTTCTAGCCTCACAGTGGCGAGACCGAAGCCCCAATACTTTGAGAATGATTCATCCGTGCTTATTTTTTATCACCGTATACCAACGGTGTTTTGCAGGGGAGCCCTTGAGGCGGAAGGTCAACTGCGGTGGCTAGCCAACAAGGGGCAAGACGCTCAAAGAGCTAAAAAGAAGTGCGGTCCGGATTGAAACGCCGCGCAACGGTATGGCGTGTCACCTTATTCCCAGTGTTTTATTCCGGAAGGCATACTAACGCCGTGCCCTCTTCAGAAAAAGAGCGCCACGGACTATATCCGGAGAGGTTGCCAATCGAGCCTCCGCCAGCCAGGCTCCAAAGACAGGCCCAGAAGCGGAGGCGAACACGAGGCGTGCGTCGGATGCTCCTCCGACAGAGGATGCCGACAGATTGTTCGCCACCAAATCCGAGGTGGAGAGTGCCATGAATCATAGGCGCCGCCGGACAATTCTTCGTGACACATGTTTCTCCCAAGAGGCATTGAACGCCTTCAATTCGGGTGGTGCGCACCTCCGTGCCGCTCAAGATGGTCTAGCCAGAGCCATGGAGCAGTATGTAAAAGACATGCGAGTGAGGAAATTTAACAGTTATATATGCCAGTAGCCCCCGAGACTTGAAATAGTTAGAATAACTAATTTAAGGATCATTTATTGTGCAGGATCTTACAGAAAAGAATACCCAACTGTCCCAGGAGCTTGAAGAGTGCAAAGCCCAACTTGAGGCCACACAAGCCGCGACAGGGGAAGCCAAAGAGATCCCCTCTGGTAATATACACTTTTAAAAGATAAGTATGTTGTGAAGTGTGGCGTGTGTATAAATCTGACAATAACATTGCAGAGATGGCGCCGGGTAGATCCGGACAAGCAACAGCTCTTGCGCCAAGTTAAAGGCCGGCGAGAACATGCTTACGAGGGTGAGGCAGAGAAAAATAATCTCAAGATGCCAACACCCGGTGGGTGAGGAACTAAAGATGTTCGTGCCCAGCTTTCTGACTCCGTTAAGGAGAATCGGCTTCGACGCGGTATTTTTAGTAAGTGCTTAAACGAACTTTGAAAAAAGAGTTCGGCGAGGAAGTCGACTAACAGAGTTATGTCTGTAGGTATGCTCACAGGCTGTCCTGCAGAGGAAATGCCCGGTTCTACGGGTGACCTTCTTCCCGAGCTCTTACAACTGCACGAACGAGTTCAGCAGGTGATGAAAGGCGTCGCCCAGGCCTTGCGGCCATCTGTATCCCTGCCCGAAGGCCTTGGGGAGCTTGCAGAGAGGCTCCAGGGAGCGCGGCGGCGCTTCCGATTATGGAAGATATCGGCCTGCCGTCAAGGCGCCAGGGAGGCTTGGGCCATGGTGAAGACGCGGTACACGAAGACTGACCCAAACCACATGGCCGAAGTCGGACCTGTGGGGCCCGATGGGAAGGAGATCCCTGTGAGCTTAGTGTACGACCAGGTAGAATTGGCCGCAAAGTATTCCCAGCAGGACTATAAACTAGACAGCCTGTTAGATGGCATTGAAGAGGAATACAACCAGTCAAGTTGACTATGTAATTTAAGGTGACATGTAAAATGCCTTCTAACCGGATTGTAGATCGTTTGTCATGGCGGACCTTTTCGCTTCAACCTCGGGACCCAGTAGTCCGGAGTGTGCCGAATACCCTCGCGGTTATATAAAAACCGGGGCATGCGTGGAGACCAGGTGTAGGGGTCATTAGTGCTTTATCAGACAAGTGCCCAACTAGTTATGTTATATTACATGGTTAGTAAGAAACATCTTCCGGGAGAATAGTTACGTTAGGGGTTCCTTTCCGTGGGAGGCATGCCCTAAAGTGCATGTCCGACCGCGAAAAAGCGAAAAACATCTGGGGCAGATAAATAAATAGGTAAGAAATCTTCTTTTAGTTCACCGACCGAATATTCTCTTAAGAACACTAGCTTTGGCTTCACCCGGTCGAGGTACACATCCGGTGACCCGGCAGTAATAATCGCAGAGGTGCTCCTTTACCACCTAGCCGAACAATCGGGAACGTAGGGGTAAGCAGTGAACCAGCAACCCAGCTTGGCCAAAACTTCACCATATCGATGCATATAATGGTGAATAAAAGGTACATGCGGAAGTGTGACACATGTATTGGGCATGAAGCCCTTATAAATAAGCTTCGTGAAAGAAGCCCCTGTGTACAATGAGCGCGGATAGCGCGTCAAGTGTAAAAGCTGAGCAATGCGCTAACGAGCCTTCAAAGGCTGGAAAAAAAGGAGGGAGAAGGAGAAAAATAGGAGACAGCTAAAGTGTAAAATATGGACAGAGGAAGGAGACGAACTCAGAATCCGGCGCTAGGCGTAGAATCTTCGGAGATGGGCTGCGTTCCATGGGTTCGGCTCAAGTTGGTTATCCGATGCATCTCGCAGACGGTACGCTCCACCGGTCAGGACTTGGTCGATGATAAAGGGACCTTCCCATTTGGGCTTGATTTTGTCCTTTTTCTTGTCCGGCAGGCGTAGAACTAGCTCGCCAACATTGTAAGTTTTGACCCGTACTTCTCTGCTTTGATATCTTCAAGCCTGCTGTTGATAGAATGCGGAACGGGCTTATTCTACGTCACCCTCCTCCTCCAAAACGACCAAACTGTCCTGCCGAACGAGCTCGGCTTCTCTTTATTCGTACATGCGCACGCGAGGTGAGTCATGAATTATGTCGCAGGGCAGAACTGCCTCTGCGCCATATACCATAAAGAATGGTGTGAATCCGGTTGTGCGATTCGGAGTGGTCCGCAGCCTCCAGAGTACGAAGTCGAGCTCCTCTACCCAGTGCGTGTTAGATTCCTTGAGGGACTGCACTAATCTGGGTTTGATGCCGCTCATAATTAGACCATTTGCTCGCTCGACTTGACCGTTAGTTTGAGGGTGATAGACTGAAGCGTAGTCGAGCTTGATGCCCATATTTTTGCACCAAAGTTTGACCTCGTCGGCCGTAAATTCGTGCCATTATCAGTGATGATGCTGTGGGGGACACCGTAACGGTGTACGACCCCTGATATGAAGTCTATCACCGGTCCGGATTCGCCGCCTTAATGTGCTTGGCCTCTATCCATTTGGTGAATTTATCCACCATGACCAGAGGGTATTTTTGCTTTTGGGTTCCCCTTTAAGGGTCCAACCATGTCAAGCCCCTGCACCGCCAAGGGCCAGTGATGGGTATAGTTTTGAGGGCGGTGTGTGGCATGTGGCTTTGATTAGCAAAGAGTCGGCATCCGACGCATCGTTGGACTAAGTCCCGAGCATGTGCCTGTGCCGTCGGCCAATAAAATCCTGTCTGGAAGGCCTTGCCTACAAGGGCCCGGGCTGCGGCGTGGTGCCCACGAGTCCGGCATGAATTTCAGCCGAAGATTCCGCCTTCCTCTTCGGAGATACACCTTTGAAGGACTCCGGTTGTGCTATTCTTATAAAGCTCTCCCTCATGGACCTTATAGGCTTTAGATCGCCGCACTATGCAGCGGGCCTCGTTTTGGTCCTCGGAAGTTCTCGCCTGGTTAGGTAGGCTAGGAATGGTTACATCCACGGGCAATGACTGCCATTATTACGTGGGCGAGGGTGTTATTTCATTGGCGTAACCACCAACCGTGTCGAGAATGTTCGATTGTGGGGCAGTGCGGTTGGGTCCGGGTTGTTATTTCCGGACACTCCCTCCCATAATACGGATGGCTTGAACAACCTCTCTAGGAAGATGTTGGGGGGGGGGAGGGGGACGGCATCACGCTTTGCGCCGATGCGTGCCAACACGTCTGCTGCCTGGTTGTTATCCCGGGCTATATGGTGAAATTCGAGCCCCTCAAACCGAGCTGACATTTTTAGGATGGCATTGCGATAAGCTACCATTTTCGGATCCTTGGCATCAAAGTCTCCATTTATTTGGGATATCGCGAGGTTCGAATCCCCGCACACCTCTAGGCGTTGAATGCCCATGGAGACTGCCATCCGGAGACCATGTAGAAGGGCCTCGTATTCGGCTGCGTTGTTGGAGTCCGTATACATTATCTGGAGTACGTATTGAACTGTATATCCAGTTGGGGACGTCGTAACGACGCCAGACTCCTGTGCCGACCAACATTTTGGAGCCGTCGAAGTGCATTATCCAGTTGGAATATGCGCCGTACTCTTTAGGGAGTTCGGCTTCGGTCCATTCGGCGACGAAGTCGGCCAAAACTTGTGACTTAATATCTCGCCATGGCTTATAGGTTATGTCAAACGTGAGGAGCTCAATGGCCCATTTTGCAATCCGGCCCGTAGCTTCGCGGTTGTTTATAATGTCGTTAAGAGGTACTCCGGAGGCTACTGTTATCGAACACTCTTGAAAGTAGTGTCGTAGCTTCCGGGATGCCATAAACACCGCGTACGCTATATTTTGATAATGCGGGTACCGTGACTTGCATGGAGTTAGGACAGTGGACACGTAGTAAACTGGTTTTTGAAGGGGGAACTTGTGCTCATTCGCTTCTCGCTCGACAACGAAATCGCGCTTACAACTTGATGAGTTGCCGCGATATATAATAGCATTGGTTCGCCCATGTTGGGCGCGGCCAGACCGGGTTTGTTGCCAATATGGCTTTTATTTCTTTGAGTCCGGCCGTGGCGGCATCCGGCCCACTCAAGTGTTCGGTGCTTGATGGAGGCGATAAAGGGGTAATGCCTTTTCTCCCAAACAGAGATAAAGCGGCTTAGAGCCGCCACGCATCCAAATAATTTTTGTATTTGTTTGAGGTCTTTTGGGATATCCAATTGTGACAGAGCTCGGATCTTGGCTGGGTTTGCTTCAATTCCTCTACCGGATACAATGAAGCCCAAGAGCTTTTCCTACCGGGTACAATCAAAACGCATTTTTCCGGGTTGAGCTTGATGTCATATGTTGGAGATTATCGAATGTGATCCTCAAGTCGTCTACTAGTGTTTCGACATGCTTGCTTTTGACGACCACATCGCCTCACGTATGCCTCCACTGTTTTGTCGATCTGGTTTGCCGACATGTCTCGAATCATGCGCCGATATGTTGCGCCGGCATTTTTGAGCCCGAAGGGCATTGTGTTGAAGCAGAATGGGCCGTATGGAGTGATGAATGCCATTGAGGCTTGGTCAGGCTCTGCCATCTTAATTTGGTGGTAGCCGGAGTATGCGTCGAGGAAGCACAATGAATCGTGTCCTGCGGTAGCATCGATAATTTGATCGATGCGGGGAGGAAGGGATCCTTTGGGCAAGCCTTGTTGAGGTCCTTGAAATCAACGCATAGGCGCCAGATTTGTCCTTCTTTGGTACCATCACCGGGTTTGCTAGCCATCCGGATGTTTTATATCTCCGATGAATCCGGCCTCCAATAGTTTGGCTAGCTCCTCTCCCATGGCCTTTGTCTCTTGGGTTCAAACGCCAAGAGCCTGTTTGGTGGCTTGAATCCTTTTAGGATGTTTAGGCTCGCTCGGCCGGCCCGGTGTGGGATTCTGGCATGTCCGAAGGGTGCTGTGCAAAAATGTCCCAATTTTCGCGTAGGAATTCTCTTAGTGCGGCGTCTACATCAGGATTTAATTGTGCCCGATGGAGGCCGTTTTGTAGGGTCCGTTGGATGGACTTGTAATTTGACTATTTAAATCGCGGTTTAAAGGAGGTGGACTTGGATCTCTTATCGAGTATCACATCGTCCCTATTCACCGTGGAGCGCAGGCCAGGAGTTCCTCGGCCGCTAGGGCTTCAGATAGTGCCTCAAGGGCGGTCGACATCTTATTTTCGGCGCGGAGTGCTATGTCCGGGTCACTAGCAAGAGTGATGATTCCGTTGGGCCCGGGCATTTTGAGCTTCATGTACCCATAATGGGGTATAGCTTGAAAAATTGTGAATGCCTCTCGCCCTAATAGAGCATGGTATCCGGCTTTCGAGCAGGGGCCACTTGGAACGTGACCTCCTCGGGCTGTAATTATCCGTGCGTCAACACCACATCCAAAGTGTGATTTTTCCTCAGACAAAGATGCTTCCCGACCGGGATTATTCCTCTAAAGGTTGTGCCGCTTCGCTCAATGCGGCTCCAGTCTATTTCCATTTTTCGGAGGGTTTCCTCATAAATGAGGTTCAGTCACTGCCACCGTCCATGAGTACCTTGGTAAGGCGAAAGCCGCCCACTATCGGACCGAGGACCAATGCGGCCGGTGCTCGGGCTGTTCGAATTTAGGTTAAATCCTTTGGCAAAGGTAATAGCCGTGTCCTCCATGGGTTTATTGTTGCTACTTGGTAGACTTGGCAAGGCTACGGAGTGTTCGTTCGCATATTATTTGATGCGAAAGTCTCAAGACTGTTAATACCCGTCTTGGTATCCCTGGGCTGGTGCTCTAGAGCTAGAATCTCTTCGCCACTTTTGGCCCCCTGTCGTAGTATCCAACATGCTCTAAGGCTATGAGTTGGAGTGGCGCTCTCTGTACTATGAATTTTACAGGGTCCATTGAGCCATCCCTCCAGTACGGCTCCATGCCCTATAGAGGGTTTTTGCTTTCTCGTATTTAACCCAGGTGCCTGGCGATGATGCACCCTTTTATTTCGGACTGGGGTTGTATTCAAGGCCGGATTGTCCCAAAATCTTGCTTCGGTTTTCCAGGCGCTTTCGATCGCACAATACTTTCGTACTATGGACGCCAAGTCGGCAAAGCGCGTAATGTCACGGCGACTTATAGCGTTGAGGATCCCGTTGTCCATGCAATTATTGCAGAAGAATGAGATCGCGTCCTCCTCGCGGCAGTCCTTTATCCTGTCCATAACCAGGAGGAATCGCCCGATAATGGTGTAATCGTCATGCGGGCTCTTGCCGAATTTGAGATAGGTCGCTTATGTTTGGGTGGGCGGGTGGAATTAAATCCGGAACCTCGCCCGATCTGAGACTTAAGGGCCAAGGAGCTTCCGAACTTGGAAGCTTGGATTCTTGGATGTTGTCCAATGACTCTAGCCCGCTGCCTGACTTTAGGTTCAGGGCTTGACTGAAGTCCTCTCCTTCGCGGGAATCCGGCATGGAGGGATCGGGAATCCGGACGTAGCTAGTCCTTAAGATAGAAGAAGGGTCGCCGTATTGTTCCTCTACCACAGCAACGTGGTGGGTAACACGGGAGAGTTAATCTCTCTCGGATCAGGTTTAGGCCCAATCTGATCATAGTCCTGAAGCGACTCCTGAGGCGGTGATGCGATCCAAGAGCTCGTTTAAGGAAGAGAGCTCCATCGGATCTAACTGCTCGGCGAGTTCCGAGTTAACGTGAAGATTGCTTTCGATGACCCGAGAATTCATCGTCGGCGCGGCGGCCGAACAGGCGGTCATAAGAAAGCCGCCTAGCCGGAGAGTTTGGCCGACAGCCAAAGCTTCTTTAGCAACAGTGCTGTCTTTAAAGACGGGATGAAGCATCCTTCCTGACGGCTACGACATAGAGGAACTCTCAATGAAAGCACCAATGTCGGTCTCAAAACCGGCGGATCTCGGGTAGGGGGTCCCAAACTGTGCATCTAGGCGGATGGTAACAAGAGACAAGGGACACGATGTTTTTACCTGTGTTCGGGCCCTCTCGATGGAGGTAAAACCCTACTCTCGCTTGATTAATATTGATGATATGGGTAGTACAAGAGTAGATCTACCACGAGATCGTAGAGGCTAAACCCTAGAAGCTAGCCTATGGTACGATTGTTGTTCGATCCTACGGACTAAAACCCTCTGGTTTATATAGGCACCGAAGAGGGTTAGGGTTACATAGAGTCGGTTACAATGGTAGGAGATCTACATATCCGTATCGCCAAGCTTGCCTTCCACGCCAAGGAAAGTCCCATCCGGACATGGGACGGAGTCTTCAATCTTGTATCTTCATAGTCCAGGAGTCCGGCCAAAGGTCATAGTACAGCTATCCGGACACCCCCTAATCCGGGACTTCCTCAGTGAGAACATTGTATTGAGATCCAAAAGGAGAGAAGAAGCCATCTAGCTACTAGCTATGGACCCGAAGGTCTGAAGTAAACTACTCACACTTCATCGGAGGGGCTATGGTGTTGATGTAGAAGCCCTCCATGGTGGATGCCCCCTCTGGCGGAGCTCCGAAACAGGCCCCAAGATGGGATCTCGTGGATACAGGAAGGTATGGTGGTGGAATTAGGTTTTTTTCTCCTCCTTCTGATCATTTGGGGATACGTAGGTATATATAGGAGGAAGGAGTACGTCGGTGGAGCATCAGGGGGCCCACGAGGCAGGGGGGCGCGCCTAGGGGGGGCGCCCTCCACCCTCGTGACCGCCTCTGGCACTTCTTGGACTAGGGTCCAAGTCTCCTGGATCACGTTCGGTGAGAAAATCACGTTCCCAAAGGTTTCATTCCGTTTGGACTCCGTTTGATATTTCGTTTCTTCGAAACACTGAAATAGGCAAAAACAAGCACTGGGCTGGGCCTTCGGTTAATAGGTTAGTCCCAAAAGTAATATAAAAGTGGAAAATAAAGCCCAATATAGTCCAAAACAGTAGATAAAGTAGCATGGAGCAATCAAAAATTATAGATACGTTTGAGACGTAGCATCTGTTCCGCAGCGGCGGCCTTAGCCCTGATGGAGGCCGCCCACGCCCAGCTCCTGGCGGTCACCGCACAAATCGAACGAAGCTTCTTCGACAACGGTTGGCAACCCATGGCCGAAGAGCTGGCAATCGCCGAGAGCGTTCGAGCAGCCGTCTGTTGCTCCGCCGCATACCTTGCGACAACGGAGCCTGTCCAAGCCTAGATCGCGTCCGCCCATGCCTAGCTCGTGGCGGCCTTTTCCAAAGAGATGGCGGACGCAGATGGCGAGATTCTTGCCGAGTATGGTGTGATGGATGCCATGGAGCCCCTTCCCTAGGAGACCGTCGGGCGCGAGCTGGACATGAAGGCGGCAGCGGAGATTGATGAGCACCAGCCGTAGTATTACTCTTTGTTTTGTTTCATTAAGAGCGCCGGTCTTTAATTTATTAGAGTAATGTTTAGGTCAACTAGCTCTGTTTAATTGCTGAACTTGCTCGATTAAGAAGTGTGGGTGTGCTGTAGTCTCCATTGTGTACCCAAATTATGCAATGACGTGGATGACCACTATAACCACGCAAATTCGAACCAAAATTTTTGACGTTCAAACTCATCACACACGGGTCAAGCTATTTGAATCGTTTTTTATGTCCACATATCGTACACAGCTTTGAATAAGGGACCATGTCTGATGACACTTTGCGCGCCAATTTTTTCACTGAAGCGATTCCAAATTTTCGGCTTCCGCGGAAATATCTACCTTCCCGCCCCCTCCCCCTTACCAAAAGCCACATTTGCCCTCTTTCTGCCTTCCTGTCCAAGTTGAAACCTTGACTCCTTGCTTGCAGCGTCGCCTCCTCGTCAGCGACCCTCCTTCACGCTGCTCGGCCTCCTCTATCAAGGCAGGTAATCCACACCCGACCCCCATCCTCCTCCTCCTTCCACATCCCACATGCCCCGACCGCCGGCGCGAGCGCGACACCTTCCATCCAAATCACCGACCTGAAAGAACATGCGGTGCCCCCATGTTTGGTTTTGGTAATTGATGACAATCTCTATGGACTAATGGTTGCCTTGAGTCATATTTGAAGGTTTTGTCCATAGGCTTTTCTTGGAGTACATGTGTTGGTTTCAAGGAGAGTTTGCCTTGACCAAGGTGCTATTAAGGAATTATCCAAAGATTGGTCATGTGAGAGTTGAGCTTACTGCAAGCATGTCTTGAAAAAGAAGATTGTGTGATCATTCATGCTTATCTTCAAGACATCATCCAAATGAAGAGAGTTGAAAAGATTCAAGGTTGATCAAGACTAAGTCAAGAGTGAATCAAGTTGATCAACTCACAAAGCGTAGAAGATGTATCAAGAGGGATTAAGTGATCCCATGGTATGGTAAGCATTGTCCATTGCAAATTGTGTACTAACCCATGGTCTATGTGAGAGTTCTATGTGGGGTTAGGTACGTGTCCATGGGCTTGCATCAAGAGGAAGATATCACTCAACCCATGGAGAGGATGACATTAAGTGGTGATCGTCATCAAGATTGCCGTGTGCAAGTTCAAGTGGAGCATGACGAAGAGATCAAGTGCTTGTAGCTTGTCAGTCCATTATGGTGTCAATGGACTTGTGAAGATGTGCCAAAGAGTGGCTCACCCATAGTGGAGTATGGGGAGCAATCAACTAGTCTTCATCGAGCGAATACAATCAAGAAAGGTGGTCCAACTTGAGGGAGTCAAGATCGTCATCATCTAGCTCAAGTGGACTTCGTGCAAGGCAAAGGTTTGCCCTTGATAGGTTTTATATTTTACCGGTCTCATGGTGATAGTTTGGAGACCGGGTTATAGGATCGATAGCCGTACTATCAAGGGGGGCTCTCAAGTGAGTAGCTTGATCGTATCATTCGTCGAGAGCTCAAACCTTCGCATCCTTGCATCATGTTTCTTGGTTCTTGTTTGGTTCTCTTTGTGAGTCTTAGAGCTTATGGCCATCTTGATGACAAGCTTGAGTTCATCGAAAACGGAGTTTGCATGCGTCCTCTATGATGTTTTCGGTGTTGGAGGTTTTACCGGTCTTATCCGAGGAAGGGTTCTCACCATTTTATTTTGGGCCTTTTCTCATTTGCTTATTATTGGTATTTATATCAAGATTGTGTTAGCCCTTGTCGCTAGCTTTCCAAAAAACTTGGTTTCTCAGTACTACCGTGACTATTTCCGTGGCTACTTCCCCTCGGGACCAAAAACTCATCACAAGTCCAGCGGTGGTAGGCACGGATGTAATTTTTTAGTACCGCTCGCAAGCAGTAGTACCGCTACCCCTAGCGGTAGTACCGTGAGGTCAAGCGGTACTACCGCTCCAACGGTTCTTCTGGCCTTTTTGCCTCCTCGTTGTTGTGTTTCAAAGGGCTACTACCGCCCTAGCGGTAGTATCACTCGGTGCGGGCTGTGAGCATAACGGTGGGGATTTTCCCCACCAATAAAAGGGGGTCTTCTTCCCCAATGAACCCTATCCTTTGAGCTCGTGTTCTTCCCCCATTGTTGACCTTCTTCAAGCTTGCTAACTCTCAATCCCTCCAATGATTCTTGCTAGTTCTTGAGGGAAAAGAGAAAGGAGATCTAGATCCACGTTTCCACCAATCACTTTCTCCTCTAAGTGAGGGGAACCCCTTGGATCTAGATCTTGGAGTTCTTCGTGTTCTTCTTTCGTTCTTCCTCTCATTTTCCTTAATGCTCATTAGTTGCTTTGGTGGGATTTGGGAGAGAAGGACTTGGGCACTCCGTGTGCCCTTGCCATTGCATTTGGTGCATCGGTTTGAGTTCTCCACGGTGATACGTGGAAGTGAAGTTTGAGAAGCTTATTACTCTTGGGTGTTTGGGCACCCTAGAGCTTGTTCCTCTTGGGTGCCTTGGCACCCTAGACGGTTGGTGGTGTTCGAGCTCAATCATTGTGGTGTAAAGCTCCGGGCAAGCGTCGGGGTCTCCAATTAGGTTGTGGAGACCGCCCCGAGCAATTTGACGTGTACCGGTGACCGCCCCCAAGGGTTGCCAAAGTGTACGGGTTCTGTGACCGCCCCCAAGGGTTGCCATTTTTACGGGTTCGGTGACCGCCCTCAAGGGTCCCTTAGTGGAATCACGGCATCTTGCATTGTGCGAGGGTGTGAGGAGATTATGGTGGCCCTAGTGGCTTCTTGGGGAGCATTGTGCCTCCACACCGCTCCAAACGGAGATTAGCATCCGCAAGGGTGTGAACTTCGGGATACATCGTCGTCTCTGCGTGTTTCAGTTATCTCTTACCCGAGCTCTTTACTTATGCACTTTACTTTATGATAGCCATATTGTTCTTTGTCATATATCTTGCTATCACTTAGTTGTTTATCTTGCTTAGCATAAGTTGTTGGTGCACATAGGTGATCCTAGTTGTTGTAGGTTTTGTGCTTGACAAATTAACCGCTAGGTTTATTCCGCATTTGTTCAAGCCTAAACCGTAATTATTTTAAAGCGCCTATTCACCCTCCCTCTAGGCGACATCCATGATCTTTCAATTGGTATCAGAGCCTCGTCTCTCTTTGTTAGGCTTAACCGCCTAGAGAGTAAAGATGTCGACTAGGGGATTAGGATTCTCTCACACTCTTAGTTTCGATGGCACAAATTTTGATGTTTGGGTAATTCACATGCTTAATCTCTTTAGGGTCATGGGCCCAAATTTAGAGCGAATTGTAGATATGGGTTTTTCTCCTCCAAAAGATCCCCAAAGATTATCTTTAGAGGATGAGAAAAACTCTTATCTCAATGCTCAAGCTTCTAATGTGCTTTTCGATGCTTTGAGCAATGTAGTTATATTTCAACTCATGCCTTTCCGGGATGCTCATGAGTTGTGGACAAAGCTTCAAGATAAATATGGCGTGTCCAAGTATTGTGGGGATGATTGTTCTCCCTCCACCTCCGGCCGTGTTGTGTTCTCAACTTCTTCTACTTCACGTACATGTGGTTTGCCACAAGGTAATGACATGGTGAGTAGTGGTGTTCATTGCAATGATGATAGTGGGCTTAGTTTTGATAATCCTTCATCACTTTCTTGTTGCGATGCTTCATCTTTGGACTCTAGCACTTCGAGCACTTCAAATGTTTCACATGCTTGTGTTGATAGTCCTTGCATATCATGTACAAATTGCTTGACTAAATCTCATGATGATATGCTTGCTATGTCTTGTTGCCATGATAAAAATGCATGTATTTCCTCGAGTTGTTGTGCTAACAATGTAGAGGAAACCCAACACTCCATGGAACAAGATATGGTCTTGAATGGTGCTTCAAGGGATCCCACATCATCATCTATTGCCTTTTGCCTTATGGCCAAGGCTTCAAAGGTATCTCCCACTTTGAATCCCAATATATCTTGTGATAATATTGATGATGGCAAGAGTGATGATGATGTCGATTATGATGAAGAGAATGATGATGTTGCCTCCTTAAAGGTTAAGGGGGAAATAATTTTAAAACTCTTCTTAAGAATAAAATTGCTCGTTCCAACTTCATGGAAATCATGTCTATTGCTATTGAGGGCAAGAAATATATTGATGAGTTGGAATCTCGTCTTGAGGAGCATGAGGTCACCATTGATAAAATGGAAGGTCATGAGCGTGATTACGCTAATGAGATTGCGGACCTCTCTCAAGCTCTTGAACTTGAACAAACCACCAAGGAATCTCTTGAGGAGACTTTTGCTCTAGAGTTATCTAGAGTGAAGGAATCTCATGATAGAGCTCTTGAGGTGGCCGATGTTTTTGGAACTAAAAATGCTAAGCTTGAAGTTGCTCATGCTAGACTCCCTGAGGATTTTGAGCACCTCGAAAATGGCTCAAGGGTCATCAAGGGTGAGCTCATCAAACTCACCGAGTCTCATGCTCAACTCGAAGCTTCTTATTTAAAAGAGCTTGCCAAGTTGCCTTTTCCTCTTGTTAATGATGATGCTTGTGCTACTAACTCTATTTCTTGTGAAGCATCCATTTTAAAGGAGAACATTGAGCTACGGGATCAACTTGAGTTGCTATCTAGCAATTATGGGAAATTGGAAGAAAGCCATGAAAAGCTCTCAAGCTCTCATGATGATCTTCTAGTATCCCATAATGTGCTAAAGATAGCTCACGAGGCCATGATTGCTAAGGTAATATCTAGTGAGCCTCATGTGGACACTAGCACTACTTTTAGTCAAAATGCTATATTGCCTTGTGCTAGTCCTCGCGATTCATCCATGCATAACGTTGGTACATCTTGTGATGAATTTCTTTCCTTGCCTTGTTGCTCTAACGATGAAGCTTATACTTCCTCTAGTGCTTGTGATGATACTAACCATGTAGAGGAAATCAAAGAGCTCAAGGCCCAAGTCACTTCTTTGAAGAAAGATTTGGAAAAGTGTCATGAAGGGAAGGCCACACTCAACAATATCTTGAGTGTACAAAAATCCCCCAATGACAAAGGTGGACTTGGATTCAACTCCAATAAGAAGAAGAAGTCCAAAATTAACAACAAGAAGGGCCAAAAACAAGTCAAGAGTTCGGCCAAGATTATTTGCTTCAAGTGCAAAATTGAAGGGCATCATGTTAGATCTTGCCCATTGAAGAAGAAGCCCATTAGTGTCAAGCAACATGGGAAGCGTCCACAAGTTCACTCTAATGCTCAACCTCAAGTTGAAGAAAGGCCTCTTCCCAAGAAAACTCAAGCTAATGCTTCTCAAGTTGAGAAATCAAGTGAGAAGAAAGTGAAGAGTAGACGTTGCTACCTATGTCGTGAGAACGGCCACCTCGCTTCTTCATGCACTAGTGATAACTTATCTAACCCAATTATTATTGATGATATCTATTCTCTTGGGAAGTATAAGGTTGGCAATGTGTTTGCCAAAGTTGTTGGTACTCAAAGTGGTGTCAAGAAGAGAACCATTTGGGTAGCCAAGCCTATTGTGACTAACCTCTTAGGACCCAACTTGGTTGGGGACCAACAAGCTCAAACTTGATCAATAGGTGTTGTTGGAGGTCATTGGAGACTTGGCTACATTATGAAGAATTAAGGGGACTTCATCATTCTTATTGTCTCAAGCCAAATCAATTGAATCATCAAGTTTATATCTTATATCCAATGTGCCTCCTTGCAGTAACTTGTACTTAAATTGCTTACATTGAAAGTTACTTGCCCCCTTTGCTTGTTTTGGTTTTGTTCCTTGCATGTGGTTGTATATGATCGTGTCTCCAATTTGCTTATCTTGAGTAATCAAGTTCGTGTGTGTTGGTTTGCACATCATGTACGTGTGTTTCATGCATTGAGCCTTTTGCATCTTGTTCATTTCTTAGTTGGCTCTTGTGAGAGATTAATGGAATATCCCATTATGGGGGAGTGATGTGCTTTGTGCACCTCACAATCCTATATATGCATGTACATGAGTAATACCATCTAGTATTGATATTTCAATATTATCTAGTCGCTATGTGGTATGTCTTCTCATGAGAAATTCAAATTCTAAATTGTCCATTAATTATCTCTTGTTGGATCTTATTTTGCCTCTTGTTTATCTTTAATTGGTATCACATTATGGGGGAGTAATATGCTATGTGTATATTACTAGCCTAGAAAATGTGTACATTTGAGATATTGTCACCTAGAATTGATATTGTAAATTATCTTGTTCCTAGGTGGCATGTTAGCTCTACAAGTTGCAATTTGCTTTTTGTTTGGTGTGAAGATGATGTCGGATATCCTTGCTATCTACCAACTGGAATCATTTCCGAATACTTCTTGTCTTTTGACAATTGGTACTCACTTATGTGTGGTAGAAATTTTTGATCATCTCTACATTGGCCTTTGCTTTTATTTGCCTTATCTCTTGCCCAGGATTGTATCAACTCCCTTTGTCTCCATACCACTTGTGGATCTTGTTATTTTCTTGATCTTGTCTAGTGTTTTCTAGATATAGTGAAAGTGGTGATCCCACCTTGTGCATTTTGTATTCAAATGCAAATTCTCTATAATGCACTAGTCTTGGGGGAGCTATCCTATTTTCTATAAGACACTCATCTTGCGATCCTTATCAAGTGTGTGTTGGTGGAAGGCAAGCCATTTTATTTTTGGTACTTTGTGCCATCATGAAACTTTGTATATAGCTTGGTTGGAACCATCCTCTCTTTTGGGAGTTTGATATCTTTTTTTAATGTGTATCAACCGATATCTCATTCCTCGATGTATCTTTTATGGATATCCTCCAAGTGATGATTTATTCATTTGGTATCTTTTCTTCACTTGTTTTTTTCGTTGTCATTTGGTATCGGTTCTTGAAAGTCTTGAGCATGCATATTAATTTGATGTAGTATTTTTAGCATGCTTTCTTTCTTGGACCCAATATATAGGGGAAACTCCACCAAGTCTCAAATTGGATGAGATGTGCATGAAATTCATTTTCATATCTATATGCACATATTTATGTGGAGGTTGTCCTATGTATTGTTGGTTCTCTAACTCTTTGGTCCAATGAGTTTGGGTACCATTTTGTTTGTGTTGTTGTTCTAGGAACAATTGGAGATGCATTGGATGCTCGGCTCACTCACAAGGAAGGTGGTGTCATCATGTGCTAATTGGAGTCAAGCTAGGATGATCAATGAACTACTACCTACCTTTAATTGGTATCCACTACCTCCTTCCAATGATATCTCGGCAACAAGTATCTCTTCATGCATTCTTTTCTAGCATTCAACCTTGTGTAGGTTGCATCTTAGAATGATTTTCATTCCATCTTGTGATACTTGTTTCCTTTCTCAAAGCATCTCAACGATGATCTCATGTTGCTAGTTGTGATGTCTTTGATGGGTGTGTGGTAAGAAATCATTTATATACTATAAGACCATATCTAGCCATGTGCTATGCTTCCAAGCAAATATCTTATTGGTATATCTATGACTTCCTTTTGGATATCTTGTTCCTTCATGTTGTAACTATTTCAGGTGTACATCCTTCTTTGTAGATATATATATCATCATGATTTCATCTACCTAGAACCTTATACACTTGAGAGAAGTTGCATATCTGATTGATATCCCCTTCTTTCGCGTCCACCTTTTCTTTCTTGTATTATTTCTTTGGTGGCTCCTTGAAGGTGTGTGTCTTGAGTGCGGATCTTATATCGTTGCATCTTGATGCACTCTTTTGTGGTGAAGATCATTTTCCTCATGCTTGTCTTGACAAAGCTTGCCATTTAATTGGTATCCCTCATCTTGATGAGGCTTTCATTTTCTATCTTCACCATGGGTTGTCACAAGCTTGGTTAATATTTCTCTTTTTAGTGAGCTTGTGAATCCATTTGCTTGGTGTGTGTGAGAAGGACATGTCATGCACCTTGTATCTCAACTATTAAAGACTATGTTGATGCTTAATGCTCATCCTTATATTAGTCTTCTCAAGTGCTTTGCCATGACTCACAAACATCTTTTTGGTTGAACCTATTTCCAAGTTGCCTCTTTTATATGTTGCTCAACTATTTGTTTTTTTGGAAGTGCTAGGCTTTGTTTCCTACATGCTCACTTGCACTTGTTGTGAGTTTCTATTGATTTTTGGGGAGTGATGATCCTATTTTGTGCACTTGGTATCCTAATGCAAATATTCTAAGGAGTGCACAAATCATGGGGAGCTTCACTAGTGTCTTTTAGAACGCTTCGTTGGTCTCTTGCACTTGTCTTGAGGTTCTATTGATCTTGGGGGAGTGAAATCCTATTTTGTGCTCATTGTATGCAATTGCAAAACTAAATTGTGCACAAAACAAGGGGAGCTTCTCTAGTTTCTCTAGAACACACCTTTGCTCATATCATAATATCTTTTATTCATGTGGCATGTAGGATCTTTAGTCTAGTTGTTTCAATTGGTATCTTTTGATAGCTTGCTTCAATTGGTATCGTTTGATTGCCTGAGTGCTTGTTTCTCTCTTTGTTATGCCTTTGTGCATATCATTCTTTTGGCAATCTTTGGGCCTCAATATAGTTTGTCTTCCTCCAAGTATTTACCGTTGGAAATGTGTATTGCATTCCACTCTCAAGTTGAGAAATACACAATTTATGGAGGAACACAAGTTATATTGGCCTTCTAAGCCTTTCGCCCATTTTGGCAATCGATGCCAATGGGGGAGAAGTTTCAGAGAGTTTTGTGGGGAAGTTTAGAGAGTCATCTCTTCTTGCTTTGGTTTTGTTCCTAAGCTTTTGCATCTCATATGCATACATTATTGTTGCATGGTATGGTGATGCATAATTCCTTATATAAACTCTCTTGAAAGTGATTGTCATCAATTACCAAAATGGGGGAGATTGAAAGAACATGCGGTGCCCCCATGTTTGGTTTTGGTAATTGATGACAATCTCTATGGACTAATGGTTGCCTTGAGTCATATTTGAAGGTTTTGTCCATAGGCTTTTCTTGGAGTACATGTGTTGGTTTCAAGGAGAGTTTATGTTGACCAAGGTGCTATTAAGGAATTATCCAAAGATTGGTCATGTGAGAGTTGAGCTTATTGCAAGCATGTCTTGAAAAAGAAGATTGTGTGATCATTCATGCTTATCTTCAAGACATCATCCAAATGAAGAGAGTTGAAAAGATTCAAGGTTGATCAAGACTAAGTCAAGAGTGAATCAAGTTGATCAACTCACAAAGCGTAGAAGATGTATCAAGAGGGATCAAGTGATCCCATGGTATGGTAAGCATTGTCCATTGCACATTGCGTACTAACCCATGGTCTATGTGATAGTTCTATGTGGGGTTAGGTACGTCTCCATGGGCTTGCGTCAAGAGGAAGATATCACTCAACCCATGGAGAGGATGACATTAAGTGGTGATCGTCATCAAGATTCCCGTGTGCAAGTTCAAGTGGAGCATGACAAAGAGATCAAGTGCTTGTAGCTTGCCGTCCATTATGGTGTCAATGGACTTGTGAAGATGTGCCAAAGAGTGGCTCACCCATAGTGGAGTATGGGGGAGCAATCAACTAGTCTTCATCGAGCGAATGCAATCAAGAAAGGTGGTCCAACTTGAGGGAGTCAAGATCGTCATCATCTAGCTCAAGTGGACTTCGTGCAAGGCAAAGGTTTGCCCTTGATAGGTTTTATATTTTACCGGTCTCATGGTGATAGTTTGGAGACCGGGTTATAGGATCGATAGCCGAACTATCAAAGGGGACTCTCAAGTGAGTAGCTTGATAGGTTCGTCGAGATCTCAAACCATTGCATCCTTGCATCATGTGGTTCTTATTTGGTTCTCTTTGTGAGTCTTGATGACAAGCTTGAGTTCATCGAAAACGGAGTTTGCATGCGTCCTCTATGATGTTTTCGGTGTTGGAGGTTTTACCGGTCTTATCCGAGGAAGGGTTCTCATCATTTTTTTGGGCCTTTTCTCATTTGCTTATTATTGGTATTTCTATCAAGATTGTGTTAGCCCTTGTCGCTAGCTTTCCAACAAACTTGGTTTCGTCGAATTCGGAGTCCGTTTGCAGAAGTTGTGTCAGTGTGTCCTTAAAAGGGGCTGCTGCGGATGTAACTTTTTAGTACCGCTCTTGGGAGCGGTACTACCGATTGGAGCAGTACTGTCGCGACTACTTCCGTTGCTACTTCCGCTCGGGACCAAAATTCGTCACAAGTCCAGCGGTGGTAGGCACGGATGTAATTTTTTAGTACCGCTCGCAAGCAGTAGTACCGCTACCCTTAGCAGTAGTACCGCTACCCCTAGAGGTAGTACCGTGAGGTCAAGAGGTACTACCGCTCCGACGGTTCTTCTGGCCTTTTTGCCTCCTCGCTGTTGTGTTTCAAAGGGCTACTACCGCCCTAGCGGTAGTACCGCTCCTTGGAGCGATAGTACCGCTCGGTGCGGGCTGTGAGCATAACGGCTGGGATTTTCCCCACCTATAAAAGGGGGTCTTCTTCCCCAATGAACCCTATCCTTTGAGCTCATGTTCTTCCCCCATTGTTGACCTTCTTCGAGCTTGCTAACTCTCAATCCCTCCAATGATTCTTGCTAGTCCTTGAGGGAAAATAGAGAGGAGATATAGATCCACGTTTCCATCAATCACTTTCTCCTGTAAGTGAGGGGAACCCCTTGGATCTAGATCTTGGAGTTCTTCGTGTTCTTCTTTCGTTCTTCCTCTCATTTTCCTCCCTAGCATTAGTTGCTTTGGTGGGATTTGGGAGAGAAGGACTTGGGCACTCCATGTGCCCTTGCCATTGCATTTGGTGCATCGGTTTGAGTTCTCCACGGTGATACGTGGAAGTGAAGTTTGAGAAGCTTATTACTCTTGGGTGTTTGGGCATCCTAGAGCTTGTTCCTCTTAGGTGCCTTGGCGCCCTAGACGGTTGGTGGTGTTCGGAGCTCAATCATTGTGGTGTATAGCTCCGGGCAAGCGTCGAGGTCTCCAATTAGGTTGTGGAGATCGCCCCGAGAAATTTGACGGGTACCGGTGACCGCCCCAAGGGTTGCCAAAGTGTACGGGTTCAATGAACGCCCCCCCAAGGGTTGCCATTTGTACGGGTTCGGCGACCGCCCTCAAGGGTCCCTTAGTGGAATCACGGCATCTTGCATTGTGCGAGGGCGTGAGGAGATTACGGTGGCCCTAGTGGCTTCTTGGGGAGCATTGTGCCTCCACCGCTCCAAACGGAGATTAGCATCCGCAAGGGTGTGAACTTCGGGATACATCGTCGTCTCTGCGTGTCTCGGTTATCTCTTACCCGAGCTCTTTACTTATGCACTTTACTTTATGATAGCCATATTGTTCTTTGTCATATATCTTGCTATCACTTAGTTGTTTATCTTGCTTAGCATAAGTTGTTCCTGCACATAAGTGAGCCTAGTTGTTGTAGGTTTTGTGCTTGACAAATTAACCGCTAGGTTTATTCCGCATTTGCAAGCCTAAACCGTAATTATTTTAAAGCGCCTATTCACCCCCCTCTAGGCGACATCCACGATCTTTCACGACCCCTCCACCAAATAAGTGCTGGCCTAAGCCATGGTGCACGCAGTATAGCCAGGACCTCAAGGAGCATTTGGCAGCGGAGAAGCAAATCGCAGCCGCACGTGCGGATGAGGTCGCGATGGCTGCCATTCATGCCGACCCCAGATCTTGAAGGAGCACCTTGCCATTTGCTAGCTACGCTGGTTAAGCATGCTCGGTTTATCCGCTATGCAGTTGCTCCTGCCTTTCCTTCACAAATTCTAGTGAATTGTGCTATCTAATTTTACCATGCAATCTGTTTCTCTAGTGTATATGTTCTATATGTCGCAAAGTGTGGTGCTCACTTATTAACTGCTTTTGTTAATTAGTTGTCGTCTTGATTAACTGCTTTGGTTCAATTCTGCAAATGTGATGTTCAATTCTTCAGGGCTGCAATTTTGTATTGTCTTCCATGTGAGAAATAAATCGAATTTATCTTTACAAAATTGTGGGTGCATTCTGTTATTGTATACCATGTGAGGAATAAATTGAATTTGGCTGTAGTAAATACATGAGAAACAAATACAATTGCTATAATTGGTTGTAGTTAACTGTTTGGTTAAATGTCTGATCTTCTATTAGGAGTACGTTATATTGTGCAATGTGGTGCTCAGTTAATGTTTGGTTCAATTGTTGTGGTGTTTAGTTAACTGCTTGGTTCAATTCTGCAATGTGATGTCCAATTGTCGTGGGTAGAATTTTGTATTGTTGTGCATGTGAGCAATAAATTGAATTGGCTGCACTTAATACATGAGAAACATATACAAGTGCTATATTCCCTAGTTCTTAATCATGCTTGGTTTGGGTAAATGGGTTTTCCGTGTGGCTTGAATTAATCTGATGAATCTGCAATGTGCTTATTTTTCATCAACATATTTTACTGATAGCATGCGAACTCTTACTTAACCTGATGGCTAACTACCTTATATGTGTTGCAGGGAAACAATGGGAAGCACTCATGTTTATAATCGAGGTTAGCATGTGCATGGTCCGTTGTCTAATAGCATATTATTGTGCAATTGCAGGAACCATTCTAATATTTTTGTTTTTAACAATTTGGTCTTGCACATGTAGGTCGTGCTCTCAGAGGTTTTGACCCACGGTTCGACCCTTTTTGCATATGGGGAAATGAGTTGTCCATGAATATCAATCAAATGAAGAAACTCAGAAAGATTGTTAGGATAAAGAAATTAGCGACAAAAAACAACAAGATCTTTGTCTTCACAATGAAGAAGACATCAGTTCACTACAAGATGGTACTAACTATTATACCTTGCCTTTTTTTATTCCTTCGCTCCATTTCCAGTATAGAGAAGATATTTATGCACATCCTTGTTTTCAGGCCTTTCCAAAGCAGTTCACTGATGATTACCTCTCAAACCACCTCTATGGTCAGGAGGCGAGGAAGGTTTTCATACAACACCCACGGTTCAATATTGAAGTGTTCATGAAGAGGATGAAGGACGGACGATCAATCATCCATGTGCACCGGCCCTAAAGTTGCAAAGACCTTCAATATGAATGAAGGCTCAATATTCACCTTCCGCTTCAGCAGTTTTCCAGATGAGATGCATCTGTCTATATACCGTCTATGATGCTAATTTCGAAAGGTTCTACATGTTGCATGTGGACTTGCTGCTGGTGCAGTTGTGTAATGGGGTATCTGAGTGCTGAAGCTATATCATGTTGTACTCTAATGTATTTAAATTATGAAATGCTTCTTCCTTAATATGGAAATGAAATATATTGTGTGCTTAATATGAAATGTCAATTAGATTAATAAATGGATTATGAATAATCAGATAATTAGCCTGCTAATGGCGAATTTTCCTGCTAATTGGGTTTTGCTATTGCAAACGGTTGTTGAAAAAATACCGTGGGCGATGACCTCAGTAACGCATTACGCTTTCTAGGAATAAACCGTGTTGGATCAATGAACAATCACACACGACTTTCTCTTGAAAACTGTTTGCGTTAGGCCACCTTGCGCAAATGCTTACCACATAAAAACGGTCTGTGATGGACAACCTTTGCCACACAGTTTCTTCTACGGACCATGTGTGATACATTCAATAACGCAAACAATTTAACGGGAAAAATTGTGTGTGATGTACCTATGAACGGAAACGTTTTCCTTGGAGCTACTGTGTGGGATGTGCATCTGACGGAAGCGTTTAGCGGGGGTGACTGTAATGGGATGTACTTGCGACCGAAACAATTTTGCCAGATAATTGTATTTTTAGCTCTACTGTAATATTTCCGTATTTGAGCGCTTCACGATCGCATTACGACCTCATTTTGCGAACGTGTGTGTGTGCGGAGGGCATATCCCCGATGGTTTCGGGTCATGTGGAAGGACCCCCTATCGCCCACACTCACTTGGCAACGGTTCCAAATGTCGTCGCGAAAAGGGGTTAAAAACCGTTTGTTTAGGACTGACGCGTACCAGTGTGTTCCATATTGAACTACTTCAAAAACTTGTCAAGGCATGTACTCATTGAAAAAAATTATCAAGCGTCTTGATCTATCTCTGTAGATCTTGATGCCCAATATGTAAGAAGCTTCACCGAGGTCTTTCTTTGAAAATCTCTTTTCAAACACTCCTTTATGCTTTCCAGAAAATTCTACATCATTTCCGATCAACAATATGTCATTCACATATACTTATCAAAAAGGTTGTAGTGCTCCCACTCACTTTCTTGTAAATACAGGCTTCACCGCAAGTCTGTATAAAACTATATGCTTTGATCAACTTATCAAAGCGTATATTGCAACTCCAAGATGCTTGCACCAGTCCATAGATGGATCGCTGGAGCTTGAACATTTTATTAGCACCTTTAGGATTGACAAAACCTTCTGGTTGTATCATATACAACTCTTTAATAAATCCATTATGGAATGTAGTTTTGACATCCATTTGTCAAATTTCATAAAATGTGGCAATTGCTAACATGATTCAGACAGACTTTAAGCATCGTTACGAGTGAGAAAATCTCATCGTAGTCAACACCTTGAACTTGTCGAAAACTGTTTTTTGACAATTCGAGCTTTGTAGATAGTAACACTACTATCAACGTCCGTCTTCCTCTTGAAGATCCATTTATTCTCAATGGCTTGCCTGATCATCGGGCAAGTCCACCAAAGTCCACACTTTGTTCTTATACATGGATTCTATCTAAGATTTCATGGCCTCAAGCCATCTGTCGGAATCTGGGCTCATCATCGCTTCCTCATAGTTTGTAGGTTCATCATGGTCTAGTAACATGACTTCCAGAACAGGATTACCATACCAGTCTGGTGCGGATCATACTCTGGTTGACCTACGAGGTTCGGTAGTAACTTGATCTATAGTTTCATGACCATCATCATTAACTTCCTCACTAATTGGTGTAAGCATCACCGGAACTGATTTCAGTGATGAGCTACTTTCCAATTCGAGAGAAGGTACAATTACCTCATCAAGTTATACTTTCCTCCCACTCACTTCTTTCGAGAGAAACTCCTTCTCTAGAAAGGATCCACTCTTAGCAACAAAGATCTTGCCTTCGGATCTGTGATAGAAGCTGTACCCAACAGTTTCTTTTGGGTATCCTATGAAGACGCACTTCTCCAATTTGGGTTTGAGCTTATCAGGCTGAAACTTTTTCACATAAGCATCGCAACCCCAAACTTTAAGAAACAATAGCTTAGGTTTCTTACTAAACCACAGTTCATACGGTGTTGTCTTAACGGATTTTTAGACGGTGCCCTATTTAACGTGAATGCAGCTGTCTCTAATGCATGACCCCAAAATGATAGTGGTAAATCGGTAAGAGACATCATAGACTGCACCATATCTAATAAAGTATGATTACGATGTTCGGACACACCATTACGCTGTGGTGTTCCAGGTGGCGTGAGTTGCGAAACCATTCCACGTTGTTTCAAATGAAGGCCAAACTCGTAACTCAAATATCCGCCTCCGCGATTAGATCGTAGAAACTTTATTTTCTTGTTATGATGATTCTCAACTTCACTCTGAAATTCTTTGAACTTTTCAAATGTTTCAGACTTGTGTTTCATTAAGTAGATATACCCATATCTGCTCAAATCATCTTGTGAAGGTCAGAAAATAATGATACCCACCGCGAGCCTCAACACTCATCGGATCGCATACATTGGTATGTATTATTACCAATAAGTTAGTGGCTCGCTCCATTGTTCCGGAGAACGGAGTCTTAGTCATCTTGCCCATGAGGCATGGTTCGCAAGCATCAAGTGATTCCAAAAGCCCACCAGCATGGAGTTTCTTCATGCGCTTTACACCAATATGACCTAAACGGCAGTGCCACAAATAAGTTGCACTATCATTATTAACCCTGCATCTTTTGGCTTCAATATTATGAATATGTGTATCACTACAATCGAGATTCAATAAACCATTCATCTTGGGTGTATGACCACAGAAGGTTTTATTCATGTAAACAGAATAACAATTATTCTTTGACTTAAATGAATAACCGTATTGCAATAAACATGATACAATCATATTATGCTCAACGCAAACACCAAATAACATTTATTTTAGGTTCAACACTAATCCCGAAGGTAAAGGGAGTGTGCGATGGTGATCTTATCAACCTTGGAATTACTTCCAACACACATCGTCACCTCACCCTCAACTAGTCTCTGTTTATTTTGTAACTCCTGTTTCAAGTTACTAATCATAGCAACTGAATCAGTATCAAATACCCAGGGGCTACTATGAACACTAGTAAACTACACATCAATAACATGTATATCATATATACTTTTGTTCACTTTGCCATCCTTCTTATCAGCCAAGTATTTGGGGCAGTTCCGCTTCCAGTGACCATTTCCTTTGCAAGATGAGCACTCAGTTTCAGGCTTGGGTCTAGCTTTGGGCTTCTTCATGGAAGTGGCAACTTGCTTGCCATTCTTCTTGAAGTTCCCTTTCTTTCCCTTTCCCTTTTACTTGAAACTAATGGTCTTGTCAACCATCAACACTTGATGCTTTTCTTGATTTCTACCTTTGTCGATTTCAGCATCGCGAAGAGCTCGGGAATCGTTTTACGTCATCCCTTCCATATTATAGTTCATCACTAAGTTCTAGTAACTTGGTGATAGAGACTAGAGAACTTTGTCAATCACTATTTTATGTGGAAGATTAACTCCCACTTGATTCAAGCAATTGTAGTACCCAGACAATTTGAGCGCATGCTCACTGGTTGAGCTATTATCCTCCATCTTGTAGGCAAAGTACTGTCATAGGTCTCATACCTCTCGACACGGGCATGACTCTGAAATACTAATTTCAACTCTTGTAACATCTTATATGCTCCTTGGCGTTCAAAACGTTTTTGAAGTCCCGGTTCTAAGCCGTAAAGCATGGCGCACTAAACTATCAAGTAGTCATCATACCGAGCTTGCCAAAACATTCATAACGTCTGCATCTGCTCCTGCAATAGGTCCGTCACCTAGCGGTGCATCAAGGACATAATACTGCTGTGTAGCAATGAGGATAATCCTCAGATCACGGACCTAGTCCGCATCATTGCTACTATCATCTTTCAACTTATTTTTCTCTAGGAACATATCAAAAATAAAATAGGGGAGCTATACGCGAGCTATTGATCTACAACATAGATATGCAAAATACTATCAGGTACTAAGTTCATGATAAATTAAAGTTCAATTAATCACATTACTTAAGAACTCCCACTTAGATAGACATCCCTCTAATCATCTAAGTGATCACGTGATCCATATAAACTAAACCATGTCCGATCATCACGTGAGATGGAGTAGCTTTCAATGGTGAACATCACTATGTTGATCATATCTACTATATGATTCACGCTCGACCTTTCGGTCTCAGTGTTCCGAGGCCATTCTGCATATGCTAGGCTCGTCAAGTTTAACCCGAGTATTCTGCATGTGCAAAATTGGCTTACACCTGTTGTATGTGAACGTAGAGCTTATCACACCCGATCATCACGTGGTGTCTCTAAGACGCATTTAACTATCGCAACGGTGCATACTCAGGGAGAACACTTGTACCTTGAAATTTAGTGAGAGATCATCTTATAATGCTACCGCCGCAATAAGCAAAATAAGATGCATAAAGGATAAACATCACATGCAATCAATATAAGTGATATGATATGTCCATCATCATCTTGTGCCTTTGATCTCCATCTCCAAAGCACCGTCATGATCACCATCGTCACGGCTTGACACCTTGATCTCCATCGAAGCATTGTTGTCGTCTCGCCAACTATTGCTACTACGACTACCGCTACCGCTTAGTGATAAAGTAAAGCAATTACATGGCGATTGCATTTCATACAATAAAGCGACAACCATATGGCTCCTGCCAGTTGCCAATAACTGTTACAAAACGTGATCATCTCATACAACAATTTATATATCATCACGTCTTGACCATATCACATCACAACAAGCCCTGCAAAAACAAGTTAGATGTCCTCTACTTTGTTGTTGCAAGTTTTACGTGGCTGCTACGGGCTTAGCAAGAACCGTTCTTACCTACGCATAAAAACCAAAACGATTTTTTGTCAAGTGTGTTGTTTTAACCTTCAACAAGGACCGAGCGTAGTCACACTCGATTCAACTAAAGTGGGAGAGACAGACACGCACTAGCTACCTGTGTGCAAAGCATGGCGGTAGAACCAGTCTCATGAACGCGGTCATGTAATGTCGGTCTGGGCCGCTTCATCCAACAATACTGCCGAATCAAAGTATGACATGCTGGTAAGCAGTATGACTATTATCACCCACAACTCTTTGTGTTCTACTCGTGCATATAATATCTACGCATAGACCTGGCTCTGATGCCACTGTCGGGGAACGTAGTATTTCAAAAAAATTGCCTACGGTCACACAAGATCTATGTAGGAGAAGCATAGCAACGAGCGGGGAGAGTGTGTCCACGTACCCTTGTAGATCGAAAGCGGAAGTGTTTAGTAACACGGTTGATGTAGTCGAACATCTTCGCGATCCAACCGATCCAAGGACCGAACGCACGACACCTCCGCGATCTGCACACGTTCAGCCTATTGACATCCCTCGAACTCTTGATCCAATTGAGGCCGAGGGAGTGTTTCGTCAGCACGACGGCGTGGTGACGCTGATGATGAAGTTACCGACGCAGGGCTTCGCCAAAGGACTACGACAATATGACCGAGGTGGAAAACTATGGAGGGGGGCACCGCACACGGCTAAAGATCAACTTGTGTGTCCATGGGGTGCCCCCTCCCCCGTATATAAAGGAGGGGAGGAGGAGGCCGGCCGACCCTAGGGGGCGCGCCCAAAGGGGGGAGTCCTAATCCAAGTAGAAATCGGCCCCCTTCCTAGTCCAAGTAGGAGAAGAAGGGAAAGAGGAGAGAAGAAAAGGAAGAAGGGGGGCGCCGCCCCCTCCCCTTGTCCAATTCGGACTAGGCAAGGGGGTGCTACCTCTTGAGCACTGCGTTGGTTTTCCCTTGAAGAGGAAAGGGTGATGCAGCAAAGTAGTGTAAGTATTTCCCTTAGTTTTTGAGAACCAAGGTATCAATCCAGTAGGAGGCCATGCACAAGTCCCTCGCACCTACACAAACAAATAAATCCTCGCGACCAACGCAATAAAGGGGTTGTCAATCCCTTCACGGTCACTTACGAGAGTGAGATCCGATAGATATGATAAGATAATATTTTGGTATTTTTATGATAAAGATGCAAAGTAAAGAAAGCAAAATAAAAAGCGGCGCGAAATAGCTTGTTGTCGGGAGATTAAATATGATGGAAAATAGACCCGGGGCCATAGGTTTCACTAGTGGCTTCTCTCATGAGCATAAGTATTACGGTTGGATGAACAAATTACTGTTGAGCAGCGATGTAATTTAGCATAGTTATGAGAATATCTTGGTATGATCATGTATATAGGCATCACGTTCGAGACAAGTAGACCGACTCCTGCACGCATCTACTACTATTACTCCACACATCGACCGCTATCCAGCATGCATCTAGAGTATTAAGTTCATAAGGACAGAGTAACGCTTTAAGCAAGATGACATGATGTAGAGGGATAAACTCATGCAATATGATATAAACCCCATCTTGTTATCCTCGATGACAACAATACAATACGTGCCTTGCTGCCCCTGCTGTCACTGGGAAAGGACACCGCAAGATTGAACCCAAAGCTAAGCACTTCTCCCATTGCAAGAAAGATCAATCTAGTAGGCCAAACCAAACTAATAATTCAAAGAGACTTGCAAAGATAACCAATCATACATAAAAGAATTCAGAGAAGATTCAAATATTGCTCATAGATAAACTTGATCATAAACCCACAATTCATCAGTCTCAACAAACACACCGCAAAAGAAGATTACATCGAATAGATCTCCACAAGAGAGGGGGAGAACACTATATTGAGATCCAAAAAGAGAGAAGAAGCCATCTAGCTAATAACTATGGACCCGTCTTAGGTAAACTACTCACACATCATTGGAGAGGCTATGGTGTTGATGTAGAAGCCCTCCATGATCTATGCCCCCTCCGGCGGAGCTCCAGAAAAGGCCCCAAGATGGGATCTCACGGGTACAGAAGGTTGCGGCGGTGGAATTAGGTTTTTCGCTCCGTATCTGGTAGTTTGGGGGTACATAGGTATATATAGGAGGAATAAGTACATCTGTGGAGCAACATGGGGCCCACGAGGGTGGAGGGCGCGCCCAGGGGGGTAGGCGCGCCCCCTACCTCGTGCCTTCCTGGTAGCTTTCTTGACGTAGGGTCCAAGTCCTCTGGATCACGTTCGTTCCGAAAATCACGTTCTCGAAGGTTTCATTCCGTTTGGACTCCGTTTGATATTCTTTTTCTGCGAAACTCTGAAATAGGCAAAAACATCAATTCTGGGTTGGGCCTCCGGTTAATAGGTTAGTCCCAAAAATAATATGCAAGTGTATAAGAAAGCCCATTAATGTCCAAAACAGAATATAATATAGCATGGAACAATAAAAAATTATAGATACGTTGGAGACGTATCAAGCATCCCCAAGCTTAATTCCTGCTCGTCCTTGAGTAGGTAAATGATAAAAACAGAATTTTTGATGTGGAATGCTACTTGGCATAATTTCAATGTAATCCTCTTAATTGTGGTATGAATATTCAGATCCGAAAGATTCAAGACAAAAGTTTAATATTGACATAAAAATAATAATAATTCAAGCATACTAACTAAGCAATTATGTCTTCTCAAAATAACATGGCCAAAGAAAGTTATCCCTACAAAATCATATAGTCTGGCTATGCTCTATCTTCACCACACAAAATATTTAAATCATGCACAACCCCAATGACAAGCCAAACAATTGTTTCATACTTTTAGTGTTCTCAATTTTTTTTCAATCTTTACGCAATACATGAGCGTGAGCCATGGACATAACACTATATGTGGAATAGAATGGTGGTTGTGGAGAAGACAAAAAAGGGAGAAGATAGTCTCACATCAACTAGGCGTATCAACGGGCTATGAAGATGCCCATTAATCGATATCAATGTGAGTGAGTAGGGATTGCCATGCAACGGATGCACTAGAGCTATAAGTATATGAAAGCTCAACAAAAGAAACTAAATGGGTGTGCACCCAACTCGCTTGCTCACGAAGACCTAGGGCATTTTGAGGAAGCCCATCATTGGAATATACAAGCCAAGTTCTATAATGAAAAATTTCCCACTAGTATATGAAAGTGATATCATAGGAGACTCTCTATCATGAAGATCACAGTGCTACTTTGAAGCACAAGTGTGGTAAAAGGATAGTAGCATTGTCCCTTCTCTCTTTTTTCTCTCATCATTTTTTGGGCCTTTTCTTTTTTTATGGCCTCTTTTTTTTCCGTCCGGAGTCTCATCCCGACTTGTGGGGGAATCACAGTCTCCATCATCCTTTCCTCACTTGGGACAATGCTCTAAAGATGATGATCATCACACTTTTTTTTACTTACAACTCAAAAATTACAACTCAATACTTAGAACAAAATATGACTCTATGTGAATGCCTCCGGCGGTGTACCGGGGTATGCAATGAATCAAGAGTCACATGTATGAAATAATTATGAACGGTGGCTTTGCCACAAATACGATGTCAACTACATGATCATGCGAAGCAATATGACAATGATGGAGCGTGTCATAATAAACAAAACGGTGGTAAGTTGCATGGCAATATACCTCAGAATGGCTATGGGAATGCCATGATAGGTAGGTATGGTGGCTGTTTTGAGGAAGGTATATGGTGGGTGTATGATACCGGCGAAAAGTGCACGGTATTAGAGAGGCTAGCAATGGTGGAAGGAGGAAAAGTGCGTATAATCCATGGACTCAACATTAGTCATAAAGAACTCATATACTTATTGCAAAAATCTACAAGTTATCAAAGCAAAGTATTACGCGCATGCTCCTAGGAGGATAGATTGGTAGGAAAAGACCATCGCTCGTCCCCGACCGCCACTCATAAGGAAGACAATAAATAAATAAATCATGCTCTGAGTTCATCACATAACGGTTCACCATACGTGCATCCTACGGGAATCACAAACTTCAACACAAGTATTTCTCAAATTCAAAACTACTCAACTAGCATGACTCTAATATCACCATCTTCATATCTCAAACACAATTATCTAGTATCAAACTTCTCATAATATTCAACACACTCATAAGAATTTTTTTACTAATCTTGAATGCCTATCATTGTTGAAGCAAACTACCATGCTGTTTTGTAGGACTCTCAAAATAATCTAAGTGAAGCATGAGAGAATAATAGTTTCTATAAAACAAAACCACCACCGTGCTCTAAAAGATATAAGTGAAGCACTAGAGCAAAAACTATATAGCTCAAAAGATATAAGCGAAGCGCATAGAGTATTCTAATAATTTCCGAATCATGTGTGTCTCTCTCAAAAGGTGTGTCCAGCAAAGATGATTGTGGTAAACTAAAAAGCAAAGACTCAAATCATACAAGACGCTCCAAGCAAAACACATATCATGTGGTGAATAAAAATATAGCTCCAAGTAAAGTTACCGATGGAAGTAGATTTAAAGAGGGATGCCTTCAGGCATCCCCAAGCTTTGGCTTTTGGTATCCTTAGATTATCTCGGGGTGCCATGGGCATCCCCAAGCTTAGGCTCTTGCCACTCCTTGTTCCATAATCCATCAAATCTTTTACCCAAAACTTGAAAACTTCACAACACAAAACTTAACAAAAAATCTCGTGAGCTCCGTTAGCGAAAGAAAAGAAAACACCACTTTAAGGTACTGTAATGAACTCATTCTTTATTTATATTGGTGTTAAACCTACTTTATTCCAACTTCTCTATGGTTTATAAACTATTTTATTAGCCATAGATTCATCAAAATAAGCAAACAACACACGAAAAACAGAATCTGTCAAAAATAGAGCGATGTAGTAATCTGTAACTAACGCAAAACTTACGGAACTCCAAAAATTCAGCCAAAATAGGACGACCTAGATAATTTTTTATTTATCAGCAGCAATTGGAATCAATATTTTATCACGTTCTGGTGATTTTTAACAATTATTTTTGTGAACAGAAAATTTCTGCAATTTTCAGCAAGATCAAATAACTATTATCCAAGAAGATCCTATAGGTTTAACTTGGCACAAACACTAGTTAAATCATAAAAACACATCTAACCAGAGGCTAGATCAAATATTTATTCCTAAACAGAAGCAAAAAGAAAAAAATACTAAAAATAAAATTGGGTTGCCTCCCAACAAGCGCTATCGTTTAACGCCCCTTGCTAGGCATTGATAATTTCGATGATGCTCACAGGAAAGACAAGAATTGAAGCACAAAGAGAGCATCATATAGCATATGAAAAACACATCTAAGTCTAACATACTTCCTATGCATAGGCATCTTATAGGCAAACAAATTATCAAGGAATGCAAAAACTAGTATATGTAAGGAAGCGAAAAGAAACAATAGCAATCTCAACATAACGAGAGGTAATTTAGTAATATGAAAATTTCTACAACCATATTTTCCTCTCTAATAATAATTACATGTAGGATCATAAGCAAATCCAACAATATAGCTATCACATAAAATATTTTCAACACGATCCACATGCATGCAAAGTTGACACTCTTCCAAAATAGTGGGATTAACATTAACTAAAGTCATGGCCTCTCCAAACCCACTTTTATAAAAAAATTCATAAGATTGAATATTCTCCAAATATGTGGGATCTAAAGTTGACACTCTTCCAAACCCACTTTCAATATTATGGCAAACAATATTATCAATCTCATATTCATCATGGGGATTAAATAAATTTTCAAGATCATAAGGAAAATCACCCCAATCATGATCATTGCAACAAATAGTGGACATAACAAAACTAGCATCCCCAAGCTTGGGGGTTTGCATATTATTAGCACAATTGACATCAAGATAATTTATAGTAAAATCATTGCAATCATGCTTTTAATCGAAGGAACTATCAAGCATGGGTGCAATAGCAACGATCTCATTTTTAACATAAGGAACTAAAGCAAATTCGTCTTCATAAATATTGGCATCATGGCCACAAGAATAGCAAGAATCATGTTCATCAAGGGATATTTCAACCAAATCATCGAAATCATCATTATCTCTAGAGTCATGCATATCATTATTTTCTTCCAAAGCTACAGTCATTCTTTCAATAAATTCTTGGACATAGACATTATGAGCAAAGTTTTCATTGCAATATTTAAGTATGGTGGAATTTTCAGATTTGTTGAGAGTAAAATCATAATTTTCAATCAAAGAAGCAACTTCATGAGCACCCTTAAAAACGACAAATTCTTCAATTTGTTCGATATCATAGTAACTATAAACACCATTTGCATAAGAAGATAAGATTTCATTATCATTGAACTCACATAGGTAGGGAATGTGTTTTTTAGGGTTCTTAGAGCAACAAGTAAAATCACAAATTTCACAAAGATTCCAAGCATAGCATAGCAAACTATTTATATGATACCATAAGAGCTTCCCTTTTTCAGACAAACGACGACGCAAAAATGAGCATGCTCATCTAAAGATTTCCCATCAACTAGGCTAGTTGGGGTTTCAAAGACGAAAGATAAGGATCGAAGATGATCCAAGTAGAACACTTTAAGTGGATCCATATCAATAGATTTTCAGCAAGCGAAGATGCAAGCATATATAAGGCACATGGCAACACGAGCAAACAAGAAACACGCAAAAAAGAGGCGAACGGAAAAGAGAGGGCGAATAAAACGGCAAGGGTGAAGTGGGGGAGAGGAAAACGAGAGGCAAATGGCAAATAATGTAATGCGGGAGAGAAGGGTTTGTGATGGGTACTTGGTATGTTGACTTTTGCGTAGACTCCCGAGCAGCGGCGCGGAAATCCTTCTTGCTACCTGTTGAGCACTGCGTTGGTTTTCCCTTGAAGAGGAAAGGTTGATGCAACAAAGTAGCGTAAGTATTTCCCTCAGTTTTTGAGAACCAAGGTATCAATCCAGTAGGAGGCCATGCACAAGTCCCTCGCACCTACACAAACAAATAAATCCTCGCAACCAACACAATTAAGGGGTTGTCAATCCCTTCACGGTCACTTACGAGAGTGAGATCTGATAGATATGATAAGATAATATTTTTGGTATTTTTATGATAAAGATGCAAAGTAAAGAAAGCAAAATAAAAATGGCGCCAGAAATAGCTTGTTGTCGGGAGATTAAATATGATGGAAAATAGACCCGGGGGCCATAGGTTTCACTAGTGGCTTCTTTCATGAGCTTAAGAATTACGGTGGGTGAACAAATTACTGTTGAGCACTTGACAGAATTGAGCATAGTTATGAGAATATCTAGGTATGATCATGTATATATGCATCACGTCCGAGACAATTAGACCGACTCCACCTTTGCATCTACGCTATTACTCCACACATTGATCGCTATCCAAAGCATGCATCTAGAGTATTAAGTTCATAAGAATAGAGTAACGCTTTAAGCAAGATGACATGATGTAGAGGGATAAACTCATGCAATATGATATAAACCCCATATTGTTATTCTCGATGGCAACAATACAATACGTGCCTTGCTGCCCCTACTGTCACTAGGAAAGGACACTACAAGATTGAACCCAAAACTAAGCACTTCTCCCATTGCAAGAAAGATCAATCTAGTAGGCCAAACCAAACTAATAATTCAAAGAGACTTGCAAAGATAACCAATCATACATAAAAGAATTTAGAGAAGATTCAAATATTGTTCATAGATAAACTTGATCATAAACCCACAATTCATTGGTCTCAACAAACACACATAAAAGAAGATTACATCGAATAGATCTCCACAAGAGAGGGAGAACATTGTATTGAGATCCAAAAGAGAGAAGAAGCCATCTAGCTAATAACTATGGACCCCAAGGTCTGAGGTAAACTACTCACACATCATCGGAGAGGCTATGGTGTTGATGTAGAAGCCCTCCATGATCGATGCCCCTCGTGAGCTCGAGAAAAAGGCCCCAAGATGGGATCTCAAGGGCGAGAAGGTTGCGGCGGTGGAATTAGGTTTTGGCTCCGTGTCCGTAGTTTGGGGGTACGTAGGTATATATAGGAGGAAGAAGTACGTCGGTGGAGCAACATGGGGCCCACAAGGGTGGAGGGCGCGCCCAGGAGGGGTAGGCGTGCCCCCCTACCTCCCTTCCTGGTAGCTTTCTTGACGTAGGGTCCAAGTCCTCTGGATCACGGTAAATCACGTTCCCGAAGGTTTCATTCTGTTTGGACTCCGTTTGATATTCTTTTTCTGCGAAACTCTAAAATAGGCAAAAACCAGCAATTCTGGGATGGGCCTCCGGTTAATAGGTTAGTCCCAAAAATAATATAAAAGTGTATATGTCGGATGTGGGGTTCCGGCAAACCCTTAAGGTTCAAACACTGGGGTGCGCGAGAAGTCTTTCCCTCCTACCGATCTACGCCCTAGCTCGCTAAGATCCCGCGGGCGAACTTGACGAACTCACAACACAGAAGACACGAGATTTATACTGGTTCGGGCCACCGTTGTGGTGTAATACCCTACTCCAGTGTGGTGGTGGTGGATTGCCTCTTGGGGCTGATGATGAATAGTACAAAGGGAAGAACAACCTCCTGAGGTTGAGGTGTTCTTGTGGGTAGGCTCTCGATCAGATTGGATCAAGCTAAGATGAGATGCCCCTACTATGGTGGCTAGCTCTACTTATATAGGCCCTGGTCCTCTTCCCAAATATTGAGCGGGAAGGGAGCCAACAACAACGGGCAAATTTGAAGGGGGACAACTAGTACAAGCTATCCTGACAAAAGCGGTCTTCGCCTGCGAAAAGTTCTGGTGGTGACGCCGTCTTGGGCTCCATGATGACCTACGTCTTGCCGTCCTTATGGTCTTGGTCTCGTTGCACCGATATAGAAACCTTTGCCTGATGCCTTGGTACTCCTCGCCTGCGCTGGCTTCCTTAGCACCAAAGAGGAAACAAGGACGCTGGGCGCGCTGGCGCCCGCCTAGTGGCGTTCGTCATGGCTCACGTCACGAGAGCCTCGTGAGGTTTGCCCCGCCTTGATATCTCCGCTCCTCGTGAGCCTGCCTGACTAGGCCACTCCTGAGAAGGTCTTGCGTCGTCCTCCTCACGAGGGTCTTGAATGCTTTGTCGATGAAGATGGGTTGTACGGCCCGCTGGCTTAGCCACGCCGTGGGCCGCAGGCAGGCAAGTCTGCGGACCCCCATACCCAGAACGCCGACAGTAGCCCCCGGGCCCAAGGTGCGCTCGGGCTTGGCTTCGCGGCGAAGCCAAGGGTCAAGTACGGATCACCGTGGGCCCCAAAAGCCTACGGCCTCGGTTGACGCGTGGCGGTTGATTGGACGTGGGCGCCTCCGCTTCCCCACGCTGCCCTCGAATCCGCCTGGCTATGCGGCCCCCGCATCTCACACAGTTATTCTTCCTCGCCCCCGCCTGGCCCCTCCAATCTCCCTGCTTCCTCGAAGCCCTGTTTTGCCCTTCCAATCTGACTTGCGCTTTGCCTGCTTCATCGCTGTGGCGCCGAAACAGGCTGAAAAGGTGAAGAAACCTCTGTCTTTGCCAACTGCGCCTCCGTCCCTTGAGCCTGCGCTCGGCCGGCCTCGGGTGCTCAACGACGAAGCCATGGACAAGGTGTGCCCCATGCTTGCCTCCAGTTTCAACGAGTGGGGAGAGACGATGGCGTGGCCCGCGTCTCGCACTCGCATGGCACGGGCATCCACTAAGGTCCCGATCTTCATAGATGCCCTCTGGGCTAGCCTGATTCCTCCCTTCTCCGCCTTCTTCAATGGGGTGCTCGAGCATTATCAGATCCACATGCTTCATCTCGACCCTCAATTTGTGACCCTTCTTGCCATCTTCGCCTTCTTGTGCAAGGCCATGGTGGGCATCGCTCCTTCCGTGGCCCTCCTCCGCCATTTCTTCTCATTGCATCTGACCGGTCCCTGGCAGAGCTCGGGGTGCATGGGCTTCCAAGCCGTGGCCGCGACAGCGGGCGCGGGGATTGACTTCGAGCTTCCTTCATCCATGAGTGAGTTCCATACACGATGGGTGTTTGTTGACGCCGGCGTGCTCAGCCCTCTGCTCCCAGCTCCGGCGGGGCCTGCTGTTCCAAACTCCGGCTGGGGCCATCAGAAGCTCACGAGCCCCTGCCTTGCCCCCGTCTGGGCCAGGCTGAGGTGGTTGAAGGACCGCGGCGTGACCGCGCCTATGGTGGTGAAGGAGTTTGTCAAGCGTCGAGTCGCTATGCTTTAGCGCCACTCCCGCCCGATGTGGGACTTGCTCAGCAGCCAGGACCATATGAGATTTCAGGAGAATGGGCTTCCTCTTGCGACGTGTCAGACGGTGCTCATGATCCTATCAGGTGTCCCTCTGCCGGACGACATGCCCAGGAACAGCTGCCTGCTATACCTCTGTGAGAATAAAGCCGCATTTGCCGCGAGCATGCCTTCCTTTGATGAGTGGGGGCTGCGCCCAATCGGCCTGGTGGGGTCCCGCGAGAACCCCGTCGACGTGGTTCCTTTCCTCGCCGGTGGTGTCGAGCTCGCCCCAGGTGAAGGTGCGGGAGGGCGAGCTCCGACTGGGGCCGGTGGCTCGAGTGCTGAGGAGCACATGCCGAGTGGTGATCCTGGGGCGTCGTCCTCAGGGGCTTGCGACCCCCCTCCTAAGGCGTCGGTCACTGAGGAGACGCGGCATGCGGCTCCCGAGGCCAAGGCTCCAGGAGCCTCGGGAGGTTGTGGTGAGACGGCGCTCGGCTGCTCGCCGCAACCGGGCACCCCTGAAGCTATCATTCCCAGCTCTTCTTCGGCCCCGCTATGCACCGACCGTCATGTCCAGCGCTTTGGTCGTATTTGCATGGACTTCGAGGAGCTTCGTAAGAGGAAAGGATCCCCGAGCGGCAACAGCATCTTCAGGCCGTTGAAGCGACGAAAGTACATCGCCGTTGACGTGTAATTATCTTATTGTCATGGCTTCTTGCCTGTGGTCTTCTTATCCCGACGTCAGTCCTTCAGGGCTCCTTCCGTCGAGGCGGCTAAGCCTTCTGAGAAGCGGCCTCCTCCTTCCTCAACTCCCCCATTGGCCTTGAGCGTGCCGGGTCCGCTTGCAGCCCCTGGAACAGGGTTGTTTGAAGGAACGCTCCTGCCTTCGCGATGTACTGAACCCATGACTTGGTCGCTCCCCCCCACGGTCTGGTGTGGGGCTTGGCGGGCGTGCCCAAATCCCTTCCTTTGGTCATGGACAACAGCTGGTTGGCTTCGATCTTCGGTTCCTCTGCGAGCAGTGAGCCCCAATTGGCCTGGGCTCCTCGCGAGGACTGGTTGACGCCAGGTGCAGCGCCAGCCCCCAGCACCCTGCCGAGAGGTGGCGCGCCACTTGATACCCCATCCACAGCACCCGAGGCAGTAGACGAGGCGGGTCGTGCGTTCGCGTTCGAGCGCGGGCGGAGTGTAGTCCGCCATGAGCTGTTCCAGGAGGCAATGGGTGCAATGAGCCGACTTGGTGAAGAGCTCGCGGGTGTTGACTCGCGCCTTGAGGCTGAGGGTCTTCGGCTGGTGGAGGAGCGGCGCAAGCTGAGGGTGGCTATCAACCTCGGCCGCTATCAGCGTGACCTTGAGAACGTGAAGGCTGAGGCGTCCCTCAAGGTTTCCCGTGAAGCCCACTCGCGAGCTTTGGAAGAGGCTCGCGAGGCTGACCGCCGTCGTGAGGCTGCGGAGGAACACGCATCGGAACTCCAGGCTTGGAGTGCGTCCCTGGAGCAGCAGGTGGAGGCGCGGAGAGCCGATCTTGCATCGCTGAGGGGGACGCCCGCGGAGGAAGAGGAGGTCCGGAAGCACGAGGAGGCGCTGGCCCTGGAAGCCGTGGAGCGCAGCCTCGAGCTTGAGCAACTGGAGACGAGGGAGCGTTAAGTTGCTCGAGCAGAAGATGCCGTCGGGGCTCGTGAGGCCAGGGTCGAGGAGGAGGTGGACCACCGGGTGGCCGAGGTTCGTGCAGAACTGGAGGGAAGGTATGACTTGAAGTTGGAGCTCATAGGTACGGAGGGTGTGGGTAGGGCTGCTGCCCTCAGGCTCAGGTTGGATGAGGCCGAGAGGCGCGCGGAGGCCATGGCTACTGCCCTGGTCACGGCGCAGGCGGACTTGGCCTCCGCCCGTGCCGAGCTGCTTTCTCTTCAGAAGCGGGTTGATGACGCTGAGGCCGTTGCTCAGCAAAACAGGGAGGAAGTGCTCCAACAACGAACGCTGGAGCGCGAGCATGCCCCCATGCTTCAGGATCTTCGGAACAAGGCCAACACCGCCCTGGGCCATATTTGCGACGAGGATGCACCGGCCCCTCACTCGAATGACTATGCCAGCCACCTGACCTTCTTCACTGAGGTGGTGACGCGCCTGGAGGCCCAATCTAACAAAGCTCGCCAGCTTGTGGAGGAGAGGGGTCGTGGCCTACTTGAGCGCGTTTTCTCCCGTGTCTTCAGCCACCTTCTGAATGCCAACCCCGACTTTGATTTCGACGCTGCCATCGCCCCAGTACCCACGGCCATCCGGGGCGATCTGGCGCGTTGGGTTGAGGACAATGTGGACGCGTTGGTCAGGGCCTTCACTTCGGAGGATGACGCGGTGATGGTCGTCTCAGATGAAGGCGACGTGGTCGACGACGGCGATGGGGGCGTCGCCGACGGCGGCGACGGTGCCGACGAAGATGATGACGACGCGAGTGACGCGTCTGAGGGTGATGTAGTGAGTGACATTTCTGGCTGACCCCATGTTCTCCTGTCGTTTCACCATGTACACAAAACGCAGGCGCGACCCTTGGAAAACTTGTAAGAGCATTTTGAGAGGGGGAGCCCCTCATATAAGCAAGTTGCAGCCTTTACTTTCCTATGCGATATCGAGTATGTGCCCTCGTGAGCTCGTGAATCCAGGGACGAGTTTTCCGTCGTGGTTTACCTTAGTCAGTGCCAGCTTCGAGCTGGGTCGCGAGGCGACGAGTTTCTGAGAATCCTACGGAGCTTGTTGCCCCGTCAGAAGGGGCCCCGGAAGAGGCAAGCGTCAGTTGCAGCGTAAGCGCGCGCTCGGTGCGCGTGTGCTTCGCGCAGTCCCGCTCGCGAGGGGCTCGTGAGGAAAAGGCGATGGACATGAGTCCCAGACTGAACGAAATCCAGAAAGCAAGAAACTTATCAAACGAGAAAAGGCACCCCCCCCCCGCGCGCATCAATAAAAACTCGGTTTCAACTTAAATCCAGATCCAGAAAGGAAAGCCACAGAAAGAGAGATCCAAAGCAAAAGGCCGCGTCCGGCACCTAGTCTTGTCTTCTGGTCTTCAAGTCTTCTCACCAGCGCGGAGCTAAGTGCTGCCACTAGGCGTGGGAGGGAGCCCCAGGCCCGAGGTGGGCGCCTCGAGACTCGAGGCGTGTACAGCCCCAACTCATTATTACGTGAGAGTGTCACGGGTGGCGAGCTTCACAGGCGCTGGGCCTTCTTCACAGATACCGACCTTGCTTCATATCGCCTGACGAGGGCCCCACCTTGTGCCACCCTTGAGCTCCTTTGAGCCGACCGGCTACCGGGACGACACAAAAGAGGGAAAGGGGACGCCAGCGGCGCCCTCGGCGACCACGGGTCCTCTGCCGGGGGAAGGGTTGTCGAAGCCTACCCGGCAGAGGGCCTACCTCCGGACGTCACTTGGCTTCGCGCGGCGTGGGGAGGGTGCCTGCTCCTGGATCCCTCCGCGCAGCCCCCAGCGTGTTTCCCCCGGCGAAAGGATGCTGCTGCGCCAGTGCCGTCGACCGATGCCGTGACCTGATTCACTTGTGGCCCATAGTTAGCGTAAGCCTACTCCTTAGAGATCAGTGGTACCCTGTAGTTGTCATTGCCGGCGCGATTGTTGTCGCTCCCCGTCGGTTCCTGGAAGGCTTCCACTTCTAGCGTCCCTTCTTCCCAATCTTCTCCAAGGAATGAGTTGGGGTCGTCTTCTGGAGCGTACTCCTGGTCCATCATGCGGGGCACATAGGCTTCCGAGGCCGTCACCCCGAACACCTCGCCGTAGTGCCCCACACTCCATGTTGCCCGGCCCAGCGTGGCGTCCTGAGGGTGATAGCGCGGCATCCCACTTGGGCCATGGGAGGCGACGCTTGTGCTCATGCTTGTCGCGGGCGGTATGGGGGCGGCAGAGCCCTCGGCGCCGCCGGCCGTGCTGGTGTTGACGAAGCCCCCTGTTGCACCTGACGGCGCGTGGTGGCGGCGTGGCCCGCCGTGAATCCTTGTAGCAGCCTGAGGAAGAAGCTGATGACAGATAGGCGGCGCTTCCGAGGCCGCCGCATCCAGCAGCTCGGCAACGCGTTCCAGCAGCACGTCCCGGCCGCTCTCCATCAACCGGCACCGCAGCAGCTCCCTTGCCACGGTGAGTGCTGCCCGCATGTTTGCCTATTCCCGCCGCGAGTGCGGCGCCGTCGCCGCAGCGTGGCTTGCTACTCTGGCAGTGGCTCGTACTTGCCGTGGAGTGAGGGTGGACGACGCTTGGCCACGTCGCCCGCGCCCCGCAGGATTGGATGGTGCTCGTGCCGCCGGGAGCATGGGGTCGAGGTCTTCATGGGCAGGCGGCGCTGCCCGGGCTGGCCAGGCTGCCCAGCGGTCGAAGTCAGCTCTTGGGTCGTCAGACATTGTGGCCGCGGAGCGTCGGCAAGTCGACTGGCGGAGAAGAAGCTCCGGCGCACCCCCTACCTGGTGCGCCAAATGTCGGATGTGGGGTTCCGGCAAACCCTTAAGGTTCGAACACAGGGGTGCGCGTGAAGTCTTTCCCTCCTACCGATCTACGCCATAGCTCGCTAAGATCCCGCGGACGAACTCGACGAACTCACAACATAGAAGACATGAGATTTTTACTGGTTCGGGCCACCGTTGTGGTGTAATACCCTACTCCAGTGTCGTGGTGGTGGATTGCCTCTTGGGGCCGATGATGAACAGTACAAAGGGAAGAACAGCCTCCTGAGGTTGAGGTGTTCTTGTGGGTAGGCTCTCGATCAGATTGGATCAAGCTGAGATGAGATGCCCCTACTGTGGTGGCTAGCTCTACTTATATAGGCCCTGGTCCTCTTCCCAAATATTGAGCGGGAAGGGAGCCAACAACGGCGGGCAAATTTGAAGGGGGACAACTAGTATAAGCTATCACGACAAAGCGGTCTTCGCTGCGAAAAGCTACAGTCTTGGCCGACGCCGTCTTGGGCTCCACGATGACCTCCGTCTTGCCGTCCTTACGGTCTTGGTCTCGTTGCACCGATATAGCAACCTACGCACGATGCCTCGGTACTCCTCGCTTTGTCTTGGCTTCCTTAGCACCAAAGAGGAAACAAGGGCGGGCTATTTGGCGCCACCTAAGCGCTTCGCTTTGGTGGCGATCGTCATGGCTCACATCACGAGAGCCTCGTGAGGTTTGCCCCGCCTTGATATCTCCGCTCCTCGTGAGCCTGCCTAACTAGGCCACTCCTAAGGAGGTCTTGCGTCGTCCGCCTCGCGAGGCTTGGCCCCTCGCGAGGGTCTTGAATGCTTTGCCGATTAAGATGGGTTGTATGGCCCGCTGGCTTAGCCACGCCGTGGGCCGCATGCAGGCAAGTCGGGGGACCCCCGTTCCCAGAACGCCAACAGTATAATAAAGCCCACTAATGTCCAAAACAGAATATAATAGAGCATGGAACAATAAAAAATTATAGATATGTTGGAGACGTATCAGGGGGGCGCCACCTCTGGCCGGCCCTCTCTCTTCTCCACTAAGGCCCATTGTGGCCCATTAATCCCCGGGGGGTTCCGGTAACCCCTCCGGCACTCCGGTTTTATCCGAAACTACCCAAAACACTTTCGGTGTCGGAATGTAACCTTCCAATATATGTATCTTTATGTATCGACCATTTCGAGACTCCTCGTCACGTCCGTGATGTCATCCGGGACTCCGAACAACCTTCAGTCATCAAATCACATAAACTCATAATAGAAATCAACATCGCACGTTAAGCGTGCGGACCCTACGGGTTCGAGAACTATGTAGACATGACCGAGACATATCTCCGGCCAATAACCAATAGTGGATCCTGGATGCTCATATTGGCTCCTACATATTCTACGAAGATCTTTATCGGTCAAACCGCATAACAACATACGTTGTTCCCTTTGTCATCGGTATGTTACTTGCCCGTGATTCGATCGTTGGTATCATCATACCTAGTTCAATCTCGTTGCCGACAAGTCTCTTTACTCGTTCTGTAATGCATCATCCCACAACTAACTCATTAGTCACATTGCTTGCAAGGCTTATAGTGATGTGCATTACCGAGATGGCCCAGAGATACCTCTCCTTCAATCGGAGTGACAAATCCTAATCTCGATCTATGCCAACTCAACAAACACCATCGGAGACACCTGTAGAGCATCTTTATAATCACCCAGTTGCACACTAAGTGTTCCTCCTGTGTTTGGGAGTTGCACAATCTCATAGTCATAGGAACATGTATAAGTCATGAAGAAAGCGATAGCAATAAACAAAACGATCATCGTGCTAAGCTAACAGATGGGTCTTGTCCATCACATCATTCTCTAATAATGTGATCCCATTCATCAAATGACAACACATGTCTATGGCTAGGAAAATTAACCATCTTTGATTAACGAGCTAGTCTAGTAGAGGCACACTAGGGACACTCTATTTGTCTATGTATTCACACATGCACTAAGTTTCTGGTTAATACAATTCTAGCATGAATAATAAACATTTATCATGATATAAGGAAATATAAATAACAATTTTTTTATTGCCTCTAGGGCATATTTCCTTCAGATGTTGTGCAACGCCGCGCCCCGGGTTGACGTCTGCAAGCATTCTGTGTGCATCGAGGGAGCTCGGATGGCCTTTGGCAAGACCATGGTGCGTTGGCTGAAGATCAAGCCAGCGGAGATGGCTACTGGACCTCCGCCACCTGGGAAGGAGCATAGACGCCCCGAGCAATTTTTTCCCATCGTGGTGGATGGTGCTCGGGCGACAGAGGCCCAGTGCTCTAAGGATGTTATTTATGAGTGAATGTACTGTCATTTATCGAGCAAGTTGAGACTTCTTGTGCTTTATAATGAAACCAGTTGGCATGCTTTACTATGCTCTATTTAATTAATTTGACTCCAATGCGACCATTTTAGAGTGAAAGTTACTAGTCGCCGGCTTCAACCCCCTTGTAGATACTGCAAAGGGTGTTTCTTCCTTAACACGTGAACCCTTCGCCGACGTCTCGGTGCCCGGAGGCGGTAGTGTGTAGGAGAAACGAGGCAACCGGACTATGCGGCTTTAATGCTTTCACTTAGCCATTGGAGCTTGACTGCGGGAGCTAGTGACTAGCCCCCAGTTGTTTCTTGATGTTCGGCTGTGCCGGGGTTAACACCATGATCACTTGGTTTCTGCGAGAGCAACCCTTCATATGACACGGAATGACCTCCATCGATTTTTAGTTTGACACTTGTCATCGGATCGCTGACCAGTTCTCGCTTATTATGACAGTTAGTTTTTGGCTTTCTCCACTGAGGTACTTAACCATACAAGATAGAAGTACAATCGCAATGGTTCTCCCTTTACCCTCCTAGTCGAACAATGCGGAACATAAGAGGGCAAGCACAGGAGCCGGGCAACCCAACTATTGACCAAAGACATGATTCTGAGCCGATTCATATAATGCAATATCCGAGACGCCGAGCACGTAAAATAAAGATAGTGCTGGAAAGATGCTTGAAGCAAGATTTATAGTCGAGCCCCCGGTTTATTAGCCGATCGCATGTAAAGCAAACATGTATTGAACGAGTTTGTTTCGGCATAAGAAAGCGGAAATAGATATGCAATATAAATGACTGCAATTGGACCGTAATGATGGTCTTTACTACCGAAGAATGTGTGGCATCCAACCGTACAATTCAAACTGCCGAAGCAATTGTTATAGATACTTTGTAGAAATAAAGACAGAGGAAAGCTTTACACAGGGCCTCTATGAGTGGTTTGACGTCCGTACTGTGCCCTGCTGCACGTCTGCGCCTTTGCTCTGTGGGAGGGTTCCGTAGAATGGAGAGATGGATATCGGCGGGTGGGCCCTTGAGAGAGGGTCTTGAGAAGCTGTCGTAGTATATCAACTTTACACTAACCAGGCCCTAGATGGTACCTGGTAATTGTCCGAAGACATATTTGGTCATAGTGTGGTCGAGCTGAATACTTGACCCTTCAATAGTTTGCCCCCACGGCTGCCCATGGAATTTGAAACGTGAAATGGTGTACTCAAGGTACGTATTTTGCGGCTGAAGAAGCCATGCTGTGGGGAGTGTGCCCCTATTTCGGGTGAGCACTTGAAGGCTCAGGAAGTGGTGCTCAGGCTCGGGCTCATTTGTGTGCGTCCAGTGCTTACTCAGGTACTAGTGGGCCAGCCCAATAACAGCCTGCTTAATAAAGGCCCATTTACGGCCCAAAGCTAGATCTGGCCCGTTAATTGTTCGCCGAGTATTTGGGCCCATTTATGGCCCGAAGCCAGATCTGGCCCGTTAATTGTTCGCTGAATATTTGGGCCCAATTACAGCCCAGTGACGTTCGGCCTGTTAGAGGCCCGATGTAGACATGGGCCCATTTCGACCGGTGTGACTTTCGGCTGGGAATGGCCCGTCCGCCCATGGGCCATATATGGTCCGGACGGGACATCGGGCCCACTAACGGACTGTGATAAAGGTGGCAGATTAAGCCCAACGTGACTTTGGGCCTGTTAAAGGCCTGTCGCATAATTCGGCCCATTGATGTCCGTACTAAGCTTTCGGCCTCTTAAAGGCCCATGATATCAGTGGGCCAACTAAGGCCTAAGATATGTTTCGGCCTGGTAACTGCCCGTGATATAACTGGGCCCAAAAAGGCCCGGTCTACATTTCGACTTCTTTGAAGGCCCGTCGACGACTAGTGAAAACTGAGGCCCAATATGCATTTCGGCCTGCTAAAGGCCCATGGTTTCATCTGGGCCGTAACAGGCCAGTACAATATTTAGCCTGTTAATGGCCCAACGCTACCTGGGCCAAACTAAGCGCTGGGTCCAAAAAAGGCCCAACTAAAATATAGGCCGGTGTAAGTTGTGGGCCTCGCACAAAGTGTGAAGGCCCCAATGATTCGGGCCCAAGAAAGATGCAGGCCAGCCCAATTGTGGCCCGCTAAACACGAAGCCCGTTAGAGGCCAATGTTTCGGCCCGGTCGACTACATCTGATTTTTTCAGATAGCGAATGATGGTAGTAACTAGTAGGAATTAAGAACAAACCTACTCCATACAATAAATTAATTACGGCATAGTAACTAAGAATAAACCTACACTATACAATAAAGGATTTATGGTATATTACATCCATTGGGCATAGAAGTTTGCCACCAGTTATCATAACGTGCAACAAAGAAGCAGATTACAAAAACAGGGCACCATTGTAGCGTAGCAAAATAATACTGAACCGAGACCACTTCCAAGACAGTTCAAGAAAGGTTAGCCTTGCGTGGGAACTGCCGCGCAAGCTGCTGAGCAAGGTTGTGAGACCGGCCTAGCATGTCGGTCATAGCTTCCAGGTATAACTGTTTAGCGATGAGGTTCTCATTTGGTGTTCTCCGCAATCTTTCTTAGAGATAGGACTTCAAGTCGAAGTTGAGTTGCAGAATGCCTTTCTGCTAGAACTTGCGACTGAAGAAGTCGAACTGATTCAGACAACGAATTCTGTGAGCTTGTCTGACTGCTAGTCTCAAGTAACTTGAACACTGCATCAAGAGAAGACTTTGGGGTTGTCTCATTATCTTCAAGATGTTTTGCCTTCTTTGCTGCAATATATGTTGGGTTTGTCTCACAGCCTTCAGCAGACTTGTGCAAGCCATTAGGCATATCACCCTGAAACAAAGCAGAGAGATGACAGGTTTTGCACGTGTATAAACAAAGATGATAACTTGTCTTTGTCAATTCCATCCAATTTCGAATTAGAAAATAAAGAGTAAGTTCAAAATATCAATAGCATAATTTGGCATTGTTCATAATGCGGGAGCTTCACCACACTCTTTGGATTACCATGTCAACATAACAAGCATAGATGAAGGGCAAAGAAAATCATTGTATCTATTTTGGTTAATGTGCATGGCATGTTGTTCATATCATCATCCACATCAGTAAGATAAAACAGGAGATGACAAGGTGCAAACGTGGGCTGCTTCACCACACACTGGATTATAGATCCACAAAACAAGCATACATATAGGGAGTATTGAGTAATGTGCATGCTATGAATAAGGAATTTGGTTTTACAAGTAAAACTTAGAACTTACGGTTCTTGCGAACATGCATTTTGGTAGAAACACCAAACTAAACAGTAGTAAACGATAGGGAGTATGAGCAAATTAAAGAGCAGTTGAGGATAAAGGCTTTAGAAGGACTGACTTACATTAACGATTAACACCGGCTTTATAATGCCCTTCTCCATGTCAAGGTAAGGATAACTCAAGAATTTCAGCAGAATCTTCTTCATAAGCATTGACTGTACTCTACATTTTGTAGAGAGTAATTATAGATATCATCTTTGGAAGGGATAGAGGATAATGAAGATAAGATGCAGATTGATGCTACATAATCAACTACCAATCCACAGGAAGTACAAGCATTCTGAGGACAAAATGTCTTGACAAGAGCAATGGGCTACACTTAAGACCTTTGGCATTGTCTGTGTATTCTACTTTTTGGCAAGATTAAATATAGATCTTATCTTTTTTAGTAAATGGTTGGCGAGGGAGATAAGATGCAGAATGCTACACAATGAACCAATCCCTCTTCCCATAATACAAGAGTGTTTTGAACACTGGTGTACTGTACAAAACGTTCTTATATTATGGGACGGAGGGAGTAGCTGTTAATGTAAGTACAGTGATAGATGACGTTGAGTCCTTACAAGAGGACTGCAAAGTTAAACCTCTTCAAAAGAATTAGGTTGATTCTAAATTTATGTAAGAGTCCATACGGATCTTATAATGTCCACCAAATGGACGATAACGAGGCTAACATGTGCAGTGATGCTACATAATCAAACAACTATGAAAGTAAGTATGGGGCAAGAGGTACTCACAAGAGCAATGCGATTAATGCGATATACTTGCGAGATTCTGTGGTCCCTTGAGAATGAATGTTCTTTTGCTAACAGTTTTCGTACAAGTGAGACGTTAAGGAAAATGCAGAAATGTAGTTCAAATTGTGATGTGATATCATAGATAGTACCTTACGCTGCAGCCGAGACCAATGTGTAACAAGATTATTCCGATCCTTTGTCGGATAAATGTAGCACCGGAGACTTTATAGAAATTTCGTTTAGAGGCTTGCCATTGAAGTGCGCTTGCCTCGGGTAGGAATGATACTTCATCAACGAGTGCTTGAAAAGCGCAACCAACCCTTGCTCGTCTTCACAATCCAGTTTGGTCCTCGCCTATTTAAAAGAATGAAATCTTGTGTCTTACATCGTCAGAGACATATGCAACAATGACCATGAATAACATTAGTACATTACTTACAGCGTAAGTTGCGGAGGAAGGCGGAAATTGTTACGTATGCTGCGGTATAATCTTTCCATGAAGGAAAGATGCGCACAAAGTTCCTGACAACAATATAAGCTTTGTCTTCTAAACTGGGAAGAAATGGAACATGAGTCCTATTTGCTACAATTGGGGCTCTCTCTGGTTCGAAAAGGGATTTGGCAACTAGATCTGGTGTACTCTTTGCTAGAATGGGGGTTTTGCGTCGTAGAGCTGGTGCTATGTCAACTGGCATAATCATAATGTTTCTTCTTTGTTGGGGATGCGCTAAGTTGGGGCATCGAAATGACCAGTGTAGTAGGGCTAGAGTCTGCTAGAGTTGGGGTGTTTTGTGGTTCGGGTGATATTGCAACTACACCTAATGGGCTATTTGATTTATCGGTGCCACTACTGTTCCAAATACTTTGCTTGTGCTCCTCCACGATCAGCAATCGCCCTCTTCCTTTTGAATGTCGATACACAAGAACAACATTTGAATGGATAAATATGGTATGATGACGGATGGAATATGTCTTTGAAAATGGATAGGCAGGGCGTATTCACATACACGATGTGTAAACTAAGCTAATGGCAGTTCAACAAAGTAGAAGCAATGCAAAGCATCAGTTGCAAGATATGTGTGACAAATATAACCTTGGAAAGTTAGAGCAAGCACCTTGATGGGTGAATAAGATAGGGCATCTTCCTCTGACTCCTCCACTAGGGTGACTTAGGTCTCCCTCTAGCTCAGAATCACTGTTTGGATCATATTCTGAGCATGAATCTATAGGTGGAGAGCATTTGCATTGCATTGCATCCAGACTTGATTTCAGTCCCTTAATGCCAAGTTTGACAGCCATGGCATTGTTCAACTTGATTCTTTTTATGCGTGCAAGCTCATAACCATTATGATGCTGTTCAGAATCTGAGATTCATGAAAACATAAAAAGTAGTCAGATTATCTATGGAATGCATTGCGGATTCAACTCGAAGAGTGTCTCCCTATAAACCCCTGCATATGCAAAGTTAACCCCCAACTGTGCTGACCAGAACACACACAGAAATACAAACCCCTTATGTCTCTACAACAGGCAGACACACATTTCAAAACTGAAGTAGGAACATTAGAATCATATGAAATTCGAATTTGAACAAATAAACTAAGGAATTATGAGTGGAATAATGTTTAGCTTCAAGGGTGGAGTTTTGGTAGTGCGATACAAAGCAAGTAGGCAGATTGTATTCCATGTAAAAGATCGAAGCCTATGTAAAAGCTGGAAATGACACTTTCTTTCTATACAATGCAGTGTTCTTTGCCCACACATGATGGAGGAGATCACATAGAGAAATACTATTCACTCATGTCTACAGTTGCAGTATTTAGAAACAGGGTGGTCCAGCCTAAAAGAATATCGACAACAAATATGACAAGGCAAGCATAGATGTAGTGAATCAATCATTTACTTGTGAGCTTACTAGGACAAGTGTGCAGAATTGTAAATGCAGTAAGAGACCGTCCAAAATCTGAATCAAGAAGTTTGTCTAGCACTTATTGTTTGCAACTAATCGACGTGAATAATTGGATATTATATCGAACGAGTAAGAAAGACAAGTAAAATTGTCAACAAACCTGGCTTGCAGTAGTAATCTGGGTCAATGTCACTACGACCAACAATCCAAAATGCTGTTCCTAGGGCCGGAATTATGAAAACCCTGTGAACTTTATAGGTACTAAAGATTACTGAAATACATCTGAACCATTAAGTGTAGGTAGCACTAAGCACACAACAAACCCTAATGACGGTCCTGCCTAATGAGTAATGAATCAATTAGAAAATGGGTGATGAGGAGTGGCTGCTCAGTGTTGAGGACTTATCTCAGGATAAATCGGGTTGGCTTAGTGGGTGCTGCACGCCTGAGCCCTGAACGAACTGGGAAGGTAGGCATGGCGGCGCGCCCGGGCAGCGGTGACGCTGTTGGGCGAGCGGCTCCTGACCTCCTGTTAGTCCGGCGTCTCCTCGTAGAGTCATGCCGTCCGGAGACGGCAAGTCACCGGCGAGGCAGGTGGCTGAAGCAGTAGAGATCGAAAGCCTTGTGAACAGAGGGGGAATCGGGGCTGGGGCGACCCAAAATCCCAGGGTGGGCCGCCTACCGTGGGCACCACAGAGATACACACCCGGCGGCGAACATGCATTTTGAAACTAATTTAGGAACATTTAGTGACCAATTAAGCGAATCTGTTTTAATAATATCGATTCATATTTGAACAACTAAGCTTGTTTAACCGAGCGGTGCTATTATGACCTGAAGCACGTATTACGATCATTATAGTGATCATAAAAGGGAAACCGGAGAAATGATATTTAGCAGCCATTGTTTGCTTCGAACTAAGAACTAAATTCTAAGAGCTGAAAAGAAAGTAGAGTAACCAAGTTAAGATCTATTTTCTGGTTGAGGTCAAAAAGTTGAGGAGATATGAAGTACCACCTCTCTTGCGGCACCGTGTAGGCATCGGGGGTGTGATGGCTGTAGGTGGCGTTGAAGCAGATCTGCGACGGTAGATGGTGCATCGAGGGATAAGTCCCGTTGCGGTGGAAGAGAAGGTCGTGTGAGCGGCCCTGGCAAAGAGGACGACGGCGCCGATGAAGCGAGAGGACGTGATGCAAGGCTCTTGGTCCGTCGCCATGGATGAGAAACATCCATCTCTAGCAGTGGACGACTCGGTCTTGGTAGGCGCTCCGGCATGGTGGAGGACGATGGCGATGGATGTGGTGGAGGGCGACGGGGATGGATGTGGTGGAGGACGGCGGCGATGGATGGGGTGGCGGACGGAGGCTGGTGTGGGGATGGTGTTCTAGCGCGGATGGTGTATGAATGGGAAAATGGAGGGAGAGGTACGAGGAACCATGTTTTTGGGACGCTTATGCGAAATATGGGAAAATTCTGAACTTAGCCCCGTTTAAAATTTGGAGCGTCTAAATCGATTCGGGGATCTGACGGTAATCTCGCATCTCGCCAATATTTGCCCAGAGCGATTTCGGGCGAGGAGAGGGTGGTTGGCGCCCATGGTTGGCGTCCACGGTGTATGAACGGGGCTGAGAGGTAGGGCGGTTGTGTCACGGCTGAGTGAAGTTACAAACCTGCCCCTATTGAAAATATTTGCCTACATTGATTTCGGCCGAGTCGAGTTTGTTTTGCCGCCCACCATGTATGAATGGGGAAATGGAGGGAGAAATAGAGGTCTTTCGGACGAGCTTGAATCAAATGTGCTTTTCTGCCCATGTTTGGCGCCAACCGTGTCGGAATGGGCTCAGAGGCGGTCGTGTCATGTCTAATTGAAGTTACTATCCTACCCCTATTTAGTGTAGTGGAAATCGGGCCGATGGATTGTCCGTGTAATGGGTAGATAGTAATTTCCATCTCCCAAACACTTGGCTTCGAGCATCCGATGTGGGAGTGGACATTTTGCCGCTTCTTTTGAATTTTGGGACAATAAGCATCCACGTTTACCCCAGCAACTAAATTCCAATCCATTTTGTATTCCTATACGAATCTTTATAAATCATTCTATGTGTTTTTATATATCTTCAAAAGGACGACAAAGATGTATTTCACTGTCATATATGAATATGGTTTACAAATGCCGATAGTCAAATTGAGAAGCTAGAATCCACTTTAAGGTGAATTCGAATATTTGGAACACTTCATGTCCAACTCAAATGTCACACGCAGCATAATGTGTACTCCCATTTAGATATGTACACAAGCGATGTATGAAGATTCAAATACCGAGTCAATCAACCAAGAATGTACAGAACTAATGACATATAAACACGTATAGAGTATATGGATCAATAATATCAACTAACATACATAAGCCAGGCCGTTGTACTTTTCTTTGCTACAACAGCATCCTTTTTTAGCCAAGCTACTACAGCATCTTGGCCCTTTCCGATGCGTGCCACTTATGGTCCATCTATACTACTATAATTGCTGAATGCACATTCGGCCCGATTGGCATATTTGTAGGTGCAGCACGACAATCAAAATGAAATGTCTCGAGTCTTATCAATTAATACAGACTTGTGCTCAAATAAAATTACAAACCAAAAAACAAAAAACAATTATTACATGATATCTAAAACAAATGGTTTGATTTATTACATGAACAAACAACACAAAGGTTATTCAACGATGGAAAAGAACATTTCACCTATGATTTACCAAGTGGGAATTTAATTTCTTTTTTTCCTTCAGGACCTTAACAATGTGGTCAATCTCAGCTTGCTTCATTTTTAAATCCACCAAATATTTAATAGTTGTCTTGAGTACTGCTACTGATTGTGTTGTTTTCCTCAACATGTCAACTTCATATCTAAGTGCAGAAGCAGAATCTCTTTCTACCACTACTTTAGCCTCTAGAGCATCAATAGTTGGCAATTTATAATGCACGATTGGGCCGGTGCCACTGCTGTGGGATGATACAACGTCCATGGGGACCTCGCTCTTTGATCTTGGGCTAACCTGTTTTGCCATTAAAGTTCTGATTGGATTCAGAAAAGTTGAAGTCAGCAAAACATCTCAACTGGGAGTTATAACAGCAAACCAGTTAAACAAACAAGGAATTAAAGAGTTTCAATTCGATCTTTGAAAAGTAGTTGTTAACATCATTGTAACCCGTTGTTGCAGCTGACAAAGCAATTAAACAAACAAGTAGCTATTTAAGTTCGTGCAAAGCAGGTAATTCTTAACGGTAAGTATCAAACACATAGATAGGCGCGATCTATAATAGGATTAACAAGCTATGGCATTATGTAATCGGTAGCAAACTAAATTAAGCCAAGCAACGTAATTGAACAATTTTGCAATAAGTGGCTAACTAAAATTCCGAGAAGCGTGTAAATGAACTTACCCTAGTTCTTTATGCAGGCACACCGCAACTTCTTTTTAAACACAAGGTTGTATGCGAAGGAGTCCATGGCATCAATTGCTTGGATATGTAGTCCCAATACTTCTTTCTTCCCACCTTTGCATTGGTAAGTCGAATGGTTAATCTGGTAAGATGGTGCGTCCTTGATATGTTATATGAGGACGTGTAGTCGGACAAGTTGTAGCCACACACATCACAGCGGCTTTTCTTGTATATTTCATGCGATTACTTTTGGAATATCTATATATAATAAATCTACAATTGGTTTAAAAGACTGGCATCCTTCACATTATTGGCGAACTCAGTTCATAGAAACAAGCAATTCAACCATTCTGTGGGTAAATCAAAAGCGGCACTGGAATATTTTTCACTACCCCTATCATACACGCAAAAAGGGGCGACACCACCATAGGGGTTGGTAAGGGCGGCCGCCTCGGGTGGCTCGAAAGTGTGCACCTAGTTTGAGTCGTCCAGGTTGGCCCAGGCTAGTTTTGTTCGTCCCAACACATGAGCAGGCAATGTAAAAGATGAAGAAAAATGTTTCAATTTGGATAGGCCAATAAGATAAGTGCAAGGCAGGCCCTATAGCAGGCTCGCGGCCCAAACGAGCGCCTCCCATATCGATCGACAGCAGGAAAAATCCCAATTCATCCGCTCCAACCTCCTGTCTGGTTCGCTCCTAACCTAGCCGCGCTAGACAGACCGACACAACACTTCCTCGCGCCCTCGTTGGAGGGCGGTCGCCGGGCTTCAAGCGAACGGAAGGACAAGAAGATGAAGATCCAACCACAGGTGTAGCTGCGTGGGAGGCAGCGGCAGCATAGACATGGCATCGAGTTTGCATAAGCAGACAACAGAACTTGCAAGAGTAGCATGCGTAGCGAGCAGGTACATCACATCCCTGATTATATCTAATTCAACTCTTCAATTTCTGGCCAATAGTTAAACCTGACGGTGTTGTAAAACTGCTTGTATGTAGGGAATCTATGAGAAAATGAAACTAATTTATACTTATTTTATAACTCCCCCAATCAATATTGAACTGACTGAATCTGATGAATCTAATCAAGTTTCCAGTGCAAACATCCAAGCTCATGTTGTTCTTGAGCCTGAAGTGTCTAATGAACAGACTACTAATGAAGGATTTGATTGGGGGAGAATATCATGTGCCCCCATACCTTAGATGCTATATGCCGATACGAGTTGCTTGGAGCTTGTTGATCTGAGATATAGCAGCTCACATGATGTCTTAATATTTTTACAGGAAACCTTGATGAGTTTGAGAATTGCACACAATTTGTACAAAAACTACTCAGATGCCCTTGGATCCCGTATCCAACGAACTCGAAGCTCGTATCACCGTAGCATCTAAGATGAAGGACGACATCCTATTCTCCTGTATGTAAGAATATCATGTGCTACCACACCTCAGATGCTTTGGTGATACAAGCTCTTCAGAGCCATTGGATTTGTGACCCAACACCTCCTCGGTGGTTCGAATGGTTTTTTGCAGAAAATCCCCCAAAGAGTTTGGCCACTACTTACAAGCACAAAGACTGCTCAGATGCCATTGGATCTCAGATCAAACGACCTCGAAGCTCGTATCACCGTAGCATCCAAGCTGCGAGAGAACCTTATGTTTTCTTGCACGGGAGAATATGAGGTGCTCCCGCACCGTAGATTCTATAGTGATACGAGTTCATGTAGATCTAACGGCCCACAGTAGGAGGTTTGAATGTTTTTGTAATATACGGCTGAGAGAGTTTGGTAATTGCGCAGAAAGTACAAGTACTATGCATGTGCCATCTGATCACTGATCATATGACCTAGATGCTCATATCACCGAAGCGGGTAATTAAGCTACGGGGAGCACCTAATATGAGCAACGGGGAGCCGTTGGATCCAAGATGCAGCGGCACACACAAAGCCTGAATGTTTTTTTTGCAAAAAAAACCTTTGGAGAGTTTGGAAATTGCGCATAATTACAAAGACTACTCCCAAGCCATTGGATCTCACTTCCAACGGTGTAAAAACTCGTATCACCATAGCATCTAAGCTGCGGGGTGGATGTGATATTCTATGCCGCTGTCATTTTTGTTCGTAAACTTGCAAAATACGTGTAACTTGTGCCGTTACTTATCTAACCGCGCAAAGTATTTGTTCAAAAAAACCATTCTACACTGAAATATCGGAACAACACACGGGGGTCCCACTTGTCATTAATCAATTTGGACCTAAAACTAACAAATTTGAAAGACAAGATTAGAACCGGACTACAAAGCGTAAGTCGATAGCCTGAAACAAAAACGGTTGTTGGCTTTGTCCCATAACTTGATTTTATACAGTATTACGTTGAGTAGAGTAGAGGGAGTGCCTCGTCAACACGTGCATGACCGTTGACTCACTTACTGGTGGGTTCCAGATCTGCGATCTCTCTCTTCTCTCCATCGTCTAACCTTTGCACGGCCACACACGAAGAGTGACGCTAGCTTGCCGTGGTGTTATAACAACTAAAAAAAGCTTGGAAAATAGAAGAATCGCCTAGAACAAGAGACGTTGTAGCTGGTCGAGACGGAGCTAACCACACCTATCCTCCATGCCATGTTAGCATGATGAAGTTGTGTGACTAGTGGGGTGTTTTCGACCGACTGGCTGGGTCCCGAGGTCGAACCATAGGTACTACGTCTGATACAGTAAATTTTTACACGCACATTTTTCCTCCGTGCCGAGACATGGCACACCCTACCGCGCGGTTTCGGGGTCCTCCCGGGTGGTGCACGCATATATTCTTCCTAACGTGGGACGCCCTACCGCGCGTTTTCGCCGAAGCAAGTAAATGAGTCGTCAAATCAAGAAAGACCACTTTTTCCGCCGAGTACATCAGTGAAGCACGGTGGCTAGCTAGTTGGGCTAGTTCGACCGATCAGCTAGGCCACCGCCACATTTGTTTTTTCACCCCTTTTTTATCTACTTGCCGGCAGGTAAATTTAAGTGTCCACCACGGCGTTGCTCTTGTGTTTGAGTGCGGCAGGATTTTTAAATTTTTTATTGACGGGAGCAGGCGCGGCAGGATTTTTAATTTTTTGATTGACGGGAAGCGGTAGCGATGACAAAGAATTAGTCATGATGACCCTTTGTAAAACCCACTGCTCCCTGATGTGAGAAGTCGTCGACTGGTGTTTTACCATGGTGAAAACCAAAAGATTCCCCGCTCCTCGACTGGCTCCCTCCGCCTTCCCGTAGATTGCCTTGCCTTTCAGCTGTTTCGCCCCCTGCATCACCAACGTCGCGCGCCTCGAGAAGTAGAGGGACTTTGGTGGTGTTTAGGCGCCCTCTGCATGGGCATGTCCATGTCTCGGCGACCGTTGGATCAAACTCAGACGGTGCATATCAGTCACTGTAGCACAAAGCGTGTGGGTGTGTTTGGTTGCATTCTCATCTTCTTCGTGTATTTGTGTTAACCTACTACTAGTGTGGACTCATGCACCCTTCATGCACTCTGCCAAACACCCAAAAGTGGGTCAAGAAGGGAACTTTTGCTCCCATCCCGTGCACCCTTCATACACCCTGCCTAACACTATTCGTGCTTCATATGGTTCATGTTTCGTGGAGTACTGTAGCACCGTACTCTCCGTGTGCTGTGGACCTAGTTCTGTTAACATTGATCTCACCGTTCATTCTCGACCGGACAGTCGAGAAAGCGGCACTATGTTACTACATTACTGTTCATATAGTTGACATGCGCACAACATCATTTGTTGTCGTCATATATTACTACATTAACAACAAGATTATGTAGTACTGACGTATGAACCACTGCACATGCCTAGTAGTAGGAGCACTGTGTATGTTCAAGTGGCTGCCGTGTTTCGCACTCCTCTGTCGTAAGAGTGGAAACGCTTGCTGTAATCATTTTTTCTTCAGAAAAACAGTGGACACGCTCTACCGTGCGGATCCTCCTCCATCCATGCACTAAATTACTCACTTTCGCCGACGTGTGGGACAGCCAGCATCGGGGTCCACCAGCGATGGACTAAATTACTCCGTAGTAGAGTGACGGTAGACTACCCCGATCAAAGCGCCGCAGTAATGCCCAATGAGCCGTCAAATCACAAAACCCCCTCCTTTCCAGGAGTAAGTTGGACGGACGAAGCAACCATCATTTGACTCTTCTCTCTTGGCTTCCTCTCTACCCAGCTCGCTTCTCCCTCATCTTGTTCCTCATTTCTTCCAGAAAACCCCGACCTGCTTCTGCCATTGTTCTTCTCTCCCAAAGTAGGAAAGGTGAGCGCATCAATGCTGTTGATTCTGTCCAAGGCCCGGTCTTGCAATCCCGAGACTGATCATATAACTCCCTCTCTTTTCTTCTTTTGGGTTTGTGATTATGGTTTCTTTTCTTTTATTTCTATTTGACAGTTTCTTGATGGACGCTGGAGCACCGGCCGAAGTGATGTCTATGGCTCTAGCCAAAACCGTCGAGGCTCATCGTACGAAGAAGTGTAAGCACCCACTGAGACTACATGAGACAAGATCAAAGCCATCACCCTGTCCAAGCCCCCCTCTCCGGGATCTCTCATTAAGCAAGTCCAGGTAATATCTCTTCTTGACGATCTTTTTCTCGATCTTGATCGTGTTTTTTCATCTAACACGTAGTACTAGTACTAGTAGTACAACTTTCTGGGTGATCTTGCATGTGATTTTTGTGTGCCAAATGACTATTCTAAATTCCTCTTTTGACCAAAACATGCGAGAGGTTGACACTGATTTCTTATAGATTACTTTTAACTACTCCCTCTGTCCCAAATTTCTTGTCTTAGATTTGTCTAGATACGGATGTATCTAATACTAAAATGTGACTTGATACATTCGTATCTAGACAAATCTAAGACAAGAATTTTGCGACAGAGGGAGTACTATGAACATCAATGCTACCTTTGAAGAGGGTATATTTGCCTCGATAACTTGTGTTATGGATATTGCAAGTAATCCCTCTTGCTCTTATGCCTTTGAAGACATGTTCTAGTGTCTTTGTTCACTCATTTACATGCGTATATGTAGTCATATATGGAGTATAATATCGAAAATCATCTTATATTTCTGAATGGAGGTAGTAATAAAATATGGTTTACATTTGAATTAGAACCAGGTCCGCGGTGGAGATGAAGTTCTCAAAATCATGTCGTGTGAACTGGAAGACACGAGGATGAGTTCTCTTGCTAAACTATCCATTTGGTGTGTCCTTGTCACCACGTGTCTGAACTAGTGTTTTCTGTAGCATTGTTGTCGTGTGTTCTCGAGGCTGTACTTGACCACAACAATTTCTGGCTATGCCTTCGATTCTGAAGGGTGTGGTTCTTGTAAAGCTTCCCAACAAATCTGATGCGGCCTGTCTTCATGATCATGTTTATGAGTGGAAAGACCATTACATTAGGTTCTCCAAGGTTGACGAGATGGTGATGGTGCATGTAGACATCTCTCACGAAGTCCATGGCCTAGTCAGTTATGCGGGGTTCATCCCGTAGGTCGGTGGCAAGAAATAGTCTGCAGAGTTTAATTAGTGCAACTTTGCTTGTGTGTAGTAAGTACTATTGTTTAGTACTTGATTTGTGTTTGTGAACCCTGTATTGTTTATTAGTACTGCCGCTTTTGGTGTGTGGTCAGTCCTCGGTCTATGTTAATGTGTGTCCATTCAATTCAGTCTGTATATTTTGAAGTATCCAGATCATCTTTTTTGTGAGGACGGTTTATCAATTATGGTTACACTCAAATATATGTATGCATTGCAGGGTTTATCGCACCCACCAGGATTTCCAGTCCCATGGATGTTCGGTCCATACTATTTGTCACGGCCTTTGGACTGTCCTGCTTGTGGGAGTAGGCGGGGACCCTGCATGCCACCCGTAGTTGGACGATCAATCTTCTATTTAGTACTTCAACATAGTGATTTCCTGGTAAGGATTCACTCGTGTCACATCAAGTAAATCTCATTGATTTACTGTCTAAATCTTTTTGATTTAATGTCATGTTTTCTTTCTTTTCCTGCAATTTTACGATGCAGGTTTTGCCATGTGACATTCATCATAGAATAAACAGTTTGGTTTGCCCTACGATGGCTATTTTTGCAGGTTTCACTTCTTATGTCGTGTCAAGCCGATGTGAAGGCACCATCCATCACTTATATTCTTTGGAAAAAATTGGACCCGATCTGTTATGCAGTACAAGCTGAATCCCTATGATGAACTGCAGTTTGGTTTAACAAAAATGCCACAATTAGTCCTTCTCGCGTTTAAAAGAAATGAAGAAAAAAACCGAATCACGGTCAGAAAGCCTAGTCAAGTTAGAAAGCTGATCATAGCAGACCAGACACGATCGCCGCTGTCTCGCACATCGGTACCAGTACCACCTTTAGCAACGGATCAAACACCGGCAGTTGCTCTATCACTGTTAGCGGCAGCTCGATTACGATCGGTGAGGATTGGGCACCGACCGCGTCAGCGGATCAGGCTAATCTACTGGAGGATCGGACATCGACACCGACACCTGCTCCGACACCGGTACCAGCTCTACAAGGAGCACCATCTCTGGCAGCAGCAACGGCTTCGGCACCAGCACCAATACTTGCACTTGCATCTGCTCTGGCCCGTGCAGCGGCAACCGAACAAGCAGTTGCACCGGCAACAGACTGGGCTGCAGTTCGCACTTCATATACCAAATTCCTTACAAAACCGACATGTCCACCTTCTTGGTAAGCATTGGCCGCCCAAGTGTTTCGTTCTTTTTTCTTTCCATGTTGTTTCGCATGATTCACGGTGTTGATCTAACTGTTTGGGTATGTCTTCTTGTTTGCAAACAGAGAATTCCTAGAGCAACGAGGGAGTTGTTCAACAATCCGGGTGACAGCGGCCAAGTTTCTCTTACCATGCGCAGCCTTGGTGTGAATGAACCTGCTCAATATACCATAAGTACAAAGGATGGTTGCATGATGATGATGCTAAAGGATGGTCAAGGTTCAAATCTAAATCATATCTTGCGGTAGGGGATGATCTCAAAATCGAACTTTCTCGGCAAGGAGAGCTGGTCCAAATCAACTTTGAAATTCTTGATGTGACGCATAGCTTCTGAACTGATCTATCCTACGAGAGATTTTGATGTAATAATCTGGCATGGTGAAACAAGTGTCTGTGTATAAATGTCTGACAAGATTATTTATCACATGGTATATCGCTGATAGAATTGCAACTCTCATTGCTGGTTAGGAACTGTCATTCGATTTCATTCAAACAGCTGTCGTGCTTTATTCAATTTTGTGTATTCGCCTTCGACAACATCTAAAACCAGCGCCGTACCAATCGATTGCAATATGAAAAGCGCTGAGGTAGAACACATGGGCCCCCAAACATGCAGGGTGGGCCTGCGGCCCAAAGTCCAGAACCGTGAGCCTGTCTGAGTATTATATTCTCAAATTTGAACCCCATAATGCCCGTGCGTTGCACATAACATCAAGATGCATTTGTATGAGTATTTTATCTTGTGAGAGAAAAGGACAAACGAGGGAAGGCCTTATTTGCAAATGTGGAGAGGTGTGTGGGTACCTTTTTGCAAAATTGCCATAATTTCCTTCCTATCCATCAGATATAAATCGGACGGCCTATATTGTAGGATGGCAGGCACACCATCATCACCAACCCGTCTATACCGTGTTAAAAACAACTCTGTTTTTATAATTGTATATGTTATATATATCCCCCTTGATTTTTCTTATGTATAAAGTTGTGATATAAAAGATTTGTATATTTCTTTACGGAGGGAGTATCTCTCTGTCAAAAATATATTTTTGTGTAACTAGTTACTCTTGTCTTTCTACTTCCTTTCGCTGATATGTGGGGCATCCGGCAACGGGGTCAACGTGCCATATGCACAAATTAGAGTGCACAACTGCACGGTAGACACACCCCGATCGTAGTGCCGCAGTAATGCCCAATGAGTCGTCAAATCACAGCCCCCCCCCCCCTTTCCACCTTTAGCAGTAAGCTGGACGAACAAAGCGACAATATTTCACTGGGCCTGAATCCCCTTCTCCCTCGTCTGCTTGTTCATAGAAAACTCCCTCTCGTCAATTGCATAGGGTTTTCTCATGGAGAACCAGGTACGAATTCTTCATCCATCCCCGATAAATCCAAGTCCCTTGGTCGCGTGTAATCCTAGGATGGCAGCCGCTGCCGTTGATGCATTTTTCTTCCTACTGAATCTAGTGTGTTTCATTTGCAGTGCCCAAAGTGCAAGGACCCTACAGGTTTCTGTGCCCTCGGCGAGACGCCACACTTGTTCCTTCTCATCCTAAGACAAGATTTTAAAAGCAGCATACAGTATGTTCCTAGAATCCTCTTTTCTATCCGGGAGGGTGGATTTTTTAACATCTTTGTCGACTAATTTGGAAATTTGGATTGCTATATTTGGATAAAAGGTACTACTAGTGCGATGGTCAACAACGGCGTGAAGGAGGAAGTTATTTCTAGATTTGGATAGGGAATACATTGTGTCCTCATATTATTTTTCCTGCAGTGCATTATTTGCTCTGCCAGAACACATGTACTCAAGATGCTCGGCCTTGCCATAACTGAATACACCAGTTTAATGGTCACAGTGAAGACAAGCCATGGATATAAGTTCTGAGTTGGGTTCATGAACCAAGAAGATCGCTGCCTTTTTTATGGCCGAACTTGGATAAACTTTCTCAAGTGTCACGAACTGAAAGTTGGCGCAAAAATGTTGATGGAAATAGCAGAACCTGGTCTCATCTTCACTGCAATCTTCCACCCCGACGTCGTTGTCGGTGTCAAAACCGGCGGATCTCGGGTAGGCGGTCCTGAACTGTGCTTCTAGGATTGATGGTAACAGGAGACGGGGGACACGATGTTTACCCAGGTTTGGCCCTCTCTATGGAGGTAATACCCTACTTCCTGCTTGATTGATCTTGATGAATATGGGTGTTACAAGAGTTGATCTACCACGAGATCGTAATGGCTAAACCCTAGAAGTCTAGCCTATGTGAATAGTGTAATGAGTCTCTATCCCTCCATTTGGACTATGCTCTCCGGTTTATATAGGCACCAGAGAGATCTAGGGTTACATGGGGTCGATTACATAAGAGGGATCTTCATAGTCGGTCGTCTAGCTTGCCTTCCACGCCAAGGAGAGTCCAATCCGGACACATGTATAGTCTTCGGCCTTCACATCTTCACAGCCCATCAGTCTAGCCCATGGATAACAGGCCGGACGCCCGATGACCCCTTAGTCCAGGACTCCCTCAGTAGCCCCTGAACCTGGCTTCAATGACGAGGAGTCCGACGCGCTGATTGTCTTCGGCATTGTAAGGCGGGTTCCCCTTCTTCCAAACTCCAAGATAGTCTTCAGATGTGATGATTGTATCCAGACCTATTACACACACCATACTCAACCGCAGAGAGAATATATATTTTACACGAGTTTTATCCGCTGATAGCTTTTTACAACACGACATCACGTCTGGTCATAATTTCGAACCGTTTTTCTTCTACCATTCCACGTTTCAAGACGCGATCGCCATCGGCACATCTTGTCGAAGCAGATATCGTGTCCCCTTATCGCGGGATTCTCATCAATGCAGGCATGGGTAACCCAATCGTGCCGTTTACACAACCCTTGGGAATAGGCGAATCTTAAGGCGAGTGAGGAGGCGTTTAATATTTGCTGCCATTATAAGGGGATAAGGATTCCCTCTTCCTCTTCTCACGCTCTCTCTCTATCTCCGCCTTCCCGATCTCGAGCTCCAGCGCCCAAGTTCTCATCTCCTTTCCACTCAAGCAACCATGTCCGGATTCAGTGGTCAGGGCAAGTGGATGGTCTCCTCCATCAAGGAGGAGGACATTACTGAGCTTCGGGCGGCCGGGTATTTGGCGAAGGAGATCGACCACCGTCTGCCGGCCGAGGGACAAATTATCCCCACACCGAAGCCCACTGAGAGGGTAGTATTCATCCCCATTTCTTCCGCGGGCTAGGGTTTCCACTCCACCCTTTCGTCCGCAGGCTGATGTTTTATTACGGGATAGATTTCCATGATCTGTCCCCCAATTCCTTCCTCAATATCTCGGCGTTTATCGTCGTGTGTGAGGCCTTCTTTCGCATCCAACCCCACTTCGGGCTGTGGCTCAAAGTCTTCAACATGAAGCCAAAGGTGGTGGATGGCCAGCACACGGAGTGCGGAGGGGCCATGGTGAGCAAGCTATCCAACATTTCTTGGCCCAAGGGCACTTTTGTGGATACGGTAAAGGAGTGGCAGAAGCAGTGGTTCTACATCACAGAACCACGCGGAACCACCTGAGCCGCAGCTGCCGAATTCCGCTCCGGCGCTCCTATGCGACTCACCTCCTGGGTCGAGAAGAGTCCGGACTGGTGTTCTCCTGACGAGCTAATAATGCTGCAAACGCGTGTTCAGAGCATGGTAATGAAGAGCGTCAAGCTCGTTGATGTGATCCAGGTGATGTTGGTTCGCCGGATCCTTCCGTGCCAGCGCCGAAGCCGCCCGTTGTGGGAGTTTAACCCGAAGAAGCACCGGACCCTGGTGAGGCTCTTCGAGACTACACACGAAGGTGCATGGAAGTTGCTCTTCAAGGGCAATGAAAAACCACCGGCCACGGATTCAGACCGTGGTCACGATTGTACACACCCGCCAGCAAGGTATGTTATTTCCGACGTATCCCCAACCTCATTGTTTCGAGGATGATGTCTGAGCTTTTATTATGGTTCCTTCAGATTTGGATGGAGAGGCGAAGCGGATCCAGTGTCCGGCTCCGCTGCCTGAAGAACCAGTCATCCCGCGTCTAGCGAAGATGCTGGTGCCGGCGCCATATAAGGCGCCGGAGAAGAAGGCCAAGAAGAAGGCAAAGGGGGCCAAGAGTGGCCTCCGCCGTAAGGGCACTTCGGACGTGGCATCCAAAGATGACGAAACTCATTCCTCTGTCCCCGAGGACAATGACGAGGAAGAGGAGGAGGAGGAAGAAAACAATCCTCCCCCTGAGGAGAGGAAGAAGAAGAGGGCGGTTCCGGCGCATCTGGAGGCGGAGACGCCCAAGAAGGGGAAGGGCGCTCCAGCGGTCAACACCGCGTGGGACATTGACAACAGTCCGGAACGACGTCCCCGCGCTAAGCCCCAGGCTGCATCGTAAGTGACATGGCTCGCTCGTGCACACATCCAGCCCTTTCTCTCCATTATCTTGATGTAGTTAACTATACTATTGCAGTCCGACCCGCGACCTAATCCAGTGATCCTTGTCTGGAGGTTCGTTGGCTCCATCGGAGATGGCGAGCATGTCGCCGCCGCCTGCTTATTCCCCCGGGGCCAGGGATGACACCGAAGTGTTGTCCCGGAGGGCCACTCCGAACCGGGGGGAGCCCAAGACGCTGTCCGGGAGGCGCCACGAGGCGAAGCCTCCACTGCCGGACACATGGAGGAGACGATCCTCATGGAGACTGGCGAAGAGGGCCGCATCCAGTTTGACCCTCAGCCAAATACGATTCCGGAGACCCATATGGCTCCGGGCAAGCAGCCCCCTTTGAAGGAAGGTGGTGCGCCGCTTCCACCGGTGGTCCCTGTCCATCCAGGGGCGCCGGATAACCTGATGGAGGCGCTACGAGGCACCTCCGTTATGGACGAGCACCATGTCCTTATGGGAGCGGTGATCAAGAAGGTTCAGTCCGCCTAGGGTGGACTGAACGAAGCCTGCAGCAACATGTTGACAGGTTTCGAGGTAAGTGACATAGAAAGAGAAAAAACCCCATGTAGTCAGTAGCCCCTGAGACACTGCCCGGTGTTTGGCGAGAAGAACCGAATAGAGGATCTATTGTAGGACACTAACATAGCGTGTATGCATAAGCAGGCGTCGCTGTTGGCCGCAACCTCGCATGCTGCCGAAGTCTCTGAATTGAAGCAGAGGCTGGAGCGGACCGAGAACGAGCTCGACGAGGTTACAATTCGGCTTCAGGAGAAGCAAGGTGAGTAACATATTGCTGTGTGTTCGGAAAGCATAGGCGTTGTGTATTGACTGTAATGTTGTAACATGTGTAGGAGCTGCGACCGAGGTCGAGGCCCTGAGGAATGCCTTGGGCGAGGCCGAGGAGAAAGCTGTCCAGCAGCAGGCCGCTCGTAAGAAGCTCAAGGCCCGGGTCAAAGAAGTCCAGCAGGAGCTCCAAGATGCGGTGAAAAAAATGTGAGACCTTGGAGAATGATGCGTCGGCTCAAGAGGCCGAACTCACCAAGGCTCGTCAAAGCACGGTGATCGCACGCAATGAGGCCCAGGCCGCCCTCCAGGAGATCCAGGAGGCCAAGAAGATTACGGCGGGTAAGGCATTTAAGATGCAAAGCAAGTATGGGGAGAAGCAATACCTTTTACTAACCCGAGTTCGGAGTTCCCCAGGAGCTTTTGCGGATCTACCACGCAGCGTATCAGACGCTGCAGAATTCTACCGAGCCGAAGGAGGAGGTTCTACGGAGAAGCTATTTTGGTCACAGTACGCGACGCCAGAGCATCCCATGTCCTTCACCGATCAGCTGAAGCAGCTGGTGGAGCTGCACAAGGTGGCCGAACTAGCCGTGAAGGATTTGGCAATCCGGCTATGGCCAGCCGAAGCTATGCCCGACAGATACTTCGGACTCGTGAGGCGGCTAGTGGAAGCCTGTCCGCGGCTGGACGTCATCAAGCGCTCTGCCTGTATTGAAGGTGCTCGTATGGCCTTCGCTCGTTGCAAGATGTGGTGGGCGAAAATGAACGCCGTTGAAGTTGCCAGCGGGCCGCCGGAGGGCAAGGAGCACCGCACACCCGAGAGATATTTTATGGATGTCGCAGAAGGGTCTCGACTTGTTGCAGCTCAATGTTCCCAGGACATTGTATTTGAATAAATGTATTCATGTTGCCCTTGCATTGTATTATGGGAACAAAGCCTGTAATGTAATTTTGTTATGCTTTAACTGTTTCCTCCTGTGCGGCCGTATTGTTTGTAATCTAAGGGTTGGCGGTCGTAAACCACGCCCTTTCGCGTAGGTAAATGCGGAGGTGTTTGGGATGGGATCTAAACAATCTTTATCCAATTATATGGTCCTTTGGAGGAGTTGTTTAGCGCAATGAACAAGGCAATCAGACTATACGGCTTGAACACCCTCACTTAGCTATAGGAGTTTTATAATTAAGCAAGTGCGTAGCCCCTGGTCCGAGCCAGGGTGCTGTCAGCATCTGATCGGGAAGCGCTGATCCTTCGCATGACACGGAAAAAATCTCCAACGATTTTGTAACCCTCGAACAGTTGACCGGCTCTCACCGTATCATGATGATCGGTTTCGGCTTTCTCTCTTGAGGTGCTCATCCGGTCAAGGCCAGGGCACAATCGCAGTAGTTCTCCCTTTACTACCCTAGACAATAGAGCGGAACGTAGGGTAGCAAGCACAGGAGCCGGGCAACCCAACTATTGACCAAAGACATGATTCAGAGCCAATGCATATAATGCTAAATTCGGGGTGCCGAACTTATGTATAAGAAGTGTTCGGACCGTGCTACCGTATTGTGGGGCTATAAATAGCCCCTGGCGAATATGAGACGTACCAAAAAGTACCAATGCAGCCGATAAGCAGATCGAAACAAAATGAAGTAAGAGGCAAAAACCACAGAAACTGGGCCGCGAACCATTTTCATTATAACTGGATGGATACGTCAAAGAGTATATTGTACAAATAGCGCGCTATGCCGGAATCAAGAGGGCGCAGCGTGCGGATCCTGATAAATAAATATAAATACCGTCAAGAAGACGTATAGAGGTTACTCTATGCACCTATGCTGCTTGCATCCATTATATGCCGATCCTTCAAAGGGACCGGTTAGCAGGCCCGTGGAAAAAGGAACATGAATAAAAAGAAAAAGGTGAAAAGTATGTGTGTCCGGGATCGGTCTAGCCGAACTGTAGATCCCGGGTTAGCTTCTGCCTCCGTCAATGTCCATGGGTTTTGAGTGCGTAATTATGTACGCGTGGTGCGAATGCCACTACTTCATCGGGGCTGGGATGGAGGCCGAATTGCTAATCGAGCTCTTGACGAGCCGCGATGTCCTGTTGCAGTGTAGTCCGAAACCTCTTGATTATGTCCAGGGGCTTGACAGCCGTAGTTTGGTGCTGCTTGAGAAGGCCACTCTATACCTCTGCTGCTAGGGCGGTGGTGTGCTCCTCTGTTCGGAGGGAGCGTTCTGTATTGCCATTGACTGTTATGACACCGCGTGGACCGGGCATCTTGAGCTTGAGATAAGCGTAGTGTGGCACGACGTTGAATCTAGCGAACGCTATTCGTTCGAGCAGTGCGTGGTAGCCGCTGCGGAAGGGGACGATGTCGAAGATTAACTCCTCGCTTCAGAAGTTGTCCGGAGAACCAAAGACCACTTCCAGCGTGATTTAGCCCGTACAGCGGGCCTCTACGCCTGGTGTGACTCCTTTGGAGGTAGTCTTTATTGGTTTGATTCGTGAGGGGTCAATGCCCATCTTCCGCACTGTGTCTTGATAGAGCAGGTTGAGGCTGCTACCACCGTCCATCAGGACTCGTGTTAGGTGCAACCTGTCAATAATTGGGTCAAGGACTAGTGCGGCTGAACCGCCGTGGTGGATACTAGTCGGGTGGTCTCGACGATCGAAGGTGCCGGGAATGATGACCACGGATTGAATTTTGGGGCGACTGGCTCTACCGCGTAGACGTCCCTAAGCGCTCGCTTACGCTCCCTTTTGGGGATGTGTGTAGCGTATATCATGTTCACCATTTTGACTTGAGGGGGAAATTTCTTCTGACCGCCAGTGTTCGGCTGCCGGGACTCTTCGTCCTCGTCCTCACTTTGTGATCCCTTTTCTTTGTTTTTGGCATTTAACTTGCCAGCCTACTTGAAAACCCAACAATCCCTGTCGGTATGATTGGCTTGCTTGTCCGAGGTGCCGTGTATCTGGCACGGACGGTCGAGTATGCGGTCCAGTCTGGAAGGTCCTTCATTGTTTCTTTTGTAGGGCTTCTTCCGTTGGCCGGACTTGGAGCCAGTGAATCCGGCGTTGACTGTGGTGTCATTGGTGTTGTTGTCATTGCTTCAGCGTTTGTGTCTATTGCGCCGGAGCTTGCCAGTGCTATTCTTGGCCTCCGAGGGGCCTGCCTTGCTGGCTGTGTTGTTACTGCGAGCCAGCCAACTGTCCTCTCCCACGCAAAAGTGGGTCATGAGTGACGTGAGGGATGCAATGGACTTCGGCTTTTCTTGGCCGAGGTGACGTGCTAGCCATTCGTCACGGATGCTGTGTTTGAAGGCTGCTAAGGCCTGACAGTCTACGATCTGGTTCTTTTTGGTTAGGAACCTGGTCCAGAATTTTCTGGCTGATTCTCCAGGTTGTTGAACTATGTGGCTTAAGTCATCGACGTCTGGTGGCCGGACATAGGTGCTACCTCTTGAGCACTGCGTTGGATTTCCCCGAAGAGGAGAGGATGATGCAGCAAAGTAGCGTAAGTATTTCCCTCAGTTTTTGAGAACCAAGGTATCAATCCAGTAGGAGACCACGCGCAAGTCCCTCGTACGCACAAAAGCGATAGCTACTGCAACCAACGCTTAGGGGTTGTCAATCCCTTCACGGTCACTTACGAGGGTGAGATCGATAGAGATAATGTTTTTGGTATTTTTGGTATAAAGATGCAAAGTAAAAGTAAAAGCAAAGCAAGTAAATAAAGTGATGGAGATTGATATGATGAGAATAGACCGGGGCCATAGGTTTCACTAGTGGCTTCTCTCAAGAGCATAGATATTCTACGGTGGGTGAACAAATTCTTTGTTAAGCAATTGATAGAATCGAGCATAGTTATGAGGTTATCCAGCAATGATCATGTATATAGGCATCACATTCGTGACAAGTAGACCGAAGCGATTACGCATCTACTACTATTACTCCACTCATCGACCGCTATCCAGCATGCATCTAGAGTATTAAGTTAAAAAGCAGTAGCATGTAAGCAAGATGACATGATGTAGAGGAATAAATTCATGCAATATGATAAATACCCCATCTTGTTATCCTCGATGGCAACAATACAATACGTGCCTTGCAACCCTTTACATCCTTTGGGTAAGGTCACCGCAAGATTGAACCCAAAGCTAAGCACTTCTCCCATTGCAAGAACTACCAATCTAGTTGGCCAAACCAAACGGATAATTCGAAGAGACTTGCAAAGATAACTTAATCATACATAAAAGAATTCAGAGAAGAATCAAATATTTTCCATAGATAAGCTGGATCATAAACCCACAATTCGCTCAAAGATAACTTAATCATGCATAACTTAATCCACAATTCGCTCAAAGATAACTTAATCAAATATTCTGTCACTGGGAAAGGTCACCGCAAGATTGAACCCAAAGCTAAGCACTTCTCCCATTGCAAGAACTACCAATCTAGTTGGCCAAACCAAACGGATAATTCGAAGAGACTTGCAAAGATAACTTAATCATACATAAAAGAATTCAGAGAAGAATCAAATATTTTCCATAGATAAGCTGGATCATAAACCCACAATTCGCTCAACAAACACACCGCAAAAAGAAGATTACATCGAATAGATCTCCACGAGATAGGGGGAGAACATTGTATTGAGATCCAAAAAGAGAGAAGAAGCCACTAGCTTCTAGCTATGGACCCGAAGGTCTGAAGTAAACTACTCACACTTCATCAAAGGGGCTATGGTGTTGATGTAGAAGCCCTCCGTGGTAGATGCCCCCTTTGACGGAGCTCCAGAACAGGCCCCAAGATGGGATATCGTGGATACAGGAAGGTACGGCGGTGGAATTAGGTTTTTGGCTCCGTCCACGATCTGTTGAGAATGCGTAGGTATATATAGGAGGAAGAATGCGTCGGTGGAGCGTCGAGGGCCCACGAGGCGGGCGCGCCCGAGGGGCGCGCCCCCACCTCGTGACCGCCTCGCACTCCTTGGAGTAGGGTCCAAGTCTCTGGATCACGTTCGGTGAGAAAATCACGTTCCCGAAGGTTTCATTCCGTTTGATATTACATTTCTTGAAACCTTTGAAATAGGCAAAAGAACAACAATTACAGGCTGGGCCTCCGGTTAATAAGTTAGTCCCAAAAATAATATAAAAGTGGAAAATAAAGCCCATTATAGTCCAAAACAATAGATAAACTAGCATGGAGCAATCAAAAATTATAGATACGTTGGAGACGTATCAGGCATCCCCAAGCTTAATTCCTGCTCGTCCTCGAGTAGGTAAATGATTAAAAGAGAATTTTTGATGCGGAGTGATACTTTGGCATAATTTCAATGTAAATCTTCTTAATTGTGATATGAATATTCAGATCCGAAAGATTCAAGACAAAAGTTCATATTGACATAAAAATAATAATACTTCAAGCATACTAATCAAAATAATTATTTCATCTCAAAATAACATGGCCAAAGAAAGTTCATCCCTACAAAATCATATAGTTAGGCTATGCTTCATTTTCGTCACACAAAGATGTTCCCAACTTCTATACCCCCGATGATAAGCCAAGCAATTGCTTCATACTTAAGTAATCTCAAACTTTTTCAACCTTCACGCAATACATGAGCGTGAGCCATGGATATAGCACTATGGGTGGAATAGAATATGATGATGGGGATTGTGTGGAGAAGACAAAAAAGGAGAAAGTCTCACGTTGACGAGGATAATCGACGGGTTATGGAGATGCCCATCAATTTATGTCAACATGAGGAGTAGGGATTGCCATGCAACGGATGCACTAGAGCTATGAATGCTCAACAAAAGAAAACTAGTGGGTGTGCATCCGACTTGCTTGCTCGTGAAGACCTAGGGCATTTTGAGGAAGCCCATCGTAGGAATATACAAGCCAAGTTCTATAATGAAAAATTCCCACTAGTATGAAAAAGACAACTTATGAGACTCACTACATGAAGAACGAGGTGCTACTTTGAAGCACAAAATATGAGACTCATTACATGAAGAACATGGTGCTACTTTGAAGCACAAGTGTGGAAAAAGAGATAGTAGCATTGCCCTTTTCTTTTTGGGCCTTTTTTGGCCTTTCTCTTTTTGGGGCAATGCTCTAATAATGATGATCATCACACTTCTATTGATTACAACATGAGGATTATAATTGAAACTAGAACAAGGTATGACTCTATATGAATGCCTCCGTGATGTACCGGGATGGTGCAATGAATCAAGAGTGACATGTATGAAAAATAATGCATGGTGGCTTTGCCACAAATACGATGTCATCTACATAATCATGCAATGGCAATATGACAAAAGTAATGTATGTCATAATAATGATGAACGGAACGGTGGAAAGTTGCATGGCAATGTATCTCGGAATGGCTATGGAAATGCCATAATAGGTGAGGAAGATATAAGGAGGTTTATGTGTGATAGAGCGTATCATATCACGGGGTTTGGATGCACCGGCGAAGTTTGCGCCAACTCTCAATGTGAGAAAGGGCAATGCAGTGCAATCGAAGAGGCTAGCAATGGCGGAAAGGTAAGAGTGCGCATAATCCATGGACTCAACATTAGTCAGAAGAACTCATATACTTATTGCAAAAATTTAGAAGTCATCAAAAATCAAGTACTACGCGCATGCTCCTAGGGGGATAGATTGGTAGGAAAAGACCATCGCTCATCCCCGACCGCCACTCATTAGGATGCACAAGCCAGGTACACTTCGTGCTTCAAATTTGTTACACAACTTTAACCATACGTGCATGCTACGGGATTTACTAACTTCAACACAAGAATTTCTCAAATTCACAACTACTCAACCAGCATGACGTTGATATTATTACCTCCATATCTCAAAACAATTATCAAGCATCAAACTTATCTTAGTATTCAACGCACTCAAAAGAAAGTTTCACATATCTTGAACACCAAGTATATTAACATTAAGCAAATTACCATGCTATTAACGACTCTCAAAATAATCTAAGTGAAGCATGAGTGATAAAGTTTATTTAAAACAAATCCACCACCGTGCTCTAAAATATCTAAGTGAAGCACTAGAGCAAAAATTATCACGCTCAAAAGATATAAGTGAAGCACTATGAGCAAACTATCAAGCTCAAAAGATATAAGTGAAGCACATAGAGTATTCTATCATATTTCAATTCATATATGGCTCTCTCAAAAGGTGTGTACAGCAAGGATGATTGTGGTAAACTAACAAGCAAAGACTCAAATAATACAAGACGCTCCAAGCAAAACACATATCATGTTGGTGAATAAAAATATAGCTCCAAGTAAATTACCGATGGAAGTGGACGAAGAGGGGATGCCTTCCGGGCATCCCCAAGCTTTGACTTTTGGTGTCCTTGGATTATCTTGGGGGTGCCATGGGCATCCCCAAGCTTAGGCTCTTGCCACTCCTTGTTCCATAATCCATCAAAAGAATTCACCCAAAACTTGAAAACTTCACAACACAAAACTCAATAGAAATCTCATGAGCTCCGTTAGAGAAAGAAAACAAAAGACTACTTTAAGGTACTGTAATGAACTCATTCTTTATTTATATTGGTGTTAAACCTACTGTATTCCAACTTCTCTATGGACCATAAACTATTTTACTAGCCATAGATTCATCAAAATAAGCAAACAACACACACAAAACAGAATCTGTCAAAAACAGAACAGTCTGTAGTAATCTGTAACTAACGCAAACTTATGGAACCCAAAAAATTCTACCAAAATTAGAAGACCTGGACAATTTGTTTATTGATAAGCAGCAATTGGAATCAATATTTTATCACGGTCTGGTTATTTTTAACAATTCGGTCACTGAGCACAAAGATTCTGGAAATTACAGCAAGATCAAATAACTATCGCCCAAGAAGATCCAATAGGTTCAACTTGGCACAAACACTAATTAAAAGGTAAAATCACATGTAAACAGAGTCTAGATGGATTATTTTATTCCTAAACAGAACCAAAAACAAAAAACACAAAATAAAATTGGGTTGCCTCCCAACAAGCGCTATCGTTTAACGCCCCTAGCTAGGCATAAAAACAAGGATAGATCTAGGTATTGCCATCTTTGGTAGGCAATTCTTTAATGAGGCACCTTCCTCCTTTAGAATTTTCTTTCTTTCTAGTAATTATCAAATTTTTAGGCACAAGATCGAAAAATTCATTCGTGGCAAATTGTTCCTTAATGATAGTAAAAAGATCGGGATGAATACTTATAGATTTAAGATCCGCATTTTCCTTACTAGATGATTCACCCTTATTTTTAGGAACATACATAAGCTTGGCAATTTTAGTGGGAGGACTAGGAGTATTCTTTACGGAAGAAAAAGCGGTTCCCAAGTTGGTAATGATACCCTCAAGTTTATCGATTCGAGTAGAGTCTAGATTTATTTTCTCATTAACCATGGGTTCCTTCTCCTTAATATTTTTCAAAGTCATTCCTACCTTAGATCCAAATTGAGTAATTTGATTATGGATCTTTTTATCTAGATTTTCAATGGATTCAATGGTAGCAAATTTGTTTTCAATAATTTCAAGCCTTTGCATAACATGCTCCAAAGTTAACATAATGCCATTAACCAAAAGAGGAGGTGAGCCAAATAAATCTATTAAAGCATTATGTCGGGGAGGCTGATCGTACCCGCGAACACCTATGGGGCCGGCGGACCAGGCCCCTTGTGGTTCGGAGGGGAGCGGAGATCGCACGAAGAGCGGATCGAGGCGAGGCACACGAGCAGTTTACCCAGCTTCGGAGCTCTCCGGAGAGATAAAACTCCTACTGCTGCTTGTTTGATATATTGTGTTCTTGCTAGGGAGCGATGAGAGCTACAAAACCTAGCGTGAGTGTATGTGGTCTCGAGTGAGTCGAACGAACCGAACCCCCTCTACGTTGCACATGGGCCTCCTTTTATATGCTCAAGGGGTCTCCGACAGGTGGCAACATAGATGAGGGTACAAATGTAAAAACAGGAGTTGGTACACCTACTTGAACAGTGTACAGTGCAAAATACCTAACTCTGACGGCAAGGGACAAAAGCAATAAATGCCTGTTAGTGTCGCCCGAACAGTGCAACAGAGGCCGTCAGGTGCGCCTCCGCTCGCCACGATGGCAAGCTTGTCAGCGCCGCTTATCGCTGCTCTCCGCTGGCTGCACAGCCGCCGACACCTGCAGCGCATGGAGCGGTCCCATGGCGACACGTCGCTGGATGAGCTGGAGCGGAGATGGAGAGAAGGTTGTTTGCCGCAAGCGCCTTGCCGCGGCGAATCCTTATCGCGCCCGGAGGCTTGTCGCGCTCGAGCCTTCCGGCAAGCTCCTCTTGCCGGGGCCTTGTCTTGTGCATGCTCGAGGTGGCCTTCCCGACAAGCTCCTCTTGCGGGGCCTTGTCTTCTTAATCAAATACTTTGTTCTTGAATGGCTCCAAAGGAGCCACGAGAGGATCTTGGCGGTGACGAGGCAAACCTTGCGGCGGGGTGCAGAATCTGTCTGCGGCACGAGCACGGGATACTAGGGTACCCTACTCTAGTACACCGACAGGAGCCCGGGCTGGGCCGTACAGTGCCGAAGCGCTTGTCGGGCCAGGCCCAAAACTGTGCACGGACACACGCGGCCTCGACCACGTCGCCTTCGCCCGGACCCACCACGACCCCCACTAATGACACGCACCGGACGTGGCGTCGTGCGAGAGATCGTGGGCGCGGTCGTGGGGGTTTCTTTATTAGTATAAGCGGAACGTCCGCCCCCTCCCCCTCTTTATAAGCGGAGGAAACAAGGGCAGGCCGTCCATTCTGCCATCGCTGTCCTGTCAAGAAAACCACCGCCGCTCCCCTCTGCTTCTCCGGTGCGAAGAGCGGCGCCCGCTTTCGCCACAAGCGCGCTCACCGCCGTCGGCCTCCTCCGCCGCCCACGCCATGACTCCGAAAGCCGACAAGGAGAAGAGGCGTTAAGTCGGCCGGCCTTGGCGGCTCATGGCGCAAGGAAGCGGGCCATCTTCCCCGCAGCTCGGCGCAAAGGGAGCTGCGGGGCGTCTTCTACCTCTTTTGGTCGACGGAGACGCGTGCGCATCCGCAAGACGAGGGTACTCCCCGCCTCCGCCTCTGATTTGGCACCAACAGGGTACCCCTTTTTCACCCTTTTCTTCTATTGCAGGCTTTGCCCGCCCTTTTCCGAGTTCTTCTGCGACATCATGAACACGTTTAGCCTCCGCCTCCTTGATTTCACCCCCAACGCCGTCTTGACCATGGCCGTTTTCGCGCATTTGTGCGAAAACTTTGTCGGATTCCACCCAAATGTGGCACTCTTCCGCCATTTCTTCGTGCCCCGCGTCGAGAGAGGAGAGCCACTTGCCGGAGGGATAGCCTGGGTCTCTAGGATCGGCAAGAAAGAGGCCTACCTAGAAGGAGAGTTCCGCAACAAGTGGGAGGAGTGGAGAGCCAATTGGTGTTGGGTCGTGAGGAGAACCCGCAGCCCTTCACCGCCGTCATAAACCCCAATAGTCTTGTGGCAGAGATTGGAGTAACTTGGCGCCGGGAGGATGCGGTTGAAGATAGCTGTGACCCGAATTCTGCGCCTCAGGCTTGCCGGACTAACCGTAGGCGCAGTTGGCGCAGACTTCCTTCGCCGCCGCATCGCTCCCTTGCAGGAAAGGAGGAGGCCTGCTTGGGAGTTCCAAAATGCGGCAGACATTATGAGGCTGCGCCCGGGCCTGAACTGGAACTTCACCGTCTTGGAGCTGGACGCGATGCTGCTCGAGCTGTTCAAGAACGACCCCGACCACCCTGAGTGGTTCAGGTTGCCGCTGAAGTCGTCCCATTGTGCAACAACTTCGGCGCTCGACCGCATCCGCGCCATGATGCTGTTGTCACGACTCCCACGGATCGTTCCAACTGGCGAGAGCCCTCGACGAGGTCGTGCAGCAGTTCTTCGACGACTTAGAAGAAGTGCCGATCCGCTCCGAGCGAAGAGGATCACCAGCGACACCACCGGCGAGGAGATGGCGCGGATTGCCACCAGTGGAGGAGGCGGCGGCGGCGCTGCTGGAGCCTTCGGGTTCACCGTGGAGGAGGCGGACGCTGCGAAGGCGGCAAGCCTTGCCGAGCGAGGGGAGGTCGTCGGCGAGGACGAGCTTGTCGAGCCCGAGGCCGGGTCGAGCGAACCCGCCGAGGGCGCTTCTTCTCCACCACCCAGCGACTTGCCGCCTGAGCCCGGCTCCGCCAAGAGGCGCTCTCCGCAAGGTTGGAGACGAGTCGGGCGGCAGACCGCCTACAGCGGCGGCAGCTGACGCGCTTCCACCGTGGCAAGCGAGGTTGCCGGGAGCGCCCACACTGCTGCGACAACTGGGGCGGGTTCTTCTCAGGCCACCGCCGACGCCTCCGCCAAGCGGCCAAGAGAGCCCACTCCCCCGCCTCGTCGCACCGGAGGCGAGCCCGAGTTTGTTTCGTTGAAGCAGACGCTCCCGACAAGTCTTGCTCCGGCAAGCTTGCCGGGGAGCATCAAGCTCCGGCAGGGCCGCAGGTCCTTGCCGTGGAAGCTGATGTTCCCGCAGCAGCAGATGTGCCTTTAGTCCTTGTTGTCGAGCCGCAAGCTCCCGCATGGGCGCAGCAGATTGTCCATTTCCTTGAGACGGAGAACTTCCGAAGAACAAGAAGAAGCGTAAAGAGTAGCCCGGCGGTCAAGTATGTACCAGTTTGTCGACAACATACATGCATGAAGAAGACTCAACGGTGTGAAATTGAAGTGTATTCCCAGGGAAGATGGACAGAAGCTGTTGGCAGAGATACACGGAGGCATATGTGGTCACCACATTGGCGCAAGAGCACTTGCCGGCAAAGCTTTCCGGCAAGGTTTCTTCTGGCCGACAGCGGGGAGGCTGATCGTACCCGCGAACACCTATGGGGCCGGCGGACCAGGCCCCTTGTGGTTCGGAGGGGAGCGAAGATCGCACGAAGAGCGGATCGAGGCGAGGCAGTGAGCAGTTACCCAACCGGAGCTCTCTGGAGAGATAAAACTCCTACTGCTGCTTGTTTGATATATTGTGTTCTTGCTAGGGAGCGATGAGAGCTACAAAACCTAGCGTGAGTGTATCTGGTCTCGAGTGAGTCGAACGAATTGAACCCCCTCTACGTTGCACATGGGCCTCCTTTTATATGCTCAAGGGGTCTCCGACAGGTGGCAACATAGATGAGGGTACAAATGTAAAAACAGGAGTTGGTACACCTACTCAAGCGATTATGCAGTGCAAAATACCTAACTCGTGACAAGGGACAAAAGCAATAAATGCCCGTCAATGTCGCCCGAAACGATTACAACAGAGGCCGTCAGTGCGCCTCCGCCGCCACGATGGCAAGCTTGTCGGCGCCGCTTATCGCTGCTCTCCGCTGGCTGCACAGCCGTTCGACCTGTAGCGCATGGAATGGTCCCATGGCGACACGTCATTGGATGAGCTGGAGCGGAGATGGAGAGAGGTTGCTTGCCGCGGCGAATCCTTGTCGGCGCCGGAGGCTTGTCGCTCGAGCCTTCAGCAAGCTCCTCTTGCCGGGCCTTGTCTTGTGCATGCACAGGTGGCCTTCCCGACAAGCTCCTCTTCTTGGGCCTTGTCTTCTTAATCAAATACTTTGTTCTTGAATGGCTCCAAAGGAGCCACGGAGGATCTTGGCGGTGACGAGGCAAACCTTGCCGCGGGGTGCTGCAACTGTCCGTGCACGAGTACGGGATACTAGGGTACCCCTACTCTAGTACACCGACACATTATAAGAATCAAAAGTATGGCTACCTAAGAAAATTTCTCCGGTAATGGTATCAAGGATATATCTATACCAAGGATTAGCACCTACGTAAAAATTACGAAGAAGAACTGAAGTAGATTGCTTCCTGGTAGATCTATTTTGAGCATTGCAAATTCTATACCGAGCATCTTTTAGATTTTCTCCCTCCCTTTGCTTAAAATTTAGAACTTCATTCTCGGGAGATAGCGGAGAAGATATGAGACTAGTCATGACGGTAAGCAAGCAAACTAACACACGAGCAAACAAAAGGCAAAGGAAAAAGGCAAAAGGGAAAAAGAGGAGGAGATTGGGAAAGAGAGGGCGAATAAAACGGCAAGGGTGAAGTGGGGGAGAGGAAAACGAGAGGCAAATGGCAAATAATGTAATGCGAGAGATAGGGATTGTGATGGGTACTTGGTATGTTGACTTTGCGTAAGCCTCCCTAAGAACGGCGCCAGAAATTCTTCTTGCTACCTCTTGAGCACTGCATTGGATTTCCCGAAGAGGAGAGGATGATGCAGCAAAGTAGCGTAAAGTATTTCCCTCAGTTTTTGAGAACCAAGGTATCAATCCAAGAGGAGACCACGCGCAAGTCCCTTGTACCTGCACAACGATAGCTACTCGCAACCAACGCTTAGGGGTTGTCAATCCCTTCACGGTCACTTACGAGGGTGAGATCTGATAGAGATAATGTTTTTGGTATTTTTGGTATAAAGATGCAAAGTAAAAAGTAAAATCAAAGCAAGTAAATAAAGTGATGGAGATTGATATGATGAGAATAGACCCGGGGGCCATAGGTTTCACTAGTGGCTTCTCTCAAGAGCATAGATATTCTACGGTGGGTGAACAAATTACTGTTAAGCAATTGATAGAATTGAGCATAGTTATGACGTTATCCAGGCAATGATCATGTATATAGGCATCACATTCGTGACAAGTAGACCGAAACGATTCTGCATCTACTACTATTACTCCACTCATCGACCGCTATCCAAAGATGCATCTAGAGTATTAAGTTAAAAACAGAGTAACGCCTTAAGCAAGATGACATGATGTAGAGGAATAAATTCATGCAATATGATAAATACCCCATCTTGTTATCCTCGATGGCAACAATACAATACGTGCCTTGCAACCCTTTACATCCTTTGGGTAAGGTCACCGCAAGATTGAACCCAAAGCTAAGCACTTCTCCCATTGCAAGAACTACCAATCTAGTTGGCCAAACCAAACGGATAATTCGAAGAGACTTGCAAAGAAACTTAATCATACATAAAAGAATTCAGAGAAGAATCAAATATTTTCCATAGATAAGATGGATCATAAACCCACAATTCGCTCAACAAACACACCGCAAAAATAAGATTACATCGAATAGATCTCCATGAGATAGGGGGAGAACATTGTATTGAGATCCAAAAAGAGAGAAGAAGCCATCTAGCTACTAGCTATGGACCCGAAGGTCTGAAGTAAACTACTCACACTTCATCGGAGGGGCTATGGTGTTGATGTAGAAGCCCTCCGTGGTAGATGCCCCCTTCGGCGGAGCTCCAGAACAGGCCGCAAGATGGGATCTCATGGATCTGAGGAAGATGCAATGGGCGGTGGAATTAGGTTTTTGGCTCCGTTCACGATACGTTGAAGTACGTAGGTATATATAGGAGGAAGGAGTACGTCGGTGGAGCGTGGGGGCCCACGAGGCAGTGGGCGCGCCTGTGGGAGGGGCGCGCCTCACCTCGTGACCGCCTGCACTCCTTGGAGTAGGGTCCAAGTCTCCTGGATCACGTTCGGTGAGAAAATCACGTTCCCGAAGGTTTCATTCCGTTTGGACTCCGTTTGATATTCCGTTTCTTCGAAACACTAAAATAGGCAAAAAGAACAACAATTCTGGGCTGGGCTTCCGGTTAATAAGTTAGTCCTAAAAATAATATAGAAGTGGAAAATAAAGCCCAATATAGTCCAAAACAATAGATAAAGTAGCATGGAGCAATCAAAAATTATAGATACGTTGGAGACGTATCAGGCATCCCCAAGCTTAATTCCTGCTCGTCCTCGAGTAGGTAAATGATAAAAAGAGAATTTTTGATGCGGAGTGATACTTTGGCATAATTTCAATGTAAATCTTCTTAATTGTGATATGAATATTCAGATCCGAAAGATTCAAGACAAAAGTTCATATTGACATAAAAATAATAATACTTCAAGCATACTAATCAAAATAATTATTTCATCTCAAAATAACATGGCCAAAGAAAGTTCATCCCTACAAAATCATATAGTTAGGCTATGCTTCATTTTCGTCACACAAAGATGTTCCCAACTTCTATACCCCCGATGACAAGCCAAGCAATTGCTTCATACTTAAGTAATCTCAAACTTTTTCAACCTTCACGCAATACATGAGCGTGAGCCATGGATATAGCACTATGGGTGGAATAGAATATGATGATGGGGATTGTGTGGAGAAGACAAAAAAGGAGAAAGTCTCACGTTGACGAGGATAATCGACGGGCTATGGAGATGCCCATCAATTGATGTCAACATGAGGAGTAGGGATTGCCATGCAACGGATGCACTAGAGCTATGAATGCTCAACAAAAGAAAACTAGTGGGTGTGAATCCAACTTGCTTGCTCGTGAAGACCTAGGGCATTTTGAGGAAGCCCATCGTAGGAATATACAAGCCAAGTTCTATAATGAAAAATTCCCACTAGTATGAAAAAGCCAACTTATGAGACTCACTACATGAAGAACGAGGTGCTACTTTGAAGCACAAAATATGAGACTCATTACATGAAGAACATGGTGCTACTTTGAAGCACAAGTGTGGAAAAAGAGATAGTAGCATTGCCCTTTTCTTTTTTTTGGGCCTTTTTTGGCCTTTCTCTTTTTTTTGGGAAATGCTCTAATAATGATGATCATCACACTTCTATTGATTAGAACATGAGGATTACAACTCGAAACTAGAACAAGGTATGACTCTATATGAATGCCTCCGGCGGTGTGCCGAGATGGTGCAATGAATCAAGAGTGACATGTATGAAAAATAATGCATGGTGGCTTTGCCACAAATACGATGTCAACTACATGATCATGCAATGGTAATATGACAAAAGTAATGTATGTCATAATAATGATGAACGGAACGGTGGAAAGTTGCATGGCAATATATCTCGGAATGGCTATGGAAATGCCATAGTAGGTAGGTATGGTGGTTGTTTTGAGGAAGATATAAGGAGGTTTATGTGTGATAGAGCGTATCATATCACGGGGTTTGGATGCACCGTGAAGTTTGGCGCCAACTCTCAATGTGAGAAAGGGCAATGCACGCATCAAGAGGCTAGCAATGGCGGAAAGGTAAGAGTGCGCATAATCCATGGACTCAACATTAGTCAGAAGAACTCATATACTTATTGCAAAAATTTAGAAGTCATCAAAAATCAACTACTACGCGCATGCTCCTAGGGGGATAGATTGGTAGGAAAAGACCATCGCTCATCCCCGACCGCCACTCATAAGGATGCACAAGCCAGGTACACTTCGTGCTTCAAATTTGTTACACAACTTTAACCATACGTGCATGCTACGGGATTTACTAACTTCAACACAAGCATTTCTCAAATTCACAACTACTCAACCAGCATGACTCTGATATTATTACCTCCATATCTCAAAACAATTATCAAGCATCAAACTTATCTTAGTATTCAACGCACTCAAAAGAAAGTTTCACATATCTTGAACACCAAGTATATTAACATTAAGCAAATTACCATGCTATTAACGACTCTCAAAATAATCTAAGTGAAGCATGAGAGTTAAAGTTTATTTAAAACAAATCCACCACCGTGCTCTAAAATATCTAAGTGAAGCACTAGAGCAAAAATTATCACGCTCAAAAGATATAAGTGAAGCACTATGAGCAAACTATCAAGCTCAAAAGATATAAGTGAAGCACATAGAGTATTCTATCATATTTCAATTCATATATGGCTCTCTCAAAAGGTGTGTACAGCAAGGATTATTGTGGTAAACTAACAAGCAAAGACTCAAATAATACAAGACGCTCCAAGCAAAACACATATCATGTTGGTGAATAAAAATATAGCTCCAAGTAAATTACCGATGGAAGTGGACGAAAGAGGGGATGCCTTCCGGGGCATCCCCAAGCTTTGACTTTTTGGTGTCCTTGGGTTATCTTGGGGGTTCCATGGGCATCCCTAAGCTTAGGCTCTTGCCACTCCTTGTTCCATAATCCATCAAAAGAATTCACCCAAAACTTGAAAACTTCACAACACAAAACTCAATAGAAATCTCGTGAGCTCCGTTAGAGAAAGAAAACAAAAGACTACTTTAAGGTACTGTAATGAACTCATTCTTTATTTATATTGGTGTTAAACCTACTGTATTCCAACTTCTCTATGGACCATAAACTATTTTACTAGCCATAGATTCATCAAAATAAGCAAACAACACACACAAAACAGAATCTGTCAAAAACAGAACAGTCTGTAGTCATATGTAACTAACGCAAACTTCTGGAACCCAAAAAATTCTACCAAAATTATAAGACCTGGAAAATTTGTTTATTGATCCGCAGCAATTGGAATCACTATTTTATCACGGTCTGGTTATTTTTAACAATTCGGTCACTGAGCACAAAGATTCTGGAAATTACAGCAAGATCAAATAACTATCGCCCAAGAAGATCCAATAGGTTCAACTTGGCACAAACACTAATTAAAAGATAAAATCACATCTAAACAGAGTCTAGATGGATTATTTTATTCCTAAACAGAACCAAAAACAAAAAACACAAAATAAAATTGGGTTGCCTCCCAACAAGCGCTTATCGCTTAACGCCCCTAGCTAGGCATAAAAACAAGGATAGATCTAGGTATTGCCATCTTTGGTAGGCAATTCTTTAATGAGGCACCTTCCTCCTTTAGAATTTTCTTTCTTTCTAGTAATCATCAAACTTTTAGGCACAAGATCGAAAAATTCATTCGTGGCAAATGGTTCCTTAATGATAGTAAAAAGATCGGGATGAATACTTATAGATTTAAGATCCGCATTTTCCTTACTAGATGATTCACCCTTATTTTTAGGAACATACATAAGCTTGGCAATTTTAGTGGGAGGACTAGGAGTATTATTTACGGAAGAAAAAGCGGTTCTCAAGTTGGTACTGATACCCTCAAGTTTATCGATTCGAGTAGAGTCTAGATTTATTTTCTCATTAACCATGGGTTCCTTCTCCTTAATATTTTTCAAAGTCATTCCTACCTTAGATCCAAATTGAGTAATTTGATTATGGATCTTTTATCTAGATTTTCAATGGATTCAATGGTAGCAACTTTGTTTTCAATAATTTCAAGCCTTTGCATAACATGCTCCAAAGTTAACATAATGCCATTAACCAAAAGAGGAGGTGAGCCAAATAAATCTATTAAAGCATTATAAGAATCAAAAGTATGGCTACCTAAGAAATTTCCTCCATAATGGTATCAAGGATATATCTATACCAAGGATTAGCACCTACGTAAAAATTACGAAGAAGAACTGAAGTAGATTGCTTCCTGGTAGATCTATTTTGAGCATTGCAAATTCTATACCAGGCATCTTTTAGATTTTCTCCCTCCCTTTGCTTAAAATTTATAACTTCATTCTCGGGAGATAGCGGAGAATATATGAGACTAGTCATAACGGTAAGCAAGCAAACTAACACACGAGCAAACAAAAGGCAAAGGAAAAAGGCAAAAGGGAAAAAGAGGAGGAGATTGGGAAAGAGAGGGCGAATAAAACGGCAAGGGTGAAGTGGGGGAGAGGAAAACGAGAGGCAAATGGCAAATAATGTAATGCGAGAGATAGGGATTGTGATGGGTACTTGGTATGTTGAATTTTGCGTAAGCCTCCCCGGCAATGGCGCCAGAAATTCTTCTTGCTACCTCTTGAGCACTGCATTGGATTTCCCCGAAGAGGAGAGGATGATGCAGCAAAGTAGCGTAAGTATTTCCCTCAGTTTTTGAGAACCAAGGTATCAATCCAAGAGGAGACCACGTGCAAGTCCCTCGTACTGCACAAAACGATAGCTACTCGCAACCAACGCTTAGGGGTTGTCAATCCCTTCACGGTCACTTACGAGGGTGAGATCCGATAGAGATAATGTTTTTGGTATTTTTGGTATAAAGATGCAAAGTAAAAAGTAAAAGCAAAGCAAAGCAAGTAAATAAAGTGATGGAGATTGATATGATGAGAATAGACCCGGGGGCCATAGGTTTCACTAGTGGCTTCTCTCAAGAGCATAGATATTCTACGGTGGGTGAACAAATTACTGTTGAGCAATTGACCGAATTGAGCATAGTTATGAGGTTATCCAGTCAATGATCATGTATATAGGCATCACGTCCGTGACAAGTAGACCGAAACGATTCTGCATCTACTACTATTAGTCCACTCATCGACCGCTATCCAAAGATGCATCTAGAGTATTAAGTTAAAACAGAGTAACACCTTAAGCAAGATGACATGATGTAGAGGAATAAATTCATGCAATATGATAAATACCCCATCTTGTTATCCTCGATGGCAACAATACAATATGTGCCTTGCAACCCTTTCTGTCACTGGGTAAGGTCACCACAAGATTGAACTCAAAGCTAAGCACTTCTCCCATTGCAAGAACTACCAATCTAGTTGGCCAAACCAAACGGATAATTTGAAGAGACTTGCAAAGATAACTTAATCATACATAAAAGAATTCAGAGAAGAATCAAATATTTTCCATAGATAAGCTGGATCATAAGCCCACAATTCATCGGTCTCAACAAACACACTGCAAAAAGAAGATTACATCGAATAGATCTCCACGAGAGAGGTGGAGAACATTGTAGAGATACAAAAAGAGAGAAGAAGCCATCTAGCTACTAGCTATGGACCCGAAGGTCTGAAGTAAACTACTCACACTTCATCGGAGGGGCTATGGTGTTGATGTAGAAGCCCTCCGTGGTAGATGCCCCCTCTGGCGGAGCTCCAGAACAGGCCCCAAGATGGGATCTCGTGGATACAGGAAGGTACGGCGGTGAAATTAGGTTTTTGGCTCCGTCCCCGATCTGTTGGGGGTACGTAGGTATATACAGGAGGAAGGAGTACGTCGGTGGAGCGTCAGGGGGCCCACAAGGCAGAGGGGCGCGCCCAGGTGGGAGGGGCGCGCCCCCCACCCTCGTGACCGCCTCTGGCACTCCTTGGAGTAGGGTCCAAGTCTCCTGGATCACGCTCGTGGGAAAATCACGTTCCCGAAGGTTTCATTCCTTTGGAATCCGTTTGATATTCCGCTTTCTTGAAACATTGAAATAGGCAAAAACAGCAATTTCGGCCGGGCCTCCGGTTAATAGGTTAGTCCCAAAAATAATATAAAAGTGGAAAATAAAGCCCATTATAGTCCAAAACAATAGATAAAGTAGCATGGAGCAATAAAAAATTATAGATACGTTGGAGACGTATCAATAGGTTCCTTGGAAGTTGTCTAGGAAAGCTTCTTCCAAGTCCTCCCAGCTGCCGATAGAATTTTCAGGCAGGCTGTTAAGCCAGTGCCGAGCTGGCCCTCTGAGCTTTAGTGGGAGGTATTTAATGGCGTGGAGGTCATCTCCTCGAGCCATATGAATATGGAGAATAAAATCCTCGGTCCATACTGCAGGATCGGTTGTGCCGTCGTATGATTCGATATTGACGGGCTTGAACCCCTCGGGGAATTCGTGATCCAGCACTTCATTTGTGAAGCAGAGAGGGTGTGCGGCACCTCTGTACCGGGCCGCATCGCGGCATAGCTCTGGTGGAGTCCGTCTGTGGCATTCGGCTCGGGCGTGGCTAGGTTTGTCGCGTCCCAATATGTATCCGTCGTCGTGCCTCGAGGCACGACCTCGCGATCCATAGATCGACCTTGTATGTCCTGCTCTACTGTCCAGTTCCTGCCGGAGATCGTACGTATGGTCCCGAGCTGGTCTGTCCCTGTTTTTGCGAGGCGGTGGGGTGGGCTGCTGTTCGACCTGAGTTGCCGTTTTATCCCGACCGCGGAGTGGCCGGTCCGCCGCTCTATCCCGACCACGTGGTGGTCGGTCCGCGTTGCACGAGGGAGGTATGGGATCTGGTGCCTCCTCATCGAACTGAGGTAGCAGCCTGCATTTTGGGAAGCTCTTGGCTGGGCGCTTGAGTCCCTTCAGCTGTCAGGACATCAGTCCATCTGTCGACGAGCAGATCTTGTTCGGCTTGAAGTTTCTGCTGTTTCTTTTTCAGGCTCCTTGCAGTGGCTATGAGCTGAAGCTTAAAGTGCTCCTACTCTAGAGGATCCTCAGGAACGATGAAATCGTCATTGCCGAGGCTTGTCTCCTCCTTGGAGGGTGGATGGTAACTATCGTCCTCTGAGTCATCTTCTACGGCCTGTTCATCGGGGTTATCTTGCCCGTTGTCCTTTTCTTCCTGTTCGGATGTAGCTCCAACATGGTCTTCATTGTTTTCGGCGTCGCCCGGAGTGCTATTTTCTCCGGTGCCAGTGTTGCCATCTTTTGAGCGTCGAGGCTTAGAGCAGCGTTTAGGGCGCCCACGCTTGGACTATGTCGCAGAAGGCTTATTCGCGTGTGGCTCTTCTTTGTCATTGCCATATTCTTTAGGTGTATCAACCATGTACACGTTGTACGAAGAGGTGGCCGTCCAGCGTCCAGTAAATGGCGGGTCTTGGCCTTGCTCCTTGTTGGCATCGTCGTACATATCGTCGATGTCTTCGGAGCCATAGTCAAGAACGTCGGTTAAGTCATCGATGGTGGCTTTGAAGTGGGTGGCGGGTGGGAAGCAAAATTCCTCGTCATCCGCCTCTAACTCGAACCGAACATAGTTCGGCTGTGATTCCTCCTCGAAGGATAGGTTCTTTAAGGAATTTAGCACGTCACCAAAAGGTGAGCGCTGGAAGAAGTCTGCGGCGCCAAATTCGAAAATCGATAACCAATCCAGCTCGGTGTCCGCAGGCGCACCTGATCCAGAACATGCAGCCGGAAATGAGTCCGGAGTTCCATTGACGCAAGTATTGCAAGATGTCGAGTCCGTATGTGGCTCCAACGCCGTGGACTTTGTGGCCTCGGAGGGCACGATCTGCTTCGGTTCTGAGGCCGTTGCATTAACAGGATCCATCTCCTGGATGCGATCCAATGACAGATTTAAGTCATGTTCATCGGAGAGAGGGGGAGCAACTGTCGCAGTCTCGAATCCATCGAAGATCAAGTCTCCACGGATATACGTGACGTAGTTCAAGCTTCCAAATCTGACCTTATGGCCAGGGGCGTGGCTACCGACCTGCTCCAGATGGCCAAGCGAGTTGGCGCGTAGTACGAAGTCGCCGAACACAAAGGTTTGTCCGGGGAGGAAGGTTTCTCCCTGAACGACGCCATTACTGACGATCGAAGGGGCCATCAAATCCTTTGCCGACGGCGCAGTGGAACTCTCAATGAAAGCACCAATGTCAGTGTCAAAACCGGCAGATCTCGGGTAGGGGGTCCCAAACTGTGCGTCTAGGATCGATGATAAAAGGAGATGGGGGACACGATGTTTACCCAGGTTCGGGCCCTCTCTATGGAGGTAATACCCTACTTCTTGCTTGATTGATCTTGATGAATATTAGTGTTATAAGATTTGATCTACCACAAGATCGTAATGGCTAAACCCTAGAAGTCTAGCCTATGTGAATATGGTAATGAGTCTCTATCCCTCCATCCGGACTATGCTCTCCGATTTATATAGGCACCAGAGAGATCTAGGGTTACATGGGGTCGGTTACATAAAATGGAATCTTCATAGTCGGTCGTCTAGCTTGCCTTCCACACCAAGGAGAGTCCAATCAGGACACATGTATAGTCTTCGGCCTTCACATCATCACAACCCATCAGTCCGGCCCATGGATAACAGGCCGGACGCCCGAGGACCCCTTAGTCTAGGACTCCCTCAGTCGTTCCAATTGTTCATCCATGTTAGTTTTGTATCTAGTCCTTCCTTGTTGCCTCGATTACTTCTTAATCCACCTATTCTATCTAACTAATCACAATTTAACTTTAGAAGTAGCAACGAATCTCTCACGAAGATGCTACTTCTAACTAATATTTTCTTATAATTGGTGGCACGTGTAGGTTTTTTCAGAGTTAAGCAGGCTGCTCGTTTGTTATTCGTAACAACTCGGCTGTTCTTGATGGCACTTTGAAGTTGACTGGGACGACATACACAAAATCCTACACTTTATTCATCGTAAAGAGGTCCTTTTGGGGCTTTTCAATGGTGGAAGGCCACGTGGGATATGTGTGCCTTTGCTGCACTCGTTGAACAGGTCCAATCGTGTCAAGAAACTTATGGTACGAGCTGTTTTATGTTATATATATTGTTCATAAACTATTGCTTATACACAGTTTTGCTGGGCCAGGATCTTCTTGAAATGTAAACTGCCCAGTTCTATTGTTCCTATACAGATGCCTGACCATGGTCGGGTCAGACGCTTGGTCACAACATGATGTTTATGTCGACCTACTCCATTCCCCTTGGAGGTGAAAAGATACTTATTCATGGGTGGTCTCAAATAATGAAGTCCAGTCCATCTTGGAGAATAGGACAGAAGATTATGTTCCTGCTTTTCCATGGCTCTAAAGCGAATATCCTGTTTATTGACCACATTGCGAGATGAAGCCGCTTTCAGAAGGTTGTGGATGCGCTGGGTGGCGCCTGGCCTTGTCCTGGGGCATGGCGGCCTCACCCTTGGTTAATCAGAGGCAAAGTAGCACTTTCGAGGCGTGATTTGTACGGTTGAACTCATATAAGTACTCATCTTGCTTTCGACTATGGTTGTTAAGTGCCCTCCTGGTTTGATTAAGGTTGTTAAGTACTCCTGCTGCTTTTCGTCTGTCTTGTTTCTTGATCCTGTCTTCCTCCACCGCCAAATTAAACCAGCGCCTGGGCCGCCTGCTTCCGCCTCCCACGGCTGGCAGCGCCTCAGCATACGCATCACCGCCCCACCGTCTCCTAAATCGTTAACGCCGACGTCCGATGCCTCGCCGTCGTCCTCCGCGTGCTTTGGTGCGCTCGCTGCGGGGCCGCCCTCTCGCGATGTCAACATGGTCAACAAACAATAGGAATCGGCAGAAGTACGTGGAGAGGATGATAGTATGGGCGCACCATGTCAGCGTATGGAAAAATAAAATGCTTCCTCCTAGTGTTTTCCTGACATCTGGGACCCACGACATTGTGAGTGTATATAATCAATAGACACGAGAACAGCACAAGATCGGCTGACACCTGGGACGTAGCTGCTCGAGCAGAATTTTTTTTGTTATTGTTGAAACCGAGCAGGGTTTGAACTGGGTTGTGGCCCGTCTAGCCCAGGCTTATATTTTATGTTCACCATGTGACCAGCCCAGCTATTTTTTCTTTGTGAAAATGAGCCCAGTTTATTTTTCTGAAGAATACCCAATCCTGGCCTATTTATTTTTCTACGCCCTGATGGGCTGCAACTCTTTCAAGACGCCTACAGATCTTGAAAGTAATATGAAATTGGTTGTAAATATAAAAAGAGATGACAAATTGGCAATTACTTTATAATTTCTGAATTTTTTCACATTTTTAGATTCCTATTTCACTGGGCATTAACCTAATTTAAATATATCTTCAAAGTACTTTAAATCTGGCTCGACATTTCGGTATTAAAAATAGTTTGGAACCCACAGAAAAATGCAAAATTGGCCCTGGCCAACCAAAAAAAACGGACTGCATTAAATTGCATAAGAAGTCGCAATGAGCTATATATAAATTATTAAAAAAGAGGGAATGGTCTGACTTATGGGCCTATTAAGTTGACCCGTATGCAAGATTTTTTTAGTTATTATATACGTCAACAAACGATTCTAGAAGACGTAACCGTTGGATGTCAATCCAACGGCCGTCGTGTTTCTTCAATCTCTGATATTCTTGCTCCAGCCGCCAAATCCAGCGCCGGCGGGACCGCTGCTCCGCCTCCTGCAGTGTGCCTGACCGCTTCTACTACTCCCACCGGCGGGGCATCCCTCTACTCACCCACACCCCCTGTTATTCTGCGGCGACAACAGCCTCACACCGCAACCGAACCAGTGAACCCTCGTACTCCTCTCCGCGTGGGCATCCATTGCCGCGTCTTCCCCGGCTCCGCGTCGTCCCCTTCCTAGGCCTCTTCGTCGTCCACCACCCTGGTGTTCTCGGCGCGGCGTGGTCAACGTGGTCAAGGAACGACTTCCATCGGTAGAGTACTGTCGTGGAGAGGCCGACAGCTGGGTCCACGGCAACCGCAAGGATGTGCCTCCTTATTACGTGGAAAATAATTATTCCTCCACCTGACAGCAGGGACCCATCGGACGGGCCACCATATTTGGCGAAAAAAAAGTTTCCCCCTGACTGCTGGGACCCATCGTATGGGCCACCGTATTTGCGAAAAAAATGTCCCCCCCGCTGTCAGCTCGGACCAACCGGAAGTGCCTCCTTATTACGCACAAAAAAATGAATACTCCCCCTGCTGGTTGGGACCCACCTTGGTGGGAGGCTGACTTGTGGGCCTACTAAGTTGACGGGGACGGAGCGCTATGTCAACTTAGTCAATATGAACGATTCTAGCTCCAGTGATCATACGATGTCCATCCAACGGCCGTAGTGCTTCATCAACCTCTGGTCTTCCCGCTCCAGCCGCCCAAAGCAGCGCCGGTCGTGCCGCATGCTCCTGCCTCCCGTGGCAGGCTGTGCTGTGCTACGTCTTGAGCTTGCATTGGTTTTCCTCGAAGAGGAGAGAGTGATGCAGCAAAGTGTAGCGTAAGTATTTCCCTTAGTTTTGAGAACCAAGGTATCAATCCAGTAGGAGGCTCCTCAAAAGTCCCACGCACCTACACAAACAAACTGAGAACTCGCAACCAACGCAATAAAGGGGTTGTCAATCCCTTCACGGCCACTTGCGAAAAGTGAGATCTAATAAAGATAGTATGATAAGATAAATATATTTTTGGTATTTTATAATATAGATGCAAAAAGTAAAGATGCAAATAAAAGTAGATTGGAAACAAGTATGATAAGAGATAGACCCGGGGCCATAGGTTTCACTAGTGGCTTCTCTCAAGATAGCATAAGTATTACGGTGGGTGAACAAATTATCGTCGAAAGCAATTGATAGAAAAGTGCATAGTTATGAGATTATCTAGGCATGATCATGTATATAGGCATCACGTCCATAACAAGTAGACCGACTCCTGCCTGCATCTACTACTATTACTCCACACATCAACCGCTATCCAAAGCATGCATCTAGAGTATTAAGTTCATAAGAACAGAGTAACACATTAAGCAAGATGACATGATGTAGAGGGATAAACTCATGCAATATGATATAAACCCCATCTTGTTATCCTCGATGGCAACAATACAATACATGCCTTGCAACCTTTTCTGTCACTGGGTAAGGACACCGCAAGATTGAACCCAAAGCTAAGCACTTCTCCCATGGCAAGAACTGTTAATTCGAAGATACTTGCAAAGATAACTTAATCATACATAAAAGAATTCAGAGAAGATTCAAATATTATTCATAGATAAACTTGATCATAAACCCACAATATATCGAATAGATCTCCACAAGAGAGGGGGAGAACATTGTATTGAGATCCAAAATGAGAGAAGAAGCCATCTAGCTAATAACTATGGACCCGTAGGTTTGTGGTAAACTACTCACAACTCATCGGAGGTGCAAGGATGTTGATGTAGAGGCCCTCCGTGCTTGATTCCCCCTCCGATAGAGTGCCGGTGAAGGCTCCAAGATGGGATCTCGCGCATACAGAAGGTTACGGTGGTGGAAATTGTGTTTCGTGGTGCCCCTGGATGTTTTCGGGGTACGTAGGTATATATAGGAAGAAGTACGTCGGTGGCCGCCCGAGGGGCCCACGAGACAGGGGGCGCGCCCTATGGGGGGGGGGCTCCTATCTTGTGGAGGCTCCGGTTGCTTCTTTACTTGCACTCCAAGTTCTCTGGATCACGCTCATGAGAAAATCACGCTCGAAGGTTTCATTCCGCTTTGGACTCGCTTGATATTCCTTTTCTTGAAATCTGAAATAGGCAAAAACAAAGCAATATGGGCTGGGCCTCCGTTAATAGGTTAGTCCCAAAAATAATATAAAAGTGGAAAATAAAGCCCAACAAAGCCTAAAACAGTAGATAAAGTAGCATGGAGCAATAAAAATTATTGATACGTTGGAGACGATCGTGCATCCCCAAGCTTAATTCCTGCTCGTCCTCGAGTAGGTAAATGATAAAAAGAGAATTTTTGATGCGGAGGGATACTTGGCATAATTTCAATGTAAATCTTCTTAATTGTGGTATGAATATTCAGATCCGAAAGATTCAAGACAAAAGTTCATATTGACATAAAAATAATAATACTTCAAGTATACTAACTAAGCAATTATGTCTTCTCAAAATAACATGGCCAAAGAAAGTTATCCCTACAAAATCATATAGTCCGGCTATGCTCCATCTTCCCCACACAAAATATTTAAATCATGCACAACCCCGATGACAAGCCAAGCAATTGTTTCATACTTTAACATTTTCAAAACTTTTTCAATCTTCACGCAATACATGAGCATGAGCCATGGATATAGCACTATATGTGGAATAGAATGGTGGTTGTGGAGAAGACTAAAAGGGAGAAGATAGTCTCACATCAACTAGGCGTATCAACGGGCTATGGATATGCCCATCAATATATATCAATGTGAGTGAGTAGGGATTGCCATGCAACGGATGCACTAGAGCTATAAGTATATGAAAGCTCAACAAAAGAAACTAAGTCGGTGTGCACCCAACTCAAGGTTTCATGAAGACCTAGGGCATTTGAGGAAGCCCATCATTGGAATATACAAGCCAAGTTCTATAATGAAAAATTCCCACTAGTATATGAAAGTGACAAAAATGAGAGACTCTCTATCATGAAGATCTTGGTGCTACTTTGAAGCACAAGTGTGGTAAAAGGATAGTAACATTGCCCCTTCTCTCTTATTCTCTCATTTTATTTTTTTTCTCTTTTTTTTCTTCTTTGGGCCTTTTCTCTTTTTTATGGCCTCTTTTTTTTCCTCTTTTTTTTCGTCCGGAGTCTCATCCCGACTTGTGGGGGAATCATAGTCTCCATCATTCTTTCCTCACTGGGACAATGCTCTAATAATGACGATCATCACACTTTTATCTTACAACTCAACAATTACAACTCGATACTTAGAACAAAATATGACTCTATATGAATGCCTCCGGCGGTGTACCGGGATATGCAATGAATCAAGAGTGACATGTATGAAAGAATTATGAATGGTGGCTTTGCCACAAATACGGTGTAACCTACATGATCATGCTAGCAATATGACAATGATGGAGCGTGTCATAATAAACAGAATGGTGGAAAGTTGCATGGTAATATATCTCGGAATGACTATGGAAATGCCATAATAGGTAGGTATGGTGACTGTTTTGAGGAAGATATATGGTGGGTGTATGATACAGGTGAAAGGTGCGCGGTATTAGAGAGGCTAGCAATGGTGGAAGGATGGGAAGAAGTGCGTATAATCCATGGACTCAACATTAGTCATAAAGAACTCATATACTTATTGCAAAAATCTAGAAGTTATCAAAACAAAGTATTACGCGCATGCTCCTAGGGGGATAGATTGGTAGGAAAAGACCATCACTCGTCCCAGACCGCCACTCATAAGGAAGACAATCAATGAATAAATCATGCTCCGAGTTCATCACATAACAGTTCACCATATGTGCATGCTACGGGAATCACAAACTTCAACAAAAGTATTCTTTAAATTCACAACTACTCAACTAGCATGACTCTAATATCAGCATCTTCATATCTCAAAACAATTATCAAGCATCAAACTTTTCTTAGTATTCAACGCACTCAAAAGAAAGTTTCACATATCTTGAACACCAAGTATATTAACATTAAGCAAATTACCATACTATTAACGACTCTCAAAATAATCTAAGTGAAGCATGAGAGATCAATAGTTTCTTTAAAAGAAATATACCACCGTGCTCTAAAAGATCTAAGTGAAGCACTAGAGCAAAAATTATCACGCTCAAAAGATATAAGTGAAGCACTATGAGCAAAACTATCAAGCTCAAAAGATATAAGTGAAGCACATAGAGTATTCTAGCAAATTCTAATAAAATAGGCTTCTCCCAAAAGGTGTGTACAGCAAGGATGATTGTGGTAAACTAAAAACAAAAGACTAATATAATACACGACGCTCCAAGCAAAATACTTATCATGTGGTGAATAAAAATATAGCTCCAAGTAAAGTTACCAATGAACGAAGACGAAAGAGGGGATGCCTTCCCGGGGCATCCCCAAGCTTAGGCTTTTGGCTATTATTGAATATCTTGGGGTGCCTTGGGCATCCCCAAGCTTAGGCTCTTGCCACCCTTTATTCCATAGTCCATAAAAGCTTTACCCAAAACTTGAAAACTTCACAACACAAAACTCAACAGAAAATCTTATAAGCTCCGTTAGTGAAAGAAAACAAAACCACCACATAAGGTACTGCAATGAACTCATTATTTATTTAATTTGGTGTTAAACCTACTGTATTCCAACTTCTCTATGGATTATAAACTATTTTACTAGCCATAGATTCATCAAAATAAGGAAACAACACACGAAAAACAGAATCTATCAAAAGCAGAATGCAGTAGTAATCAGTAACTAACGCATAAACTTACGGAACTCCAAACACTCTACCAAAATTAGAAGACCTATACAATTTGTTTATTGATCAGAAGCAATTTGAATCACTATTTTTATCACGCTCGTGATTTTAACAATTAGACCTTTGGCGCAAAGTTTCGGAAATTACAGCAAGATCAAATAACTATCATCCAAGAAGATCCAATAGGTTTAACTTGGCACAAACACTAATTAAAACATAAAACCACATCTAAACAGAGGATAGATGGATTATTTATTCCTAAACAGAAACAAAAACAAAAAACATAAAATAAAATTGGGTTGTCTCCCAACTAGCGCTATCGTTTAACGCCCCTAGCTAGGCATAAAAGCGAGGATAGATCTAAGTAGTGCCATCTTTGGCAGGCAATTCTTCAATGAGGCATCTACCTTCTTCAGAATTTTCTTTATTTCTAGTAATTATCAAATTTTTAGGCAAAAGATCGAAAAATTCATTCATAGCAAATGGTTCCTTAATGATGGCAAAAAGATTGGGATGAATACTTATAGATTTAAGATCCGCATTTTCCTTACTAGATGATTCACCCTTATTCTTAGGAACATAAATAAGCTTAGTATTTTTAGTAGACGAACTTGGAGTATTGTTTACGGAAGAAAAATCGGTTCCCAAGTTAGTAATAATACCCTCAAGTTTATCGATTCTAGTGGAATCTAGATTTATTTTCTCATTAACTAAGGGTTCCTTTTCTTTAGTATTTTTCAAAGTCATCCCTACCTTAGATCCATACTGGGTAATTTGATTGTTGATCTTTTTATCAAGATTTTCAATTGATTCAATGGTAGCAACTTTATTCTCAATAATTTCAAGTCTTTGCATAACATGCTCCAAAGTTAACATAGTTCCATTAACCAAAAGAGGTGGTGAGCCAAATAAATCTATTAAAGCATTATAGGAATCAAAAGTATGGCTACCCAAGAAATTCCTCCGCAATGGTATCAAGGATATATCTATACCAAGGATTAGCACCTACGCAAAAATTACGAAGAAGAACTGAAGTAGATTGCTTCTGGTAGATCTATTTTGAGCATTGCAAATTCTATACCAAGCGTCTTTTAGATTTTCTCCCTCCCTTTGCTTAAAATTTAGAACTTCATTCTCGGGAGATAACGGAGAAGATATGAGACTAGTCATGACGATAAGCAAGCAAACTAACGCACGAGCGAACAAACGGACGAGGAGAAGGAAAACGGAAAAAAGAGGAGGAGATTGGGAAAGAGACGGAGAATAAAACGGCAAGGGTGAAGTGGGGGAGAGGAAAACGAGAGGCAAATGGCAAATAATGTAAATGCGAGGGAGATATGTTTCTGATGGGTACTTGGTATGTCTTGACTTGAGCGAAGACCTCCCCGGCAACGGCGCCAGAAATCCTTCTTGCTACGTCTTGAGCTTGCGTTGGTTTTCCTCGAAGAGGAGAGGGTGATGCAGGAAAGTGTAGCGTAAGTATTTCCCTCAGTTTTGAGAACCAAGGTATCAATCCAGTAGGAGGCTCCTCAAAAGTCCCACTCACCTACACAAACAAACTGAGAACTCGCAACCAACGTAATAAAGGGGTTGTCAATCCCTTCACGGCCAATTGCGAAAGTGAGATCTAATAAAGATAGTATGATAAGATATATATATTTTTGGTATTTTATAATATAGATGCAAAAAGTAAAGATGCAAATAAAAGTAGATTGGAAACAAGTATGATAAGAGATAGACCCAGTGGCCATAGGTTTCACTAGTGGCTTCTCTCAAGATAGCATACGTATTACGGTGGGTGAACAAATTACTGTCGAGAAATTGATAGAAAAGCACATAGTTATGAGATTATATAGGCATGATCATGTATATAGGCATCACGTCCATAACAAGTAGACCGACTCCTGCCTGCATCTACTACTATTACTCCACACATCGACCGCTATCCAGCATGCATCTAGAGTATTAAGTTCATAAGAACAGAGTAACACATTAAGCACGATGACATGATGTAGAGGGATAAACTCATGCAATATGATATAAACCCTATCTTGTTATCCTCGATGGCAACAATACAATACGTGCCTTGCAACCCTTTCTATCACTGGGTAAGGACACCGCAAGATTGAACCCAAAGCTAAGCACTTCTCCCATGGCAAGACAGATCAATCTAGTAGGCCAAACCAAACTGATAATTCAAAGAGACTTGCAAACATAACTTAATCATATATAAAAGAATTCAGAGAAGATTCAAATATTATTCATAGATAAACTTGATAATAAACCCACAATTCATCGGATCTCGACAAACACACCGCAAAAAGAGATTACATCGAATAGATCTCCACAAGAGAGGGGGAGAACATTGTATTGAGATCCAAAAAGAGAGAAGAAGCCAAGCTAATAACTATGGACCCGTAGGTCTGTGGTAAACTAGTCACAACTCATCAAAGGGGCAAGGATGTTGATGTAGAGGCCCTCCGTGGTTGATTCCCCCTCCGACAGAGTGCTGGCGAAGGCTCCAAGATGGGATCTCGCGGATACAGAAGGTTACGGTGGTGGAAATTGTGTTTCGTGGTGCCCCTGGATGTTTTCAGGGTCCGTAGGTATATATAGGAGGAAGAAGTACGTCGGTGGACGCTGAGGGGCCCACGAGTGGGGCGCGCTTTATGGGGGCGCACCAGATCTCGTGGAGGCTCCGGTTGCTTCTTGACTTGCACTCCAAGTTCTCTGGATGACGCTCAAGCAGAAAATCACGTTCGAAGGTTTCATTCCGCTTTGGACTCCGTTTGATATTCCTTTTCTTCAAATCTTGAAATAGGCAAAAAAACATCAATATGGGCTGGGCTTCCGGTTAATAGGTTAGTCCCAAAAATAATATAAAAGTGGAAAATAAAGCCCAATAAAGCCTAAAACAGTAGATAAAGTAGCATGGAGCAATAAAAAATTATAGATATGTTGGAGACGTATCATGCTGTTGCAGAGGCCTCACCGCCCCCTACAATTCCCACTGCTGGCCAGGCCATCCCTCTACTCACCCACACCCCCTGTTATTCTGCGGCGACGGCAGCCTCACACCGCAGCGAACCAGTGAACCCTCGTGACTTCTCACGCTGCGGCATCCACTTCCGCGTCTTCCCCGGCTCCGCGTCGTCCCCTTCCTAGGCATCGCCGTCGTCCACCGCCCTGGTGCTCTCGGCGCTGCGTGGTCAACATGGTCAAGGAATGGCTTCCATCGGACGTGGACTGTACGTGGAGAGGCTGACACCTGGGTCCACGACCGCAGCAAGGAAGTGCCTCCTTATTACGCGCAAAATAATTATTCCTCCACCTGACAGCGGGGACCCACCGGACGGGCCATCGTATTTCGTGAAAAAAACGTTTCCCCTGACTGCTGGGACCCACCAGCAACATCTTCGCACGCAAGGAAGTGTTTCCGGGCAAAAAAAAAACGATTCGCCCCCCTAACTGCTGGGACCCACCAGCTACATCTTCGCACGCAAGGAAGTGCCTGACAGTCGGGACCCACCTGGTCGAAGCGTACGTAGCGTTTTTATTCTGGTCCCAAATGTGTACGTACATACTGGTCGATATAGAGGTGACCACGTGTAAAAGCGGTAGGCGCCGCGTAGCATGTACACGCATACATACGCCGTGGGTGCAAGAAAGTAAATACGGCCACGTACGTACATACGGGCGGGGTCTCAAACGCCTACTCGCGCGTACGTACGGCCAGGGCTCGTGTACATGGCTGGGTCGGAACGGAGAAACAACGTCGTCGTCGTGTTCATGGGGAGCCAACCGGCTGGGTCGGAACGGAATGCGTCGTCATGTTCATCGGGAGGGCTTGGACGGAACAGCCGATGGAAACGAGGCCTGGCGTACCGCAGAACGGAGGAACCGGCCTTGTGTTCGACCGGCCACGTTCGAAACGGGATCCTGTTCATCGGGAGGGGTCTGGCGTACCGCAAAATGGAGGAAACGGACCTCCTACGGTCGAAACGGGGGTCCTGTTGATCGAGAGGGGTGTGGCGTACCGCAAAACGGAGGAAACGGACTTGTGTTGGAGCTCTACGGTCGAAACGGGGGTCCTGTTCATGAGGAAGGGTGTGGCGTACCGCAAAACGGGACTCCACGGGATACTGTTCATCTCCACCGTCGACCCCCTCCAGCCTCCACGGGCTAATGTTCATCCACCGTCGACCTCCTCCAGCCTCCACCCGCAACTGTTCATCCACGTGCTCCTGTTCATCCAGCCTCCACCGTGCGCTACTCCACCGGCTATTGTTCAACCAGCCCTCTCTACGGGCTCCTGCTCAACCACCCCTCCATGGGCTACTGTTCATCCAGCCCTCCACCATCTACTGTTCATCCTGCCCTCCATGGGGTGGTCCTGTTCATCCAGCCCTCCACGGGGTCCTGTTCATCCAGCCCCAACCGGCTCGATCGATCGAGGTCCTGTTCATCCAGAGGCAACACCACGGGGTCCTGTTCATCCACCCCCATCGGGAAATGTTCATCCAAACCCCCAGCAACGCTCACTGTTCATCCAGAGGCAACACCACGGGGTCCTGTTCATCCACCCTCATCGGGAACTGTTCATCCAAACCCCCCAACAACGCTCACTGTTCATCCAGAGGCAGCATCGATCGGCTTCAGTTAGCACCAGTAATGAAGAAAATGCTCGATCGGGTTCAGTTAATAGCCATCGATCGATCGCTTGGGTTTAGGAACGCATAGCCTGCAATGCAATCGCTCGTGTTCAGTTAGAGCCCAACGCCTCGCTCGGGTTCAGTTAAAGCCCAACGCCTCGCACCCACGCGCGTGCGTGTACGAGAGAAACACGCATCGCTCGGCCATGACCACCCACCGTAACCGGGAACACCCCGATATTTTCCTCGCCCTCGCTTCTACCACGGTTTTTTCCATCATGGATGGCCCAAAGAATGTCATGCAACTGCGTCTCCAGCCCGCCCGGGACAAAAAGCCCATTTTCTATCATGATTTTTTGTCATAGAAGTAGGACCCCACCACATCTATAATGATACCGTGTTTTGTCACAGTTATTGTCATAGAAGTGTCATAAGTATGACATAATTTTTTTTGTTCGGCCCAAAATGTCACGGATGTGTCTTATTTTTGTAGTGAAAGCGAGCGAACACTGTACGATTGAGAAGTGTGTGATAGCCACTGCAAAAAGGGACAACGTCGAAGATCAAGTCCTCACTAAGGAAGTTGTCGGGCAAGCCGAAAACTACTTCCAAAGTGACGGTGCCCGAGCAGCATGCTTCGACGACCAGTATTTCCCCTTTAAAGGTGGTTGAGGGAGTCCTGGATTAGGGGGTGTCCGGATAGCCGGACTATAACCTTTGGCCGGACTCCTGGACTATGAAGATACAAGATTGAAGACTTCGTCTCGTGTCCGGATGGGACTTTCCTTGGCGTGGAAGGCAAGCTTGGCGATACGGATATGTAGATTTCCTCCCATTGTAACCGACTCTATGTAACCCTAGCCCTCTCCGGTGTCTATATAAACCGGAGGGTTTTTGTCACATCCCTAATTCAGGCCTGACCTATGCCAGCTTCCATGTGTGCATCATGTTTAGATTCGAATGAAATTTGAATTGAGGAATTTTCCAAGCCTCAGAAAACCCCTAAAAATAACCAACATTTAAATCTCATCAAATGAGTCCAAGAAAATGTTCCTGTTATTCTGTGAAAATATTGGCATGAGGTAAAATTAAAATTAATATTTTTGGAGTCACATAAATATTTTATTTGGGCCTTTGATTCAAATCAATAATATATTTGGGTTGGAATTATTTCTGTTATATAAGAAATAATGTCCAAATAATCCTAAACTGATATGTTCCATGTTGGATATGATCTAAACAATTGGGAATGTACAGTTAGGTGATTTTAGAAATACCTAAGTATTTCTTAGAAAAGCCACAAAGTTGCAGAAAATAGAAAACAGTGCAATAAAAAGAGAGAGAAAGGAAACCTACCGGCCTCACCGTCGCAGCCCACTGGCAGCCCATCGGCCGCCCAAAGATCGCGGCCGCCCATGGCGATCAATCGCTTCCTCTCGCCAGCAGTAAAAGAGGTGAGCGCCGGCGTTCGAAGCTCGCCACGCCGTCACCTACTTGTCGCCGAGCCGCTGGACGCGTGGATGAGTTCCTCCTCATCGCCCCGCACCCCCTGGAACCCCCTCGCTCACTGCCTCGTCCCCATCCCCTTCTCTGGTTCTCTCCCCTACACCGCCGCGCGCCGCCATCGCCAGAAGCTACGCCCACGCTGCCCTGTTGCCGTGTCCCATCGGGTCCGCCGTCGATCACCGCCTCACCAAGCCAAGGACACACCGCCGACGCCTCGTGGACGACGCCCGAGCTCATCATCGCCAGATTCGCCGCGGACTTCGCCGTCGTTCTCCGCTGTCTCGCCTCACCGAAGCTCGACGCCTCTCATTAGGAACCGCGGTGAGCTGCTGACCATTTCCCTCTGTTTCGCTTGCCCCCGCCCTCTAGTCGCCGCCCCAAGATCACCCGAGCTCCGGCCGTCGCCATGGCTGGCGAGCCTTGCGCTCGCGAGCTCCTCCGCTCAAACCCGCCGCACGGTTGTGCTCCTCGAGCTCCCAGGAGTCTAGAGAACCCCTTTGGCCAGCCGCTAGCACTCCGTAGCCTCGTTCTGCTTGACGTCCGAACACCGGCCGCCGTGCTTGTCATCGCCGCCGACGATTCCGGCCACCATAGGCTCGGCCTCCTCCACCACTCGACGCGCGCCTGCAAGAGCTCTCCAACAAGCCCAAGAACGGCCTCGTCTGCGTCTCAGAAGGCTTCCTCGAGCCACGCCGCTGTCTCAGGCCTCGGCCAAGGCCGAGTAGCCGTGGGTTTGACCAGATTGACCTTTGATTGGTGGCCCGGGTTGACTCCCAGTCTATGACAAGTGGGACCCCTCGCTAATTAACTTAGATTAGAACTAACTAAATTTAGTTAGTTTTAATAATCGCTGACACGCTGGGACCCACTGGTCAGGTTTACTCGACGTCCCTTTGACCACCGACGCCACCGACGACCGGCTGATGTAATAACTAATTTCTGGATTTATTTTTATATAGAAAATTCAGAAATTGTTGCAAACTTCTAAAAATCATAGAAAATCAACCGTAGCTCCAAATCAAACAAATTATATATGAAAAATGATCAAAAAAATCCAATCTATCCATCTGTACTGGTTTCATGCATGTTTAAACAATTTAACTGTGCTGTTTAGATGAAACAAGTTAATGCACTAATATAACCTCTTAAAATGGGTTTGCATTTGAATCTTTGGTTCAAAAGGACTCATCTCAATCTGTTCTAGCTTGCATTAGCCCAAAACACATTCATATTGCCATGTCATAGCATGCATCATATTGTGCATTGCACTGATCATGTTTCTTCTCTGTTTGCCGGTGTTGTTCCCCCTCGGTAGACGTTGTACCGACGTTGTGATCATTGACACTGATGAAGACTCAATGCTATCTTCAGAAGTGCCAGGCAAGCAAAACCCCCTTGTTCATTTTGATACAATCCCACTCTCTCGCTCCTGCTCTCCTTTATTGCATTAGGACAACAACGATTCATCTGTTACTTGCTGCGGTAGCTGAACCCCTTTATCCTCTGCATGACCTGTCATTGCCACAGTAAATAGATGAAACCCACTAGCATGAGTAGGAGTTGTTTGAGCCCTGATGTGCCTACTCATTCATGCTTGTTTGTCATGCCTGCTATTGCTTAGAGTCGTGTTAGGTCTGATTCATCCGGGATGAATCAGAAGTGTGTGAACATGTCCTACTGTTGAGAGCTAAATGTGTGAATATGATTTGGTAAAGGTAGCGGTGAGAGGCCATGTAGGAGTACATGGTGGGTTGTCTCATTGCAGCCGTCCTCAGGAACTGAGTTCTGTGTATGTGATCCATGAACAGCTACTACCACACATTGGGATCCTTAATTGACTCTCTCGACTTATTAACCGCAATGTCCTCTGTCCAGGAGTTGCAACTAGTTTCTGGTGTTTGTAGGATATGTGTTGGAGGCCGTGCGTAGCGCTGACCCTAGGGGTGGGCTATGATGCGGTAGATACACCGTGGCCCGGTGTACCGAGCGCCTGCTTGGTGTCTCGGGAACCCCGCAGACATCGTTTGGGGCTGTGGCGAAACTCGGCCGGATCTCCTTGCGGATGGAACCTGAATATGCGATAAACCCGGACTAGAGACTTGTGTGGTTAGTCAGGTCGTGGCCGACTCCTCGCCAAAGCTTCGCTTGAAGGTTGCCGAGATACACGACGTGTACATGGTGGTAAGTGGCGAGAGCGTGTGTGAAGAAGTACACCCCTGCAGGGTTATAAATGATCTATTCGAATAGCCGTGTCCGTGGTAAAGGACTTCTGGGTTGCCTGTATAGTTCATAGACAAGTGAAAGTGGATACTCTAAAATGCGCAAGATAAGCGTGAGTGCTATGGATGGCGTTCTCATAGGGAGACGGGAGCGGATCCATAGTGGTGTTTTGATATGGTGAATATGTGGACTCGTGTGCGCCACCTCAAAAGAGTTACTTGCAGTCGTAGTTAGGATAGCCATCGAGTCAAAGCTGGCTTGCTGTAGTCAAACTCCACCACCCCCTTTGTTGATACCGATGCATATGTAGTTAGTTCTGATGTGAGTCTTGCTGGGTACATTTGTACTCACGTTTTCCTATTTTATGTTTTTGCAGAGAGACTTCAGTCTCGCTAGTAGTTCCGCGTGGACTTCGACGTTTAGCTTGTTACCTCAGCTACGATCTTGTGCCCTCGGCAGGATCTAGTAGATAGTCGCTTCTCACCTTTTTCATTTATAGTTATGCGTACTCAGACATGTTAAGCTTCCGCATGTGTTTGACTTGTATGTTTCAATGTTGGGTCATGAGACCCATGTTTGTAATATCTCGCCTCCTCGAGCCTAATGAATAAATACTTGAGTCGTAGAGTTATGTTGTGATGCCATATTGTATTTACACATATCGAGCATATTGTGTGTATGATTGAAATGCTTGGTATGTGTGGGATCCGACAATCTAGTTGTTTATCCTTGGCAGCCTCTGTTATGGGGAAATGTAGTCTAGTGCTTCCATGAGCCATAGTAGTCCGCTTCTGACCGGTTCACCGTAGTCCTACTAGCCCAAAGACTATCGCCAAGACACTTGACTGGCCGACATGTGTTTCACTTCGTTCATGTGTCTGTCCCTTCGGGAAATGTCACGCGGTGACATCCGAGTCCCGCCTAGCCTCGCTACAGCCCGGGTTCCCGAGTCCTGTTAGCACAAAGGTTACAGCCCGGATTCACACGCCACGACCGACATGCTCGATGTGATTCATGTATGCCTGTCCCCATGGGTTAGTGCCGCTTTGGGTTCACGACTAGCCATGTCGGCCCGGGTTCTGTCATATGGATGCTAGCGACACTATCATATCGTGAGCCAAAAGGCTTAAACGGTCCCGGGCCATGGTAAGGCGACACCCGTGGGAATACCGTGCGTGAGGCTGCAAAGTGATATGAGGTGTTACCGGCTAGATCGATATGACTTGGAATCGGGGTCCTGACAGCTTTGGTATCAGAGCCTGACTGCCTGTTGGATTACCAAGCCAAACCGGTCGAAGTTGTGTCTAGAAATGCTTTAGTTACATAAGGGAATTGATTGTGGAAGGGAATGCAAGGCTCTTTTTACTCCTTTACCTTATGCCCTTCTGATCTGAGTCATCCTCTTCTCTTCTACGGGGTTTAAGAACTAGGCTTCTCATCTATCTATTAGGATGACGTGTTACTAATCCATAGACCTTTAAGATTGTTGGTTTTAAGCCCAGTTCAGTTTCTACTACTTCCGTGTGTTCATAGTTGGTCTTGGAACCTTGATTTTGTGCTTCTGAGTGGTTATGCCACCATTTTTGCAGGATGTCTCAAATCATTTTGAGCATTTACAGCCGTTATGCTGTCCGAGTCATCCCAGGTTTCTAAATAGTCTGATGCATTTGCAAATCCTTTCTTTCCGTTCCCATGTCCTTTATGGTCCGAATAAGCACACTAACCGGTGCGTCGAGGTAATTTATTGCCTTGACATATATGTTGGAGCTATTATTATGACCCTAGATGTTTTAGGGAGTCACCTAGTAATCTAGCCATGTTTTGTGTTCCGGTGTGATGATTCTGGCCATTATTCTCGAAAGCATCCTGTGATGCCATTTAATAGTAGGTATTCTATTCCTGGGTTCTTGAACCCGAGATTCACCCTACTTACCTCCTGTTGATAGTGTTTGCTAGTTCCTTTAGGATATTAGTAATTTTGTGATAGTCCTCGAGGTCCGTGGTATTTCCTTCTTCCAAATACTATGAACCGCTTATGGCAGAAGTTCCTCGCTGAACCGAAGGATCACAATCAAAGTACTCTTGCGGAGTTCTCCATTCATAATTGTGAATCTGCGAGTTCTACCCTTTCCGCATGGGTTATCCGGAAGAAATGTTGAGCTTCGCTCGACATACTAATTTATGCATCCACAACTCAGAAAAAAATATGTTCCTTTGAGTTGTCCCTCTTTAGTTGTTTTATGACCTCCATCTATCAATTGATAATCAAGAGTATGCGTGCATTCGTTCGTCGATGACTATTATTCTTGTGGTCTGTCAAGCCATTCTATGCTGTAATGACTAGGAGAAACAAACTCAAGTGCCTCATCCATATCTAGGATTGGGTCAAAGCAGTTGTATTCCGCAGATCAAAATGCCAATCCAGCTTTTGATTCTGTTCCACCTGGAGTGTTACCATCTTTATGTCAAGAATGTCATGAGAATTGCACCACCTCTTATGGATTCTTGACGCAGTGATACTTCTCGCTATCATTATTCATTCCTCGGTCCCGTGTTGTTGTAACCGGAATGCTGACAAGTGAACTGTGGTGTGTGAAACCGATACTCCTAGCAACCTCGTTGCTTGGTAGTTAATGGACAATATTCTCATTCTTAGCGTGTTGGTTATTAAATCATCACCCTAAGATTGATCGTGCTACCTAGTCCTTATTTCCGATGCACTCTTCGATCAATGAGTTAGGACCGTGTCAATCCCTCACTCTTCTGATCATGTCGTCTTGCCTTGAAAAGCAAGATTGTTCTTGAGCTTAGAGACATATTGGTGGTTCGTGATTTTCTGAATACCTTCACGGAAGTATCACCAGGTCGTCCCCTGACCGATATGTTGAGTTCGAGATCAAGTTGGTTTTCCAATAAACCACTCTTCCTCCAAGAATCCGTGTTAGATACCTCTGAACTAATTGGTTAAGCTAAAACAACAACTTGGAGAGTTGGAAGATAAAAGCTTAATCCACTTAGTTCACTCCAAAGAGGATATCTTGCGTGTGTGTGTGTTGACGAGAGATGATATCTTCATCGATTGTTCCTCGTGATCGGTTGTTGAATCTATCGTCTTGTCCAATCTTTGACTTGAGTATGGGCTATCGTCAAGTCAAATCAGAACCAACGACGTTCGTAATGTTGTTTTACTCGTGGTTGATCCCTCGAGCATACACCATTACATCTTTTGGTCTGACCAATGCTATAACCGTGTTCACATGATGGTGGAAGTCCAGTGATATGAAAATTCTGATGAGTTGCTGTTGAGCCCATCAACAGCATTTTGTCTCCCCCATGATTCATGTTGAACATCAACCTAGTGTTGGAAACTTTATAAGCATTGCCTTCATGATCCGCTCATGAGGTATACGTTTGGATGAAATGAGTGACTTCCTCTAATTCACGTGCATTTGATGTAAGTTGCCGCCGTGAATTCGAGAAAGTTTGTTTTTACTTCCTGTCGAATCATCTCAAGTTAGTCATGCACGTGCAAAGTGCCCTATGGTTTGATAGGTTGGCCGCCTCCACTCCATATGTGTTCCTAGCACACCAAGCCACTGATTGACTTGTTCAAGGAGAAGAAGTTCCTTCATAAGAGCTAATCATATGACTTATGCAAGGGCTTCGCTCTCCGCAATGATGGTTCCCAACCGTAACTTCGGCAAAGGTTTTGTTGTAAGACTACTATGTGGTCATGCTTGTCCGGGACAACGTGTTCACATGTATGTAGCTGAACCAGCTCATGTTTTGGAGCTTGCTATCGTAGTTCACTCCCCGAGAATCTCGCAACGTCATCTCATCGATTTGTGTTGCAAAACTTCATTTTCTTTCTAGACTTGATGAGTCCGGAATATCCTCGACACCAACCAGATCTGAATCGAGGCAGATATGATGGTTGGAACATTCCCAAAGATTAGCACTTTGTCCCTAGCCTGCACCGCCATTGTGCCATCCAACCATGGACTACCCTTCTCGGTAATTTCTAGTCAGGATCGCCTTCAACAGTGGTCCTACCATGGGTCCCATCCATTTCCGATGATAATCAAAATCATCCATTGTGTTTTCTTCAACAAGGTAATCCACATCATCCATACTAGTCCGGGTATGTCATTCATCTGGACTCCTTCAAAGAGCTTCAATGATCTTTGAATCAAAGGTAATGCTTTTTGCCACTTGAGGGAATAATTCTACGAGTCACCTTCCCTAAGGTGCCCCGTTATGGAACCATGTCAATTCTTCCTCGCTATTCTGAAACCCTCGTCAAATTGTTTCTTCTGCCCCTCCTGATGCATGTTTTGCTTCTCAGATCCAGAGATGTTTCTATGTCCCATTCCGTGAGTTGATCCTATGATCATTAAGATGATCCTAAGTTGCTCGAACCTCAGGAAGATTGATTCTTCCAAAATTCTCCCTCTCTACTCGTTGTCATGTTGGATGTAGTTCTCAAAGCAAGACGTCGAGATCAAGGTGATGCAATGAATCAACATCCTCGAGAAAGTCATCTAGATCGTGAAGATTATGTTAGTTTGTGTCCCTCTGTCTTCTTACCTCACGATTTGAATCTCGGGACGAGATTCTTGTTTAGTGGGGGTGAGTTGTCACATCCCTAATTCTGGCCTGACCTATGCCAGCTTCCATGTGTGCATCATGTTTAAATTCAAATGAAATTTGAATTGAGGAATTTTCCAAGACTCAGAAAACCCCTAAAAATAACCAACATTTAAATCTCCTCAAATGAGTCCAAGAAAATGTTCCTGTTATTCTGTGAAAATATTGGCATGAGGTAAAATTAAAACCAATACTTCTGGAGTCACATAAATATTTTATTTGGGCCTTTGATTTAAATCAATAATATATTCGGGTTGGAATTATTTACATATATAAGAAATAATGTCCAAATAATCCTAAACTGATATGTTCCATGTTGGATATGATCTAAACAGTGGGAATGTACAGTTAGGTGATTTTTGGAAATACCTAAGTATTTTTAGAAAAGCCACAAAGTTGCAGAAAATAGAAAATAGGTAATAAAGAGAGAGAGAGATAAAGGAACCCTAACTGGCCTCACCTGTCACAACCCACCTGGCAGCCCACTGGCCGGCCCAGCACTGTCCTGGCCCATGGCTAGTCAGCTGCTTCCTCTCCCACGCAGGCAAAGAGGTGAGCGCCATTGCGTTCGGAAGCTCGCCACGCCACACCGCTTGCCCGAGCCGGACGCGTGGATGAGTTCCTCCTCGTCGCCCGCACTTCTGGAACCCCTCGCTCAATGCCTCGTCCCCATCCCCTCCTCTGGTTCTCTCCATCGCACCGCCTGAAGCGCCATTGCCGCCAGTAGCTATTGTCCACGCCGAGCCCAGTTGCCATGTCCCACTGGTCCACCGTCGATCACCGCCTCACCAAGCCGAAGGACACTCCGCCTGACGCCCTGTGACGACGCCTCTGAGCTCATCACTGCCGCATCTGCCGCCGGACTTCGCCGTCGTTCTCCGTCGTCCCTGCCTCCCGGAGCTCGACGCCTGTCTCATTAGAATCGCGGTAAGCTACTGACCGTTTCCCCTCTGTTCCCTTGCTTGCCCCGCCCTCTAGTCGCCGCCCCAAGATCACCCGAGCTCCGGCCGCCGCCATGGCCGGCGAGCCTTGCGCTCACGAGCTTCTCCGCTCAAACCCGCCGCACGGTTGTGCTCCTGGAGCTCCCAGGAGTCCAGAGAACCCCTTTGGCCAGCCGCTAGCACTCTGTAGCCTCGTTCCGCTCGACGTTCGAACACCGGCCGCCGCGCTTGTCATTGCCGGCGACGATTCCGGCCACCATAGGCTCGGCCTCCTCCACCACTCGACGCCCGCCTGCAAGAGCTCTCCAACGAGCCCAAGAACGGTCTCGTCCGTGCCCTGTGGGCGTTTCCCGAGCCACGTCGCCATCTTGGGCCTCGCCAGCGTCGAGTCGCCAGTGTGTTTGACCCCGTTGACCTATGACTGGGTGGCCCAGGTTGACTCCCCCGAGTCTATGACAAGTGGGACCCCCTCTGCTAATTAACTTAGATTAGAACTAACTAAATTTAGTTAGTTTAAATAACTCTGACACGCGGGACCCACTCGTCTGGTTGACCTGGACGTCCCCTTTGACCACTGACGCCACCCTGACGCACTGCTGACGCAATAACTAATTTCTGGATTTATTTTTATATAGAAAATTCCAGAAATTGTTGCAAACTTCTAAAAATCATAGAAAATCAACCGTAGCTCCAAATCAAACAAATTATATATGAAAAATGATCAAAAAAATCCAATCTATCCATCTGTACTGGTTTCATGCATGTTTAAACAATTTAACCTTGCTCTTTAGATGAAACAAGTTAATGCACTAATATAACCTCTTAAAATGGGTTTGCATTTGAATCTTTGGTTCAAATGGACTCATCTCAATCTGTTCTAGCTTGCATTAGCCCAAAACAAATTCATATTGCCATGTCATACCATGCATCATATTGTGCATTGCATTGATCGTGTTTCTTCTCTGTTTGCGGTGTTGTTCCCCTCGGTAGAGCGTTGTACAAGCGTTGTGATCATTGACACCGATGAAGACTCAATGCTATCTTCAAGTGCTGTGCAAGCAAAACCCCCTTGTTCGTTTTGATACAATCCCACTCTCTCGCTCCTGCTCTCTTTTATTGCATTAGGACAACAACGATTCATCTGTTACTTGCTGCGGTAGCTGAACCCCTTTATCCTCTGCATGACCTGTCATTGCCACAATAAATAGATGAAACCCACTAGCATGAGTAGGAGTTGTTTGAGCCCTGATGTGCCTACTCATTCATGCTTGTTTGTCATGCCTGCTATTGCTTAGAGTTGTGTTAGGTCTGATTCATCCGGGACGAATCGGAGGTGTGTGAACATGTCCTACTGTTGAGAGCTAAGTGTGTGAATACGATTTGGTAAAGGTAGCGGCGAGAGGCCATGTAGGAGTACATGGTGGGTTGTCTCATTGCAGCCGTCCTCAGGAACTGAGTTCTGTGTTTGTGATCCATGAATAGCTACTACCACACATTGGGATCCTTAATTGACTCTCTCGACTTATTAACGCCCATGTCCTCTGTCCAGGAGTTGCAACTAGTTTCTGGTGTTTGTAGGATATGTGTTGGAGGTCGTGCGTAGCGCTGACCCTAGGGGTGGGCTATGATGCGGTAGATACACCGTGGCCCGGTGTACCAAGCGCCCGTTTGGTGTCTCGGGAACCCTGCAGACATCGTTTGGGGCTATGAGCGAAACTCCGGCCGGATCTCCTCGCGGATGGAACCCGAATAGGCGATAAACCTGGACTAGAGACTTGTGTGGTTAGTCAGGTCGTGGCCGACTCCTCGCCAAAGCTTACGCTTGAAGGTTGCCGAGATACACGACGTGTACATGGTGGTAAGTGGCGAGAGCGTGTGTGAAGAAGTACACCCTGCAGGGTTATAAATGATCTATTCAATAGCCGTGTCCATGTAAAGGACTTCTGGGTTGCGTGTGCAGTTCATAGACAAGTGAAAGTGGATACTCTAAAATGCTAAGATAGCGTGAGTGCTATGGATGGCGTTCTCGTAGGGAGACAGGAGCCGATCCATAGTGGTGTATTGATATGGTGAATATGTGGACTCGTGTGCGCCACCTCAAAAGAATTACTTGAAGTCGTAGTTAGGATAGCCACCGAGTCAAAGCTGGCTTGCTGCAGTCAAACTCCACCACCCCCTTTGTTGATACCGATGCATATGTAGTTAGTTCTGATGTAAGTCTTGCTGGGTACATTTTTACTCACGTTTGCCTATTTTATGTTTTTGCAGAGAGACTTGATCTCGCTTAGTAGTTTGCGTGGACTTGACGCTTAGCTTGTTACCTCAGCTACGATCTTGTGCCCTCGGCAGATCTGGTAGAAAGTCGCTTCTCGGCCTTTTTTTCATTTATATATGTCTGTACTTAGACATGTTAAGCTTCCGCATGTGTTTGACTTGTATGCTATGAATGTTTGTTCATGAGAACCATGTTTGTAATATCTCGCTCCTCGGAGCCTAATGAATAAATACTTGAGTCGTAGAGTTATGTTATGATGCCATGTTGTATTTACACATATCGAGCATATTGTGTGGATGATTGAAATGCTTGGTATGTATGGGATCCGACAATCTAGTTGTTTATCCTTGGCAGCCTCTCTTATGGGGAAATGTAGTCTAGTGCTTCCATAAGCCATAGTAGTCTGCTACAGCCCGGTTCACCGGAGTCCTGCTAGCCCAAAGACTACTGCTCAGGACACTTGATCGGCCGGCATGTGTTTCACTTCGCTCGTGGTTCCGTTCTTCGGGAAATGTCATGCGGTGACATCCTCGAGTCTCGCTTAGCTCAAGCATACTGGGTTCCCGGAGTCCTGTTAGCCCAGTGCTACAGCCCGGATTCACACGCTGCTGACCGACATGCTCGTTGTGATTCATGTATGCCTGTCCCCATGGGTTAGTGCCGCTTTGGGTTCACGACTAGCCATGTCGGCCCGGGTTCTCTGTCATATGGATGCTAGCGACACTATTATATACGTGAGCCAAAAGGCGCAAACGGTCCCGGGCCATGGTAAGGCGACACCCGTGGGAATACCATGCGTGAGGCCGCAAAGTGATATGAGGTGTTACCGGCTAGATCAATGTGACTTGGAATCGGGGTCCTGACAGTTTTAGTCCGTAGGACGAACAACAATCATACCATAGGCTAGCTTCTAAGGTTTAGCCTCTCTGATCTCGTGGTAGATCTACTCTTGTACTACCCATATCATCAATATTAATCAAGCAGGAGTAGGGTTTTACCTCCATCGAGAGGGCCCGAACCTGGGTAAAACATCGTGTCCCTTGTCTCCTGTTACCATCCGCCTAGACGCACAGTTCGGGACCCCCTACCCGAGATCCGCCGGTTTTGACACCGACATTGGTGCTTCCATTGAGAGTTCCTCTCTGTCGTCATCTTTAGGCCCGATGGCTCCTCCAATCATCAACAACGATGCGTTCCAGGGTGAGACTTTTTTCCCCGGACAGATCTTCAGATTCGGGCGGCTTTTGCTGCGGGCCAATTCGCAGCCATCCGGAGCAGATCGAAAGCTACGCCCCTGGCCATCGTGTTAGATTTGGAAGTTTGAACTACACGGCCGACGTCGGCGGAGACTTGATCGCCGACGGGTTCGAGCCATAGCCGTAGCGCCAGACCGGCCACGATGGGCATGATCTAGCTCTGCCACCGAACAGTGCCCTGGAGGCCGCACCCGTGTCCGCTCCGACCCTTAGCTCGGAGCCGACTGTGCCAATCAAGGACGGGTGGCTGGACACCGCCTCGGGGGCTACAATCTTTACGGCGATCGAGCCGAACACCAGCCTTGTCCTCTGCGAAGCTCGTGACTCCAAGGTGCCGGACTCCTCTCCGGACTACGGACCTTCCGCGCCCCTGCCGATCGAATCCGATTGGGCACCGATCATGGAGTTCGCCGCCGTGGACATCTTTCAGCACTCGCCCTTTGGCGACATTCTGAATTCACTAAAGTCTCCTCTTTATCAGGAGAGCCCTGGCCGGACAATGGTCAGCAAGGCTGGGATGCGGATGACGAAGAAATTCAAAGCCCACCCACCTCCCACTTCGTTGCCACTGTTGATGATTTAACCGACATGCTCGACTTCAACTCCGAAGACATCGACGGTATGGACGACGATGTACGAGACGAACAGGAACCAGCGCCTATAGGGCACTGGACAACCACCTCATCTCACGATGTATACATGGTGGTTACACCTAAAAGAAACGACGACGAGGAACAAAGGGACGCAACGAGGGATCGCTCTCTAAAAGGCCAAAGCGGCGGCGTAAGCGCCGCTCCAAACCCCACCTCGACAGAGACAGTAGCCATATAGACCCAACCATAGAGCAGGGCGAACCGGCGAACGACGAACATGCCATCGAGCAACCGTCCGAATAGGGCAACTTGGATAAACAAACCGAACAACCCGTCCCCGATGAAGATAACAGTCCGGACGACCTCACGCCGGACAAGTTGCTGGAGCAGAAGAACCTCCACAAAAGGCTCGTCGCCACTGCGCGTAGCCTGAAAAAGCAAAAGCGGAAGCTCAAAACAGCGGAAGATGCACTCAGAATTAGATGGAGCAAAGTACTCAACACCGCAGACAAATACGACGACAGTCGCCACACAAAGAGCTATCCAAAGCGAAAATTACTGCCAGAATTTGATGAGGAGGCCTTAGAGCCCCCGCAATCAAGAAATAAGGAAGCCACCTGGTTGGATAAACAACCCCATGGCCAATATAGAGCGGCAAACGGCACCGCACACAAGCCGGCACGCGATCCGCACAAGGATTCACGTCAAAAAGATGGCCCAACCAGATCTATCTACATGCCAAGAAAGCAAGCTCTAGTAAGCAATGCAACACAACAAGTATCCGAACATCGCGGCACACCCAAATATAGGGGTGCCGCACACCCCCTATGTTTCACCGATGAGGTGCTGGACCATGAATTTCCAGCAGGATTCAAGCCCGTAAACATAGAGGCGTACGACGGAGCAACAAACCCTGGAGTCTGGATTGAGGATTATATCCTCCACATACACATGGCTAGAGGAGATGACCTCCACGCCATAAAATACTTACCCCTCAAGCTCAAAGGGCCAGCCCGGCATTGGCTTAAAAGCCTTCCCGAAAGCACCACTGGAAGTTGGGAAGAGCTCGAGGATGCTTTTCGGGCAAATTTTCAAGCGACCTATGTGCGACCTCCGGATGCAGACGATTTAAGTCATATAACTCAACAACCCAAAGAGTCAGCACGGAAACTCTGGAGCAGATTTCTTACTAAAAAGAACCAGATAGTCGACTGTCCGGACGCCGAAGCCTTAGCAGCTTTCAAACACAGTGTTCGAGACGAATGGCTTGCCAGACACCTCGGCCAAGAAAAGCCAAGAACAATGGCCGCATTAACAAGCCTCATGACCCGCGTTTATGCTAGAGAGGATAGCTGGTTGGCAAGATGCGCATCAGCGACCCAAGGACATCCGGGTTAGGGATTGAACGGAAACCGCGACGCAGCAAGGACCAAATACCGGACCAAGGGAAACAGCCCAAGAGCACGATACCAACGCCGGATTCAAAAGCTCACGGCAAAATCAGAAAAAGCTGCCCTCAAGGATAACAGGACGAAGCTATCTAACCTAAACCAAATCTTGGACAAGATATGCCAAATCCACAGTACTCTGGGAAGCTCGCAAACCACACCCACAGAGATTGTTGGGTCTTCAAGCAATCCGCAAACTCAACGCCGAACACAAGGGGCTCGACACACCAAGCGAGGACGATGACGAACCCCACAAGCAGAGCACCGGAAAACAAAAGAATTTCCCACAAGAAGTCAAAACAGTAAGCTCACTTCACGTGACAAAAGGGAAAAACATAGTGGTGCCTATAGAGATACGCGCCATACAGCCTATCCCAGAGGAGTCCCGCCACTGGTTGTTAAAACCAATCACCTTCGACCATCAGGATTACTCTATAAGTATCCGGAACGCAGGCTGGACTGCCTTGATATTAGATCCGATAATTGATGGACACCACTTTACACAAGTCCTAATGGATGGTGGCAGTGATCTAAACCTGCTATATCAGGACACAATCCGCAAAATGGGGATAGACCCAGCAAAAATTCGCCATAGCAACACTTCCTTTCAAGGGGTAACGCCAGCCCAGATGCCCATTGTAATGCGGGTTCTCATCGCTAGAAGTTATGTTCGGCTCCCCCGACAAATTCCGCGGCGAAAAGCTAACCTTCCACATCGCCCCATTTACAAGTAGCTATCAAGCACTACTGGGATGCGAAGCTTTCGCCCGCTTTAATGCAATACTACATTATGCATCTCTTACACTTAAAATGCTCGGTCCGCGAGGCATCATCTCATTAAAGGGAAATATCGAGTGTTCCTCGAGCGCGGGAGACTGTGCGGCTGCCTTGACAGCCACACACTAAACCGGCTTCAGTAATCAAAGCACCTAAACAGGTCGTTCAGACCCCAGACATGGCTAGACGAGTCCGGCGTAAACATACAAGGGCTTACTAGCCGCCTACCCCAAAGTACAAGGCTCCAGCATGTACAACAAGAGACAATAAAGCTCAATTTTACCCATTTTTGAATTGTACTTTGTTTATATAATATAACATACATTTTCGCATGATCTTTTTCAACTAAGTTCCTCTCTTTTTACAGATGAACACCGTGCTACACCCGTCCAGGATACGGCACAACGGAGACACAGGCGCAGACGTGCAGTAGGGACCCGTTCCAAGGATTCTTTTTAGATTAAGACCCTGCGTAAACCTTTTTTCACTGTCTCTTGTTGTTACACATCCCCCGGTTTTTTGGTATAACCGAGGAGGAGGCTGGCGTCTTGGCATGTGGCCACGTCAGAATTTTGCACGTGCCTGGACACCAGGGGCTTATTACCAAGGGTGTTGTTCAGCCCGTTTTCATAAAGACCGAATACCTTAGGGAGTGTTCGGCGTCGCGAGTTTGGCCTTATATGCAGCTCCAAATCATGTATTTGGTCAAATGCTGGGTTTGCCCGGCTCCTGTGTTTTGCTGCCTTACGTTCCGCTCTATCGGCTAAGGCGGCACCAGGAGAACTACTGTGATTGTGCCCCGGTTCGGCCAGGCGAGCACCTCAGTAGAGAAAGTCAAAATCGACCGTCATGATATAGCGTGAGGCTGGTCAACCACTCGATGACCCGCCGAATCTTTTAGGATTCCTCCGCATTAACGAAGGGCTGTTTCGGCCGTGCACACACGCCGCCTGTAATTCGGGTGAGCGGTGCCCTAGGGGCTATATAGTAGCCCCACCGTCAAACTCCTATGGCTAAGTGAAAGTGATAAAGCATTATAGTCCGGTTGCCTAGTTCGCTGCGCTATCACCTCCTTAATAGGACCAAGACGTTGGATCAAGTGTGGAAATGCGAAGCGAAACACCCCGCATTATATGCGTGGGGGCTGAAGTCAGACCGCCATCTTCGTGTTATATACACATATACATTAACGGCCGCACATGAGGTATTTTAATTCTTGAAGGCACAATTATAAAAAGCTTTTATATTCCTCGAAACATTGTTTTACAATAATACATGTTATTCGAACATAATATCCTTCGAAAGCATCGCTGCGTCTCTATTAAACGAGCGCCCTGCAGAACTTCCTGAAAATAGTGCTCGGCAGGTACTCGGCTCCCGTACGGATCTTGGGATGCAACAACGATGGCATTCATCTCCGCCCAGTATGTTTTGACATGGGCAAGAGCCATCCGCGCACCCTCCATGCACGCTGACCTCTTCATTGCATTGATATGCGGCACCGCACCAAGGAACTGCTTCACCAAGCTAAAATAACTCTTCGGCTCGGGCCTTTCCGACCACAGATGACTCACGACATACTTCATGGCGAGTCCGGTTAACCTATTCATCTCCGCCCATGCGGCCAAACAATCGGTTAATGGAAGTGGGCGCTCTGGATTGTGGAACTGCGACCAAAAAAGCTTTTCCACTTCGTGATCCTTTTGATCTCGGAAGTGTTCGTCGGCCATTCGCTGCACTCGCCGCCAAGTCCAGATAAGTGTCCGCCAGACTCCACAGCCGGTCCAACGGAGCATATTTAGGATCCCCGAACTTCATCCGCAGCATAAAGGGCTTTCCAGCCGCGATATCTCCGGCCTGACGTAGCTCCTCCTTCATAGCTCTCATCGCAGAGAGAGTATCCTTGGCCTCGATAGTGGCCTTCTCCAGGACCTTCTGTTCCGCCTGATCTTCTTTTTCAAGAAGCTTGCAGCGGCCGGCAGCATTTTTCAACTTCACAGCCATCTCGGCCATTTCCTTCTTGCTTCGGCAGTGAGCAGCCTGTTCGGCTTTCAGCTCTTCAGCCTTTAAAGCGATCGCAGACGCTTTTCTGGCCTGCTCCTTGGCTCGGGCAAGTTCCGCCCAAGGTTCTCCATGGCAGCGGCACCATCCGCATCAAGCACACATGTTGTAAGATCACGGGCATCAAGCTCCTCTTACCGTGTGTCTTCGGAGAAATTACATACCTTGTGCCTCGCTGTCAAGCCGCTTGTTGACAAAGCGCGATGTCGGCATCTGCCACGCGTCAAGTTGCCGCTTTAGCTCGGCAAATTCATCGATCCGCTAGCCACGGAACACTTCGCCACCTACATGTAAGGGCGACATATTATACTGGATTATGATCCTCGGCGCTACCGTCATTTTTGACAATGCACCGAGTCTCGTGGGCTACTATCTACAGGCGCATCTTATATATGCGGAACTGTCAAAAGGTACATCATTTCACGTACCTCAAAACCTGCCAAGAAACTCTGACGGCCTCGTACAACCCGCCTCCGTGGATGAAATCCTTTCAATCACCGTACCCATCAACGCACGGTGTTCTTCCGAGATAGACGCCGCCCGAGCAGATCCTTCAGCTCCTCCGACCGTGCACCAGACGGTGCCGGACTCGTCCGATGGCCTTTTTCGAAGGCCGGACACGGAGGGCTTTGGGGGGCCATACGACTGCCCACCGGCCCTACCGGATTCAGAGAAACCCTCCGTGACGACACCTCAGGGTCGCCCGCCTTGCAAGGCGGTACGGCAGGGGGAGGCGTTCCGCTCTCCATCATATCCGGACAAAGATCCCCTGAAGATGAGCTCTGCTGAGAAGGGCTGAGATCCGAACTACAAGGTAAAAGTTCGGTTATCTTCCTCAGAAATAGAACAGGGATGTCTCTCATTTTAAAACTCTCCTCTCTACTTACGGCTCGGTGGAGGGCTGATCCCCTTGGGGCACAGTGCGGCCGAGGCATCCCCCGGCGTAGGACCCTCTGACGAAGATTTCTTCCCCCGCTTTGAGACCATGGTCTCCGGGTCTTCAGAGGCGGTCCTCTTCTTCCCCTGGATAGAGGAATTCTCGATTCCTCCTTTCCTGACAGCCTCCTTCGGGGAGGCGGTAGCTTCCTTGTTCCCCCCTTCGCCTTCTTCCAAAGGCGCAACCTCCAGCATCCTGGTTAACACGGGATCCGGTGTGGTCTCAGGGAGGGGGGCCGGACACCTGATTAGCTTTGCTTTCGCTATCCACTCCTGTTTAAGGGACAACTCTTTTAAGGGCAATTTTATGATAAATATACGGATAGCGTGTCCGGGTACATGGCTACTTACTTGAGTATCCCGGCGATTGCAACTCAGACCTGCATCCTCGGTCGAGTCCGGGCACATTGCTTGTGATCTGAAGAACAATTTGTACATCTCCATGGGCGTCGCGCCCATAAAATGTTGGAGGGCTCGTGGTCCCTTCGGATTAAACTCCCACAGGCGGAGGGGGCGACGTTTGCAGGGCAGGGTGCGGCGAATCAACATGACCTGCGTCACTACGACCAGATTGATGTCTCTTTCTAGGAGATCTCGAATGCGGCTCGCAACAAGGGCACGCCCTTGGACGACCCCTACCAAACCCTTTATTGACCCATGACACTAGCCGTGGTGGGGGACCCGAGCGAAAGGCAGGTGGAGCCACCCACTTGGTGCCCATGGGAGCTGTGATATAAAACCACTCTCGTTGCCATAAGCTGAACTCCTCTTGAAAAGAGCCCTCGGGCCATGGAGCGTCAGCACTGTTGCTTATAACAGCACCTCCAAGACCAAGGTTGCCCCTCGATCATCTTCGGCTCTACTTTGAAGGTCTTAAGCCACAATCCGAAGTGAGGAGTAATACGGAGGAAGGCTTCGCACACGACAATGAACGATGAGATGTGGAGGATGGACTCCGGAGCCAAGTTGTGAAATTCCAGCCCATAATAAAACATGAGCCCCCTCACGAAGGGGTCCATCAGGAAGCCTAGCCCCCGAAGGAAGTGGGAATAACCTGCCCTTGAGCAGGCAGCCTATGCGAGATTTCGTCGGTCAGATACCTGGCATCTCTTAGCTTTAGCACGTCTTCTTCCGTAACAGAGGAAGGCATCCACCAGCCTTGAAGGTCGGAACCGGACATCATCGAAGGTCCGAAGCGCCTGAATCTGGAGCTTTGGGTGTTGGAACTCAAGGTGAGAGGCGGATTCGATTAAGATTGAAAGAAAGGAGTCGAGCCTTGGTCTCTTTATAAAGAGGTTGAATACCAAGAGCCCTCCCCGTGACCGTTTGGGACTCGCCTTCGATGGAGGAGGCATACCAACGGGCACGATTGGGTTACCTACGCCCGTATTGATGAGAATCCCGGTATAAGGGGACATGATCTCTGCTTCGACAAGACGTGCCAAGGAAACCGCCTCACTAAATGCGCTGAGGTGGGACAGTAAAACTATTCGAATAAAGACTTGGTTGTGGTGTGATGTCATGCTACGGAATACGTCAGCAGATTAGATTTGTGCAAAATTATTCTCTCTACGGTGGTACGTGGAACTTGTTTTGCAGAGCCGGACACTATCCTTGTGTTCAAAATCTTCGATGAAGTGTTCGGAGGAGGAACCCGCCTTGCAATGCCGAAGACAATCTGCGCGCCGGACTCGTCGTCATTGAAGCCTGGTTCAGGGGCTCTTGAGGGAGTCCTGGATTAGGGGGTGTCCGGATAGCAGGACTATAACCTTTGGCGGACTCTGGACTATGAAGATACAAGATTGAAGACTTCGTCCCCGTGTCCGGATGGGACTTTCCTTGGCATGGAAGGCAAGCTTGGCAACACGGATATGTAGATCTCCTCCCATTGTAACCGACTCTGTGTAACCCTAGCCCTCTCCGTGTCTATATAAACCGGAGGGTTTTAGTCTGTAGGACGAACAACAATCATACCATAGGCTAGCTTCTAGGGTTTAGCCTCTCTGATCTTGTGGTAGATCTACTCTTGTAATACCCATATCATCAATATTAATCAAGCAGGAGTAGGGTTTTGCCTCCATCGAGAGGGCTCGAACCTGGGTAAAAACATCGTGTCCCTTGTCTCCTGTTACCATCCGCCTAGACGCACAATTCGGGACCCCCTACCCGAGATCCGCCGGTTTTGACACCGACAGTGGTGTTGCTTAGGTTTGATCCTTGATGGATTGGTTCCCATCTTCCTCACTGTATCTGATTAAATCATATTGAGGCTGCTGCCTCCGCCCATAAGGACCCTGGTGAGGTGGTATCCGTCCACGATGGGTTCGGGTGAGGGAGCCCTAGATGAGGGGGTCCTCGGGTGTCCGGCCTATTTGATATGGGCCGAGTTGATGGGCCGTGAAGATAGAGCCAAGGATTATCCCCCGTGTCCGGGAAGAACTCCTGTATGCGTGAACGGCAAGTTTTGGTGTCCGGGTGTATTGTTCCCTGATACGTCTCCAACGTATCTATAATTTATGAAGTATTCATGCCATGTTTACAATAGTTTTATATGATTTTGGTATGATTTGATTAGAAGTAACCCGGACTAACGTTGTTTTCAGCAGAACTACCGTGGTGTTGTTTTGTGCAGAAATAAAAGTTCTCGAAATGCGATGAAAATCAATGGAGAATTTTTCTGGAAAATATAAAAAATACTGGAACAAAGAGTTACCGGAGGGGAGGCCCGTGGGCCCCACGAGGGTGGAGGGCGCGACCACCCCCCTAGGGCGCTCCCCTGTGCCTCGTGGACTTCCCGTGGGGCCCCCTGACTTGTTCTCAACGCCAACCTCTCCTATAAATACCCAAACCTCCAGAAAATAACCTAGATCATAAGTTCCGCCGCCGCAAGCCTCTGTAGCCACGAGAAATCAATCTAGGCCCTCTCTGGCACCCTGCCGGAGGGGGCTATTGTGGCGCCCCAAAAATTTAACCATGTTTTGTTTATTAAAATTTTGCCAGGAAACTTAAAATTTTATTTTCTAGATTCCCTCTTGATTTCAGAACCTTTCTTCTCTCTATTATTATGGAGTTTTTACCCCAAGTGAAAACTTTTCAATCATTATTGGACTCATTTACCCTCTCAAATAAAACAATTCTTTTATCAGTAGGATTATTTATATAATTATCTTTCCCTGAGCTTTATTTCTCCAAAGGGGTTTTTCATAAGTTTAGGGTCCCATTTGCACTGCAACCCTTTTATAAAGTCATTCAAAAATTCCACCAAAATTTGGGGATGTCGTGTGATGTTTTTAAAACACTTTTATGCAATAGTATATTTCATTCTTTGGATATTTTGAGTTCTACGCCAAGTTTTCAAATCTGGTCAAACCTCACTTTTGCACTACAACCTATTTAAATATTTCTTTAAAACTTCTAGCAATATTATGGGATGTTAATAGGAGTGTATTATTCAACTTTTTGCAAAAACCCAGTGATGTCCTTTGAGAAAATTGAGTGTATCAACCTCTTTTTCATTCCAGTCCAACTTGATGATTTGTACTACAACTATATTTTAACTTGCTCCTTTTGCTGTGATTCCTTTTCCTACTTATAACCCATCCTACAATACCCTTAAGTCCAGGAGGTTGGACTCATTGGAGCAATTCTAGTACTTGCAATCATGCCCTGTTCTTTCTGTCCAAAACTGAAAATTTGCAAAACTTGCACTAGCAAGTTTCTTCCTTTGCCCAAATGACCTTACCACTCTCTTTTACACCCAAAGAGGCACTAACCTGGAGAATTGGGCCACCCCAAGAAATGCCTAGGTGCATGTGGCATTCTGTCAAGCACCTTGTGGGCATGATCAGTTTTGACATAGTTTCTGGTTTGCGCAATGAACCTGCTTCCTTTGCCTAACCACCTTGTCCAATAAACTCCTAGCTAATCCTAACATAGGTATGCTAATTGCCAGCCTCACCCAAGCTCTGTGGCATGCACGGGCATTTCGCCGAGCACCTGGTGGGCGTGCTTCGGCGCGCCAGCGCTGCGTTTGCACGCATCGCGCCCGAGCCGCCGCATACTGCCTGTACTCCGAGCTTATCCAAACCCTCTGTCGCTCGCAGCGTAGGGCCAAGCCTCTACCCGTACCCCCCTCACGAGCACCACAACCCTCGCGACGTCTCCGGCAAGCCAGAAGCTAGCCGCCACTGCCGCCCGACAGCCTCTGCCTTTGGTCGGCGCCCGAAGCCACTCCCGCCGGCTCGCCTCGAGCAGAGTCCGGGTCCGCTAGCTCCTACCGCCATCCCCAGCCCCGACACGGTGCCCTGCGAGCTACAGAATGGCGGTCACCGGCATCCTTATCCACCACCGCGGAACCGACCTCGTCGCGCTATAAAAGGAGGCCCCCAAGCTCATCCGAGCACTCAGGCGACCTCAGGCCACCCCCATGGCACCCCCACAGCCAGCAATCATCAGGGGAAGGCCGTCCTCCCCAACTCCGGCCGGTTCGGCCGCCGCCACGTCCCAGCCCTGTTCACCGCAACCAGAGCCCCTCCCGTCCATCCAACGCCACCACCAGACTCCACGTGATGTTGCAGAGCCGCCCAGACCTTCAGCCTCGACGGAGAACCACCATAGCGCGGACCCCCAATCATGCTCGAAGCCACCTCCGTCACGGAGCTCGCCGCCGGCGACTCCCTTCACCCCCGCCGACCCAACAACCACCGGGAGGACCGCCCCGGCCTGGCGGAGCCATTCCTGCCCTTGGATCCCCGTGGGGAGCCGCCGTCCGTCGGCGGCGATCGCCGGAACCCCGCCCCCGCTCGGGCAGAGGAGGGAGAAGACGCGGGCGACTGGTCAAACCTGACCAGTGGGCCCAGGGGACCCACTGTCAGTGACCAGCCCCGCTGCCACGTGTTTTAAGTGGTAGCGTATTTGCAAAGTACGTGTTCGACGTGTACACACTCGAAACATTTTCTTTTATTTTTCTGTTTTATTTAAAAACCAGAAATTTGACTGGCTATATATTTTTAAATAAAACTCCAAATGAGTTGATTCTTTTTCCTACCTTCCGCAAATTTAGTCTAGTTTATTTTAAGATTTATTTAAAAATTTTCCAAGCAACTTTTTTGTACTGTTTTTAAACTATGTGTTAATTCGAATAATTTCAAAAATAGGTTTTTGAAGGAGAAGGCAATTTTCAAATATGCACCCCCACTTGCATACCTTTGAAGGCAAGCATTCTGAACCCCGGCATAATATTTTTCATACATTGTTTGACACGGTTATGACACCACCTCAATACGTAGAACTCGTTATTTTATGTGGTGGTATGATCATTTGCATGAATACTTATTGGAAATTTCCTTCTTTGTTGGAAATGGACATGCTTGTGATAGTGATCATCCTCGTATGCCTTTCGTGCCTCTGAGGAAGGAAAACGGGAAAGTCTCTGTCTTGGGTAGACCCGAGCTTGCCCCTAGTTCCTCGTCGAGACGAGTGTGTCCGACATGGCATGAGGGGTATGATGAGTGGTGATTCTGTCTGTTGGATGAAATATATTCGTTATGCTAATCATGCAGGGAATACTTAATGTCACATCCCTAGTTCTGGTATGACCTAGACTAGCTGGTCATTGTGCATCATGTTTAAATTTCATTTAAATTTGAAATGGGGATTTGTGAAACCCTCAGAATCATTTTTGGAATGACCTAAATAAAAATTGCTCCAAAAGGGTCCAGGAAAATGCTCATGTTTCTCTACGAAAATATTGGAGAGAGATAAAAGTCAAACCAATATTTTAGGATCTCATAAGTTTTTATTTTGGGCATTTGGAATTAATGCAGTAATTATTTGTTTTGGATATAAATTATTATATATATAAAATATTGTCCAAAAATTATGCCATTTATAAAGGAGCTCCGGAATAATACCACTAGCTCATATAAAAATTGGCATAAGTAAATAAAATGATTTAGTATTTTAAATAAGTCAAACAAATGTCAGAATATTAGAAAAGAAAACAAAAGGGGATAAAACCCTTACCTGAACTTACATCCCCTGCGGCCCAGCTCAGGCGTGCTGGCCGGCCCAGCTGGCCAGCCCGGCCCAGCCCGCCTCCCCCTCTGTCGTCTTCTCCCCCTCGCCAAGCAGGTGCGTGCCCGCGCCACAGCCACCGCGGCCACGTGCCCGGCCACCTCCTGCTTCCTCCCCTCGTCGCCCTGGACGCCCTGGAACGACGCCACGCGCCGCCCCGGGTCCTCCCCCACTCTCTCTCGCTCTCCCCCCCTCCCCTGGTCTCTCTCCCACGCTGCGACGGCGAACGCCACCGCCGCCGCTGCCGCCCGTAGCCGTAGCCACCGCACCCCTCGAGAGCATCTGAGGCGTCCCGAGCTCCAGCGTCGTCGACCCGCGCCCTCCTGTCAAGCCACGCGAGCCCGGAGGCACCGCTGACGCCATCGCCGTCTTCTCCATCTCCAGCCACCGGAGATCGCCACCGTCGTTCGCCGCCGTCCGCGCTTCCCCAAGGTCGCCAACCAGCTCTCCGGATCCGTCGTGAGCTCCTCTACCTAGCCCCCTACCTCCGTGCTCGATTACGCGGCGTAGCCACCGCCCCGCCGATCCCGGCGCTTCGCCGCCCGGCCATGTCGCCCGTCGTGGCTACGGCCGTGCAAGCAGCGTCCGGCGCACCACCACATTCGGTCGTCCTCGGGGAGCCTAAGCGCCGCACTCCATCGCCTGCCGTGCCGTAGCCCTCTTTTCCTCTCCGCCCGAACTCCGGCGCGCCGGGCTTCTGCTTCGTGAGCTCCGGCCACCCTGCGCCCTGCTGCTGCCTCGGCTCGATGCGGCCGAGCGAGGGCTTCCTCTTGGTGCCCCCAGGACGCCAAACGGTGACCCGCACAAGAAACCCGAGCAACTCCGGGCGAAACCTCGCGCGTTCTGTCGCGCCGCCGACCAAGCTCCGGCGGAAATGACGTGGCGCGGCTTAGGTAGTGCTAATGACCTGCTAAAACCCCCTAGAGCCACCGCCATGTGGGCCCGATGCTGTTTAGTTTAACTTAATGTTATGTTTAGATTAGTTATTAACCAGTTGGTCCCACACGTCGGTTTGACTTTAGCGACGTGGCCTTTGACCGCCCCACACGTCGATGACTCATGCCAGCCGATGTGTCAGCGACCGGTGGACCCCAGTAAGGTTTGACCCGCGGCTGCCCTGTTGACTCTGCTGAGGTCAGCATGACGCCATGATGACGCAATATTCCTTTTTCTGGAATTTAGTTTATTTTATAATAATCAGGAATTTCCAGAATATATTCAAAACTTCAATAAATCATATAAATTCAACCGTAGCTCAGATTGAAATAAGTTATATATGAAAAATTATCAGAAAAATTCAATCTATCCATCTGTACTAGTTTCATGCATGAAAAACCAACTTGTACATGCTGTATAAGTGAAACACTAAAATGGCATTTATAAGAGCTTATTTTGGAGTTGCATTTGAACCTTTGGTTCAAATGGACTTCATTCAAATTGAATACCAATTGCATTAGCTCAAACAGCATCACATCTACATGCCATGTTCATGCATCATATTGTTGCATATGATTGTGTATTGATTGCTTAAGGCACCGTTCCTTCTCGATAGGTCACCGCTCAGGAGGCGTTCGAGTACATGCGTGAAGCAGATGCCTCCCTTTGTTTATTTACTGTGCAAGCAAACCCCCTTGTTTATTCCGATACAATCCTACTCTCCCGCTCCTGCTCTCATTTATTGCATTAGGACAACAACGATTCATCTTCTACTTTGTGCTGCGGTAGTTGAACCCATTCCTCTGCATGACATGTCATTGCCACAGTAAATAGTTGAAACCCACTAGCACGTGTAGAAGTTGATTGAGCCATGTTGTGTTCCTACCATGCTATGCCTGCTATTGCTTAGAGTTGTGTCAGGTCTGATTCAATGGGAATGAATTGGAGTGTTACGATATGTTCTGATGCTGAGAGTGAAGTGTGTGAACACGATTTGGTAAAGGTAGCGGTGGGAGGCCATGTAGGAGTACATGGTGGGTTGTCTCACTTTGGAACCGTCCTTAAGCACTGAGTTCTATGTATGTCGTCCAATGACTCGATACTACCACACATTGGGTTCCGTAACTTTCGACCCTCTCGACTTATTAACCAACTTGATCTCTGTCCGTGAGTCGCAACTAGTTTCGGTGTTTGTAGGTAGTGCTATTTTTCTACCAAGTGGCACCGGTAGGTGGGCTTGGGACAGACTAGGCACACGTGGCCTGGTGTACCGAAAGTGGCACCCGGTTGGTGGGCTCGGGAACCCTGCACACATCGTTTGGGGCCGTGGCGACACCCGGCGGATCTCCTTGCGGATGGTACCGAATAGGCGATAAACACAGGCTAGGGTCTTGTGTGGTTAGTCGGTCGTGGCCGACACCCTCGCCAAAGCTTCCGCTTGAAGGTTGCCGAGGTACATGGCGTGTACATGGTGATAAGTGGTGAGAGCGTGTGTGAAGAAGTACACCCCTGCAGGTTATCATGATCTATTCGAATAGCCGTGTCCTCGATTATGGACTTCTTGGATGCTTACGTGGTACATAGACAACTTGAAGTGGATACTCTAAAATGCTCAAGATAAGTGTGAGTGCTATGGATGGCCTTCTCGTATGGAGACGGGGATGAATCCATAGTAGTGTATTGTGTGGTGACTAGTGGACTCGTGTGCGCCATATCACCTCAGAGAAGTTCTGGTAGTCGTAGAAACGGGATAGCCACAGAGTCAAAGCTGGCTTCTTGCAACTAAACTCCACATTACCTTTTGATACTAATGCATGTATAATAGGTTACGATGTAAGTCTTCTTTGAGTACCTTTGTACTCACGTTGCTTTATTTATGTTTTGCAGCGGAGACTTGGTCTTTCTAGTAGTTCCGCTTGGACTTGACAGTAGCTTGTTACCTCAGCTACGATCTTGTACCCTTAGGAGGGTCTTGTAGATAGTCAGGCTTCTCGGCCTTTTTCTTTGTAGTTATGCGTACTCGAGACATGTAATGCTTCCGTTTGTTGCTTGTATGCTCACGAATGATGGGTCATGTGACCCCTGTGTGTATTTGAAGCTATGTGGCTCTTGAGCCTTTATCTATCTGAAGTTTGCGTTATGTTGTGATGCCATGTTGTACAGCACATACTTGCATGTTATGCGTACGTGTAACTTGTATTGCTATGTGTGGGAACCGACAACCTAGTTGTTTATCCTTGGTAGCCTCTCTTATGGGGAAATGTAGTCTCGTGCTTCTGAGCGATAGTAGTCCGCTACAGCCCGGTTCACCGGAGTCCTGCTAGCCCAAAGACTACTGCTTGGACACTTGACTGGCCGGCATGTGTTTCACTTACGTTCCTATATACATCCTTCGGGAAATGTCACGCGGGATATTCGGAGTCCTGCCTAGCCTGCTACAGCCCGAGATACCGGAGTCCTGTTAGCCCAGTGCTACAGCCCGAATTCATACGTTGATGACCGACATGCTCGATGTGATTCATGTATGCCTGTCCCCATAGGTTAGTGCCACTTTGGGTTCACGACTAGACATGTCGGCCCAGGTTCTCTGTCATATGGATGCTAGCGACACTATCATATCGTGAGCCAAAAGCGCTAAACGGTCCCGGGCCATGGTAAGGCGACACCTGTGGGAATACCGTGCGTGAGGCCGCAAAGTGATATGATATGTTACATGCTAGATCGGTATGACTTAGGATCGGGGTCCCGACACTTAAACCTCCTGAGTCGACCATAGATCGAGTCTTGTTCCTATAACCCCCATACTTGTTTCGTACTACCACTTGTCTCTACAACAAGTAGGGTACGGTTCAGTAAGTCGTCAACCCCTTTCTAGCACACACTGCATGGAGAGGCCATGGTGGAAGATACGGTTGTAGCCGGTGTAGGCGAGCCACCTGGTCCGGGGGCATGGGTGTTTCCGGTTGGGACCGAGAGGGGAGGCCACCCCTTAGAGCGCGCGATATAAATTTGATCCCATGCTACGCGAGGTTGTAGCCTTGCCACTTAGAGTTTTGCTTGACAGGTGTCGTGGGTGATTCCAGACACCGGTAAGTTAAGCTGGTATGTGCAAGTTAGGTGTGTTTTCAACTAAAGGCCGTAGACGGAATTAGTCCCGATGGGCTAAAGGAATCCGTTACTCGCGGGTAAAGAGTACACCCTCTGTAGAGGTTAAACCTATTCGAATAGCCGGGTCCATGGTTAAAGACTACAGTCTGGGATGGGTCAAGTGTCGGTCTTAGTGTCGGTCTTCGGAGGAGAAGCTGTTAAACCAAACTTGGGGCCTGACTTGTGACTTGTGAGGACCATGATTATTATTTTGTTATGGACTAACCCGTTATATTATTTGAATTATCTAGTATCCCTGGGATGGTTCTACCTCCTGGATATTCCCCGTGATTATTTATAAGCCCTTTATGTGGTGTCATTTGAGACGCCTAATCGTGGCATGCTTGTTATTTATTTACTTTATAAGCCCTTTATGTGGTGTCATTGAGACGCTCGATCGTAACATGCTTGTTATTTATTTACTTTATAAGCCCTTTATGTGGTGTCAGACGCCCGTATCGTGCATGCTTGTTATTTATTTACTTTATAAGCCCTTTATGTGGTGTCATTGAGACGCCTTGGGTAACATGCTTGTTATTTATTTAACTTATAAGCCCTTTATGTGGTGTATTTGAGGCCTCGAATGTAACATGCTTGTTATTTTTTTACTTTATAAGCCCTTTATGTGGTGTCACTCAGACGCCCGACTGAGGCATGCTCGTTATTTACCATCAATTCGAGACGTCGCTTCAGACATCCGAATGGTGCATTTCAGTCCTACTCTGTCGTTACATATTCATTGTTACATATTAATAACCGGCGTGCATGCATCAGAGATTTTTATTTTATGACTGACGTTGTGATCATAGAATATTTCAGAACATTGTTTTGTTATATTATACCTGTGTTCATAATGTTTGCGAGTACATTCAAAGTACTCACTGGCTTGTCCCTGGCTATTGTCTTGGCCAGATTTCTTGCATGGATAGGAGCGAAGCGATGACAGCCCCGGAACCTACGCAAATGATGATAGTAGCCTCGCGAAGATAGGAGTTAGCCTGGTCAGCTGCTCCCGTGGGAAATGGAGTCCCATAGACGCTGATGATCCACAAACCGCTTCCGCCATCAACCACTAGAAACCATTTGTTGTACTCATAGGCCAGAATGGTCTTGTACTACATATTTTGTATTTTTCTTGGAATTTCTGTATCAAGTTGGTGCCTCATCGCCTAACAAGTAATCCACAGGGCTGGTGAGCACAAGGGCCATTTTCTGGGAAATCAATACCTGGAAAACCGGTCGTGACAAACTTGGTATCAGAGCCAGGCTGACCATTGGCTAATCCTATTTTAGCTCTCCAATACCATGCAAAGTTATCCTCTTCATACCCACAACGTAGTTTTATTTCTCGTTTCTAGTTGGAAGCAAATGTTTGGTGTACGTAGAGTCGTATCAGTGGCAGATAGGACTTGAGAGAATATTGATCTTACCTTTAGCTCTTTGTGGGTTCGACACTCCATACTCATCACTTCCACCTTTGGGAATTGCTACGATGATTCCCTGCACTTGGGGATTATCTAGCTCTTTTCTGGCGCCGTTGCCGGGGAGCAATAGCGTAGGGTTTATATTTTCGTGTATGCTTGTTTGCTTTCTTCACTAAGTAGTTTTTGCTTTCCCTTTTTAGTTTTGCTTAGTTGTGGGTGAAACATACAAAAAAATTAAAATAATGAAAATAGAAAAAAATTACTTGCCTCTCATGCCTAAAAAGTTTTTCATTAAGAGAAGTGATTGGAAGGTTATGCATTGAAGAAGTGAGGGTCGACCTTGAGCACTTGTGTTCATGCTCATGTAAATAATGTAAAAAATTTCATGGAAGTTTCTCTGAAAATAATTATCCCCTTGTATATATCCATTGTATTATAAAAATAATGTGCCAAGCTTTGGTTTTAGGATTATTAGATTGCTTGTTTACTTTGTGCAGTACAAAAACAGAAACTTTGGCTGTAGCGCGTGAATTTACATTTTTTACTGGAAAGTCAAATGGGTCTGAATCATTTTGCACATTAATTCTGTACAAAATTTTTAAATTTTCATATTTTTTAGAAGTTTTTGGAGTTACAGAAGTTTACTAAACTTCCAGATTACTACAGATTGTCCTGTTTTTGACAGATTCTGTTTTCTATGTGTTGTTCGCTTATTTTGATGAATATATGGGTAGTATCGGGGGGTATGAACCATGGTGAAGTTGGAATACAGTAGATATAGTTCTAATATGAAATTGGAATAAGTTTGCAACAGTACCTAAAGGTAGTGATTTGCTTTATTATACTAACGGATCTCACAAAGTTTTTGTTAAAGTTTTGTGTGGATAAGTGTTCGAAGATCGAGGAGCTATCAATATGAGAAGAATAAAGAGATGCAAGAGTTCAAGCTTGGGGATGCCCAAGGCACCCCAAGTAAATATTTCAAGGATACTCAAGCATCTAAGCTTGGGGATTCCCCGGTTGGCATCACATCTTTCTTCTTCAACAATTATCAGTATACCTCGGTTTTTGTTTTGTTCACATGAATTGCGTCCTTTGTGTTTTTGTTTTTCCTTTAAGAACCATGCTAGTATGAGATAGCCCTTAATTGATTTATAGAATACTTAATGTGCTTCACTTATATCTTTTAAGTATGATCTTATAGAATTGCTCTTTGTGCTTCACTAAATCTTTTGAGTATGGTTTTATAGAAGGGATTTTTATATCTGTGCCCTTGGTTCCTTAGCTCTACTCATTCATCCCCGCGCTCTTAAGTTTTGCTCAATTTTCCCCACTCCCTTGCCAGAAACCCTCATAACTGAGCACAATGGACGTGGCCGTCGGGTCAAAGGCTTGACCATTAACTCTGATTAGTGGGGCCATGCTGGACTGTGTCGTCCGTTCGAGCTGACAAGTGGGGCCGCGTTGGGTGGTGTCGCTGTTCGACCGTTGGGCCGTGGTTTCGTTGGGCCGTCCCTTGCATTAAACTTCTGCGCGTGCTGCCAGGACAGAAGCCTACTATGCATGCACCCAGCAAACCCTGCCTGCATGCGTCGATCGAGCCTGCATGCGCCGATGCCACGATCCCACGATGCGCCGACCGAGGCTGCATGCGCCGATGCGTCCGCCATGATGCACTGACTGAGCAGCTTTCTTGCACGCCAGCCGCCACAGATGCAGCGATGGTCACTGCCGCTGGTTCCTCTCTTCTAGCTAGGTGGCTACATATTTGTGGCTTGTGTAAAAAAAGAGCCACTCCCTTGCTTAGTTGTACTCATTCATCCCTACTAACAAAGCTTTCTTGCATGCACTAGGTGGTTACTAACAAGGGAACCCTACTAACAAGCCGAGTTCTCTAAGAAAATAACCAACAAATATGTAGTCCCAATATGTAGATAGGGCCAACAAGCCCATATCACGATCACATAGCTCAAACTAGGAAGAACTTAATAATAGAATAGATAGAAAACTTAATAATAGAATTTAAGAAAAGGGCCTACAAGCCCAAAGAAACTTCAACATAGTTCAATTACAACTTAACATAAAATACACTAAAAAAAGATAGAGGGTTTAGAACCCTAGCTGCCGCCTTCTCCACCTCGCCCCTCCTCCGGGCACCCTTTTCACTGCTCCTTCGGGCATTGTCGATGGGGTACGTAAGAGTGTGCATGCGTGTCGCGGTGGAGAAGATGTTGTTGTACTCTGTGAACCTGTTGTGGGTGGTGAAAGCGATGAACTCGGATCCACACCAAAACACCCGGCCAAGGAGGTAGAAGGTGTCGAATGTGTTGGTGAAGTGGGCAAGGAGAGCAACCTCCACCCGGTTTTGGATGACCTCCTCGACGCGGAACATCATTGGAGATCCCCTCGAGAGGTGGTGGTAGCCGGACGCGAGGAAGAACTCGGTGAAGTTCCTTGCGGCCCTCAGCCTTGATATCGCCCACACATGTAGTGTGCAATCAACGTACACGCCGGTAGGGTAGAGCCTTTCCGGCACGGTGGGTGGGAAGTGGTAGGTTGGTCCAGTGTACTACATGGTTGAGGGATGTGCAGAAGACGGAGAAGGGGTCGAAGAGCAAGAAGGGCAGATGGATGAGGGATGGCAGAGGCAGAGGGTGGCTTAAATAGTCGTAGTGCTACGTGTTATTTGGCCGTGGCAATAACGGGGTTAAATGTGAAGTTAGTAGCCCGTTATCAAATCCACCGCAACATCGGGAGTGTACACGCGTGGGAAACGGTGGTTTGAAAAGAAGAAGAAAAAGAAGCTAATTGCACGCGTGGGAATCCGTGGTCAAACCCTATATTATATGAACAAAAGGAGACAATTTTTGAAGAGCTTGTGGCCATTTTGCATGATAAAAATAGATTTGGCCCATAAAAATTTGGTCATTTTGCATGATAAAAAGAGATAGAGGGCTTGTGGCCATTACACAAATGCAAAATGACCCATTTTTGAATAGTTTGTGGCCATTTTGCATGATAAAAATAAATTTAGCCCTTATAAATTTGGTCATTTTACATTTGTATAGAACAAAAAGGACTAAATATTCTATGCAATATCAATTGTTGTGTAATTTCGAACGATGCAAAAAAAAACAGAGCCAACACGTTCACAAAAAACAGAGCCAACACGTTCACAAAAAAACGACGCGATTCGATGGCCCAACTGGAGCTTGGTTTCCTTTTGGGCCCAACACCACCGTTTTTTTTCGCAGAGTCAGTGGTGGGCGAGCAGCCGAGCACAACCAACAGGATCGCCTCTCACGCATCGCCCCACGATCCAACGATGCGGAGCTGTCCTTGTGATCCAACGGCCCGGAGCCTGCCCACCGAATTCCTTCTAGAAGACCACATCCGAGGGCTGTCGCTTGGCGCTAGGGTATGATCGGACGACTGACGTTGAGCTAGGGTTAGGCGAAACCCCGCGGGATTTAGAGATGTTTTGAGCTGGTCAACGGGGTTACAAAAGCTTTGACTGAGCATAACTAATTTTAAAAAAAAATCGAAAAAATGAAACCTTCGCCGTTCGTTGTTTTAAAAGACACACTAACGAGGAAAAATACTAAACTTGGTCTATGGTCATTTTCATGAGAAAACCCAAGCTGGCACGATCGAGGTCAAATGAGAACCATTAATTTAAAAAAATCAGAAAATATGAAACCCGCGCACAATGTTGTCTTATGTGACATGTTACCAACCAAAAATCATAAACTTGGTCTATGGTCAGTTTCATTATAAAACCTTCACACATATGAGCCATCACCTACAAAATTTCATAGAGTTCAAGGAGATGAGGTAGGGTTACCTTCTGTTTTTGAAAAATTTAAAAAATCAAAAAAATCACCAAATCTTTATTTCAAAGTGAATAAGAAGGATCTGAACTTAGTTTTACATTTTCATATTTTAAACATGTTTTTAATAGTTTCTATATTAAAGCATATTTTTCTAAATAAAATGTAAAAATATGAAGATTAATTCAAAAAAATAGTGAGACTTCGAATCTACACTATATAGATCGAATAGGTGTTAATACAAAACATTTGGCTCATTTAGAGTAGGTCCAAAAAAACTTGATTACAAATGGGTTGTTTACCCTAGCATGGGAGCTCATTTGGAGCATATTTCTCCAATTGAAATTTTTGTGACCTCCTCTAAATCACCTCAAATTTTGCACACATGATCTCCTACACAAACATAGATAGTTTGCCAAGGTTTTATTTTTTTGCATTTTCTTGAATTTACACAAACATACATAGATAATTTGCTGGTGGGAAAAAGCATGCATTTGATTTTTCTAATAAACATGAGACCAATAACATGTGTGATCAGTGAAGCAACACTGAAACAACATGTGTGATCCGTGAAGCAACACAGAAGTGATCAGTGAAGCAATACTGAAACAACATGTCTGATCAGTGAAGCAACACTGAAACAACATGTTTGATCATTGCAGCACCTAAACTCTATTTCACAACATCTAAACAGAACTAACCATACACCACAGGCAAATATAAGGACAGACAAATATAGATAGAATAATACGTTACTAGCATCACCATAGATTAAGTTCACACCATAAACTGCCAAATTAAGTTTACCATAAGTAACCGGACCCTAAGTACCCAAAAGATTAAGATTCAGTTCACATCATCACACCATCACAGCATCATCACATCACTTCACGCTGGAGTCAGGGCCTTCGCGAGCGCAGCATGCTGCCCCCTGATCATGTAGTCCTCCCCACGGATCGCTACATCCTCTGCATGAGACAGAAGGTGATCGAAGCGACCATCCTTGGGCTTTGGCTTGGTGGTGCAGTAGGGGCAGTGCCACTTCTTGAACTTGCGATTGTCGAAGGAAGCAACTCCCTTGGCCTTGATCTTCTGCACCTCCTTGGTTGTGAAGGACGCGATGTTTCCCTTGTACACATCATCTCCAGACTCATACTGCACACATGAATGAACTGCATTAATACATTATAGATTCATATACACCTTGTCAAAGGAACTAAATGAACAAGGGATAGGCTTACCTCATATTCAAAATCGTCACTAAACGCCCCCTCGTACGGGTCGTAGTCGGCCAACTTCCTCTTTCTCCCCCCGAAGCATCATCCACCTGAATATACAATTACACCCACCACTAATAGCCAATTGAAAATTTAGATATGCACACATGACACATTGATCATAGGGCTAATATACTCCCAATATCAGAAATATTTTAGAAGTGGGTTTTTATTTATTTCTGTGCCCCTTAGATCTATGCATTCAAAAACCACATCCATTACTAGTATATCAATGTATTAGATTTGTACACACATTGATCAAAAACCCCAATATGACATTCAAATAGCACATTGATCATTGGTCATGCACACACATTGAAGAACAGAGCTAATATAACTACATATTGTGGACAAATTTATATACTAATGAATCAAAAACCACAATATGACAAATTTACACACATTGAATCAAATTTATAACTTCTTAATCAATGGATTCTATTTGGGCATATGACATTCGAAACTCCAATCTGAGTAGCATTCAAAAACAAATCTAATAGGGACCCAATCTAAGGCAACGAATCTGAGTAGCATAAAAAACCCCAATCTATGAGCACTAAAAACAAATCTAACTAGCATTTTTGCAATGAATTTATCCAAATCCCAATCTAAAACCCCCAATCATTGCAGCACCTAAAATCATAGTTCACAACATAGCATTTTTGTAATGAATTTATTCAAGAAACCCTAGTCCAAAAATCCCCGTCCCACAACCCATACCCTACAGAAAACCCTGGCCCATCCGTCAAACCAACTACTCTAACCATCTAAACTACCATATGAATCACAATCTAACCAATGCAACTAGGGAGCAATTAACTCTACAAGCTAAGCAAGTGCAAATACCTCCTCCTCCACGGGAGGCGGCGCAACGGGGGCATCTGGATGGACTGCGCCGCTCGATGCCTTCACCTTCTGCAGCGATGAGGCGGAGCCCACCATATCCGCAGCGGTTGCGAGTTTCCCCGCACTGCCGTGGACGCCGCCGACATCCGCGGTCACCGCACCTGGACCCTGCAGCTCCACCACATCTCCGTCCGCTGCACCGGCGTCGCCACGAGCGTCGGCCATCTGACAGATGGAGGCGATGAAGGTGAGGAAGAGGATGCGGTGGGGGAGAGCGAGACGGTGCGGTGGAGGTAGTGGAGGAGAGCGAGACGACGCCGACGGGGGAGAGGAAGACGATGCGGCAGGGAGGGGATTTAGGGGAAAATGGTAGGGGCGATGGAGGTGGTTGCCCTCTTTATATGATGGGACATTTCGGGCATGTCCATGGACACGTGCTACCCCACGACCGCGGTCTCGCATGCGGCCATGTATACGCGGCCCCATTCGTCAGCTAACGGTCAAAGGCATTGACCCGACGACAACGTCCGTTATAACCCGTGCTGAGATTTTCGGGCAAGGGAGTGGGGAAAAGTGAGCAAAAGTTAACAGAGTGGGGATGAATGAGTATAGCTAAGGAACCAGGGGCACAGAAATAAAAATCCGTTTATAGAATGCTTCGTGTGATTCACTTATATATTTTGAGCTTGGATATTGGTTGGTCTATATTAATTGTATAATGCACCATGAACTTCACTTATATCTTTTGGAGTATGAATAATACTATCATCTAAAGTGGGTTTGGAAGAGTGTCAACTTTAAGAATTAGTGATCCCACTATTTTGGAGGGTGTTGAATCGTAGTGTGATATTTATGAAAGTGGATTTGGAAGAGTGTCGACTTTAGTTAGTAATGATTCCACTATTTCGGAAGAGGTTCCAACTGATTATGAGAAAAAAATTGCTATCTATGATGATTATTGTGATGACATGTATGCTATAAAGAATAATGTTAACCATGAAACTTGTCATCATGATTTTAATTTTCAATTGGATTATGCCTCACATGACAGTTATTTTGTTGAGTTTGCTCCCACTATTCCGAATGAGAAGAATTTTGCTTATGTGGAAAGTAGTAAAATTTCTATGCTTGTAGATCATGAAAAGAATGCTTTATGTGATGGTTATATTGTTTAACTCATTCATGATGCTACTGAAAATTATTATGAGGGAGGAATACATGATTGTAGGAGTTGCAATAATATCAAGTTTCCTCTCTATGTGCTTAAAGTTTTGAAGTTATACTTGTTTTTCCTTCCTTTGCTAGTTGGTTCTTGTTCCTATAAATTATGTGCTCACAAAATCCCTAGGCATAGGAAGTGGGTTAGATTTAAATGTGCTAGTTATATTTTTCATGATGCTCTCTTTATGTTTCAATTCTTATCTTTTATGTGAGCATCATTGAAATCATCATGCCTAGCTAAAAGGCATTAAAGAAAAGCGCTTGTTGGGAGACAACCCAATATTTACCCTTACTATTTTTGTTTGTTTACATGATTCAGCTACTGTATTAATCATGTTTTATAGCTTTTGTTTCAATAAAGTGCCAAGTAAGACCTTTGGTAAGACTTGGGTGAAAGTTAATGTGATTTTGCTGTAAAAAACAGAAACTTTGCACTCACGAGATTAGCTGTCTTTTTTACAGAAGAGTGCTTCTGAGTTGATTATTTTTGCAAAAGACTAATAGAGAAATTCCTTACGTCCACCAATTTATTTCAATTTTTTTAGAGTAGCAGAAATATGGTTTCTGTTCAGATCATTACGGACTGTTCTGTTTCTGATAGATTCTGTTTTCATTGCATAGTTTGCTTGTTTTCTAGTTTCTATGGATTATATTTCTCAATATAAATTGTAGAAATGATATGGTATAGGAGGCATTGTGTGATAACAATTATGAACCTTGTCTTTGATAGTATCAAAGTGAATGGTTTACTCTTTATCATACTAATTTATCTCACGAAGTTCCGTTAAGTTTTGTGATTGAAGTTTTCAAGTTTTGGGTAAAATATCGATATGAGGAGAATAAGGAGTGGAAAGTGAGGGAGTCCTGGACTTAGGGGTCCTCGGGCGTCCGGCCTGTTATCTGTGGGCTGGACTGATGGGCTGTGAAGACGCGAAGGCCGAAGACTGTACCCGTGTCCGGATTGGACTCTCCTTGGCGTGGAAGGCAAGCTTGGCGACCAACTATGAAGATTCCTTCTTATGTAACCGACTCTATGTAACCCTAGATCCCCCTGGTATCTATATAAGCCGGAGGGTGTAGTTCGGAAAGGATATAGTCATTACCATAGTCATACAGGCTAGACTTCTAGGGTTTAGCCATTACGATCTCGTGGTAGATCAACTCTTGTAATACTCATTTAGAAACATTACAATCGAGCACTAACCCAGCCCTCTCAGACCATTAGCATTTTCAACCCATGGATCTGTTGTTCTATATGCTCTTGGCCGTTGGATGCACCTTCATGGCTTCTGGGATCGCTACACGGGGGGGGGGGGGATGCTCCGGTAACAAAATCAGCGATCCATTGCTATTTGGGCCAAGTGGGTCAGTTCCAATCTCCACAGCTTCTCACAAGAATTAAAAAAAGGCAATCATCCAGAGACACCTCGTGGCAGGGCAAAAGGCTGTGTGCGACTGTGCACATGCCAGGGTGCGGCGAGGATAGCAACAAACCATCACTTACGATTGAAATCCCTTACCCGGTGATTGAGGAAGAAAATCAATGTTGACAGGCTTTTAATGGTGGCTGATTGCAGGTCATTTACACGCATTTACCCTATGATTATGCTCTTTCGTAATCTGTCGTGGAATTGTCACGGCAGATGTCCTCATGAAAGGACTTAGTCGCGGGGCCATCGTACGGGTTAACTTAGAGGGGTTAAAGCGGACGCAAAGACACGAGAGTTTATACTAGTTCGGCCCCTTCGATGAAGGTAAAAGCCTACGTCTAGTTGTGATGGGATTGATGTGATTTCGACGACTAGGGAGCAATAGCTTCACCTAAGCCTCGAATTGTTGTTGTCTGTCCCTTAAACCGCCGGGCCGCCCCTTATATACACGGGTTGACGTCCGGCCGGTCTCTGAGTTCCGAGGCCGGCTCATACAAGTGTCCGCTCGGTCTCTTCTTTCTCTTATCTTACAACACAAGTTACATGGTATGGCGGTTTTACCATTATGGGCCCTAATTAGTCACGGCCTCCGGCCTCTAAACTCTACAAAGCAATCGCCATCTTACGAGTCTTCGTGGGCCCCAATTATGGCCGAGGGTAAACTGCCCTTCAGGCGGTTTATATTCAGTAGTTACATCCCCAACATTAGGCCCCAGTTGACTTGAACTCGTTCATGTTAATCTTCAACATCTTAGGTAACTCTGAATATCTTCCTTCATATTTCATAAACCGCCATCTCGCTTAAACCGCCGTGACGTCATCCTCCGACCACAAAGACAGAGCATCTTGACGTCATCTTTATTAAAGAAGCCCAAACAGTAAGATTCCCTTCATTTAATATTATCCCGGAAATCGAGGCGACCACTGCGCCGTCTGCCGCTTTTAACTCCTCCATTCTCGCGCCTGTTAATTACTCCGTCCCATTATAAATAGACCGGAAGGCCCTTTCTCTTCTTCCTCCTTCCGCGCTTCTTCTTCCTCGCGACGCTCCAGCTCTGAAGCTCCGCCGTCGCCTCCGACCTCCGAACGCCGCGTCAGTGCAAGGCCGCTGCATCAACCTGGTTGTACCAGAGACTCTCGGCGCTCGTCCGCTGTTCGGTGCATCGGGTAAGGCTCCTCCTCATGCCCTAGATCCGCATCTTGAGGCTCCTGTTCATATCGCTGCTCATAGGTGTTCATCCCAGTCTCTTCATACCTGCTCTGCCATGGATTTTTAACCCAACCGTAGCATATATCCGGTAGTAACTGCTCCGCCTTCAATTTAGCACTTTGCACATCTTTCTTTTTGTTCAGATCCTCTTGTTAGAACGCATTTAACTTCCCCGCCCTTTATAAGGCTTGCATGGGTCGCAGAATTTTTCCTTCTTGAATCTTGGTAGATCCAAATTAATTCCTTTCATATGTGAAACCTGTTTACATCCACACTTAGCAGATTTTCCAGTTCTTTCTCTTCCTCCTAAGGGCGGTTTAATTTTTGATAGCTAATCCGCCATACTCCATTAGTCCTCAGTTAAACCGGAAATTGAACCGATCGCCAAATTTCGGTTTAACATTGTATAATATGTTTGAACCGTTAATGGTGAACTGTTTTTACTTTTCCTTTCGCAGTTTCTTCTTCGGAATGGCCAAACAATTCTCAGCTTGCAATTGGGTCGGTCCAAGATCACCGAGACGCAACTCAATGGATATGTCACCACCGGCGCTTTAGCCTCCAAAAGTGTCCTCCATTGGCGTGTTCCGGATGTCGAATGCCCTCCCGAACCTCAAGAAGGAGAAGTAATTGTATTTATGCAGCACTTAGACCGGGGATTCAGCACGCCCGGATCAAAATTCTTCCGGGATGTCCTCGCAAGTTTCCAACTCCATCCACAAGATATTGGTCCGAACTCTGTGTCCAATATATGCAATTTCCAAGTTTTCTGTGAAGTCTATCTTCAAGAAGAAAAATATGTGGAGCTGTTCCGGGATTTCTTTCATTTGAACCGCCAGACGGAGTTTTCGGATGGTCCTAACACGGAACCGGGTGGCTTTCAATCCGTAAAAGGAAGGAAGTAGACTTTCCTCACGCAAAACACCATAGCCATCCAAAAGATTGGAACCAAACCTGGTTCTATTGCCGAATACCGCTCTAACAGCGAGAACCCTTGCCGGGCTACCGCCCTCACCGCTTAGCAACCATCACCCATTGCCTTTTACGCTTGACCGCCGCAGAACGGAAGAATTTTGCGCCTCAAATTATCAAACTCCGGGCTCTAATGGCCAATGGCTTAACCGGTATTGACCTTTGTTCGATGTTGGGTTTCTTGGGGCATCTTGCCATTAAGCCGCCGCCCGGATTGATGCGAATACACTGGTAGCGTCAAAGACCCTCAAAGACGTCACGAACTACCAATAATCGAGCTTGAAGTCACCGAGGCGGTGAAGAAGATGCTCGATGAGCCGATCTCCGCTTTGCAGCCAAACCGGGTTGGCCCCATTACGTGTTTCCAACAAACCGCCTCATGTAAGGCTCCGCTCATCGCTCTTCGGATTTTAATGCCTTATTGATATATATTAATCCTTGTTACTTCTCAGGCTAACAGCTCCTTCTGGAAACGAACCAAACCGGCCCGGGTTCCTCGTATAAAGTCCAAGACCACCAAGAAAGCCGGTAAGAGGAAAACCGCCGAGTCTTCTGATCCGCCGGAAGAAGAAGATTCAGAAGCTGAGGTAAAGCTTGATTTACTTTGTCCCTTTTTATCCTTCATCCTATTGACAGTTTCAATTCCTGTGATGATCTTTGAAGCCGATCATGCCGATCCTGTTGAGGTAATCCTTCTTTCTTCCGAATCTCATCTTGTGCGGTTAAAAGAATTACGCCGCCTGATCCGGAAAGTGAAAAAATCTCACTCCCGTGCTCATTTGAATCCGAACCTTTCTTTGAAGACACAGCAGGCTGAAGAGCGCCGTACGACCCGGCACAGCGGTCAACAAATTACATCGTCCGGTTTACCTGACACCCCAACCCGGAAGCGTCGTCCAGAGGTGATTTGTTCTCCTGAAAAGCGTTATCCTTTGAAAGGTTTCTTCCGATGTCCTCTCACTCCATCTGATCCGAATTATCAGGCCTCTTCCAACTCATCTAGCGGTTCATCAACCACTCAACTGCCTCCTCTTAAAGTTGCTGCGGGGTAAGCATAATGCTCTTTTTTGTTTTCTTCGCATTTGTCGGTTCATCACACTCTAACTCTGAATATTGCAGCACCAAGGCTCGCTTAAGTAAGAAGGCGAAAACCCTTGGCCCTCATGTGGATGCTGATCCGAGAAGACTCCAGAGCACCATGGCGAAAAGCCTGAAGTTGCTAAAAACAGTTCTGCCGGGTTGAACCAAGACGACAATGCTAATCCGCCAGAGGTTGAACCGGATGCCCAAGTGGAAACCTCACATCCTGCTCCACCGAGTCTTGCAGCAGAACAGGTAGCAGTTGCTGAAACGCCGAGCCTGGGTATGAAAACACCAAGCCCAAGGAAGAATGCCAATCTGGCCAGCCCGGCCAAAGATGATGATGTCGTAGTGACGGGCACCGCCTATACCGCCTCGCAATCCGGCCGCTTTATCAAAACACAACGCCAAGGAAGAGTCTCCATCGCCATGAGTAAAGAGAAGGGAAAACTGATCCGTCACCTTATGATAACTTCTCTGCTCAAGAACTTCATTCTGGCTTTCTGAACCGACTCTACACAAGTCGTGACTTCGAAGCCGGTCTGGTGAATCGTATGAAGGAATGCTATGAGGTAAGGAGTTATGCCTCTCTTGTACTTTTGTTGTGTAGTAGCCCCCAAGGGCCAGTTCAATTGAGCATAGTTAAACCAGGACTTAATATAAAACTCATACGTCTCAAAATTTAGTGTTGTAGCCCCCAAGGGCCGGTTCAACTTAGCATAGTTAAACCGGGATTTTAACATGTAAGACCATAGCAAGATGAGATCAATTAGCCATTAGCCCCCAAGTGCCAAGTTGAATACCTGTAATAAGCTTGGGACTTCATAATGAAACAACTAATGTGCTCCATTTTTTATCAGAGTGATATATACCAGCAAACCATACAACTCAAGGACCTTCGTGCCAATCTGAAGACTCAACAAGCAGAAGCCACCAAAGCCAAGGATGAATTGAAAATTGCCTTGACCACTATGGAGCAGCTCAAGGAGTGGTATAAATCCGAGGAGGCCAACTGGGACACCGAGAAGGCTGGTTTGCTAAAACGGGCGGAAGATGCTGAAGCGGCTCTTAAACCGGTGACAGAAGAGCTCACCGGACTAAAGCGCCAAATTAATGCCATGACCTCTGCGATCTTTGGTAAGAGATTTTTCACTGATTACTATTCCGCTTTTGATATTTCCGCCAGCTTTAACTCGAGCTGTCTTAAACCGCACAGGAAGCGTATTGCTCATTCGGGCTCGATATGCGGAAGAAGCTCAAGGCTGCATACACGTTGATTGAGCAACTGTATACGGCACTCAAATGAGTCATATGCGCTTACGTCATATGATAACACAGCTCCGCCCTTGATCAAAGATACGTTGGACCAGATATCCATGATTCCAAAGACAACTTGAAGAGTTGAAACGATCCATGCCCGGGCTGGCACTTTATTGGCTCTAACTCGCGCTAAGGCGTGGATAGAGGACCTTGATCCGGCTGACATAGCCAAGGGATTCCCCAGCGCTCAAGAAAATGGCGAAGCCTTTGATAATGACGCCCTCAAACGAATAACAAAGGAGGTGCGTCCTCTGGCGAGTCAATCGGCAGAAGCTAACTGGCGGTTTACCGCTCTTTTCTATGATGCAAACAACAAAGGGTGGAGTTTGTCATTCCAGAAGTGCGTAACCTTGTTCCTCCAATCCGTAAGCACACTTATGCCCTCGACGTTGATCCGCTGAGCTTATAAGTGAAGAGGCTGTCTTCGTGCTTTAAACCGGATTGACTGGTCTACCAATGACTTCCGCCCTTGGGTGATGAAGAGGAAGAAGCTGAACCGACGCTGCAGACGACCCATCTTCTTCACGCCAACCCGGCGAGGAAGCTTAATCCGTCAAGCCGGTTGATGCATCATAAGCTGCTAGTCATAACGCCATTCGAAATGTTGGGCCTCGGAAGGCCTTGTAATAGAATAGCCAGCACTTTTGTTTTTGAATATGCCTTTATGCCTTCAGTCTGCAACCTTCGCACAAAGGTGCTGATACTTTTGATTGAATAATCGAAACCTTCAATCTATTTTGCCTGCAATCACAAATTCTTAAACCGCCACGGCGGCTTGTGTCGCCAGCCGGCTTGTGATGCTCATATGTATATGTAAGGAAATATTGAGGTATATGATCAAAATTTTGTGATACAAAAATACACGCGTCCGGGCATGAAGTTGGCTTAGCCAACCCGAAGCGGAGGTTGTATAAACCATTACCGTCAAAGGAGAAAACAGCTCCTGTGTTTATAATGCCGGTTTACCATGTAAACCATGCCGGTCATGTTAGGCCCCTGTTACTCCATAATGGGATGTTAATAGGAAAAGTCAAACCGAAAAGTTATTTCCGGATTAAAATAAACCGAAAGATGCCAATTGACCGTTGAACCGGTTTGAAAAATGTTATCGGTTTAAAACGCAACAAAAATCAAATAAAAATTTGCGTAAAGAGGCTTTATCGAGCCGATCGGATGGCATTACCATGGTCGGACACGACCAAGCTCCCAATAAGGTGTAGTTATGGTTCAAGTCAGCCAGTCCCCAAGCGAAACCGTGGCATTATGCCGATCAAGTGGCGTGGCAATGGTTCGGGTTCGACCAAGCCCCAAGTGACTCTATGGCCTTAGGGCCGATCAAGAGGCGTGATCGGTTCAGATTTGACCATGTCCCCAAGTGATCTGGTGGCTTTCGCCTATCAAAAGGTGTTGCATTGGTTCGGACACGACCAAGCCCCAGATGACATCTTAAAAGCTTCAAGATCAAGCTCAAGGGATCAACCGGAGGACGCTTTTAAAACAACAACTCCATGTACCCAAGCCGGATTTTGACGTAATCGGATACCCCGCTTAACCGAGGCTCCGGTTTATTGCTTTTATTCATAATATATACATTGTCATAATATGTACATAAGGAGAGCCGATGGCTCAGGTATAATAAGGTCAAGATGAGCTATGTTCCACGGCTGTTGGTCTCCTCTTCGACGTGCGTGAGTCTTTATGCTCTCGAATATCAATCGAGATAGTATGACCCACAGTAGATTCTGCCGACAACAAAAGGCCCTTCCCAAGGTGGGGATAGCTTGTGCATATCTGCGGTCTTGAATGAGCCAAGTACCAAGTCTCCTTCTTGAAAGGTTCTCGTTCTCAATTCGCCGATCGTGATACCGACGAAGATCCTGCTGGTAAATCGCCGAGCGAGCAGCCGCCATATCTCGTTCTTCATCCGGTCGATCCAAAGCGTCCTGCCGTGCTGCCTCGTTATTCCGCCTCAACATAGGCTGCCACACGAGGCGAGTCATGACGGATATCGCTGGGGAGGACCGCCTCCGCTCCATAGACCATAAAGAATGGTGTGTATCCAGTGGATCTGTTAGGGGTAGTATTGATACTCCATAACACAGATGGTAGCTCTTCTACCCAACAGCCCGGCGTCCTCTGTAAAGGGACCATAAGCCGGGGTTTGATACCTCTTAGGATCTCCTGATTAGCTCGTTCTGCTTGACCATTGGACTGTGGGTCAGCCATCAAGAAACGCTGCCGGATGTGCTCACGTTCACAAAACTCCTTCATGGCACCTTTGGACAAATTGGTACCATTATCCGTGATGATACCGTGGAAACCCAAACCGAAGATCACCCTTTTAATGAATCGAACCGCCGTGGCGCATCACACTTGCTAATGTGCTCGCCTCGACCCACTTTGTAAATTTGTCGATCGCTACCAAGAAGTGTGTCTTCTTGTCCTTGGACCTTTTAAAAGGTCCTACCATGTCCAAATTTCAAGTCGCAAACGGCCAAGTAATTGGAATCATCCTCAATTCTTGGGCGGTATATGAGCACGCCTAGAAAACTTCTGGCAACCATCACATCGTCTGACCAGATCTTCCGCATCAGCATGGGCAGTCAACCAATAAAAACCATGGCGGAACGCCTTAGCCACCAAGGATTTTGAATCGGCGTGGTGACCACAGTCCCCTTCGTGGATCTCATGCAATATTTCACAGCCTTCCTCAGGGGACACACAACGCTGAAACGCCCCTGACACACTGCAATGATGCAACTCGCCATTAACAATGGTCATAGACTTAGACCGCCGAACTATCTGTCGGGCCAACGTCTCATCTTCTGGTAAATCGCCCCGGCTCATGTACGCCAAATAAGGGAGCGTCCAATCCAGAATGACATGCAGGGCTGCCACCAACTGAGCCTCTGGATCAGGAATAGCCAAATCTACTTCATCAGGAAGCTTGGTCGACGGATTGTGCGATACATCAAGGAAGACATTGGGCGGACCGGTTTATGCGTTGAGAGCCCAACTGCTTAAAGCGCCCGCCGCTTCGCTCTTCCTCGACGATCCACATGGTCCACCGATAGCCTTTAAAATGACCTGCAACAACATCCACCTCCCGACGATATGCAGCCATGAGTGGGTCTTTGGAATCCCAAGTGCCTGACACCTGTTGGGCCACCAAGTCTGAGTCACCGAAGCACTTAACCCGGCTTAGATTCATCTCCTTAGCCATCCGAAGACCATGGAGCAAGGCTTCATACTCTGCTGCATTGTTAGTACAAGGGAACATTAAGCGGAGGACGAATAAAACTTTTTCACCTCGTGGGGAAGTTAACACAACTCCAGCCCCGAGCCCTCCAACCGCTGGACCCGTCAAAGTGGATGGTCCAATAGGTATGATCCGGCTTTTCTTCAGCGCTTGTAACTCCGTCCAATCATTAATGAAATCCACAAGTGCTCGGGATTTTACCGCCGTCCGAGGCACATACCTTAAATCGTATGCGGCCCAAGCTCTATGGCCCACTTAGCAATCCAGGCCGCTTCCGGTTCTCATGTGATATCACCCAAGGGAGCTGAATCGACCACCGTGATGGGATGCCTTGAAAATACCGCTTCAGCTTCCGCTTGCCATAAAAACTCCATACACCAGCTTACGCCAATGCGGATATCTCTCGCTTGGACTCAATGAGCACCTCGCCGATGTAATAAACCGGACGTTGAACCGGACACTCCTTCCTCGCCTCCTTCCGTTTCTACCACAATGGCTACGCTTAATCGCCCGGCATTAGCGGCAACATATAGCGAAGCGGCTCCTTGTCAATGGGAGCGGCGAACAAGCGGTTGGCCAATTGCCGCTTTAAATCCTCCAATGCTTCATCGGCGGTTGAACTCTGCATAAACCGATCCGCCTTCTTCAAAGATTCGGTACAAAGGAATGGCCTTCTCTCCGAGGCGGCCGATAAACCGCTCGGTAGCGGCAATCCGCCTGCCAATCGCTGGACATCATTGATACACTTTGGCTTAGCCAGGGAGGTGATAGCTGTAATCTTCTCCGGATTAGCTTCAATCCCCCTATTGGACACAAGGAAACCCAATAATTTGCCTACCGGAACACCGAAAACACAATTGGCCGGGTTTAAGCATCATCTTGTACACCCGCAAGTTGTCAAAGGTTTCTTTCAAATCCTCAATCAGTGTTTCCTTCTTCATTGACTTAACCACAATATCATCCACATAAGCATGTACGTTACGGCCGATCTGTTCATGCAAGCAATTCTGCACGCAACGCTGATAAGTTGCTTGGGCGCTCTTGAGCCCAAAAGGCATAGACACATAGCAGAAGGCTCCAAAGGGAGTGATAAACGATGTCTTCTCCTGGTCCTTAACCGCCATTTTTATCTGATGATATCCAGAATACGCATCCAAAAAGCTCAAACGCTCACAACCCGCCGTAGCATCAATAATCTGGTCAATGCGGGGGAGGGCGAAAGGATCTGCCGGACAAGCCTTGTTAAGATCTGTGTAATCCACACACATGCGCCAAGTGCCGTTTTTCTTAAGGACCAACAACGGATTAGCAAGCCACTTTGGATGGAAAACTTCAACGATAAAACCTGGCCGCTAAGAGCCCGCAACCTCTTCTCCAATGGCCTTTACGCTTTTCCTCATTAAACCGGCGAAGGAACTGTTTTACCGGTTTGTACTTGGGATCAACATTAAGAGTGTGCTCGTGAGTTCCTCGGTACACTTGGCATGTCGAAGGCTTCCATGCAAAAATGTCCCGATTCTCACGGATGAACTCGATGAGCGCGCTTTCCTATTTAGGATCCAAGTTAGCACTGATGATGAACTGCTTGGACGAATCACCGGGCACAAAGTCAACAAGTTTAGTCTCAACCGCTGACTTAAACTTCAGATCCGGATCGCGCTCTGTAGTTGGCTTCTTCAACGGGGTCATATCCGCCGGATCAACCTTGTCTTTATAGTACTTGAGCTCTTCGGTGGCACAAACCGACTCTGCGTAAGCCGCATCACCTTCCTCACACTCTAAAGCGATCTTGCAGCTCCCATGAACCGTTATCGTCCCTTTGTGACCCGGCATTTTTAGCTGCAAATAAACATAACAAGGTCGCGCCATAAACTTGGCATAAGCCGGCCGCCCAAACAGGGCGTGGTGAGGGCTTTGAATTTTCACCACTTCAAATGTCAATGTTTCCGATCTGGAGTCATGTTCATCCCCAAAGGCCACCTCCGTGAGCTATTTTACCAACCGGATATGCTGACTTGCTGTGCACCACACCATGAAACACTGTATTGACGGCTTGAGATGTTTATCCGTTAACCCCATACGACGGAAGGTCTCATAATACAGGATGTTGATGCTGCTCCCTCCGTCCATAAGCACCTTGGTGAACTTGTATCCTCCCACCGAGGCGCCACCACTAGGGCTAGTTGACCCGGATTGTCAACCCGGGAGGATGATCCTCTCTACTCCACACAATAGGCTGCTCGACCAGCATAGGTAATGCGGCACGGCTGGTTCAACAACGTTGACTGCCCGCTCAAGTTTCCGGTCTCGCTTGTCCAAACTAGTGGTGAAGACGTGATATCGTCCACCATTCAACCGCTTCGGATTGCTTTGATAACCCGACTGCTGCTGCTGTTGATTGTAACCACCTTGGTTCTGATTGTTCTGATTGTTCTGACCGCCAGGATTACCATTGAACCCTGGACCGGAATTTCCTCCATCGTAACCCGGGCCGGACCCTGAACCGCCGCTGGGCCCTTGATCATACCGGAAAGCATTAGAAATTTTGAACTCCTGCATAATGTAACAATCCTTCCAGAGGTGGTTTGCTGGCGCCTCATTCGTCCCATGCTTCGGACAGGGTTGGTTCAGAGATAATTCAACCGTCCGGATTGTGTTTAGGCGCACCACCTCGGTTCGGATGTTTACCCTTGCGCCGTTGACCCTTGTCCTGCACATTGGTGTTGGCTACGAAGCCCATGTTACCATTCGCCTTTACGCTTGTTTCCTCTTACATTACGCCGAGTGATACCGCTGGCACGAGTTGCTGCTCTATTTTCCCTTCCCTGTTCCATCCTCCTCCTCGGACTCGGGATCCTTGGTACTATCAGAATCAGCGTACTTCACTAAAACGCCCATGAGAGTGCCCATGTCATTGCAAAAACTCTTGATGCGACCCAGCTTCAATTTTAAAGGTTCGAACCGCAGCTTGCTCTCTAGGGTTAAGATTGCGTAATCAGTGTTGATCCGGTGCGAAGAATGTAGAACTTCAAACACGGCGCACTCCAATGGGTTGTGGATTCCTCACCTCGACACAAGCCGCCAAGTCCACCACAGACATGGGCTGCTTACAGTGTCTTTGAAATTCTGAATGAACCGGTCCGCAATCGGGTCCATGAACTGATGGAATTGGGTGGCAAGTTTTTCAGCCAGCACGGGCCGTGCCTTCAAGCATCATGGTAAAATACTTTGCACATGCAGCTTCATCCACATGCAGCATCTCCATGGCCATCTCATAGCTTTCTATCCATGCCTCTGGAGCCAGATCGGCGGTATAATTGGGCACCTTGCGTGGCCCCTTGAAGTCTTTGGACAAGCGTACATTGCGTAAAGCGGGGACGAGGCAAGGCACCCCCAAAGAGCCAGATGTAACCCGGGCTCAAGATGGTCGGGCCGAACCGGTGCGAGCTGATGATTCTCATGTCAGGCTGCTAACTCGGCCTCCCTACGTGCCCTGGCCCGGTCCACCACCTCTTGAGCGTTTTCGAAGCCACCCGCCCGGTTGTTGCCGCGAGGTGCCCCGCGCTACGCATTACTTGACACGGCCGGTTCATCTGTGTGCCGGCTATAACTCCGGCTTGGGCGGGGGCTGGAGTGGATCCGATCACGGCTATATGAGTACGCTTCCTGTTGGGCCAGGGCCGTCCTCAGGAGCTCTTTGACCCTGCGTGTTTCCACCGCCTGTGGTGAATCGCCTTCGATTGGAATCGCCTCCAACCGCGCCGCAGCCTCAACAAGGTTATCCATCGGGTTGGAGTAGTGACTGGAGGTGTTAGCACAGCCCGAGGCGCGGCATGATGGCGAGGCAGATCTATCACACGGGCTGAATCGGCGCGCTTCGTCCCTGTGTGCTTCCGCCGCTGCTCACCATCGGGCGGCGGATTACTGGTCCTCGCTCTCGGGTGTTGAAGAGGTCTCTTCCTCGAAAACCGAGGGCAAACGGGATCTGTACTTTCTTTTCATGACTTCATGCGACGCGTTTCGATCCAAAGATGAGCCTATAAGCCTGCGCAGATCCAAAGCGGCCCGCCCGCCATCATCCTCGACGTCTGCGGCTGCCAGATCCGCTTTAGCATGAGACATCTGCTCATTTACATTTGCAAACTCCGCATTATGAAGGTCTTGATCTGCCGGGTTAGCCTCTGCCATGAGCACAGCCAATGCATCAAATAGTTCTGATAAAACTTGAGCCGGCAGGCGCATAGGGCCTCCTGCCCCGGCTGCTATCGCCGCTGTTGAACCGGTGACCATTGTCGCGGTGGTCGAAGAGTGAAGCGTCGCTTGTGTACCGGCCATGAATATTCCAACCCGGTTGGGCGGATCAAAGGGGTCCGGAATACTGTCACCGTCGGAACAGCCCCGATCCGCCATCTTGCGGCTGGTACAGAGACTCCGCTTCCCGATCGACGACTTCGTCATCGAGTAGACAACGGTTTCGCCACCAGATGCTGATCCGCCCTCATAGTCTCCTCCGTGGATGACTCCCACGAAAGCATGCTCGACAACCGGTTTAGCTGTGGCAGGATTCTTCTTCGCTCACGAGCCGTCTCGACGACGAGGTCGGTGCAGATGTCCGCCCAGCCCTGGCTCACCGATCTTGCCGATGAACACGTGTATGCCACCAAAGGGGACCTGCACCAGTACTCAATCGAGCCGGCCTTGGGGCCCCAGCCTGCATCGTCGATGTAGAGCTTGCCGCGACGACTCTTGGTCATCCGCCCACAGATAGCCTTCGAGTCCTTCGAACTTTCCCTCTAAGATCATCAAACCATCGCGGCGATAGCCCCACGGTGGGCGCCTAACCGTCGTGGGAATTGTCACGGCAGATGTCCTCATGAAAGGACTTAGTCGCGGGGCCATCGTGACGGTTAACTTAGAGGGGTTAAAGCGGACGCAAAGACACGAGAGTTTATACTAGTTCGCCCCTTCGATGAAGGTAAAAGCCTACGCCTAGTTGTGATGGGATTGATGTGATTTCGACGACTAGGGAGCAATAGCTTCGCCTAAGCCTCGAATTGTTGTTGTTCTGTCCCTTAAATCCGCCGGGCCGTCCCCTTATATACACGGGTTGACGTCCGGCCGGTCTACAGAGTTCCGAGGCCGGCTCATACAAGTGTCCGGCTCGGTCTCTTCTTCTCTTATCTTACAACACAAGTTACATGGTATGGCGGTTTTACCATTATGGGCCCTAATTCGCCCCTGGCCTCCGGGCCTCTAAACTCTACAGCAATCGCCATCTTCTGAGTTTTCGTGGGCCCCAATTATGGCCGAGGGTAAACCGGCCCCTTCAGGGCGGTTTATATTCAGTAGTTACATCCCCAACATAATCCATGCGTGTCCATATATAGTTTCCCCGTTTCCCTACGCCCGGTTCTTCCCTTCCCTACCCTTTAGTCACTTCGGCATGCTGCTACTTCATATTCTCCGCTCCTTCCTCTCTCAATTCTTTCTGCCTCAAATCTGAAACTCATGTTTATCGATCCTGTTGTTTCTACTCCGCAGATGCTTCGAGTTGTGATGGATTCAAGCTCATCTTCTTGATGAATCTATGGAGAAGCAGCGACCATGGTGATGGTGGGCGTGAGGCCGCAGCGGCAGCGGTGGTGGCGACTTGCCCGGTGGAGTTGGCGAGAGGCGACAACGATGGTGGGGCTCAGGCGATGGCGGTGGCGGATGCTCCCACGCGAGGGGCTTCCCCACTACCCTTGTCGCCATATCGCAGCAGGTCCGATCAATTTTGACCTCCATCTTGTGCAGATCCATCCATATCAAACTGACATCATCCTGCTGTTCTTGATTGCCTGTGAGTCTGTGACTGCTCCAATGTTATAATTGATGGTACAAGGTGTCTTGTACAGGATTGCTGCCAATGGTTCACATTCTAGAGTAGACGCATGAAGAATTGGAATTATCTACCAGCTCTATGTATTCTATAATTATATATCTATCAAGAGATATCATTATTGTTCTATCAGAAAAAAACTATAATTGATAGTGCATCCAAATGATTGATACGTTTTCTCGGATTGTTTCAAAACAAAATGGATTAGCAGTGGATATAGAGGACTGTTTCACATCTGTAAGTTAATGGTCTCAGAATTCCAACTTGCACCTTCCTCTCTACCGCTTTCAAGTTAGATCTTCAAAGTTGATACTAATTGAGGTAATTTAGGTCTGCTAGCAAAAGGTGGATCGTTTGAGGTGCACCAGAGTTACCCATTTGTTATTCTGTTGCATTTATTTTTGTTCCATGGTATTACTAGATTCCAACAATACAATCGTTTAGGTTACACAAAAGGAGAATCTAGAGTGTGCCAAAGGAACATGAAGAGGAATTAACGTGTTGCAAAAGAAGGTGTTATCACAGTACGAGGATGGACCAAATTAGCTCAAAAAATTACTAATATATATACATCACGCGTCGATATTAAAATAATGTATAATCTCTACATATATTTGTATGAATCCTAACATTAGAGTTAAAAAATATATGGGCGCAGCAACGCGCGCCATAAATGATCTTGTATTCATGAAGATCAATCAAGCAGGAAGTAGGGTATTACCTCCATAGAGAGGGCCCGAACCTGGGTAAACATCGTGTCCCCTGTCTCCTAGAATTCATCGACCTTGGACGCATAGTTCGGGACCCCTACCGAGATCCGCCGGTTTTGACAATCGACATTGGTGCTTTCATTGAGAGTTCCATCTGCCGTCGATTTAAAGGTTCGATGGCCCCTTCGATCATCTATAATGACGCTGTCCAAGGAGAAACCTTTCTCCCCGGACATATTTTTATGTTCGGCGGCTTCATACTGCGGGCCAACTCGCTTGGCCATCTGGAGCAGATCGATAGCTATGCCCCTGGCCACCAGGTCAGATTTGGAAGCTTAAGCTACGTTGCGGATATCTGTGGAGACTTATCTTCAATGGATTCGAGACCGCGGCGATCGCTCCCCCTCGCTCCGACGAACATGACTTAAATCTGCCGTCAGACCAGATTCGGGAGATGGTTTCTGTAACTGCTACGGCCTTAGATCCGAAGCAGATTGCACCATCCGAAGCCACAGAGTCCACGGAGTTGGAGATGCACACAGACTCAACACCTGGGAATATCTGCGTCAACGGAATTCCGGACTCGTTTCCGGCTATAAGTTCCGAATCATGCACGCCTGCGGGCGCAGAGCTGGATCGGTTATCAATCTTTGAGTTCAGCGCCGCAGATATCTTCCAACACTCACCCTTGGGCGACATTCTAAATTCATTAAAAAACCTGTCCTTGGCAAGGGGCTCATAGCCGAACTATGTCCGGTTTGACCTAGAGGCTGATAATGGAGAATTTCGCTTCCCACCCGCCACCCACTTCATAGCCACCGTCAAGGACTTAACCGACATGCTTCATTATGGCTCTGAAGACATCGACGATATAGACGGCGATGCCGATAAGGAGGAAGGCCAAGACCCGCCATTCACGGAACGTGGAATGGCCGCCTCTTCGTACGACGTGTACATGGTTGATACACCTAAAAAAGCTAGCGATGATGACAAAGAAGATCCAGTCGAGAATAAACCTCCTGAGACACAGTCTAAGTACCGGCGCCCTAGACGCCGCTCTAAGTCACATCGCAGCAACGCTGGCACCGGAGAAAATAGTATTCCGGACGACACCGAAAACAATGAAGACCCTGTTGGAGCAAGATCCGAACAGGAGGAACAGGAAAACGGGCAAGCCAGCCCTGATGAATAGGCCCTGCCCAGCGACAATTCGGAGGACGACAACTACCTTCCGCTCTCTAAAGATGAGGTAAGCTTCGGTGACGAAGACTTCATCGTACCCGAAGATCCCCTCGAGCAGGAGCGCTTCAAGCGCGGGCTAATAGCTACTGCAAGGAGCCTGAAAAAGAAGCATCAGCAGCTTCAAGATGACCAAGAACTACTCAACGATAGATGGACCGAAGTCCTGGCCGCCGAATAATATGGCCTTAGTGGCCTAGCAAAAGCTACCCAAAGCATAGATTGCTACATCAGTTTGATGACGAGGCATTGGAGCCCGTACCATCATCACACAATGCGGCAGGTCACCGACAACTCTGTCCGGATAAAGAGGCAACTCCAACACCGCATCACCGCCCCACCTCGCCGTAAAGGCAAGAATAACGCAGCTCACGATTGTCCAGACGACCTGCAGCGGGACTTGGACAGTAGAGCAGGACACGCAAGACCGATCTACGGATCGCGAAGGCATGCCTCGACACGCGACGATGGCTACCTATTCGGACGTGACAAACCTAGCCATGCCCGAGCCGAAAACCGCAAATGGACTCCTTCGGAGTTACGTCGCTGTGTGGCCCAACATAGAGGCACCACACACTCGCTTTGCTTCACCGATGAAGTAATGGATCGTGAATTCCCCGAAGGATTCAAACCCATCAATATTGAATCATACGACAGAATAACCGATCCCGCGGTATGGATAGAAGATTTTATCCTCCACATCCATATGGCCCGTGGAGACGACCTCCACGCCATTAAATACCTCCCACTAAAGCTAAAAGGGCCAGCTCGGCACTAGTTAAATAGCCTGCCTGAAAATTCCATAGGCAGCTGGGAAGACTTGGAAGAAGCCTTCCTTGACAACTTCCAATGAACATATGTCCGGCCACCAGATGCCGACGACCTAAGTCATATTGTCTAGCAGCCCGGAGAGTCAGCAAGGAAGCTCTAGACTTAGTTCTTAGTCAAAAAGAACCAAATCGTCGACTGTCCGGACGCGGAAGCCCTTGCAGCCTTCAGACACAACGTCCGGGACGAATGGCTTGCACGCCACCTCGGTCAAGAAGGACCTAAATCCATGACAGCCCTTACTGCTCTAATGACTCGCTTTTGCGCGGGAGAAGACAGCTGGCTCGCTCGTAGAAGCAACAACGCCAGTGACCCGGGCATTTCCGAAATCCGAGACGACAACGGCAAGCCACGGTGAAGCAAACACAATAGTCGCAATGATAGCGAAAGATCACGCGACACAGCGGTCAACGCCGGATTCAGCAATCCCAAGCCCGGTCAACAGAAGAAGCCACTCAAGGCGAACTGAGACGAACCATCTAACCTAGACAGGATATTGGACCAACCCTGCCAGATTCACGGCCACCCGGATAAACCAGCTAATCATACCAACAGAAACTGCTGGGTCTTTAAGCAAGCCGGCAAGCTCAACGCCGAACACAAGGGAAGGAGGCCGCCAGGCGACAGGGACGACGGAAAGGTTCACCAACGAAATACCGGGGATCAGAAGCAATTTCCACCCAAGGATCGACTACTCCCGGAGTGGAAATAGCAGTCCGGCTTCTGCCGCTCACCTCGTACACCTGCAAAACTTGTACCGTGCATACATCACTACGCACTCAAGATACCATGGGCATTGGCGGAAGCACACTACGGACGAGCCTGCAAGCTTTCCAATAACATTTTTATCTATTTTCTTTCTATTTTTTCCTTCACTATCTCTGAAAAATAGGTGAAGAACAGGACAAACATCTAAAACTGACTCTATCGGAGTTCGGATTCGTACACTCACCTAAGGGGCTACTTACATCAAGGATTCCCCTCGCCGAGGACAGGCGGCGCAGACGTGCGATAGGAGGTCCAAAATAACTTTTTGTAGACCGCACTCTTTATTTCGAGCCTCTACTATGCCTCTTCCTCCGCCTTCGACCCCGAGCATGTCAAATAGCCGGGGTTATGGCCTATATATATATATATATAAAGTAAACATTGGCACAACACTCTAGTCCCAGTAAAAAGTATCCGAATTAATCATCCATGTTGTTTCACCAATGAATATGGCCCCCATGGTTGTTTCACAGATATACCTTGGCATAACCCGCCAGGGGCTCGGTATGGGAACAAATGAGTTGCCAACAAAAGTCCGAACAACTCTATAGCATACTTCAGCGTCGCAAGTTTGGCCTTATTTGCATCAGCTCTGAATCATTGTCTTGGGTCAATTGTTGGGTTGCCCGGCTCCTGTGCTTGCTACCCTACGTTCTGCTCCATCGGCTAGGGTAGTAAAGGGAGGACTACTGTGATTGTTCTTCCGGTTCATCCGGTCAAGTAACTCAGTAGAGAAAGCCGAAAATTGACTGTCATGATGCGGCGAGAGCTAGTCAACCACTTGTCGACTTATTGGAATCTTTAGCGATTCTCCGTGTCACACGAGGGATCTTTTTCAGATCAAATATGTAAGGCACCATATTATAATACGCTGCATACATACCAGGGGCTATGTCGTAGTCCCACCATAAAACTCCTATGGCTAAGTGAAAGTGTTAATGCCCTATAGTCCGATTGCCTAGTTCGCCGCATTATCACCTCCTTCATGGACCAAGACGTTGGATAAAGAGTGATTAAATGGTTTTCTAAACACCCCCGTACTTCCTACGAGGGGGCTGAAGCCAACGACTGGAAAACTTTCAGATTATATTAAAACGGCCGCACAGGAGGAATCCAAGCTTTCGAGCAAAACATAAAAATAGATTAACTATAAAATTGTCTTTTACAATTATCATACACCTCACTCGAACATTACGTCTTTGCAGCATTGACCCTCCATTAAGCGGGCGGCCTCTAGGACGTCTTCAAAATAATGCTCCGGTTCAGGACGGTCCTTGCCCTTGGGTGGACTCTTAGCCACGACATCGATGGCCTTCATCTTTCCCCAGAATATCTTGACTCAGGCAAAGGCCATCCGTGCACCTTCAATGCACGCCGACCGCTTCACATCATCGATTCGTGGCACCGCGTCAACAAGTCTTTGCACCAAACCGAAGTAGCTATCCGGAATAGGCTTAGTTGGCCACAACCGGATTATGACATCCTTCATGGCATCGCCGGATATCCTATGAAGTTCGGCCAATTGGGACATCTGTTCATTCAGCAACAGAGGGCGCTTCGATGCGCAAAACTGTGACCAGAAAAGCTTCTTCGTTGTGCACCCCTCTCGCGCTTGGTAATACTGCACCGCATCCGAAGAACTCTTCGGCAAGTCCAAAAACTCGTCCGGAGAACTCCACACTCGGTCAAGCTGAGCATAGTTTGGATCCCCAAACTTAGTTTGTAGAAGAAAGGGCTTACCCGCCGCAATCTCCTTAGCTTGCCGGATGTCCTCACGGGCTGCTCTCGATTTTGACCGCGCTTCCCTTGGCTCTTGTAAGGCCTTGTCCAGTTCAGCCGTTTTGGCCTCATTCTCCTTCTCTAGAAGTTCACAGCAGCCAGTAGCATTGTTCAGTTCGAGCGCCATCGTGGATATCTTCTCCTCGTCTTGGCGCCGTGCAGCTTGTTTGGCTTTTAACTCAGTCGATGCCTTTTCGGTAGCCGCATTGCTACACCGGGCCTGCTCCTTGGCCCGGGCCAGCTCCTCTCGAAGAACTTCAACGGCGGCATCACCATCTGCAACCATGCATATTCCAGCATATAGACTTTAGCATCATGCTTATACCACAAAAATGTATGGGGATTGCCTCGAATACATAACTTGCGACTCGTCAACACGCATAGTGAGTAACGCAAGGTCATCCCCTGCTACATCAAGCTTCCGCTGCAACTCGGCAATATCCATAGTCTGGGAAGTAGCTAAGGGGGAAACAGCCTGCATTCAAGTTCATCAGATCAGTCCTTGAGTAATCCTTTTTGATCCTCCGTTCGCTTCCCAGTAGAAGCCAACCGAGTCTCAGGGGCTACTACCTATGCACAGGTGCATCTTTGCCAATAAAACATAGCTGAAAACATTATATTACAAACCTCGAAGCCTTTTAGTAGGCTCATGAAGGCTTCGTTCAGTCTGCTCTTGGCGGACAAAATCTTCTCAACCACTGTACCCATCAAGGTACGCTGTTCCCCCGAGACAGATGCTTTCGGCAACATGTCCCGCAATATATCAGGGGCCTCCGGGTCTCCGGAAGCCGCTCTAGGAGCACAACCATCCTTTGAAGGAATCTTTTCACCCGTCTCTAGAATCACCGTCGGCTGCGAGCCAGACAGTCCGGGGCCTTTATTATTATCAGCCCCAGAATCCCGGATGGTCGGAGATCCACCTTCGGGTACTGCCTCTTTTATCCCCTGCGTAACTTCTTGATCAAGAAAAACCTCAGCGATGACACTTCAGAGTTGTCCGCCTTATTGGGCGAGGAGGTTGGGGGAGGCGTCTCGCTCTCCATCATCTCTGGGAGGAGACTTCCCGAAGAAGAGGATTGCCCAGAAAAACTCTGTGCCAACCTATAAAAATGCACAGACACGTTACGTATATCTTCAGTAACGGCAAAGGAGCGGGGCACTATCAAAGTACTCCGGATTCACTTACGGTTTGGCGGAGGGCTTGTCCCCTTGTTGGAGCTGTTCAACGGCGTCGCTTTCCAAACCCAAGCCGCTCGACGGTGGCATCTTGCCCCTCTTAGGAGAGCGCCCCTCCCAACCTTCGGAGGCGGCCCTTTTCCTCTTGCTCGGAGGAGGGATACTGGGTCTTCTTTCACCTCTGTCTTCAGGCGAGGAAAGGTCGATTTCTCTGGACTCAGTGTCCGAGTTACCTCCGGAACCAAGGTCATCTCGGGTCTTCTCACTCTCCTCTTTACCCTCCCTTACCGGCGTCTGGTATGGTGCCGAGGCCAGCATCCTTGTTAACACAGGATTAGCTGAGTCTTCGGGAAGGGGAGCCGGACACCAAATCCGTTCCACCTTCTTTATCCAGCCCTGAAAAGATGATTTGGTCAGTGTCTTGTCACTGGGTGACTGATTATGAGGTGTTCGGCGAACGGGTACTTACCGAGGTGTCCAGATGGTTACAGTCTAGGCCGAAATGCTGAAGAGTCTGCGACCCTTCTAGATTGAACTCCCACATGCGGAGAGGCCGTCGCTGGCATGGCAGGGTCCGGCGGACTACCATTACTTGAACAACATTGACAATATTGATGTCCCTCTCAATGAGGCTTCGAATGCGACTCTGTAAGGTCCGCACCTCGTCCATGATGCAAGCTGAATTGGGGGGCTGGATCGAAATGCGGGCGCGGTTGCCCACTTGGAGCCACGGGGCTCGCTGATATAGAACCACCCCTGCTGCCATAAATTGAAGGATTTGGCAAAGGATCCTTTCAGCCAAACAGTGCTAGCAATCTTGCTCACTATGGCGCCACCGCATTCTGCCTGCTCTCCCTCTATCACTTGCGGCTTCACAATGAAGGTCTTGAGCCACAAGCCGAAGTGTGGAGGAGTTCGGAGGAAGGCTTCGCACGTAACGATAAACACCGAGATAAGAAGAATAGAGTCCAGGGCCAGATCGTGAAAATCTAGCCCATAATAGAACATGAGCCCTAGGACGAAGGGATTAAGTGCAAACCCTAACCCGCGGAGAAAGTGGGACATGAACACGACCCTCTCGCCAGATATGGGGGTGGGAATAACCTGCCCCTTAGCAGGAAGCCGATGAAGGATTTCCGCGGTCAGATACCTTGCCGCCCGAAGCTTTGCAATGTCTCCCTCCGTGATAGAGGAAGCCACCCACGGGCCTTGACGGTGCGATCCGGACATGATTGGAGCTTGTCGTGACTGAAACCCGGGTGTTGGAACTCGAGGTAGCAAGGGTTGAGGAAGAAGCCTGCGTGAAAGAAAAAGATGGGTCTGTACCCCTCTATAAAGGCCGCGAATATTGAACGTCTCCTCCTGGGCCTCAAAACTTACCTATTCCCAAGGAGTTGTATCCATGCGACGGTTGGGTTACCCACGTCCGGGCTGATAAGAATCCCTTAAAGGGGAGACACGATCTCTACTTGGATAAGACATGCCAATAAAACCACGTCTCGGGACGTGGGGCGATGGGCTAGCTAACAGTTCGAAAATAATGGCCGAGCAGGCGTGATGTCGTATTACCAAAAAGTTGTCAGCGGATTAGGCCCGTAAAATATTATATCCTCTGCAATTGTGTATACAGCTCCAGATACGATCACTACATTGGAAGACTATCTTGGAGCTCGGAAAGGGGAACCCGCCTTGCAATGCCGAAGACAATCTGGGCGCCGGACTCCTCATCGTTGAAGCCAGGTTCAGGGGCTACTGAGGGAGTCCTGGACTAAGGGGTCCTCGGGCGTCTGACCTGTTATCTGTGGGCCGGACTGATGGGCTGTGAAGAGCGAAGGCCGAAGACTGTACCCGTGTCCGGATTGGACTCTCCTTGGCATGGAAGGCAAGCTTGGCGACCAACTTTGAAGATTCCTTCCTATGTAACTGACTCTATGTAACCCTAGATCCCCCCGGTGTCTATATAAGCCAGAGGGTGTAGTCCGGAAAGGATATACTCATTACCATAGTCATATAGGCTATACTTCTAGGGTTTAGCCATTAAGATCTCGTGGTAGATCAACTCTTGTAATACTCATATTCATCAAGATCAATCAAGCAGGAAGTAGGGTATTACCTCCATAGAGAGGGCCCGAACCTGGGTAAACATCGTGTCCCCTGTCTCCTGTAACCATCGACCTTAGACGCACAGTTCGGGACCCCCTACCCGAGATCCGCCGGTTTTGACACCGACAGAACGACCATAAGCTTGGGGATGCCCAAGGCACCCCAAGGTAATATTCAAGGAATAATCCAGCGCTTAAGCTTGGGGATGCCCCGGAAGGCATCCCCTCTTTCGTCTTCAAAACTATCGGTATACCTTACTCGGAGCTATATTTTTATTCGTCACATGATATGTGTTTTGCTTGGAGCGTGTTTTCAATTTTACTTGCTGTTTGAATAAGATAATTGGATCTGAAATCTTGAATGAAAAAGAATCCTCCCATGGCTAGTTAATTATTTGAATACTCTGTGTTCTTCACTTATATCTTTTGGAGTATTTTTGTCATTTACTCACGTGCTTCATGTATATCCTATGAGTAAATGGTTGAATGAATTGAATATCATAAATCTGAATTTATATACGTTTCATATGCCTATAACATGGGGAGTAATGATTTCACACATAATAAGTATAGGTAGTAAACTTATTGAAAGTTAGCAAACGCAGAATTGGTCACTCGAACAATTCATGAAAGAATATTGAAGGAAGAGAGATTTCACATATAAATATACTATCTTGGACATCTTTTGGAATTGTGAGCACTCATTAAAATATGACATGCTAAAAAGTTGATGTTGGACAAGGAAGACAACTTAATGGGTTATGTTTTCCTATATCCAAAATGTTATATTGTCTTGGATCATCCAACATGTTGAGCTTTCCTTTCCCTCTCATGCTAGCCAAATTCATTGCACCAAGTAGATATACTACTTGTTCTTCCAAACATTCCTTAACCCAATTTTGCCATGAGAGTCCACCATACCTACCTATGGGTTGAGTAAGATCCTTCAAGTAAGTTGTCATCGGTGCATGCAATAAAAAATTTCTCCTTAAATATGTATGATCTATTAGTGCGAAGAAAATAAGCTTTATACGAACTTGTGATAGGGAAGATATAAAAGCGACAGACTGCATCATAAAGGTCTTTATCACAAGCGGCAATATAAAGTGACGATCTTTTGCATTAAGATTTTGTGCATCCAACAATAAAAGCGCATGACAACGTCTGCTTCCCTCTGCGAAGGGCCTATATTTTACTTTGATCTTCTACCATTATACAAGAGTCATGGTGATCATCACCTTTCCTTTTTACACTTTTTCCTTTGGCAAGCACTTTGTGTTAGAGTGATCCGGATATATATATCCATTTGGATGTAGGTTTTCATAAATTATTATTGTTGACATTACCTTTGAGGTAAAAGGTTGGGAGGCGAAACTATAAGCCCCTATCTTTCTCTGTGTCCGACTAAAACTTTGAAGCCATAAATATCACATGAGTGTTAGCAATTGTGAAAGATTAAATGATAGTTGAGTATGTGCAGTTTGCTGAATCAAAGCTCTTACATAGACCCTTCCCGAAAATAAGATGAATTTCAATTGTTTGATGACTAAGAGCACGGTTTGTTAGTGTGGGGACCCCGACTCATAAGTCGCGATCACCGAATGCACGTGTACAGTGATCCCAGAGATCAATGCTCACTGAACACACAGAAGCTGAATAACAAGAGTCTTACATCCATACATACCGTTTTACACAAGTAGGACCATTATGGTCAAGTCTTGAGTATATCGTCGCAGCAGAAATCTTCGTTGATAACTTGGACCCATGCCATCTGCCTTAACCCTACATGCATTCTGACTGGGAAGCAACCTAGCTCGCATGTTCGTCACCGAAGTATTGTTCATCATATCCTGTTCTTTCATGCCTGGCCAATAAAATAACCAGTGGCAAGCCAATGAGTACTTTGAATGTACTCGCAAGCAACCCATGTTTTGGTTCAAGATACAACAATGCTTGATATAGGTAAAATTTTGCGGAAAGATAGTTTTGAGTGCAATGACATGTTCAACAACTTGTAAGACATGCATCAGGAGAATTCAAGTAACCATGAGGACAGGTTACAGATGTCAACATAAATAGAGTGGGCACCAACCCAACTCAAATCATGTCAAGTCCCTTGACTTGACCCAAGTAGTTTTATCAACACACACACATGCATCGGGTTTTTGCAAAATATCTGGACATAGTTTAAGTAGCACCTCCCAACTGTCCATGACCGTGGACTCGGCTATTCGAATAGTTTGACACTCTGCGGAGGTTGCGCACTTTACCCACAAGATCCGGAAGCTTTACGTGTCATCCACGATCCCGCAGTATCTCAAGTACTCGGGGGAAGCACCAGATCACTATCTTTCCCTAGATGACACTAACAAGGAGTCCACTCGTTGATACACGACCCTCGTGTATAAGCAAAAGATCGTGGGACTCTGCCCTTTTCACATTATTACGCATACACAAAGGGACCAACGGTGTGTCCGGTGCCCTGTGAAAACAGTCATGGCCGCCCTACCTGGCACGACCCCGTCCCGAGAGAGAGCACCAACTCTCCCCCGTCACTAGTAATGCGGGCTCCAAGCTAGTATCAGCCTAGGTAATTAATAATGCCCCATCCCATAAAGGGGTAGAGTGGTTGCACATGTTTGGTTGGGACGGTAATCACACATAAATCTAATCCATCATTTTACACACACACACACACCAAAATCTCTCTCCCGTACACCATTTCTTCCTCAAGTGGTGACCTTAGATCAACATCTCCCAAGGGCATTAGGGGCACCCGATGGGGTTTTCGAAGAATGTAACCATGAAGAGTTCATGGTACACATGCATCATTATGCATCAAATAGTCTCTTGAAAATGCAATCATGAACAAGGTAAGGTCATGAGTAGGGGTATGCATCATGTGGTGGTTCACAACAAGTTTACCACCGTCATACTTCATTTAACAAAGGGTACCGATGAATCAAGAGGCGTGTCATGGTCAAAGGGCTGCTTGCCTGGTTCATGAGAGTCTTCAAGTCTTCTGGTCCAACTCCGAGCATTTCCTCTACTTCGTCAACTATCGTCGAAAGCAACCATAATAAGCAACACAAAAAGGCAGAAAATAAAAGTGCTCTAAAAATATTAATTTGACTTTTATTGATACCTCTGGTCATATGAGGAATGACCAAAGTGATTTCATTGGAAGTGGATCAATGGATATTTCTAAACATTTCGATATGATGGAATCAAGGGGTTTATGGATTTGCAAGAAGTGTACAGAAATATATTTTTGCAAAATGATAAAAGGCACCCATTTAACAAAGGATGATTTTAGAAGCATCTAGGAATTGGTTTCACTGGATTTGGAGTTGAGATGATTTTCCTATGAATTTGCAAAGTTGGCTATATATGAAGAAATAGACCATTATTTGAGGTGATACAGAAAGTATTAGTAAAAATGTTCAAAAACTAAGTTTTGAACTTATAGACATCTAGGATTCTGAATCATGGAATTTGGATCAAAAATGGGTTCTCTGTGATTTTCTAAAGTTTATCAAAGAAATGAAAAAATAGGATTTGATAATTATTTGTGAAAGAAATATTTCTGTAAAAATGTGCAAGTAGCACCATGTGATAGGGAGTGAATTTAGAAACTACTAGAAATTTGAATCATCAAATTTGGAGTTAATTTGAATTGTTTATGGAATTTTGAAGTTGATCGAAAAGAATAAGGAAAAGGCTATACCACTTATTCTCAAGGCTTGGGCGAGGGATAGCCGACGGCCGCCCAAAGTGGCTCACCAGCTGCTGAAGGGCCACGTCGAAGGCGTACTCGGGGGAAATACGCCTTCCCCGAGCGAAGGCGTCTGCGGGCAGAGCCCGTGTCCACTTAACTCATGGGCCCGCCCCACTGTGTCGCTGATGCGCCGGGCTCACATGTTGGGTTCTTCCCCCACCTCCCGCTCGAACAGACGCGAGGCAGGGGAGGCAGGGCCGAATGCTTGTGGGCGTGGGCTCCGGCAGCACAGGCCACCTCCGGCGATGCCCGGCACACCGGCGGCTTCAGGAGAGTGTGGCGCACCCGCCAAGGTGCGCCACGATTGCTAGGGCGGTCGGATGCGGCTGGTGCATCACCCAAGGGCGGATGGAGGCGGTGGCAAGATTGGGGCATGGCTGCAGCCGGAGAGGAAGAAATGGAGCGGGGGGTATGAATGATGGCAGAGGCGATGTTATGAGACGACGAGGTGGAGAGGAGGGGCTCGGGTTGGCACGAATTTAAGCGAAGTCCGGCGGCTCGGCTTCGGCCATGGGGAGCGACGGAGGGATCGGAAAGAGGGTTGGATGGGTCAAGGGGCTTCTAGGAGGAAGAGGGGGCGAAGAGGATCCAGATGGAGGCCTGGGGCGGCTTTATAAGGCGAAGGCCTTGGCTCACCGTGGGCTCATGCGCCGGCGAGCTCGTGCTCGTCGCTACGGGCCTCGGAATGGTGATGCGCCGTGTCTAAGGCGTTCGTGGGGGTGGACTACGCCCAGGGGGAGAAGAGAGGGAGCGGGGAACGCGGTAAAGCGGGTCCCCGCTGGCCAGCGATCAGTGCGCAGGCGGCGCTCTGTCCGCACGCGAGGAGAGCCGGAGAGGGAGAGAGAGGAGGGGGTCGACAGCATGCCGTGTACTGGACATCGAGGTGACCTCGGGGGACACGAGGGGGAGGCCCTAGGTGGTCCGGTGGCTCGGGCAGAGAGCGGCTACAAGGTTAGGGCAAGATCAGAGCGCGCCTCCAGAGCGTCTTTGGCCGGCATGGCCATTGTTTTGGCAAAGTGGGCGCGCCACTAATGTTTAGTAGTGCTAGGGGGTAGTAAAGAAGTGTGGAGAGGCATTGGATGCCTGGAGAGCCAGATGGGAGAGGAGAGAGGTTGAGGGAGAGAGAAAATGGCTGTCCAAAGAGAGAAGGAGAGGGTTTCACTCACCAATGTTTGAGCCATGTCCATGCTAAACTTACTAGAGGTAAAGGAGGACTAGAAGAGGCTCTAGTAAAAGGTTGGGCTCAAGGAGAACAAGGAAAGAGGTGAAAACATCAACTTTTAAAAATTACCAGAAGGTGTTTGATGTAGGTTTGGGCAAGAAATTTAATTTCATTTGACATGAAACTTAACAGGATGAAATGGCACATAGAAGTAGGGTGTTCCATCAAGTTTGAGCTCATTTGGGAAAAGTAGCCAATGTAACTTTGGTAAACCCTAGAAATCAGCAGAAATGGCTTTACCAAGATTTAGTCATGCAAATCTATTCTCCTTGATGCACCACTTGGTGTAGTGCCATCATTTGAGGATTTTAACATGTCCACAAAAATACAGATCAAAAGGACACACTTGGCAATGTAGAGTTGTTCAAATTTCAAAATGGACATAAATGGTTTTGGGGGGATTTCATGGGGTTATACTATTCTCCATGACATGATACTTGTCAAGATCATCAAACATGTCATATGTGACATGCTAGAATTTTCTTGGAATGTTTGGAGAATATTTCCTTTGTAAATATTTCAAAAGCTTGAAATATCCAGAAAGGGTTTTTGAGGGATTTGACCAATATTATGAACATGTCCATGTGTTGAAACTCTTATATATGGACAATATATGTCCTATGAGTTTCCCTAAATTTTGTCAAATATTTTTGAAGCAATAAAATAAATTTTCCCTATTAAAGACCATTTCTTGCCTTAAGAAAAAGCTTTTAAATAAAATAGGAAAATAACTTTTAAAATTATATTTTTGTGGTTTCTAGGTATCCTATATCTAATAGGAGTCAAATATATTTTTGGAAAGATTTTTACTGCCCTTAATTAAGTACTTGCAGTGCAAACCTCAATTCAGGGTTTTTGAAAAACTAATTTTTGAAAATACTATTTGGCCAAATTATTTTTGTAAGAAATTATTTTTATGTTCTATACACATGGCATGATCATTGGGAAAGGTTTTAGGATCAAGGAGGAGGAGTATAAGAGTTGGAGGATTTATTTGATTTTTAGAGCACTTTCAAACAGCAGTCAAACATTCAATCAAAGCAAAGACAAAACACTCAAAAGTTTTTGTCAAACCACATTTTATCATGATTGTTAGCTTAAGTGTAGTGGCATGAAAATCAGGGTGTGACAGACCTACCCCCCTTACAAGAATCTCGTCCCCGAGATTCCCAAACTAGGCGCGGAAAGGGATACAGAAACTTGGATCTGGGGTAGTCTTCACGTCCTCATACTTCTTCGCTTCCGTAGTGCTCCATTGAGCTTGAAGTACTTGATGGTGTGGCTCCGTGTATGACGCTCTTCTTGATCCAGGTTGCTAATGGGTAGCTCGCGGTAGGTTAGATTGGGCTAGCGGGTCGATGGCTCGATGGTAAATGCCCTCGTAGAGATCGGGCAAGTTGGGAAGTTGGAAACACTTCCGGGGTTGTGATGCATGGAAAACGTTGTGCACAACAGGTAACTCCGGTGGCAACTCCAGCTGGTAACTGTCTTCTCTTCGTCTTGTAGTGATCTCAGAGGGGGTTGTTAAATCTTGGAGTGATCTCGAAGGGGGCCGAATGAATCTTTGTAACGCCCCGGATTTGATGCGCCAGGTGTCTGCCAGTTATTCGCCGTAGTTGCCATGTAATTTGCTTGCGTGTTGCATTTATCATGTCATCATGTGCATTGCATTGCATACATGTTCGTCTCATGCATCCGAGCATTTTCCCCGTTGTCCGTTTTCCAATCCGGCACTCCTATGTCTGCCGGCGCCCCCTTTTGCCTCTTTTCGTGAGCGGGTGTTAAACATTCTCGGAATGGACCGAGGTTTGTCAAGCGGCGTTGGTATAGCACCGGTAGACCGCCTGTCAAGTTTCGTGCCATTTGGAGGTTGTTTGATACTCCAACGGTTAACCGGGTAACCGTAAAAGCCTCTTTTGTGCAGCCCAACACCCCCTTCAAAGTGGCCCAAAACCCTTCCTAACCCCCTCCATCTTCTCGGTCGTTCGATCACGATTGTGTGGGCGAAAACCGCACTCCATTTGGAGCCTCCTAGCTCCCTCCACCTACAAATACACCTTCCCCTCCGAAATTCGCGGTGCAAACCCTACCCTCTTCCATCTCCGCGCGCCGGACATGTCCACTCCGCCGCCGGACACGTCCGCCACCGTCGCCTCCAGCCAACGGGAAGCCGCCACGTGTCCTCCGTCGCCGTCTCATGCGCCCGCCCATGGAGCCATCCGGCTCAAGGCCAAGATCCGCCGCCCGCCCGTCTGTCGCGCCCAGCTGGCGCCCGGGCGCCTCGCGGCGCACCGTCCGCCCGGCCGTGCCACTTCGTCGGGCGCCGCCTCCCTGCGCCGCGCCCCTCCGGTCCCCGCCGAGCCTCGCCAGTCCGCGCCGCCTCCGCGCCTCCCTCGCCAGTTCCCCGTCGCCCGCCCGCCTCATGAGCGCCGCCGCCGAGCCCGTTCCAGCCCAGCTCCCTGAAAGCTCAGGGAGAGGAGCTCCCGAGCCCGCGCCGCCGCCCCTTGCCTTCTCCGGTCGCCGCCTTCCCCAACGCCGGCGCCCCGTGCCTCCCCTCGCCGGCCCTCCTCCGGTAAAGCTCCGGCCACCCTGGCCCCAACTCCGGCGAGCCCGGCCCGCCTCGACCCGAGCCCCCAGATCCAAATCCAGTCCGCGAGGTTGACCCCCCTAAATTCTGGTAAGTCCCTGATTTATTTGCATTTTGTGCCCATGTTCATCGCATTATAAATTGCTGCATACTGCTCCATTTTGGGCGTGTAATATGTCAAATTGTTCGTAACAATGAGTATATCATTTCATTCCATTGCATCACGTTCATTTGAGTTAATCATGATGCCTGAATCATCGTTGCAAGAGTGCTATATGATGTTGTCTGCTGTCTGTTAACAGAACATGTTCATTTGTCATTTTTGCCATGTTTAATGTGTGCCTATTATGAGCTTGATGTCTACATGAGTTTTGAACTATGCCATGCCATCTTTACAGTGGTGCCATCCTTGTATTTTTGCGAGTTGTGTAGTGAGTGCATCAAGCTTTTTTAGTAGGGTACTTGCTGTTGCTGTTTTGCTAGGCTGATTCTGTTATATTATGATGCTATTTAAACCTGCTGCTACAAGTCATTCTATGCATAATCTGGAGATGTTCACTAAGGATGATTTGTTATACATATCCTGCTCTATCCATCCGTGCCCCTGGTTGTATTTATAGCCTGCTTTTAGATTGTCGTAATCTTGCTCAAAAATTGCTAAATAATGTTGCTTTCAGCCTGTTAACATTAAGTTCAGTTTTGCCATGTGTTTTGCTAGTGATACATGCACTCTATGAACTTGCTCTTGCCATTCTTAGCTTCATAAACATGTCTTCTTACTGTGAGTTGCCTTTCCATGCCATTTGTTGCTCTGTGGTGAGTGGTACGAGCTTATCTACATGCCTACTTATCGTTGTTCCTGCCATGTATGAATCTGTAATATAACTTGCCATGTTTACATGGGTGCCATCATATTTTCTGTGCCCTTTTGGCTTATCGTCAGTAAGGGACTTGTGTTCTGTGCAATTATTAGATTCATGAGATGCCTTTGTTGGCCATGATAAGTTCCTGTAACATGTTGTTTGGTAACTCTAAACATTGCAACCTGATGTTATTTCTGCAAAGCCTGTAAACTGAGATTATTTGCAATCTTGCCATGTGTGTTTGAGCATGTTCTAGTGAATTCTGGAGATAGCTCAGTGTTCATGTTTGGTCATGCTTTACCTTTACATCATGCCCATGCCTTTTGTTTTCAAATTGTGGTACTGTAGCATGTTGTTTTGATGCTTGCAATATGCCTAATTGCTGTTTTGGACAGATTGTTGCTATAACTTGTATAGAGTGCTGAACCGTTGCTCCGTTTTGAGTGTGCTCTATATGAAACTTGCTTGATTTTGCATGTAGTTTCATATTATCGTGTTGCATCCTCGTTTTGATAGTGTTTTCTTGAGGTTTGTATGCATTTTGCATCAATGCCATGTTTAACTTGTTTTGCTCATATCTTCTAGGCCGTAGCTCCGAATCAAATGAACTTTATATGTAACTTGACTAGAATTTCGTGTAGATCATCTTGGTGTATTTTAAATTTCTGTTTAACAACTTGAACATAAAGTTATTCAGATCTAGACCGATTTCGAAATTTGCATATGAGGACTTACCGGAATAGTTCCATGTTGTTTCCGGCCTCATTTAAACTTGCTTTGATGTGTTGTTCTTGGTTGCATCATGTCTTGCCATGAGTAGCTTCATGTAGCCTTTGTCATACATCATGCTTGGTTGAGCATTATGTCTTGTCTATGTGTGGTGTGTTTACTTTGTTGTGTGCTTCTTCTCGATAGTTCCCGTTTCGTTGCGATCGTGAGGATTCGTTCGTCTACGCTTGGTTCGTCTTCGTGGCTTCATATTCTTCATGGACTCGTTCTTCTTCCTAGCGGGATTTCAGGCAAGATGACCGTCACCTTGGATCTCATTACTATCATTGCTATGCTAGTTGCTTCGTTCTATCGCTATGCTGCGTTACCTATCACTTGCTGCTCAAGCCTCCCAAATTGCATGATAACCTCTAACCCTTGTCACCCTTCCTAGCAAACCGTTGTTTGGCTATGTTACCATTTTGCTCAGCCCCTCTTATAGCGTTGCTAGTTGAAGGTGAAGATGAAGATTGCTCCATGTTGGATTATGTTTATGTTGGGATATCACAATATCTCTTATATTATTAATGCATCTATATACTTGGTAAAGGGTGGAATGCTCGGCCTTATGCCTGGTGTTTTGTTCCACTCTTGCCGCCCTAGTTTCCGTCATATCGGTATTATGTTCCCGGATTTTGCGACCCTAACGGGGTTGGGTGATTTATGGGACCCCCTTGACAGTTCGCTTTGAATAAAACTCTTCCAAAGAAGGCCCAACATTGGTTTTACCATTTGCCTCACCTAGCCCTTTTTCCCTTGGGAGTCGCTCTCAAGGGTCATCTTCATTTTAGCCCCGGGCCAATGCTTGTCTAAGTGTTGGTCCAAACTAGAGCCACTTGCAGCGCCACCTCGGGAAACTTGAGGGCTGGTTCTAGTTGTACGCATCGCTCATCCGGTCTTGGCTCGAGACGAGATACGCCGGCTACTATCGGGATGTCGGACGCGGAGGTCTTCTTGGTCTTGTTTTATTGCTGTCGAAATGTCTTGTAGCCGGATTCCGAGATCGATCGGGTCTTCCCGGAGAAGGAATATCCTTCGTTGATCGCGAGAGCTTATCATGGGCTGTTGGGACACCCTGCAGGGTTTGAACTTTCAAAGCCGTGCCCGCGGTTATGTGGCAGATGGGAATTTGTTAATATCCGATTGTAGTAAATTTGAAGTAAACTCTCCTAAAATACACCAACACAGCAATCGTGAGCCGCCTCTTTTCGGGGTTGATCGAGAGGAGAACACGGTTTCTGGGTTATGTCTGACATAAGTAGGAGTTCAGGATCACTTCTTGATCATTACTAGTTGACGACCGTTCCTTTGTTTCTCTTCTCGCTCTTATTTGTGTATGTTAGCCACCATATATGCTTAGTCGCTGCTGCAACCTCACCACTTTACCCCTTCCTTTCCCTTTAAGTTTTGCTAGTCTTGATACCCATGGTAATGGGATTGCTGAGTCCTCGTGGCTCACAGATTACTACAACAACAGTTGCAGGTACAGGTTATGCGATGATCATGACGTGAGAGCGATGTTTGCTTGTGTTGGAGTTCTTCTTCTTCTGCTTCTTCTTCGATCAGGGGATAGGTTCCAGGCCGGCAGCCTGGGCTAGCAGGGTGGATGTCGTTTGAGTTTCTGTTTATGTTTCATCCGTAGGTGGATGTTGATCTCTTGTATGATGTTAATGTATTCCTGGGGCATTTGTGCCTTATGTGTGTATCCCCACTATTATGTAATGTTGATGTAATGATATCCACCTTGCAAAAGCGTCTTCAAGATGCGCTTCTATCCTTGGTGGGACCTTCGAGTTCCTTTAGGATAGGGTCGCATCTTGGGCGTGACAATCTTGGTGTGGGTCTCCTTGTCATGGAAATGCTTGGTTCCTTAGAGAGGAGTGGCTTGCAGATACACATGGTCTTTGACGCGGAAGTATACTTCTTGAAGATGATGGTTGGTGTAGTTCTTCCTCCAAGACATGACGGTCTTCAGATGTTCCTTGACCAGCTCAACGATTATTCTTCCGTCTTCGGGTAGACAAATATGTCATCAAAGAAAGATGGCAACTAACTTGTCCAAGCACTCCATGAAGTCTATGGGGTACGTAAAGTGGGCTGAGGCATTGATGGTCACGGTTGAGCATTGGCCAAGGTCTTATCGATCTAGAGCCAAAGCCCAAGGTCAGGATCCGACCATGTTGTGGCTTGGTAGGGTGTAAGGGTTTCAAGGAATCTAGTGTGCGAGTGAGTGTTTATCATCCCATCCTTGAGCACAGCTTTACGAGATGCCAATAGTTCTACCTAGTCTTCACATCATATTACCAAAAGAATCATCTCGTATAGGTCAACTCCAATCATCACTCATGACTCTCGAGAGGAGGTCTAACAAAATCATATATGTCTATGATCCCTAAACTCATATGTATGGCTACCCCTAAAAATCCATGGGTAGAGCATACAAGCTTCCAAGCTGGAATAAAACACGACAATCCAAGTGCTCATCCTATTCTTCCAAGGTCCATGTTAGTGCATCTCCATCCTAAGGAAACACGTCGTAAGCCACTCCAAGATCTTGTTTCCTTCCTCTGAATCAACTCCAACAGCCCATTAACTTCCATCAATCACTACATAATCCATTTAATTCTACAAATCCAATGGTTATGGTGTTCCACATGATCTCCTAAGGTTCCTATAATCCCCAAACACTTGAAAGGGCTACCTTACTATAGCCAGTCCACCAATTTCCATTATCATGGTCATGTAAACTCGAAGGTCAAGCATATATAGATCCCTAAATAAACTCTGACAATTATTCCAATCTCCTAGTTATGGTCCACCGAGAAACATGGTATCATGATCAAGATCATCGATCTAAATCCAATTTACTCCAAACCATGTAAAATTACTCTGCATCCATACTCCACTAGGGTAACCTATTTAATCCAAATGTCATGTCCAACGAGGAATCCTACATGTCTCCCTCAAGTTATTTATGTAATATCAACTATCTCCTATCAATATCATCTGATCAAGTCAAATCCTTGCACTTCCAGGAGTTTCAGCTATGCATCATAATTGTCCTATAAATCCAATTTACTCGTGGGATAATGGAAGCTATGCAAATCTATAATCATGATCCCACCAAGTTCATCTACCAACATGAAAGCCTCATGATCTACCAAAGTCTTAGTCAATTCCTCAGGGTCTCTGATATAAACTCATCAAGTCATTTGTCCCCCGTTCCTATATCCTCAAATTGGTCTTCCCTATGGCATCATCGGGCCTGGTGCTATATTAGGGATGATAAGGTGCTCATTCCTCACGCCCACTAGTTCCATAGTGAACCCAATGTTGAGAGAGGTTACGGAGGCTTAACTGGTTCTCTTTGCAAGTCTGTGGGTTAAGCACGTGGTTAAGGATTCGAGATGGGTTATCTCATGAAGTCTCGAAGGGTCTAGGGATGGGGTTCCAGTCATGAGGGCTAAGCATAACTCTACGGGGTTGTACTTGGTCGAAGAGGTTGTAGCAAAAGTCTTCAGTGCTGGTTGGTTGCCAAAGTAGAATCCTTGGTGTATCTTGTCTTGCTAGCCTTCGGTTGAGGAGAGAAATGAGAGGGAGAGGTAGCATAAAGGAGGGTAATGCCTAAAGGGGGTTCTATAGTGCAAGTGCAAACAAACTGGTGCAAAAAGGGCCAAACAGAAGAGGCAAGGTAAGGAAGGTGATATAGTCGCATACTTGTCGCCTAGGGCAAAAGTGCGACCTATATCGAAACACAAACAAATAAAAACAAGCAACACACAATCATGGTTCTATTTGAAACATCATACGGACTCGATCACAAGATAGGGGGTACACGACTCATCCTACCCTAGGGGTTCTCGGACTAAGTAGTCGTGCTTTACCGTGCCTCGTGCAGTCTTTCTCGAGCTTTCCTCCGGTGTTGCTCGCCTCTTGTAGTTGTTCGATGAAACGATCCAGGTTGAGCCTGAAGATTCTTCGACAACTTTTTGCCTGTTGAAGTGATGGGGTGAAGATGGCTCCTCGTAGCAGACATTGACTCGTTCTTCTGTTGTCTTCTTAATCATGACGATCCCGCTTTTGTCTTCTAAGGCGTCGATAGTACCAGGTAGGTAATCCTTTATGCAATGACAATATCAAAGCATAATAGAGGTCCATCATGTCGGTTACGTTGGTGACAACATCGACACCAAGAGCGGGGGATGAAGAGAACCGTTTTCCTGCTCACTATAGTGAGGCGGACCAAATGGCTAGGTTCTCATCCACCGGTGGTCGCCGATACAACAACGGTAGTGACAGGGTTACCCTATTAGCGGTGTACATCATGATCTTGCATATCCTATGCCCTGATCGTCGTAGGCTAAGGTTGCATCATCTTGGGGCAGCGTCAAGGGTGTCACCATCTCCTGAGCCTGCATGCCCTCAGTCCTCGAGGATGTATCTTGTTGGTATCGCCTTGTGGTGGTGTCGCCAATCTTGTGTTCGTAAGAGGTGGGTGAGTGTTTGTCAAGGTGTACTCCTTCGAGGATTATAAGGAATCCCGTGGTCGGGGGCTTGAGGGTGCTGGCGACCGTTGCAATAGTTTTGAAGGGGAAGAGATCAATAAGGAAAGTATACCTTAGTTTTTGAAAAACCGAGAAGGGAAGAGAAGTATAGATAGTTTTGAAAACTTGTAATAGTTTTAAAGAATAGTTTTACCCTAAGTAACGACCATGCTAACTAAGGCTTCCTACAGTCAGGATGGCTCTGATACCAGCTCTGTGGGACCCCGACTCATTAGTCGTGATCACCGAATGCACGTGTAAAGTGATCCCAGAGATCAATGCTCACTGAACACACAGAAGCTGAATAACAAGAGTCTTACATCCATACATACCGTTTTACACAATTAGGACCATTATGGTCAAGTCTTGAGTATATCGTCGCAGCGGAAATCTTCGTTGATAACTTGGACCCATGCCATCTGCCTTAACCCTACAGGCATTCTGACTGGGAAGCGTCCTAGCTCGCATGTTAAATCACGGAAGTATATTTCATCATATCCTGTTCTTTCATGCCTGGCCAATAAAATAACCAGTGGCAAGCCAATGAGTACTTTGAATGTACTCGCAAGCAACCCATGTTTTGGTTCAAGATACAACAATACTTGATATAGGTAAAATTTTGCGGAAAGCTAGTTTTGAGTGCAATGACATGTTCAACAACTTGTAAGACATGCATCAGGAGAATTCAAGTAACCATGAGGACAGGTTACAGATATCAACATAAATAGAGTGGGCACCAACCCAACTCAAATCTTGTCAAGTCCCTTGACTTGACCCAAGTAGTTTTATCAACACACACACATGCATCGGGTTTTTGCAAAATTTCTGGACATAGTTTAAGTAGCACCTCCCAACTGTCCATGACCGTGGACTCGGCTATTCGAATAGTTTGACACTCTGCAGAGGTTGCGCACCTTACCCACAAGATCCGGGAAGCTTTCGTGTCATCCACGATCCCGCAGTACCTCAAGTACTCGGGGGAAGCACCAGATCACTATCTTTCCCTAGACGACACTAACAAGGAGTCCACTCGTCGATACACGACCCTCGTGTATAAGCAAAAGATCGTGGGACTCTACCCTTTTCACATTATTACGCATACACGAAGGGACCAACGGTGTGTCCGGTGCCCTGTGAAAACAGTCATGGCCGCCCTACCTGGCACGACCCCGTCCCGAGAGAGAGCACCAACTCTCCCCCGTCACTAGTAATGCGGGCTCCAAGCTAGTATCAGCCTAGGTAATTAATAATGCCCCATCCCATAAAGGGGTAGAGTGGTTGCACATGTTTGGTTGGGACGGTAATCACACATAAATCTAATTCATCATTTTACACACACACACGCCAAAATCTCTCTCCGGTACACCACTTCTTCCTCAAGTGGTGACCTTAGATCAACATCTCCCAAGGGCATTAGGGGCACCCGATGGGGTTTTCGAAAGAATGTAACCATGAAGAGTTCATGGTACACATGCATCATTATGCATCAAATAGTCTCTTGAAAATGCAATATGAACAAGGTAAGGTCTTGAGTAGGGTTATGCATCATGTGGTGGTTCACAACAAGTTTACCACCGTCATACTTCATCATCATGCAATCGGAAAAAGGGTACCGATGAATCAAGAGGGGTGTCATGGTCAAAGGGCTGCTTGCCTGGTTCATCAGAGTCTTCAAGTCTTCCGGTCCAACTCGAGCATTTCCTCTACTTCGTCAACTATCGCCGAAAGCAACCATAATAAGCAACACAAAAGGCAGAAAATAAAAGTGCTCTAAAAATATTAATTTGACTTTTATTGGATACCTCTGGTCATATGAGGAATGACCAAAGTGATTTCATTGGAAGTGGATCAATGGATATTTCTAAACATTTCGATATGATGGAATCAAGGGGTTTATGGATTTGCAAGAAGTGTACAGAAATATATTTTTGAAAAATGAGCAAAGGCACCCATTTAACAAAGGATGAATTTAGAAGCATCTAGGAATTGGTTTCACTGGATTTGGAGTTGAGATGATTTTCCTATGAATTTGCAAAGTTGGCTATATATGAAGAAATAGACCATTATTTGAGGTGATATAGAAAGTATTAGTAAAAATGTTCAAAAACTAAGTTTTGAACTTATAGACATCTAGGATTTTGAATCATGGAATTTGGATCAAAAATGGGTTCTCTGTGATTTTCTAAAGTTTATCAAAGAAATGGAAAAATAGGATTTGATAATTATTTGTGAAAGAAATATTTCTGTAAAAATGTGCAAGTAGCACCATGTGATAGGGAGTGAATTTAGAAACTACTAGAAATTTGAATCATCAAATTTGGAGTTAATTTGAATTGTTTATGGAATTTTGAAGTTGACTGGAAAAAGAATAAGGAAAAGGCTATACCACTTATTCTGCGCGCTGGGCGAGGGATAGCTGACGGGCCGGCCCAGTGGCTCAGCTGCGCGCGGGAAGGGCCACGTCGAAGGCGTACTCGGGGGAAATACGCCTTCCCCGAGCGAAGGCGTCAGCGGGCAGAGCCCGTGTCCACTTAACTCATGGGCCCGCCCCACTGTGTCGCTGATGCGCCGGGCTCACATGTGGGTTCTTCCCCACCTCCCGCCGAACAGACGCGAGGCAGGGGAGGCAGGGCCGAATGCTTGTGGGCGTGGGCTCGGCAAGACAGCCACCTCGGCGATGCCTGCACACCGGGCGGCTTCAGGAGAGTGTGGCGCACCCGCCAAGGTGCGCCACGACTGCTAGGGCGGTCGGATGCGGCTGGTGCATCACCCGCGGCGGATGGAGGCGGTGGCAAGATTGGGGCATGGCGCTGCAGCCGCGGAGAGGAAGAAATGGAGCGGGGGGGGGGGGGGTATGAATGATGGCGGAGGCGATGTTATGAGACGACGAGGTGGAGAGGAGGGGCTCGGGTTGGCACGAATTTAAGCGAAGTCCGGCGGCTCGGCTTCGGCCGTGGGGAGCGAAGGAGGGATCGGAAAGAGGGTTGGATGGGTCAAGGGGCTTCTAGGAGGAAGAGGGGGCGAAGAGGATCCAGATGGAGGCCTGGGGCGGCTTTATAAGGCGAAGGCCTCGGCTCACCGTGGGCTCATGCACCGGCGAGCTCGTGCTCGTCGCTACGGGCCTCGAAATGGTGATGCGCCCGTGTCTAAAGGCGTTCGTGGGGTGGACTACGACCAGGGGAGAATAGAGGGAGCGGGAACGCGGCAAAGCGGGTCCTCGGCTGCTGCCAGCGATCGGGCGGCTGGGCGGCGCCTGTCTGCACGCGAGGAGAGCCGGAGAGGGAGAGAGGAGGGGGACGACAGCGTGCCGTGTCTTTGGGACGCCGGGCGACCTCGGGGACACGAGGGGAGGCCCTAGGTGGTCCGTGGCTCTGGCAGAGCGGCTACAATGCTTAGGGGCGCCTTGATCAGAGCGCTCGAGCGCGTCTTTGGCCGGCATGGCAATTGTTTTGGCAAAGTGGGCGCGACCACTAATGTCCTGTAGTGCTAGGGGGTAGTAAAGAAGTGTGGAGAGGCATTGGATGCCTGGAGAGCCGATGGGAGAGGAGAGAGGTTGAGGGAGAGAGAAAATGGCTGTCCAGACAGAGAAGGAGAGGGTTTCACTCACCAATGTTTGAGCCATGGCCATGCTAAACTTACTAGAGGTAAAGGAGGACTAGAAGAGGCTCTAGTAAAAGGTTGGGCTCAAGGAGAACAAGGAAAGAGGTGAAAACATCAACTTTTAAAAATTACCAGAAGGTGTTTGATGTAGGTTTGGGCAAGAAATTTAATTTCATTTGACATGAAACTTAACAGGATGAAATGTGTCGGTGTACTAGAGTAGGGGTACCCTAGTATCCCGTACTCGTGCACGGGCAGTTGCAGCAACCCGCGGCAGGGTTTGCCTGGTCACCGCCAAGATCCTTCGTGGTTCCTTGGGAGCCATTCAAGAACAAAGTATTCGACCAAGAAGACAAGGCCCCGGCAAGAGGAGCTTGCCGGGAAGGGCACTCATGGCACGCAGAAGACAAGGCCCCGACAAGAGGAGCTTGCCGGGAAGGCTCGGAGCGCGACAAGCCTCCGGACGCGACAAGGATTCAGCCGCGGCAAGGCACTTGCCGCGGCAGGCAACCTCTCTCCATCTTCGCTCCAGCTCATCCATCAACGTGTCGCCATGGGACCATTCCATGCGCGCGTGTCAAGAGGTGCAGCAGCCGGCGGAGAGCAGCGATAAGCGGCGCCGACAAGCTTACCATCGTGGCAAACGGTGGCGCCCCGACGGTCCCTGTTGCCTTTGTTTAGGCGGCGAGACGGGCAATTAATGCTTTTGTCCCTTGCCGTCAGAGTTAGGTATATTGCACTGTACACTGTACAAGTAGGTGTACCAACTACTGTTTTTACATTTGTACCCTCATCTACGTTGCCACCTGTCGGAGACCCCTTGAGCATATAAAAGGAGGCCCATGCGCAACGTAGAAATGGTTCGGCCAGTTCGACTCATTCGAGACCAGAGACACTCATGCTAGGTTTTGTAGCTCTCATCGCTCCCTAGCAAGAACACAATACAATCAGACAAGCAGCAGTAGGAGTGTTATCTCTCCGGAGAGCTCCGAAGCTGGGTAAACTGCTCGTGTGCTTCGCCTCGATCCACTCTTCGTGCGATCTCCGCCCCCTCCGAACCACAAGGGCCTGGTCCACCGGCCCCATAGGTGTTCGTGGGTCCGATCAGCCTCCCCGACATCTCTGGCGCGCCAGGTAGGGGGCGTCGAGGCTGTGTGAACCTGATCCGGCGTTCACACGAGCAACGTCTTCATCATCTTCAACATCTTCATCAGCATGCCATCGAAGAAGAAGGCTTCGGTGGCAGCGGAACCGTCCGTGTCGTACCCACCATCACCGGAGCAAACGGGTGGTGGAGTAGACGCTGGCGGAAGAACGGGCGCCGGCGAAGGAGTTCGTGACGCTGGCAAGTCCAAGGACAAGGGCGCGCAAACCTCGGCATCCGCACATCCCCCGCGCCCATCTCAGGAGACGCGGGACCAACAGCGTCATGGTATTCACAATACCATTCGCTCATTGGATCAAGACCCTCAAGACCAGCATGCGCGCCAACATGCTGGCACGAAGCGATATCTGATCGCTCGACGGAGATCTTTGCTCCTTCTAACATAGTTAGAAGTCCAAGCATATCCCGCTCCTTGCACCGTTCCCCACTGCCACCCACTACTCCAGCAGAAGCTCTGGCGAGAGCTCAATTGCTCCTCGACTACCCTCCAACGGCCGACAAGGTCGACGAGTGGAGGGCTACCATCCAGAGCCTCATGCCAACGGCGACGCTCCGCGGCAACCAACTACATCACTGCCGCGGCAAGATGACAAGACGCGAGCCGGTGGCGACGAGACCGGTGGGGGTGCAACCACCATGCATTCTCCACCCCAAAGGCCAAGATCGCCGACTCGCCGGATCCACCTCGACATCGAGTCCACTGCGTCGTCGGATCCACGAGCTCGCCGCGATCAGCGCCAAGTTCTTCATGAACGACAACAAGAAGACGCTCGAACTCGCATTGAGCGCCGGAGAGAAGCGCGACGTCAGTCCGACAAGCGCGCTGGGCCCTCTGTTGACATGCGCGCGCCAGAGGAACCAGGCGACTTGCCGTCAGACGGTAGGTTGCCCTGCGTTCACTCGTGAGCTGCGGCAAGTCCGGTGGCCCAGCGGAAAAACTTCAAACCAGATGTGCCGGAGAAGTACGATGGCAGGACGCATCCGTCGGAGTTCCTCAGCATCTACACCATCGCGGTGCAAGCTGCAGGGGGACGAGACGACAAGATCCTCGCCAACTACTTCCCATTGGTACTCAAGCCCAACGTCAGATCTTGGCTCATGCACTTGCCGGACAGCTCCATATCCTCTTGGGCAGATCTATGCCATCAGTTTGTTGGTGCTTTCACAGGCGGCCACAAGCGTCATGGCCAAGAGAGTGACCTTCGTCTGCTCGCCCAGAAGGAAGGAGAGTCCCTGCGCAAGTTCATTCAGAGATTCAGCCGTGTGCACTACAACATCCTGATGTCCACCTGCCGCGGTGATCAAAGACGTTTCATCGAGCGTGCGGAACCGCATGATGAGGTAGGAGATGGCGATGTGCAAAGTCAAGGACGTCGATGAGCTGTATGCCTTGGCCGACAAGTGCACGCGGCTTTGAGGAGGGAGGAGACTCGAGGAGAGAATGCGAAGCAGGATCTGACAGTGAGGAGACCGCCCCGGCAAAGAAGAGCCGGCGGCGAGGCAACAGGAAGAAGAAAGGCAGAGAAGTGTTAGCTATTGAGCAGTCCGGCAACGGAGGTGGAGACAAGAATGCCATGGCTGGTGGCTCTGGCAAGGAGGTTGGCGTCGGCGGCGAGGCAACAGGAAGAAGAAAGGCAGAGAAGTGTTAGCTGTTGAGCAGTCCGGCAACGGAGGTGGAGACAAGAACGCCAAGGCTGGTGGCTCCGGCAAGGAGGTTGCACGACGCCAACCACCCGGTCTGTGGCGCGGCAGCCGACATGCAGGGGACGGCTCCAGCAAGCAAGATCTTGCAAGATCCACCGCACCAAGGGCCACGACCTCCAAAGCTGCAAGAAGGTCGAGCAGCTTGTTGAACAGCAGAAGGCTGAGTACGAGCGGCGCGACAAGGAGAAGGCCCAGGAAGGTGCTGGAGGAGCCAACAAGAAACGTCCCAGCCGGGGAGGACGCTGCGGCAAGGCCAAGTAGCGACAAGGAGACAGGCCTCCGCGCGGCCGCGACAAGGATGAAGATGGCGACGACGACGAAGATATGGAAGACGACGAGGCCGATGAGCAGGAGTTTGAAGCTACTGAAGGTCCTCTGCGTTGTGACGGAGGTGCTTCCTTGCATACTTCCCACCGCCAACTCAAGCAATGGATGCGGGAGGTCAATGCAGCGGAACCATCTCAGAGAGTCACGCAGCCTCTGAAGTGGTCCAGCACGCCTATCATCTTTGATATTGAGGACCACCCTGATCGCATAACTGCGGCGCGTGCTTGCCGATGTTGGTCTCACCAACTATCCGCAACCTCAAGGTCACCAAGATGCTAGTTGACGGCGGGGCCGGCTTAAACCTGATCTCCTCCGCGGTGCTCCAGAAGCTTCAGATCCCTGACAGCGAGCTCGAAGAGACTGGCACTTTCCAAGGAATCAATCCGGGAAGGAGCAAGCCGAAAGGGAAGATCACGTTTGGCAGCGAGCTCAACTTTAGGACTGAGAGGGTCACATTCGACGTTGCTGATTTCCCATTGCCTTACAATGGGATACTTGGCCGTCCAGCACTCACCAAGTTCATGGCAGCCTCTCACTACGCCTACAACTTACTCAAGATGCCATGCCCGATAAGCGTCATCTCTGTCCATGGCGACAAGAAGGATGCTCTTATCTGCGCCGACAAGATCTACCGGGATGCAGCAGCTGCGACAGAAAGAAAAACACTTGCCGCTGAAGCTCCCGGGGGGAAGAAGACCAAGTCCAAGTCCGGCAAGAGCTCTGATGCCCACTCCGGCAAGCTCACCTCTTCGGAGTGCTGCGCTACCGTCGAGGACGCACCATCGAGCTCCACCGGCAAGTGCAAGAAGAAGATGGCAGCTCCGCCAAAGACCAAGAAGGTGTCCGCCAAGGAGGACGACACTGGTGGTACCTTCACCATCAGTGCCTCTCTCGACCCTAAATAGGAAGGCGCGCTCGTTGCTTTCCTGCGGGCGAACGTCGACGTGTTTGCATGGCAACCGTCTGACATCCCCGGTGTTCCCAGGAAAGTAATTGAGCACCGCCTGGCCGTTTGTCCTCATGCGCGGCCCGTCAAGCAAAAAGTCAGGAAGAAAGCAGTGGAGCGCCAAGAATTCATTGCAGAAGAGATCAAGAAATTGGAAGCCGCAGGCCTTGTCAGAGGAGTGCTCCATCCTACGTGGTTGGCCAATCCTATAGTTGTGCGCAAGGCAAATGGGAAATGGAGACTTTGTATTGACTTCACGGATGTTAATAAAGCTTGTCCCAAAGATCCATTTCGCTTGCCGCGCATCGACCAGATTATTGACTCCACGATTGGATGTGATTTGCTTTCGTTTCTTGATGCATATTCAGGATATCATCAGATCTTCATGGCAGAAGAGGATGAAGAGAAGACCGCATTCATCACTCCATGTGCCACATACTGTTTCATACGGATGCCTTTCCGTTTGAAGAATGCTGGTTCAACGTTTGCAAGAGTAGTCCATGATGCTTTTGAGCCACAAATGCACAGAAATGTAGAAGCCTACATGGATGACATAGTGGTCAAGAGCAAGGACAAAGAAACTCTGGTTCAAGATTTGGACGAGACCTTTGCAAATCTGCGCAAGATCAACCTCAAGCTCAACCCCGAGAAGTGCGTGTTTGGAGTCCCTTCCGGCAAGCTTCTCGGGTTCTTCGTGTCTCAGCGAGGAATTGAAGCCTATCCCGACAAGATCAAGGCCATTGAGCAGATTGAAGCACCAAAGCGCGTCAAGGATGTACGAAGACTTGCCGGTTGTGTAGCTGCTCTCAGCAGGTTTATATCTAGGTCTGCTGAACGCGCCCTACCGTTTTTCAAGATTTTGAAAAAGGCAGGTCCAATGAAATGGACTCCCGAAGCGGACGCTGCGCTGCAGGACTTAAAGAGATACCTGTCCTCCACTCCAACACTTGTCGCACCTAAGCCACAAGAGAAGTTGCTGCTATATATAGCGGCAACAAATCAAGTGGTTAGTGCTGCGTTAGTAGCGGAGAGGGAGGCGGATGATGAGCTAGCAACCACGGCAGACACATCCAGCGACAAGCAGGGGGCTTCGCCGACAAGCTCTGGTCCCGACAAGGATGGATTTGCGCAGACGCAAGAGCAGATGCGGAAAAGGATGGTGCAACGCCCAGTTTACTTTGTCAGTTCCCTCCTGCAGGGGGCTAGGTCAAGGTACTCTGGTGTGCAGAAATTGCTTTTCGGCCTTCTCATGGCCTCGAGAAAGCTGCGCCATTACTTCCAAGCACATGAGATCACAGTTGTCACCGCTTCCGCTGAAGAGGATACCGCAGAATCCAGAAGCGGCAGGCATGATTGTCGAGTGGGCGCTGGAACTGTCAAGTTTTGGCCTCAAGTTTGAGAGCACTTCAACTATCCAAAGCAGAGCATTGGCAGAGTTCATAGCAGAATGGACGCCAACTCGGGATGAAGAAATTCCAGAAACGAGCATCCCCGTCAAGGAAGCAAGCAAAGAGTGGCTGATGTACTTTGATGGTGCCTTCTCGCTGCAAGGCGCCGGTGCGGGCGTGCTGCTTGTCGCACCCACCGGAGAGCACCTCAAGTACGTAGTCCAGATGCACTTTCCCAAGGAGCAAGCAACAAACAATACTGCAGAGTATGAAGGTTTGCTTGCCGGTCTCAGGATCGCAGTGGACCTTGGGATCAAGAAGCTTATTGTCAGGGGTGACTCACAGCTGGTCGTCCGCCAAGTGAACAAAGATTATCAGAATCCATTGATGGAAGCCTACGTTGATGAAGTGAGAAAGCTAGAAGAACACTTTGACGGCCTACAAATGGAACATGTTCCAAGAGCTCAGAATGATATTGCGGATGGTTCGCCAAAGTGCGCTGCACTTAAGTTGCCTGTGAAACCAGGGATTTTCGTGCTCAAGCTGACTCAACCAACCGTAACACCATCAACTGGACAGAACAAGAAGAGGAAGTTGATCTCTGGTGACTACTTTCCGGCGGAGCTCCCCGAAGCCGCCGCCACGAAGGTCCCCAAGATCGACGCCAACAGAGCTGAGGGGCAGTCTGCTCCGACAAGCCCTGTGGTTTGTTTCGTTGAAGCAGACGCTCCGACAAGTTTTGTTCGGCAAGCTTGCCGGGAACGTCAAGCTCCGCTGAGCCGCGAGTTCTTGCCATGGAAGCTGATGTTCCCGCAGCAGCAGATGTGCCTTTAGTCCTTGTTGTTGAGCCGCAAGCTCCAAAGATGGGCACAACAGATTGTCCATTTCCTTCAGACAGAGAACTTCCAAGAGCAAGAAGAAGCGGAAAGAGTAGCTCGACAGTCAAGTATGTACCAGTTTGTCGACAAAGATACTGCATGTAAGAAGACTCAACGGTGTGAAATTGAAGTGTATTTGCCGGGAAGATGGACAAAAGCTGTTGGCAGAGATACATGGAGGCATATGTGGTCACCACATTGGCGCCAGGGCACTTGCCGGCAAAGCTTTCCGGCAAGGTTTCTTCTGGCCGACAGCCCTCCAGGATGCAACTGTAAGTAACCAAGTGTGAAGCGTGCCAGTTCCATTCCAAATAGATACACCAGCCAGCTCAAGCTCTCCAGACGATCCCTTTATCCTGGCCATTCTCGGTGCAGGGCTCGACATCCTCGGCCCCTTCCCCCGAGCTGTCGGGGGCTTTGATTACTTGTACGTCGAAATCGACAAGTTCACAAAGTTGCCGGAAGTGGAAGCAGTGAGGAAGTTGACAGCCAGATCGGTCAAGTTCTTCAGTCGATTGTTTGCGTTTCGAATCCCTAACAGGATCATCACCGACAACGGAACACAATTTACGAGTCGCACCTTCATGCAGTGCGTCCAAGATCTTGGCGCCAAGGTCTGCTTTGCTTCTGTTGCTCATCCGAGAAGCAACGGTCAAGCAGAGAGGGCAAATGCTGAAGTGCTGCGTGGGCTCAAGACCAAAACTTTCAACAGGCTGCACAAGTGCGGAAGAAACTGGATTGAGGAGCTGCCGGTGGTTCTTTGGTCGATCAGGACGACGCCAAATCGAGCCACTGGCCAGACACCTTTCGCTCTAGTCTATGGAGCAGAGGCAGTTCTCCCCACGGAACTCGTATACAGATCGCCTCGAGTGCTCGCTTATGATGAGCTTGAGCAAGAGCAGCTGCGACAAGATGATGCGCTGCTCCTTGAGGAGGATCGTCTTCAGCCATTGTCAGACGAGCTGCTCGCTACAGCAAGCTTTGCGCCGCTACCATAGCCGCAGTTAGTGCCGAAAGCCTCGAGGAAGGCGACCTTGTTCTTCGGCGCTGCTCAGTCCGCCAAGAATTCAAACAAGTTGACGCCAAGTGGGAAGTCCCTTATCGGGTGAAACAAGTCACAAGGCCTGGCGCTGTCCGCTTTGAGACCGAAGATGGCATTCCGGTGAGCAACTCCTGGAACATTGAGCATCTTCGTAAGTTTTACCCATAGAGCTGATTGCGGAACCTGTTCCGGCAAACACCTTTTGTACAATTATTGCAGCAGTTGAATGTAATCATTTGTACAAAGCCGGGCTCAGACCCCGTGCATCAGTAAAGCTCAAGTGTTGCGCACAACTTGTCAAATTCATGCTTTCATCATTTTATTGCATGTTTTCGCTAACACTTTGTGCAGCACCCACACCCGGTAAGCAATATCGAGCCGCTGGGCTCCATAACTTTATTTTCTCTTCTTTCTCTTTTCTCAAAGAAAGGAAGGCTCCCTCGCGCACAAGTTAACCAGGGGGAAGGAGAAGATAATACTATGGACCAAGCGTTGCTCGAGGAAGTTTCGCCTTATCGGGAAGCAAACGGCAGAAAAGCTAAGTTGCCAAAGCTTGAGCAATCAGTTTGTAAATTTTTAAGTTATCTTCCTCGAAAGATAGTACTTTCTATGGAAAACCTGTGCGCAGAGGAACCAACTCGCAGGCTAGTCGCGCCCTTACTTTGTTTCGAGTCCGCTCAACAACTTAAGTGAGCTGCAGCTAGTCGCGACAAGGTTGTTTGTCGAGGCGGCACCGCCAAAGAAGCCGACGTTCCGCACTCGGCCATGCAAGAAAGGTGCCTGCACCGACAAGTTCCCTAAATGGGTAGAGGAAATAACATTGCATTCATTGCCTAAGATAGAGTATATTACAAAATAAGCTAGTCGCAGATCTAATAAATTGTTCTAAACATGATCAGCAGCGACAAGGGAAAGATAAAATTGGCGGCTTAGTCTACGCGGTCGCCATCAATCCGCTTGATCTTGTTCACCTTGTCCACAATGGGTGCGACAAGGGCTTTGAGCGCCTCCACGTTAGCGTCTGGCGGCAAGGATCTGAGGACGCCGTTGAGGTTGAGGCCTGGATTGTGGAAGGCCACGTTCATCAACACCTTCTCGAGGGCTCCTGCACAGATCTGGTGTGACTCCTCGGCCAGCAGCTTTGGGACCTCTTCCCGGAGTCGCTGGAGGCCCGTCAACACGCCCTTGAAGAATAGGCTAAGCTTGGCGCTGGGTTGGAGATGCTCGTCGGAGGAGTATGCAAGATCCACCATACCCAGCTCCATCAGCTCGTTGTGGATGTCGGCAGCAGTATCCACAAGACCTTCGGTCCAATGCTCCACACTCTCCCTCAAGGCGCTCTGGGTATCAACAGCATTCGCCAGCTCCTCCTTGGCCTTGATCGTCTCCAACAGGCCCACCTCCCGCTCTCTGGGTGCCGCCCAAATGTCTGCGTCAGAGTGGTCAGCTTCAGCTCAAGATCCGCCTTGGAATCCTTGGCGGCGTCGAGCTCCTTGCCCCTATCGGCGAGACGGCCCTGCAGCTCGCCAAGGGTGTAAGCGTCCTTCTCGCGCTCGTGCTTGAGCGCGGCAAGCTCTTCGCCGCTCTTCTGGAGACTGGCCTCCAGCTGCGCCACCTTCGCTTCCAACTCTTTCTTGACGGCCTCGGCGGCTGCAGCAGCATCCTTCCCTTCCTTAAGCGCCCCGCCAAGTGACTCCTCGCGCGCGACAAGCTCTTCCTCGTGGCTGTCCAGGTTGATCTTCCGCTGCGCCAGCTCGCTTTCCTGCGCGGAGAGCTTCTCGGTGGCCAGCCGCTCCTCCTCCTCAGCTGCGGCCTTCTCAAGGATGAAGGCCGTGCGCTCTTCTGCAAGTTGCTCCCGCGCTTCTGCTACGTTCCGGAGAGTTTTTTGGTTGGCGCTCCGGAGCTCTTCTGCGCGCTTCTCCATGTCTGCTCCCGCCCTCGCGACAAGTGCTTCCCGGGACTCCAACTTGGCTTGCCGGGCGCGATAGAGCGACAGCAACTTCTTCAGCTTGCTCCTCCTCAGACTTCGTCTGCTGCTGCTTGGCGCATCCACCAGCGTCGGCCATGGAGGCGAGCAGCTCGCCATCGAAGGTCTCTTCTTCGACCGGGCGCCACAGAGCTCGACTCGGGGAGTTTGATGAAGACGCCGTCGCCCGGCCTTCAAGTAGGCGCCGGGCTGGGGCTCCTCGAACTGGCAGCTGCGCAGCGTGGCCAGAAGTCGTGATCGGTGTAGCGCTGGCAGCCCTCCTGCGGCCTCGGTGCGTCGGTCGATCGCCCGACCCTCGCCCGGCCTGCTGGCGGCAACCTCGGTGGCCTCCTCGGCAAGCAGGCTCGTCGGCTGACGGCCTCTTCTTCCACGACGGTGGCCGTCGGTGTTGCAGCGCGTCCTCCTCGCCCGGCGACCTCGACCTCCATCGGCTCTGCGTCGGACAAAGAAAGAACGATCAAGCAAATGTTCAAAAGAAAACAGAAGAAAACAAGCCCAAGGGAAATTTTCGCGCAAAGGGATTACCTGCAATGGGATCTGCAGCCATGGTCTCGACCACTGGAGGATCACTGGTGCTGTCCCTTGCCGGGGTAGCCTCCCTTGCCGGAGTAGCCTCTCTTGCCGGAGGATGCTCCCTTGCCGGAGAATCCTCCCTTGGCGGCGTAGTCGAAGCTGACAGAATTTCGGGGGCGGCCTCCGGGCCCTCCTGATGAGGCTACTCTACTCCTACACAAACCAACAGTCAGATATCAATGAAGAAGGAGCACCCACGCACACCTAACAGTAAGGAGAAAACAGCATACTTACTCTGGGGGCTGTCTGGGGACTGCTCGAGGAAGGGTCGCTGGTCCGGCAAGGGGGTCTCAGACGGCGCCTCCTGTTGCCGCGGGTGGATCATCCTCAACGACGACCACCGGGGTCTTGGCCCTCTTCGACGCTCTCTGGGCTAGCGTCCTGAAAAGGAAAAAGTTCAGAACGAAGCAAGTCAGATTCAAGATAAAGCAACAAAATTGAAGAAATACAAGCACAATATTGAAGCTTACTCTTCTTCTTCCTCCTCGGAGCTAAGCGCGGAGAAGTCAAACTCCGGCTCGCCTCCGGTGCGACGAGGCGGAGGAGTAGGCTCTCTTGGCCGCTTGGCGGAGGCGTCGGCGGTGGCCTGGGAGGATCCCGCCCCAGTTGTCGCAGCAGTGTGCGGTGCTCAGCGGCAACATCGCTTGCCCTTGATGAAGCGCGTCATGTGGCGCTGCGACTGAACCTGTCTGCCGCCCCGTCTCGTCTCCGGCCTTGCGGAGACGCCTCTTCGGCGGAGCCGGGGCTCCGTTGGCGGCAAGTCGCTGGGTGATGGAGAAGAAGCGCCCTCGGCTGGTCCGCTCGACTCAGCCTCGGGTGCGGCAAGCTCTTCCTCGCCGGCGAACTCTCTTCGCTCGGCAAGGCTTGCCGCCTCGGCTGCGTCCGCCTCCTCCACGGTGTACCCAAAGACGCCAGCGGCAGCAGCTGCTGCCGCCTCCTCCAGCCTGGTGGCAATGCGCACCATCTCCTCGTCGGTGGTGTCGCGGGGTGAGCCTCTTCTGCTCGTCGGAGCGGATCGGCACTTCTTCCAAGTTGTCGAAGAACTGCTGCACGATGTCGTCGGAAGGCTCTTGCCAGGTTGGAACGATCCCATGAGAATCGCACAACGGCATCATGGCCCTGATGTGGTCGAGCGTAGAGTTGTTGCACAATGGGACGACCCCCCTCGGCAATCTAAACCACACGGGGTGATCGGGGTCGTTCTTGAACAGCTCTAGCAGCATCGCATCCAGCTCCAAGACGGAGAAATTCCAGTTAAGACCCGGGCGCAGCCTCATGATGTCTGCCGCATTTTGGAACTCCCAAGCAGGCCTCCTCCTCTCCTGCAAGGGAGCGATGCGGCGGCGAAGGAAATCTGCGCCAACTGCGCCTACGGTGAGTCCGGCAAGCCTGAGGCGCAAAATCCGGGTCACAGCTATCTTCAACCTAGCATCCTCCGGTGCCAAGCTACTCCAATCGTTGCCGCGCACTATTGGGGTTTGGCGCACGGCAGTGAAGGGCTGCGGGTTCTCCTCTACGATCCAACACCAGTTGGCTCTCCACTCCTCCCACTTGCTACGGAACTCTCCTTCCAGATACGCTTCTTTCTTTCCGACCACGGAGACGAAGCAATCCCTCCCAAGCGGCTCCCCTCTCTCAGCAGGGGCATGAAGAAGTGGCGGAAGAGGGCTACGTTGGGATAGATCCCGACAAAGTTTTCGCAAAGGTGTGCGAAAACTGCCATGGTCAGAATGGCGTTGGGAGTGAAATCAAGGAGGCGGAACCCGTATGTGTTCATAATGTCACAAAAGAACTCAGAGAAGGGCGGGCAGAGCCCGAAATAGAAGAAACGGGCAAAGAAAGGATACCCAGTTGGGGCTAATTCCGAAGCGGAGGCGGGGAGTACCTTCGTGCGCGGATGCGCACGCGTCTCCGTCGACCAGAAGAGGTAGAAGAGCTCCCTCAGCTCCTTTGCGTCGAGCTGAGGGGAGAAGATGGCCCGCTCCTTTCACAGCGCCGCGAGCCGCTGCGCCTCGGCCGATTTCACGCCCTTCCCCTTGTCGGCTTTCGGAGCCATGGCGGAGGCGGTGGAGGAGGTCGACGGCGGTGAGTGTGCTTGTGGTGAAAGGGGGCGGGGCGCTGCTCTCTTCGCACTGGAGAAGAAGGGGGGAGCGGCGGTGGTTTTCTTGACAAGACAACAATGGCGAGGTGGACGACCTGCCCCTGTTTCCCCTGTTTATAAGGAGGGGGAGGGGGCGGACGTTCCGCTTTTCCTAATAAAGAAACCCCCACGACCACGCCCACGATCTCTCGCACGACGCCACGTTCGGTGCGTGCCGTTAGTGGGGACGTGGTGGGTCCGGGGTGAGTTACGGCGTGATTGAGGCCGCGTGTGACCGTGCACTGTTTTGGGCCTGGCCCGACAGCACTCGGCACCGTGTGCGGCCCAGGCCGAGGCTCTGCCGGTGTACTAGAGTAGGGGTACCCTAGTATCCCGAACTTCGTGCGCAGGCGATTCTGACACCGCGGCAGGGTTTGCCTGGTCACCGCCAAGATCCTTCGTGGTTCCTTGGGAGCCATTCAAGAACAAAGTATTCGACCAAGAAGACAAGGCCCCGGCAAGAGGAGCTTGCCGGGAAGGCCACTCAAGGCACGCAGAAGACAAGGCCCCGACAAGAGGAGCTTGCCGGGAAGGCTCGGAGCGCGACAAGGCACTTGCCGCGGCAGGCAACCTCTCTCCATCTCCGCTCCAGCTCATCCATCAACGTGTCGCCATGGGACCATTCCATGCGCGCGTGTCAAGAGGCTGTGCAGCCAGCGGAGAGCAGCGATAAGCGGCGCTGACAAGCCCGCCATCGTGGCAAACGGTGGCGCCCCGACGGTCCTGTTGCACTATTTAGGCGATGTGGACGGGCAATTAATGCTTTTGTCCCTTGCCGCCGAGTTAGGTATATTGCACTTTGTACAATCGTACAAGTAGGTGTACCAACTACTGTTTTTACATTTGTACCCTCATCTACGTTGCCACTGCCGGAGACCCCTTGAGCATAAAAAGGAGGCCCATGCATAGCGTAGAAAGGGTTCGGCCAGTTCGACTCATTCGAGACCAGAGACACTCATGCTAGGTTTTGTAGCTCTCATCGCTCCCTAGCAAGAACACAATACAATCAGACAAGCAGCAGTAGGAGTGTTATCTCTCCGGAGAGCTCCGAAGCTGGGTAAACTGCTCGTGTGCTTCGCCTCGATCCGCTCTTCGTGCGATCTCCGCCCCCCTCCGAACCACAAGGGGCCTGGTCCGCCGGCCCCATAGGTGTTCGTGGGTCCGATCAGCCTCCCCGACAAAATGGCACATAGAAGTAGGGTGTTCCACCAAGTTTGAGCTCATTTGGGAAAAGTAGCCAACGTAACTTGGGTAAACCCTAGAAATCAGCAGCAATGGCTTTACCCAGATTTAGTCATGCAAATCTATTCTCCTTGATGCACCACTTGGTGTAGTGTCATCATTTTAGGATTTTAACATGTCCACAAAAATACAGATCAAAAGGACACACTTGGCAATGTAGAGTTCTTCAAATTTCAAAATGGACAGAAATGGTTTTGGGGGGATTTCATGGGGTTATACTATTCTCCATGACATGATACTTGTCAAGATCATCAAACATGTCATATGTGACATGCTAGAATTTTCTTGTAATGTTTGGAGAATATTTCCTTTGTAAATATTTCAAAAGCTTGAAATATCCAGAAAGGGTTTTTGAGGGATTTGACCAATATTTTGAACATGACCATGTGTTGAAACTCTTATATATGGACAATATATGTCCTATGAGTTTCCTAAATTTTTTCAAATATTTTTGAAGCAATAAAATAATTTTTCCCTATTAAAGACCATTTCGGCCTTAAGAAAAAGCTTTTAAAGAAAATAGGAAAATAACTTTTAAAATTATATTTTGTGGTTTCGGGTATCCTATATCTAATAGGAGTCAAATATATTTTTGGAAAGATTTTTACTGCCCTTGATTAAGTACTTGCAAAGGCAAACCTCAATTAAGGGGTTTTTGAAAAACTAATTTTTGAAAATACTATTTGGCCAAATTATTTTTGTAAGAAATTATTTTTATGTCCTATACACATGGCATGATCATTGGGAAAGGTTTTAGGATCATGGAGGAGGAGTATAAGAGTTGGAGGATTTATTTGATTTTTAGAGCACTTTCAAACAGCAGTCAAACATTCAATCAAATCAAAGACAAAACACTCAAAAGTTTTTGTCAAACCACATTTTATCATGATTGTTAGCTTAAGTGTAGTGGCATGAAAATCAAGGTGTGACAGTTAGTTTTCAAGAAAGTTTATGATCTATACTTTAACATTTGAATAGCTTGTTACTTGATCATGAGAAGTTTCATGAGTTGAGCTACTGTTATGATAAATAATGATGCTAGAAAAAGTGATTGGAACTATCATTGATCAAACTTATGCACTTGCTAGCATTCACACTTCATAAATTATTTCTTTTATCATTTACCTACTCGAGGACGAGCAGGAATTAAACTTGGGGATGCTGATACGTCTCCAACGTATCTATAATTTATGAAGTATTCATGGCATGTTTACAATAGTTTTATATGATTTTGGTATGATTTGATTAGGACTAACCCGGACTGACGCTGTTTTCAGCAGAACTACCGTGGTGTTGTTTTTGCGCAGAAATAAAAGTTCTCGGAATTCGATGAAAATCAACGGAGATTTTTTTTGGAAAATATAAAAAATACTGGAATGAAGAGTTACCGGAGGGGAGGCCCGTGGGCTCCACGAGGGTGGAGGGCGCGCCCACTCCCCTAGGGCGCGCCCCTGTGCCTCGTGGACTTCCTGTGGGGCCCCTGACTTGTTCTCGATGCCAACCTCTCCTATAAATAACCAAACCTCCAGAAAATAACCTAGATCGGAAGTTCCGCCGCCGCAAGCCTCTGTAGCCACGAGAAATCAATCTAGGCCCTCTCTGGCACCCTGCTGGAGGGGGGCCATCATCACCGGAGGCCATAGAGGGGGATCCCGGAGGGGCCATCGTCGCCATGAAGGCCAAGATCCAGAGGGAGAACCTCTCCACATCCAGGGGGGAGGCCATGGAGGAGGAAGCACAAGGGGGAGAACCTCTCCTCCTCTCTCTCAGTGGCGCCGAAGTGCCATCGGGAGGGGAATCATCGACGCGGTGATCGTCTTCATCAACATCACCATCATCATCATCGTCCTCATCTCTTTTACGCAGTCCACTCTCCCACACCCTGCTGTAATCCCTACTTGAACATGGTGCTTTATGCTACATATTATGATCCAATGATGTGTTGCCATCCTATGATGTTTTGAGTAGATATCCTTTGCCTTTGGGTTGATTGATGATCTAGATTGGTATGAGTTGTATGTTTTATTTTGGTGTTGTCCTATTGTGCCCTCCGTGTCGCGCAAGCGTGAGGATTCCAGCTGTAGGGTGTTGCAATACGTTCATGATTCGCTTATAGTGGGTTGCTCGAGTGATAGAAGCATAAACCCGAGTAAGGGGTTGTTGCGTATGGGATAAAGGGGACTTGATATGTTAATGCTATGGTTGGGTTTTACCTTAATGATCTTTAGTAGTTGCGGATGCTTGCTAGAGTTCCAATCATAAGTGCATACGATCCAAGAAGAGAAAGTATGTTAGCTTATGCTTCTCCCTCATATGAAATTGCAATGACGACTACCGGTCTTTTTAACAATTCCTAGGATAATTCTGCACACCGACCCATCATTATTCCACACTCGCTATTTATAATATTTAGTAATATATTCTAACTTTATGATAACAACACCTACTTTTATATTTTATCTCCCTATGCCATGCAAAGTTATCCTCTTCATACCCACAACGTAGTTTTATTTCTCGTTTCTAGTTGGAAGCAAACGTTCGGTGTATGTATAGTCGTATCAGTGGCAGATAGGACTTGAGAGAATATTGATCTTACCTTTAGCTCCTTGTGGGTTCGACACTCCATACTCATCACTTCCACCTTTGGGAATTGCTACGATGATTCCCTGCACTTGTGGATTATGAAGCTCTTTTCTCGCGCCGTTGCCGGGGAGCAATAGCGTAGGGTTGATATTTTCGTGTATGCTTGTTCGCTTTCTTCACTAAGTAGTTTTTGTTTTCCCATTTTAGTTTTGCTTAGTTGTGGGTTGCTACCTCTCAAGCATGCGTTGGTTTTCCCTTGAAGAGGAAAGGGTGATGCAGCAAAGTAGCGTAGGTATTTCCCTCAATTTTTGAGAACCAAGGTATCAATCCAGTAGGAGGCCACACGCAAGTTCCTCGTACCTACACAAACAAATAAGAACCTTGCAACCAACGCGATAAAGGGGTTGTCAATCCCTTCACGGACACTTGCAAAAGTGGGATCTGATAGAGATGATAAGATAATATTTTTGGTATTTTTATGATAAAGATTGAAAGTAAAGATTGCAAAATGAAGGGCGGTAGAAAACAGCTAGTTGATGGAAGATAAATATGATGGAAAATAGACCCGGGGGCCATAGGTTTCACTAGTGGATTCTCTCAAGATAGCATAAGTATTACGGTGGGTGAACAAATTACTGTCGAGCAATTGAAAGGAAAGTGCATAATTATGAGAATATCTAGGCATGATCATGTATATAGGCATCACGTCCGCAACAAGTAGACCGACTCCTGCCTGCATCTACTACTATTACTCCACACATCAATCGCTATCCAACATTCATCTAGAGTATTAAGTTCATAAGAACATAGTAACACATTAGGCCACATGACATGATGTAGAGGGATAAACTCAAGCAATATGATATAAACCACATCTTTTATCCTCGATGGCAACAATACAATACGTGTCGTTTCCCCTGTCATCCTTTGGGATCGAAAGCAACGCAAGATTGAACCCAAAGCTAAGCACTTCTCCCATTGTAAGAAAGATCAATCTAGTAGGCCAAACCAAACTGATAATTCGAAGAGACTTGCAAAGATAACCAATCATACATAAAAGAATTAAGAGAAGATTCAAATATTGTTCATAGATAATCTTGATCATAAACCCACAATTCATCGGATCACGACAAACACACCGCAAAAAGAGTTACATCGAATAGATCTCCAAGAAGATCGAGGAGAACTTTGTATTGAGATCCAAAGAGAGAGAAGAAGCCATCTAGCTAATAACTATGGACCCGAAGGTCTGTGGTAAACTACTCACACATCATCGGAGAGGCTATGGTGTTGATTTAGAATCCCTCCATGATTGATTCCCCCTCCGGCGGAGCGCCGGAAAAGGCCCCAAGATGGGATCTCATGGGTACAGAAGGTTGCGGCGGTGGAAATAGGGTTTCGTGGTGGTCCTCGATGGTTTCGGGGTACATGGGTATATATAGGAGGAAGAAGTAGATCGGGGGAGCTACGAGGGGCCCACGAGGGTGGGGGGCGTGCCCAGGGGGCAGGCACGCCTCCTTGCCTCATGGCCTCCTCGTTGATTTCTTGACGTCCACTCCAAATCCTTTGGATCACATTTGTCCCAAAAATCAAGCCCCCGAAGGTTTCATTCCGTTTGGTCTCCGTTTGATATTCCTTTTCTGCAAAACGCTGAAATAGGAAAAAAAACAGCAATTTGCACTGGGCCTTGGGTTAGTAGGTTAGTCCCAAAAATAATATAAAAGTGTATAAGAAAGCCCATTAAACATCCAAAACAGAATATATAATAGCATGGAGCAATAAAAAATTATAGATACGTTGGAGACGTATCAAGCATCCCCAAGCTTAGTTCCTGCTCGTCCTCGAGTAGGTAAATGATAAAAACAGAATTTTTGATGTGGAATGCTACCTAGCATATTCTTCAATGAAAATTTCTTTATTGTGGCATGAATGTTCAGATCCGAAAGATTCAAGATAAAAGTTTAATATTGACATAAAAATAATAATACTTCAAGCATACTAACTAAGCAATCATGTCTTCTCAAAATAACATGGCCAAAGAAAGTTCATCCCTACAAAATCATATAGTTTGGTTGAAAGGATCGAGAAGAGGTGTCTAAAAGGGGGGAGAGTGATTAGACACTAAGTGCCGAAAGTTGCAGTTTTTACCTCTTTAAGTTCAAGTGGAGTTTAGACACAAGTTTACCACTCACAATACATAATTCAAGCAAGCATGCAAAGAGTATATGAGCAACGGAAAGTAAAGCATGCAACTTGCAAGAATGTAAAGGGAAGGGTTTGGAGGATTCAAATGCAATAGGAGACACGGATGTTTTTGTCGTGGTTCCGATAGGTGGTGCTATCGTACATCCATGTTGATGGAGACTTCAACCCACGAAGGGTAACGGTTGCGCGAGTCCACGGAGGGCTCCACCCACGAAGGGTCCACGAAGAAGCAACCTTGTGTATCCCACCATGGCCGTCGCCCATGAAGGACTTGCCTCACTAGCGGTAGATCTTCACGAAGTAGGCGATCTCCTTGCCCTTACAAACTCCTTGGTTCAACTCCACAATCTTGTCAGAGGCTCCCAAGTGACACCTAGCCAATCTAGGAGACACCACTCTCCAAGAAGTAACAAATGGTGTGTTGATGATGAACTCCTCCGTGATTGATTCCCCCTCTGGCGGAGCGCCAAGGCCCCAAGATGGGATCTCACGGGTACAGAAGGTTGCGGCGGTGGAAATAGGGTTTCGTGGTGCTCCTTGATGGTTTCGGGTACACGGGTATATATAGGAGGAAGAAGTAGATCAGGGGAGCTGCGAGGGGCCTACGAGGGTGGGGGCGTGCCCAGGGGGGCAGGCACGCCTCCCTGCCTCATGGCCTCCTCGTTGATTTCTTGACGTCCACTCCAAGTCCTTTGGATCACGTTTGTTCCAAAAATCACGCCCCCAAAGGTTTCATTCCGTTTGGACTCTGTTTGATATTCCTTTTCTGCAAAACGCTGAAATAGGCAAAAAAACAGCAATTTGCACTGGGCCTTGGGTTAGTAGGTTAGTCCCAAAAATAATATAGAAGTTTATAATAAAGCTCATTAAACATCCAAAACAGAATATATAATAGCATGGAGCAATAAAAAATTATAGATACGTTGGAGACGTATCAAGCATCCCCAAGCTTAATTCCTGCTCGTCCTCGAGTAGGTAAATGATAAAAATAGAATTTTTGATGTGGAATGCTACCTAGCATATTCTTCAATGAAATTTTCTTTATTGTGGAATGAATGTTCAGATCCGAAAGACTCAAGATAAAAGTTTAATATTGACAAAAAAAAAATAATACTTCAAGCATACTAACTAAGCAATCATGTCTTCTCAAAATAACATGGCCAAAGAAAGTTCATCCCTACAAAATCATATAGTTTTGTTGAAAGGATCGAGAAGAGGTGTCTAAAAGGGGGGGGGGTGATTAGACACTAAGTGCCGAAAGTTGCAGTTTTTACCTCTTTAAGTTCAAGTGGAGTTTAGACACAAGTTTACCACTCACAATACATAATTCAAGAAAGCATGCAAAGAGTATATGAGCAGCGGAAAGTAAAGCATGCAACTTGCAAGAATGTAAAGGGAAGGGTTTGGAGGACTCAAACGCAATTGGAGACACGGATGTTTTTGTCATGGTTCCGATAGGTGGTGCTATCGTACATCCATTTTGATGGAGACTTCAACCCACGAAGGCTAACGGTTGCGCGAGTCCACGGAGGGCTCCACCCACGAAGCGTCCACGAAGAAGCAACCTTGTCTATCCCACCATGGCCGTCACCCATGAAGGACTTGCCTCACTAGCGGTAGATCTTCACGAAGTAGGCGATTTCCTTGACCTTACAAACTCCTTGGTTCAACTCCACAATCTTGTCGGGCTCCCAAGTGACACCTAGCCAATCTAGGAGACACCACTCTCCAAGAAGTTACAAATGGTGTGTTGATGATGAACTCCTTGCTCTTGTGCTTCAAATGATAGTCTCCCCAACACTCAACTCTCTCTCTCACATGATTTGGATTTGGTGGAAAGAAGATTTGAGTGGAAAGCAACTTGGGGAAGGATAGAGATCAAGATTCATATGGTAAGAATGGAATATCCTGGCCTCAACACAAGGGTAGGAAGTTCTCTCTCAGAAAATGTGTATTGGAAGTGTAGGTTCGTTCTGATGGCTCTCTCCACGAATGAAGAGTGGGTGGAGGGGTATATATAGCCTCCACAAAAAATCTAACCGTCAAACACAATTTACCAATCTCGGTGAGACCGAATTGAATAACTCGATCGGACCGATATAGCAAATCTAGTGACCGTTAGGCTTTTTGGTGGGACCGACATGCAACTCGGTAGGACCGATATGTTTAGGGTTAGGGCATAACGTAATCTCGGTGAGACCGATTACACAAACTCGGTTAGACCGATTTTGGTAATAAGCTAACCAGAGAGTTGGTCAGGCAAACTCGGTGAGACCGATTACACAAACTCAGTGGGACTGATTTTGGTAATAAGCTAACCAGAAAGTTTGCATTGTAATCTCGGTAGTACCGATTGCTCAAACTCGGTTGGACCGATTTTGGTAATGGACATACACAGAGAGATTACAATCCCATCTCGGTGAGACCGTGATCCCTATCGGTGAGACCGATTTTCCTAGGGTTTGTGGCAGTGTCTATGACATCTGAACTCGGTGGCGCCGGATAGAAAGAATCGGTGGGGCCGAGTTAGACTTTGGGTTTAGGACTTATGTGGGTGTGGGAAAGTAGTTGAGGGCTTTGGAGCATATCACTAAGCACTTTGAGTAACCAAGCCATTAAGCAACACCTCATCCCCTCATTATAGTATTGGCTTTTCCTATAGACTCAATGTGATCTTGGATCACTAAAATAGAAAATGTAGAGTCTTGATCTTGAAGCTTGAGCCAATCCTTTGGCCTTAGCATCTTGAAGGGGTTCCACATCCTCCAGTCCATGCCACTCCATTGTTGAACTTGTCTGAAACATACTAGATAAAATTGTTAGTCCAATAGGAGATATGTTGACATTAATTACCAAAACCACCCAGGGAGCACTTGTGCTTTCAATCTCCCCCTTTTTGGTAATTGATGACAACATACATCAAAGCTTTAGATAAAGGTATAAAGAAGAGCAAGTAAAGCTTTGGAAAGACATGTAACAAGCATAGGCTCCCCCTACATGTATGCAATCATGTGAATATGGAATATAGAAGCATGTGAGAGCATAACCATGACAGAGAAGGCAATGTGTTACATGTATCTTGGCTATATGCATAAGAGCAAATGATGTGAATATGGGAAATGTACCTTCATGCTCATGGGTCCTTCTTGCAAACAATATGTACATCAGCAAGAATTCCTCATAGACATGATTGTGATGCATATACTTACCTTGTGGTCTTGAGTTGGCCTAGGATGGAATGAACCTCGTAAACAAGGTTAGATAACACAGATACACCTACTAGCCAGAGCAAACAAAAGAAACCACAAGAGTACCAAGACTGGTATGACATGTAGAGAGTGAGTACTAAGTACCAAATTTAACATAGACATGTCCCCAAAGGTAAAGATGTGCAATGAATTTAAAGAATTTCTTTCCCTTAGATGTCTTGCTCCCCCTGAATCTAGCATGGAACACTGGGAGAAGATAGGGAACAGAAAATCAGAGCAAAAAGCAAAATCAGAGCTCAAGGAAACAAATGAACAGAGCTAATGCAAATAAGCACATATGAACATGTCTTTCCCCTCAAGAAGACATGTGGTATCTCTCCTCTTTGAACACCAAGCATCTGGGATCCTTGAAGATTACTCTTTCCTTGAGTATTCTCTCCCCCTAGAGATATCTTTCTCCCCCTGTTGAAGTGATAAGCTTTGATGTGATCTCTCTCTCCCCCTTTGACATCAATTTCCAAGAAGGGCCTTCTGGAATTTGTTATGGATGGGTTTGGTCCTTGAGTCACAGCACAAGGCACTGATAAAAATGTGATGCTTGTAGAGGACAAGATTTATTAAGTGGAGCTAGATCAAGAGTAGTGCAGAAATAAGTGGCAAAATGTTTTTCCTGTAGTGAGATCGGTGGCACCGAGTTGGATGCTTCGGTTGCACCGAATGGATTCGGTTAGTCCGAAAACAAGAAACCGGTGGAACTGAGTTCATCACAGAGAAAAACACTTGTCACCTTAGCTCACTGGACAAGTAAGATCTCACAAGGATTTGCAAGGAATTAACATAAAGATTTGCAATGAATTGGATGCAGGGAATGCAGACCACAAGAAAATAAAAGAAAAGAAGGAAATCTAGATGAAGTTTTTTTTTTGAAAGGGGAAACAAATATGCATGAGACGAATGCAAAAGGAAACACAAGAGAATTTCATCTAGAATTTGGCGGTGACAGTCACCTATGTTAGAGTATATTGACTTAGGAGTCAAGTGAGATCACTTGATCATAGGTCATACTCATCGTTTAAGCTCAAAATGGGGTTGCCATTTTTCGTTTAAGCATCTTGATGTATTCACATCTTGTCGAGTTGCTTTGACTCATGACTTGGAGTAAAGCTTCTCTAAGATGGAATATCATACCTTGGGTGATGGTGTTGATCGTGATCATGTAGTTGAACTTGTGTGGGTTGCTCAAGGTTGATGTAGCTCGTCAAGAGTTGGGAGAACCACTTGGAATTTGAGTTCATCTACCTACATGGATTAGTTATTGCAAGGAAGAGCACTTGTGTATCCAAAGTGACAATCATGAAACTCAACATAGATTTTGTCAAAGGATATGTTTGAACGGTTTCGTGCTTCCTTGTCTTCAACCACCATTGTGTAGAGACTTGGTGATGTAGAGATTGCTCAAGATAAGAGTGAGTTCCAATCTCATAGATTTAGATTCATCCAAGTACCTACAAGGGTTAGATAACATGCAAGATGCAAATATATCCAAGACATAAGATTATCATCATAAGAGAAATATCAAGGATTAGTCATAAGCTCAGGTCTTGCATGTATCCCATGGAGTTCCTACTCCAAGTTTGAAGCATCAATGATGTTCAATTCTCCTGTTAACCTGCAAAACACTTTCTCATCAAGTGGTTTAGTGAATATATCCGCTAATTGCTTGTCAGTGCGAACATGCTTAAGATTAATGTCACCCTTAGCAACATGATCTCGAATGAAATGATGACGAACTTCAATATGCTTAGTTCGAGAGTGTTGCACGGGATTCTGAGCAATCTTGATAGCACTTTCATTGTCACAAAGTAATGGAACATGTTTCACATATATCCCATAATATTTAAGAGTTTGGGTCATCCAAAGTAATTGAGCACAACATGAACCAGCGGCAATGTATTCCGCTTCGGCGGTGGATAAGGATACCGAGTTTTGTTTCTTGGAAGACCAAGACACAAGAGATCTACCAAGAAATTGACAAGTACCCGAAGTGGACTTTCTATCAACCTTGTCACCGGCATAGTCCGAGTCAGAGTAGCCAACAAGATCGAAAGAAGACCTCTTAGGATACCAAATGCCAAAATTTGGTGTATGGATTAAGTATCTCACTATCCTTTTGACAGCCTTAAGATGACATTCTTTAGGAGCAGCTTGATATCGTGCACACATGCACACACTTAGCATTATATCGGGATGAGAAGCACATAGATATAACAATGAACCAATCATAGAGCGATAAACTTTTTGATCAACCGGTTCACCATCTTTGGTAAAATCAAGATGTCCACTAGTAGGCATGGGTGTAGTCATACCTTTGCATTCTTGCATATTGAGCTTCTTGAATAAGTCCTTGGTGTACTTCGTTTGAGAGAAAAAGGTACCTTCCTTAGTTTGCTTGATTTGCAAACCAAGAAAGAATTTGAGTTCACTCATCATAGACATCTCAAACTTCTCCGACATTAGCTTCCCAAACTTTTCACTAAAATGAAGGTTAGTAGAACCAAATATAATATCATCGACATAAATTTGGCATACAAATAGTTCCCCATTAACCCTTTTTGTAAAAAGAGTAGAATCAATTTTACCAATTTCAAAGCCTTTTTCAATAAGGAACTTGGTCAAGCATTTATACCATGCTCTAGGAGCTTGTTTAAGACCATAAAGAGCTTTATGAAGTTTGTAGACATGATCAGGTTTCTTAGGACTGACAAAGCCGGGAGGTTGCTTAACATAAACTTCCTCCTCAATTTCACCATTTAGAAAAGCACTTTTAATGTCCATTTGGTAGAAGGTGATATCATGGTGATTAGCATAGGCAAGTAAGATGCGAATGGACTCAAGTCTAGCAACGGGGGCATAAGTCTCACCATAGTCCATACCTTCGACTTGTGTGTAGCCTTGGGCGACGAGACGTGCTTTGTTGCGAACCACTTGTCCATCTTCATCTTGCTTGTTGTGAAACACCCATTTGGTACCGATGATGCTGTGGTTGTTGTCGGGCTTCTCAACCAATGTCCACACTTGATTTCTCTCAAAGTTGTGTAGCTCTTCGTGCATAGCATTTATCCAATCCGGATCTTCCAATGCTTCTTCAACCTTCATAGGTTCAATGCTAGAGATGAATGAATAGTGTTCACAGAAGTTAGCTAAACGAGTTTTAGAGCGAGTGATTCTCCCGGTTTGGATATCATCGTAGATTTGCTCGACGGGATGATCTTTAGCAATTCTTGCTCGAACTCGTGAAAGCTTTTGCTTGGGTCTTGGTTTAACATCTTCTTCATCTTGTTCTTCTTCTTGGCCTTCTTCATTGTTGGCGTTGTCGTTCTCTTGTCGTGGTGGAGAAGGAGGTTGTTGACGTTCGTCTTGGTGCACTTCCTCGTTTTCTTCATCTTGGTGTGTCCCACTTGTGGATGCTTCCATATCAACTCTTGGTTCACCTTTCCTTGAGGTAGAAGCTTCCACTTGGACGGACGAGGTACTCTCCTTCACCTCCGCTGGACGAATCTTGCCAATAGAATAGTCTTGAATTGCTTCCGAGGGGTCTTTGTCTCCTACATCAATTGGCAATTTCTCTACTTGCGAGCCGTTAGATTCATAAAACTTCACATATACCATTTCTTCAACCTTTTGGGTGAAATTGTAGTAGACACGGTATGTGTGAGAGTTTGAGCCATAACCAAGTAAGAAACCTTCATGAGATTTAGGAGCAAATTTAGAACGACGATGCTTATCAAGAATGTACCACTTTGAGCCGAATACTCGAAAGTATCCAACTTGGGGTTTGTTACCGGTAAGAAGCTCGTATGCCGTCTTGCCGTGTAGCTTGTGAAGATACAAGCGATTTGTTGCATGACAAGCTGTCGCAACCGCTTCCGCCCAAAAGTGCTTCGGCGTTTTGTACTCATCAAGCATCGTTCTCGCCATTTCGATGAGCGTCCGGTTCTTCCTCTCAACAACTCCATTTTGTTGAGGTGTGTACGTAGCCGAGAACTCATGTGAAATCCCTTCTTCGTCAAGAAAGGTGTCCACATTTGCGTTCTTGAACTCTGTTCCGTTGTCGCTGCGAACCTTCTTGATCTTCACTTCAAATTGATTTTGGGCCTTCCTAGCAAAGTTTTTGAAGATCTTTTGAACCTGCGATTTATCATCGAGAAAGAACACCCACGTAAATCTTGAAAAATCATCAACTATAACTAGACCAAAAGAATTTCCACCGAGACTTTTGTAGGCGTTGGGACCAAAGAGGTCCATGTGAAGTAGCTCGAGTGGCCTCCTTGTGGTCATGATGTTCTTCACGGGATGCCTTCCTCCAACCTGTTTACCTGCTTGACAAGCGCTGCAAAGTCTATCCTTATCAAATATGACATCGTTAACTCCAAGGATATGATTTCCTTTAATAAGCTTGTCAAGGTTTCGCATACCAACATGACCTAGTCTTCTATGCCAGAACCATCCTTTAGAATATTTAGCAATAAAGCAAGTTCTAGGTTGAGCCTTTTTAGTGAAATCAACAATGTATAGATCACCTCTACGTACACCGGTAAAGACCATTTTATGATTATCTCTAGGAAACACTTGGCAATCTACTTTAGTAAATATGACATTGAAACCGAAATTAGCAAGTCTAGATACTGAAAGTAAGTTGTAGCCAAGAGATTCAACGAGCATGACATTTTGTATGGAGCTATCATGTGAGATGGCCACCTTACCAAGGCCAACCACCTTACCCTTTGAATTATCACCAAAAGTGACATATTTTCGAGGGCCGTCGTTTTCAGCAAGCTCACGGAACATGTCTTTATCTCCGGTCATATGATCAGTACATCCACTATCAAGAACCCATTCCTTTCCTCCAGCCATGTAGCCGCGAAGATTTGCCATAAGACCAAAGTGTCTCATTGCTTCGTCAAGATCATATTCACTATCATCATCCTCATCATAGTATCCATGTTCAACATCATATTGTGATTGATCAATTCCTAGAGAGGGTAGTTCATTAGATAAATGATCATTTCTATGATTGTCTTTATGGATTCTAATAGCTTCGGAAATAATATTGCTAATGATTCCAACATCTCCTATGGCACGCATGAGATTCGTAAGCTCAAATAGACAATCACCAAAGCTAGGATAACTAGAATTCATCTTGCTTAAGGCAATAGACTTATGGAGAATTTCATCTAAATTTTTCAAGGAATAATCTGGAAATCGTTCCTCAAGAAATTTCCATATAGTGTAGGCACAATCAAGAGTAGGCAAACTAGCAATCAAGTTTTTGGGCAATCCTCTTATGATAAGATTGATGGTTCTAAGACTGCGAATCATGTCAAGATCCTCTTCGGGTGTGGGATGCAAGGGATCAATATGAGGTGCACAAGGGCTACCAATGTACTTGTTCAAATGATATTGACTGAAAATCACAAGCATCTCATTTTTCCACTCATGAAAATATTCTCCATCAAGAATAGGCACTCTATGTCTAAGACTCCCTAAAGTAGACACATCCATCTTCCTCCAAAGGTGTTTAAACCAAGGCAATGGAGACCAAAGCTCTGATACCAATTGAAAGGATCGAGAAGAGGTGTCTAAGGCGGGGGGTGATTAGACACTAAGTGCCGAAAGTTGCAGTTTTACCTCTTTAAGTTCAAGTGGAGTTTAGGCACAAGTTTAACACTCACAATACATAATTCAAGCAAGCATGCAAAGAGTATATGAGCAGCAGAAAGTAAAGCATGCAACTTGCAAGAATGTAAAGGGAAGGGTTTGTAGGATTCAAACGCAATTGGTGACACGGATGTTTTTGTCGTGGTTCCGATAGGTGGTGCTATCGTACATCCACGTTGATGGAGACTTCAACCCAGGAAGGGTAACGGTTGCGCAAGTCCACGGAGGGCTCCACCCACGAAGGGTCCACGAAGAAGCAACCTTGTCTATCCCACCATGGCCGTCGCCCACGAAGGACTTGCCTCACTAGCGGTAGATCTTCACGAAGTAGGCGATCTCCTTGCCCTTACAAACTCCTTGGTTCAACTCCACAATCTTGTCGGAGGCTCCCAAGTAAGACGTAGCCAATCTAGGAGACACCACTTTCCAAGAAGTAACAAATGGTGTGTTGATGATGAACTCCTTGCTCTTGTGCTTCAAATGATAGTCTCCCCATCACTCAACTCTCTCTCACAGGATTTGGATTTGGTGGAAAGAAGATTTGAGTGGAAAGCAACGTGGGGAAGGCTAGAGATCAAGATTCATATGGTAGGAATGGAATACCTTTGCCTCAACACAAGGGTAGGAAGTTCTCTCTTAGAAAATGTGTATTGGAAGTGTAGGTTCGTTCTGATGGCTCTCTCCACAAATGAAGAGTGGGTGGAGGGGTATATATAGCCTCCACACAAAATCTAACCGTTACACACAATTTACCAATCTCGGTGAGACCGAATTGAGAAACTCGGTCGGACCGATTTAGCAAATCTAGTGACCGTTAGGATTTTCGGTGGGACCGACTTGCAACTCGGTAAGACCGATATGGTTAGGGTTAGGGCATAACGTAATCTCGGTGAGACCGATTACACAAACTCGGTGAGACCGATTTTGGTAATAAGCTAACCAGAGAGTTGGTCAGGCAAACTCGGTGAGACCGATTACAGAAACACGGTGGGACCGATTTGGTAATAAGCTAATCAGAAAGTTGCATTGTAATCTCGGTAGTACCGATTGCTCAAACTCGGTTGGACCAATTTTGGTAATGGGCATACACAGAGAGATTACAATCCCGTCTCGGTGAGACCGAGATCCCTACCGGTGAGACCGATTTGCCTAGGGTTTGTGGCAGTGGCTATGGCATCTGAACTCGGTGGCGCCGGATAGAAAGAATCGGTGGGGCCGAGTTAGACTTTGGGTTTAGGACTTATGTGGATGTGGGAAAGTAGTTGAGGGCTTTGGAGCATATCACTAAGCACTTTGAGCAAGCAAGCCATTAAGCAACACCTCATCCCCTCTTTATAGTATTGGCTTTTCCTATAGACTCAATGTGATCTTGGATCACTAAAATAGAAAATGTAGAGTCTTGATCTTGAAGCTTGAGCCAATCCTTTGTCCTTAGCATCTTGAAGGGGTTCCACCTCCTCCAGTCCATGCCACTCCATTTTTGAACTTGTTTGAAACATACTAAACAAACTTTTTTCTACTTTCACGCAATACATGAGCGTGAGCCATGGAAATAGCACTATGGGTGGAATAGAATATAATGATGGGGGTTGTGTGGAGAAGACAAAAAATGAGAAAGTCTCACATTGACACGGCTAATCAATGGGCTAGGGAGATGCCCATCAATTGATGTCAATGCAAGGAGTATGGATTGCCATGCAACGGATGCACTAGAGCTATAAATATTTGATAGCTAAACATTTTATTCTAAGTGTGTGTGCATCCAACTTGCTTGCTCACGAAGACCTAGGGCATTTGAGGAAGCCCATTGTTGGAATATACAAGCCAAGTTCTATAATGAAAAACTCTCACTAGTATATGAAAGTGACAAAACAAGAGACTCTCTATCATAAAGATCATGGTGCTACTTTGAAGCACAGGTGTGGAAAAAGGATAGTAGCATTGTCCCTTTTTATTTCTCTTATTTTTTCTCTTCTTCTTTTTTTTGGGCCTTTCTCTTTTTTAATTTGGCCTTTCTCTTTTTTGGGACAATGCTCTATTAATGATGATCATCACACTTCTTTTTATTTACAACTCGACGATTACAACTCGATACCAGAACAAAATATGACTCTATATGAATGCCTCCGGCGGTGTACCAGGATGGGCAATGAATCAAGAGTAACATGTATGAAATAATATGCATGGTGGCTTTGCCACAAATACGATGTCAACTACATGATCATGCAAGGCAATATGACAATCTTGAAGCGTGTCATAATAAACGGAACGGTGGAAAGTTGCATGGCAATATATCTCGGAATGGCTATGGAAATGCTATAATAGGTAGGTATGGTGGCTGTTTTGAGGAAGATATAAGGAGGTTTATGTGTGATAGAGCGTATCGTATCACGGGGTTTGGATGCACCGGCGAAGTTTGCACCAACTCTCAAGGTGAGAAAGGGAAATACATGGTACCGAAGAGGCTAGCAATGATGGAAGGTTGAGAGTGCGTATAATGCATGGACTCAACATTAGTCATAAAGAACTCACATACTTATTGCAAAAATCTACAAGTCATCAAAAACCAAGCACTACGCGCATGCTCCTAGGGGGATATATTGGTAGGAGAAGACCATCGCTCGTCCCCGACCGCCACTCATAAGGATGACAATTAAAGAACACCTCATGTTTCAAATTTGTTACACAACGTTTACCATACGTGCATAATACGGGACTTGCAAACTTCAACACAAGTATTTATCAAATTCACAACTACTCAACTAGCACAACTTTAATATCACTATCTCCATATCTCAAAACAATCATCAAGTATCAAACTTCTCTTAGTATTCAACGCACTAATGTGAAAGTTTTTATTATATCCATCTTGGATGCCTATCATATTAGGACTAATTTTATAGCCAGAGCAAATTAAAATGCTGTTCTAAAGGACTCTCAAAATAATATAAGTGAAGCATGAGAGATCAATAAAAATAAAACCACCACCGTGCTCTAAAAGATATAAGTGAAGTACTAGAGCAAAATTGTTTAGCTCAAAAGATATAAGTGAAGCATATAGAGTATTCCAATAAATTCTGAATAATGTGTGTCTCTCCAAAACGTTTGTACAGCAAGGATGATTGTGGTAAACTAAAAATCAAAGACTCAAATCATACAAGACGCTCCAAGCAAAACACATATCGTGTGGTGAATAAAAATATAGCTCCAAGGAAAGTTACCGATGGACGAAGACAAAAGAGGGGATGCCAAACGGAGTCCAGTTGACGTGCCAATTTTTTATGATTTTTTATGGACCAAAAGAAGCCCCCGGAGTAAAAGAGTTGGGCCAGAAGAGTCCCGGGCTGTCCACGAGCGTGGAGGGCGCGCCCACCCCCCTTGGGCGTGGGCCCCTCTCTTGTGGACTACTCAGAGACCCCCTGACCTGAGACCTACGCCAAAAATTCCTATAAATACATGAACCTCGAGAAAATAACCTCGATCGGAAGTTCCGCCGTCGCAAGCCTCTGTAGCCACGAGAAATAAATCTAGGCCCTCTCTGGAACCCTGCCGGAGGGGGCCATCATCACCGGAGGCCATGGAGGAGGATCCCGGAGGGACCATCATCGCCATGAAAGCCAAGGACCAGAGGAAGAACCTCTCCCCATCTAGGGGGGATGCCATGGAGAAGGAAGCACAAGGGGGAGAACCTCTCCTCCTCTCTCTCGGTGGCGCCGAAGTGCCATCGGGAGGGGAATCATTGCCTCGGTGATCTTGTTCATCAACATTACCATCATCATCACCATCCTCATCTCTTTTACGTGGTCCACTCTCCCGCACCCCGCTGTAATCCCTACTTGAACATTGTGCTTTATGCCACATATTATGATCCAATGATGTGTTGCCATCCTATGATGTTATGAGTAGATATCCTTTATCTTTGGGATAATTGATTATCTAGATTGGTATGCGTTGTATGTTTTATTTTGGTGCTGTCCTATTGTCCCCTTCGTGTCGCGGAAGCGTGAGGGATTCCCGCTGTAGGGTGTTGCAATACGTTCATGATTCGCTTATAGTGGGTTGCTTGAGTGATAGAAGTATTAACCCGAGAAAGGGGGTTGTGGCGTATGGGATAAAGGGGACTTGATGCTTTAATGCTATGGCTGGGTTTTACCTTAATGATCTTTAGTAGTTGCGGATGCTTGCTAGAGTTCCAATCATAAGTGCATATGAACCAAGAGGAGAAAGTATGTTAGCTTATGCCTCTCCCTCATATGAAATTGCAATGACGACTACCGGTCTTGTTAACAATTGCATAGGACAATTCCGCACACCGATCCATCATTATTCCACACTCGCTATTTATAATATTTAGTAATATATTCTAACTTTATGATAACAACACCTACTTTTATATTTTAGCTCTCGGATATCAGTCAAAGTTATCCTTATCATACCCACAACATAGTTTTATTTCTCGTTTCTAGTTGGAAGGAAACGTTTGGTGTACGTAGAGTCGTATCAGTGGCAAATAGGACTTGAGAAAATATTTATCTTACCTTTAGATCCTTGTGGGTTCGACACTCCATACTTCACTACAAAAAAAAGACACATCCGTGACATTTTGGGCCGAACGAATTTTTTTCTGTGATACATATGACACTTCTATGACGATAATTGTGACAAAACCCGGTATCATCATAGATGTGGTGGGCTCATACTTCTATGAAAAAACCATGACAGAAAATGGGCTTTTTGTCCTGGGCGGGCCGGAGACGCAGCTGCATGACATTCTTTGGGCCGTCCATGACGGAAAAAACCGTGGTAGAAGCGAAGGGGAGGAAAATTTCAGGGAGTTCCTGGTTACGGTGGGAGGTCGGGGCCGAAGCGATGCTGCTTTCTCAGACACGGCGAGGCGTTGGCTCTAATCAACCCGGCGAGGCGTTGGGCTCTAATCGAACCCGAAAGCGACAGACCGCAGTTACGCCTTATGCGAACCCGAGCGATCGATCGATGGCTATTAATCGAACTTCGATCGCGCGATTCGCCGCTTCGCTGCTGCTAATCAAGGTTGATCGATCGGATGAACAGTGAGCGCTGCGGGGGGTTTGGATGAACAGTGAGCGGTGGCGTTGCCTTTGGATGAACAGGACCCCGTGGTGTGGAGGGCTGGATGAACAGTAGACGGTGGGGTGGCCGTGGAGGGGTGGATGAACAGGACCCCGTGGTGTGGAGGGCTGGATGAACAGTAGACAGCGGGGTGGCCGTAGAGGGGTGGTTGAACAGGACCCCGTGGTGTGGAGGGCTGGATGAACAGTGAGCGGTGGAGGGGTGCCCGTGGAGGGTGGTTGAACAAGATGGCGGTGGAGTAGCGCGGTGGAGGCTGGATGAGCAGGAGCCCGTGGAGGCTGGAGGAGGTCAACGGTAGCCCGTGGAGGCTGGAGGAGGTCGACGGTGGAGATGAACAGTATCTCGTGGAGTCCGTTTTGCGATGGCACGCCACACCTCCCGATGAACAGGACCCCGTTTGACCGTAGGGAGGTCCGTTTAAATCCGTTTTCGCGATGCGCCACACCTCCCGATCAACAGGACCCCCGTTTCGACCGTAGGAGGTCTGTTTCCTTCGTTTTGCGGTACGCCACACCCCTCCCAATCAATAGGACCCCTTGTTTCGACCATAGGAGGTCCGTTTCCTCCATTTTGCGATACGCCATACCCCTCCCGATCAACAGGACCCCGTTCCGAACGTAGGAGGTCCGGTTCCTCCGTTGTACGGTATGCCAGGCCTCGTTTCCGTCGCCTATTCCATCCAAGTCGGTTGGCTCCCACGCGTTCCGTTGCCTCACGATGAACACGACGAATTCCGTTGCCTCCCGATGAACACGACGCATTCCGTTGCCTCCCCATGAATAGGACGCATTCCGTTGCCTCCCGATGAACACGACGCATTCCGTTGCCTCCCCATGAACACGACGACGACGTTGTTTCTCCATTCTGACCCAGCCATGTACATGAGCCCTGGCCTTACGTATGCACGAGTAGGCGTTCGAGACCCTGCCTGTATGTACGTACGTGGCCGTATTTTTTTCTTGCACCCTCGCTGCTGTACGGACGTGTACATGCTACGTGCGCGCCTCTACTACGACACGTGTGCGCCTCTACATCCACCAGTATATATGTACATACACATTCGCGACCAGAATGAGAACGCTACGTACGCTTCGACCAGGTGGGTCCGGACTGTCAGGCACTTCCTTGCGTGCGAAGATGTAGCTGGTGGGTCCCAGTAGTCAGGGGGGCAAACCGTTTTTTTTTCGGACGCACTTCCTTGCGTGCGAAGATGTAGCTGGTGGGTCCCAGCAATGTGGGGAAACGTTTTTCGCGAAATATGAGTCCGTTCGGTGGGTCCCAGCTGTCGGTGGAGGAATCATTATTTTCAGCGTAATAAGGAGGCACTTCCTTTCTGCGACGCGGACGGTATCGGCCTCTCCACGTCTGATCCACGTCGATGGAAGTCGTTGCGTGACCATGTTGACCACGCCGCCGAGAGCACCAGGGCGGTGGACGACGGCGAGGCCTAGGAAGGGACGACGGGAGCCGGGGAAGACGCGGCGATGGAAGCCAGCGGAGCAAGCACGAGTTCACTGGTTCGGCTGCGGTGTGAGGCTGCCGTCGCCGCAGGGCCTAGCCAGCGGTGGGAATAGTAGGGGGCAGTGAGGCCTCCGCGGCAGCACAGCCGGCCATGGGAGGCAGGAGCATGCGACACGACTGGCGCTGCTTTGGGCGGCTAGAGCAATAAGACCAGAGGTTGAAGAAGCACTACGGCCGTTTGTAGGACCTTGAAGTATGTCTAGAGGTGGGGTGATTAGACTACTTAGCCTTTTCCCAGTTTTAGAGTTTGGCAGATTTTAGCTATTTTAGGACAAGTCAAGCAATCATCACACAATTCAAGCAAGCATGCAAAGAGTGTATGAGCAGCGGAAATTAAAGCATGCAACTTGCAAGAAAGTAAAGGGAAGGGTTTGGAGGATTCAAACGCAATTGGAGACACGGATGTTTTGGCGTGGTTCCGATAGGTGGTGCTATCGTACCTCCACGTTGATGGAGACTTCAACCCACGAAGGGTAACGGTTGCGCAAGTCCACGGAGGGCTCCACCCACGAAGGGTCCACGAAGTAGCAACCTTGTCTATCCCACCATGGCCGTCGCCCACGAAGGACTTGCCTCACTAGCGGTAGATATTCACGAAATAGGCGATCTCCTTGCCCTTACAAACTCCTTTGTTCAACTCCACAATCTTGTCAGAGGCTCCCAAGTGACACCTAGCTAATCTAGGAGACACCACTCTCCAAGAAGTAACAAATGGTGTGTTGATGATGAACTCCTTGCTCTTGTGCTTCAAATGATAGTCTCCCCAACACTCAACTCTCTCTCATAGGATTTGAATCTGGTGGAAAGAAGATTTGAGTGGAAAGCAACTTGGGGAAGGCTAGAGATCAAGATTCATATGGTAGGAATGGAATATCTTGGCCTCAACACATGAGTAGGTGGTTCTCTCTCAGAAATGGTAAGTTGGAAGTGTAGGTTTAGTCTAATGGCTCTCTCCACGAATTAAGAGGAGGTGGAGGGGTATATATAGCCTCCACACAAAATCTAACCGTTACACACAATTTACCAATCTCGGTGGGACCGAATCAACAAACTCGGTCAGACCGATTTTAGTAAACCTAGTGACCGTTAGGGTTTTCGGTGGGACTGACTTGCATCTCGGTAGGACTGATACGATTAGGGTTAGGGCATAACGTAATCTCGGTGAGACCGATTACACAAACTCGGTGAGATCGATTTTGGTAATTAGCTAACCAGAGAGTTGGTCAGGTAAACTCGGTGGGACCGATTTGCTCGTTTCGTTGAGACCGAAATGTTACAAAAGGGAAACAGAGAGTTTACATTGCAATCTCGGTGGGACCGATCCGCTCTTTCGGTGAGACCGAAAAGTTACGAAAAGGAAACAGAGAGATTAGAATCCCATCTCGGTGAGACCGAGATCCCTATCGGTAGAACCGATTTGCCTAGGGTTTGTGGCAGTGGCTATGACATATGGAATCGGTGGCGCCGGATAGGAAGAATCGGTGAGACCGATTTTGGCTTTAGGTTTAGGTCATATGTGGATGTGAGAAAGTAGCTGAGGGTTTTGGAGCATATCACTAAGCACATGAAGCAAGAGGCTCATTAAGCAACACCTCATCCCTCCTTGATAGTATTGGCTTTTCCTATAGACTCAATGTGATCTTGAATCACTAAAATATAAAATGAAGAGTCTTGAGCTTTTGAGCTTGAGCCAATCCTTTATCAATAGCATTTTGAGGGATCCACTTTCATCATCCATGCCATGCCATTCATTGAGCTTTCTTGAAATGTTCATCTTGGAATAGCATTAGCTCAATGAGCTATATGTTGTTATGAATTACCAAAACCACCTAGGGATAGTTGCACTTTCAATCCCCCCCTTTTTGGTAATTGATGACAACATATAGATCAAAGCTTCGACAAATGATAATAAGATTGAAAAACATCGTCGCTTTGAGAAGTATGTGATAAGCAATAGCTCCCCCTAAATTTGTGCATAGTTTAAGATTTGCTTTGGACTGCAAATGCACAAGGAATTAGGCTCATGGGTTACTCTTCCATGTCACATACATCTTGGTGGAGAGCTCAAAATGATAAAGATTGAATACATGCACTCATCACCAAGCAAAGTGAATGATCACATAGGATAGATAAGATAATATCATCAAACATGCATAAGTGTAGCTTATGATCAAACACATGATCATCAATGTCTCACAAGAATAGCATAGTATCTCAAGCAATTAAAAGCAAACAAGTTTGAAACCACCAAATCAAGAGAGAACAAAAGCAACAACTCTCTCTCGAAGCCTATGATCTATACATTTTTCTCCCCCTTTGGCAACAAGTTACCAAAAAGTTCATAGAAAATGCATAGTGCTAGATTGAGTCTCAGGCTTGATCTTCAGGTGGCGGAGTCCGGATAGCGCCGAGGGGAAAGCTTGATTGAAGTAGATGGAGCTGGAGCTGGTGTAGGTCTTTGGAGCTGGTGGCACCGAGGCTGTAGCTGGTGCAGATGAAGTGGCTCTGGTGTCAGGAACTGGCACAGCAGATGACCTCTGGGCTCTAGGCACTCTGGCAAATGCATCAGTTGTTGTTTTTTCCCTTCGTCTCCTGTATGTCATCTTGTACTTGCTCCACAGCAGATTGAATCTCAGTTACTTTCACATCTAAGTCATAGAACTTCTGTTCCATGATTCTTTCCAAGCTCTCCTGATTTTGAGTGAGGGTGGCCAATTCCTTCTCAATCCTCAGTGTTGATGCTATTAAGTATCCAAGCTGCTCCTACTTGTTCTTCAAGAAATACTCAAATTCCTCCTCCTGAGTTGGCATCCTGGCAGCCTTCTCCTTCCTTGCCTTCTCCTTCTTCTCTTGTGCTTGAACTGATGATGGATCATTCTCATTCATGACAACCTCATTGTCCTCAAAGTCTGGATAAAAGTGTGCTGTGGAGTAGAACTGCATGATAAGTTCATTGTTCCAGTTGGTGAGCTTTTGCCCAACAAAGTCTGCAACTCCAACAACAACAAAACTAACTTGCACTCTAGGATAGTGCTCTACATTTTCTTTCATGTATGTCCAGTCGACCCACCTCATATCACACACTATGGGCTTCTTATCCAGCAGAATAGTCTCATAAAAGTCCTGCTGTTCCTTGGTGTGGAAGCTGTAGTCCACATCAGTTCTTCTTCTTGTGGCATATGGATCTGTCATCCTCCATATCCTCAACCCATTGTCTCTTCTGATCTTTATATCCTCAGCCACAGGATGGACACCATTGTGGTCTGGTATCTTTGGCTTGAGCTTCCTCAGAACTTCTCCTTCTTCTTCTTCTTCATCAGCAACCTCAGGCACTGGGGCCGTGTTCTTCTCAGTAGCTGGAATACTCGTGGTATTCCTGTTTGGTGCAGACTTGGCCTTGGGGGCAGCTTTGGGTGCTTGCTTGGGCTTAGATGTGGTAGCCCCTGATCTTATAGCATCACCCATAAGCTTGGGTGCCTTTGGTGCTGGTGCAGCTATCTCTTCTTGCTCTTCCATCATGGAAGGCTTCCCAATAACTCTGACTGTGGTCTTCTGGACCCTCTCTTTCCTTTTCTTCCCTTCAGCAGCAGCTGGCTCTTTGGGATCTGGCTTTTCAGGAATTTGAGTTGATGCTCTGACCTTTGGCATAGGTGTCCTCTTGGCAGGAACCTTCTTATTGAGTCCAGGCTTTGTGCTATGTGCTGAGCCATTGTCCTCTTTGAGCACTTCCTTCTTGGATGTTGCCTCATCCTCTTCTGCCCTATAATCCTCATCTTCAGAATCTGAGGTATTCTTCTTCCTTTGCCTGGTGGCAGCTTTAGGCAAGTTGCTTGGGGTGCTCCTGCTGCCTTCATCTGAAGAGCTGGAGGGACTAGTGCCCTCACTCATGTTCACCTACTCCTCTGACCTGTTCTGACTGTCACTCTGGTCTGACATGCTGACTGCTGACCCTACTTAGAGTTATAGATGAGGTAGAGTGGATGAGCATCACAAAATGCAGAGATTTTTGCAAAAGAATGACTCAAAAATTCAGTTTTAGTTTTCCACAGAAAGCATTTCGGATCAACCGATTTTCAAACTCGGTGATACCGAAGCAGTTTTGAAACCTAAACTGATGAACTCGGTTGGACCGAGTCACATTTCGGTGGCACCGAGACTGCTAGGGTTTCACAAAGTCCTAAAATCGGTCTCACCGATTAGCAATTCTCGGTCAGACCGAGTCTCACTAGTGCAATGGCATAAGCCAAATCGGTGGGACCGAGTTTTTCAACTCGGTGGGTCCGAGATGGTTTCGGCGGAAACCTAACCCTAAATTTTTGAATCAAAACTATTCTATGGATTGCATTGACTGGATAGGAGTGTTTCAATCGTGGCAAGAATCAATAAGAACACAATGTGCTGAGAAAAGGACGAGGAAAGAACTATGATCGAGTCCATACCCTAGTTCGGCGGAGACTCGCTACGGCGGCAACGGCGGGGTTGAATTCCGTTGACGGTGGCGGATACCAGCGACAGGAGGCGGCTGGAGACGAGGAGACGATCCGGAGACCTAGGAGGCAGATCGAGCTATTTAGCTGTCGAAGGGGTTCGGAGAAATTTCCAAAAAATTTCCCGTGACTATATATAGCCCGACCCTGTCGGTGTGACCGAGTGGAACAACTCGGTGGCACCGAGATGCAAAACTATGTACAGTTATTGCAACTCGGTGTGACCAAAGAGTTCAAATCGGTTACACCGAGATTGAAAACCTAGATCGACTAAGTGATCTCGGTAAGACCGAAATGGAGGAATCGGTCAGACCGAGAATCACAAAGAAGTTTTGGAAGTTTAAGTCTATGACGAATCGGGGACTCCGAAAGTGCTCCTCACATGAGTGGTTCGAATCGACTTGATCAAATTTTGTGATGTAGCATGAATAGAGTTTGAGACGAGAAAAGCATAGATAGCTAGAGAAGGTTCTTAGGCATTCTTGTCCATCCACTTGGCCAAAGAAAAATAAGCCAATCAATCAAAACAACAAGTGGATGTCCTCGAATGAGTAAAGTCTGCACAACCAACATGCTCACACAATAAGATGGCAAATAAAATATGTGACAAAGCATGCACAACCAATTCTAGCATCTATCAAACAATTGGTGATGACTAGGTCATCTATATATGAGTGTATTAACTTAGGAGTCAAATGATAGACATTTGACCATAGGTCATACCCATCGTTTAAGCTCAAGTGGGGTTACCACTTTTACATAAAGCATTTATGTGTTCACATCATTAGAGTTGCTTTGACTCAATTCTTAGAGTTAAGCTCCCCCTAGATGTGAGATCCCCACTAAGAGGGATGAACTAACCTTGGGTTTTGTCGATGATGACTTCATGTAGGTGTTGAAGATGTGGATGCTCAATGTTTATGTAGATCTTTTGGAGCAATCCTTTGGAGTGAGTTGCACTTTCAATACCTACATGGGTTAGTCCCACAAGGAACAAACAAGTATATCCATAGACATAGAGTGATGCACACACAAAATGATGTCCACGAAATCATTAGGTTACCTTGTCCCTTGCCCTATCAACATGAGGGTTTGTGACTCCTTGAACTAGTGCAAGATATGGAAGTTGATTGCACTTGTCCTTGCCATAATGGTATGAGTGAAATATATTGGCGGAGTCACCCTCAAGAACTCTCAAGTTCTTCTTCTTCTGGATCCACATCATCTTGATGGGAATCCTTGGAGTTGTAGTTGTACTTGATGAGGTAGAACTTGACGTAGTCTTGGGAATCCACTTGACCAAGACCTTAGGTGCTTCTTCATATGCATCAATCTCTTCTTGAAGCTTGTCCTTGCCCTTGTTCTTGTGGCCTTGTGGTGGAAGATCATCTTGTGCTTGTGTTCCCTTGAAGGAAGTAGGATCATACTTCTCTTGTTGAGGAACAAACTTCGTCCTGGGGTATTGATCTTCTTCCCACTCAACTCCATTGGCATTGAACTTTCGTTCAAAACCAACACCTTGATTCTTCCGGTGCCTTCCTTGCTTGCGTACAATTTCCTCAAATTGCTTACTCCCGGCAAGGCTCTTGTATACACCTTTCTCTATAATTCCCTTCAATAAGATATTTTCTTGCTCATGTGTAACTTGGCTAAGAAAATCATTAGTGGAATCAAGAGAACTACTAGAAGCAACAATATTGGATTTAGCATTGTTATTGTTACTACTAGAAGAAGAATCTTTCTTGATCTTGTTACTAGACTTGACTTGAGGCATGTAAGTAGATAAGAGTAAACGCTTGGCAATGTAAGAAGAACTTTTCTTACGGAGATCATCATTGATTGCTTTTAAGAACTCATGCTCTTGCTCAAGATTGAGCTTTTCAAAGCGTAACTTCTCATGAGCCCTTAAAAGTTCTCAATGATCTTCAAAGATAGTTTCATGAGCTAACTTGAGAGTGTTTAGTTCTTTAGTTAGACGCTCAATTTTATCCTTATCATTGTCATTCGTTTCAACTTGATTAGCATGATTAATTGCCGTTTCATCATAGTATTCATCACTAGAGTTGTCAACAAGTAAATCATCATCACCTAGCAAGTCATCTTCATCAATATCAAAATCAACATACTCGGGGTGTGTTACCTTAGGACTTTTGGCCATGAAGCATCTACCAATTCCTTCATTTGGTGATTCAAATATTTCGTAGGAGTTGGTTGACACAAGTGCTAGACCGGCAACACCTTCATCTTGAGTATATTCGGAGTCGGAGTGATAACTTCTCTCGTAGTGATGGTCGGAGTCGGAGCCGGATACCCATTCACCAACATGAGCTTGATGTCTTCGTTTTGTGTAGCTCTTTGATGACTTGCCCTTCCTTTCCGAATCCTTGCTTCTCCGTGAGGGTCTTCGTTCATAACGATCATCTCTAGTCCTTCTCTCTCTTGGTGGTGATTCTTCTCTTCTACTTCTTCTTTTTGGAGAGTCTTCTCTTCTTTTGTAGGGTGCTTACACTCATTGGAATAGTGTCCGGGTCTCCCACAATTGTAGCAATTGCGCTCTCGACTAGAAGATCTTTTGTCATTGTAAGACCTTGACTTGGAGCTTCTTTCTTTGCTTCTACTCTTGTACAATTTGTTGAAGTTCTTCACCATTAAGCTCAATTCTTCATTGAAGGTGTGTTTCTCACTTGATTATGTGGGGGCTTCAATTGAGGCTTTGTAAGCACCACTTGACTTGTTGTGAAGTTCCTCCTTATCCTTAAGTGACATCTCATGAGCAACAATTCTTCCAATGACTTCCGTTGGCTTGAGATCTTTGTAGTTTGGCATCATTTGAATCAATGTGCACACGGTATCATACTTTCCATCCAATGCTCTTAGGATCTTCTTGATGATGAATCTGTCGATCATCTCTTCACTACCTAAGCCGGCAATCTCATTTGTGATAAGTGCAAGCCTAGAGTACATTTCAAATTAATACACCTTCACCATCCTTCATTTTGAACTTGTCAAGCTGACTTTGGAGCACATACAACTTGGATTCCTTGACGGATTCGGTACCTTCATGCATATCAATCAAAGTATCCCAAATTTCCTTTGCATTCTCAAGACGGCTGATTTTGTTGAATTCTTCGGGGCACAATCCGTTGAAGATGATATCACAAGCTTCAGCGTTGTATTGCAGCATCTTCAATTCTTCCGCATTAGCTTCACGGTTCGGCTCTCTCCCATCAAAGAATTCACCTTGCAAGCTGAGGGAGTCCCGGATTAGGGGGTGTCCGGATAGCCGAACTATCACCGTTGGCCGGACTCCTGGACTATGAAAATACGAGATTGAAGACTTCGTCCCGTGTCCGGATGGGACTTTCCTTGGCGTGGAAGGCAAGCTTGGCGATACGGATAAGTAGATCTCCTACCATTGTAACCGACTCGGTGTAACCCTAACCTATCCGGTGTCTATATAAACCGGAGGGTTTTAGTCCGTAGGACAAACAACAATCATACCATAGGCTAGCTTCTAGGGTTTAGCCTCCTTGATCTCGTGGTAGATCTACTCTTGTACTACCCATATCATCAATATTAATCAAGCAGGAGTAGGGTATTACCTCCATCGAGAGGGCCCGAACCTGGGTAAAAACATCGTGTCCCTTGTCTCCTGTTACCATCCGCCTAGACGCACAGTTCGGGACCCCCTACCGAGATCCGCCGGTTTTGACACCGATATTGGTGCTTTCATTGAGAGTTCCTCCGGCCGTCGCCGTCGGTAGGATGCCTCATCCCGCCTTTAAAGGCGATACTATCACCAAAGGAGCCTTGGCAGCTGGTCGACTCTTCGCTAGGTGGTTTTCTTATGACCGCCAGCCCGCCACTGCTACCGACGATGACCTCTCGATTCATCGAAACCAATCTCCGTGTTAATTTGGAACTTGCCGAATAGTTAGATCCGATCGAGCTCTCCTCCGTAAACAAGCTCTTGGATCGCATCGCCGCCCTGGGAGTCGCCACAGACTACGACCGGATCGGGCCTAAAACCGATCCGAGAGAGATCAACTCTCCCCAGGCTACCCATCATGTTGCTGTGATAGAGGAGCAATGCGGCGATTCTTCTTCTATCTTAAGGACTAGCTACGTCCGGATTCCCGATCCCTCCATGCCGGATTCTCGCAGAGGGACGGATGTCGATCAAGCCCTGAACTTAAAGTCAGGCGGCGGGTTGGACTCATTGGATAACACTCAAAAATCCAAACTTCCAAGTTCGGAAACTTCTCGGCCCCTGAGTCCTAAATTGGACGGGGTTCCGGATCTAGTTCCACCCGCCCACCCAAACATTATCGATCTCTCTCGAATTCGCAAGAGCCCGCTGAAACAGTACATCATTACTGGGCCAGATTCTTCCTGGCTATGAACAGGATAGAGGACTGCCGAGAGGAGGACGCAATCCCAATTTTTTGTAATAATTGCACGGACAAGGGAATCCTAAACGCCATAAGTCGTCGCGAAATTACATGCTTTGCTGACTTGGTGACCATAGTACAAAAGTACTGTGCGATGGAGAGCGCCTGGAAAACCAAAAGTAAATTTTGGGATAATCCGGCCCCGAATACATCCCTAGTCCGAAATAAAAGGGTGCATCATTACCAAGCACCTGGGTTAAACACCAAAAAACCAAAACCCCCTAAAGGGTACGGAACCGTACTGGAGGGTTGGCTAAACGGACCCTACAAAATTCACAGTACAGAGGGCGCCACTCCAACTCATAGCCTTCGAGCATGTTGGATACTACGGCAGGTGGCCAAAAGTGACGAAGAGCTTCTAGCTTCAGAATCCCAGCCCAGCAACACCAGTAAGGTGTTAACAGTCTTCGAGACTTTCGCATCAAATAACATGCGAAAACGAACACTCCGCAACCTTGCCGAAGTCTACCAAGTAGCAACAATAAATCCATGGACTGACACGGCTATTACCTTTAATGCCAGTGACTAACCTAAATTCCGAACAGCCCGAGCACCAGCCGCATTGGTCCTCAGTCCGATAGTGGACGGCTTTCGCCTTACTAAGGTACTCATGGATGGTGGCAGCAGACTAAACCTCATCTATGAGGAAACCCTCCGAAAAATGGAAATAGACTGGAACCGCATTGAGCGAAGCAGCACAACCTTTAGAGGAATAATCCCTAGCCGGGAACCATGCTGCACAGGAAAAATCACACTGGACGTGGTGTTCGGCTCGCCAGACAATTACAGGTCCGAGGAGGTCACATTTCAAGTGGCCCCGTTCAACATCGGATATCATGCTTTATTAGGATGAGAGGCATTCACAATTTTTCAAGCTATACCCCATTATGTGTACATGAAGCTTAAAATGCCTGGACCTAAAGGAATCATCACTCTCGCTAGTGATCCGAATATAGCACTCCGCACCGAAAACAAGACAGCCGCACTAGCCCTCGAGGCACTATCCGAAGCCCTAGCGGCCGAGGAACTCACCGCGATGCGCTCCACGGTGAACAGGGACGAAGTGATACTTGATAAAAGATCCAAGTCCACCTCTTTTAAACCAGCGGATGAAATAGTCAAATTCCAAGTCCACCCAACGGACGCTGCAAAGACGGCCTCCATTGGGGCACAATTAAACCCTGATGTAGACGCCGCACTACGAGAATTTCTATGAGAAAACTGGGACATCTTTGCCTGGCACCCTTCAGACATGCCAGGAATCCCACGTCGGCTGGCCGAGCACAGCCTAAATATCCTAAAAGGATTCAAGCCAGTCAAACAGGCTCTTCGGCGCTTTTCCGAACCCAAGAGACAGGCCATGGGAGAGGAGCTAGCCAAACTTTTGGAAGCCGGATTCATTAGAGATAAAAAACATCCGGACTGGCTAGCAAACCTGGTGATGGTACCAAAGAAGGATAAATCCTGGCGCCTATGTGTTGATTTTAAAGACCTTAATAAGGCTTTCCCAAAGGATCCCTTCCCCCTCCCTCGAATTGATCAAATTATAGACGCTACAACAGGACACGACTCATTGTGCTTCCTCGACGCGTACTCCGGCTACCACCAAATCAAGATGGCGGAGCCAGACCAAGCTGCAACAGCATTCATCACTCCATACGGCCCGTTCTGCTTCAACACAATGCCCTTTGGGCTCAAAAACGCCAGCGCAACATATCGGCGCATGATTGAGACATGTCCGCAAACCAGATCGGCAAAACAGTGGAAGCATATGTAGATGACGTGGTCGTCAAAACCAAACATGTCGAAACTCTAGTAGACGACTTGAGGCTCACATTCGACAATCTTCAAAAATATGACATCAAGCTCAATCCGGAAAAATGCGTCTTCGGTGTTCCAGCCGGAAAGCTCCTGGGCTTTATTGTGTCCGGTAGAGGAATTGAAGCAAACCCAGGCAAGATCTGAGCTCTGTCACAATTGGATATTCCAAAAGATCTCAAACAAATACAAAAATTGACGGGATGCATAGCGGCTCTAAGCCGCTTTATTTCCCGTTTGGGAGAAAAGGCATTACCCCTTTACCGCCTCCTCCGCCGCACCGAACACTTCGAGTGGACGGATGCACATACGCCGGACTCGAAGAAATAAAGGCCATTTTGGCAACAAATCCAGTCTGGCCGCGCCAACGCTGGTGAACCAATGCTATTATATATCTCCGCAACACATCAAGTTGTCAGCGGTGCTCGTTGTCGAACGAGAGCGGACGGACACCGGTTCCCTCTTCAAAACCGGTTTACTATGTGTCCACTGTCCTAACTCCATGCAAGTCCGGTACCCACACTACCAAAAGATAGCATACGCGGTGTTCATGGCATCCCGGAAGCTGCGACACTACTTTCAAGAGTGTTCGATAACGGTAGCCTCCAAGTACCTCTTAACGTCATTATAAACAATCGCTGACGCCGACGGGCGGATTGCTAAACGGGCCATAGAGCTCCTTCCATTCGACATAACTTATAAGCCACGATGAGCTATTAAGTCGAAGGTTTTGGCCGACTTCATGGTCGAATGGTGAAGCCGAACTCCCTAAAGAGTAATGCGGCGCATACTCAATTGGATCATGCACTTTGACGGCTCCAAAATGTTGGCGGCACTGGGGCTGGCGCCGTCTGACGTCCCCAACCAGGACACAGTCCAATACGTCCTTGAGATAATGTATCTGAGACTCCAACAACGCAGCCGAATACGAGGCCCTTCTGCATGGCCTCCGGATGGCAGTCTCCATGGGCATTCAAAGCCTAGAGGTGCGCGGGGATTCGAACCTCGCAATATCTCAAATAAACGGAGACTTTGATGCCAAAGATCCAAAAATGGTAGCATACCGCAATGCGGGCCTAAAAATGTCAGTACGGTTCGAAGGGCTCGAATTTCATCATATAGCCCGGGATAACAACCAGGCGGCGGATATATTGGCACGCATCGGTGCAAAACGCGATGCCGTCCCACCCAATATCTTTTTCGAACGGCTGTTCAAGCCATCCGTACTATGGGAAGGGGAGTCCGGCAATAACAATCCGGACCCAACCGCACCGCCTGGCGCCGAACACTCTGACACAATCGGAGGCTCTGCCACCGAGATAACACCCTCCGCCCACGAAATAATGGAGCCATCACCCCGTGGACGGAACCATTCCTAGCCTACTTAACTAGGCAGGAACTCCCTGAACACCAAAATGAGGCTCGCTGCATAGTACGGCGATCTAAAGCCTATAAAGTCCATGAGGGAGAGCTTTATAAGAAAAGCACTACTGGAGTCCTTCAAAGGTGTATCTCCGAAGAGGAAGGGCGAAACCTCCTGGCTGAAATTCATGCCGGAGTGGGTGGGCACCATGCCGCAGCCCGGGCCTTTGTAGGCAAGGCCTTCCGTACAGGATTTTATTGACCGACGGCACAGGCGAATCTTGAGGACTTAGTCCAACGATGCGTTGGTTGCCAGCTTTTTGCTAACCAAAGCCATATGCCACCCACCGCCCTCAAAACTATATCAATCACCTGGCCGTTCGCGGTCTGGGGGCTTGACATGGTTGGACTTCTTAAGGGAGGAACCCACAAGCAAAAATACTTATTGGTCATGGTGGACAAATTCTCTAAATGGATAGAGGCCAAGCCTGTTAAAACGGCCGAATCCGGACCGGTGATAGACTTCATATCAGGGGTAGTGCACCGTTACGGTGTCCCCCACAGTATCATCACTGATAACGGCACCAACTTCACGGCCGATGAGGTCAAATTATGGTGCAAAAACATGGGCATCAAGCTCGATTACGCCTCGGTCTATCACCCTCAAACCAACGGCCAAGTCGAACGAGCAAACGGTCTAATCATGAGCGGCATTAAACCCAGACTAGTGCGGTCCCTCAAGGAATCTAACACGCCTTTGGGTTGAGGAGCTCGACTCCGTACTGGGGGCTGCGGACCACGCCGAATCGTACTACCGGATTCACACCATTCTTTATGGTGTATGCGGCGCAGGCAGTCTTGCCTGCGACATAATACATGACTCACCTCGCGTGCGCATGTATGAAGAAAGAGAAGCCGAGCTCGATCGGCAGGACAGGTTGGACGCATTGGAGGAGGAGCGTGGCGTGGCAAAAGCTTCGTTCCGCATTCTATCAACAGCGAGCTCGAAGATATCAAAGCGAGGAAATGCGGGCCAAGGCTTATAACGCGTTGGCAAACTAGTTCTCGCTTTCTTTGGACAAGAAAAGGACAAACTCAAGCCCAAATGGGAAGGTCCCTTCATCATCGACCAGGTCCTGACCGGCGGAGCATACCGTCTGCGAAACGCATCGGATAACCGACTCGAGCCGAACCCATGGAACGCAGCCCGTCTTCGAAGATTCTACGCCTAAGTGCCGGACTCCAAGTTCGTCTCCTTCCTCCGTCCACATTTTCTATTTTTGCTGTCTTTTATTTCTCTCCTTCCTCCTCCTTCTTCTGGAAGCCTCTCGAGGCTCGTTTGCGCTTTTCTCGCACATACTTGATGCGCTGTCCGCTCATTATACTCGGGGCTTCTTTAATGAAGCTTATTTGTACGGGCTTCATGCCCAACACATGCGTTAAACTTCCGCATGTACCTTTTATTCACCATTATATGCATCAATATGACTTAAGTTTTGGCCAAGCTGGGTTGCACGGCTCTGTGCTTACCCCTCGTTCCCGATTGTTCGGCTAGGTGGTAAAGGGAGCACCTCTGCGATTGTTACTGCCGGGTCAGCCGGATGTGTACCTCAGACTTGGTGAAGCCGAAAGCTAGCGTTCTTAAGGGAATATTCGGTCGGTGAACTGAAAGATGATTTTTAACTATTTACCCATCTGCCCCCAGATGATTTTCTGCTTTCGTAGCAGCCTTTACATGAACTTTAGGGCATGCATCCCAGCGAAAGGAACCCTTAACGGAACTATTCTCCCTGGAAGATGTTTCTTACTACCCATGTAATATAACATAACTAGTTGGGCACTTGGCTGATACAACAATAATGACCCCTACGCCTTCTCTCCATGCATACCTCGGTTCTTACATAACCACGAAGGTATTCGGACACACTCCGGACTATTGGGTCCTGAGGTCGAAGCGAAAAGGTCCGCTATGACAAACGATCTACAATCCGGCTAGAAGACATTTTTTCATGTCATATTTTTACATAGTCAACTCGACTCATTGTATTCCTCCTCAATGCCATCTAATAGGCTATCTAATTTACAATCTTGCTTGGGAATACTTGGCGGCCAATTCTACTTGGCCGTACACTAAGCTTTCTGAGGATCTCCATCCCATCAGGCCCCCACAGTCCGACCTCGGCCATGTGGTTTGCGTCGACCACCGTGTACCGCGTCTTTACCATGGCCCAGGCCTCCCTGGCGCCTTGACGGCAGGCCGATATCTTCCATAGACGGAAGCGCCGCCGTGCTCCTTGAAGCCGCTCGGCCAACTCCCCAATGCCTTCGGGCAAGGAGATAGATGGCCACAAGGCCTGGCCGATGCCTTTCATCACCTGCCGGACTCGTCCGTGCAGCTGACGCAATTCGGTAAGAAGATCACCCGAAGAACTGGGCATCTCCTCCTCAGGACGACCTGTGAGCAAACCTACATACATGTTTATGTTAGTCGCCTTCCTCGCCGAACTCTTTCAAAGTTCGCTCAAGCACTCTTGAAAATGCCGCGACGAAGCCCGATTCTCCTTCGGAGTCGGACAACCGGGCACGAACATCCTTTAGTTCCTCACCCAGCTTGGTGTTGGCATCTTGGAGGTTATTTTTCTCCTGCCGCACCCTCGTAAGCACGCCTCGCCCGGCCTTTAGCTGGCGCAAGAGCTGCTCCTTGTCCGGATCTAGTCCGCGCCATCTGCAATGTTTTTGTCGATTTACACACCCGCCGCACTTCATAAACTATTTATCTTTTGAAGGCGTATATTACGAGAGGGGTTCTCTGTGGCTCCCCATGGCGGCTAGTGCGGCCTCAAGTTGGGCCTTGCACTCTTCAAGCTCTGGGACAGTCGGGTATTCTTTTTGTAAGATCTGCATAACAAATGATCCTTAAATCAGTTATTCTAACTATTTTAAGTCTTGGGGCTCTTGGCATATATAATCTGTCAAATTTCCTTACCGTATGTCCTTTACATACTGCTCCGTGGCTCTGGCTAGACCATCTTGAGCGGCACGGAGGTGCGCATCTCCAATTGAAGGCATTCAAAGCCTCTTGGGAGAAACATGCATCACGAAGAACTGCGGGCGGCGCCTGTGATTCAAGGCGCTCTCCACCTCGGAGTTGGTGGCGGACAATCTGTCGGCATCCTGCAGCCGGAGGAGCATCCGGCGACGCCTCGTGTTCGCCTCCGCTTCGACCCGGCTATGGAGCCCGGCGGCGGAGGTTCGACATAACCTCTCCGGACTCGATCCGGCAAGCGCTTTTTCACGAAAAGAGCGTCAGCGTTAGTGTGCCTTCCAGGAATCAATCCTAGGAACATGGTGACACGCCATACCGTTGCGGCGGAGTTTCGATCCGGACCGCACTCCTTTTTAGCCTGCGGGGCCGTACTGTCCCTTGTTGGCCAGCCGCCACGGGCTCGGCTTCGTGCCTCGAAGGTACCCCCTGCGAAACGCCATTGGTATACGGTGATCAAGAAATAAGCACGGATGGGTCATTATCAGAATATTGGGACCTCGGTCTCAGTTACCTGTGAGGCTAGAAGTATTCCGGGTTAATCGGCCGTAATGGCAACCAAAGCATTGTCGATGCTAAGTTGGTGGAATACCCCGTCGATCAACTCCACCTTTATATCCGGATCCTCTTCGGAGGTCAGATCGAGGGACCGTTCTGGATACTCGGGTTGTGGGGGCGGGCTGTGTATCTTCTCCACAGTCCGGCACAGTTCCTCAAGTGAAAACCACGAAATGAGATATTTAACCATGGGAACATGGATCGGACAGGTCACAAAGATGTTTGCTTACCCAGCTCGAGGATTATTCAAGAAAACTCCTTCAGTGGATTGACGCGGAGGAAATCATCCTCCTCCCCTTTATACATGGCAGACAAGATCTTCACCAGTTCGGTGACCGATCCCGGCCCTTCGCGGCCATTGCGGGTGGCATCGTCCTCCCCGTTGAAATCCCACATGGGGTGGCCCCTATATTGGAGCGGCTGCACTCCCCTCATAATGCAGATTGCCATGTCTCCAATCATGGTCAATCCGGCATGAGCCAGTAACCTTATTCGACTCATCAAATAGAGGACATCCCGGTCATTTTCCCTCCGGGGGCTCCTAGGGCGCCAGCTTAGGCGCTTCTTTAGAGGAGCATTGCTGAACTCCGGAAGGCCGATCCGAACAGGATCCGGCAGCGGGACATCCTCCATGTAAAACCATTCCGAAGGCCAGTCTTCGGATGCCTTCTTTGGGGTTCCGGATAGGTATCCGGTCCCGGCGATGCGCCATAGCTCGGCTCCGCCCACTTGATATATTGACTCCTCATGAGAAAGGGGTACTAGGCAGAATATTCTCTTCCACGGCCCGAAATGAGCCTCGATGCCCAAGAACAGTTTGCAAAGGGCCACGAAGCCCGCGATGTGCAAGATGGAGGCATGAGTAAGGTGGTGCAACTGGAGGCCGTAGAACTACAAGAGCCCCCGGAGAAACGGATGGATTGGAAATCCGAGTCCTCTTACTAGATAAGAGATGAAGCATACCCGCTCTCCTTTAGAGGGATCGGGGACACTCTCCGCCTGCTTTCCGCCCTTGTAGGTGGCAAGTCCGGCTCGAACCGGAACCATGAAGGCCGGGGGAAGAAATCCCTTGGTTTGGAGTATAACAAGCTCGCTATGCGGGACTGAGCATCTCTCCCAATTTTCAGGCTGAGGGCTGGGAGCACGAGAGGAGGAGCCGCGTCGACTGTCCATGATGGAATGGGCTTTTGTCAGAGGCGCTCCGACGAAAGCTCGCGAAGGGGTGTTGGTGTGACTCAGATCTAGATCCTCGCCCCTTTTATAGGCAGCTCATTTGCGCAGCTAGGGGGGTAAGTGTAAAAATACCCTGGCTTTTCGCGTTCATTCAAACACGTGGAAGATGGCCATTATTGGGCGTAGAAGCCAAGGAGCGCAGCATTTATCAGAAGCCGGACACTATTCAACAAGTATATGGAATTTGGAGAAGAACCCGCCTCGCAATGCCGAAGACAATCAACGCGCCGGACTCATCGTCATTGAAGCCTGGTTCGGGAGCTCTTGAGGAGTCCGGATTAGGGGTGTCCGGATAGCCGAACTATCACCGTTGGCCGGACTCCTGAACTATGAAAATACGAGATTGAAGACTTCGTCCCGTGTCCGTATGGGACTTTCCTTGGCGTGGAAGGCAAGCTTGGCGATACGGATATGTAGATCTCCTACCATTGAAACCGACTTGGTGTAACCCTAACCTATCCGGTGTCTATATAAACCGGAGGGTTTTAGTCCGTAGGACGAACAACAATCATACCATAGGCTAGCTTCTAGGGTTTAGCCTCCTTGATCTCGTGGTAGATCTACTCTTGTACTACCCATATCATCAATATTAATCAGCAGGAGTAGGGTATTACCTCCATCGAGAGGGCCCGAACCTGGGTAAAAACATCGTGTCCCTTCTCTCCTGTTACCATCCGCCTAGACGCACAGTTCGGGACTCCCTACCCGAGATCCGCCGGTTTTGACACCGACACAAGCCAATACAAATAATTGCCCAAACGGCGGGGTTATGTCCGAGAATATGCATTTTCATCTTATGCTGCCAACTAGCAAAGTTAGTACCATCAAAGTAAGGACCTCTACGGTGATAATTTCTCTCGCTAGACGCCATACTCTCCTAGGTTGTGAAACCAAGGCTATGACCACCAAAAGCTATGGAAATCAAAGCAAATGGAGACCAAGGCTCTGATACCACTTGTAGGACCTTGAAGTATGTCTAGAGGGGGGGTGATTAGACTACTTGACCAATTAAAAACTTAGCCTTTTCCCAGTTTTAGAGTTTGGCAGATTTTAGCTATTTTAGGACAATTCAAGCAATCATCACACAATTCAAGCAAGCATGCAAAGAGTGTATGAGCAGCGGAAATTAAAGCATGCAACTTGCAAGAAAGTAAAGGGAAGGGTTTGGAGGATTCAAACGCAATTGGAGACACGGATGTTTTGGCGTGGTTCCGATGGGTGGTGCTATCGTACCTCCACGTTGATGGAGACTTCAACCCATGAAGGGTAGCAGTTCTTGTGAGTCCACGGAGGGCTCCACCCACGAAGGGTCCACGAAGTAGCAACCTTATCTATCCCACCATGGCCGTCGCCCACGAAGGACTTGCCTCACTAGCGGTAGATCTTCACGAAGTAGGCGATCTCCTTGCCATTACAAACTCCTTGGTTCAACTCCACAATCTTGTCGGAGGCTCCCAAGTGACACCTAGACAATCTAGGAGACACCACTCTCCAAGAAGTAACAAATGGTGTGTTGATGATGAACTCCTTGCTCTTGTGCTTCAAATGATAGTCTCCCCAACACTCAACTCTCTCTCATAGGATTTGAATCTGGTGGAAAGAAGATTTGAGTGGAAAGCAACTTGGGGAAGGCTAGAGATCAAGATTCATATGGTAGGAATGGAATATCTTGGCCTCAACACATGAGTAGGTGGTTCTCTCTCAGAAATGGTAAGTTGGAAGTGTAGGTTTAGTCGATGGCTCTCTCCACGAATGAAGAGGGAGGTGGAGGGGTATATATAGCCTCCACACAAAATCTAACCGTTACACACAATTTACCAATCTCGGTGGGACCCGAATCAACAAACTTCGGTTAGACTGATTTTAGTAAACCTAGTGACCGTTAGGGTTTTGATTGGGGACTGACTTGCATCTCGGTAGGACCGATACGGTTAGGGTTAGGGCATAACTTAATCTCGGTGAGACCAATTACACAAACTCGGTGAGACCGATTTTGGTAATTAGCTAACCAGAGAGTTGGTCAGGTAAACTCGGTGGGACCGATTTGCTCTTTTCGGTGAGACCGAAATGTTAAAAAAGGGAAACAGAGAGTTTACATTGCCATCTCGGTGGGACCGATCCGCTCTTTTGGTGAGACCGAAAAGTTACGAAAAGGAAACAAAGAGATTACAATCCCATCTCGGTGAGACCGAGATCCCTATCAGTAGAACCGATTTGCCTAGGGTTTGTGGCAGTGGCTATGACATATGGAATCGGCGGCGTTGGATAGGAAGAATCGATGAGACCGATTTTGGCTTTAGGTTTAGGTCATATGTGGATGTGAGAAAGTAGCTGAGGGTTTTGGAGCATATCACTAAGCACATGAAGCAAGAGGCTCATTAAGCAACACCTCATCCCTCCTTGATAGTATTGGCTTTTCCTATAGACTCAATGTGATCTTGAATCACTAAAATATAAAATGAAGAGTCTTGAGCTTTTGAGCTTGAGCCAATCCTTTGTCAATAGCACTTTGAGGGATCCACTTTCATCATCCATGCCATGCCATTCATTGAGCTTTCCTAAAATGTTCATCTTGGAATAGCATTAGCTCAATGAGCTATATGTTGTTATGAATTACCAAAACCACCTAGGGATAGTTGCACTTTCAATCTCCCCTTTTTGGTAATTGATGACAACATATAGATCAAAGCTTCGACAAATGATAATAAGATTGAAAAACATCGTCGCTTTGAGAAGTATGTGATAAGCAAGAGCTCCCCCTAAATTTGTGCGTAGTTTAAGATTTGCTTTGGACTGCAAATGCACAAGGAATTAGGCTCATGGGTTACTCTTCCATGTCACATACATCTTGGTGGAGCGCTCAAAATGATAAAGATTGAATACATGCACTCATCACCAAGCAAAGTGAATGATCACATAGGATAGATAAGATAATATCATCAAAACATGCATAAGTGTAGCTTATGATCTAACACATGATCATCAATGTCTCACAAGAATAGCATAGTATCTCAAGCAATTAAAAGCAAACAAGTTTGAAAACCACCAAATCAAGAGAGAACAAAAGCAACACTCTCTCTCTCTCAAAGCCTATGATCTATACATTTTTCTCCCCCTTTGGCAACAAGTTACCAAAAAGTTCATAGAAAATGCATAGTGCTAGATCGAGTCTCAGGCTTGATCTTCAGGTGGTGGAGTCCGGATAGCGCCGAGGACGAGAGCTTCAGTTGAAGTAGATGGAGTTGGAGCTGGTGTAGGTGCTGGAGCTGGTGGCACTGAGGTTGTAGCTGGTGCAGATGAAGTGGCTCTGGTGTCAGTCTTGTACAATGTGAGATGACCTCTGGGCTCTAGGCACTCTAGAAAATGCATCAGTTGTTGTTTTGCCCTTCCTCTCCTGCATGTCATCTTGTAGTTGCTCCACAGCAGATTGAATCTCAGTTACTTTCACAACTAATTCATAGAACTTCTGTTCCATGATTCTTTCCAAGATCTCCTGATTTTGAGTGAGGGTGGCCAATCCCTTCTCAATCCTCAGTGCTGATGCTATTAAGTATCCAAGCTGCTCCTGCTTGTTCTTCAAGAAATACTCAGATGCCTCCTCCTGAGTTGGCATCCTGGCAGCCTTCTCCTTCCTTGCCTTCTCCTTCTTCTCTTGTGCTTGAACTGACGATGGATCATTCTCATTCATGACAACCTCATTGTCCTCAAAGTATGGATAAAAGTGTGCTGTGGAGTAGAACTGCATGATAAGTTCATCATTCCAGTTGGTGAGCTTTTGCCCAACAAAGTCTGCAATTCCAACAACAACAAAACTGTCTTGCACTCTAGGATAGTGCTCTACATTTTCTTTCATGTAGGTCCAGTCGACCCACCTCATATCACACACTATGGGCTTCTTATCCAGCAGAATAGTCTCATAAAAGTCCTGCTGTTCCTTGGTGTGGAACCTGTAGTCCACAACAGTTCTTCTTCTTGTGGCATATGGATCTGTCATCCTCCACATCCTCAGCCCATTGTCTCTTCTGATCTTCATATCCTCAGCCACATGATGGGCATCATTGTGGTCTGGTATCCTTGGCTTGAGCTTCCTCAGAACTTGTCCTTCTTCATCTTCTTCATCAGCAACCTCGAGCCTTTGGGGCCTTGTTCTTCTCGATGCTGGAATACTCCTGGTATTCCTCTTTGGTGCAGAACTTGGCCTTGGGTGCAGCTTTGGGTGCTTCCTTGGGCTTAGATGTGGCAGCCCTCGATCTTATAGCATCACCCATAAGCTTGGGTGCCTTTGGTCTTGGTGCGACTATCTCTTCTTCCTCTTCCATCATGGAAGGCTTCCCAATAACTCGATTGTGGTCTTCTTGACCTGTCTTTCCTTTTCTTCCCTTCGGCGGTTGGCTCTTGAGGATCTGGCTTTTCAGAATTTGAGTTGATGCTCGACCTTTGGCATAGGTGTCCTCTTGGCAGGGAACCTTCTTATTGAGTCGAGGCTTTGTGCTATGTCTTTGAGCCATACTCCTTTGAGCACTGCCTTCTTGGATGTTGCCTCATCCTCTTACGCCCTATAATCCTCATCTTGAGAATCTGAGGTATTCTTCTTCCTTTGCTGGTGGCAGCTTTAGGCAAATTGCTTGGGGTGCTCTGTTGCCTTCATCTCAAGAGCTGGAGGGACTAGTGCCCTCACTCATGTTCACCTGCTCCTCGACACATTACATTGTCACTCTGATGCGACATCTTGGCTGCGACCACTGTGAAGAATTATAGATGAGGTAGAGTGGATGGGCATCACAAAATGTAGAGATTTTTTGCAAAAGAATGACTCAAAAATTCAGTTTTAGTTTTCCTCAGAAAGCATTTCGGATCAACCGATTTTCAAACTCGGTGATACCGAAGCAGTTTTGAAACCTAAACTGATGAACTCGGTTGGACCGAGTCACACTTTGGTGGCACCGAGACTGCTAGGGTTTCACAAAGTCCTAAAATCGTTCTCACCGATTAGCAATTCTTGGTCAGACCGAGTCTCACTAGTGCAATGGCATAAGCCAAATCGGTGGGACCGAGTTTTTCAACTCGGTGGGTCCGAGATGGTTTCGGCGGAAACCTAACCCTAAATTTTCGAATCAAAACTATTCTACGGATTGCATTGACTGGATAGGAGTGTTTCAATCGTGGCAAGAATCAATAAGAAAACAATGTGCTGAGAATCGGACGAGGAAAGCACTGTGATCGAGTCCATATCCTAGTTCGGCGGAGACTCGCTACGGCGGCAACGGTGGGGTTGAATTCCGTTGACGGCGGCGGAGACCAGCGACAGGAGGCGGCTGGCGACGAGGAGACGATCCAGAGACCACGGAGGCAGAGCGAGCTATTCTTGGCGAAGAGGTTTGGAGAAATTTCAAAATTTTGCCCGTGATTATATATAGCCCGACCTGTCGGTGTGACCGAAAGTGGAACAACTTCGGTGGCACCGAGATGCAAACTGTACAGTTATTGCAACTCAGTGTGACCGAAGAGTTCAAATCGGTTGCACCGAGATTCAAAACCTAGATCGACTAAGTGATCTCGGTAAGACCGAAACGGAGGAATCGGTCAGACCGAGAATCACAAAGAAGTTTTGGAAGTTTAAGTCTATGACTTAATCGGGATCATGAGTGCTCCTCACACAGAGTGGTTCGAATCGACTTGATCAAATTTTGTGATGTAGCATGAATAGAGTTTGAGACGAGAAAAGCATAGATAGCTAGAGAAGGTTCTTAGGCATTCTTTTCCATCCACTTGGCCAAAGAAAAATAAGCCAATCAATCAAAACAACAAGTGGATGTCCTCGAATGAGTAAAGTATGCAACCAACATACTCACACAATAAGATGGCAAATAAAATATGTGACAAAGCATGCACAACCAATTCTAGCATCTATCAAACAATTGGCGATGACTAGGTCATCTATATATGAGTGTATTGACTTAGGAGTCAAATGATAGACATTTGACCATAGGTCATACCCATCGTTTAAGCTCAAGTGGGGTTACCACTTCTACATAAAGCATTTATGTGTTCACATCATTAGAGTTGCTTTGACTCAATTCTTAGAGTTAATCTCCCCCTAGATGTGAGATCCCCCCTAAGAGGGATGAACTAACCTTGGGTTTTGTCGATGATGACTTCATGTAGGTGTTGAAGATGTGGATGCTCAATGTTGATGTAGATCTTTTTGAGCAATCCTTTGGAGTGAGTTGCACTTTCAATACCTACATGGGTTAGTCCCACAAGGAACAAACAAGTATATCCATAGACATAGAGTGATGCACACACAAAATGATGTCCATGAAATCATTAGGTTACCTTGTCCCTTGCCTTACCAACATGAGGGTTTGTGACTCCTTGAACTAGTGCAAGATATGGAAGTTGATTGCACTTGTCCATGCCATAATGATATGAGTGAAATATGTTGGCGAAGTCACCCTCAAGAACTCTCTAGTTCTTATTATTCTAGATCCACATCATCTTGATGGGAATCCTTGGAGTTGTAGTTGTACTTGATGAGGTAGAACTTGACGTAGTCTTGGGAATCCACTTGACCGATAACTTAGGTGCTTCTTCAAATGCATCAATCTCTTCTTGAAGCTTGTCCTTGCCCTTGTTCTTGTGGTCTTGTGGTGGAAGATCATCTTGTGCTTGTGTTCCCTTGAAGGAAGTAGGATCATACTTCTCTTGTTGAGGAACAAACTTCGTCTTGGGGTATTGATCTTCTTCCCACTCAACTCCATTGGCATTGAACTTTCGTTCAAAACCAACACCTTGATTCTTCCGGTGCCTTCCTTGCTTGCGTACAATTTCCTCGAATTGCTTACTCCCGGCAAGGCTCTTGTATACACCTTTCTCTATAATTCCCTTCAATAAGCTATTTTCTTGCTCAAGTGTAACTTGGCTAAGAGAATCATTAGTGGAATCAAGAGAACTACTAGAAGCAACAATATTGGATTTAGAATTGTTATTGTTACTACTAGAAGAAGAATCTTTCTTGATCTTGTTACTAGACTTGACTCGAGGCATGTAAGTAGATAAGAGTAAACGCTTGGCAATGTAAGAAGAACTTTTCTTACGGAGATCATCATTGACTGCTTTTAAGAACTCATGCTCTTGATCAAGATTGAGCTTTTCAAAGCGTAACTTCTCATGAGCCCTTAAAAGTTCTCGATGATCTTCAAAGATAGTTTCATGAGCTAACTTAAGAGTGTTTAGTTCTTTAGTTAGATGCTCAATTTTCTCCTTATCATTGTCATTCGTTTCAACTTGATTAGCATGATTAATTAACGTTTCATCATAGTATTCATCACTAGAGTTGTCAACAAGTAAATCATCATCACCTAGCAAGTCATCTTCATCACCTATCATAGTATTCATCACTAGAGTCTTGAGCTTTTGAGCTTGAGCCAATCCTTTGTCAATAGCATTTTGAGGGATCCACTTTCATCATCCATGCCATGCCATTCATTGAGCTTTCCTGAAATGTTCATCTTGGAATAGCATTAGCTCAATGAGCTATATGTTGTTATGAATTACCAAAACCACCTAGGGATAGTTGCACTTTTACCGTTAGTTGGACATCGTACGTTCACTGGAGCTGGAATCGTTCATATTGACTAAAGTTGACAAAGGCCCCCGTCCCAGTCAACTTAGTAGGCCCACAAGTCAACCTCCCACCATGGTGGGTCCCAGCTAGCAGGGGGAGTATTCATTTTTTTATGCGTAATAAGGAGGCACTTCCGGTGGGTCAGAGCTGACAGCGGGGGGAAAGTTCTTTCGCGAAATATGCTGGCCTGTCCGATGGGTCCCAGCACTCAGGGGGGAAACGTTTTTTCGTGAAATAAGGTGGCCCGTCCGGTGGGTCCCTGTTGTCAGGTGGAGGAATAAGTATTTTGTGCGTAATAAGGAGGCACTTCCTTGCGGCCGCCTGGACCCAGCTGTCAGCCTCTCCACGTACATTACTCTTCCGATGGAAGTCGGTCATTGACCACGCCGCACCGAGAGCACCAGGGCGGTGGTCTAGATGACGGCGAGGCCTAGGAAGGGGACGTCACAGAGCCGGGGAAGACGCAGCAGTGGAAGCCCGCGCGGAGAGGAGTACGAGGGTTCACTGGTTCGGCTGCAGTGTGAGGCTGCCGTCCCCGCAGAATAACAGGGGGTGTGGGTGAGTAGAGGGATGGCCTGGCCAGCGGTGGGAGTAGTACGGGGTGGTGAGGTCTCCGCAGCATCACAGCCGGCCACGGGAGGCAGGAGGACGCGACACGACCGGCGCTGCTTTGGGCGGCTGGAGCAAGAAGACCAGAGGTTGAAGAAGCACTACAGCCGTTGGATGGACATCGTACGATCACTGCAGCTAGAATCGTTTATACTTACTAAGTTGACAAAGCCCTTGGTACGCGTCAACTTAGTAGGCCCATAGCTCGGATTTGGCAGAGAACATATAGCCCATTTGCGATTTTTAAGAATGTACAACCCATTTTTTAATTCTAATGGAATGTACTACAACCCATTTACAGTTTGTTAAAAGTACAGCCCAACTTCTAGCTAGGACAATGATTAAGGTAAAACACAAAACTTTAATGAACTCATTATTTATTTATATTGGTGTTAAACCTACTGCATTCCAACTTATCTATGGTTCATAACCTCCAATACTAGCCATAGCTTCATCAAAATAAGAAAACAACACACGAAAAACAGAATCTGTCAAAAACAGAACAGTCTATAGTAATATGTATCAAACGCATACTTCTGGAACTCCAAAAATTCTAAAATAAATTTTTGGACGTGAGGTTTATCTATTAATCATCTGCAAAAAGAATCAACTAAATAGCACTCTCCAGTAAGAAGTTGAGCTAATCTCGTGAGCGCTAAAGTTCTGTTTTTTTACAGCAAGATAAAAAAGACTTCACCCAAGTCTTCCCAAAGGGTCTACTTGGCACAAACTCTAGTTAAAACATAAAAACACATCTAACCAGAGGCTAGATCAAATATTTATTACTAAACAGAACCAAAAAGCAAGAAACAAAAATAAAATTGGGTTGCCTCTGATACGTATCCAACGTATCTACAATTTATGAAGTATTCATGCTATTATATTATCCATCTTAGATGTTTTATATGCATTTATGTGATATTTTATATGATTTTTGGGACTAACCAATTAACCTAGAGCCCAGTGCCAGTTTCTGTTTTTCCTTGTTTTTGAGTATCGCAGAAAAGGAATACCAAATGGAGTCCAATTGACGTGCCAATTTTTGATGATTTTTTATGGACCAAAAGAAGCCCCCGGAGTAAAAGAGTTGGGTCAGAAGAGTCCCGGGCTGTCCACGAGGGTGGGGGCGTGCCCACCCCCCTTGGGCGTGGACCCCTCTCTCGTGGACGACTCGGAGACCCCCCTGACGTGAGACCTACGCCAAAAATTCCTATAAATACAGAAACCTCCAGAAAATAACCTAGATCAGAAGTTCCGCCGCCGCAAGCCTATGTAGCCACGAGAAATAAATCTAGGCCCTCTCGGCACCGGAGGGGGGGCCATCATCACCGGAGGCCATGGAGGAGGATCCCGGAGGGACCATCATCGCCATGAAGGCCAAGGACCAGAGGAAGAACCTGTCCCCATCTAGGGGGGATGCCATGGAGAAGGAAGCACAAGGGTGAGAACATCTCCTCCTCTCTCTCGGTGGCGCCGGAGTGCCATCGGGAGGGGAATCATTGCCTCGGTGATCTTGTTCATCAACATTACCATCATCATCACCATCCTCATCTCTTTTAGGCGGTCCACTCTCCCGCACCCCGCTGTAATCCCTAATTGAACATTGTGCTTTATGCCACATATTATGATCCAATGGTGTGTTTCCATCCTATGACGTTATGAGTAGATATCCTTTATCTTTGGGATGATTGATGATCTAGATTGGTACGAGTTGTATGTTTTATTTTGGTGCTGTCCTATTGTGCCCTTCGTGTCGCGCAAGCGTGAGGGATTCCCGCTGTAGGGTGTTGCAATACGTTCATGATTCGCTTATAGTGGGTTGCTTGAGTGATAGAAGTATTAACCCGAGTAATGGGGTTGTGGCGTATGGGATAAAGGGGACTTGATGCTTTAATGCTATGGTTGGGTTTTACCTTAATGATCTTTAGTAGTTGTGGATGCTTGCTAGAGTTACAATAATAGGTGCATATGATCCAAGAGGAGAAAGTATGTTAGCTTATGCCTCTCCCTCATATGAAATTGCAATGAAGACTACCGGTCTTGTTAACGATTGCCTAGGACAATTCCGCACACCGATCCATCATTATTCCACACTCGCTATTTATAATATTTAGTAATATATTCTAACTTTATGATAACAACACCTACTTTTATATTTTAGCTCTCCGATATCATGCAAAGTTATCCTCTTCATACCCACAACATAGTTTTATTTCTCGTTTCTAGTTGGAAGAAAACGTTCGGTGTACGTAGAGTCGTATCAGTGGCAGATAGGACTTGAGAGAATATTGATCTTACCTTTAGCTCCTTGTGGGTTCGACACTCCATACTTCACTACAAAAAAAGGCACATCTGTGACATTTTGGGCCGAACGAATTTTTTTTCTGTCATACATATGACACTTCTATGATGATAATTGAGACAAAACCCGGTATCATCATAGATGTGGTGGGCTCGTACTTCTATGACAAAAAATCATGACAGAAAATGGGCTCTTCATCCTGGGCGGCCCGGAGACGCAGTTGCATGACATTCTTTGGGCCGTCGATGACGGAAAAACCATGGTAGAAGCGAGCGGGAGGAAAATTTCGGGGAGTTCCCAGTTATGGTGGGAGGTCGGGGGCCGAGCGATGCGCATTTCTCTTGTAGACGTGCGAGGCGTTGGCTCTAACTGAACCCGAGCGAGGCGTTGGGCTCTAACTGAACCCGAGCGATTGCACTGCAGGCTACGCATTACTGAAGCCAATCGAGCGATTCCTTCGCTACTGCTGCTAACTGAAGCCGATCGATTGGTTGAATAGTGAGCGCAGCGGGGGGTTGGATGAACAGTGAGCGGTGGCGTTGCCTCTGGATGAACAGGACCCCGTGGTGTGGAGGGCTGGATGAACAGTAGACGGTGGGGTGGCCGTGGAGGGGTGGATGAACAGGACCCCGTGGTGTGGAGGGCTGGATGAACAGTAGATTGTGGGGTGGCCGTGGAGGGGTGGTTGAACAGGACCCCGTGGTGTGGAGGGCTGGATGAACAGTAGATGGTGGGGTGGCCGTGGAGGGGTGGTTGAACAGGACCCCGTGGTGTGGAGGGCTGGATGAACAGTAGATGGTGGAGGGGTGGTTGAACAGTAGCTGGTGGAGTAGCACGCGGTGGAGGTTGGATGAACAGGAGCCCATGGAGGCTGGAGGAGGTCAACGGTAGCCCGTGGAGGCTGGAGGAGGTCGACAGTGGAGATGAACAATATCCCGTGGAGTCCTGTTTTGCGGTATGCCACACCCCTACCGATGAACAGGACCCCGTTTAGACCGTAGGAGGTCCGTTTCATCCGCTTTGCGGTACGCCACACCCCTCCCGGTCAATAGGACCCCCGTTTCGACCGTAGGAGGTCCATTTCCTCCGTTTTGTGGAACGCCACACCGCTCCCGATCAACAGGACCCCCCGTTTCGACCGTAGGAGGTCCGTTTCCTCCGTTTTGCAGTATGCCACACCCCACCCGATCAACAAGACCCCGTTCCGAACGTAGGAGGTTCGTTTCCTCCGTTGTGCGGTACGCCAGACCTCGTTTCCATCGACTGTTCTGTCCAAGCCAGTTGTCTCCCACGCGTTCCGTTGCCTCCCAATGAACACGACGAATTTCGTTGCCTCCCGATGAACACGACGCATTCCGTTGCCTCCCCATGAACACGATGCATTCCGTTGCCTCCCGATGAACACGACGCATTCCGTTGCCTCCCCATGAACACGATGACGACGCTCTTTCTCCGTTCTGACCCAGCCATGTACACGAGCCCTGGCCTTACGTATGCGCGAGTAGGCGTTCGAGACCCTGCCTGTATGTACGTACGTGGCCGTATTTTCTTTCTTGCACCCTCGCCACTGTACGGACGTGTACATGCTACATGCGCGCCTCTACTACGACATGTGCGCGCCTCTACTACGACATGCGCACGCCTCTACTACGACATGTGCGCGCCTCTAAATCCACCAGTATATATGTATGTACACGTTCGCGACCAGAATGACAATGCTACATACGCTTCGATCAGGTGGGTCCCGACTGTCAGGCACTTCCTTGCGTGCGAAGATGTAGCTGGTGGGTCCAAGCAGTCAGGGGGGCAAATCGTTTTTTTTGCCCAGACGCACTTCCTTGCGTGCGAAGATGTAGCTGGTAGGTCCCGGTCGTGGGAAACATTTTTTCACGAAATATGAGCCGTCCGGTGGGTCCCAGCTGTCGTGGAGGAATCATTATTTTCAGCGTAATAAGGAGGCGGTTCCTTGCTGCGGCGCGGACCCAACTGTCGACCTCTCCACGTCTGATCCACGTCCGATGGAAGTCGTTCCTTGACCAGGTTGACCACGCCAGCCGAGAGCACCAGGCGGTGGACGACGGCGAGGCCTAGGACGGGACGATGGGGAGCAGGGGAAGACGCGGCGATGGATGCCAGCGAGCGGGCACGAGAGTTCACTAGTTTGGCTGTGGTGTGAGGCTGCCGTCGCCGCAGGGCCTGGCCAGCGGTGGGAATAGTAGGGGGCGATGAGGCCTCCGCGGCAAAGACACCCGCCACGGGAGGCAGGGAGCATGCGTACGACCAGCTTTGGGCGGCTAGAGCAAGAAGACCAGAGGTTGGAGAAGCACTACGGCTGTTGGGTGGACATTGTACGGTCACTGGAGCTAGAATCGTTCATATTGACTAAAGTCGACAAAGGCGCCCGTCCCAGTCAACTTAGTAGGCCCACAAGTCAGCCTCCCACCATGGTGGGTCCCAGCTAGCAGGGGGAGTATTCATTTTTTTGTGCGTAATAAGGAGGCACTTCCGGTGGGTCCGAGCTGACAGCGGGGGGAACATTTTTTTGACGAAATACGCTGGCCTGTCCGATGGGTCCCAGCAGTCAGGGTGGAAACATTTTTTTCGTGAAATAAGGTGGCCCGTACGGTGGGTCCCCGCTGTCGGGTGGAGGAATAATTATTTTGAGCGTAATAAGGAGGCACTTCCTTGCGACCGCCTGGACCCAGCTGTCAGCCTCTCCACGTACAGTACTCTTCCGATGAAAATCGGTCGTTGACCACGTTGACCACGTCGCGCCGAGAGTACTAGGGCGGTGGTCTGGAGGACGGCGAGGCCTGGGAAGGGGACGTCCCGGAGCCGGGGAAGACACAGTAGTAGAAGCCCGCGCGGAGAGGAGTACGAGGGTTCACTGGTTTGGCTGCGGTGTGAAGCTTCCGTCGCTGCAGAATAACAGGGGGTGTGGGTGAGTAGAGGGATGGCCTGGACAGCGGTGGGAGTAGTACGGGGCGGTGAGGCCTCCGCGGCATCACAGCCGGCCACGGGAGGCAGGAGCACGCGACACGACCGACGCTGCTTTGGGCGGCTGGAGCAAGAAGACCAGAGGTTGAAGAAGCACTACGGCCGTTGGATGGACATCGTACGATCACTGCAGCTAGAATCGTTTATATTTACTAAGTTGACAAAGCCCTTGGTGCGCGTCAACTTAGTAGGCCCACAGCTCGGATTTGGCAGAGAACATATAGCCAATTTGCGATTTGTAATAATGTAGAACCCATTTTTTTATTCTAATGGAATTTACTACAGCCCATTTACAATTTGTTAAAAGAACAGCCCAACTTCTAGCTAGGACAACGATTAATAATTTCAAACAACCGCTCAAAACAGAATTCAAAAAAAAATCCCACATTTTGATGGGATCCGAAATATTTTTATCCGAAATTTCTAGTCAGGTTAAATAAAAGTTCGAAATAAAGTTGTATTACGTTAAAATCCACCGAAATATTGCGTGCGCAACAAGTAATGAAATTAAAATTTCCAAATTCCAAAAATAATATATTTTTCAAACTAATTACGTGTTTGGTGCATAGTAATTGCCCAGTTATTATAATTACATATTTCTTAAAGTTCATTTTCTTGTTAAGCCTAATGCATACCTTCTAGGAAACTTTGCAGCTCAGCACGGCGGATAAAAAGTTGACCCGGATATTGTGTACAACTGTCGGTCCAGTTGCATTGCTGATGTTGAAAAAAAAGGCTTGTGTAGTACAGTACAACCTAACATGGTTACTCAGCCCACATTCAGCGACGCCGGAAAGGGCCAAACAAGGCTTCTGTACAACTTTTTGAAGTCACTAAGCTCAGTTAATAACTTAAGAAAGAAGTTAGATTACAGTCGACCTAATTAAAAGCTGTCACGAGCAAATAAATAATTCAACGGGTCCCACTTGTGCGTGTGCGCGCGCACGCACGCGCATGTGTGTGTGTGAGAGAGAGAGAGAGAGGGAGAGAGAGAGAGAGACCCATCGGTTGATGCTCGTAAATACATCTTTCAGCCATATGCATTGTTGATGCTCAGTAAAAACTTATATAGTTGACACAATCATATAGAACATCATAGCACACTGAACTTGCATACAAATATTTCACGCAGGCGACACAATCAGGATGGAAGCAGTGGATCGCTACGGTAAGGGCTATGTTGAAACCAACGAAGTCGTACATAATGGTTCATCGTATTTATAAATGACGGGGAAATATCTTGAATGTTGTGCAAAGAAAACAGACAGACAACACAATAAGTTCTACTAGCACATTAAGTTGACGTACAACCCTTTCTAAAAAAAGTTCAGGTACAAAATTAGAACAGGTCACAATCAAATGTGCTGGCACAACATTGCTTCAGATCCATAGCTCGGATTTAACTAGTACTATCTGACAAGATTCAGTTGTTACCTCAAATTAGAGCATATCCAGGCAGCCAGCCCTGCCTCTTCTCCCAAAGAAGCAGTGGCCTCCGCCGCGCGATGGAGTAGGCCCTGTGCCATCCATCGTTCCGAGCAACACAGGGAATGTCTGACGTTGACTCCTATAATGGATTGACTACTTCTTCGACATGCACGAACACTCGATATAGGTACATCCCTAACGTGGTTCGCGGCGGCCTTGGTGGCGACGAATAGTACAACCCCGGTTCCTGCACCGGTATATCAACACCAATCACCTTCGGTATGGTGGACGGCTTCTTCATCCATGCCATAATCGTCAGAGCCCAGCTGTCTGGAGGAACAAACATACTTACGAGATCACCTCCAAGGTCGTTGATAAACTCGTTCATGGACTCACTGTTCCAATCACATCGAGGCATGCCGTGGAAGGTAAGCTTTGTTAAAAACTCAAGCTCAGAGGGCACCGAACCCCATCCTGGGTGCCACCGATCAAAGCTCACCAGCGCGCCATCGCAGAACAAATGCCGGGAAGATTCGAACACATGACTGCAGTCGAAAGTTGTTCGGAACCTGACGAAGAAATCAGCCGGTGGAGGACAGACTTCGACGAGCAAGTCACTTATTTAGATGTCGTGCGCAATGCCAAGAGCTTTGACAAGGTCGTCCGGCGAGATGGGAGGCCGATCGCCATAGATGGTTACCATCAGCACTTTGACGGCAAACTGGTCGTCAACCGCCGACATGCCACTGTTGAGCGACAGCACGCAGCGACCGTAGGTAGGACGGACCTTAGGATCTCCGGCTCGGAGATCCGTGTTGACCGGCGACATGATAGTGCGCTTGAGTACAGGGAGTATAGGAGGGGGATTTTGGGGAACTGGAGTAGGAATCGAGATTCCAGAGGTGGGGGAGGGGCGGGAGACTGGGGATGAAAAGGTAGCAAGAATTTCGAGCACACGCCAATATGCTCTCGGCGCGCAAGACCACATGTCGGCCTAAGAGTCCTTATTCTTTCTTTTTTGGAGAGCCTGGCCTTTTTTTTCAGGATCTTTTGAGAGCCCGGCCTGAGAGTCATAATTGACCTGTTTGGCATTGTGTTACTACTCGGCCCATATTCAACGACACTTCACTGGCCCAAACAAGTGTACATCATCGAAAAGACAGTGAGCTCAAATTATATAACTTGAAAAAAGGAGATATACTCTGAACATTGGAGAATGGTGATGCCCTCATTTAGCCCACTAGTAGTTCGAGACAATAAACAGTTCGAAACAACAATATATACAACATTCAAACACTGACTAGTGACTACTACTGACATAAACAGCAAGACATGATAGTTCATAAGAAGTCTTGCTACACCACCAAAACGCACCCATCTGGAGCGCTCAGACTCTCGTGATCCAGACGAGAATGACATTCTAAACATAAGAAACTATTACATAGAAAGAGTGACATAGACGAGGATGAGCAAATGACAAGGAATATGCATAACAAAAGAAAGAACTACCCATCCAGAACTAGCAGCAAAGACAACAAAGTCATTCGAAGAGATGATCCAACACCATCATAATTTGCAGCCCCGCTTCAGCGACCAATGATCCGGAGACACCAAGATTCCACCCTTTCGATGCAACAGCCCAATTACCTATCAACCTGAAGGCTTGAACCACATCACTGCCTGTCGTAATTGAGACATCCAAGGATCAAAGTTAATCCGGATGCCTCTGTCATTCGCACCTTCTTTTGGCTGCAGGCTGTATCGTTGACAATCAGGGGAGTTTACTCCCGAACTCCTTGGGCTCGCCGTGTAGACACGATTTTCCGTAGCAAAGCGAGCCTCTACGCCATCAAGGTCCTTGCCAACGGTGATCTCCTCGTTAATCGGATAATTGAGTCCGAGAAACAGAGAGTGTGAACCAAGGCTGTTTACCCGCCTCAACTAAAAATCCTAAAGGCCCCAACAAGCTGGTATCCTGCTCATAGACGTAACAGCCACTGTCCGGATACTCACGTATTACACGGTGCTTGTATACAGTGGGGTTTTTGCAATATAACTTTTCCGGCTCATGTGTCCGAATGATCATCAGTCTTTTGCTGTCGTCTAATCGAGCAAGGAACCTGTTGTGCTTCCCTGTTTTTTGGCAAAGGTGGTGTGATTACAAAGGGCAATAACTGTAGGGACACTGCATCATATCAAAAAGGACATACATTGTTAATGTAAGATCAGCATTGTTCAGAGTATGAGTAGGATAATGCAAGAAACAACATTGATATGTCCCTGTTGGAACTGGGAGGAAAATACAGGGAAATGTATACTGGGTTCGAAAATATAGAAGTGCCATGCATCGTTATACTCATGTTATCTCGCAATCGATTCTTCACAGGGAACTACCATGGCATGCATGTTATGTAATCATGTTCTATCCTCACAAATAAATTCTTCAAGGTAACTAACAGACCATGCATTGTTATATACTCATGTTCTGTGGGCAAAATTTTTGTGAGGAATTATTCTAGCCATTGATTGCTGACGGGCGAATATAGGTATGTACACATGGTAAGCATTGCAGGATTTCACTACTTCCAAATATAGAGTTATCCATATGCACATTTACTTCCCTATTGTTTGGTTTTTTGTATGCAAGATTGTTGTGTATGTTTTTACATCATGAAAATGTGGAAAGTAACTTGGCCTTTGATACACTCTCATATTTAGTAGTAGTATATAGATTCTTTGTAAAATAAGGATAATATCCATATATTCCTAACCGTTTGATTATTCAGGGTACAAATTGGCTGCAATGACATGGTCACAATAGCATGAATTAACTCATTCCAAATATAGCTGATTTACGGCGTCTCTAATATATTGCCATAGTTCTACTCAAATTCTGCTCAAACAGGGATATGACAATCATCACAAAAAGTTCAAACAGTGTCATGGCATCATCATTAACATGAGACGGAAACAACTTACACGCGCCGTCCCAGCAATACGTGGTGCCATCTGCTTTTTCGATCGCGTAGATGATGCCATTGTGTTGAATAACATCACAGAAGTGTGTATCAGCTTTGACGAGGATCCACTGTGAGCCGAGTTATCTCCAGCTAAAGAAGGCACCAGCATAAAGATAGGCGAGTCCGTGGTCGAACAAGGCAATTAGCTTGAAGTCTGCATAATTCGCATGTCGTGTGGGCACTTGGCATATTACAATCTTCTGCGAAACAAGGTCCGTCCAACTAACGTAGTAATCTAGATGACTTGGACCGCGATGGTAATACTCTATATAATCCAACGGAGGAAGGATAATCTCATGGGAGGTCTGGAAGTTCACGAGCACCAACTTTTTACCGTCTTCTATGAAGGCAGCCATCCAGTGGGAGTTCATGCCGACCCAGTACATTATGCTCCCTAAGACTTTAATTGAGGTACAGAATGGCCAACTGCTTGCTTAGTTATACGCAACGTGCTGTCTAAATTTGTAACATGTCTCTGTTTTCGATTGGGCCCCAACATCATGCTCCTCTGGTGAGCTAAGAGGGATTTCTGTATGCAGGCTGCATAGACTATCTTTTTTATAATTTTTAAAATATCACCTGCTTATGCTTCATCACGTGTAACATTTTTTGTGAAAGTGACGTGTAACATTATTGTTAGTCCTGTTTTGCCATTTAGTACAAAATAATGTCTTGTTCGCTTCACTGTTGTAACTATATTTTTGCCCTAGTCATGTGTACTTATAGAAACATTTCAGGATGAAGTGACATCAACACAAAAATCTGCGAGCTGTGCGGCATGGCCGTTACCGAGTGATTATGGATTGGAATTGGAATGTGCTGATGTTCTCGAGCATCAACTAGAGGTGGCAAGACAACGTGTACATGATTGTCAACGTATGATCAACAAGTTGAGACTAGACATGCTGGTATTAGATGCAGGAGTCAAAAAAATGAAACAAGACACCGAGGTAACCATGAAGGAATTGGAGATTTTGCAGACTGAAATTTGTGCTATCTGAATCCGGCCAATCCGAGACGTAGAAGTCCCATGGATCCGACGGCCAAGTTCAAATGGAGTTAAGTTGATGCGCGTCCATGATGTATGAGTTGTATTTGCCCAGTGTATGTAATTTGCTGTTTGTGTATGCTTTATTATCACCGTGCGAACCATAATGCCCAAAGTGGGTATAATCGGTTGTAATTTCTTTATTGTATAGTGTAGGATTATTCTACCTTTCTATGCCTTGATTTCTTTGTTGTATAGTGTATGCTTTTTTAGAGGTGATAGTATTGAGTAGGATAATTCTTTGAATATGCTATATCGTTCAAACGGGGCCAACTTCGAGACCATGGCCCTTCACAGGCCGTCGGATCCATGGGACTTCTACGTCTCGTAGGATCCATGGGCCTTCTCGTCTCGTAGGATCATGGACCTTCTACGTCTCGTAGGATCCATGGGCCTTCTACGTCTCGTAGGATCCATGGGCCTTCTAAATCCACTTGAGATCCATGGGCCGCCGACTCATTTATGGGTCTTGTACGGGCCTTTAATAGGTCGTAGATGGGCCTATAATGGAAATCGTACGTTTTATGGGCTGACCATAACGGGCCGTTAATAGGCCGTATTTGGTGATGCCATGAAAATGGCCCAGCAGACTAACGGACCACAAACGGGCCGACTGTAACGACAGGCAGAATTTGGCCCACAAGCAGAAAATGACAGTAACGGGCCATAAGTAACCGAATGCTGCAAATGAGCCCAAAAATAAATGGGCCCTCAGAAGGCCGAAAGTTAACTTGGGCTGGAAACAGCCCAACGGAATAACGGCCCGTTAATGGGTATGAAGTGTTACACTGTTCATTACGGGCCAGTTTCACCGCGGGCCGTTAATGGGTGTAAAGTAATACACTATTCATTACGGGCCAGTTTCAGCACGGGCCGCTAATGGGCCAAGAGTTACAAAGGGCCTCATATGGCCAAAAGACGTCATGGGCCATACATGCGCTGGAAGTGAAAACGGGCTGGAATCATATTGGATGGCCCAGATGACGCTACTGGGCCTAATTCACATAGGGCGTAACGGGCCTTGGGTTAGCGGGATGTAAATGGGCTATATGCTAACAGGCCGTTAACAGGCTTTCCATGGGCCGACCCGCCAGCTTTTGACCAAGTCAAACGGGCCAGCCTTTTCATAGGAATGGGCCACTGTTGGGCCGTGCCACGTGTCGACGTATCATAGGCGCCTATACATCCAAAGGAGTGGATCACATCTATCCCAATGATGAGCCGACACGTGTTTCCTCCAGCCAATGATAATTTTACACGTGGAAAATCCCCATTGGTCGGGATCGTTAACGGGTTATCGGATCCAAAACTGACCCGATAACTTAACGCGGCGTTCGATTACGGTGGATGCCACGTGTCGGTCACCCTTGATGAAAGCACTTACGTGACGCGCGATTTATCGTCATGGAAGTGGACACTTCCGTGATGATAATTTTGGTAATGTCATGGAACACTTCTATGGCCACGGTATGACTATCTTGATTCTGTCATAAAATCGTCATGGATGTACATGCATGACAAAAAACGCGACCTACTGTGACAAACACGTATCATCACGGAAGTGTATTTTTTTGTAGTGCTTATCACTTCCACCATTGGGAATTGCTACGATGATTCCGTGCACTTGGGGATTATCAGCCTCCCAATAAGTGTTATCGTTCAACGCCCCTAGCTAGGCATAAAGGTAAGGATAGATCTAGGTGTTACCATAATAATGGTAAGGTAAATCACGAAAACTCATCTCATATTCCCTACAGTCAGCAGCAAGTTTTCTTTGTGGCAAGGAAAAGTAATCAAAAGGGCTAAATTTAATAGGACAAAAGTCCCCAAGATCAAGCTCGGGAGGTATGGGTTCCTCCTTTGGCCCCTTATATTGCACAACCAATTCATCATTATAACCATTCTTTTGGCAATAAGTCATGAGCCTTTGTTCAAGAGAAAAACCCAACCCGTTGTTCTGAATAGCAAAGTCATCATTAAGTTCAGAAATTCTATCAACTAGAACATGAGTAGGATCCTTTTTTCTAAAGTTTTCATTGTAAGCAACATGATCTAAAGATCATAAACGCATTAAGTCTTGATTAAAAAGGATAACTTCTATGGGAGGACGACCAGCGTCCACCCTACAATGCGCAAAAATTTCATTGGCCTCTTTCATTATAAATCTGAACTCATGTGCCAAAAAGATAGTAGTTGCTCGCTTAACAGAAGAATGCTCGATGTTGGAAAACTCTAGAAAAATCCTTTATATGCAAGGATGCAGATGGATAAATTGCCTTTCAAGTTCAACTACGAGCAAGGATATAGCATCCGCGAGACTACTAGTTCTATGAAGAATAGACCCACCCATAGAGGGCAGGGCACCGACACAAGTAACGAAATCTTGAATAACTCCTTTCCCAATAATATTACCACTACCAATCCGAAACTTTTTAGTATGTAAAATAGTAGGATCTTCAAGAGGATCATCAAAAACATCAAAGTTTTCCATATTATTATCCTTATCAATGATAACCTCCCCAGTTTCAGACATGACGGCAGCACAGAGAACGAACACACAAGAAGCAAGCAAAAAAGAGGCGAATGGAAAGAGAGGGCGAATAAAACGGAAAGGGTGAAGTGGGAGAGAGGAAAATGAGAGGCAAATGGCAAATAATGTAATGCGAGGGATAAGAGTTTTTGATGGGTACTTGGTATGTCTTGACCTGTGCGTAGACTCCCCGGCAACGGCGCCAGAAATCCTTCTTGCTACCTCTTGAGCATGTGTTGGTTTTCCCTTGAAGAGGAAAGGGTGATGCAGCAAAGTAGCGTAAGTTTTTCCCTCAGTTTTTGAGAACCAAGGTATCAATCCAAAGAGGAGGCCACACGCAAGTCCCTCGTACCTACACAAACAAATAAGAACCTTGCAACCAACGTGATAAAGGGGTTGTCAATCCCTTCACGGCCACTTGCAAAAGTGAGATCTGATAGAGATGATAAGATAATATTTTTGGTATTTTTAAGATAAAGATTGAAAGTAAAGATTGCAAAATAAACGGCGGCAGAAAATAGCTAGTTGATGGAAGATAAATATGATGGAAAATAGACCCGGGGGCCATAGGTTTCACTAGTAGCTTCTCTCAAGATAGAATAAGTATTACGGTGGGTGAACAAATTACTATCGAGCTATTGATAGAAAAGTGCATAATTATGAGAATATCTAGGCATGATCATGCATATAGGCATCACGTCCGCAACAAAGTAGACCAACTCCTGCCTGCATCTACTACTATTACTCCACACATTGACCACTATCCAGCATGCATCTAGAGTATTAAGTTCATAAGAACAGAGTAACACATTAGGCAAGATGACATGATGTAGAGGGATAAACTCAAGCAATATGATATAAACCCCATCTTTTTATCCTCGATGGCAACAATACAATACGTGTCATTTCCCTAACATCCTTTGGGATCGAACAACGCAAGATTGAACCCAAAGCTAAGCACTTCTCCCATTGCAAGAAAGATCAATCTAGTAGGCCAAACCAAACTGATAATTCGAAGAGACTTGCAAAGATAACCAATCATACATACAAGAATTCAGAGAAGATTCAAATATTGCTCATAGATAATCTTGATCATAAACCCACAATTCATCAGATCTCGACAAACACACCGCAAAAAAGAGTTACATCGAATAGATCTCCAAGAAGATCGAGGAGAACTTTGTATTGAGATCCAAAGATAGAGAAGAAGCCATCTAGCTAATAACTATGGACCCGAAGGTCTGTGGTAAACTACTCACACATCATCGTGAGAGGCTATGGTGTTGATGTAGAAGCCCTCCATGATCGATTCCCCGGGCGGAGCGCCTTAAAAGGCCCCAAGATGGGATCTCACTGCAGGTACGAGAAGGTTGCAGCGGTGGAAATAGGGTTTCGTGGTGCTCCTCGATGGTTTCGGGGTACATGGGTATATATAGGAGGAAGAAGTAGGTCGGTGGAGCTGCAAGGGGCCCACGAGGGTGGGGGCGCGCCTAGGGAGGCAGGCGCGCCTCCCTGCGTCGTGGCCTCCTTGTTGATTTCTTGACATCCACTCCAAGTCCTCTGGATCACGTTTATTCCAAAAATCACGCTCCCGAAGGTTTCATTCTGTTTGGACTCCGTTTGATATTCCTTTTCTGCAAAACACTGAAATAGGCAAAAAAAATAGCAATTTGCACTAGGCCTTGGGTTAGTAGGTTATGCCGGTGTCCTGGGAACGGGGGTCCCCATACTTGCCTGCCTCCGGCCCACGGCGTGGCTCTGCAAGCGGGCCCGTACGGCCCATCTTCACCAGCAAGCTTTCAAGACCCTCGCGAGGGGCCAAGCCTCGCGAGGCGGATGACAGAAGACCTCCTCGGGAGCGGCCTCATCAGGCTGGCTCGCGAGGGTCGGAGAGATCAAGGCAAGGCAAACCTCGCGACGTTCTAGTGACGTGAGCCATGACGAACGAGACCAGGCGGGTGCCAGCGCGCATAGTGTCCTTGCTTCCGCTTTCGTGCTAAGGGGCAAGCGCAGGCGAGGAGTTCCGAGGCATCAGGCAAAGGTTTCCATATCGGTGCAACGAGACCAAGATCAGCAGGACGGCAAGACGGAGGTCATCGTGGAGCCCAAGACGGCGTCACCACCAGAGCCTTTGGCATGCGAAGACTAATTTTTGTCAGGATAAGCTGTACTAGCTGTCCCCTTTCGAATTGGCCGTTGTTGGCTCCCTTCCCGCTCAATATTTGGGAAGAGGACCAGGGCTTCTATTTATAGGGCTAGCCACCACAGTAGAAGGCAACTGAGCCTGAGCTGATCAGATCCTCACCTACCAGAACTCATCTGGAGCGATCCTCATCCACTCACCACTCACCAAGCACAAGAAGACCTCTCCTCAGGAGGTTGTTCTTCCCCTTGTACTGTTCATCATCAGCCCGAGAGGCAATCCGCCACCACCAGACTGGAGTAGGGTATTACACCGCAACGGTGGCCCGAACGAGTATAAATCTTGTGTCTTTGTGTTCTTTGGGTTCAGTGAGCTAGTACGTGAATTCGTGAAGCGTGTGAGGGCGCAATCGGTGAGGGGGAAATCTTCGCGTGCACCCCAGTGTTCGAACATTAAGGGTTTTGCCGGAACCTGAAATGCGACATTTGGAACGCTAGGTAGGGGTGCGCCGAAGCCTTCTTCTCATCGATCCGTGCTTCGCCGCTCCACCACAACCGTGTCAGACGCTCGTCGCGCCCGCGTTGAGCGCCGGGCCGCCCTCGCCGCCCATGCCGTTCAGACGGCCCCCGTCGGCGGGCCTCCCCGTAGTTCTCTGTCGCCTGCCGCCAATGCCGCCACAGGCCCGACGGGGAACGAGCAGCAAGCATCCTCGCTGCACCCCTCGGTGCGGCGGGACGGTCGCACCGCCACCCGTCGCCCCCGACTTCGCCGTTCATCGCTCGCCGTCGCGCTCCCACGGACGCGTGGGCCGCGCTACTCATGGCGCACGAGCTCCTGCGCTACCGCCCAGTCGACGGCCTCTACAAGAATTGGCTGGACCGCATCGCCGAGCTTGTCAGCGCCGCAGGGGGCTCCCCTGCACTGTCCCTCTCGCTGCCTTGCCACCGGCTGGCTACAGGCGACGTGGCTCACGGAGCACCTCCGCCACCTCTGCACCAAGACGGCGCCCTAGCGCCAAGACGCGTGGCTCCGCTGCGCAACCCGCCGCGCCAAGCACCCACGCGTGAAGAAAGAAGCTGTCAAGAAGCTCCTTGGCCGAAGGAGAACGCCCCACCGCTTCCCGCACCGCCACATCAGGATTGCTTGCCGCGGCAGGGCCTTGCACCGCTTGCCGTGGCAGTGCGCGAGCACCAAGATCAAGCTCCACCTCCACGACGGGCCCCGGTGACCACGGCAGGCTGTCGTGCCTTCACCCCCGAGCTGCGTAGCGTCGCTTGGCCGGGCTAGTTCAAGCCAGATCTGCCTCCTCGCTATGACGGCACCCCCTACCCTGCGGATTTCCTGCAGCTCTACGAGCTGAGCATCGAGGATGGCGCTCAAGGATGGTGCGCACTCATGGCTCCTGAACCTGCCTCCTGGGTCCATCTCCTCCTAGAACGAGATGCGCGACCGCTTCGTCACCAACTTCCAGGGCACTCGCGACCGCCCTCCGGCCGCGGGTGACCTGCGCCGCGTCAAGCAGCAACCAGGGAGACCCTCCAGAAGTACATCTAGCACTTTAACAACGTTCACCTCAAGATCCCCAAGGTGACTGACGAGGCCATCATCTCCGCATTCTCCAATGGCATCCGCGACGTCAAGCTGAAGGAGGAGCTCGCCATCCATGAGGAGCTGTGCACATCCCTGGAGCTGTTCAGCCTGGCGACAAAGTGCGCAAGGGATGAGGAAGGTCGCCTTTTCCTCCTCGAGCTCCCGGCTGCTGACCCGGAGGAGAAAAAAGCCAAGGCCAAGGATGTGAAGCGCAAGGGAGTCGCCGTGCTCGCGGCGGAGCCGGACATGAAACGCGGTAGGGACCAGCCCGAGTCATCCAAGAGCAGCCGACCGTTCTGCGCCTTCCATAATATTCACAGCCACAACACCAACGATTGTCAAGAGCTCAGGCCCATCCACGACGGACGCTTCGGTCGATGCCCCGAGCGCAACGACCGAGGCTACGGCCGAGGAGGAGGACGTGGCAGAGCACGCTGGGACGACCGGGGCCCGCGCCAGGAATGGCGCGACCGGCCTCGTGAAGACCGTGGCAGGATCAGCCTCGCGAGGGCGCCCGGAGGGATCGGCCTCGCGAGGACCATCCTCTGGGCAATGCTGGGCTTCCTCCACTATCACCATCACCAAGAAGGAACGACGACCACCATCAAGATGAGGGGGCTGGGGGCTTCCAGGAGCCGCGTGCTATCGCCTGCATCTTGGGTGGAGCTCAAGCCCCGACCTCTCAATGCATCTTAAAGCAATTTGCCCGCGAGGTGAACGCAGTCCTCCCCAGGCTCGAGGCCACGCGCCCGCTCAGGTGGTACAAGTGCGCCATCACCTTCAGTTTGGCAGATTAGCTCAAGTGCGCGGCAACCGCTGGCGTTCTCCCGATACTTTGTTCGCTCGTCATCAGCAACGTGCAAGTCACCAAGACCCTCATCGATGGCGGCGCAGGGCTCAACGTCTTATCCGTCGATGATGACCCACAAGTATAGAGGATCTATCATAGTCTTTTCAATAAGTAGGAGTGTCGAACCCAACGAGGAGCAGAAGGAAATGATAAGCGGTTTTCAGCAAGGTATTCTCTGCAAGTACTGAAATAAGTGGTAACAGATAGTTTTGTGATAGGATAATTTGTAACGAGCAACAAGTAACAAAAGTAAATAAAGTGCAGCAAGGTGGCCCAACTTTTTTTTGTAGCAAAGGACAAGCCTGGACAAACTCTTATATAAGGAAAAGCGCTCCCGATGACACATGGGAATATCGTCAAGCTAGTTTTCATCACGCTCATATGATTCGCGTTCGGTATTTTGATAATTTGATATGTGGGTGGACGGTGCTTGGGTGCTGTTCTTACTTGAACAAGCATCACACTTATGATTAACCTCTATTGCAAGCATCCGCAAATACAACAAAAGTATTAAGGTAAACCTAACTATAGCATGAAACATATGGATCCAAATCAGCCCTTACGAAGCAACGCATAAACTAGGGTTTAAGCTTCTGTCACTCTAGCAACCCATCATCTACTTATTACTTCCCAATGCCTTCCTCTAGGCCCAAATAATGGTGAAGTGTTATGTAGTCGACATTCACATAACACCACTAGAGGCTAGAAAACATACATCTCATCAAAATATCAAACGAATACCAAATTCACAGGACTACTAATAGCAAGACTTCTCCCATGTCCTCAAGAACAAACGTAACTACTCACAAAGCATATTCATGTTCATAATCAGAGGGGTATTAATATGCATAAAGGATCTGAACATATGATCTTCCACCAAATAAACCAACTAGCATCAACTACAAGGAGTAATCAACACTACTAGCAACCTACTAGTACCAATCCCGGACTTGGAGACAAGAATTGGATACAAGAGATGAACTAGGGTTTTGAGAGGAGATGGTGCTAGTGAAGATGTTGATGGAGATTGCCCTCTCCCGATGAGAGGAGCGTTGATGATGACGATGGCGATGATTTCCCCCTCCCGGAGGGAAGTGTCCCCGGCAGAACAGCTCTGCCGGAGCCCTAGATTGGTTCCGCCGAGGTTCTGCCTCGTGGCGGCGGAGTTTCCTCTTGAAAGGTTGCTTATGATTTTTTTTCCTCGACGAAAGACCTCATATAGCAGAAGATGGACATCGGAGAGCCAACAGGGGGCCCATGAGGCAGGGGGCGCGCCCCCACCCTCGTGGCCAGGTGGGTCCCCCTCTGGTGTACTTCTTCCGCTCAATATTTTTTATTATTTCCAAAATTGACTTTCGTGGAGTTTCAGGACTTTTGGAGTTGTGCAGAATAGGTATCTAATATTTGCTCCTTTTCCAGCCCAGAATTCCGGCTGCCGGCATTCTCCCTCCTTATGTAAACCTTGTAAAGTAAGAGAGAATAGGCATAAGTATTGTGACATAACGTGTAATAACAACCCATAATGCAATATATATCGATATAAAAGCATGATGCAAAATGGACGTGTCAACTCCCCCAAGCTTAGATCTCGCTTGTCCTCAAGCGGAAGCCGATAACGATAAATATGTCCCCATGTTTAGAGGTAGAGGTGTCGATAAAAATATAATACGGACATGATGGCATCATGATTATTCTCATAACAGCAACATATATAGACATTGTCATATGATTACTTATGCTCAAGTAATAATCCATTCACAATGCAAAAGTATGAATCATAAACTTTATTGAGAACTAACAAACTATAATCTAAGTCATTGAAGCAATTGCAATTTATCATAACATCAGAAAGAGCCTATGTCAGAGCTTAATAGCAAGTCCACATACTCAACTATCATTTAGTCTTTCATAATTGCTAACACTCACGCAATACTTCTGGTTACGGAGTTTTAATCGGACACAGAGAAAGAGAGGGGCTTATAGTTTCGCCTCCCAACCTTTTACCTCAAGGGTAATGTCAACAATAATAACTCATGCTCCCCTAAATCCAATTAGATATATCTATTAGGATCTTTCCAACACACTGTGCTTGCCAAAGGATAAAATGTAAAAAGGAAAGGTGAAGATCACCATGACTCTTGCATAAGGTAGAGGAAAATAATAAAAAGATAGGCCCTTCGTAGAGGGAAGCAGAGGTTGCCATGCGCTTTTATGGTTGGATGCATAAAATCTTAATGCGAAAGAACGTCACTTTAGATTGCCCCTTGTGATATAAACCTTCATTATGCAGTCAGTCGCTTTTATTTCTTCCACATCACAAGATCGTATAAAGCTTATTTTCTCCCCCACTGTGGTGACCGGTTCTCCGGGTGTTAATTCCCAGAAAATGGCCGTTGTGCTCATCAGCCCCAGGATTACTGTTAGCTGATGAGGCACTAGCTTGATACAGAAATTCCAAGCAGAAAATACAATATGAGTAGTACAAGACCATTCTGGCCTGTGAGTACAACAAATGGTTTCTAAAGGTTGATGGCGGAAGCGGTTTATGAAACATCCTCGTCTATGGGACTCCATTTCCCACGGGAACAGCTGACCAGGTTAACTCCTATCTTCGCGTGGCTGAGATCACCGTTGCCTAGGTTCTGGGACAGTCACCGCTATGCTCCTCTCCAAGCATGAAATCTGGCCAAGACAATAGCCAGGGACAAGCCAGTGAGTACTTTGAATGTACTCGCAAACATTACGAACATGGGTAAAATTACAACAACAATGTGCTGAATATATTTTATGCTCATGACGTTAGTCACATAAGATAAATAAAACTCTGGTGCGTGCAAGCATGTTATTAGCGAATATACAATAATATGGTAGTACTAAAATTATGAAGTAAATAACATAAAGGACTTCAAAAGAAATGCCACAATCGGGCGTCTGAGCGACACCGCATAAAGGGCTTTAAAAGAAATGCCACAGTCGGGCGTCTGAGCGACACCGAATAAAGGGCTTTAAAAGAAATGCAACATTCGGGCGTCTGAGCGACACCGCATAAAGGGCTTTAAAAGAAATGCCACAGTCGGGCGTCTGAGCGACACCGCATAAAAGGCTTTAAAAGAAATGCCACAATGAAGCGCCCGAGCGACACCACATAAAGGGCTTTAAAAGAAATGTTACAATCAAGGCGTCTGAGCGACACCACATAAAGGGCTTTAAAAGAAATGCCACAGTCGGGCGTCTGAGCGACACCACATAAATGGCTTTAAAAGAAATGCCACAGTCGGGCGTCTGAGCGACACCACATAAAGGGCTTTAAAAGAAATGCCACAGTCGGGCGTCTGAGCGACACCACATAAAGGGCTTTAAAAGAAATGCCACAATGAATATCCAGGAGGTAGAACCATCCCAGGGATATTCAATAATAATAGAAAAATATCACGGGTTAGTCCACATCTAAAATAGTAATCATAAATTATCATAAGTCACAATCGTGCTTCCAGGTTTAACAGTTTCACCTCCGAAGACCGACACTAAGACCGACACTTGACCCATCCCAAACTGTAATCCTTAACCATGGACACGGCTATTCGAATAGGTTTAATCTCTGCAGAGGGTGTACTCTTTACCCACGAGTAACGGATTTCTTTAGTCCATCGGGACTAATTACGTCTACGGTCTTTTTGTTGAAAACACACCTAACTTGCACACACCAGCTTAACTCACATGTGTCTGGAATCACCCACGACACCTGTTAAGCAAAACTCTAAGTGGGGAGGCCACAACCTCGACGTAACATGGGATCACAAAATTTATACCGGCTACAAGCGGGGAGCTACCCCCTTTCGGCTACAACCGAAACACCCATGCTCCCGGACCCGGTGGTATGACTACTGGATGCCTCCAGTATCTTCCACCACGGCCAATCTGTACGGTGTGTGCTAGGAAAGGGTTGACAACTTACTGAACCGTACCCTACTTATTGTAGGGACGAGTGGTAGTACGAAGCAAGTATGGGGGTTACTGGCACAAGACTCGATCTATGGTCGACTCAGGAGGTTGTAGTATTTCCTGCATGGTTAGCATAACAATGCATATATCTCAAACAACAGATGGAAACATCACGCAGCATCCCTTCCTGTCATACCGGACACGACCGTCTCGACGGAGGACTAGGGGCAAGCCCGTGTCTACCCAAGACAGAGGCCTTCCCGTCTTTCCTTCGGGTATGCATGGAAGACGTATGATGGTGATTTCCATCACAAATCATGTCAACTTCATTAGCATATACTCATTAATATGCACCCATGAATAGGATCACATCCTCACATAAAATGACGCATGCATGTGTCCGGGTGGTGTTGCCACCGTGCTACGCAACACACACAAAAATTCACCAGGGTTCAGAATGCTTGCCTTCAGGTCATGGGAAGAAAGGGTGCACCCAAATCATCATGAAATCTTCAAAAACCCTATTTAAAATAATATATTTGAATTAACACACAAAATAAAAACAGCACAAAAAGTTGTTTTAACTTTTTTTTCATATAAATCTTAAAATAAACTAGACAATATTTGAGAGAGGTAGCAAAAAGAATCAATTCATTTGGAGTTGTTTTCAAAAAGATACAGCCGGTCAAAGTTTGGTCAAAACCTGATATTTAAAATAAAAACAGAAAGAAAACGTTTCGGAATATACGTACACGTCGAAGGCGCATTTTGAAAATGCGCTTCCACTTATCCAGCATGGACTGCGCCTAAGTCACTGCCAGTGGGTCAAGGGGGTCCCACTGGTCAGGTTTGACCAGTCTCCTTCCCTCTCCTTCCTCTGGCCGAACGGAGGCGGGGACTCCGGCGATCTTCGCCGGCGTTAGGCGGCTCCTCGAGGGCATCCGAGCATGTGGATGGATCCGCTACTCCTAGGCGGTCCTTCATTGGTCATAGGGTAGCCGGGGTGGAGGGAGGCTGGCGCAGCTCTGCGGCGGAGGGGGCATTCGGGTGGATAGTGAGTTTGGGGCTGCGGTGGTCTACGGCCAAAATTGAGCGAGGGGTTGTGCTCGCGAGAGGAAGGGAGAGTTCTTGGTGGAGAGAGTGGAGAGGGAGAGGCGCTGGTGGCGATGGAATCGGCCAGGGCTTGGCGGCGACCGAACCGGCCGGACTCGGGGTAGAAGGCCTTCCCTAGCTCGACTGCTGGCCAAGGCAACACTAGGAGGATCATATGAGGTTGCTCGAGGTCTCGGTTGAGCTCCGGGGCCCTTATATACGCGGTGGAGGTCGGTTCTAGGGCGGCCGGCCATAAGGACGATGGCGAACCGCCTCCCTGTAGCTTGGGCGACGTGGCGGGCGCATTTAGCGGAAGTGACGAGGCTGCGGATGAGCTCAGACTGCTCTGGAGGCAGGTGGCAAGCTGGGGTGGCTTTGGCGGTGCCGACCACGGTCGGGCCTGCTAGCGGCCGGCAGCTAGCCGCCACGGCCATCCTGGCGGTGGCGCTGTGGGGTGCCAGGGGTGGTCGGGTGGCATGGCGGTGCAAGGGGACACGACGAGCTAGCTGGGGCCGGGTTTTGAGTGCGGGGTGTGACGCGGTGGCTCGGGTGCATGCGGGTGCCAAACGCACGCTCTGGGCGCGCCCAAAGCACTCACGAAAGGTGCTCGATGAAATGACATGGCCTGCTACAGGGCTTGGGTGAGGCTGGCAAGGAACCAGGCTAGGTTAAGGTTAGCAAGGGGATCAAGGGGCACGATGGATAGGCCAGGAGATCAAGTTCACCAAGTAAACTGGAAGTCATGCCAAAACTGGTCATGCACACAGGGTGTTTGACAAAATGCAAAGGCACCTAGGTAGCTCTTGGAGTGGCCAAACTCTCCAGATCAGTGTCTCTATGGATACAAGAGAGGGTGGTGAAGTCAGTTTGCAAAAAGGAGAAACTTGCTAATGCAAGTTTTGCAAAACTTCAGTTTTGGGCAGGGAGTGAGTGGCATCATTTCATGGAACAGAAGTGTTCCAAAAAGAGCATGCTCCTGGACTTAGGGGTTTTGCAAGGTTGACTATAAGCATGAGAAAACACAAGATCATTAGAGCAAGAAATAATAGGGTTGTAGTAGAAAACACAAGTCTGGTCCAAAATGAAAAAGAGGCTGTTGCACTCAAAATTTCCAAAGAACATCACTATGTTTTTGCATAAAGTTGGATGGCATGCTACTACTGACATCCCAAAATTTTGGTGGAGGCTCTCGGGAAATATTTAAATGGGTTGTAGTGCAAAAATGCCCACTGGGTCAGAGAAGCAAACCAGGTGAAAGAACCCAAAATAAGCAATAAAATAATTTTATTAGTGCACATAATTGATTTAGAGACATCTCATGACATCTCCAAATTTTGGTTGAAATTTTAAGTGATTCTATCAAAAGGTTGTAGTTCAAAAGGAGCTCCAAAAATTTAATACAGTTCATTTTAATGAATAAAGCTCAGGGTGAAATAATTTAATAAACAATTCTACTTATTTAGAAATTGTTTTAATGAGATGGCAAAGAAGTCCAATGTATTTTGGAAAGCTCCACTTGGGAAAAATACAAAACTCCTTAACAATAAAAGAAGAGTTCGAAATCAATGAAATAAAGATTTTTAAAACCCTTGGCAAAATTTTTAATATTGAAAACTTGGCAAAATTTTTGGGGTGTTACAACTGCTACCCCCCTTAAGAAAAATATCATCCTCGAGATTTGCTAAGAGTTAAATTTTAAATAAAATTGCATTAAAATGGAAATGGCTACAGTGAGAGGACGATAAGTGGTGCAAAAAGAAATGCAGTGTAGAATCTTGGCGGTGTGGGGAAAACTAGCGATTTCTACACTGGACAAAAATTTAGAAAAAAAATCCTAAATCTTAAAATACGCTGGTCGCACCCGAGAGCACAGTGCTCTCTCTGGCTGACTGGTGGACCCGGGCCCACGGTTAGCCTCTTCTCCTTCCTCCGGCTCTTTCTTCTTCCTCCCTCCCGTGCGTTCTCCCGCTTTCCACCGGGCGACGCTTAGCGTAGGGTACCAAGGCCGTACCGTGGTAGTGTGCGGCGCGCTTGGTGCCGGTGCGGCATGCACTCACCTCGCGGGCCAGTGCGCTATCGGCACTGCTCGTGGATTCACCTCCGAACACCGGCGGTCGGGCGACGAGCGGCGCTGGTGGACCTCGCCCACCGTACACCGAGCTTGAGCTTATAAAACGACCGCGGCGTTCTCCTCTTCTTCCTCACACCTGGCCTCGCTCCACCTTCTCTCTTCTTCTCCTCTGTTTCCGATTGCCAGAGCTCGAGACGAGGCGCTAATGGCGGAGGCGGCGCCGGGCTGGTACGTGGTCCTGCTATGCGGAGGGCTGGCAGCGGTGCTGGGGCTCTCGATGCTTCTGTGTGCGATGTTCCTCGACGATCGTCGTGATGCCGCTGCTCGGCTGCTGGTTCTCCGCGGTCGCGGTGGCCACGACGAGTAGGTGGGGTGTGCTGGGTGATAACTGTTGTCCGGTGGTGCTTAGTTAGATGCAACACAGTTGCAAAATTTTGCAAGTAGTGTATGTGTTCGTGTAATTGTGGGGGTGAGTCTGCTGCCTTGGGGCTGTGTGGAATAAATGATCTATGTCGTGAGAAAACATACGATGCGGCAACTCAGGAAAAAGAAATCACGCTCCAGGATTTCTCACGAGGGAAAACAGTAATACATTAAAGCCCAAAAGCGACAGAGCTGCTTATATTAATGATTCACTCGCTGTGAAACTCGGGTTACTAAGCATAAGTTACAACACATAAATGAGAATTGTGACAATAAATACGGCGGTGCATCTAAATTGAAAATGGTAATTGGACGGGGTCTTGAGAAAACGTTTCCGGTACTAGGATACACTCTTCTTCTATCGGAGGAAGTGGATTGACCAGTCGATGTATGCGTCTCTCCTGGTCGGGCCTCAGTGATCTGCCGATGGCGATCCGAGGATTTAAATCGCGAGGCTCTGCAGATAACCCATCACATGTTGGGTCAAAGCGTTCTTCTTGCGATGACGTCTTTGGGCGAGGTTGGCCAAGACTGGGTCTCTCTCAATACGTCCACCTGGAAAGGTTGTTACTCCTCCGGGTGCTGCATGGCTCGGAAAATAATAATACCCTCGTTCGCTGGCGTAGAGTACCGCGAATCGAAGGCGAGCAAGCGCTTCATACGCAGCAGCTTCTACGGCCATGTGCGGGGTTGGCATAGATTTCCCCATGAAGGGCCATTGTCGCAGGGCCTCCTGCCCCGGCGGGCGCACAGGGCCTCCTGCCCCGGCTGCCATCGCCGCTGTTGAACCGGCGACCATTGTCGCAGCGGTCGAAGAGTGAAGCATCGCTTGTGTTCCGGCCATGAATATTCCAACCCGGTTGGGCATATCAAGGGGTCCGGAATACTGTCACCATCGGAACAGCCCCCAATCTGGCCATCTTGCAGCTGATACAGAGACTCAGTTTCTCCGGTCGACGACTCGTCATCAGAGTAGACGACGGTTTCGCCACCAGATGCTGATCCGTCCTCATAATTTCCTTCGTGGATGACTCCCACGAAAGCATGCTTGACGGCCGGTTTAGCCTGGGCAGGTTTCGCACGCTGAGCCGTCTTGACGAGGTCGGTGCAGATGTCCGGCTCAGGCCCTGGCTCACTGATCTTGCCGATGAAAATGTGTATGCCACCAAAGGGGACCCGGTATCCGTACTCAATCGAGCGGCCTCGGGCCCCACCTGCGTCGTCGATGTAGAGCTTGCCGCGACGCCTCTTGGTCATCCGGCCCACAGCGTAGCCTTCGAGTCCTTCAAACTTGCCCTCCAAGATCATCAAACCATCGTGCGATAGCCCCACGGTGGGCGCCAACTGTCGTGGTTTTGTCACGGCAGATGTCCTCATGAAAGGACTTAGTTGCGGAGCCATCGCTACGGGTTAACTTAGAGGGGTTAAAGCGGACACAAAGACACGGGAGTTATACTAGTTCGGCCCCTTCGATGAAGGTAAAAGCCTACGTCTAGTTTGTGATGGGATTGATGTGGTCTCGATGACTAGGGAGCAAACAGCCGCTTAGGCCTTGAGTTGTCGTTGTTCCGTCCTTGAACCGTCCCCGGTCGCCCCTTATATACACGGGTGACGCCGTCGGCTCAGAGAGTCCCAACCTCCGGTTCATATTCGTACCGGGTTGGTCTCTCTCTATTCCTAACTTACAATACAAGTTATACATCCGCCGGTTTACGGCCATGTGTTCTGATCCGACTACGTGCCTTGGGCCCTTACACTCATGCCTCTTGGGCTTTTATACTATTGAACATCGATGAAGTTAACCCGGCCCAGATAGGCCGGTTTACGCCCAGTAGTAACATCCCCAACATTAGGCCCCAGATTGATTTGAACAGGTTCACGTCAATCCTTTGAGAAAAAACCTTTATCTTCAATACCTTCTTGAAATTGTTGAACTGCCGTGATATCACTTTCTCCTGATGTTGTGAACCGGTCTGACGTCCTCAGAAAGACAGCATCCGCGATATCTTTTTTGTTTTAATAGATCCGCAATAATCAAGGCGACAACTCCGCTTTCTAGGGTTACGGTTCCTTGATTCCCGCTACCGACTGTGGATCCCGCCTTATAAATAGGCCGAAGGTCATCCCTTCTCTTCCTTCGTCCCCTTTCTCTTCGTCTTCTTCGCCGTCGCAGGCCTCGAGCTCCACCGCCGGCCGACCTTCGTGATCGCCTTGGGCCGCTGCATCGACCTGAACGCACCGGAGAAAACGCAGATTCCTTCGCCTCTCCTTGATCGAGGTAGGTCATCAGCCCCTTTTGACCTAGATCCATTCTAGGGTTTCTGTCCTGCCGTACTCCATGAACTTGTTCTTATAGCAGATTCTTGAATATATCTGTGATACTTTTGCCCTTGATTAGCAGTAACTTTTATGCTCGCACGTAGTCTCGTGCGTGCATCCAAGAGTCTAGTGCATCATCTCTGCTCATTGCATCAATACTGCTCTGCTGTGTTCCTTTTTTGGATATTTTTCTTATTTTCCGATCTGGCGTGAGATCCTTCGTTGTAGAAAAAACTTGCAAAACCTGTTTCTGCACACTTAGCCGTTCGCAACCTTCATTGCTTTCAATATTTAGACCTTAGACCAGGCGGTTTAACTTAACATAGAAAAAATTAGATAAGCTGGTACACACCATTAGCCCTCTTGTTGAACCGCCAGAATTTCTGTAGCAGATACTGTCGCTCCATAAAACTCCGGTTTAGCATTGTACACGGTTCTCTCTTTATCCCACCATATTTCTTTGAACCGGATTTATATATTTTTTGTAGATGGCCAAACAAGTGTATGAGTGCAACTGGGCTCCTTCCGTGTCCTTTGAGACTCAATTAAACAACTGGTCCTCGACCGGGCGCTTTAGCCAAGAAAATAGCATCCATTGGAGGGTCCCTGGCAAAGAATGTCCACCCACCCCTCAGGAAGGAGAGGTTGTAGTTTTCGCAGATCACCTAGCCCGGGGCTTCAACTCGCCCTGTTCAAAATTTTATCGAGATGTGCTAGCCAATTTTCAACTCCGTCCACAAGATATAGGCCCCAATTACATACCAATATCTGCCATTTCCAAGTGCTCTGTGAGGCATACTTTCAAGAAGAACCGAAAGTGGAGCTGTTTAGAGACTGCTTCCATATAAACCGCCGCACAGAATTCACCGACGGGCCTAACACGGAATTAGGTGGCGTGGCGATTCAAAAAAGAAAGGAGGTCACTTATCCTGATGTCAAACCGCACAGCCACCCCAAGGAATGGAATCAAACATGGTTTTATTGCAAAGATACTTCACCTGCCAATGAGAATCCCTTGCCTGGTTTTCGTCCGGAGCGACTCAGCAACACACATCCCTTTCCACAAAGGGTTAACTGCCAGTGAGAGAAGTAAATATGCTCCTCAACTCTCCAAGCTCAGAGCCTTCATGGCTAACGGTTTAACTGAATTGACCTTTATGGCGCTGTTGGATATCATGGAGCATCTTGCCGCCTCTCCCAGCGCTCCGGTTTAATGTGCGAGTACACCGGTAGTGTCGACGACCCCTCCGACACATTAACATCCAGCTTACCGATGACGAGGTCACCGAGGCGGTGAAGAAGATCTGAAAGAACCGAAAAATCTACGTGCCCGGACCGGTCTGCTCCTTCTGCGCTACCAACAAACCGCCACCGTAAGATTTCTTATTATTTTTACTGAATATATAATCGCTATCCCGGTATAACTTTGAATACCGATCGTTGCTGAACCAGTATGGCGATGATCCGTTCGAGCAAGAAACGCCCGCAAGAGAAACCGGAGAAACCAGATAAACCGAAAAACCACTTAGGCAAAAGACAAAAGCTGTTAAGAAGGCGCTCATAAGAGAAAACCATCGCCTCCTCTCGATCCGGCCATGGATGATGATGTGGGTAATCCGGACCTTGAGGTAGAATTTGATTCACTTGGTTTACCTTTCACACGCCTAATTAATGATGATGTTTGTCGATGATGCTTTGAAGCCGATGCTTGGCGATGTCGAGAGGTAACCGTTCTTCCTCTCGACTCAATCCTTTGCCTTCGCTAAAAACCGCTGTGCAAACCGGAAAATTAAATTTTCTCATCCCTTGCCCACTTGGATCCCCAATTTCTTATGAAGACTCAACAACATGAAGCTCGGCGCACAACTCGCACAGCCAGTAGTTACCTCCACCGGTTTACCAAACAGTCCAGTTCGGAAACGCCGTTCAGAGGTCTCTAATTTGCTTGTCAGTGCTCCTCCTAAAGCAGGCTGGTTTCGTCAACCCCTTAATCCGTCTGATTCTGATTATCAGGTCACTTCCCACTCCTCATCTGGCGAGTCATCAGCCACTCAGCTGCCGCCGCTAAAAACGGTGCTTGGGTAAGTTATACTTTTCATATTCCTTCTACAAAGATCACCGTGTTGTATTTGACGATTTAACTCTTGTTGTGCTTTTTCAGTACAAGCCTAGGCCGAGCAAACAGGCTCGTCTGGGCAAAGCGATCGACGAAGAAACTGCTCGAACCGGGAGCACCCCAAACCTTGAAACGGACAAGCTGCGAAGACACACCCAATGATCCGTCACAAAGAAATGACGATCTTATTATCAAGAAAGGCCTACCGACACCGCCCTTCCTGCTGATCAGCCTAGAAGCCCAACCCGGATTGAAAAATCCACCAGTCCATTCCGGCCTGCTGACCAACCGACGGTTCCTGGTCAAACCGGTAGCTCCAAAGACGACGACGTCGTAATCACTGGTTTTGGCCACGATGAACCGGGCAGTCCAGCTTGCTTTTATCTAAACATTCTGCCAAGGAGGAGTTTGCCACTATGAGCAAGGGCAAGTGGGATGTTGATCGGCCACTTACGCCGCCTCTGAACCCTCAAGACCTTCACTCCGGCTACTTGAAGGTTGTATACCAGCCGTGACTATGAAGCTGGCCCGGTGAAAATGATGAAGGAGAAACCGAGGTAACCTCCATGTTCTTTTCTTGCCTGAATACTTCCATTTTTGTTAACTCTCCTAGTTCCCAAGGGCCGGTTCAACTGAGCATAGTTAAACCGGGACTTAATATAAACTCAATGCTTCAGAATCCGCTGATGTAGCTCCCAAGAGCAGTTCAACTTAGCATAGTTAAACCGGGACTGAATTTTATATCGCCACATCAGTACATGTTTGAATAAATAGCCATTAGCCCCCAAGTGCCAAGTTGAATACTTGTATTGAGCTTGGGACTTTGTGATTGCATTAACAGATGAAGATCAAATATACATTAGCCCCCAAGTGCCAAGCATATAACAGGTTATGCCCTGGGGACTTGAAATGACGATATGTAACATACTTCCTTGTTGCAAAGTGAGATACGTCAACAAGCCTCACAAATCCAGGACCTCCAAGAAAATCTGAAATCTCAACAATCAGAAACCTCCAAGGCCAAAGATGAGCTGAAAACCGCTTTAACTACTATGGAACAACTCAAGGAGTGGTTCAAGTCTGAGCGGGCCGATTGGGACACTGAAAAGGCCGCTTTGACCAAAAAGGTTGAAAATGCTGAGGCTGCCCTTAAACCGGTGGTAGACGAGCTGACGAGCGTGAAGCGGCAAGTACATTCCATGGCTGCTACCATCTTCGGTAAGTTTCCTCTGGTTTCTATGATAATCTTGACCTTTCTTATGATAAGTCCGGTTTGTAATTTCTCTTGCAATGCTGTAGGCACACGCATTGGTCACTTGGGGTCAGATGTTCGGAAAAAATTGAAGGCTGCCTATACCTTAATAGAGCAGCTGTATACTGGAGCGCAGCGGATCATCTCCACACCGCCTCACATAACAATCCGGCGCCTTCCTTAATTCAGGATACCTTTAAGCAGTTGTCTATGCTTCCCGCCCGGATTGAAGAGCTGAAGAAATCTGCTGCACGAACCACCTTAATCCGGGCCAAAGCATGGGTGCCTGATTTCGATCCCATTGAATCAGCTCAGGGCTATCCTAGTCTGAAGGAAGACGGCTCAGAATTCAACGAAAATGACTTGAGAGCAATAAACCGGGCCGTTCGCCCTTTGGCTTGCCAATTAGATGAAGAAGCCAACTTGTCACATTATCAAGATCAGTATGATGATCAGAACAAGCGAGTGGCTGCACCTATCCCTGAAGCGGAGAACCTGATCCCTCCAATCCGTAAGCATACTTATGCTCCTGATATTGACCCAACTTCCCTGATCCATGAAGAGGCTGTCTTTCAAGCTTTAATGGGAATCGACTGGACCACTGTTGATTTCCAGCAGCTGGGTAGAGAGGAAGAGGCTGAAGCGGCGCAGGACGATCCACAACCATCAAACCGGGGTAGCGAACAAGCATGAACCAGAAGCCGGTTTGAAGAGCTGCTTTATTATATTCCGTCCAGAAACAATGATCTTATTTGGGCACCATGTTGCCTTGTAATAGGATAGCCAACACTCTTGCTCTGAACATGCCTTCGTGCATGGGTGCTGATACTCTTGCTTGAATGATCAAAACTTTTTATCTTATATTGCCTGCAACTACAAAATCTTAAACCGCCACGGCGGGTTATACCGCCAGCTGGTTTGTGATATTCATGTATTCATATAATGGAATATTTAAGGCATATAACCAAAATTTATGATATCAAATACCTGCCATTGCTGGGCATAAGGTTGGCTTAGCCAATCTTGAAGCAGAGGTCGTATAAACCCTTACCGTCAACGGAGAAAACAACTCCTGTCATTTATACTGCCGGTTTACCATGTAAACCGTGCCGGGTCATAATAAGCCCCCTTGTTACTCCATAATAGGATGTTAACAGAAAAAACATCAAACCAGTGAAATTATCGCCGGATTAAAGATTTGGCCGAATTCTATCAACTGATAGTTTTGAAAACGGTTTAAAAATGTTGCCGGTTTAAGAAACGCAACCAAAATTAAATAACAAAGGATTTAAAAAATACGGAAGCAAAGGCAATGATAAAACCGTTTGCAAAAGAGGCTTTCTTGAGCCGATCGATGGTGTTACCATGGTCGGACACGACCAAGCTCCCAATAAGGTGTAGCTATGGTTCAAGTCAGCGGGCCCCCAACTAAAATCGTGGCATTATGCCGATCAAGTGGCGTGGCAATGGTTCGGGTTCGACCAAGCCCCCAAGTGATTCTATGGCCTTAGGCCGATCAAGAAGCGTGACTGGTTCAGACTTGACCATGTCCCCAAGTGATCTGGTGGCTTTCGCCTATCAAAAGGTGTTGCATTGGTTCGAGAGCGACCAAGCCCCCAAGTGATATCACAAAGCTTTTGAAAAGCAAACTCAAGGGGTAAACCGGAGGCCGCTTTAAGACAGAACAACTCCATGTAACCACGCAGGACGTAACAGAACGGATACCCCGCTTTAAACGAGGCTCCGGTTTATTGCTTTATTCATAATATATACACTGTCATAATATGTACATAAGTAGAGCCGATGGCTCAGGTATAATAAGGACGAAGATGAGCTATGTTCCACGGCCTGTTGGTCTCCTCTTCTGACGTGCGTGAGTCTTTATGCTCTCAAACATCGATCAGATAGTACGACCCGTTGTAAAGATTCTTGCTGACCACGAAAGGTCCCTCCCAAGGCGGGGATAGCTTGTGCATGTCTGTCTGGTCTTGGATGAGCCGAAGCACCAAATATCCTTCTTGAAAGGTTCTTGTCCTGACCCGGCGACTATGATAATAATGAAGATCCTGCTGGTAAATCGCCGAGCGAGCAGCTGCTATGTCTCGCTCTTCATCCAGCCGATCCAAAGCGTCTTGCCGTGCTGTCTTGTTATCCGTTTCAACATAGGCTGCCACACGAGGTGAATCATGACGGATGTCGATGTGGAGAACCGCCTCCGCTCCATACACCATAAAGAACGGCGTGTATCCCGTGGATCTGTTAGGTGTAGTATTTATACTCCATAACACCGATGGTAGCTCTTCTACCCAACAACCCGGCGTCCTTCCGCAAAGGGACCATAAGCCGGGTTTGATGCCTCTCGGGATCTCTTGATTGGCTCTTTCCGCTTGACCATTGACCGTGGGTGAGCTCTTGAAGAAAGCGTCAAGCGGATGTGCTCCTGCTCAAGAACTCCTTCATAGCACCTTTGGACAAATTTGTACCATTATCTCGTAATGATCTTGTGTGGAAAACCAAACCGAAAATCACCTTTTGATGAACTGAACCGCCGTGGCGCATCACACTTGCTAACAGGTTCTCGCCTCTACCCACTTTGTAAATTTGTCAACCGCCACCAACCGTTGTGTCTTCTTGTCCTTGGACCTTTTGAAAGGTCCAACCATCTCCTGCCCCCAAGTCGCATACGGCCAAGTAATTGGAATCTTCCTCAATTCTTGGGCCGGCACATGAGCACGTCTAGAAAACTTTTGGCAACCATCACATCGTCTGACCAGATCTTCCGCATCAGCATGGGCAGTCAACCAATAGAAACCGTGGCGGAACGCCTTAGCCACCAAGGATTTTGAACCGGCGTGGTGACCACAGTCTCCTTCGTGGATCTCACGCAATATTTCACAGCCTTCCTCGGGGACACACAGCGTTGAAACGCCTACGACACAATCGCAATGATGCAACTCGCCATTAATAATGGTCATAGACTTAGACCGCCGAACTATCTGTCGGGCCAACGTCTCATCTTCTGGCAACTCGCCTCCGTTCATGTATGCCAAATAAGGGAGCATCTAATCCGGAAATGACATGCAGAGCGGCCACCAACTGAGCCTCCGGATCAGGAATAGCCAAATCCGCTTTCATCAGGGAGCTTGACTGACGGATTGTGCAATACGTCGAGAAAAACATTGGGCGGGACCGGTTTGCGTTGAGAGCCCAACCGGCTCATAGCGTCCGCCGCTTCGTTCTTCCGACTTTCCACGTGGTCCACCTGATAGCCATTAAAATGACCTTCTACAACATCCACCTCTCGACGATATGCAGCCATAAGTGGGTCCTTGGAATCCCAAGTGCCGACACTGTTGAGCCACTAGGTCCGAGTCACCAAGCACTTAACCCGCTTAGATTCATCTCCTTAGCCATCCAAGACCATGGAGCAAGGCTTCATACTCGGCTGCATTGTTAGTACAAGGGAACATTAAGCGGAGGACGTAACAAAACTTGTCACCTCGTGGGGATGTTAACACGACTCCGGCCCCCGAGCCCTCCAACTGCCTGGATCCGTCTAAATGGATGGTCCAATAGGTATGATCCGGCTTGTCTTTAGGCGCTTGTAACTCCATCCAATCATTAATGAAATCCACAAGTGCTTGAGACTTCACTGCCGTTCGAGGTACATACTTCAAACCGTGCGGCCCAAGCTCTATAGCCCACTTGGCAATCCAGCCAGACGCCTCCCGGTTCTGTATGATATCACCTAAGGGAGCTGAACTGACCACCGTGATGGGGTGCCCCTGGAAATACTGCTTCAGCTTCCGGCTCGCCATGAAAACTCCATACACTAGCTTCTGCCAATGCGGATATCTTTGTTTCGACTCAATAAGCACCTCGCTGATATAATAAACCGGTCGTTGAACCGGATGCTCCTTCCCTGCCTCCTTCCGCTCTACCACAATGGCAACGCTTAATCGCCTGGCGTTAGCAGCAACATACAGCAGAAGTGGCTCCTTGTCGATGGGAGCGGCGAGCACGGGCGGGTTGGCCAATTGCCGCTTTAAGTCTTCCAATGCTTCATCAGCGGCTGGACTCCGGACAAACTGATCTGTCTTCTTCAAAGATTCGGTACAAAGGGATGGCCTTTCTCCGAGGCGGCCGATAAACCGCTCAACGCGGCAATCCGCCCGCCAAACGCTGGACATCATTAATACACTTTGGTTTAGCCAGGAGGTGATAGCCGTAATCTTCTCCGGATTAGCTTCAATCCTCTCTGTTGGACACAAGAAAACCCAATAACTTGCTCGCCGGAACACCAAAGACACATTTGGCCGGGTTGAGCATCATCTTGTAAACCCGCAGGTTATCAAAGGTTTCTTTCAAATCATCAATTAGTGTTTCCTTCTTCCTTGACTTAACCACGATATCATCCACATAGGCATGCACATTATGGCCAATCTATTCATGCAAGCAATTCTGTACGCAACGCTGATAAGTTGCTTGGGCACTCTTGAGCCCAAAAGGCATAGACACATAGCAGAAGGCTCCAAAGGGAGTGATAAACGATGTCTTCTCCTGGTCCTTAACCGCCATCTTGATCTGATGATATCCAGAATACGCATCCAAAAAGCTCAAACGCTCACAACCCGCAGTGGCATCAATAATCTGGTCAATGCGGGGGAGGGCAAAAGGATCTGCTGGACAAGCCTTGTTAAGATCTGTGTAATCCACACACATGCGCCAAGTGCCGTTTTTCTTAAGGACCGCACCGGATTAGCAAGCCACTACGGATGGAAAACTTCAACGATAAAACCCGCCGCTAAGAGCCCGGCAACCTCCTCCCCAATGGCCTTACGCCTTTCTTTGTTAAACCGGCCGAGATCGCTTTACCGGTTTGTACTTGGGATCAACATTAAGAGTGTGCTCACGAGCTCCCTCGGTACACCGGCATGTCGAAGGCTTCCATGCAAAATGTCCCGATTCTCACGGATGAACTTCGATGAGCGCGCTTCCTATTTAGGATCCAAGTTGGCACCGATGATGAACTGCTTGGACGAATCGCCAGGTATGAAGTCAACAAGTTTAGTCTCAGCTGCCGATTTAAACTTCAGGGCCGGATCGTGCTCTGTAGTTGGCTTCTTCAACGGAGTCATGGCCGTCGGATCGACATTATCCTTATAGTACTTCAGCTCTTCGGTGGCAATAAACCGACTTCTGCGAAGCCGCATCACCTTCCTCACACTCCAAAGCGATCTTGCGGCTCCCATGAATCGTTATCGTCCCCTTGTGACCCGGCATCTTGAGCTGCAAATAGATATAACACGGTCGTGCCATGAACTTGGCATACGCCGGCCGCCCAAACAGGGCGTGATAAGGACTTTGAATTTTCACCACTTCAAACGTCAATGTTTACGATCTGGAGTCATGTTCATCCTCAAGGCGACCTCCGTGAGCTATTTTACCGACCGGATATGCTGACTTGCCGTGCACCACACCATGGAACACTGTATTGGACGGTTTGAGATGTTTATCTGTTAATCCCATACGACGGAAGGTCTCGTAGTACAAGATGTTGATGCTGCTCCCTCCGTCCATAAGCACCTTGGTGAACTTGTAACCTCCCACCTGAGGTGCCACCACCAGGGCTAGCTGACCCGGATTGTCAACCCGGGGAGGATGATCCTCACTACTCCACACAATGGGCTCTTTGTGACCAGCAGAGGTAATGAGGCACGGCCGGTTCAACAACGTTGATCGCCCGCCGGAAGCTTCCGGTCTCGCTTTGTCTAAGCTGGTGGTGAAGACGTGGTACTGCCCACCATTCAACCGCTTTGGGTTGCTCGATAACCCGACCGGCCGCTGTTGTCGCTGATTGTAACCACCTTGGTTATTCCGATTGTTCGATTGTTATGTCCGCCTCGGATTACCACTAAACCCTGACCGAATTTCCTCCACCGTAACCCCAGTGCCGGACTCGAACCGCCGGAACCTTGATCATACCGGAAAGCATTAGAACTTTTGAACTCCTGCATAATGTAACAATCCTTCCAGAGGTAGTTTGCTGGCGCCTCCTTCGTCCCATGCTTTGGACAGGGTTGATTCAACAGATAGTTCAATCGGTCCGGATTGGGATTAGGCGCACCACCTCGATTCGGCTATTTACCCTTGGCGCTACCGCCCTTGTCCTCGCTGCTACCGGTGTTGGCTACGAAGTCCATGTTGCCGTTCGCTTTACGCTTACTTCCACCATTACCTGCCGAGTGATGTTGCTGGCCTCTGGAGTTGTTGTTCTTCTTTCCCTTCCCTATCTCATCATCATCATCAGACTCGGGATCCTTGGTACTATCAGAATCAGCATACTTCACTAAAACGCCCATGAGAGTGCCCATGTCATTGCAAAACCGCTTCATGCGTCCCAGCTTCAACTTTAAAGGTTTAAACCGGTAGTTGCCCTCTAGGGTCAAGATCGCAGAATCAGCATTGATCCGGTCTGAAGAATGTAAGACTTACGAAACGCGGCGTACCCAATGGGTTGTTGATGCCCCCTCAGCCTGGACACAAGCCGCCAAGTCCACCACAGACATGGGCTGTTTACAGGTATCTTTGAAATTCTGAATGAACCGGGTCCGTAACTGGGTCCAGGAACTGGTGGAATTGGGTGGCAAGTTTTTCAACCAAGTACGGGCCGTGCCCTCGAGCATCATGGTGAAGTACTTCGCACACGCGGCTTCATCCACATCCAGCATCTCCATGGCCATCTCATAGCTCTCTATCCATGCTTCTGGAGCCAAATCGGCGGTGTAATTCGGCACCTTGCGCGGCCCCTTGAAATCCTTGGGCAAGCGTACATTGCGTAAAGCGGGGACGAGGCAAGGCACCCCCAAAGAGCTAGAGGTAACTCCAGGCTCAAAGATGGTCGGACGAACCAGCGTAAGCTGATAATCCTGATGCTGTGCTGCTAACTCAGCCTCCCTGCGTGCCCGGGCCCGGTCCACCACCTCTTGAGCGTTATCGAAACCACCCGCCGGGTTATTGCCACGGGGCGCACCGCGCCGTGCATTACTTGACACGGCCGGTTCATCCACGCGCCTGCTATAGCTCCGGCTTGGGCGGGGGGTAGAGTGGATCCGATCGCGGCTGTACGAATATGCTTCCTGTTGGACCAGAGCTGTCCTAAGGAGCTCCTTGACCCGGCGCGTCTCTACCGCCTGTGATGAATCGCCTTCAATTGGAATCGCCTCCAACCGTGCCGCAGCTGCAACAAGGTTATCCATCGGGTTGGAGTAGTGACTGGAGGTGTTTGCACAGTACCGAGGCGTGCGGTATGATGGCGAGGTAAATCTATTACGCTGGGGCTGAACCGGTAGCGCCCGTCCAGTACTTCCGCCCGGTTTAGCACCGCGACCATCGTCCTCGCTCCTGGGGTATTGAAGAGATCTCTTCCCTCAAAAACTGAAGGCTAACGGGATCTGTATTTCCTCTTCATGACTTCATGCGACGCGTTCGATCCAGCATGAGCCTATACGCTATGCATCCAAAGCGCCCGCTCGCCGCCATCCCGGGCGTCTGCAGCTGCCAAATCCGCTTTAGCCTGAGTGATTTGTTCCTTCACCTTCGCAATCTCCGCATTATGAATGTCCTGGTCTGCCTGGTTAGCCTCTGCCGTGAGCATAGCCAACGCATCGAATAGTTCTGATAAAACTTGAGCCGGCGGGCGCACAGGGCCTCCTGCCCCCGCTACCATCGCCGCTGTTGAACCGGCGACCATTGTCGTAGTGGTCGAAGAGTGAAGCATCGCTTGTGTTCCGGCCATGAATATTCCAACCCGGTTGGGCATATCAAGGGGTCCGAATATCGTCACCATCGGAACAGCCCCAATCTGGCCATCTTGCGGTGATCTGAGAGACTCGGTTTCTCGGCCGACGACTTCGTCATCGAGAGTAGACGACGGTTTCGCCACCAGATGCTGATCCGTCCTCATAATTTCCTTCGTGGATGACTCCCACGAAAGCACGCTTGACGGCCGGTTTAGCCTGGGCAGGTTTCGCACGCTGAGCCGTCTCGACGAGGTCGGTGCAGATGTCCGGCTCAGGCCCTGGCTCACCGATCTTGCCGATGAAAACGTGTATGCCACCAAAGGGGACCCGGTATCCGTACTCAATCGAGCCGGCCTCGGGGCCCCAGCCTGCATCGTCGATGTAGAGCTTGCCGCGACGACTCTTGGTCATCCTGCCCACAGCGTAGCCTTCGAGTCCTTCGAACTTGCCCTCCAAGATCATCAAACCATCATGCGATAGCCCCACGGTGGGCGCCAACTGTCGTGGTTTTGTCACGGCAGATGTCCTCATGAAAGGACTTAGTCGCGGAGCCATCGCTACGGGTTAACTTAGAGGGGTTAAAGCGGACGCAAAGACACGGGAGTTATACTAGTTCGCCCCTTCGATGAAGGTAAAAGCCTACGCCTAGTTTGTGATGGGATTGATGTGGTCTCGATGACTAGGGAGCAAACAGCCGCCTAGGCCTCGAGTTGTCGTTGTTCTGTCCTTGAACTGCCCCGGTCGCCCCTTATATACACGGGTGACGCCTGTCGGCTCGAGAGTCCCAACCTCCAGTTCATATTCAGATCCGGGTTGGTCTCTCTCTATTCCTAACTTACAATACAAGTTATACATCCGCCGGTTTACGCCATGTGTTCTGATCCGACTACAGGCCTTGGGCCCTTACACTCATGCCTCTTGGGCTTTTATACTATTGAACTACTGATGAAGTTAACCCGGCCCAGATAGGCCAGTTTACGCCCAGTAGTAACATCCCCAACACCAAGGATGGAGAAATCACACTGTATGCTAATACATCCATGCAAGACCACTATATAAAACAGACGCACGATGCTAGGCTGCGCTAATTTAAGGGATCACAGGATTACAAAGCGAGGATACACTGGGACTCGACACTACTCGAGTGTCTCAGTCTACTTCGTTTACATCCAAGCGGGCGTCCCTTGTGGACATCGAGGCTGCTCCACGGTTCTCACCGTCGGAATTCGCTGGAGAGGGCTGAGGGGCTGCAGGCTCGGGGTAGTGATGATGACCGTCACGGGGATTGTTGACCACAACCCCGTTGGAGTGTGCTCCCAGGAGGCGACGAAGCACTTCTGGGGTCATCAAAGCACCTTGGCTGACGGCTGGGGCTGTGCTCAGGGTCTCGATCGGTTGTCCAAACAGCACGACGGGGTTGTCGGCGTTGGGCTCGATCTCCTCCCTCGCTGGGGCTCAACGAATCAGCTCTCCACGAGCTGCGACCAGATCAATAGTGATCTGATCGAATAGGTCCTCCAGTGCACTTACATAGCGCACTAGATGCAGTAATGCAGGGTCTGTCTCGTGGTCTCCGTTGGCAACTTGAGGTGGTCTACCATACCCTTCACGCCTGGGGTAGTAGTGGAACGAGCGACAGTTAACTCTGGGCGACGGGTGCCTGAGATGAACTATAGCCTCTCGAGCAGCTAGTTGGATGGCTTGTGGCTCAAAGGAAGTTCTTCTTCCGGTGAACCTGTATGGGCGCTCGGGTGCCAGACCCCTACTGTAGATATGTACAGTGGCCTAGAATTGACGGCTCTCGCCACTAATGGGTCCTTGGTACACAACATATTCAGATGGCTCTTCTAACGCATAGGCACGACGGGTAAGGTTTGCGAGTATGGTCACAAAACCTCCAAGGTTGGTTGCTGTAGTCTCATGGTGTACTACGGGACCAGGCATTGTGGTTTGGTTTTGGGATAGCGGCTGTCTTTGGGCTGGGTTGAGCGGCCGTCCTTTTATAGAAAAAGGGGACGGAGTCTTCCTTCGCGACGCTATGTAATGAGACGCCTTTGGTGCTGGTCACCGGTGGGTGATAGACGGGCTAATTGATAGGTTGGGCACATCGCGTAAAGCGCCGGGTCACCGTGGTGGCTATCTTGTGCGAGAAGCTTGGCCGAGGTCTTGGTTATGGCTCGGTGGGTTATTAGCCTAAGTTTATTGACCTGGCTAAGATAGGATTAGCCAATGGTCAGCCTGGCTCAGTACCAAGTCTGTGGCGACCGGTTCTCCGGTGTTAATTCCCAGAAAATGGCGTTGTGCTCATCAGCCCCAGTGATTATCAAGAATGATGAGGCACTATCTTGATACAGAAATTCCAAGCAGAAAATACAATATGAGTAGTACAAGACCATTCTGGCCTGTGAGTACAACAAATGGTTTCTAAAGGTTGATGGCGGAAGCGGTTTATGAAACATCCTCGTCTATGGGACTCCATTTCCCACGGTAACAAATTGACCCGTGTTAACTCCTATCTTCGCGTGGCTGAGATCACCGTTGCCTAGGTTCTGGGACAGTCACCGCTATACTCCTCTCCAAGAATGAAATCTGGCCAAGACAATAGCCAAGGACAAGCCAGTGAGTACTTTGAATGTACTCGCAAACATTACGAACATGAGTAAAATTACAACAACAACGTGCTGAAAATATTTTATGCTCATGACGTTAGTCACATAAGATAAATAAAACTCTGGTGCGTGCAAGCATGTTATTAGCGAATATACAGTAATATGGTAGTATTAAAATTATGAAGTAAATAACATAAAGGACTTCAAAAGAAATGCCACAATCGGGCGTCTGAGTGACACCGCATAAAGGGCTTTAAAAGAAATGCCATAGTCGGGCGTCTGAGCGACACCGCATTAAGGGCTTTAAAATAAATGCCACAGTTGGGCGTCTGAGCGACACCGCATAAAGGGCTTTAAAAGAAATGCCACAGTCGGGCGGCTGAGCGACACCGCATAAAGGGCTTTAAAAGAAATGTTACAATCGAAGGCCCGAGCGACACCACATAAAGGGATTTAAAAGAAATGCCATAAATAAGGCCCGAGCGACACCACATAAAGGGCTTTAAAAGAAATGTTACGATCGGGCGTCTGAGCGACACCACATAAAGGGCTTTAAAAGAAATGTTACAGTCGGGCGTCAAGCGACACCACATAAAGGGCTTTAAAAGAAATGCTAATGCAAGGCGTCTGAGCGACACCACATAAAGGGCTTTAAAAGAAATGCCACAGTCGGGCGTCTGAGCGACACCACATAAAGGGCTTTAAAAGAAATGCCACAATGAATATCTAGGAGGTAGAACCATCCCAGGGATATTCAATAATACCAGAAAAATATCACGGGTTAGTCCACATCCAAAATAGTAATCATAAATTATCATAAGTCACAATCGTGCTTCCAGGTTTAACAGTTTCACCTCCGAAGACCGACACTAAGACCGACACTTGACCCATCCCAAATTGTAATCCTTAACCATGGACACGGCTATTCGAATAGATTTAATCTCTGCAGAGGGTGTACTCTTTACCCACGAGTAACGGATTTCTTTAGTCCATCGGGACTAATTCCGTCTACGGTCTTTTGTTGAAAACACATCTAACTTGCACACACCAGCTTAACTCACACGTGTCTGGAATCACCCACGACACTGTTAAGCAAAACTCTAAGTGGGGAGGCCACAACCTCGACGTAACATGGGATCACAAAATTTATACAGCAGCAAGAGGGGAGCTACCCCTTTCGGCTACAACCAAACACCCATGCTCCCGGACCCGGTGGTATGACTACCGGATGCCTCCAAAGATCTTCCACCACGGCCTCTCTGCAGACGGTGTGTGCTAGGAAAGGGTTGACAACTTACTAAACCGTACCCTACTTGGTGTAGGGACGAGTGGTAGTACGAAGCAAGTATGGGGGTTACTGGCACAAGACTCGATCTATGGTCGACTCAGGAGGTTGTAGTATTTCCTGCATGATTAGCATAACAATGCATATATCTCAAACAACAGATGGAAACATCACGCGACATCCCTTCCTGTCATACCGGACACGACCGTCTCGACGGAGGACTAGGGGCAAGCCCGTGTCTACCCAAGACAGAGGCCTTCCCGTCTTTCCTTCCGGTATGCATGTAAGACGTATGACGGTGATTTCCATCACAAATCATGTCAACTTCATTAGCATAAACTCATTAATATGCACCCATGAATAGGATCACATCCTCACATAAAATGACGCATGCATGTGTCGGGGTGGTGTTGCCACCGTGCTATGCAACACATACAGAAATTCACCAGGGTTCAGAATGCTTGCCTTCAGGTCATGGGAAGGAAGGGTGCACCCAAATCATCATGAAATCTTCAAAAACCCTATTTAAAATAATATATTTGAATTAACACACAAAATAAAAACAGCACAAAAAGTTGTTTTAATTTTTTTTCAAATAAATCTTAAAATAAACTAGACAATATTTGAGAGAGGTAGCAAAAAGAATCAATTCATTTGGAGTTGTTTTCAAAAAGATACAGCCGGTCAAAGTTTGGTCAAAACCTGATATTTAAAATAAAAACAGAAAGAAAACGTTTTGGAATATACGTACACGTCGAAGGCGCATTTTGAAAATGCGCTTCCACTTATCCAGCGTGGACTGCGCCCGAGTCACTGCCAGTGGGTCAAGGGGGTCCCACTGGTCAGGTTTGACCAGTCTCCTTCCCTCTCCTTCCTCTGGCCGAACGGAGGCGGGGACTCCGGCGATCTTCGCCGGTGTTAGGCGGCTCCTCGAGGGCATCCGAGTACAGGGATGGATCCGATACTCCTAGGCGGTCCTTCCGGTGGTCGTAGGGTAGCCGGGGGTTGAGGGAGTCGCCGGTGGCGAGCTCTGCATGGAGGGGTATTCGGGTGGATAGTGAGTTTGGGGCTGCGGTGGTCTCCGGCCAAAATTGAGCGAGGGGTTGTGCTCGCGAGAGGAAGGGAGAGTTCTTGGTGGAGAGAGTGGAGAGGGAGAGGCACTGGTGGCGATGGAATCGGCCAGGGCTTGGCGGCGACCGAACCGGCCGGACTCGGGGAAGAAGGCCTTCCCTAGCTCGACTGCTGGCCAAGGCAACACTAGGAGGATCATATGAGGTTGCTCGAGGTCTCGGTTGAGCTCCGAAGCCCTTATATATGCGGTGGAGGTCGGTTCTGGGGCGGCCGGCAATAAGGATGACCGCGAACCACCTCCCTGTAGCTTGGGTGACGTGGCGGCGACGAGCGCTAGCGGACGAGGCTGCGGATGAGCTCGCACTGTTCCAGGAGGCAGGTGGCAAGCTGGGGTGGCTTTGGCGGCGCCGACCACAGTCGGGCCTGCTAGCGTCGGGTAGCTAGCCGCCACGGCCATCCTGGCGGTGGCGCCTGTAAGTGCCGAGGGTGGTCGGGTGGCGTGGCGGTGCAAGGGGACACGGCAGCTGGGCTGGGGCCGGGTTTTGAGTCTTGAGGTGTGGCGCGCTCGGGTGCATGCGGGTTCCAAACGGACGCTCTGGGCGCGCCCAGAGCACGCACGAAAGGTGCTCGATGAAATGCCATGGCCTGCTACAGGGCTTGGGTGAGGCTGGCAAGGAACCAGGCTAGGTTAAGGTTAGCAAGGGGATCAAGGTACACGATGGATAGGCCAGGAGATCAAGTTCACCAAGTAAACTTGAAGTCATGCCAAAACTGGTCATGCACACAGGGTGTTTGACAAAATGCCAAAGGCACCTAGGTAGCTCTTGGAGTGGCCAAACTCTCCAGTTCAGTGTCTCTATGGATACAAGAGAGGGTGGTGATGTCAGTTTGCAAAAAGGAGAAACTTGCTAGTGCAAGTTTTGCAAAACTTCAGTTCTGGGCAGGGAGTGAGTGGCATCATTTCATGGACCAAAAGTGTTCCAAAAAGAGCATGCTCCTGGACTTAGGGGTTTTGCAAGGTTGACTACAAGCATGAGAAAACACAAGATCATTAGAGCAAGAAATAATAGGGTTGTAGTAGAAAACACAAGTCTGGTCCAGAATGAAAAAGAGCCTGTTGCACTCAAATTTTCCAAAGAACATCACTATGTTTTTGCATAAAGTTGGCTGGCATGCTACTACTGACATCCCAAAATTTTGGTGGAGGCTCTAGGGAAATATTTAAATAGGTTGTAGTGCAGAAATGCCCACTGGACCAGAGAAGCAAACCAGGTGAAAGAACCCAAAATAAGCAATGAAATAATTTTATTAGTGCACATAATTGATTTAGAGACATCTCATGACATCTCCAAATTTTGGTTGAAATTTTAAGTGATTCTATCAAAAGGTTGTAGTTCAAAAGGAGCTCCAAAAATTTAATACAATTCATTTTAATGAATAAAGCTCAGGGTGAAATAATTTAATAAACAATTCTACTTATTTAGAAATTGTTTTAATGAGATGGCAAAGAAGTCCAATGTATTTTGGAAAGCTCCACTTGGGAAAAATACAAAACTCCTTAACAATAAAAGAAGAGTTCTGAAATCAACAGAAATAAAGATTTTTAAAACCCTTGGCAAAATTTTTAATATTGAAAACTTGGCAAAAATTTTGGGGTGTTACACCCACTTATAAGTCATACATATTTAGATATCAATTTTTATTGCTTGCACCGATGACAACTTACATGAAGGATCTTACTCAATCCATAGGTAGATATGGTGGACTCTCATGAAAAAACTGGTTTAAGGGTTTTTGGAAGCCCAAGTAGTATCTCTACTTGGTGCTAAGAATTTGGCTAGCATGAGGGGGAAAGGCAAGCTCAACATGTTGGATGATCCATGACAACATACTTTATCTCAGATATAAGAAAACATAACCCATTACGTTGTCTTCCTTGTCCAACGTCAACTCTTTAGCATGTCATATTTTAATGAGTGCTCCCAATCATAAAAGATGTCCATGATAATATATTTATATGTGAAACTTCTATTTCCTTATTACTTCCTATTAATTGCAACGATGACCAAAGCTATGTTTGCCAACTCTCAACAATTTTTAATCATCATACTATTTGTATGTGAAGTCATTACTCTCAATAAGATCAATATCAACTCTTTACTTCTTTTTATTCTTTTTCTCTTTCTTTTATTCACTCAAGATAATGGCAAAATAATCAAGCCCTCGACTCAACACTAATGTTTATTATATAGCTCACGGACTTGATTACATAGAGAGATCATAAAGCAAAACTCAAAACTAGATCATGCCATAAACTTTATTCTACTAGATCAAGATACTACTAATAGGATCGAACTAAGAAAAATGGTAAAGATAGGAGTGTGATGGTGATACGATACCGGGGCACCTCCCCCAAGCTTGGCAGTTGCCAAGGGGAGTGCCCATACCCATGTGATTATGTCTCCTTCTTTGTTGATGGTGAAATATTCTTGGCGATGATGCCCCTCAGGATACGATTCTCTTCCTCGAGCTTATTGACTTGCTGCTTGAGGTCCATTATTTCCTTATGAGGCTTTCCTGTAACTGCTAAGTCTCCTTGCACCCAAGGGTGTTGCATAGCTGCGGGAGAACAAGTGATACTCCTCTTCATGTTTTCATAAGAAAGAAATTTAACATTGGAAGGGATAACCGAGTTTGGAATAGCTGAGCTCTGTAGTTCCCCCATCATGAACCCAGCTCGGAAGCGATAAGTGACTTCTTGATCCACCACGACATCTACCCTCATCAAGTCAGCCTCCATCTCTTCCTCCGTTGCTGGCCCAAAGTGGTCAGCGTTGCTGTTTGCCCTTGGTTCTGATGCCGGATGAGACACCCGGCTCTCCCCGACTGACTCTTGAGAAGACATCTTGCTCTAATCTGTAGCAGCAACAGCTCAAAACAAAAACAGAGGATATTTGCGTGATACGGGAGTCAAAACCTTCGGGATAATATATAATGAATTTTTACCGACCAAAATACGTATCGTGCAAGAAAACGGAGTCCGGAGAGCACACGGGGTGCCCATGAGGTAGGGGGGCGCGCCCAGGGGGTAGCGCGCACCCTCCACCCTCGTGTCCTTCCCGGACTGCTTCTTATTTTTATATTTTTCTAAATATTCCAAAACAGAGAAATATTGCCTTAAAAACTGTTTTGGAGTCAGTTTACTTACCGTACCACATACCTATTCCTTTTCGGAGTCTGAAACATTCCGGAAAGTGTCCCTTATGTATTCCTCCGGGGTTACGATTTCAATAACATTGGTTTCAACATTTATAGGATTACCTGAGATATAATGTTTGATTCTTTGACCGTTTACCACCTTCAGATTTGTGCCTTCGAAGTTGTTGATTTTTATGGCACCGGAACGATAGACCTCCTCGATAACATAGGGCCCTTCCCATTTAGAGAGAAGTTTTCCTGCAAAAAATCTTAAACAAGAGTTGTATAGCAATACATAATCACCTACATTAAACTCACGCTTTTGTATCCTTTTATCATGCCATCTTTTAACTTTTTCTTTAAACAACTTGGCATTTTCATAAGCTTGGGTTCTCCATTCATCAAGTGAGCTAATATCAAATAACCTCTTCTCACCGGCAAGTTTGAAATCATAGTTGAGCTCTTTAATAGCCCAAATGCCTTATGTTCTAGTTCGAGAGGTAAGTGACATGCTTTTCCGTAAACCATTTTATACGGAGACATACGCATAGGATTTCTATATGCAGTTCTATAGGCCCATAGTGCATCATCAAGTTTCTTGGACCAATTCTTTCCAGGTCTATTGACAGTCTTTTGCAAAATCAATTTGATCTCTCTATTACTCAATTCTACTTGACCACTAGACTGTGGGTGATAAGGAGATGCAATTCTATGATTAACATCATACTTAGCAAACATTTTACGGAAAGCACCATGAATAAAATGTGAACCACCATCAGTCATTAAACATCTAGGGACTCCAAAGCTCAGAAAAATAACTTATTTGAGCATCTTAATAGAGGTGTTATGATCAACACTACTAGTTGGAATAGCTTCTACCCACTTAGTAACGTAATCAACAGGAACTAAAATATGTGTATAACCATTAGAGGCAGGAAAAGGTCCCATATAATCAAAGCCCCAAACATCAAATGGTTCAATAACAAGTGAATAATTCATAGGCATTTCTTGACGTCTATTAATATTACCAATTCCTTGACATTCATCACAAGATAAGACAAACTTACGGGCATCCTTTGTCGGATCACGGGTTCCGGCAGACCCTTGAGGTTCGAACTCTGGGGTGCGCGTGGAGATCCAACCCTCCACCATCTCGTACCTCGCCGAACCGCAGGGACCTAAACTACTAACAAGAACAACACAAGAGACACAAGATTTATACTAGTTCGGGCCACCGTTGTGGTGTAATACCCTACTCTAGTTTGTGGTGTGTGGATTGCCTCTGGGGCTGACGAAGAACATTACATGGAAGAACAGCCTCGCGAGGGTCTGTTCTTGGTGGGTGTGATGAACTGCTAAGCGGTATCCCGTTGCTCTATCCTGAGGAGTGGGTTTCTCTCTCTCTGGATTCCGAATGCTCGATCCGATCGTCCCCCTCCTCTGAGTGTGGCTACCCCTATTTATAGGCGAAGGCCCTGGGCCTCTTCCCAAATATTGAGCGGGAAGGGCGCTAACAACTGGCCATTTTGAAGGGGAACAGCGGGTACACTTATCCTGACTAAAGTTGGTCCTCGCCTGCCAAAGGCTCGTGATGACGCTCGCTTGGGCTCCACGATGATCGCATTCCAGCCGTTGGGGCTGGTCTTGGTCTTGTTGCAATCGAAGCGGATGCCTCGCTTGATGCTCTTGCTCGCGCTTGCCCCTTTGCACCAAAGAGGAAAGGGAGGACGCTGCTGGCTGGCACCGACCGGCGCCCTCGGTCATCATGGCTTACGTCCACGGGCACCTCGCGAGGTACCCCGCCTTGAACTCTCCGCCTCCTCGTGAGCCAGCCTGACGAGGTCGTGCCTGAGGAAGCTCTTGGCCGTCCGCCCCGCGAGGCTAGGCCCCTCGCGAGGGTCTTGAGCTTGTGTTGATGAAGATGGGCCATCCTGGGCCTCCTCAGAGCCACGCAGCAGGCCGCAGGCAGGCAAGTCTTGGGACCCCCGTTCCCAGAACGCCGACAGCAGCCCCCGGGCCCACAGTGCGCCCGAACTTGGCCGAGCAGAGAGGCGAAAGGGCAAGTGTGAAGCGCCGCGGGCCCTAACAGCCTGCGGCCTTGGGCGGCGCGTGGCGGTCGATTGAACGTGGGCGGCACTGTTCCCCCACGCCCCCTTATTTCGTGCCTTGCTAGGCGGACACGCTGCTGCACACATCTGTTCCCCTCTCTGCTGCTTGTGCGCTCCGGTCCTCCCCTCTCTCGAACTCCGGTTTCCATTTCCAATCCAATCTCAAATCTCTCCTTCCCCCTTTCAATCGCCATGGCTCCGACGAAGAAGGGGAAAGGGAAGAAACCTGCGCCTTCACCCGCTTTGGCCGCCGCGGCGCTCATTGTCGACCCGTCGATCATAATCAATCTGGAGGGCTTGGGCAAGGTCAGTTCGGCTCTGGCCACCTCCTTTAATGAATGCGGGAGGACGACGGCCTGGCCCGCGTCCCACTTTGCCATCGACAGGACAGTCATCGAGGTCCGGTATTTCGCTGACGCCCTGTGGGCGGGGCTGGTTCCCCCTTTCTCTGATTTCTTCAATGCCGTGCTTTCCCACTATCAGATCCACATGATGCATCTGGGTCCTGAGTCCATTACTCTTCTCTAAGTCTTCGCTTTCGTTTGTGAGGCAATGATGGGCATCCTTCCCTTGGTTGCCTTGCTGCGCCACTTCTTCTCTCTACGCCTTGTCGACCCCGCTCAATGCTCGGCGCGCGTGAGCTTCGTCGCCGCGCCCGAGACCGCGGCCTCAGGGATCGACTTCAGCCTACCTCCGCCCGCGGCTGAGTTCCGCGAGAGGTGGTTGTATGTGGACGCGGGCGTGCCCAGCCCCCTGCTATCGGAGCCAACTTCGCCTGTTGTCCCCAATTTCGGCCGGGGCCAGAGACGCTTTCAAGCCCTCGCTGTTCTTCGTCTGGGCGCCGCCGCATTCTCGAGGTCGCTCACGGGATAGCGCCCAAGGTGGTGAAGGAGTTCTGATGCGCCGCATTGCTCCTCTCCAACGCCATTCCCACCGGATGTGGGCCTTCGGCGGGCCCGGTGATCGTATGAGGCTCCAGGAAGAAGACTTGACGCCAGAAGCGCTAAGGAAGGTGCTCCTGGTCCTGACTGGCGATCCTAACCCCGGTGGCATCCAGCATGAAGGGGCCTTGCTGTACCGCTGCCGGAATAGGGGTGATCTGGTGAACCAGATGCCTATCTTCGATGAATGGGGGCTGCGCCCCGCTGGTCTCCAGGGGCCTCGCGAGAATCCAGTGGTGGTGACAGCCCTTCCAGTCGGCCAAGGCGGCTCCTCCTCAAGTGGTGGAGCAGGGAGGTACGAGCCGCCAGAGGCTGAAGGGACCCCCTCCGGGGTGTCGGCGCCTGGCGATGCTCGCGAGGGGGCAACTCCTGAGGCTCATGCAGCTGCGGCTGAGGACGGCAGTAGCCGCTGCAGCGCCCACGGCTGGAGCCCCGAGGCCTCTGCCGCTTCTCTTGGTGAGGCGACTAGCAACAAGATCGTGCAGACGCCCCTGACGCAAGCCGCCTCGATGCTTCTCCCTTGCCGCAGGCTGATCCCTGCGCTCAAATCTTGGGTCGTTTTCGCGTGAACTTCGAGGCCCTCCGGAAGAGAAGGGAAGCCCTGGGCGATGATTACCCTTGTCGCCTGCTGAAGCGCAGGAAGTATTTCGCTACTGATGAGTAAGCCTTCCTCTTCTCCAGCTCCTGATTCTTATGCTGCTTGTATTGATCCTTGCCCTGCAGGCCCCTTCCTGCCGAGCTCATGGAGACGGGTGAGGAGACGTCCTCCCCGGCTTCGCCCCCTCCCCAGTCCTTGAGTGCTCCAAGCAGCGGAGCTCTTGTGGTGAGGGCAACCGGGGAGGTGAGCCGTCCAGAGGCACGTCGTGGCCCTGCACGCCTCGCGATCCTTCCTCGTGAGCCTTCCCGAGGCATAGCTAGCCTGCCGTGGGCTTCTCGCCTGGTCGTGGACGGCGATTGGCTGAGGCGCTTCCTGCGCCCCTCGTCCGGGGATGGGCTGGCTCCAGGTCGGGCTTCTGACGCGGCGCGCCCGGCCGTCGCGAGGGTACCAACCCCCAGCCCCCTACCCGGAGGGGGAGTGTTGATTCGCGGCTCCCTGCGCCCGTCCGGGGCGGTCGGTGGTGTGGAGGACGTGCGCGAGCGCGCCCGGGAGCATCGCGCCCTTCGCCAAGGATTTCTTCGAAGGGCGGCCGACGCGGTGAGCCTTCTCGGTGAGGAGCTTGCTGACGAAGACGCGCGGCTGGTTGCAGAGAGGCGCAAGCTGGAGGACCTTGCCTCCCTTGCGCGTCGCCAGCGCGAGCTTCATGATGAAGAGGCCAAGGTGTCGCTGGCAGCCTCCCGAGAGGCCTGTTCTCGGGCCATCGAAGAGGCCCGGGCAGCTGACAGGCGACGAGAGGCGGCGGAGGAGCGGGCACGAGAAGCACTAGCCCGGTGCCACTCGTTGGAGGAGCAAGCGGAGCTGCGCGAGGCAGCCCTTGCGTCGATGAAGGTGGCTTCTAGCGACTCGGCGCAGCTCCAGAAGCGTGAAGAGGCGCTGACGCTTGAAGCCGCCGAACGCGCGCGCGAGTACGAGCGCTTGGAGACGAGGGAGCGCTTGGCGACGTGGGCAGAGGATGAGGTTGCAGCCCGGGAAGCCCGCGTCATGGAGGAGGTCGGACGCCGAGTGGCGGCGGCGCGCCCGAACCTCGAGCGCGAGTTTGAGGAGCGGTTGGGGTTGATCAAGGCCGAGGCTGAGGGCAGGACTGCTGCCTTGAGGACCAAACTGGAGGAGGCTATGCGGCGGGCCGATGCTCTTCAGGCCGCCCTTGAGGTGGCGCAGAGGGAGTCCACCACCTCTCAGGCTGAGGCGCTCCTTCTTCGCCAGCGGGTGGAGGAGGCCGAGGCTGTTGCGCACTGCACGCGGACGAGATGCGCCAGCGAGAATTGAGCATGAGCACCGCCCATGCTCGCCACGCTCCGGGAAAGAGCTAACGTGGCCTTGGATAATATCTGCGAGGCGGCGGTAGGCCAGCCGCACGCGGCCAATTACGCAGGCAACCTTCAGTTCTTCACCGACGTGGTGGCGCGACTGGAGGCGCGTTCGGCTAGGGCCGACAGGTTGGTGGAGGAGAGGAGCCGCGCGCTGCTCGGGCGCGCATTTTCTCGTGTCTTCAGTCATCTCCGGGACATGGACCCCCACTTCGACTTTGACGCAGCCATCGCCCCAGTTCCCCAGGCCGTCCGGGGCGACCTGGCGCACTGGGTGGAAGACAACATAGATGCCCTCGTCAGGGCCTTTGCTTCGGATGACGATGGCGTGGTCGTGGCCGCTGATGTGGGCGGCGTGGTGAATGGCCCAGACACCGCCGGCGATCACGCGGACAGCGATGGCGAGGCCAGCGATGCCAGCAACGGCTCGGGAGGTGCTCCTGAGGATGCATTGGGGGATTTATCCGACTGATCATGTATTGTCCTTGTTCCATTACCCTGCATGGATAGAACTCAGGTTTTGACCTGATGGAGGTGAGAGCATTTTGGGAGGGGGAGCCCCTCATGTAAAACTTGTGTTCTTCGTATTAGCAGGTGTTACGTCGCCCATACGCCCGCGCGAAGTGGTAGGCTAGGCAACGCGATAGTTTGATGGTTTACCTTCGTTTCGTACGAGCCTCGAGATAGCCCGCGGGAGGCTGCGGCAATCCGAGTGTATATCGATCGAATCCGTAGGACCTGCAGCAAAAACCTCCGGAGAGGACGCGGCGGCTACAGGCTGGGCTGTGCGCGAGCTTGGCCTGGCCCGGCTCGCGAGGGGCTCATGAGGAGGCAGCTGAGGCGGAGTTGTAACCGAAACGCGAGAGATTTGCTCGAACGAGACTAAGCACCCCTTCCCCGAATACACGCAAATATTCAAGCTCAAATTCAACTTAAATCCAACGGGGGAAAACGATAGCCAGAGGGAAAACCAAATGAAAGCAGAAAAAGGCCGCGTCCGGCACCTAGTCTAGTCTTGGACGTCTTCTCACCAGCACGGAGCTAAGTGCTGCTACTGGGTGTAGGATGGAGCCCCAGGGCCTGAGGCCGGCACCCCTGAGACTCCGGGGCGTGTACAACCCCACTCATTATTACGTGAGAGTGTCATGGGGCGGCGAGCTTCATAGGCACTGGGCCTTCTTCACAGGTACCGGCCTTGCTTCATATCGCCAGACGAGGGCCCCGCCTTGCTCCACACTCTAGTGCCACCAACGACGACCGGAAACCAGGACGCCGCCGGTGGGGTAGAGCGGTCGCCAGCGGTTCCCCCAACGACCACGGGTCCTCCGCCAGGGGCAGGCCCTGAGGCACCTCCCCAGCAGAGGGCCTACCTCCTGAGAACGCCTTTGTTCAATGCCTGGTGATGCCGGACCCCTTCCCCTCTCCGGCAGCCCCCTGCGCCCCCCTCCCGAGGGGTAGGAGACTGCGGGAGCGGGGCAGCCGCTCGTCGTGGCGACCTGTACCTCCTGCGACCTATGGTTAGCTTATGTTTGCTCTTGAGGAAGTAGCGGTACCCGATAATCGTCGCCCCCGGCGTGACCAGTGGGACCACCTCGAGACTCCTGGAAGAGCGCGGCTTCTGGTGCCTCATCCCCCCATATTGGGCTGAGGACCAAGTCTTGTTCTCCCTCATGCGGGTGCCCCTGGTCCATCATGTGGGGCACGTATTCCTCTGGCGCCGTCATCTCGATGGCCACGCCGTAGTGCTGAGCGTGCCGCGCTGCTCTGCGCGATGCGCCCGCCGTGGGGTGGTGGCGCGGCGGTCCACCAGGGCCGTGAGTTGCGTCGTGTCCTTCTTCTCCGCGGGCCGGGGGCGGGGGCAACCCTGCCACCGTCCCGGCGCTGACAGCTTCGCCGGTGCTGGAGTAGCTTTGGAGCCCGCGGGCGCGCGTGGAGCCCCCGTGCGGGCCGTCCTCGGCCTGAGGTGGGAGTTGGGTGTAGAAGGGGTGAGCCTCGAGGCGGGCGAAGCCCAAGAGCTCCGCCACTGCTCCAAGAAGACGTCGCGGCCGCTCTCCAAAGAACCTGCACTGCAACAGCTCTCGGGCCACTGTGAGCGCGGCCCTCGAGTTCGCCTGCTCCCGGCGGGTGTAGGGTGAAGTGGTCGCGGCGTGGTTGGAGGCTCTTGCTGCCGACCACGCCAATCGCGGTGTGAGCGCCGTCGGAGCCTGTCCGCGTCGCCTGCGGCCCGCAGCACCCTGCGAACCGCGAGCTGCCTGGGGCACGGGGTCGCCCGAGGCGAGCGGCTCTGCGTGGGTGGGCCACGCTGACCATGGATCTGGGTTGCCCGCTTGGTCGCCGGACATGGCGATGACGATGCGACGGGACGTGAGGTGGCAGAAGGCGGACTCCGGCGCACCCCTACCTGGCGCGCCAAATGTCGGATCACGGGTTCCGGCAGACCCTTCAGGTTCGAACTCCGGGTGCGCGGAGATCCAACCCTCCACCGTCTCGTACCTCGCCGAACCGCAGGGACCTAAACTACTAACAAGAACAACACAAGAGACGCAAGATTTATACTAGTTCGGGCCACCGTTGTGGTGTAATACCCTACTCTAGTTTGTGGTGTGTGGATTGCCTCTAGGGCTGACGAAGAACAGTACAGGGAAGAACAGCCTCGCGAGGGTCTGTTCTTGGTGGGTGTGATGAACTGCTAAGCGGTATCCCGTTGCTCTATCCTGAGGAGCGGGTTTCTCTCTCTGGATTCGAATGCTCGATCCGATCGTCCCCCTCCTCGAGTGTGGCTACCCCTATTTATAGGCGAAGGCCCTGGGCCTCTTCCCAAATATTGAGCGGGAAGGCGCTAACAACCGCCATTTTGAAGGGGAACAGCGGGTACACTTATCCTGACTAAAGTTGGTCCTCGCCTGCCAAAGGCTCTGGTGATGACGCCTGCTTGGGCTCCACGATGACTGCATTCCAGCCGTTGGGGCTGGTCTTGGTCTTGTTGCACCAAAACGGATGCCTTTGCTTGATGCTCTTGCCTGCGCTTGCCCCCTTTGCACCAAAGAGGAAAGGAGGACGCTGCGCATGCTGGCACCCGACTGGCGCCGTCGGTCGTCATGGCTTACGTCACGGGCACCTCGCGAGGTACCCCGCCTTGAACTCTCCGCCTCCTCGTGAGCCAGCCTGACGAGGCCGTGCCTGAGGAAGCTCTTGGCCGTCCGCCCCGCGAGGTTTGGCCCCTCGCGAGGGTCTTGAGCTTGTGTTGATGAAGATGGGCCATCCTAGGCCTCCTTTGAGCCACGCAGCAGGCCGCAGGCAGGCAAGTCTGGGGACCCCCGTTCCCAGAACGCCGACATCCTTGAAGAGAGTAGGCCAATAAAAACCAGATTGCAATACCTTAGCGTGGTGTCCTCCATAAGCTTCGGAGTGACACTTGCGTAGGATCTGTTCCTGTTCATGCTCAGGTACACAACTTCTAATAATACCATCTACTCCTTCTTTATAAATATGTGGGTCATCCCAAAAGTAATGTCTTAAATCATAGAAAAACTTTTTATTTTGTTGGTATGTGAAACTAGGTGGTATAAATTTAGCAACGATGTAATTAGAATAATCAGCATACCAAGGAGTACTACGAGAAGTACTTATGACATTTAATTGCTCATCAGGAAAGCTATCATCAATAGGTAGTGGGTCATCAAGAACATTTTCTAACCTAGACAAGTTGTCTGCAACGGGGTTCTCAGCTCCTTTTCTATAAACAATATGCAAATCAAATTCTTGTAACAAGAGAACCCATCTAATAAGTCTAGGTTTAGCATCTTTCTTTTCCATAAGATATTCAATAGCAGCTTGATCCATGTGAATAGTTACTTTAGAATCAACAATATAAGGTCTGAATTTATCACAAGCAAATACAACTGCTAAGAATTCTTTTTCAGTAGTAGCATAATTTCTTTGAGCATTGTCTAGAGTCTTACTAGCATAATGGATAACATTTAATTTCTTATCAACTCTTTGCCCTAGAACAACACCTACAGCATAATCACTAGCATCATACATAATTTCAACGGGTAAATTCCAATCAGGTGGCTGAACAATAGGTGCAGAGATCAATGATTTCTTAAGTATTTCAAATGCTTCTACACAATCATCATCAAAGATAAATGGTATAACTTTTTGTAATAAATTAGTCAGAGGCCAAGAAATTTTTGGGAAGTCCTTAGTGAACCTCCTATAAAAACCGGCGTGACCAAGGAAACTTCTTATACCTTTGATGTCCTTGGGACATGGCATCTTTTCAATAGCATCAACCTTGGCTTTATCAACTTCAATACCTCTTTCAGAAACTTTATGCCCCAAGACAATACCTTCATTAACCATAAAGTGGCACTTTTCCCAATTCAAGACAAGATTAATTTCTTCACATCTCTGCAAAACTCGATCAAGATTGCTCAAGCAATCATCAAAAGAGGATCCATAGACGGAAAAGTCGTCCATGAAGACCTCACAAATCTTTTCACAAAAGTCAGAGAATATAGCCGTCATGCATCTTTGAAAGGTAGCAGGTGCATTACATAAACCAAAAGGCATACATCTATAAGCAAAAGTACCAAAAGGGCAGGTAAAAGTAGTCTTTGCTTGATCATTAGCTGACACAGGTATTTGAGAGAAACTAGAATAACCATCTAGGAAGCAATAGTGTGTATGTTTTCACAATCTTTCTAGCATTTGATCGATAAAAGGTAAGGGGTAATGATCCTTTTTAGTAGCCTTATTTAATTTGCGGAAATCAATTACCATCCTATAACCTATAATAATTCTTTGCGGAATCAATTCAACTTTATCATTAGGGACACAATGGACAGGACTTACCCACTGACTATCAGCAACGGGATAAATTATACCTGCCTCAAGGAGCTTTAGTATTTCTTTTCTTACCACTTCTTTCATCTTAGGATTCAGCCTTCGTTGATGATCACGAACTGGTTTGGCATCTTCTTCCAAATTTATTTTATGTTGACACAAGTGGGACTAATGCCCTTAAGATCATCAAGAGTATATCCAATAGCAAAGACGGTGTTTCTTCAGAGTTTTCTATAATCTTTCTTCTTCATGCTCTGAAAGGTTAGCACTAATAATAACAGGATATATCTTGTTTTCATCAAGATAAGCATATTTAAGATTATCAGGCAACGGTTTAAGCTCGAAAACGGGATCACCCTTGGGTGGAGGAGGATCCCCTAGGATTTCAACATGCAAAGTGTGTTTCAGAATAGGTTCCTGTTTAAAGAATACCTCATCTATTTCCCTTCTTTCATTCATAAACATATCATTTTCATGGTCTAGCAAATATTGTTCTAAAGGATCACTAGGAAGTACGACAATAGAAGCAAGACCAATAATTTCATCCTTACTAGGCAATTCTTCTTCACGGTGTTGTCTACTAAATTTAGAGAAATTAAACTCATGAATCATATCATCCAAGCCAATAGTAACAACATTCTTTTCATGATCTATCTTAGCATTAACGGTGTTCAAGAAGGGTCTACCAAAAATAATGGGACAAAAGCTATCTTGTGGGGAAGCAAGAACAAGAAAATCAGCAGGATATTTAGTTTTCCCACATAATACTTCAACATCTCTAACAATTCCCCTTGCTGATATAGTATCTCTATTGGCAAGTTTAATTGTAACATCAATACCTTCTAACTCAGCTGGTGCAATTTCATGCTTAATTTCTTCATATAAAGTATGCGGTATAACACTAGCACTAGCACCCATATCACATAAGTCATGATAACAATGATCTCCTATTTTAATAGAAATAACAGGAACGCCTACCACAGGTCTATGTTTATCTTTAGCACAAGGTTTCGCAATTCTAGCGGTTTCACCGCAGAAATGAATAACATGCCCGTCAATATTATCAGCTAAGAGATCTTTAACAATAGCAATATTAGGTTCAACTTTAATTTGCTCAAGAGGTGTATAAGTTCTAATATTGCTTTTACGAACCACAGTTGAAGCTTTAGCATGATCCTTCATTCTAACAGGGAAAGGTGGATTCTCAACATAAGAAGTAGGAACAACAGGATCATTATAAGTGACAATCTTTTCTTCAACTTTAGTAGGTGCAACTACTTTTACTTCTATGGGAGGATGATATTTAAACCACTTCTCCTTGGGGAGATCAAAATAAGTAGCAAAAGATTCACAGAATAGAGCTACTATCTCAGAGTCAAGTCCATATTTAGTGTTAAATTTACGGAAAACATCGGTATCCATAAAAGACTTAACACAATCAAACTTAGGTGTCATACCTGACTCCTTACCTTCGTCGAGATCCCAATCTTCAGAGTTGCGTTTAATTCTATCCAATAAATTCCAGTTGAATTCAATAGTCTTCATCATAAAAGAGCCAAAGACAAGAAGTATCAAGCATGGATTGATTATTATGAGAAAGCCGAGCCTAAATTTTTGAAGAATTATTTCTCTTGAGAGCTCATGATTGGGGCATGAATATAACATTGATTTAAGCCTCCCCAAGCTTGAGCGATGCTTTCTCCTTCGCGAGGCCAAAAATTATATATATAATTGCGATCACGATGAACAAGATGCATATGATAATACTTCTGATGAAATTCCAATTTCATTCGTTTATAGTTCCATGATCCCGTGCCATCACATAGACTATACCATGTTGATGCATCTACCTTCAAAGATAAAGGGAAGACCTTCTTCTTAACAACATCATCGGGTACACCTGCAAGCTTAAATAATCCACAAACTTCATCCACATATATTAGGTGCTCATCAGGATGCTTTGTTCCATCTCCTGTGAAAGGATTATCTAGCAGTTTTTCTAACATACCCGAAGGAACTTCAAAAGGAACATTTTCATTTTCAGTAGGTTCAGTAGGTTGAGGAGCAACTCTTTGATCTAATGGTCGGGGTGAAGATACCCCGAACAAGCCCCTCAGAGGATTACTTTCCATAGTAACAAGTCACAGTAAATTTCAGCACACTATATAAAATTTTCCTTACCAAATTCCACCTACCAAAGGCGCTTCACTCCCGGCAAAGGCGCGGAAAAGAGTCTTGATGACCCACAAGTATAGGGGATCTATCGTAGTCCTTCCGATAAGTAAGAGTGTCGAACCCAACGAGGAGCAGAAGGAAATGATAAGCGGTTTTCAGCAAGGTATTCTCTGCAAGTACTGAAATAAGTGGTAACAGATAGTTTTGTGATAGGATAATTTGTAACGAGCAACAAGTAACAAAAGTAAATAAAGTGCAGAAAGGTGGCCCAATCCTTTTTGTAGCAAAGGACAAGCCTGTACAAACTCTTATATAAGGAAAAGCGCTCCCGAGGACACATGGGAATATCGTCAAGCTAGTTTTCATCACGTTCATATGATTCGCGTTAAATTATTTTGATAATTTGATATGTGGGTGGACCGGTGCTTGGGTCTTGTTCTTACTTGAACAAGCATCCCAATTATGATTAACCTCTATTGCAAGCATCCGCAACTACAACAAAAGTACTAAGGTAAACCTAACCATAGCATGAAACATATGGATCCAAATCAGCCCCTTACGAAGCAACACATAAACTAGGGTTTAAGCTTCTGTCACTCTAGCAACCCATCATCTACTTATTACTTCCCAATGCCTTCCTCTAGTCCCAAATAATGGTGAAGTGTCATGTAATCGACGTTCACATAACACCACTAGAGGCTAGACAACATACATCTCATCAAAATATCGAACGAATACCAAATTCACACGACTACTAATAGCAAGACTTCTCCCATGTCCTCGGGAACAAACGTAAATACTCACAAAGCATATTCATGTTCATAATCAGAGGGGTATTAATATGCATAAAGGATCTGAACATATGATCTTCCACCAAATAAACCAACTAGCATCAACTACAAGGAGTAATCAACACTACTAGCAACCAACTAGTACCAATCCAGGACTTGGAGACAAGAATTGTATACAAGAGATGAACTAGGGTTTTGAGAGGAGATGGTGCTGGTGAAGATGTTGATGGATATTGCCCTCTCCCGATGAGAGGAGCGTTGATGATGACGATGGCGATGATTTCCCCCTCCCGGAGGGAAGTGTCCCAAGCAGAACAGCTCTGCGGGAGCCCTAGATTGGTTCCGCCAAGGTTCCGCCTCGTGGCGGCGGAGTTTCATCCCGAAAGGTATCTTATGATTTTTTTCCTCGACAAAAGACCTCATATAGCAGACGATGGCCATCGGAGAGCCAACATGGGGGCCCATGAGGCAGGGTGGCGCGCCCTGGGGGGTAGGGCACGCCCCCACCCTCGTGGCCAGGTGGGCCCCCCCTCTGGTGTACTTCTTCCGCTCAATATTTTTTATTATTTCCAAAAATGACTTTCGTGGAGTTTTAGGACTTTTGGAGTTGTGCAGAATAGGTCTCTAATATATCCTTTTCCAGCCCAGAATTCCAGCTGCCGGCATTCTCCCTCCTTATGTAAATCTCGTAAAATAAGAGAGAATAGGCATAAGTATTGTGACATAACGTGTAATAACAGCCCTTAATGCAATAAATATCGATATAAAAGCATGATGCAAAATGGACGTATCAGTCGACACGTTGGACGGTCTCCAAGTGCCCTACGCCCAGCTTTAGCCTACCAAGCCTTTCTCGGGAGTGACCGACGGTTCCATCACGCTGTTAGAGCAGGTCCGCCTCCCTATCACCTTAGGACAATGCAAAAACTACCGCACCGAGCTCATCGACTTCGACGTCGCCCACATTCGTCTGCCATACAATGACATCCTCGGGTATCCAGCCCTGGCCAAGTTCATGGCGGTCATGCAGCATGGTTACAACGTCCTCAAGATGCCATGAAGTGGCGGGATCATGACAGTCCCCTACGAAAAAAGAGATGCGATGTGCTCCCTCGAGCGTGCCTTCCAAGCAGCGTCAATTGAAGACCCTGACAACAATGTAGCTCAAGCCATCCCCAAGAAGAAGAAGCAACTGCTCCGCGCTGGACCTCTGGAGAGCGGCACCGCAAGTGGTACCTCGTCAGTATCAGCGCCCGTGCCTGGGGCGCCTTCTTCCCTCGCATAGGAAGTCGCTCCCGGCGTCCTCCTCGGGCAGGGCTCTGGGGCTCTCTTCTGGAGGGCCTCATACCTTGCCAACGTCACGAGGGAGGCGCTCGGGCACCGCATTAACGCGTGCTTCGTGGCACATTTCCCTCAGGAAGACAACGGGCGAGGAGCGCCCAACGCTCAAGAGTTCATCGCCAAGACCACTCAGGAACTACAAGAAGCAAGAGCCATGCGTGGCGACCGCCGCTCACCCGCCGCAGCTCTGCATCGACATTCCAGGGCTCAACAGAGCCGCATCTCAGGAGCTCTTCTGGCCTTCGCGTGTGGAATGCTGTGAGGGCCCAACTCACAGCTATGTTCGCATGCCTTTTGGCCTGCCGGGCGTGGCTTCCGCCTTCCAGCGCAACCTGCGGAGCATCCTGGCGGCTCAGGAGGCCAGGCACCATGCAGTCCTGGCGGAGATGGAGGCGGTCCTCAAGGAACCGCCTGGACCCCCAGAGCCTCCTGAGGCTCAGGGCCCCGGTGGCTCATGAGGAGCAACCCCTGCACCACGCATCTTCAGCCGCCTCAATACCCCTTCATCAACAGAACCAGGTGACACTTTCCAAGTTTATTCAGCTGGGAGCTTCCTCAGGGCTGCATCATTCCCAGGTCGCGTGGGTACGTCCCTGTGGCATGTATCCCTTTTTTATGTATTTAGCTTACCTTGCTGGGGGCGCCCCTCGGGCTGCATCATCCCCAAGCCGCTCGGGCTTGACCCAGTGGCGTGTATTTTCCCTGCATTTACTTGAGCCCGTTTGCTTTCCATGCTTAATCTATCTATGACTATCACCTGCTTGATTGTCACCTACCCCGAGAGCATCTCACTCTGGCACAACGCTTGTGCTCGGGTCCGTTCCTGCAACATCGACAAATCTGAGCGGCTGAGCTCTGGCCCCGCGCGCCACCTCATCAGGCCCTCAGTGCCTCCATTCTCTAGAGAAGCAATCAGTGGCCGCTCGGCTATCATAATGGCAATCTGCGCCCTTCCTCGTGCTGATTTGCAAGAACTTCCCGAGGACCATGACAGGAGGCACCGTGGGCTCCCTCTTCTCCCATGTAATCCACTTGCACGTTAAAAGGGGGGCTCCTGAGCATCGCGACTCAGGAGCTCTTACTGGCTCTCCAGCCCTCACCCCCTTACCTTGAGCACGGCATCGCGACCCGGCATACCAGCGGCGGCTGAGCTTGCTCGAGGGCCAGGACCTGAGAACGTAGAGCACGAAGGAGAGCATGGGAGGACAGGAAGGCTCGTACGGGCCTGACCTGGCTAAGCTATGACCACCTGCGCACGAGCCTGGCGCCTCGCGAAGGACCAACCCAGGACTGCCAAGATAAGTTTCACGCTCTGGTCAACCAATCGCTCCAGCATAGGGTTCTCATTCGTGTTGCCCCGCTACGGCAATGTGGCCTCCCTTTCCTGCCTCTCGGTGGTCGCTTGGGCGCTAAAGGGGACCCCCTGAGCATCGCTTCTCACAGGCTCTTACTGGACCTCGGGCTCCTCACCTCCTGGCCTTGACCACGGCATCGCGACCTGGCATACCAGCGACGGCTGAAGCCTGCCTGGGGACCGGGACCTGTTGGCGTAGAGCACCAAACCGTCGCGAGGTTGGAAAGGGAAAACCGAGCCGAAACGGGACAAGCACACGCATAATTTCATAATAAGGATAATATTAACAAAGGACATTGCGAACCCTTTACACGCCCCACGGGGTAATTCTCGATTCCTCGCAGGGAACAAAAGGAAAGAACTTCGAGGATTCCTATCTACATGCACTTCGGGTCGACGCCATCATCAACAGTGGGCCACGGGAGGCCAGCGCCAACCTCATCCAGATCAGCGGCGGTGACGGCTGGACGCCGCAGCCCTGCACCGGGCTTGGCGAGAGCTTGGGGGCACGTAGCTGTCGTCGCTCGTCTCCAGAGTCTCGTAGAGCTCGGGAGAATCACTGGACTCCCAGGCGTCGCTGCTGCTTCCGGAGGAGCCACTTGCGACGCGGAAAGCAGGCCCTGCCCTGGTGCGACGCCGTCCGGACGGCCCTTCCGGGGCAGCACTCCAGGCGGCGGCCTTCTGCGTCAAAGACCTTGAAGAACAACATGGAGGTGTCGTCGAACTCGAAGTGGATCGCGAGGGCGCCCTCCGCACGGCACACTCGGGCGACCTCACCCCAGCCTCGGGGCGGCGGCCTTCTGCGTCAAAGACCTTGAAGAACAACATGGAGGTGTCGTCGAACTCGAAGTGGATCGCGAGGGCGCCCTCCGCCCGGCACACTCGGGCGACCTCACCCCAGCCTCGGGTCATGAAGATCTTGCCCGAGGAGATGGCTTCGACTTCTGCTCCAGTCGCTAGCGCGTCGCAGTCGGCGTGCTGCAACCAAAGCTCAAGGGGCCCCCTCGGCGGCATCTCGACAGAGAAGAAGGAAGGGAAGCGGATCCAAGTGCTCGGGGGCATCACCGCCCACAGCACAAGCTCACGCGATGTCGGCATTCTGGGAACGGGGGTCCCCAGACTTGCCTGCCTGCGGCCCACGGCGTGCCTTTGCTAGCAGGCCCGTACGGCCCATCTGCATCAACAAGGTATCTAAGACCCTCGCAAGGGTGTAGCTACCAGACCTCAAACAGTATGATCTCTGTGCTTCAGTGTCATCCCTGGATCAGTAATGCTGACACGCACAGTACTCGAAGGATTTATAACAGAGTAGCAATCACACACTTATTAAATCGAATGTCTCAAGAGAGAACTTATTACAATAAATATGGCTTAAGTCCATCTAATAACGATAATAGCGGAAGGCTTGGAAGATAAGCGGGTCCATCAACTCCAACGGCATTACTGAGTATAGAACCACGACCTAAAGGCACCTTACTCGTCATCTGAAAAGTCTGCAACATGAACGTTGCAGCCCGAAAACAGGTCAGCACATGGAATATCTTTGGCAATGTAACACATAGAGAGTAATATGAAAGAGTAATGCTATACTACATGCATATATGGCTGGTGGAAAGCTCTATGCTTACAGTTTTGCGTAAAGCCGATTTTCCCTAATGCAAAGGAATAAATTTTATTTAACTATCATGGTGGTTGTTAAACATTGAGAATGGTTGACAACATTCTCAATCCCAATTAAGCGTCATCATTAAAACCGAACAATATTAATTAAAGTAACATGATGAGATTCACATGATAATCCAAGTACTAGATACTCAAGATGTCCATAACCGGGGACACGGCTAACCATGATTAGTTTATACACTCTATAGAGGTTTGCGCACTTTTCCCCACAAGACTCGATCTCCTCCATTGGGATTCTCGCACTACATGGTGTTTGAGAAACGGATGACCAAGACATAGTCTTTCAGAAGCACTAGCACCTTACGATCGGGTAGACCGTTACACCTACTTTCCCCTACATCTCCTAGTCTACCCTTTGTAAGAGTTCGCATGACTTAATCAACTATGCTAGAGCCCATAGTAGCTTGTGGCTGCACACGGAAGTTTCTAGCATGAATAATATCATGATCCCTTTGAGCCTGGGTGGCGGTCCATAAAGAAAAACAAGCAATCCTGGAATACCCAGGTACCTCAATCCACCCAGATGTGTATTAAAGTTGCCACCTTAAATAACCATTAATTAACAAGCTCACATCTGTCATGGATACACTCACCCAATCCACGTCTACTAGCATAGCATGGCAATATAAGCAAACGTAGAAGTAACATCCAAGGGTTTGAAAATGAAAGGTAATAGGTACTACCTCATCTACTTCCCCAAAACCCACAATTTAATTAGATCCTAATCATGCAATGTTTGAGGATTGATCTAATGCATAAAAACTGGGTATGAAAGGGGATATGATCAAAGTGTTACTTGCCTTGCTGATGATCCGTGAAACCTAGAGATTCGAAGTAGCAAGCGGCGCACTCCCGGTACTCTATCGCAAACAAACCAGCGTACAATAAGTACTCTTCTAATGCACAGGTAAAACTCAAATAAAAGAATCTAACCAGAAAGTTCAACTTAAGAACTCCGGTTTGCGAAAAGAATCAAATCAAACGAAGCAACGAAAGTCAAACGGCGAACGAAACAAGCTTTGTTTACTAATCTGGACCTAAGTCAATTTTTACAGAAGCAAAAACTTGTTTGAGTTGATTAATCAGAAAGAGGGTTTTGAGACGAAACTCTAGGCGCTTGTATCGCCTGATTCCGATAAACAAGCGAAAAGTTATACTAGAACGAAAATCGGATCAGAAATCGCGATCAGAAATACTCGCGGAAAAATCCGAGAAAAATAAAAAAACTGACGAACAGGCTAACGAACGTACGTTCGTTAACTGAAATTAAATGGTGAATTCGTCCGTTAAAACGAACGAACGAGCGATAGCTCGCTAAATAAATAAACTGATCTAACAAAATAAAAAAACCTAGGGTTTTCAGAAAAAAAACGGATCAGTTTTCTCTGAAAAACAGGCGGCGGACGGCGCGGCTACCTCGTCGAACTCAGGCGAGGCTCGGGGCTCCGGCGGTGGGCGGGGCGGGCGGGCGGCTGTGGCGGCGACAAGCAAGGCGGCGGCGGGCGGCTTGGCGGCGTGGATCTCGGCTTGGGGGCTCAGGGGGCCGGGTCGGCCTTTTTAGGGGAGAGGTGGCGGTGGCTTGCGGGAGGCGGGAGGTGTCGTCCTCCCGGACTCGGCGGCGGCGGCAATCGAGACTCCGGTCCCGATCCGAAGAGGGAGACAATGAGCGGCCGGCTGGTGGGCCTTGACCACGATCGGTAGGCGTTTTTTAAGCAGATTCACTAAACAAGAAAAAACTTCTAGAAAATAAAATAAAATTCTAAAAATGCCAAAATAAAATTTCACCGCCTAAATAAAATATTTAGAACGAGATGAACATTTTCTTGGCCCAAAAATGCAATTTTGAGAACGTGCAATTTTTCCCAAATTCAAATAAAATAGCCAAAAACTCCAAAAAAAATCTTATTTGTTTTTTTATTAAACCTTCAATATTTCTTTATTTTGGGGAAGTCATTTTATTCCCTCTCTCATATTTTTGTAATAGAAAATATTGAAGATAAAATAAATAAAATCAAATGATCCTACTTTCAAAATTTGAGAAAACTCAAATATGAAAATAACGAAATTCCCAACTCTCTCCGTGGGTCCTTGAGTTGCGTAAAATTTCTAGGATCGAGCCAAAAGCAAGAAGATATGATATGAAATGATGATCTATGCATAACATTCCAAATTGAAAATTTGGGATGTTACAAACCTACCCCCCCTTAAGATGAATCTCGCCCTCGAGATTCGGGTTGGCTAGAAAATAGGTGAGGGTGGTCCTTCAGCAAATCATCCTCTCGTTCCTAGGTGGCTTCATCCTCGGTGTGGTGGCTCTACTGAACTTTGCAAAACTTGATAACCTTGCTGCGGGTGACTCGGCTGGCATATTCGAGAATTTTGACTGGTTTCTCCTCATAGGTCAAATCACTATCCAACTGAATTGCTTCCAGCGGCACTGTATCCCTCAGCAGTATATCAGCCATCTCTGCATGGCACTTCTTCAACTGGGAAACGTGGAACCCACGTCGTGAACTCCTGACAATCCTTCGGGCAATCCCAACTTGTAAGCAGCTTCTCCCATACGCTCCAAAACTTTGTATGGTCCCACAAAACGTGGCGCTAATTTCCCTTTAACTCCAAAGCGCTTAACTCCTCGAAGTGGGGACACACGAAGATAAACTCTGTCTTCGACTTCGTAAAATGTCTCCTTGCGTTTAGAATCCGCATAGCTCTTCTGCCTGGATTGGGCTACCTTGAGCCTATCGCGAATTAACTTCACCTTCTGTTCAGACTCCTTAATCAAATCTGGTCCAAACAACTGGCGGCCTCCAACTTCATCCCACGGCAATGGTGTTCTGCACCTCCTTCCGTACAAGGCTTCAAAAGGGTTCATCTTCAAACTGGATTGATAACTGTTGTTGTAGGAGAACTCTGCATACGGCAAATTGTCGTCCCAACTAGATCCATAATATAGCGCACAAGCTCTCAACATATCCTCTAAAATCTGGTTGACTCTCTCGGTCTGCCCATCGGTCTGTGGATGAAAAAAAGCTGTACTGAACTCTAGACTGGTACCCAAAGTCTCGTGCAACTGATTCCAGAACTTTGAGGTAAACTGGGTTCCTCTATCTGATACAATGCTCCTCGGAACTCCGTGCAGACATACGATCTTGGTCATGTATATCTTAGCCAACTTGGCACTGCTGTAAGTAGTCTTCACTGGGATGAAATGAGCTACCTTCGTCAAACGATCAACTATGACCCATATCGAGTCATAGCCTGAACGGGTTCTGGGAAATCCCGTAATAAAATCCATGCCTAGTTTATCCCACTTCCATTCGGGTAACGGCAATGAATGTAACAATCCTGCTGGCTTCTGATGTTCTGCCTTCACTCTTTGACATACATCACAAACTGCTACATACTCTGCAATATCCTTCTTCATTCCGGTCCACCAGAACGTATCTTTCAAATCCAAATACATCTTGGTATTTCCTGGGTGAATCGAATACGGTGAATCATGGGCCTCTTGCAGAATCAACTTCCTGATCTCTGGGTCATTAGGCACATAAACTCGGTCCTCAAACCATAAGGTATCGTGTTCATCCTCATGAAATCCTTTAGCTTTTCCCTTTCTCATCTTCTCCTTAATAGAGGCAATCTCCTTGTCAGTCTTCTAAGCTTCTCCAATCTTATCAATCAAAGTAGACTGAATCTCCAATGCTGCTACATAGCCTCTCGGAACTATCTCCAAACATAGCTCTCGAAGATCTTCGGCTAACTCCTTTGGTAAGCCTCAGGTCATTAGTGTGTTGACATGGCTCTTGCGGCTCAACGCATCTGCTACTACGTTAGCCTTTCCGGGGTGGTAATGCAATTTCATGTCATAATCCTTGATGAGCTCCAACCATCTCCTTTGCCTGAGATTCAACTCCTTCTGCGTGAAGATGTACTTCAAACTCTTGTGATCCGTGTACACCTCACAATGGTTTCCAATGAGAAAATGTCTCCAAGCCTTCAATGCGTGTACTCATTGCTAACTCCAAATCATGTGTAGCATAATTCAACTCATGGGGCTTAAGTTGTCGTGAAGCATACGAAACAACTCTTCCCTCCTGCATAAGCACTGCTCCAAGTCCTCGACGTGAAGCGTCACAATATACCTCGTAACCTTTGCTCTAATCTGGCAGAATCAACACTAGTGATGTAACCAAACTTTTCTTTAACTCCTAGAAACTAGCCTCACATTCTTCAGTCCAATTGAACTTGGTATCCTTCTTTAATAACTCTGTCATAGGCTTCGCAATCTTCGAAAAATTCTCAATGAATCTCCGGTAGTATCCTGCCAGTCCAAGGAAACTCCTGATCTCTCCAACTATCGTTGGTGCTTCCCAGTTTGTCACAGTGACAACCTTGGTGGGATCTACTGCTATACCTTCTCCGGATATAACATGTCCGAGGAATCCAACTTCCTTCAACCAAAACTCACATTTGCTGAACTTGGCATATAACTGATGTTCTCTAAGCTTCTCAAGTACCAAACACAAATGTTCCTTATGCTCCTCTTCATTCTTAGACTAAACCAAAACATCATCAATGAACACCACGACGAACTTATCCAAAAACTCCATAAACACCTTGTTCATCATGTTCATGAAATAGGCAGGTGCGTTAGTCAGTCCAGATGACATAACAGTATACTCATACAGTCCATACCTGGTGGTAAAAGCCGGTTTAGGTATATCCTGCTCTCGAATCTTTAACTGATGGTATCCTGATCGCAAATCAATCTTGGAAAATACATTAGCTCCCTGTAATTGGTCAAATAAATCGTTGATCATCTGCAGCGGGTACTTATTCTTGATAGTTACTTCATTTAATCCTCGATAATCAACAACCATCTCAATGATCCATCCTTCTTCTCCACTAGAAGTACTGGCGATCCCCAAGGTGAAGAACTTGGCGAATAAAACCTTTATACAGTAACTCCTTAATCTGCTTCTTAATTTCTTCCAAATCTTGTGCGGGCATCCGGTACAATCTCTTAGATATCGGCCCTATGCCTGGCAAAAGCTCAATAAAAAACTCAATGTCTCTATCCGGTGGCATACCTGGCAACTCTTCTAGAAATACGACAGGGAAATCCTTCACCACTGGTACTTCCTCCTGCACAACTCCTGATAAGGAATTTACTTGAGTCCTCTTCGGCTCATGCCGTGACACATACTTGATTCTTCTTCCTTCTGGGGTGGTAAGCAAAATCGACTTACTGGCGCAATCGATGTTTCCTCCATACATCGATAGCCAGTCCATACCTAGAATCACGTTCAAACCTTGCGATTCCAGAATGATTAAATCCGTGGGGAAAACATGCCTACCTATGCTCAATGGCACTTGAAAACATCCTCGACTAGCCATATACTCCGCTCCTGGTGAGCTTACTAACATAGGTGTTCTAAGGACCTTGGTGGGCAGTTTATACTTATCCACAAATCCCCGTGATATGTATGAATCCGATGCACCAGTATCAAAAAGAACGATTGCAATAAATGACTTAACCAAAAACTTACCTATTACTGCATCTGGCTGGGCTTCGACCTCCTCCATGTTAACGTGGTTCACCTGTCCCCTGTTGAAAGGGTTCAGCTTCTTCCCAGAGCTTCCATTACCATTTCCATTACGGGCTTGAGGACATTCATTGGCATAATGTCGATCTTCGACACTTAAAGCAAGTGACTTGGCTCAGGTCTCTCTTGGCTGGGGTTGACGGGGTTGGTGTGGTTTTGTCCGTTGCTTCCTCCATTCCGTTACCATTCTTGGAGCCATTATGATTATGCGGATTCCCTCCTCCATGGGTATGCTGAAAATTTCCTCCGGTTTCGTGGTAAAGCGTAGCTTCACGAGCTCGTAATTGTACTTCCCTTGACCATACTTCCTCTTGCGGTTTACAATCTGCTGTCGCTTCCTTCAATCCTAAGAGCACGATCTACCAACTCACGGTAGTTGTTGAAAGTTGCTACCATCAACCGCATGCTCAGCTCATCATTCGATCCTTCCGAAATTTCTCACCTTAGTTGCATCTGTAGCAACGTCATCTGGGGCATAACGTGCTAACTTACTAAAGTCCTCCACATACTGGCCTACAATGCGTCCTCCTTGGCGTAAGTTGTGAAACTCACGCTTCTTCATGGCCATAGCTCCTGCTGAAACATGGGCAGTACGGAAAGCTTGCTGAAACTGGTCCCATGTGACAGTGTCAATAGGGTGTGTGGCTGTGTAATTCTCCCACCATGATGCTGCGGGTCCATCAAGCTAATGTGCGGCAAAACGCACTCTCTCCGCATCTGTGCATCCTGCAGTGGCCAGCTCCCTTCCAACCTTGCAGAGCCAATCATCTGCAACAATCGGCTCGGTGCTACTGGAAAACACCAGCGGATTCAGCCTCAAGAAACGGGTCAGATGGTCAACAGGTGGTGGTGGTGGTGGGTTGTTGTTGTTGTTGTTGTTGTTGCCTTGGTTCTGTACTAGTGCTTGCATCAAAGCATTCTGCTGCTGAATCAACTAGGTGATCTCTGGTGGGAAAATGAATCTGGTGTCGCGTCTCGGAGGCATCTGAGGGTTTTAGAGAAGATGAGAATATAGAATAGAATGAGGTCTAGAGAGAAAAACACTACCCATATGCACATGAGACAAATGCAAACAAAATCACTTCAATCATTTCAAACAAAGGCATACAACGGTCTAACTATCGTTACAAAAGTGCCCGGACTAAACTAGATACATGGGGGAAAATACTACTACTATTATGGTGGTCAACTAGAAAAACTGCTCCGAGGAAGACTCCATGATATCCACTCCAGCTTCATCAACATAGTCATCATCGCTGTCGTCTGGGTCCGAGTCGGTGTCGTCGATGATGATATAGTTATTCGGGCAAGTGGACTCGTCGTCTTCTCTTCCTGGTGCGGGGTCTCCCATGAAAACTCCTAGCTTCCGGTTAGGTCGTCATTCTTCTCCACTAGCACTTCGATTTCCTCCATATAATCTTCACGTGTAGCCTTGAGTTCTTCCTCTAGCTCCGTGATCTTGGTCAAGGCCTTCTGCAGATCCATCATGCCTGCGCACATCTGGTTCTCCTAGCGTCGGATGTGCTGGTTTAACTCCTGGATAAAAGCTGCGATTGATCTATCCTTCCTGGTGCTGATCATCTCCCATTGCTCATCTCGGCGCCCACAAATCTGGTATATAGTATCCTTGAGATCATTGCTGCAAACTTCTCCAATACGTCCCATGGTGATGTGGGCTGCCATGCTCTTTCGTAGATTCCAGGTTGGTGCATCAAAGGAAAACTCTATGGGTTCCGTGACTCGCGCGAACGTCCTTCCTAGAACTTGAACTTGAATCATCCAGCGCTCCTCTTCGGGTAAAGTGGCGTTGTAGGTCCCGGTGAAGCTTGGTACTCCGATGTTCAGGTATCTAGTGACTTCCTTCAAGTGACGTCCAAAGGGTGTATCATCATCCGGTTGTGTAAACTTGTTCCTTGCATCCGCCATACTAAAAGAGTAGAAAAGAGGAGGAGTCAGAAATGAGAAGAAAGAGTAGTGATCTAGGGCTTTAGCTTAGTGGTCATGTCCTACAGTCAGAGTGTGCTCTGATACCATCTTGTACCGACCAGACCTCAAGCGATCGATCTCTACGCTTGATGTCATCCACGGATCGAATGTCTTGACATGCATAGTACTCAAAGGATTTATAACAGAGTAGCAATCACACACTTATTACATCGAATGTCTCAAGAGAGAACTTATTACAATAAATATGGCTTAAGTCCATCTAATAACGATAACAGCGGAAGGCTTGGAAGATAAGCGGGTCCATCAACTCCAACGGCATCACTGAGTATAGAACCACGACCTAAAGGCACCTTACTCGTTTATGCGAAAAGTCGCAACATGAATGTTGCAGCGAAAACGGGTCAAGACATGGAATATCTTTGGCAATGTAACACATAGAGAGTAATATGAAAGAGTAATGCTATACTACATGCATATATGGCTGGTGGAAAGCTCTATGGTTACAGTTTTGCGTAAAGCCAATTTTTCCCTACTTCAAAGGAATAAATTTTATTTAACTATCATGGTGGTTGTTAAACATTGAGAATGGTTGACAACATTCTCAATCTCAATTAAGCATCATCATTAAAACCCAAAAATATTAATTAAAGTAACATGATGAGATTCACATGATAATCCAAGTACTAGATACTCAAGATGTCCAAAACCGGGACACGGCTAACCATGATTAGTTTATACACTCTGCAGAGGTTTGCGCACTTTTCCCCACAAGACTCGATCTCCTCCGTTGGGATTCACGCACTACATGGTGTTTGAGAAACGGATGACCGAGACATAGTCTTTCAGAAGCACTAGCACCTTACGATCGGGTAGACCGTTACACCTACTTTCCCCTACATCTGCTAGTCTACCACTGTAAGAGTTCGCACGACTTAATCAACTATGCTAAAGCCCATAGTAGCTTGTGGTTGCACACGGAAGTTTCTAGCATGAATAATCTCATGATCCCTTTGAGCCTGGGTGGCGGTCCATAAAGAAAAACAAGCAATCCTGGAATACCCAGGTACCTCAATCCACCCAGATGTGTATTAAAGTTGCCACCTTAAATAACCATTTATTAACAAGCTCACATCTGTCATGGATACACTCACCCAATCCACGTCTACTAGCATAGCATGGCAATATAAGCAAACGTAGAAGTAACATCCAAGGGTTTGAAAATGAAAGGTAATAGGTACTACCTCATCTACTTTCCCAAAACCCACAATTTAATTAGATCCTAATCATGCAATGTTTGAGGATTGATCTAATGCATAAAAACTGGGTATGAAAGGAGATATGATGAAAGTGTTACTTTCCTTGCTGATGATCCGTGAAACCTAGAGATTCGAAGTAGCAAGCGGCGCACTCCGGGTACTCTATCGCAAACAAACAAGCATACAATAAGTACTCTTCTAATGCACAGGTAAAACTCAAATAAAAGAATCTAACCAGAAAGTTCAACTTAAGTACTCTGGTTTGCAAAAAGAATCAGATCAAACGAAGCAACGAAAGTCAAACGGCGAACGAAACAAGCTTCGTTTACTAATCTGGACCTAAGTCAATTTTTACAGAAGCAAAAACTTGTTTGATTTGATTAATCGGAAAGAGGGTTTCGAGACGAAACTCTAGGCGCTTGAATCGCCTGATTTCGATAAACGAGCGAAAAGTTATACTAGAACGAATATCGGATCAGAAATCGCGATCAGAAATAATCGCGGGAAAATCCGAGAAAAAGAAAAAACTGACGAATAGGCTAACGTACGAACGTTCGTTAACTGAAACTAAACGGTGAATTCGTCCGTTAAAACGAATGAACGAACGATCTCTCGCTAAATAAATAAACAGAATAAACCGATCTAACAAAATAAAAAAACCTATGGTTTTCAGAAAAAAACAGGATCGGTTTTCTCTGGAAAACTGGCAGCGGACGGCGCGGCTACCTCATCGAACTCAGTGGCTTCGGGCTCCCGGCAGAGTGGGGCGGCGTCGGCGTGGCGGCGGGCGGTGCGGGCCAGGCGGTCTTGGCGGCAGGCGGCTGGCGGGCTCTGGCTTGGGGGCTCCAGGGGGGCCCCGGGTCGGCCTTTTAAGGGGGGGTGGGGGAGAGGCGGCGGCGGTGGCTTGTGGGAGGGGGCGGGGAGGCGTCGTCCTCCCTGACTCGGCGGCGTCGGTGATTGATACGTCTCCAATGTATCTATAATTTTTTTATTGCTCCATGCTACTTTATCTACTGTTTTGGACTATATTGGGCTTTATTTTCCACTTTTATATTATTTTTGGGACTAACCTATTAGCAGGAGGCCCAGCCCGTAATTGTTGTTTTTGCCTATTTCAGTGTTTGAAGAAACAGAATATCAAACGGAGTCCAAACGGAATGAAACCTTCGGAAACGTGATTTTCTCACCGAACGTGATCCAGGGGACTTGGACCCTACTCCAAGGAACAAAAGAGGCGGTCACAATGGTGGGGTGCGCGCCCCCCTAGGGCACCACCCTGCCTCATGGGCCCCCTGTTGCTCCACCGACGTACTCCTTCCTCCTATATATACCTACGTACCCCCAAACGATCGTAACAGGGCCAAAACCTAATTCCACCGCCTGCAACTTCTGTATCCACGAGATCCCATCTTGGGGCCTGATGCAGAGCTCACGGAGGGGCATCCACCACAAAGGGCTTCTACATCATCACCATAGCCCTTCCGATGAAGTGTGAGTAGTTTACTTCAGACCTTCGAGTCCATAGCTAGTAGCTAGATGGCTTCTTCTCTCTTTTTGGATCTCAATACAATGTTCTCCCCCTCTCTCGTGGAGATCTATTCGATGTAATCTTATTTTTGTGGTGTGTTTGTTGAGGCCGATGAATTGTGGGTTTATGATCCAGATTATCTATGAATAATATTTGAATCTTCTCTGAATTCTTTTATGTATGATTGGTTATCTTTGCAAGTCTCTTCGAATTATCCATTTGGTTTGGCCAACTAGATTGGTAGTTCTTGCAATGGGAGAAGTGTTTAGCTTTGGGTTCAATCTTGCGGTGTCTTTACCAAGTGACAGAAGGGGCAGCAAGGCACGTATTGTATTGTTGCCATCGAGGATAACAAGATGGGGTTTTTATCATATTGCATGAATTTATCCCTCTACGTCATGTCATCTTGCTTAAGGCGTTACTCTGTTTTCAACTTAATACTCTAGATGCATCTTTGGATAGCGGTCGATGAATGGAGTAATAGTAGTAGATGCAGAATCGTTTCGGTCTACTTGTCTCGGACGTGATGCCTATATACATGATCATACCTAGATATACTCATAACTACGCTCAATTTTGTCAATTGCTCAACAGTAATTTGTTCACCCACCGTAGAATACTTATGCTCTTGAGAGAAGCCACTAGTGAAACCTATGGCCCCCGGGTCTATTCTCATCATATCAATCTCCATTACTTTAATACTTGCTTTGTTTTTACTTTGCCTTTTACTTTTCACTTTGCATCTCTATACCAAAAATACCAAAAATATTATCTATCATCTCTATCAGATCTCACTCTCGTAAGTGACCGTGAAGGGATTGACAACCCCTAATCGCATTGATTGCGAGGAGCTATTATTTTGTGTAGGTACGAGGGACTTGTGCGTGGCCTCCTAATGGATTGATACCTTGGTTCTCAAAAACTGAGGGAAATACTGACGCTACTTTGCTGCATCATCCTCTCCTCTTCGAGGAAATCCAACGCAGTGCTCAAGAGGTAGCAGCGATCGGGACTCGGTCTGATCCGTGAGAGAGGAGGCAATGGCCGGCGTCTTGGCTGGTGAGCCTTGGCCTAGTCGAGTGAGGCGTTTTAAGCAATTCCACTAAAACAAGAAAAAATATTCTAGAAAATAAAATAAAATTCTAAAAATGCCAAAATAAATTTTCACCTCCTAAATAAAATATTTAGAACAAGATGAACATTTTCTTGGCCCTAAAATGCAATTTTGAAAACGTGCAATTTTTTCTAAATTCAAATAAAATAGCCAAAAACTCCGAAAAAAATCTTATTTGATTTATTTATTAAACCTTCAATATTTCTTTATTTTGGGAAAGTAATTTTATTCCCTCTCTCATATTTTTATAATAGAAATTATTGAAGATAAAATAAATAAAATCAAATGATCTTACTTTCAAAATTTGAGAAAACTCAAATATGAAAATAACGAAATTCCCAACTCTCTCTGTGGGTCCTTGAGTTGCGTAAAATTTCTAGGATCGAGCCAAAAGCAAGAAAATATGATATGCAATGATGATCTATGCATAACATTCCAAATTGAAAATTTGGGATGTTACAGAGGGGCCAAACCTCGCGAGGCGGACGACGCAAGACCTCCTGAGGAGCGGCCTCGCCAGGTAGGCTCGCGAGGGGCGGAGAGATCAAGGCAAGGCAAACCTCGCGAGGTTCTCGTGACGTGAGCCATAACGATCGAGACCAAAGAGGCGCCAAAGATGCGCAGCTGGCCCTTGTTTCCTCTTTGGTGCTAAGGAGGCAAGCGCAGGCGCGTAGTACCGAGGCATCAAGCAAAGGTTTCCATATCAGGGGAACGAGACCAAGACTAGCAGGACGGCAAGACGGAGGTCACCATGGAGCCCAAGGCCGCGTCACCACCAGAGTCTTTTGCAGGTGAAGACTACTTTTGTCAGGATAAGCTGTACTAGCTGGCCCCTTTCAAATCGGTTGTTGTTGGCTCCCTTCCCGCTCAATATTTGGGGAGAGGACCAGGGCCTCTATAAATAGGACTAGCCACCACAGTAGTAGGCATCAAATCCTCACCCACACAAGTTCGCCAAGCACAATAACACCTCAACCTCAGGAGGTTGTTCTTCCCCTTTGTACTACTCATCCTCGGCCCAAGAGGCAATCCACCACCACCACACTGGAGTAGGGTATTACACCACAACGGTGGCCCGAACCAGTATAAATCTTGTGTCCCTTGTGTTGTGAGTTCGTCAAGTTTGTCCGTGAGATCTTAGCAAAACTAGGACGTGGATCGGTAGGGGGGAAATCTTCGTGCGCACCCCAGTGTTTGAACCTTGAGGGTTTTGCCGGAACCCGTGATCCGACATTTGGCACGCCAGGTAGGGGTGCGCTGTAGCCTTCCCTCCGCCGATCTACGCTCCGCCACCACCGCTCTCCGCCCTCATGGCCGGCGCCTCGCTCCTGGCTCCGATGGCGTGGCCCGGCAGCCGACGAGGGGCAGGGGCTCGAGCCTGGCCCCGCCTTTTGGCGGTGCGATGGCCGCCCAAGTTCAAGCCGGAGATGGCGCCGCGCTATGATGGTGCGGCGGACCCGTCAGCTTTCCTGCTGGCATACGAGGAGGCCGTCCTCGATGCCGGGGCGGCGACAAGTTCATGGCCAACTGGTTTCCCATGGCCCTCACCGGCGCGCCGTGCGCCTTGCTGCTCAACCTCCCCGGATCCACGGTGGCATCTTGGGAGGAGCTGCGCGACCTCTTCACTGCGCACTACGCAGAACCGGCGCACCATGCGGTCGTGGCCCTACTAGGTGGCTCTCAAGCACCGCCTTCAGATCGCCATGTCAAGCCATTCCTTCGCCAGATTGGCGCCGCTTCCAAGCGCTCGGGGGCTCCGCCGGGCTGGGCTGCGCCCGAAGCCGACCTCACCTTTGACTCAGAAGACCACCCCGTCACCACCGCCGGTTCGGTATGCTCCCGATGCTTTGCACGCCCACCATTTGCAACGTGGCCATCACCAAGACCCTCATCGACGGTGGCGCCGGCCTCAACGTGCTCTCTGTGGAGGCCTTTAGCCTTCTTCACATACCGCTCGAGCGGCTCAGCCTCAGCAAGCCTTTCTCAGGAGTTGGCGGCGGCACCGCCCACTCCCTGGGGCAGATCCGCCTCCCAGTCACCTTCGGCACGCGCGACAACTGCCGCGCCGAGCTGGTCAACTTCGACATCGCCCGCATCAGCCTCCCGTACAACGCCATCCTCGCACTACAAAATAAATACACTTCCATGGTGATACGTGTTTGTCACAGTAGGTCACGTTTTCTGTCATGCATGTACATCCATGACAAATTTATGACAGAATCAAGATAGTCATACCTGTGCTATCGTAGAAGTGTTCCATGACATTACCAAAATTATCATCACGGAAGTGTCCACTTCCATGATGATAAATTGCGCATCACAGAAGTGCTTTCGTCAAGGGTGACTGACACGTGGCATCCACCGTAACGGAACGCCGTTAAGCTATCGGGTCCGATTTTGGATCTCATAACCCATTAACAGCCCCGACCAATGGGGATTTTCCACGTGTAAAATCATCATTGGCTGGAGGAAACACGTGCCGGCTCACCGTTGGGACAGATGCCATCCACTCATTGGACCCAAAGAGCCTATGATACATCGACACGTGGCACGGCCCAATAGAGGCCTATTCCTGTGAAAAGGCCGGCCCGTTTGACTTGGTCAAAAGGTGGCGGGCCGGTCTTACCGGCCTGTTCACATATAGCCCATTTACAACCCGCTATCCCAGGGGCCGTTTATGCCCTATCCGATATAGGCCCAGTAGCGTCATCGGGGCCGTCCAATATAATTCCAGCCCGTTTTAACTTCTGGCCCATGTATGGCCCATGACGTCTTTCGGCCCATATGAGGCCCTTAGTAACCCTCGGCCCCTTAACGGCCCGTGGTAAAACTGGCCCGTAATGAATAGTGTATAACTTTATACCCATTAATGGCCCATTATTCAGTTGGGCCGTTTCCAGCCCATGATATCTTTCGGCCTTCTCAGGGCCCATTTCTTCTTTGGCCCATTTCCAGCATTCAGTTACTTACGGCCCGTTACTGTTATTTTCTGCTCGTGGGCCAAATTCAGCCCGTGGTTACAGTTGGCCCGTTTGTGGCCCGTTAATACGTTGGGCCTTTTTCATGTCGAAAGAAACCCGTTGGGCTGTTTTCATAGAGTTATCAAATACGACCAATAAACGACCTGTTATTGTCCATGAATAGTACGGCCCATGATTGGCGAAATGATGATATGCCCCATAGAAGGCCCATGGATCCTACGGCTCGTAAAAGGCCCATGGATCATACGGCTCGTAGATGGCCCATGGATCCTACGGCCCGTATAGAAGGCAAATGGATCCTACGGCCCGTAGAAGGCCCATGGATCATACGGCCCACAGGAGGCCCATGGTTACAACAGTCCGTGTGTTGCCATGATTATTTTGGCCTAGTTTCCAAAAATAGGTTATTATGGCCGCTAGAAAAACATAGAAAAAGAACTGTAGTGACTACAAGCAAACAACTAAACAAGACAATAAGGAAATAAATAAGCAAGCAATTAACTCTAGCCTATTACCGCTATTACACATATTACATACACCAGGCATCAAAGTTCGCCACCAGTGCAAATATAGGGAACAAAGCAGCATATTACATACACGAGCCGTCAAAATTGGCCACCAGTGCAAATAAACGCGGCAGCAAAACAAGTGCATAACTGAAACAACTTCAGAAGAGCTCAAGAAACGTGGTATTCACCATGCTGGCAATAAGCTTAGCAAGCTTATTAGCTTTGTCCTGTTTGGCACTAAAATCCTCCAACGCTTGCTGTTGCACCAGATAGTATGCATCTAAATGCTCCAGGGACTTCTGCAGTCCTTCCGCTTCTTGTCGCAGCACCTCTGATCGATGTCTTTCAGCTTGTAGTTGAGACTCAAGAAACCGAACTGATTCAGACAGTGAGTTTGAATAGCTTGTGCAAGCGGTAGTGGCCAGTAACTCCACCACTAAACCAAGACAGGACTTTGGGGTTGTCTCACTGTCTTCAAGATAGTCTTGCTTAGCTGTTTTATCAGCTTTGTTGGAGACCAACAAGGATGTGTCACTATCCTGAACCTTATCTGCATTACTTCCTTTACCATTGCTTAATAAGGCACTCTTCCCCAATATTTTGCCAGCATTCTAAAAGAAGAAACAAGCAGACACATAATAGTTTAGCATGTACTAGTATATGAAACTCATTTCGGTGAACCAGTTCATTAGTAAGGTGGACCTGATTAAACTACCAAGTCTTCTATTGCCAAGTAATAGTACATAATAAAAGCATCAAACAAACATATATCTATGTCCTATGGTCACTGCAATTTCTTGCCAAATCAAAATAGAGACACGGTTCAAATCATATCAGTTCAAGACAAAGCAGCAGTGAAAGAATACAAAGCATGGGAAACTACACGGCACAACAAGATTTCAGATGGGTACAGGGGTATACATGTACAACAACACTATTGGCTCTGTTGTGATGCTAGTAATGTGCATGATATGAGAAGTCAACTGTATACACAATTGAAATTGAAATCAACAGAGCTATTGATAAGAGCAAGCCTGTTAAAGAAACATGCGTGAACATACCTGCTGTGCCATTGCAGTTTTGATTGGATCCTTCAATTTTAAAAATAAGTTTGTATGAGTAAATACAGTGATACAAGAGCAAAGCAGTATGCACGATAGCAATCATAGTTAAAAAAGGCGCGCCTAAGCGAGCGCTTAAGCGCGCCTAGGCTCTAGGCATTGGTGAAATGCATTGCACATAATATGCTTAATCTGTGCATAACTGAGCATAAGCATGCACTTTGGTCAGTAAAGCGCAAGGCGGAGGCAAAACGCACAGTTAACGCCAAGCGCTTTTTTGAACTATGATAGCAATGGAATCTTAAATTAGAACAGTTGTTCTTCATATTTAGGCACTTATTCTACATGAACAGAGTACAGTAAGACGCAAGAATATAGTACTTCAAAATAGAAAATGAGCTCATAGACCTTACCACATTCTTGGTTCGGGACCAGTACAGAACATGGCCTTCCCAGTCATCGTCCAGTATATGTGTCCCAGGAGAACGTAAGGGAATTTGATGAGTTTCTTTGCCGGTGAAGTACGTTTTCTTCAGATAATTCTGATACTGCCACCAAGCATTCTTGAAGATAGTTGAGGTATTAGCACAGGTTACCTCATCCTGAGTTATCAAATCGGTCCTTCTCTATAGAGAAAAATGGGAAAATTTGTTGTATTATAACCATCATGGAGGTAGGATGTATGGGACAAAGCAAAGTAATTGCCATGAATAACATTACTTACACATAACTCCTGGACAAACACCTGCCATCTTGGCATTTTCCTTCATCTTGGTATAATATTTCCAAGATGGGAAGATACACACATACGTTTTAACAACATCAAATGCGATAGATGCTAAACTACGACTAGTTGGTTGTGCTTCCTCCACGAGAATAGGCGTACTAACCGTGGTGGGGTTGGGGTTCGCTGTGGTAATCTTGGCCCTTTGGGCTCTGGAGCTGCCTTACTAACTGCTCTTGTTTGGGAGCTCTGTGGTGGAGATGGTGCTGTGTCAACAGGAACTGGGTTACTATCTGCTGGGGTTGGGGTTAGATTGGGTGAAGCTGGTTCTTTGTCCATCGCGGTAGGGGTACAATCTGCGAGATTTTGGGTTATGTGTGGTAGGGCTGGTTCTCGTGCATGTACAACCGGGGTGCTATCTCCACCAAGAGGTAGCACTGTTTTATTTGAAGACCGTGTTTTTAGTCTGCTGAATCTTTGGCATCACCCGCTCCAGTTCGGATGGTTGATAAACAGGAAACATAGTTGAATGTACAAACATTGTATGAGAGATGATGCAATAGATAGTGTGGAAAAAAGAGGGCATGAAATAGTTGACATGTATATTGTTTAACTAAAATGGATAGCATGACATAATGTCACATATATGATGTCTATCTAAACTGGATAGCATAGCATAACATAATTCAAAGATATGATGAATAACTAAACATGATCGCATGACATAATTCACCTACATGTTATCTAAGTAATCAGGATCACATCATTTAATTCACATATGTGATTTATATGCTAAACAGTTAGATATGATGTCTGAACTAAGAACATGGTGTTGAATATTGTGTATATGATGTCTAATCTATGCAATGCAAGACACCATATGCATGATATGAGCGATAACCGTGCCAAGTTAGAGCATACACCTCGGTGGGGGAATAGGACTGGTCATCCGTCTCTGAATCCATCTTTGAGGAGCTATCGGGACCCAACAAGAGATGCCTTGACAGGTAGCAGCATGCGCTCTGAAGGCCTTGTTTTCACTCCATTTTTCAATCTCCCACCCAAATGGCTGATTCACGGGAATAGTAGTTTAATGTACAAACATTGTCGACAAATGGAAATGTAATGAAGAAAAGGATGGGCAAGATATCATTCAAATATATGATGCACAGGTTAAACAGGATGGCATTGCACATTTCACGTATATTATGGCTGGCTAAAAGACATGAGACTGCACAATTCCCATATATGATATAGAAACTAAACAGATGGCATTACAAAACATGTCTAAACTAAGCAGATGACATATATGATGTCAAAAGTAGGCACTTTAAGGCAACATATGCATGATATGACTAACATCATCATGCCAAGGTAGAGCAAACACCTTGGGGGGTAAATAGGAGTGGTCGTGGCGTGCAGATCGCCTCGAGCAGATATCTTCCTCTGGATTACAATCGAAGAGGGGTGGGGAGGGTTTGCCATTGAACCCACCATGGAGCGATGTACGCATGACATTGTATTGCAGCGCAAAAAACTCTTCTCTTTTCTCTACATGTTCAGCATGACTGTACAATATCTGACATGCATACGAAAAAAATATGGTGAGATTATGTAAGGAGAGCATGCAGAAAATTAGAGTGATGGTAACAACCAGTGGATGGATCCAAAAATAATGATAGCAGGCTGATGATTGCTTTAATTTACTAAAAAGATAGATGATGATTGCTTTACTATTTGTTTCCCACCCAAGATGAACAACATAGGCATACCCTAGGTGAACCAGATATTAGACAGAGATACTATTCATTGTTTCCTCGATATGTGCCCCAGAACTAATTTATAACTCAAGTTTGAACATTAATTTAGACCTGACTTGGAGTCCAAGAGGTGAACGGGACGATAAAGTAGCAGGTAATTTTAAGCAATGCATAACATAAGGAAAAACAAAAGAGTGCGACCTCTCTTGTGGACCCGTGTGCTCCTTAGGTTCATCTGCTGAGTCGATGATGGTGATGCCGTTGCGGTGGGTGCCGGCGGCAGGGAAGGAGATCTGAGGCGGCGAAAGACGGTCAGGAGTCGTGATGTCTGGTTTGGTGGATGCTTCATTCGATGGAGCAGCTTAGTTGAGGTGGACGACGTCACGGAAGGAGCAGGACAAACCACACAAAGTTCCCTTCGACACCTATCTGTAACTGAAGTAATTCTGTAAGGGCTCATTTGGCTTGCATGATTCTAAAAACACAAGGATAGGAAAAAGACCAGAATAGGATAGGAATGCACATGGTAAACAGAGCATTTGTAAACACAGGATTTCCGTCAACTTGAGTGTTTGGTTTACAGGAATTGGAAGAGCAGAGGAATGCAAAGAAACATGGCCAAAATAAAGTGAAACCATATGAAAGCGTGTACAGTTAGAATGTTATTCTGCCACTAATGCACTTGGTCTTGTTTTCATGCATAGGATTTTGAAAAGTAGGTCCATGTGGATGTTTTGCTTCATTCCTTTCAACAAAATGCATGAATAATTGAATAGTAGAGTTCCATTGGAAAATTCCCTATTGCTATGTTTTTTCGTTGAACCAAAGTAGCTCTAATGGATCGACATGAATGTATAGTAATAAGTGATGCAACAAGTGTACAACCTCTTTGCCATAGCCGTGTCGACCTCACCATCATTGGGTTGGTCGCTGAAGCAGTTGAGGCAGAGATGGCTGTCAGAGGTGTGGAGGAAGATCTGAGGAATCTCTAGACGACATCCAGGGCATTGCTCTGTTGTGATGGATCGTTCTGTCATTGGAGCAGCCCCGGTGAGCCGTAAGACGTCAAGGCTGAAGCAGCACAAGACAGACATGGTCAATCTCAAGTGAGATTCTAATAGCATCTCCAATAGATGATGTAAAATAGATGTGAAATTTACATCACCAAAAACCACCTGACTACAACAGATGTGGTAAAAACTGTTGACTCTGAACTTAACTGTCGAAACTGAAATTTACTGTGGAATCTGAATGTTACTGTCGAAACTGAACACAATGGTAGTACAGAGGCACTTGACATGTAGTTTAGGGAGGCCTGCAGTTCACCTTCAACCTGCACCCCCCTGAGCCGCCAGCCACCACCGGCCGAACTGCCGGCCCCAGCGCCGCGCCGCCCCGAAACAACTCCCCACCGCCGGTCCGTTGCCGCCCCAGCCAGCCCTATAGGCCCCCCGCCCCCACCCTGAACCCTAAGATAGATAGTGGGGTACCTCTCCGGCGAGCCCCCGTCCCTGCTGCAGGTGGGTCTTCCTTAACTCCTATGAGCCCCCACCCCCTCAAAGTCGGTGAAGTGTAAGCTAACTGAGCAGAAAGAAGAAGACGAGTAGGGCGAGAGCAAAGAAGAAGAAGGCGAAGCGAAAGCGAAAGCGAGAGCCGGAGCATTAGCAGCTGGGCGAGCGAGCGAGAGCCGGAGCAGCAGCAGCAGATCCGACTGGTATGGACGCCGCTGCCGAAGGGGCCTCGCACTGGGGGAGAGCCACCGTGGAGAGTTCGCCCGCGGCGCTGGCTTCAAGGTAGCCGCTCTATGGGGGTGCGGGATTGAGCACCGTCGGTGCCGGGAGGTCGAGCTAAGGAGAAGGTGCGATGCGATGAGTGTACAACCTCTTTGGTGGCACCGAGTAGGCCTCGACTTCATCCGAGGAGTCGCTGAGGATGCTGCGGTTCCGGTGGAGCAGGTTAAGGCGGCGCTGTGGGGATGGAGCAGCCGCGATAGACGAGGCAATCATCGGATCATCTCCTTGGAGGTGGAGGACGGGGCGGCTGAACCGGCGGGACGACGAGATGGACGACGGATCCTCATCCGGGGAGGTGGACGAGGGACGTCGAGCTGTTGCGGTGGACGACATCGTCGGGGAAGAGGCTCCGGCTGGGCAGCGGTGAGGGGGTGGACGGAGGAGGGCGGGGTTTCGCGGCTGGAGCGGAGAGGTTATGGCGGCCTGGGATTTCGAATGGCAAAAAGGAGGCAATGGGAGGGGGTGAACCATGACTTAGGGACGTGCTTGTCCAAAATGTAGGGTGTGTTACAAAAGTACCCCCCACCAATTTGAACTAGCGTCCCTTTCGGCTCAGGGTTGGAAGGGGGATTTCGCGTGTTGGGATTTGGCAGCTGGAGAGAGTTTTCACCCGTGTTGTAATTTCAGGATAGCAAGGCGCGGGTTGTGAAGGCGCCTGTTTTGGGAGCATGATATCTGAATTTTCGGGATATAACAAGGCGCGGGTTGAATTTTAGGGACAAACCTAACGTGTAATATTGTACTTGTACGTACTAAATCAATTCGCACTTCCCTCAACCAAAAAGAAAACGAAAAAAATAAAACTATGCACACCACACAAAGAGAGAGTCTTGCCCCGTTTTACTATAAAAATGATTTTCAAAGCTACTCCCTCCTTCCATCTATATAGGGCCTAATGCCTTTTTTGATGCTAACTTTGACCAAATATTAGAGCAATAATATATGACATGCAACTTACGCAAAGCACACCGTTAAATTCGTCCGTGAAAGGTTCTTTCTATGATATAATTTTCACATTGTGCCTCTCATGTACTATTAATCTTGTCAATAGTCTAAGGCGGTCTTAAAAAATGCATTACGCCCTATATAGATGGAAGGAGGGAGTATGAATCCATGTTATGTCCAATTAAAAAATTTAGCTTGCTGTATAATGCATGTAACCTACTCATACCAATATTTTAGTGCATTCCAAATGTCTATACTACCTCCGCAATTAGAACTGAATTTGAATTCATTTCTCTATTTCAATAAGAATCTATAATCATGATTGTTGCCAACTTCAACCATCATTCGTGTATTACCTTAATAACACACCACATGATTACTATAGAGATAGATATGAACTATGTGTACTACATGAACTCGAATTCTATTTTTTAATACACTTGATGTTGATTCCAAATAATAGTACATTTGATGTACTAACTATATATTCATAATCTAAACCATGTTCCATATGTGTACACCGTGTTTATCACACATAGTATAGTGCCCCACCCCCTACATTATGACAAGTATGTAGACCTGAGCTGCAAAAGCCACACATTAGCCCAAATTATGATCAATGTTCTATATGTTATACGTAGTACTAGCAAGATGCGCATGCGTTCCACAGAACATCAACATGATCAAGGGGAGGCCTAATTTGCAAATATGGAGAGGAGTGTGGGTATCTTTTTTCAAAATTGCCATAGTTTCCTTCCTATCCGTCGGATATAAATCGGACGGCCTATATTGCAGGATGGCACCATCATCAACAACTCCATTTTTTATAAGAGTAGAGATAAAATATATTATATGTAGTATAACATGTTCATAACCACACCACGTGTATCACCGTTATATATATTCACACATGCGCCGGTTTAAAACACTATGATAAATTCTTCAAATATCCGAATTCGCTTTTTATAATGAAGTATGATCTCTATTCGTCTTTTACACCCACACAATCCTCTTATCTTTGTAGCTAGCTAGCGCTAACTTTATCTCGTGCATGCAGACACCCACATCCCTCTCACCCTCTCTCAGCATTCTCTAGCTCCATCGCACAAATTTGTCTTTTCACTTTAGGTCGTTCACCCACGGTGTGTGTAGGCCCCCCCAGCTCCTTCTTTACGGCACACATCGATCGATATGCCTCTCTAGCCAGGTGTGCCTAGCACAAACACAAGCTTCCCCTCTTCTCTTATCACCGTCCATGCCTCACTCCCACCACTCTTTTCATCGATCTCGTATCGCACACTCCTTCCCCTTGACATAGTATGACTCTCGCACCACCTCCTAGATGCATCCCTCTCTCTCTATCCTTCTCCCGTGCCTCATTTGCTTCTAACACACACATGCATGTATACCGATCGATCTCCCAACATATACCTAGGTCGACTTTAACTATTCCCCCCCATCGATCGACGTACCTCACAAGTTATGTCTCTCCTTTCTCTGACAAAGGACGATTGATCTTCCTATGTAGTTATGTCTGCTTACCACATCCATATCTTTCCCCCCTCATCATTCGTGCATGCCTCCTGACCCGTCTCTCACACGCACGTGCACAGACAGGCAACCATCCCCTCTCTTATTGATATTGCAGGCGTGCCCTCCGGTTGTCTAGCAAGCCTATCCCACCATTTGTTAGAAGCAACTCCACTACCACCCCCTCCAACGCTCTAGCTCTGTCTCTCTCCCAACCTTATTCCTCTCCTACACATATGCATGGATGTCGATCGATCTCCCTTAATACATGAGGTAGATCGATCTCCCTTAATACATGAGGTAGGCCTCTCTCCTCCTCCACACATATACTAGCCATTTTACCTCTATAGTTAATTAGGCCTCCCTCCCCCCCACCACACACCGATAGTCGAGCGCTGTAGGTAGGTATCCATGCCACAGGGACAAACCGCACTTGTCCCCTCTCTCATTCTAATTGGCCAGCCACTCTATATCTTTGACATGGGCACACACAAATTTGATGGCACTCTTTATCGACCGCGCGCGCAGACACACACACATCATCCCTCTCTTCGATTCTATGGACACCTCAAGTCGATGATACCTCCACTCTCTTCTCGGGGATCGCCCCCTTTATATATATGATATATGCAGGACTCTATTTCACACACATTGCAGATGTTACATTTTTTGATTGACCCCCCCCCCCCTAAAAAAACTCTCACGAACCCACACACTATATCTCTCTCACAGAACCCCACGTAGGTGGTGTATGTATACAAGAAGAGAATAGGTCCATCATGCATGTACTCACGCTTCGTGCCCAGCCACACCCACACGTGTACAGGGTGGAGCTCATTTCTGTACCAAATGGCAGCCCATGTGCTAATTTGAACGCATGTAGCGGTTGTTTACCTATGGAGGTCGTGTAACACGCGTGCATGAAACAAAGTTCGACTTGATGTGTTGGCGCGTTATTTTTAAATAAAGTTATATCGCTCAATGGCACGTACATAGAATATAAAACAATTTTTATGGAGAAAAAGGTAGTCCGCTCCACTATATACAATGGAGCCTTCCTGCCTGGTTTGTTTCTCTTCAGAGTATCTCACACAAGGCTGCGGTGGCCTCTCTCTGTCTCACCGTTGGTCACTGGTCCGGAGGCATCCCGTCCACCGGCCGAAAGGGAGGACGTGCATTGTTTCTCTGTTCGACGGCGCCGAGGCAGCACGTCCCGATCTGCGGTACACACCGTTCTCTCTGACCAAGCTCCGGCGCGGTAGGGCCTATGCAAGGAATATGCTTCTTTTTTGTCGTCGCAACTGTCATCAACAATATTTACCTTTTTACAAATTTCAAATGGGCATATTTTGGAGTGTAGATTCACTCATTTTGCTTCGTATGTGTACTCCCTCCATTCCTAAATATTTGTCTTTATAGAGATTTCAACAAGTTACTACATTCTGAGCAAACTGACTGAATCTACACTCTAAAATATGTCTATATACATCCGTATGTAGTAGTCCATTTGAATCTCTAAAAAGACAAATATTTGAGTAGTCACTCGTTGAAATCTCTAGAAAGACAAATACTCCGGAGTAAATTTAAAAACCGAGGGGGTAGTGCACAGCCGCATGGGAGACTCAAACCGGTCGTTGTGCTGCATTAACAATGAGTAACGAGCAGTCAAATCATAAGCCCCATCTTTCCCACTGTAAGTTGCTCGGAAGAAGCAACCATCAATACACTCTTCTTTGAATCCGCTCATACTACTCCATCCGTCACTGTTTATAGAGTGTGCTTCAGAAAAAGAGAAAATCTCTGGGACCAAGGCGACTAGCGATCGGCCTGAAAAATAGCATTGGTAGCTATAGCACGGCATCTATTACTAGAGGAAATAATGCGTACACACATGCATGCAGTGCTTCCACCCCGGGTACACACATGCATGCACTTACTCCACTCCGTAGTACTACATCGAGAGAAAATTGCGGTTACCATGCCCTAATTAATTGAGCATTAAACCAAACACGTCTAAAGTCTCTCTGGTGGTGGAAATGCATTGAGAGAAGTGCATCATAATGAAGCGCCATACAGAAGCTGTGACAGAGGGAGGAGTAGTATGAAGGTGCAAAACCAGAATGCAGCGTATGGCGGTCGGTCAACACACCTCCTCTTGGCATATCACTGACATGTGGGACCGGAGTGTGAGCAAACCGATCTCAATTGATGGCAAAATGGCCAACCCGCCATTCCTTGAGAGAGATGAGAAGCGAGAACACATAGACGGGCTCGCACGGAGGCCAAGATATATTCGAGCATGGTTGATTGATATCATCATTACATGTTGGGCTGCCGTTTTCTGCCCTTCTTCGGAATAAATGTGTACTTTATCAGAGATTAAAAAAATGAGAGTACAGAGGCTCCACCATGCGGTTCTAGTATTAGTACTACTCGTAGTACTAAGCCTTGCGCTTGGCTCTTCGCCTCTTCGTGAAGTCGAAAAATGATGGTACTCCGCATGTTCGGTACTACAGTGTATGCCTCTGGCAATCTGACACCGAATGAACTGATGCATGTCCATCGCCTGGGCGAGGGTACGTTGCATTAGTCAAAAGGCGTAAGCGAGCTTCACCTTGTCCTGCAAGCTTCTCCTCGCTCTGCGAGTTGACGGGACACACCAACAAGTAGTGCTAGTCCATACTCCCCCCTTTGCGGCTAATATGGCTTAATCTTTTTTGTGAGTAAATGAGAGAGCTTTATTCATATATAATCATTCTTAGGACGATCAGCCAAGACACTGGTCACTAGGAAGCGAGGTACCCCGCAAAAAAGAAGTAGGAAGCGAGGTGTTTCATCAAGCCAGCTCTCGGCCACATTCAAAGTGCAGCAAGCACGGTTCGCACAAAGATGCGCTGCAAGGTTTGCTGACCTGTTTACATGCTCAATAACAAAAAAAAGAGGAAATATTACCGAGCGCTCCTATCTGTAACAGGATATGAGCCAAAATTAAGCGAGAATTGTGGCGAGTGTTCCATGAAATCAACTTCCATTATCACATGCGAGAACCCTCGAAGAGAACCAAATGTGTTGAAGATTGCTTTAACACATTCTAAAAATATAATAAGAGTGCATACGCTCCTCCATCCGGTTCCTAGTACTAGTATAGTAGTACATACCTCTATAGACTATAGTAGTAGTACTAGTACTAGTAAACTTTGCGCTTGGCTGTTCGCCTCTTTGGGAAGTGCAACAATAATAATACTACCAGCATAGTGTATGCTTCTGGCAATCTGACACCAAATTAACTGTCGCACGTCCACCGCCTGAGCGAATGACAACTTGCATTAGTCAAAAGTTTCTCCTTGTCTTGCGAGCCACCGCGTGCAAGCTTCTCCCGTCCTGCAAGCTTCTCCTCGTTCGGCATGTTGACGGGACACAACAAAGTAATGCTAGTCCATACTGCCTCCTCTCCGATTAATATGTATTAATTTCAAATGAGATAAATACACTATCTGTCACTGTATATTTGTAAAAATATGGTCAATGGACTTCATAATACGCTTATTGCGCTCAATATAAACATTTCCGGTGTTTATACGGTCACTAGCTCACCCTGGCTGAGTATGTGTGTGCATGCACGTGTAGGTTGAGCACTTGAGCGTGACCGTGTGTGTTCCGTCGTGTGCTCGGACATGCATGCATTAGGGCGTCGCATGCGTTTTTTCGTCCATGTGTACGTGTGACTGTTGCATACACGTAGGGGGAGTACGTGTAGGGGCCACTAAAGGAGCAGTCAAATCACACAGTAAGTTAGTCGGAAGAAGCAACCATCATTTCACTCTTCAATGACACGTACGCAATATAAAGTGGTTGATATGGAGAGAAAAAGAAAAACACTATATATGCACTAGCAGGAGCCTAAGCTAGAAGCCTGCTTGCTTGGGTTGCTCTCTTCACAAGCATAGAACGACGGTGGCCACACCGCTGGTCACATATCCGGTCTGATCCCGCAGCTGGGGGAAGGGAACAATGTTCTGCGTAGACGCGGTCGACATCGGCGAGGGAGAAAATCCACAGTTGATGCGTCCCAATCGGGGGTCACCGCGGTATGGGTCGATGCCGCGTCCCAACCGCCCTTCTAGCTACAGCCCGACGTCTGTTTCAATAATATTAGTGCATGTCAACAAAAATTATACTAGTATCGCTGTTCCGTTTCTAAAAAAGCATATAAGTTGTTACTTCTTACCCAAAGGATCTTTATATCCAACAGACACAAAATATCCATTCGACTGTTCGAAATTACTTTCACTACTAATCTGATGTCGAGGTAATTACTGCATCGCCACCAAAACCCACCATCTCTTAAGCTAAAGTAGACCGAGCTAACCCCTATATTAGCATATTACTAAGATAAACAGAAGGCACTATAGAATCATTTAGGACATGAGCTTGTCAATCTGAATGTGGAGGGACACCAGCTTAGCCCCGGCCAGAAGCTTGGGCGGAACTGTGAAGAAGGTCAGCTCCTGCATGGCGACGTCGTCGGGATCCCTGCTGCTTGCCACTTCCATTTCCACCTTGACGGCGTCGGTCCTGCCTTTGGGCTCCCCCGGCGGGCCGTTCGCCCACAGCTTGGCCACGTAGTGCGGCAGTAGGTACGCCCCCGCTCTGATGCAGACGACCGACACGACGATAGGCGCACCGATGTCGAGCACGCCGTTGACCAAGAAAAACGCGCGGCCGTCCTCCTCCGTGAACAGCAAGCGTCGTGGCTCCGACAGTGGCACTTGCAGCTAGAGCGCCTTGCCGTACTGGATCCTATGCATGGGCATGGGATGCATGGTGCTGATGTGGTGGGAGAGCACCGGCAGCGGGCCTTCGTAGCCGCAGACGGGCACGGGGCATTTGCAGGGCGTGAGCGAACACACGCTCTGGTGATCGGCGAGATTGTGGTAAGTGACGTAGATCCCACAGCCTTCGTGCGGGCACTCCACTCTCACCGAGGAGAGGACGGCGTCCACCGCCATGTTCCGCACGTCGAAGCCACCGCCGCGCTCTCACTTCTGGCACTGCCGCTGGTTCTCGGGGCGCTCGACGTGGCAGTCCGTGCAAGCCAGGTGCCCTCCCTTGCACTGCACAAATCAATCGAACAACACATCAATCAAGAAACCTGCACCTTGCTCGATCAGCCGAACAGACGAGGTGTATTCGAACCTCATACACTGGAGGCTTCAAGGGGAGGAGGCACAAGGGGCAGTGGAGCAAGGTGAGGTCCATCGAGACCATAGAGAGCTCCATCGTCGGGTCCTGTTCCGTCTACAAGAACTCGCCCACCTCGTGCACAACCATCTCTCGCTTTATTAGGGCCGGGGCATTACAAAGCTTTACCATCACATATTCATACTACTTCAAGGTGCATTAAATCAACACATGCAAGTATCAAAAGGAGAGTAACGACATGCATGCATGTGTTGTAATTAATGCATCGGTAAACGAAAATTATTGAAATATATCAAGTGCGGTGTTTTGATGTGTCGCGTCAACTCGTACAAGACCGAGAAGTTTGATCACTACAACGCCCTCTCGCCTTAACTGCACCTGCCTTTGGTTGCATGACAGGTGAGCCACCGACCTGTTGGGCCCACTTGTCATGGACGCAAAAGCAGGGGCAGTAAGTCAATGAAGCTGCGTCCCTCCCTCGCCCATGAGCATGGTGGCTGGCAGGACTAGGAGAAGCTTTCGTTCGCTACACGCTCTCCCTCCCGTACGCGGTGGACATGCAGCAATTCAATCGGTGTCAGATGGCACTTCCTCGAGGCAGATCCCTCCTCACTTCCTCAAAGCTTCTTGTCCTCTCCCTCCCTCCTTCTCGCACCGCCCGTGAAGGCACCTCGCCGTTTCCGCGCTCCATCTAACCCTGCTATCCAAACACCTTTTTGGTTAGAGTTAGTTCAAGGTTAGTTCAGGGTTAGAATCTAACTCTAACCTCTAACTGTGTTAGAGTATCCAAACAGGGCGATTGTTCGACTTCCCGAAGAGGCGAAGAGCCAAGCGCAGCCCGGACGCTCGTGTGGCAGTTTCATGTGTAGAGTAGTCTACGATAGCGTGTACCGTGCATGTAAGCTTAAAATCGTTGGGGTCGGCTCCATGCTATAATTTTTGGTTAAAATAATCTTCTGGCCCTACCTGTCATCCTGGTGATTCTAGTTTGCACGCTCATCTGGTCAAGTCAGGAATATATATTTTAATTTATGGTGGGGTAAATGTTAGAGGTTGCAGCAAATGGAGTATTGTACACTGCGGGTCTTTCAGCCAAGTTTAGAGGCAACCATGTTGGGCCAGTGCTATGATGTGTCGCGTCAACTCGTACAACAAGGAGAAGCTTGATTTTACTACTACACGCCATCTCCCTCGCCCATGCGCGCGGTGGCTCACAGACGAGGACATGCTTTTGCTTATCCCTCCCGCTCGCGGTGGACGGACATGCAGCAGTGGATTCGAACATGCAGCAGTGGATTCGATACTGTAGAAGCAGTAGTAGTAACATCATTGTTCGTCTTCTCGAAGAGGCGAAGAGCCAAGTGCAACCCGAACGTGGCAGTTGTGAACCTTGGAGCACGCATATAGCCAGGCTCTTGCATGAGACAAAATTGCTATGTGAGCCCACTATTGTAGTACTACTTTCTAGTATAGCCCTGTAAACTAGAAAGGAGTATTTGCCTTTCTAGAGATTTCAACAAGTGACTAGACTACACCTAGACGGAGTACATATGGAGCAAAATGAGTGAATCTACACCGTAAATAAATACGTAGTTCTCTCATTTTCCTCTCGGCCTTGGTCGTGGTGCACAATATTGAATATACTAGTACTATCATCTTGAAATTTATGAAGTCACCATAGGCACCTCGTCGTCGACAGGAACGTCTCCTGCCATGCGATAGACGCGAGCGGCAGTCGCCTCCATAGGCGCTTGAATGCCAAGGAGGGAGAGGGTAGAGGTTTCCGAGAAGTTGAACGGTCAATGATGCATCCTCAAATTACTCTACATGTAGAGGGAATTAATTGGAGAAGCAGAATAGAGCAAGCAGGATGTGAATGCAACAGAGTTGGGATTCTCATATAAAGGCGCCCAACCACTCCAATCCATCTACTCCTTAGTCTCCGCGCAACACTGCTCACTCCAATCCAATACCAAGTGACCAGGAGCCAGAAGCACCTATGGAGGCGATAGTCGCGAGCGGCAGTCCGCTGTGCCAAATCATCCAAGGCGCCGGCCTGTGGCCCCGCACCGCGCAGCGTTTCCAGACGGTGCTGGCGATCGCCGGTGTCGTAGCCCTCGCCGACGCCGGCTTCACCACTCGCATGGATGAAATGATGGTCAACTCCATCCGCAAGTTCGCCGCCGTCAAGAAGCGTGTAGCAGAAGCTCCAACTAGTCCTGCCAGCCACCACGCTCATGCGCGAGGGAGGGACGCAGCTTCATTGACTTACTGCTCCTGCCTTTGCGTCTATGATAGGTGGGCCCAACAGGTGGTTGGCCCACCTGTCATGCAGCCAAAGGCAGGTGCAGTTAAGGCACCGGAGCTCAGTCCGCGAGGGAGAGAGCGTTGTAGTAATCAAACTTCTCGGTCTTGTACGAGTTGACGCGACACATCAAAGCATCAGATTTCGATATAAGTCTTTTACACATTTCAAATGGACTACTACATACAGATGTATGTAGACATATTTTGCTTCGTATGTAGTCACTTGTTGCAATCTCTAAAAAGACTTATATTTGGAAACAGAGGGAGTACAACGCATGCATGCATGTCGTGACTTCCCTTTTGATACTTTCATGTGTTGATTTGATGCACCTTGCCAAAATTTGACTATAAATTTAACTAACCAAATTTCATGCATGTCACAAAAAATTACGGGGCTGTGTGGATTGTGACTATGTTTGTCTTATGTTGCCACATTATTTTTCCCACACTTGCCTAACTTGACTTGCTCCAATTGTTAGACACACTTTGGCTTGCCTAAGGGAATCTTGCCACACTTTTTGTGTCTATGACATGTGGGGTTCACTGCTAATAAAAAAATTCTAGTCTTAGGTGTGGCTAATAAAAAAGACTAATATTTAGGAACGGAGGGAGTAGAAAATATAAATAATAATGCATGTTGGGGCAACCCACGTTTCCGATAATTTTAGCCGTGGGGTTGTTCACAACTTTTAAGAGGGGGTGGTTGTCCATTTAATGGAGGGACTTATACCAGACTTGAACGATACAAAGTGCGACCTGGCACACCGTAACACCACTTGGAACAAGCGGGTAGCTATCTCAAAAAACAATCAACAACTAAAAAAACGGCGACCTGGCACGTAGTACACAATTTTAAACGATTGTTTTGATGGAGTGAAAAGGAAAACTACCCCACCACGTATATATAGGCCGGAGCCCCGCGCTTGCTTGCTAGGGTTGCTCTATTCACACACTCTCATCCTCTCCAGATCTAAACAAGATAGGGGTGGTAACACTGTCTTTCTCCCTTCAAAAAACACTGTCTTTCTATCCTCACCACTGGTTACAGATTCAGATGTATCCCCCTCCGCCGGTGAAGGGGAGGAGGGGAAGCGTTTAGTCCGTCGTCGACAGCGAGGGAGGATACCCACTGCCGGCCGCACCGTTATCTCTGGCCGAGCACCGGCGCGGGAGGTCCTCCGATCCCTTCGTCGTTGCCCTAGTGTGGGCGGATCCGGCCTCCCGCCGCCCACCTATCCACATCCCGACGACCTTGGTATATCTTCCTTGAAACCGCCTTTAGCTCTACTTCCCAAATTTCGCCACGTCGCTGCATGTGCATCGTTTTCTACCTCTCATCCCCTCTCGATCGGATGGTCCAACGTCACTTATTTTTTTCTTCTATTTAGAGGTAAAGCTACTTCATGGAGTCAAATCTTGTACTTGGTTCAAACAAGAAATAAAGTGGGGGTGGGGGAATTTAGTATGTAGTACATCGGACTTGGTACAAACAGGAATGAAAGGGGGTGAAAGTAGTACAGACCGGTCATCCAACCGGTCTCTTGGTCGAAAAAGGAAATATAGGGTAACGTTGTACACAATGGTATGACCAGGACTAGATTTGCTATCGACACATAGGAGTAGGTGGCTAGAGTGAACAAAAATGGGACCAACCCAGATATGTTTCTTGGATGTTTGTTTCTCGGGGCAACAAACTATGAATCACCACTTTATGCCCCTGTTTAGGTACATTGTGCTGGACTGCTGGTGCACCCACTGTCCCATGCCCTTATACCAAATATTTAGCCGTTCTTAATCTAATGCCCCTCATAAAAATGAAGGCATGCCACTGTTATAAGCCATGACAAGTTTAGCCAAATGATTTTGCCTGTAATTGTTTGAGACTCTGACTGTTTCCTCTGTAGCTTTTTGTGCAAACAGGGATATCCATTTCACCCGGTTGCTGTTGTGACCTTTTGGTGCACTGCACAAAACTCTTCTTAAAAGAAGTGACTTTTGTGCTGTTTAACTGGAATGTCTGAATGGAGCAGTTGGTTCATTTCGGTGGAACTGTACAAAGGGAGATCTGTGTTCCAATCCTCATCATCCATATTGGCACCATAACATTCCTTTAGGTAAGAATGATATTTAATGCATGTGTTCATCTCTATTTTGCGACTGCCATGAGAAAATAATGCTATTTTTTACTAGTACACTTGTACTCCCTCACTGACAAAACCAATTCTGAAATAGAAGGCTAATCATGTACTTGGTTTCACCAACTGGTGAGGAGAATGAGAAACAGAGCATGAAGAGGAAGAAGAAGAAGAGTAAACAGTCGAGGCCATTCAAGGGCGAGGGAGGGACGCAGCTTCATTGACTTACTGCTCCTGCCTTTGCGTCTATGACAGGTGGGCCCAACAGGTGGTTGGCCCACCTGTCATGCAGCCAAAGGCAGGTGCATTTAAGGCACCGGAGCTCAGTCCGCGAGGGAGAGAGCGTTGTAGTAATCAAACTTCTCGGTCTTGTACGAGTTGACGCGACACATCAAAGCACTGCACTCGATATAAGTCTTTTTACACATTTCAAATGGACTACTACATACGGATGTATGTAGACATATTTTGCTTCGTATGTAGTCACTTGTTGCAATCTCTAAAAAGACTTATATTTGGAAACAGAGGGAGTACAACGCATGCATGCATGCCGTGACTTCCCTTTTGATACTTTCATGTGTTGATTTGATGCACCTTGCCAAATTTTGAATATAAATTTAACTAACCAAATTTCATGCATGTCACAAAAAATTACGGGGCTGTGTGGATTGTGACTATGTTTGTGTTATGTTGCCACATTATTTTTCCCACACTTGCCACACTTGCCTAACTTGAGTTGCTCAAATTGTTAGACACACTTTGGCTTGCCTAAGGGAAACTTGCCACACTTTTGTGTCTATGACATGTGGGGTTCACTGCTAATAAAAAATTCTAGTCTTAGGTGTGGCTAATAAAAAGACTTATATTTAGGAGCGGAGGAGTAGAAAATATATATAATAATGCATGTTGGGGCAACCCACGTTTCCGATAATTTTAGCCGTGGGCTTGTTCACAACTTTTACGAGGGTGTGGTTGTTCATTCAATGGAGGGACTTATACCAGACTTGAACAATACAAAGTGCGACCTGGCGCACCGTAACACCACTTGGAACAAGCGGGTAGCTATCTCAAAAAACAATCAACAACTAAAAAACGGCGACCTGGCACGTAGTACACAATTTTAAACGATTGTTTTGATGGAGTGAAAAAGGAAAACTACCCCACTACGTATATATAGGCCGGAGCCTCCGCGCTTGCTTGCTAGGGTTGCTCTATTCACACACTCTCATCCTCTCCAGATCTAAACAAGATAGGGGTGGTAACACTGTCTTTCTCCCTTCAAAAAACATTGTCTTTCTATCCTCACCACTGGTTACAGATTCAGACGTATCCCCCTCCGCCGGCGAAGGGGAGGAGGTGAAGCGTTTAGTCCGTCGTTGACAGCAAGGGAGGAGACCCACTGCCGGCCGCACCATTATCTCTGGCCGAGCACCGGCGCGGGAGGTCCTCCGATCCCTTCGTCGTTGCCCTAGTGTGGGCGGATCCGGCCTCCCGCCGCCCACCTATCCACATCCCTACGACCTTCAGGTATATCTTCCTTCAAAACCGCCTTAGCTCTACTTCCCCAGCTCACTACGTCGCTGCATGTGCGTCATTTTCTACCTCTCATCCCCTCTCGATCGGATGGTCCAACGTCACTTATTTTTTTCTTCTATTGTTAGAGGTAAAGCTACTTCATGGAGTCAAATCTTGTACTTGGTTCAAACAAGAAATAAAGTGGGGGTGGGGGAATTTAGTATGTAGTACATCGGACTTGGTACAAACAGGAATGAAAGGGGTGAAAGTAGTACAGATCGGTCATCCAACCGGTCTCTTGGTCGAAAAGGAAATATAGGGGTAACGTTGTACACAATGGTATGACCAGGACTAGATTTGCTATCGACACATAGGAGTAGGTGGCTAGAGTGAACAAAAATGGGACCAACCCAGATATGTTTCTTGGATGTTTGTTTCTCGGGGCAACAAACTATGAATCACCACTTTATGCCCCTGTTTAGGTACATTGTGCTGGATCTTGGTGCACCCAATCCCCCATGCCCTTATACCAAATATTTAGCCGTTCTTAATCTAATGCCCTCATAAAAATGAAGGCATGCCACCGTTATAAGCCATGACAAGTTTAGCCAAATGATTATGCCTGTAATTGTTTGAGACTCGACTGTTTCCTCTGTAGCTTTTTGTGCAAACAGGATATCCATTTCACCCGGTTCTTTGTTGTAGACCTTTTGGTGCCTTGCACAAAACTCTTCTTAAAAGAAGTGACTTTTGTGCTTTGTTTAAGCTGGAATGTCCGAATGGAGCAGTTGGTTCATTTCGTGGAACAGCACAAAGGGAGATCTGTGTTCCAATCCTCATCATCCATATTGGCACCATAACCTTCCTTTAGGTAAGAATGATATTTAATGCATGTGTTCATCTCTATTTTGCGACTGCCATGAGAAAATAATGCTATTTTTTACTAGTACACTTGTACTCCCTCACTGACAAAACCAATTCTGAAATAGAAGGCCAATCATGTACTTGGTTTCACCAACTGGTGAGGAGAATGAGAAACAGAGCATGAAGAGGAAGAAGAAGAAGACTAAGCAGTCGAGGCCATTCAAGGCGAGGGAGGGACGCAGCTTCATTGACTTCATCGCTCCTGCCTTTGCGTCTATGACAGGTGGGCCCAACAGTGGTTGGCCCACCTGTCATGCAGCCAAAGGCAGTGCATTTAAGGCACCAGAGCTCGATCCATGAGGAGAGAGCGTTGTAGTAATCAAACTTCTCGGTCTTGTACGAGTTGACGCGACACATCAAAGCATCACTTTTCGATATAAGTCTTTTTACACATTTCGAATGGACTACTACATACGGATGTATGTAGACATATTTTGCTTCGTATGTAGTCACTTGTTGCAATCTCTAAAAAGACTTATATTTGGAAACAGAGGGAGTACAACGCATGCATGCATGCCGTGACTTCCCTTTTGATACTTTCATGTGTTGATTTGATGCACCTTGCCAAATTTTGAATATAAATTTAACTAACCAAATTTCATGCATGTCACAAAAAATTACGGGGCTGTGTGGATTGTGACTATGTTTGTGTTATGTTGCCACATTATTTTTCCCACACTTGCCACACTTGCCTAACTTGAGTTGCTCAAATTGTTAGACACACTTTGGCTTGCCTAAGGGAAACTTGCCACACTTTTGTGTCTATGACATGTGGGGTTCACTGCTAATAAAAAATTCTAGTCTTAGGTGTGGCTAATAAAAAAGACTTATATTTAGGAACGGAGGGAGTAGAAAATATATATAATAATGCATGTTGGGGCAACCCACGTTTCCGATAATTTTAGCCGTGGGCTTGTTCACAACTTTTACGAGGGTGTGGTTGTTCATTCAATGGAGGGACTTATACCAGACTTGAACGATACAAAGTGCGACCTGGCACACCGTAACACCACTTGGAACAAGCGGGTAGCTATCTCAAAAAACAATCAACAACTAAAAAAAGGCGACCTGGCACGTAGTACACAATTTTAAACGATTGTTTTGATGGAGTGAAAAAGGAAAACTACCCCACTACGTATATATAGGCCGGAGCCTCCGCGCTTGCTTGCTAGGGTTGCTCTATTCACACACTCTCATCCTCTCCAGATCTAAACAAGATAGGGGTGGTAACACTGTCTTTCTCCCTTCAAAAAACATTGTCTTTCTATCCTCACCACTGGTTACAGATTCAGACGTATCCCCCTCCGCCGGTGAAGGGGAGGAGGGGCAGCGTTTAGGCCGTCGTCGACAGCGAGGGAGGAGACCCACTGCCGGCCGCACCATTATCTCTGGCCGAGCACCGGCGCGGGAGGTCCTCCGATCCCTTCGTCGTTGCCTGTGGGCGGATCCGGCCTCCCGCCGCCCACCTATCCACATCCCGACGACCTTCAGGTATATCTTCCTTCAAAACCGCCTTAGCTCTACTTCCCCAGCTCACTACGTCGCTGCATGTGCGTCATTTTCTACCTCTCATCCCCTCTCGATCGGATGGTCCAACGTCACTTATTTTTTTTCTTCTATTGTTAGAGGTAAAGCTACTTCATGGAGTCAAATCTTGTACTTGGTTCAAACAAGAAATAAAGTGGGGGTGGGGGAATTTAGTATGTAGTACATCGGACTTGGTACAAACAGGAATGAAAGGGGGTGAAAGTAGTACAGACTGGTCATCCAACCGGTCTCTTGGTCGAAAAGGGAAATATAGGGGTAACGTTGTACACAATGGTATGACCAGGACTAGATTTGCTATCGACACATAGGAGTAGGTGGCTAGAGTGAACAAAAATGGGACCAACCCAGATATGTTTCTTGGATGTTTGTTTCTCGGGGCAACAAACTATGAATCACCACTTTATGCCCTGTTTAGGTACATTGTCTTTGGACTTTGGTGCACCTTTGTCCCATGCCCTTATACCAAATATTTAGCCGTTCTTAATCTAATGCCCTCATAAAAATGAAGGCATGCCAACGTTATAAGCCATGACAAGTTTAGCCAAATGATTTTGCTGTAATTGTTTGAGACTCGATTGTTTCCTCTGTAGCTTTTTGTGCAAACAGGGATATCCATTTCACCCGGTTCTTTGTTGTGACCTTTTGGTGCCTTGCACAAAACTCTTCTTAAAAGAAGTGACTTTTGTCTTTGTTTAAGCTGGAATGTCTGAATGGAACAGTTGGTTCATTTTGGTGGAATTGTACAAAGGGAGATCTGTGTTCCAATCCTCATCATCCATATTGGCACCATAACATTCCTTTAGGTAAGAATGATATTTAATGCATGTGTTCATCTCTATTTTATGCATCGCCATGAGAAAATAATGCTATTTTTACTAGTACACTTGTACTCCCTCACTGACAAAACCAATTCTGAAATAGAAGGCCAATCATGTACTTGGTTTCACCAACTGGTGAGGAGAATGAGAAACAGAGCATGAAGAGGAAGAAGAAGAAGAGTAAACAGTCGAGGCCATTCAAGGGCGAGGGAGGGACGCAGCTTCATTGACTTACTGCTCCTGCCTTTGCGTCTATGACAGGGGCCCAACAGGTGGTTGGCCCACCTGTCATGTAGCCAAAGGCAGTGCATTTAAGGCACCGAGCTCGATCCATGAGGGAGAGAGCGTTGTAGTAATCAAACTTCTCGGTCTTTTACGAGTTTACGCGACACATCAAAGCACTGCACTCGATATGAGTCTTTTTACACATTTCGAATGGACTACTACATACGGATGTATGTAGGCATATTTTGCTTCGTATGTAGTCACTTGTTGCAATCTCTAAAAAGACTTATATTTGGAAACAGAGGGAGTACAACGCATGCATGCATGCCGTGACTTCCCTTTTGATACTTTCATGTGTTGATTTGATGCACCTTGCCAAATTTTGAATATAAATTTAACTAACCAAATTTCATGCATGTCACAAAAAATTACGGGGCTGTGTGGATTGTGACTATGTTTGTGTTATGTTGCCACATTATTTTTCCCACACTTGCCACACTTGCCTAACTTGAGTTGCTCAAATTATTAGACACACTTTGGCTTGCCTAAGGGAAACTTGCCACACTTTTGTGTCTATGACATGTGGGGTTCACTGCTAATAAAAATTTCTAGTCTTAGGTGTGGATAATAATAAAGACTTATATTTAGGAACGGAGGGAGTAGAAAATATAAATAATAATGCATGTTGGGGCAACCCACGTTTCCGATAATTTTAGCCGTGGGCTTGTTCACAACTTTTGCGAGGGTGTGGTTGTTCATTTAATGGAGGGACTTATACCAGACTTGAACGATACAAAGTGCAACCTGGCACACCGTAACACCACTTGGAACAAGCGGGTAGCTATCTCAAAAAACAATCAACAACTAAAAAAGGCGACCTGGCACGTAGTACACAATTTTAAACGATTGTTTTGATGGAGTGAAAAAGGAAAACTACCCCACTACGTATATATAGGCCGGAGCCTCCGCGCTTGCTTGCTAGGGTTGCTCTATTCACACACTCTCATCCTCTCCAGATCTAAACAAGATAGGGGTGGTAACACTGTCTTTCTCCCTTCAAAAAACATTGTCTTTCTATCCTCACCACTGGTTACAGATTCAGACGTATCCCCCTCCGCCGGTGAAGGGGAGGAGGGGCAGCGTTTAGTCCGTCGTCGACAGCGAGGGAGGAGACCCACTGCCGGCCGCACCGTTATCTCTGGCCGAGCGCCGGCGCGGGAGGTCCTCCGATCCCTTCGTCGTTGCCCTAGTGTGGGCGGATCCGGCCTCCCGCCGCCCACCTATCCACATCCCGACGACCTTCAGGTATATCTTCCTTCGAAACCGCCTTAGCTCTACTTCCCCAGCTCGCTACGTTGCTGCATGTGCATCATTTTCTACCTCTCAGCCCCTCTCGATCGGATGGTCCAACGTCACTTATTTTTTTCTTCTATTGTTAGAGGTAAAGCTACTTCATGGAGTCAAATCTTGTACTTGGTTCAAACAAGAAATAAAGTGGGGGTGGGGAATTTAGTATGTAGTACATCGGACTTGGTACAAACAGGAATGAAAGGGGGTGAAAGTAGTACAGACTGGTCATCCAACCGGTCTCTTGGTCGAAAAGGGAAATATAGGGGTAACGTTGTACACAATGGTATGACCAGGACTAGATTTGCTATCCACACATAGGAGTAGGTGGCTAGAGTGAACAAAAATGGGATGTTTCTTGGATGTTTATTTCTCGGGGCAACAAACTATGAATCACCAGTTTATGCCCCTGTTTACGTACATTGTGCCGGATCACTGGTGCACCCACTGTCCCATGCCCTTATACCAAATATTTAGCCGTTCTTAATCTAATGCCCCTCATAAAAATGAAGGCATGCCACTGTTATAAGCCATGACAAGTTTAGCCAAATGATTTTGCCTGTAATTGTTTGAGACTCATCGCTTTCCTCTGTAGCTTTTTGTGCAAACAGGGATATCCATTTCACCCGGTTGCTGTTGTGACCTTTTGGTGCACTGCACAAAACTCTTCTTAAAAGAAGTGACTTTTGTGCTGTTTAACTAGAATGTCTGAATGGAACAGTTGGTTCATTTTGGTGGAATTGTACAAAGGGAGATCTGTGTTCCAATCCTCATCATCCATATTGGCACCATAACGTTCCTTTAGGTAAGAATGATATTTAATGCATGTGTTCATCTCTATTTTATGCATCGCCATGAGAAAATAATGCTATTTTTTACTAGTACACTTGTACTCCCTCACTGACAAAACCAATTCTGAAATAGAAGGCCAATCATGTACTTGGTTTCACCAACTGGTGAGGAGAATGAGAAACAGAGCATGAAGAGGAAGAAGAAGAAGAGTAAACAGTCGAGGCAATCTTGCTGAAGCCAGAGGCCTCAGTCGAGGCCATTCAAGGGCTCCAGCAACGACTACCTTACATGTGAGATGATCCTCCAGGTAGCCCTTCCATTTCTGCTGTCTCACTTAATTAATTAGGAGTACTTAAGTACCACTAATTTATTGCTGCCTAATTTTCCTGTCGGAGTTAAACAAATCTTTAGTAGCACCCTATGCTAACTCATGTACGTGTGTATGTTTGTCTATGGAGGTGAATCATGTGGTGGAGTAGGGAGGGAATGCTAACTTTACCCATTAAGATAATGAGGGTGCTTCTATTTGTTAGTGCATGTTTCATCAACTAGTCCCACTATTACAGTAATCTCACTCTCTCAATATATGTGCCAACTGGGATGCTTGATTTTGGTGGAACTGCACAAAAACTTTGGGTGCTTCATTGCCTCGACAACTTCCTTCCTTTCCTGTTAGTCACTAATCTCGGCTTGCATTCTTCCTTTGCTATCAGTCGCTTGGATTATCTCAGCTTCCAGTCAAAGGAAATAGTAATTGATATGCTACCTCACACAGGTTGGTACTGCTCTTTATCCTGATTATTGTTCTTGTCATATGTATTGGTAATTTGGTATTGTGCTACTATTTGCCGATTTCATAAAGGAGTAACTTGGAGCCTGAACTCGCAGGAAAATCATTACATCGGGTGATTTCAGTAGAACTGCACAAAAACATCAGATGGACATGTACTTATGCTGCTGCTATGTACTCCAAAGTTCACTCAGACAAGCATCGATGTTGACAAGAAGAAGTGCCTATATTCATTCGAGTATCAACCAGCGTCAACCAGTTGTCAAACTCCAAGTATTAGGAGAGTGAACGCCAAAAATATTGCTTGGCGCATAGCCCAGAAAAATGCAGTCCAGTCTTTGGTCCCAACTTGTGCCTTTTGGTTATCGGCAGATATGGTAGCGAACTGTATGGCATGGAGTCTAAAGATTCCAGACAAGTTGGTTGACGCGTATATTCATCTGGCACTTAATCAGTCTGCACGTCAGGGATTCTCCATCTCAGTTGAACTGCACAAAAAATTTTGGTGGTTCATTTTCTCAACCGCCTCCTTTCTCGTCTGCAATGTAGAATTTTGGCGAGATATACAGGACCAAGATTAGCCAGTAAACTAGTTGGATGAAAGTAGTGGCCAAGTTGCTCAAACCTCCCTCGGCACGAGGCCACAATTTGAGGATAAACCTACAAGCAAAGTTCAGATTATGCATGATGCCTCTTATGTACTCGAAAGTTTACTCGTACAAGCATTAATTTTAGCAAGAAGTACCTCCGATCGAACACCATTTACCCGATCTGCAATGTAGAATTTTGGCGAGCTACAGGACCAAGATGAGCCAAGAACTAGTTGGATGAAAGTAGTGGCCAAGTTGCTCAAACCTCCCTCAGCACGAGGCCACTATTTGAGGATAAACCTACAAGCAAAGTTCAGATTGTCTGTGCTGCCTCTTATGTACTCGAAAGTTTACTCGTACAAGCATTAATTTTAGCAAGAAGTACCTCCGACTGAACACCATTTACCAGTCTGTAACCTAGGCAATTAAAGTTCGTCCATGGATCATATTGGCTGTGATCTCAATCATTTGGATGCATAAACATACTGAGCATGTGTATATCTGAATCTTTTTGTGAATTATCTATGAATATTGTTGTGTGATCTATCACTCATTTGGATCCATAGACATGTTGAACTTGTGTATATATGAATATTCTGAGTTGTTGATAGTGAATGTTGGCTATGAATATGAACGTGTCCTGTGAACCTGAGTTTGATACGAATGTTTACCTTTTCTGTTGTGCTTGTGTGTGAACTTGTTAGTATGCCAACTGTGGGGTATGTGATGTGTGGGTGTCAACAGCACACCTTCTTCCCGAGAAGAATTGCACCTGCTTTGTTAGGGTAGCAACGGCGCATCAGGTCTTTTTAATCTTTTTTCTCTATCTGGTCCCCTCCCCCGCTCAACCCCTGCCGTAATGTTTTCGGCCTCAAAACAAACATAGTACTGCGTTGTTTTTGGGGCTTGATGAAAAATCGAGTGCTGGTTTACAGAGGTTGGTCCGCCCAAAGAAATGGGTTGTTGGTCCACCACGGACTGGGAGGCTAAAAATACAAGTTGTATGGTGCAGAGGCAAGTAAAAAAACGCCATCGAGAGCCATCAACTGAAGAAAAAAAATCGCTCCTGATGTGCTTCTTCAGTCGTGCCACCGACCCCCTCTATAATCCAGATCGCTCGGGGATCTTGTATCATTTTTTCCAGAGGGCGAACAAGTATCAGCTAGGCCTAGGTGTCGTGGAATTGTCACGTCAGATGTCCTTAGTGTCAGGACTTAGTCGCGAGGCCAACGCATCTATGTGGTAGCTTGAGAGGGGTTGAGCGGAATCGAGAGACGCAACACAAGACAGGGATTTAGACAGCTTCGGGCCCCGGGAAACATCATCCGGTAAAAACCCTACATGTTGTTTGAGGCTAGATCTCATTATCATCACGAGGGAGTCGCCGTAACCGGCTCTCCTCTTTGTGTCTAGCCCTAAGATTGTTTCTTCTTGCTTGTAGCTTCTCCCTCTTTGGGGAGCCCTGCCCCTCCTTATATATGTTGAAGGGGCGGGTTACATGTGGAGTCCTATTAGGATTAGGACTAGTCTATCTCTAATACAAACCGGATACAAGTCCAAGGCTTAACTCCTTGTAAGACAAATATTCCTTATGCCTTTCCTCTTAAACCGGCCCACCATAGTATGAACCGGCCTTCTTGAACCGCCTGTTGGGCCACCAGGTCTTGTCGCTCCTCGCACCCGCCTGCCGGATTACCAATGAGTCCTGAACCGCCAAGTCTCAGCGGGGTCTCAAATAAACCGCCAAGTCCGACCGGGTTAACTTCCGGCCGGTTTACACCGCAGGGTATATCCCCGACATTAGCCCCCAAGTTTAGCTTGGATTTATCCATGGTAAACTTATGCTGCAAAATAAACACCAGAACAAAATTGGCAGGTTGTGCTCCGGGTTAAGAATTCTTGTAGACCGGCACCTGATCGTCCTTAAGTCCTTTGTCATTTCCTCCTTCTAAAAAATCCGAGTCAATAGACGAGCTTCATACTCAATTTGCTGACATTGGTTTCTCACAGAGAAATATTGTGAAGAATAATCCACTTGAGTTGGCTTTCAAAGCGCCGGTTTAAAAAATATTGGTCTTCAAATACTCATCTGATATTCAGCCGGCTTGAAGATGTATAACTTTCCGGTTTATCATTACCAAAATTGCCGAGTTATATAACAGACGATGCCGGGTCATAATTGTTGTTGACACCGGGTGATGTAATTGATCTTCCTTATTTGCTCAAAACTGATAATTTGAGATAATTTGAAAATGTTCCTCCCTATATATATGCATAATACCTGTAGCCCCCAAGTTTTAAGAGGAGAACATAGTGATAGCTTTAGACTTGCTCCAATATAAGTGTTGCAACCTTGAAGAAATCCGGGTTGTTCATCTCAATCACTAGTCAGAATTGAGTATTCCACATATGTAGCCCCCAAGTGTCGGGTTGTCATGCTTGCAGCAAACCGGGAGTTGCGATATACTTGAATAGTTGATAGGAGCAATTGGTAGCCACCAAGGGCCGGCTCATTAGAATGTGAGTCGGGTCTTCAATAATATGAGCAAAAATGACTTTGCATTAGCCCCCAAGTGTCATGGTGCATGCTTGCAGCGACATGAGACTTGCATATTTGATGTAATCTCAACTTAAATAATGTAGCCCCCAAGTGCCGGGTTGTAAGCCTCTAGCAACTCGGGACTATTCCTTTCATTGTAGAATAAATCATATCCTTTGATAAAATAATAGCCATTGCGATAAAGCGACTTTAAAAACCTCAATAATACCGGTTATTAATAACCATAATAAAAATCTAGCCATGTTAGCTATTCAAGATAATATAATCTGGTATGAAAAACCTTATTCATTCAATATCATAATGAAAATTCAGCCAAGTTTGGCTATTTGAATAATATAACCCAATGATTTATAAGCGCATGATTCCAATGGCGCAATCCAAATATGTCTTGGCGACTTATAGTCCAAAGCCGTGCCGGGTTAACAAACACCTGGATAATTTCTCATCATATACTGGCGACTTATCGTCTTAAAGCCAGGCCGGTTTAATAAACACCGGATAATTTATCATCATGCTTTATTCAACCTGTCTCTACATACAACAAGTTTAAAGTGTCCTGGCGGTTTACCACCGGACGGGTCATAATGCCCAACATATAACCCAGGTTTATAACCATGGCTGCACTTTAAGAATAATCAATGAAATATATCATACCTATGACATTGAATCACATCATTGATTTACCAATTTTTTATAGTAAGGGTGATGACCCCAATCTTGAGTAATGATAACTCCTTTCATACTGTATCGGTTTATGATAAAACCATACCGGGTTGTGATAAACGCCGGTTTAACCATATATAAAACTGGCGACTCGTAGTCAAACCAGACCGGGCGGATAGTCTCTGGATTATGATTTGATCATGTACTGACAATTTGTAATTGAATGTCAAGCCGGGTTAATGAACACAGGTTTACTCCATAATAAGATGGTAACATCAAACCGGGCAGATAGTCTCCGGATTAAGATTTGACCGTGTTCCGCCAATTTGTAATTGACAGTTTGAACCGGATTAACAATGTCAGTGTAAAACGCATAAAGTAAAAGTTCTTTAGCAAAAAGAACAGAATTCAAGCAAAGGCAAAATAAAACCATTGCAAATGAGGCTTTACTGAGCCGATCAGATGGTGTTACCATGGTCGGACACGACCAAGCTCCCAATAAGGTGTAGCCATGGTTCAAGTCAGCCAGGTCCCCAACTAAAACCGTGGCATTATGCCGATCAAGTGGCGTGGCAATGGTTCGGGTTCGACCAAGCCCCCAAGTGACTCTATGGCCTTAGGCCGATCAAGAGGCGGATGGTTCAGACCTGACCATGTCCCCAAGTGATCTGGTGGCTTTCGCCTATCAAAAGGTGTTGCATTGGTTCGGACACGACCAAGCCCCCAAGTGATGTTGTGGCACTAGGCCGATCAAGAGGCGTGACTATGGTTCGGATACGACCAAGCCCCAAGTGATCAATAATATGATAAGCCAATAAGGCATGATACCCATGTTTGAACCGCGCATCATGGCAGCAGGTCCTTTTGGCACCCTTTAACTTTCGCAAGAGATAAATCCTTCTTGAACCGGATGTTAAACCCGGATATTGAGAGCTTCAAAGCTTTGTGGGAGACATCTTTCCCTTGAACCGGATTTTAAACCGGAATCTTCATTTTATGCCGGAAATTTTCTGACGGCCTTTAAATTTGCACCAAGACGGCGGTTTAGGGTCCTGCATTAGATAACTTTGCAAGCCGGAGTAATTTCTATTTTAAAGAAAGCAATATATAATATAAAAATATATTGGATTGATTTCACCTGATATGTTAGGCCAGAAATTATCCACCGCGGAGGTGATCAATTATGGCCGAGTCGGCCGTGGGAGCAGATAAATGAATCGGCCGCGATGTTGTAAACCGGTGCGGACAAGCAAGCTGTCCTCCACGTTGTAAACCGGTGCGGACGCGTGAACCGGTCGGCCGCTCATCGGGTAATGTGACACGGAGGAAAACACCGTTGTAGAACGTTGCCAGTGCGTGCTCTATACCTGCAGTACAACAATAATTTTACCTGTATATAAAAACACCAATAGGAGAGTGTAATGGTGCTTAGAGGAATTAAAATGTACTGATAAAATATACAAGAGGGATAACACCTGATTTTATTTTTGTCGGATGTACGCAGATGCTGGTGCTATATAATATGCACGTTGAGCTCTGCTGATGTGATGTAGCATAATATCTACGTGACCCTCTGTTGTAACTTGATTTATTCTGATGATCGTGGACGCTGGTATCAGATAATGCTGGATGCTGTTGTTGGATAACACTTTTCAGTAGTACTACTTCCGTTGCTGTCTCCTTGGGTATTGAGCTTTGAGGAGAAGTGATAAACAAAAATTATGCTGACTCCTTCTGCATTTGAAGGTGGAGATGACAATGGCCAGCAAACCATGTGAACAACAGGGACGTTGTGGGTTACCACTGATGAATTGTTTTTTTATGCGCTGACGGCCGTGTTTACGCCCTTTCCAACCGGGCGCTTGACGGACTGCATCGATGATTGATTTTTTTCTTTGAAGTGCCTTAGGCCTCCACGTGACTCTTCCTCCTTTGCCTTTCTTTTCTTGAACAAGCAGCGGAATGCCCCAATGGCAACCGGGCGTGAACGCTGGGAAGTGGAGCAGCCGGCTTGGGACGGCGACTTGGTAGGTGGCCCGGGGGAGCCTACGGCTGTAGAGGCAGCGCGGAGGCCGGCGAGACAAGTGACCGGCGTGACGGAACCAGCGGGCGGAGGCGGCCCGCGACAACAGAGGAGCGGCGCGGCAGCAGGTCATGGCTGCAGAAGTCGCAGCGGCAGTTTGTGTCTTGCGACAGATGCCGAGTTGGCCCAGCATATCGACGGTGGCGATTTGAGGCATGCAGGGGTCATGGCCGCAGCTTTGACGGAGCTGAGAAGCTGTGGCCGTCCTGGTGATGGATTTGAGTCCGGATTAACCGTATGTAGAAACAGAGTGCAGCCATGGCAACAACAAAGTCGCTCGGCGACTCGTAGACAGCCGCAGCAAGCGCAACAAGGCGGTTTGGATGTGAAGGCAAACCACTGCGTGGCCGGCGACTCGAGGGCGGCCACAAGTCGTGATGCGACTCAAGATGAGGGGCAGCAGCAGCGGCCGACCGCGGTAGAGGAGCGATGCGGTAGGTTACGGTCGAGGTGGCGGCGACTCGGTGCGTGGCGACTCAAGTAGAAGCGGCGAAGTGTGGCTGAGCCGGCGGCGGGTTGACAAGCGCCGGTGCAGCGGGAGGCAAAGACGGCCAGGCGCAGCTGAATCTGAAGGTCGCGTGTTGAATCGGCAGCAAGTTGGAGAGGCGCCGGTACGCGGACGGGCGGCCGTCAGAGACGCACCCGGTGATAGCGGTTCAGAGATGAAAAACAAAGCCGAACCTAATCCGTGGCCTCGTCGAAGCTTGGCGTTGACTTGTCAATCCGATCAAGCGTTGGAATTCAGGTATCTTGGAGAGCAGGGACGACCCGGCGCAGCAACTAAACGGAGGCGGAGGTGTAAGAAGCGCTGGGCGCAGTGGGCACAAACCGGCCCTTGCGAGTTGAGGCGGAGCCGACTTGAGGCGCGACTGCGGCCATGTATCGGTGGCTCGAAGGTGATACCGACGAGGTGAAGCGGTGCTGTTGGCGGGTCAACGGCCAAGGCAAACCGGGCGGCACGGGGCGCTGTTGCAGCTGTAGTAGAGGCGGAAACCACGGCAATTGATTACTCTGAGTCCCCGTCCTTCTTCGGGTCGTGGTTGTTTTGTCTTTTCCTTCTATGACCAGGTCCCGATGAACACGGCTAGCAGATTGCAGCTCGCTTAGTACAAGTACTATTTGATTCCTTGGATTTCTGCAGCTAGATTAAACAGTCATCACCAGCCTTCATCCGTACTGATGTGGACGTGGACGCAAAAAGATCAGCAATCTGACCCAGATACTGGTGACGTCGAATCAGATTCTGGTCCGGTCTACGGACGCGTGAGGCGCCGCACACAAACCCTAAAAACTCTACAAACCTCGTATCTGCAGGCTCCACAATTTTTTTAACCATAATTCTGATTATCCCACGATAAATTTGCTGGCTCTGTCCGTGGTCGCCCAGCGGGTCACGTGGTCGTTCCGGGCCGATTCTTTTTCATCTGATTCAATTGCGAGTTTCTCGATCCCTGAGAAAGATCCCTTCAAGAATTCAACACCACCGTGTGCATGCCCCACGGTGGGCGCCAACTGTCGTGGAATTGTCACGTCAGATGTCCTTAGTGTCAGGACTTAGTCGCGAGGCCAACGCATCTATGTGGTAGCTTGAGAGGGGTTGAGCGGAATCGAGAGACGCAACACAAGACAGGGATTTAGACAGCTTCGGGCCCCGGGAAACATCATCGATAAAAACCCTACATGCTGTTTGAGGCTAGATCTCATTATCATCACGAGGAGTCGCCAGAACCGGCTCTCCTCTTTGTGTCTAGCCCTAAGATTGTTTCTTCTTGCTTGTAGCTTCTCCCTCTTTGGGGAGCCCTGCCCCTCCTTATATATGTTGAAGGGGCGGGTTACATGTGGAGTCCTATTAGGATTAGGACTAGTCTATCTCTAATACAAACCGGATACAAGTCCAAGGCTTAACTCCTTGTAAGACAAATATTCCTTATGCCTTTCCTCTTAAACCGCCCACCATAGTATGAACTGCCTTCATGAACCGCCTGCTGGGCCACCAGTGTCTTGTCGCTCCTCGCACCGCTTTGCCGGATTACCAATGAGTCGTGAACCGCCAAGTCTCAGCGGGGTCTCAAATAAACCGCCAAGTCCGGCCGGGTTAACTTCCGGCCGGTTTACACCGCGGGGTATATCCCCGACACTAGGTTTTGTATTTCAACATGCGTAGCCCACGACATACAGGTGGCAGTGGTTTCAACTTATTTTTTGAGGTCCATACCGGCCTATGGGCTTTTTCTTAGAGATCGGCAGCCCAATGTATTTTTTTAACCACATTATATATATTTATATTATTACTATTATCGTATATTTTACAGAGACTTATATATACATTATGAAAACATCCCATGTGTTATTAACTTATAAAAGTAAATGTTTAACATAAGTTGGCAAGGAAAATCCTGGTGATTGCGTACAAAAGCTTGCGAAGATTTTAAGGACCAATGTAATAATAACACGCTCATTTTTATTTTGAGCAATAACTCGCTAATTTGTTAATTATGTATATAAAAATGTGCCTCTCTGATTTATTTTTAATATTAATTGCTCCTTCTAACATAACATTATATATATAACGAGCCCAGCTAATTTTTGTATTTGAAGGAAGTGCAAATGGGCTGGGATTTCTTAGATAATATAAATGGGCCGCATTGATGCGAAATTATTTGTTCACCCAGCCCAGCAAATGGACTGTACATTCTAGAAAACATGGGTTAAATATATGCCACATTTTTGCAGGCTGACATGTGAGCCAATAGGTCGAGGCCTACGCAGGGCGTTGTCAACTTGGTTGGGATGCACCTTCAATCTCTCGTCTTCTTTCTCCAGCATCGCCGAGACTGCCTGCTCCGGCCTCCGGCGGCTAGCGGCTCTACTTAACACGCGTCGCTACGAAGCACTACTCCACCGTCGGCCAGGCTATCCCTCCACCCCTCCACACCTCCTGTTATTCTCCACCGACTGCAGCCCCACGCAGCACCAGAATTAGTTATGACCCTTCTCCTCCACTCAATCTGCGACTCCACTACCGCGTCTTCCCATCTCCAAGTCGTTCTCATCTGGGGCCTCGCCGTCGCCCACCGCCTCGCTGCGCTCGGTGCGGCGTGGTCAAGAAATGAGAGTCATCAGAAGAGGACTGTACGTGGAGAGCCTGACGGCTGGGACCTACGAGGTCCATGGTCGCACGCAAGGAAAGTTCCTCCTTATTAAGCTGGAAAAATGTTTCCTCCACTTGACAGTTGGGACCCACCGGTTGTATCTTCGCACAGAAGGAAGTGCCTCCTTGTTATGCGAAAAAATTATTCCTCCCGTTGACAGCTGGGACCCGTCAGATTTGGTGGCTGACTTGTGGGCTTACTAAGCGGACATGTACGCAGGGCTTTGTCAAATTAATCAACAAATGATTTTAGCAGCTGGACCATTGGATGTTAATCCAACAGCCGTGCTCCTTCTTCAATCTCTGTTCTTGCTCCTGTCTCCAACGGGCGGCACTGCGGCTGTGTTGCCGCGCACCCGAACCAGTCAAGTTTCCCACTCCTGTCCATTTGCGACTCCACTGCCCCGTCTTCCCCATCTCTGGGTCGTTCCAGTCTGGGGCCTCACCTCGTTCACCGGCCTTTGGTGCGCTCGGCACGGTGTGGTCAACGTGGTCAACAACAGAGAGTCATCGGAAGATGAATGTACGTGAGAGGCTGACGGTGGGGACGCACCACGCCCATGGACGCATGCAACGGAATGCGGTGTGGTCAACGTGGTCAAGGAACGACTTCCATCAGAAGTGTACTGTACGTGGAGAGGCCGACAGCTGGGTCCACAGCCGCAGCAAGGAAGTGCCTGCTTATTACGCAGAAAATAATGATTCCTCCACCTAACAACAGGGACCCACCGGACGGGCCACCGTATTTTGCGAAAAAAAACGTTTCCCCCTGACTACTGAGTCCCACTTGACGGGTCACCGTATTTCGCGAAAAAAACATTCCTCCTGCTATCAGCTCGGACCCAGCGGAAGTGCCTCCTTATTATGCACAAAAAAATGAATACTCCCCCTGCTAGTTGGGACCCACCTTGGTGGGTGGCTGACTTGGGCCTACTAAGTTGACGGGGATGGAGTGCTTTATCAACTTAGTCAATATGAACGATTCTAGCTCCAGTGACCGTACGATCCATATGCTTCTTCAACCTATGGTCTTCTTGCTCCAGCCGCCCAAAGCAGCGCCGGTCATGCCGCATGCTCCTGCCTCCCGTGGCCGGCTATGCTGCCGCGGAGACCTCACCGCCCCTACTATTCCCACCGCTGGCCAGGCCCTGCGGCGACGGCAGCCTCACACCGCAGCCGAACCAGTGAACCCTCAGATTCTCCTCGCTGGGCTTCCAATGTCGCGTTTTCCCCGGCTCCGCGTCGTCCCCTTCCTAGGCCTCGCCGTCGTCCACCACCCTGGTGCTCTCGGCGCGACGTGGTCAACGTGGTCAAGGAATGACTTCCATTGGAAGAGTACTGTACATAGAGAGGCTGACAGCTGGGTCCACGGCCGCAGCAAGGAAGTGCCTCCTTATTACACGCAAAATAATTATTCCTCCACCCTGACTGCTGGGACCCACCAGCTACAACTTCGCACGCAAGGAAGTGCATCCGGGCAAAAAGAAACAAAACGATTCGCCCCCCTAACTACTGGACCCACCAGCTACATCTTCGCATGCAAGGAAGTGCGTCCGGGCAAAAAAATGATTCACCCCCCTGACTGCTGGGACCCACCAGCTACACCTTCGCAGGCAAGGAAGTGCCTGGCAGTCGGGACCCACCTTGTCGAAGCGTCCGTAGTGTTGTCATTCTGGTCGCGACGTGTACGCACATACTGGTCGATGTAGAGGCGCGCACATATCGTAGCAGAGGCGCGCACGTAGCATGTACACGTACGTACAACGGCCAGGGTGCAAGAAAGTAAATACGGCCACGTACGTACATACGGGCAGGGTCTCGAATGCCTACTCGCGCGTATGTACGGCCAGGGCTCGTGTACATGGCTGGGTCGGAACGGAGAAACGGCGTCGTCGTCGTGTTCATGGGGAGCCAACAGGCTGGGTTGGAACGGAATGCGTCGTCGTGTTCATCGGGAGGGCTTGGACAGAACAGCCGATGGAAACGAGGCCTGGCGTACCGCAGAACGGAGGAAACAACCTTGTGTTCGACCGGCCACGTTTGAAACGGGATCCTGTTCATCGGGAGGGTCCGGCGCATCCGCAAGCGGAGGAAACGGACCTCCTACGGTCGAAACGGGGGTCCTGTTGATTGGGAGGGGTGTGGCATACCGCAAAACGGAGGAAACGGACTTGTGTTGGAGCGCTACGGTCGAAACGGGGGTCCTGTTCATCGGGAGGGGTGTGGCGTACCGCAAAACGGGACTCCACGGGATACTGTTCATCTCCACCATCGACCCCCTCCAGCCTCCACGGGCTACTGTTCATCCACCGTCGACCTCCTCCAGCCTCCACCTGCGACTGTTCATCCACGGGCTCCTGTTCAACCACCCCTCCACGTGCTACCATTCATCCAACCCTCCACCGTCTACTGTTCATCCATCCCTCCACGGGGTGGTCCTGTTCATCCTGCCCTCCACGGGGTCCTGTTCATCCAGCCCCAACCGGCTCGATCGATCGGGGTCCTGTTCATCCAGAGGCAACTCCACGGGGTCCTGTTCATCCACCCCCACCGGGAACTGTTCATCCAAACCCTCCAGCAACGCTCAATGTTCATCCATAGGCAGCATCGATCGGCTTCAGTTAGCAGCAGTAGCGAGAGGAATCGCTCGATCGGGTTCAGTTAACAGCCATCGATCGATCGCTCGGGTTGAGTAACACATAGCCTGCAGTGCAATCGCTCGGGTACAGTTAGAGCCCAACGCCTCGCTCGGGTTCAGTTAGAGCCCAACGCCTCACACCCACGCGTGTGCGTGTACGAGAGAAACACGCATTGCTTGGCCCCGACCACCCACCGTAACCGGGAACACCCCGATATTTTCCTTGCCCTCGCTTCTACCACGGTTTTTTCCGTCATGGACGGCCCAAAGAATGTCATGCAACTGCGTCTCTGAACCGCCCAGGACGAAAAGCCCATTTTCTGTCATGATTTTTTGTCATAGAAGTAGGACCCCACCACATCTATGATGATGCCGGGTTTTGTCGCAATTATGGTCATAGAAGTGTCATAAGTATGAAAGAATTTTTTTTCGTTTGGCCCAAAATATCACGGATGTGTCTTTTTTTGTAGTGTCGGGTACCCGGCTCTGGCCCAATTCATGCCAGCAACCCACCCGGCATAAAACCTCATGAAGATGCCTGGAAGCAAGGGTGTCCTCACTATCAAGGGGGACGCCAAGGAGGCCGTGGCGGCGCTCAAGCTTGCTTTCAAGACCGTCGCAGCGGCACAGCCCGTCGGCACGGGCGCCTCCGAGGCCAAGGGGGCCGCACCGACCAAGAAGAAGCAGTTGTTCACCCAAGACGAGGCAGAAACCTAGCAGGTGCCGGTCCATGAAGACGGATCCTCGGGATCCACCTTTACCATAGGTGCCGACCTCGACCCAAGCCAAGAGGAAGCGTTGGTGAAGTTGTTGCGTGCAAACAAGGAGATTCGCATGGGAGCCCAAGTAGCTGGTGGGGGTCCCGGGAGAAGTGATTCAACATCACTTGAGGGCGTGCCCCATTGTACGCCCAGTGAAGCAGCGGGCGAGACGGCAGTCCATGGAGAAGCAGGCCTTCATCGTCCAAGAGACCCGCAAGTTAGAGCCGGCGGGTGCCATTCGTGAGGTTCGGTACCCCGAATGGCTGGCGAACCCCATTGTTGTGCGAAGAAAGGCGAGAAGGAGCGAATGTGCGTTGACTTCACCAACCTCAACAAGGCCTGCCCCCAAGATCCGTTCCCGCTCCCACGCATCAACCAGATCGTCGACTCCACCGCCGAGTGTGACCTGCTGTGCTTCCTGGATGCATGCTCACGGTATCACCAAATCAATATGGCGGTAAAAGATGTAGAGAAGACAACCTTCCTGACCCCGTGTGGGGCGTACTGCTACACTTGCATGCCTTTTGGACTGCATAATGCGGGCGTGACCTTTCAGCGGTTGATGCACACCGCCTTGGGGCGGCAGCTCGGGAGGAACGCAGAGGCCTACGTCGACGACATTGTGGTGAAATCTCGGGAGGCGAGAACCTTGATCCAGGATCTGGAGGAGACCTTTGCGAGCCTATGCCAGGTGAACTTGCGACTTAACTCGGAGAAGTGCATGTTTGGTGTCCCTTCCGGCAAGCTGCTAGGTTTCCTCGTATCCCATAGAGGGATCGAGGCGAACCGAGAAAGGATCAAGGCCATTGAAGACATGAGCCCACCGTAGACCCTAAAGGAAATGCAGAAGCTGGCTGGTCGGGTGGCTGCATTGGGGCGCTTCATCTCCAAGCAGGGAGAGCATTCCCTACCCTTCTTCAAGCTGATGAAGAAGAAGGGCCCGTTAGAGTGGACCCCGGAGGCCGACCGAGCTTTTCAAGACCTCAAGAGATACCTGACCAGCCCTCCAGTGATGGTGGCGCCACGACCTCTTGAGCCCCTAGTAATTTATCTTGCCGCCACTCCGTACTCCGCCAGCGCGGCACTGGCGGCGGTTCGGGAAGAGCACCAAGCCAAAGGTGCGGTGCGACAAGCCACACCATTAGCCGGACCGACGCAAGTTTAGGAAGACACCATGAGAGCCGTAGCAGCGCCGGTAGAGGACCAAGCTCGGCAGGACGACGCCGCCAAGGTCCCGACAAGCGATCAAGCGTTAGAGGTTCCACCAACATGCTAGTCCTCGTCGAGCACCCGGGGTATTTCGTCAGCACGGTGTTGTGGGACGCAAGGGCACGATACCCCATGCTCCAAAAGCTCTTGCTCGCGCTCTTGGTGGCCTCACGGAAGTTGCGACACTACTTACAGGGCCACCCCATCAAGGTCGTCTCGGCCTACCCGCTGGAGAGAGTGCTCAGGAGCCCCAACTCTGCAGGAAGGGTCGCTGAGTGGAACATCGAGCTACAGGCATTCCAGTTGGAGTTCAGCACTACCAGGGTCATCAAGGGAGCCGCACTCGCTGATTTCGTGGCAGAATGGACGGATGCCCCGATGCTGGAAGTAGGCGAGGGCCAGTCCACCTCACCGGGAAGTGAGGCGCCTGACGGCTGGGTCATGTATTTCGATGGTGCCTTCGCGCACCAGGGCGCGGGGGCTGGAGCAGTACTCGTCTTGCCCACTCAAGACAAGCTCTACTACGCTGCACAGTTCTGCTTCCAGCGGGGCGAGAAGGTCTCCAACAACATTGCAGAATACGAAGGCCTCATAGCTGGCCTTAAAGCTGCGGCAGCCCTGGGGGTGAAGCGCCTCACCGTCAGGGGCGACCCGGAGCTTCTCGTCAATTTCTCCAACAAGGTATACGAGCCGAAGGACAAGCACATGGAGGCATACCTCGTGGAAGTGCGCAAGATGGAGAAGCAGTTCCTGGGCCTGGAGTTGCAGCACGTGCCCCGTGGCACCAACAAGGAAGCTGACAACATCGCCAAGAGGGCATCTAAGCGGCAGCCCCAAGAGCCCGGCGTCTTCAAGGAGCGGCTCTTCAAGTCGTCAGTAATGCCACCACTTTCAAGGATAGCTCAGCCTCGGGAGGAGCTCCCGCAGCCGCCTGCCACAGGAGCCCCAGCCTGTGGCCCGACTTCGGGAGCGCGCCTACTCTTGGCGCTCGAGCCCCAGGAGGGATGCTGGACCAAGGAATTCAAGGAATACCTGATGCAAGGGACGCTGCCGGAGAAGGAGGAGGACGCGGAGCGCGTGGCCCGACAAGCCACGGCATACTGCATCCAGGACGGTGAGTTATACAGGAAGCGACCAAATGACGTTTCATTGTGTTGCATCTCCAGAGACCAGGAGAAGGAGTTTCTATCCGACATACGCGGTGGGGACTGCAGGCACCACTCGTCGTCGCGAACCCTCATCGGCAAGGCCTTCCGCAGCGGATTCTACTGGCCCACGGCACTCAATGATGCAGCCGAGCTGGTGAAGTCGTGTGAAGCCTGCCAGTTCCATGCCAAGAAGATCCATCAGCCGGCTCAGGGCCTCAAGACCATCCCACTCACATGGCCGTTCATGGTCTGGGGGCTGGATATCTTGGGCCCATTCCCTCGAGTGCCAGGGGGCTACCGCTACCTCTACGTCGCCATCGACAAGTTCACCAAGTGGGCGGAGGTGGAAGTTGTCCGCACCATCCTAGCTGGCTCCGCGGTCAAGTTCATCAGGGGTCTCGTGAGCCGTTTCGGTGTCCCCAACCATATCATCACTGATAACGCCTCGTAGTTCACTAGTAATCTCTTCAAAACATACTGTCTAACCTTGGAACGCAGATCTGCTACGCTTCGATGGCGCACCCCAGGAGCAATGGTCGGGCCGAACGCGCCAATGCAGAGGTCCTGAGGGGCCTCAAGACCAGGACTTTCAAGAAGAAGCTCGAGGCCCGCGGCAAGGGCTAGTACGACGAGCTCTAGTCCGTGCTGTGGTCCATCCGCACCACCGCCACCAAGCCAATGGGCGAGACCCCATTCTTCCTCGTCTACGGAGCAGAAGCGGTCCTCCCTCACGAGGTCAAGCATCGCTCCGCACGGGTCCTGGCATTTGATGAAACACAACAGGATGCCATGCGAGGGATGGACCTCGTGCTGGGGGAGGAACGCCGCTGCGAGGCCGCAGTACGGGTGGCAAGGTACCAGCAGGTGCTGCGGCGATACCATTGCCGCAACATCTGCTCCAGGACGCTTGAGGCGGGTGACCTCGTCCTGAGGCGGGTCCTCTCTACGGAAGGGTTGCATAAGCTCTCACCCATGTGGGAGGGCCTGTTCAAGGTCATCCATGTCTCCAGGCCTGGCGCCGCGCGCCTGGAGACACAGGACGGGGTACCCATCCAGAACGCCTGGAACATCCAGCACCTCCGGAAGTTCTACCCATGAAGAAAGGCCCAGTGCCTGTGAAGAAGGCCCGGTGCCTGTGAAGATCGCCGCCCGTGACACTGTCACGTAATAAGAGTGGGGCTGTACACGCCCCGGAGTCTCAGGAGTGCCGCCCTCGGGCCTCGGGGGCTCCCTCCCACGTTCAAGTGGCAGCACTTAGCTCCGCGCTGGTGAGAAGACTTGAAGACTAGACTAGGTGCCGGACGCGGCTTTTCATTTGCTTTCTATAGTTGGCTCGCCTCCTTTTAATTGAAAGTTTGCTTCTGGAGTTCCTTGCTGGTTTGATTTCGTCACTTTTTGCTGCTATTTCCGGTTCCATTTTAGCCTGTTTTCTCTCTCTCGCATACCTCGCGTTGGGGATAGGCAGGCGCGCTCGCGAGCTTTTTTCCTTTCCTTTACCCTTCATATGTCTTTTCGCGAGGCATCCTCGTTCGAGCCAACAAGCTGGCGCACCTCTCCTGATCCGTGCCCCTCGGGTATCGTGATATGAAGCGCTGGGTATAGGCTCGGGTGAACGATAAGCCTCCTGGCGATGCTTCTAACAAGTTTTTTGTAGTTCCCTAACACCCGCCAAGACAAGGAAGGCCTCCGCAGGCACCAGGAAGCGAGTCCCTCGCGAGGAGGAGGCTACCCCAAGCGTGCCAAGCTAAGTTACCTCTACACAAAATAACGACACAACACGGAAACAACAAATACAGCATAATGATTGGGAAATCATAGTTCGATACACGCCCCTCCGGGGCCCATACTGGTTTCTTCTTGATGCAGAAAAGAAAGGAAGAACAAAATAAAGCGGTGCCTGCCCCTACAGCGGTCCACGGAGGCAGGCTCCTGGCGCCGTCCTGAGCTCAGCCAGACCCCTTCTCGCGCTTCACGGAGGTGCGACGATGAGACGATCCGGTACCGCCTTCGAAGCGGGCGTGGCGGCTGGTCGTAGCCACCGCTGCTGGAGCTGTCACCGGGGGAAGAGCTGCCGTAGTTGGACGAGACGTGATAGGCACCAAGGGCGGGTTCGTCCTCGTCCTCGTCTCGATCATCGCCAAGGCCGAGCACCTCCTCGCCATCGTTCACCTCGGGGCAGAACCCGGCGCAGCGACCATCTTCCCCAAACACCATCATGTAGAGGGTCGCATCACCATCGTACCTGAAATGGAGGGTGCACCGCATGCCCAGGCCGCACGCGCGGGCAAACTTCTGCCAACCGCGGGCCAGAGCTATGTTGCCCGCGGCGGAGACCTCAACCACAACCCAAGAAGCTCTGCTGCACCAACCGTCCGCTTGCAGCCAGATCCCGCCTAGACCGAAGGACGACAACTCGTCGGTGAAGAAGCGCGGAAGCTGAAGCCAGGTGCCGGCCGGGTTCTCCGACCAGACAATGAACTTTGGCAACACCTCTGCAGAATGGAAGCACGGCCGGGGAGGCTGTGCGACCATGCCGCGTCTCCCTTCGTCAACAGGGCTGCCACGACTGGAACGACCCATGCCACGCGCAGCGGCGCCACCGCGGGAATGGGGGGCCGTGGCGGGGGTTGCGGTGTGCTTGCGGGGACGGCCGCGTCCACGCTTGGGTGTCGGGGAGATGGGCCCCTCGCTAGGGGTGTTTCCCTTCTCCATGGAAGAGAACCTCTTCGACGGCGCCATCGGTGTCGGCGGTGGAGCAGAGGAGGAAGAAGCAAGCGGAATGGGAAGAGATGGCGACGGGGGCTCCGCCCCCTTCTCATTTATAGCAGGAGAAGGCCAACCAACGCCCCCCACGATCACAGGTAATGATGGTTTTCCTTGCATGTCATAGGGACTTGTCAAGTCGTGCAGTTGTCGAAGCAGCGTGGGGAAGTGGAGACACCCACGTCCAATCAATCGCCATGCATCAACCAAGGCCGCAGGCTATTGGGGCCCGCGGTGCTCCGTCCTTGACCTTTGGCTTCTCCTCGAAGCCAAGCCCGAGCGCGCCTTGGGCCCGAGGGCTACTGTCGGTGCTCTGGGAACGGGGGTCCCCAAACTTGCATGCTTGCGGCCCATGGCGTTGCTTTGCTAGCAGGCCCGTATAGCCCATCTGCATCAACAAGGCATCCAAGACCCTCGTGAGAGGCCAAGCCTCGCGAGCGGACGATGCAAGACCTCCTCAGGAGCGGCCTCACCAGGCAGGCTAGCGAGGGGCGGAGAGATCATGGCAAGGCAAACCTCGCGAGGTTCTCGTGACGTGAGCCATGACGATCGAGACGGTGAGGCGCCCGGCATGCTAGCGATCCTTGTTTCCTCTTTGGTGCTAAGGAGGCAAGCACAGGCGCGGAGTACTGTGGCATCAAGCAAATGTTTCCATATCTGTGCAACGAGACCAAGACCAGCAGGACGGCAAGACGGAGGTCACCATGGAGCCCAAGGCAGCGTCACCACCAGAGCCTTTTGCAGGCGAAGACTACTTTTGTCAGGATAAGCTGTACTAGCTGTCCCCTTTCAAATCAACATTGTTGGCTCCCTTCCCGCTCAATATTTGGGGAGAGGACCAGGGCCTCTGTAAATAGGACTAGCCACCACAGTAGTAGGCATCGAATCCTCACCCACACAAGTTCGTCAAGCACAAGAACACCTCAACCTCAAGAGGTTGTTCTTCCCCTTTGTACTACTCATCCTCATCCCAAGAGGCAATCCACCACCACCACCACACTGGAGTAGGGTATTACACCACAACGGTAGCCCGAACCAGTATAAATCTTGTGTCCCTTGTGTTGTGAGTTCGTCGAGTTTGTCTGTGAGATCTTAGCAAAACTAGGACGTGGATCGATAGGGGGGAAATCTTTGTGTGCACCCTAGTGTTCGAACCTTGAGGGTTTTGCCGGAACCCGTGATCCGACACGCGAAGAGTCCGCGGCGTGGACTCCGGGGACAGTGACGCATGCCAGTGCGGTGTGGCGACCGTGGCCGCGGCGCGCGCGGCGCCGCTCACCGCCTCTTCCTCCTAAGCCACTCGCTTGGACGTACAGGGGCAACGGATACCCTGGAGGAGGCCGCCCGCACCAAGGCCTCGTCACCTCCTGCATCACCACCGCGTCACGGCGATGGACCAGCCTCTTCTTCGGCAGAAGCGGCCCTGGCTCGTCGCGGGGAGCCTTTCCTTTCTCCGCAGCGGAAAACCTTCGGATGGGCGCCATTGGTGTCGCTACTGGCAATGGAGCAAAGGGAGAGAAGCGAATGGGATGGGAAGAGATGGGCGATGGGGGCTCCGCCCCCCTCCATTTATAGCAGGGGAAGGCCAACCGGCGGCCCCCATGATCACAGGTAATGATGGTTTTTCCTTGCATGCAACAGGGACTCAGCAAATCGGGCAGTTGCCGAGGCATCATGGGGAAGCGGAGACGCCCACGTCCAATCAACCGCCACACGTCGACCAAGGACGCAGGCTGTTGGGGCCCGTGGCGCTCCGCACTTGTCCTTTGGCTTCGCCTCGAAGCCAAGTCCGAGCGCGCCTTGGGCCCAGGGGCTACTATTGGCGTTCTAGGAACGGGGGTCCCCAGACTTGCCTGCCTGCGGCCCACGGCGTGGCTCTGCAAGCAGGCCCATACGGCCCATCTTCACCAGCAAGCTTTCAAGACCCTCGCGAGGGGCCAAGCCTCGCGAGGCGGATGACACAAGACCTCCTCGGAAGCGGCCTCATCAGGCTGGCCTTGCGAGGGCCGGAGAGATCAAGGGAAGGCAAACCTTGCGAGGTTCCAGTGATGTGAGCCATGACGAACGAGACCAGGCGGGCGCCAGGCGAGCGCCAGCGTGCACAGTGTCATTGCTTCCTCTTTGGTTCTAAGGGGCAAGCGCAAGCGAGGAGTTCCGAGGCATCGCGCAAAGGTTTCCATATCGGTGCAACGAGACCAAGACCAGCAGGACGGCAAGACGGAGGTCATCGTGGAGCCCAAGATGGCGTCACCACCAGAGCCTTTGGCAGCCGAAGACTACTTTTGTCAAGATAAGTTGTACTAGCTGTCCCCTTTCGAATTGGCCGTTGTTGGCTCCCTTCCCGCTCAATATTTGGGAAGAGGACCAGGACCTCTATAAATAGGGCTAGCCACCACAGTAGAAGGCAACCGAGCCTCAGTTGATTGGATCCTCACCTACCAGAACTCATCTGGAGCGATCCTCATCCACTCACCACTCACCAAGCACAAGAACACCTCTCCTCAGGAGGCTGCTCTTCCCCTTGTACTGTTCATCATCAGCCCAAGAGGCAATCCACCACTACCACACTGGAGTAGGGTATTACACCGCAACGGTGGCCCGAACCAGTATAAATCTTGTGTCTTTGTGTTCTTTGGGTTCGGTGAGCTAGTCCGTGAATTCGTTAAGCGTGTGAGGGCGCGATCAGTGAGGGGGAGATCTTTGCGCGCACCCCAGTGTTCGAACCTTAAGGGTTTTGTCGGAACCTGAAATCCGACAGGTTAGTCCCAAAAATAATATAAAAGTGTATAATAAAGCCCGTTAAACATCCAAAACAGAATATATAATAGCATGGAGCAATCAAAAATTATAGATACGTTGGAGACATATCGTGGGTGAAACATACAATTTTTTTTTAAAGAATGAAAATACAAAAATTTTACTTGCCTCTCATGCCTAAAAAGTTTTTCAATAAGAGAAGTGATTGGAAGGTTATGCATTGAAGAAGTGAGGGTCGACCTTGAGCACTTGTGTTCATGCTCATGGAAACAATGTAAAACAATTCATGGAAGTTTCTTTGAAAATAATTATCCCCTTGCATATATCCTTTGTATTATAAAAATAATGTGCCAAGCTTTTGTTTTAGGATTATTAGATTGCTTGTTTACTTTGTGCAGTACAAAAACAGAAACTTTGGCTGTAGCGCGTGAATTTAATTTTTTTACTGGAAAGTAAAATGGGTCTGAAACTTTTTGAATATTTCTTATGTAAAAAATTTTAAATTTTCATATTTTTTTAGAATTTTTTGGAGTTACAGAAGTTTACTAAATTTCCAGGTTACTACAGACTGTCCTGTTTTTGACAGATTCTGTTTTCTATGTGTTGTTCGCTTATTTTGATGAATATATGGGTAGTATCGGGGGGGGGGGGTATGAACCATGGTGAAGTTGGAATACAGTATATATAGTTCTAATATGAAATTGGAATAAGTTTGCAACAATACCTGAAGGTAGTGATTTGCTTTATTATACTAGCGGATCTCACAAAGTTTTTGTTAAAGTTTTTTGTGGATGAAGTGTTCGAAGATCGAGGAGCTATCAATATGAGAAGAATAAAGAGAGGCATGAGTACAAGATTGGGGATGCCCAAGGCACCCCAAGTAAATATTTCAAGGATAGTCAAGCATCTAAGCTTGGGGATGCCCCGGTTGGCATCCCATCTTTCTTCTTCAGCAATTATCGGTATACCTCGGTTTTTGTTTTGTTCACATGAATTGTGTCCTTTGTGTTTTTGTTATTCCGTTAAGAACCACATGACCATCAAGCCGACGGCGCCCCCCGCGATCGACAACCATCACCTCCGCATTTGTCCTTCTTTGGTACCATTACCAGATTTGCCAGCCTATCCGGATGCTTGATATCTCTGAAGAATCCAGCCTCGAGTAGATTGGCTAGCTCTTCCCCCATGGCTTACCGTTTGGGCTCTGAAAATCGCCTTAGAGTCTGCTTGACAGGTTTGTATCCTTTTAGTATATTGAGGCTGTGTTCGGCCAGTCTGTGTGGGATGCCCGGCATGTCCGATGGGTGCCAGGCGAAAATGTCCCAATTCTCGCGTAAGAAGTCTCGCAGTGCGGCGTCCATTGCGGGGCTCAACTGTGTCCTGATAGAAGCTGTCTTTGTGGGGTCCATTGGATGGACCTGAAATTTGACTACCTCGTCTGCGGGTTTGAATGAGGTGGACTTGGGTCGCTTGTCGAGTATCACATCGTCCCTGTCCACGGCGGCACGCAACGTTGTTAGTTCTTCGGCTGCTAAGGCTGCAGATAATGCTTCCAGGGCTAGTGCTGCGGCTTTGTTTTCGGCGCGAAATGCGACGTCCGGATCACTGGCTAGAGTGATGATTCCATTGGGTCCGGGCATTTTAAGCTTCATGTACCCGTAATGGGGTATAGCTTGAAAGCTTGTAAACGCGTCCCGTCCTAAAAGGGCGTGGTATCCGCTGCTGAAAGGAACCACTTGGAATGTAATTTCTTCGGACCTGTAATTCTTCGAGGTGCCGAAGACCACATCGAGTGTGATTTTTCCCGCACACCGCGCTTCCCGACTTGGGATATTTACTCTGAAGGTTGTGCCACTTTGTTCAATGCGGCTTTTATCAATTTCCATCTTGTTGATTGTTTCCTCGTAGATCAAGTTTAATCCGCTTCCGCTGTACATGAGTACTTTAGTGAGCCGAAAGCCGTCCATGATTGGGCTAAGGACCAGAGCGGCTGGTGCCCGGACAGTCTTGAATCGAGGATCATCACTGGCATTGAAAGTTATAGCAGTGTCATTCCACGGGTTTATTTTTGCCACATGGCAAATGTCAGCGGAGCTTCGATGAGCTCGCTTGTGCCTATTGTTTGAGGCGAAAGTCTCGAAGGCTGTTAGTACCGTATTGTGTTCGTTGGTGGGATGTTGTTCTGCTTTATGACTTACAAGAAGATCCTCTCCACTTTTTGCAACCTGCCGGAGTATCCAACATGCCCTAAGGCTATGAGTTGGTGTTGTGTCCGGCGTACTGTGGAGTTTGCATGGCCCATTGAGCCATTCTTACAATACGGTTCCACGCCCTCGGGTGGGCTTTGGTTTCTTGGGGATTGGATCGGCTGACTTATGAGAGTTCGCCCGTTTAGCTCGGACAAAGGTTTTGGTGAGAGCCGGACTATCCGAAAATTCTGTTTGGTTTTTCCAGGCTCTTTCTATCGCAAGATGCTTACGTACTATGGTTGCCAAGTCAGCAAAGTGTACTATGTCACGGCGACTTATAGCACTAAGGATTCCTTTGTTCGTGCAGTTTTTTCAGAAAAGTGAGACTACGTCCTGCTCACGACAGTCCTTGACCTTATTTAACACAAGGAGGAATCTGGCCCGATGGCGATGTCTTGTCTCTGGGGCTCTTATGCGATATGGGAGAGACGGTTTAAGTCCGGGTGGGTGGGCGTAGCTGAATCCGGATTCTGATCCGATCTAGCGCCCAGGGGCATGGGAGCTTCCGAGTTTGACAGCTCGGGATCTGGGGTGCTGCCCAATTTTTTCGGCCCAATACCCAATTCTACGTCCGGGACCTGTGCCATGTCTTCCCTTGAGCGGGTATCCGGCTCAGGGCTCGGTGATCCAGACATAATTCGTCCTCAAAATAGAAGGGTAATCCGTGTGTGGTTCCTCCACTACCGCTATCTCATGGGTGGCCGGCGAGGATTTAATGTCCCTTTGGTCGGGTTTAAGCCCGATCTGGTCATAGTCGGTATTGACTCCCAAAGTGGCGATGCAATCCAAGAGCTCATTATGGGAGGAGAGCAACATCGGATCCATCTGTTCGGTGAGTTCCGAATTGACGTGGAGGTTATGCGTGATGACCCGAGAGGTCATCGTCGGCACGACAGCCGACGAGGCAGCCATGATGAAGCCGCCTAGTCGGAGATTTTGGCCTAAAGCCAGCGCGCCCCTAGAGGTGATGTTGTCCTTGACAACAAGACGGGCCATCGAGCCTTGCGGCGACGACACAGAGGAACTCTCAGTGAGAGCATCAATGTCGGTTTCAAAACCGGCAGATCTCGGGTAGGGGGTCCTGATCTGTGCGTCTTAGGCCGATGGTAACAGAAAGCAAGGGACACGATGTTTACCTAGGTTCGGGCCCACTTGATGGAGGTAAAGCCCTACTTCCTGCTTGATTAATATTGATGATATGAGTAGTACAAGAGTAGATCTACCACGAGATCGTAGAGGCTAAACCCTAGAAGGTAGCCTAAGATGATTATGATTGTGATCGTGATCGGCCTCTTAAGGACCAACCTCTCCGGTTTATATAGACACCGGAGAGGGCTAGGGTTTACACGGAGTCGGTTACAAGGAAGGAAATACAATATCCGGATCGCCAAGCCTGTCTTCCACGGAAAGGAGAGTCCCACCCGGACACGGGACGAAGTCTTGAGTCTTGTATCTTCACGCTCCAATAGTCCGGACGAAGTATATAGTCCGGCTGTCCGGATACCCCCTAATCCAGGACTCCCTCAGTAGCCCCTGAACTAGGCTTCAACGACGATGAGTCCGGCGCTGATTCTGTCTTCGGCATTGCAAGGCGGGTTCCATCTCCGAATACTCCAAAGTACCTGTTACGACGAATAGTGTCCAGCTTTCTATCAATGTTGTACTCCTCGGCTTCTGTGCCTTAATAATGGCCATCTCCATGTGTCGAGCGAATGCGACGAGCCAAGGCATTTTTGCATTTGCCACCCCCGATATAGCAGGTTGACCGTCTTTTTGAGGAGACATTGATTATCAGATCCAAACCTCATCCTCTTCCCTCGAGCAAGTATTCAACAAAGCACTCCGGAAAAAACCATTTCAACATGGCCGGTCGTCGCAGCCCTTCTTCTCGCTCTCCTCGCTCTAAGTCGGGGGAATGGGAAGAGTGTTCAGTTCCACATAGCCGTTTGATAGAGTTACAAGCCCAAGGGTTTCTTCCACCAGCGTTCATGGTCCCCGTACGAGCCGGAATAGCCACCTATAATGGCGGGGACCAAGCGGAGGGATCTCCTAATCCATCTCCAGAGGAGCGAATATGGCTCATCCCGCATCTGCTAAGGGGCGTCGGGTTTCCTATCCGCCCGTTTCTTCGCAGGCTCCTGGAGTTCTACGGCCTCCAGTTGCACAACTTCACCCTGCCTCCGTGCTACATATAGCAGGATATGTTGCCCTTTGCGAGCTGTTTCTCGGCTGCGAGGCTCACCTCAGGTTATGGAAGAAGGCATTACGCCTCGTCCCTCGCAACCAGGGAGAATCCCTATGTCAAGTGGGCGGAGTCGAAGTATGGCGCATTCCCGAGACCGAATACCTATCCGACACTCCCAAGAAGGCACCAGAGAACTGGCCTTCAGAATGGTTTTACGTTGATGACGTTCCCCTTCCGGACCCAGTCCGGACAGGTCTCCCCAAGTTCAGTAACGCCCCACCGAGGGCACGTTGAAGCTGGCGCCCTCGGGGCCCCCAAGAGGAGGATACTATGGAAACACACTTCCTGATAAGCAGGATAAAGTTACTAGCCAAATACGGACTGATGATAGTCGAGGTTATGGCAATATGCATAATGCGGGGGGTGCAACCGCTTCAATATCGGGGGAAGCCCATGTGGAACTTCAACGGGGAAGATGATGCCACCCGCTGCGGCCGTAAGGGTCCGGACTCCGCCACTACTCTGGCGAGGATATTATCCGACCTGTATAAAGGAGAGGAAGAAGAATTCCTTCACATTAAACCGCGGGATGGGTTTTCTATGTACAACCCCCCAAGCTGGGTAAGTCGTTATACTTTTTCCCGCTTCACTTATTGTGGCGTTCTTCGCTAAGATTATATGCCTCGATATTTTCGAGCAGGAACTGAGGAGGGCCGTAGAAGGGATCTCCAGCCCTTCCTCGCAGCGAGAGGACCCTGGAAGGGCCCTCAATCCAGGACTCGAAGAAGATCCGGATATTACTGTGGAGCTTGTCAACGAGATATTTTATCAGGCGAGCTGCGATGGCGCCTCAGTGGCTATTATTGCCGACTATCCTAGACTGCTACCTATGTTGCGTGTAAGCCAAGCCGAAAACTCTATCCTCCGAAGAGGACTCCCTTCTGATGTCATTCTCACCCCTGAAGTGTCGTGCTTTTGCAGTGACGACGGTCAGAGCGCGGGGCCGAGCCCCTAGGGATCCGTCGGCAACGGGCGTCCGGATCGGGCAGGTTTAAGAGGAAGGCGGTTAGGGTCGAAACGCCGCTATAGAGGTAAGGTAAAAACCTATTCTGGGATTATTGATTTTGAAGTGTAACAACGCCCTTTGTGTCCTGGCAGGAAGAGGAGTAGCCGGACTATATCCAGGGACCCAACCAATCATGCCTCCACCAGCCGGATTCCAGAACCGGCTTCGAGAGAGGAGGCGGACGTGGGGCCGATGCCGCATAGTCCTCCGACAGAGGACGCGTATATGCTCTCTGCCGCGAATTCCAAAGTAGAGAGCGCCATGAGTCACCGGCGCCGACGGGCCATCCTTCGCAACAACATCTTTTCCGAAGAGGCATTTAACGCTTTCAATTCGGGAGACACATACATCCGAGCTGCTCAAGGCGGGCTTGCCCGAGCGATGGACCAGTATAACAAAGATATACGGGTATGAAAATTTGATAAGCATGTATAGTAGTAGCCCCTGAGACTTGAAACGGTTTGAACAACTGTTTTAAGGATCAATTTATGCACAGGTCCTTGTAGATAAGAATGAGCAATTGTCTCGAGAGCTGGAGCAGTGCAAGGCCTAGCTGAGAGCCACGGTTGGCAAGCTAGAGGAATCCCAGAAGGCCTCATCTGGTAACATTTGTCTCAATTGTACGAAGATGCACCAGTTAGTAAGTGGCTTGGTATGACAAGTCTAACAGAAAATTCTGTAGACAATCCCGGGGTGAATCCGGAGGGCGTGAGAGACGACGAGTCGCATCTCAAAAGGCAGCTAAAGGCTGGCAAGCGCGTTCTGATGCAAGTTAGGAAGGAGAAGAACAATCTTCAGGATGCCAATGTCCGACTGGACGTGGAATTAAAAGACATCCGTGCTCAGCTGGCGGACTCCGTAAAGGAGAACAAAAGGCTTCGTCACGACATTTATTGTAAGTGCCCAGACGAACTGTAGTACAGCTCGGCGAGGAAGCATATTGAAAGAATTTTTACTTGCAGGTATGTTAACGGGCCGCCCTGAGGAGGAGGTGCCTGCGTCTGCAGGCGATTTACTGCAAGACCTCTCACAACTGCACGAGCGAGCTCGGCAGGTGATGCAGGGCGTTGCTCAGGCCTTGTGGCCATCAAGCTTCCTGCCGAAGGGCATGGGGGAGCTTGTGGATATGCTTCAAGGAGCACGGCGGCGCTTCCGATTGTGGAAGATGTCAGCCTGCCGACAAGGTGCAAGAGAAGCCTGGGCTATGGTGAAGACGCGCTACACCAAGCTGGACCCGAACCATATGGCCGAAGTCGGACCGGCGGGGCCAGATGGGCAAGAAATTCCCGTGAGTCTGGTGTATGACCAGGCAGCGTTAGCCGCAAAGTATTCCCAATAGGATTTTAGTCTAGATAGCCTGTTGGATGTTATAGATGAGGAATATAGTCAGTCCAAGTGACTGTGTAATACAATGGACATAAGTAGTCCCTAGCCGGATTAAAATCATTTGTCTTGGCGGACCTTTTCGCTTCAGCCCCCAGATCTGATAGTCCGGGGTGTATCCGAATACCCGCTCAGTTATGCAGAACCGGGGTATGCATGGAAACCAGGCGTAGGGGTCATAAGTGCTTGAACAGACAAGTACCCAACTAGTTATGTTATATTACATGGATAGTAAGAAACATCTTCCAGGGAGAATAGTTCCGTTAGGGGTTCCTTTCCCTGGGTACGCATGCGACGATGCACATGTCCGGACTGGGAACAAGGATGCATGATACAAAACTTCTGGGGACTTACGTTGTAATAAACGAATACATCTTTTGTTCACCGACCGTATATTCCCTTAAGGACGCTAGCTTTCGGCTTCACCCAGTCTGAGGTACACATCCGGCTGAACCGGCAGTAACAATCGCAGAGGTGCTCCCCTTATGCCCTAGCCGAATTAACGGGAACGTAGGGCATAAACACAAGAGCCTGGCAACCCAGCTTGGCCACATCTTAAGTCATATCGATGCATATAATGGTGAAGAAAAGGAACATATGAAAAAAAACGCATATGTGATGGGCAAAAAGCCATTAAAGTAATTATGTTTAGCTTCCGTATGGGAAGCCCCCAGGTATTGCTTACACACATAGTGCGACCGGAGTGATCCGGTCGTCCGTACTGTATTAAGTACTTTGTGTGAAGAGGAAAAAAGGTCGAGAAAGGAAAAGGGAGGGAGCATAATTAAAAGAGAAGGGGTTAAGGAGACGAACACTGAGTTCGGCGCTAGGCGTAGAATCTCCGGAGTCTGGCCGCGTTCCATGGAGGGTGGGGGGCGCGCCCTACCCCCTGGGTGCGCCCCCTTTCTCGTGGGCCCTCTGGCAGGCCTCCGCTACCCATCTTTTGCTATATGAATTCTTTCGTCCGAGAAAAATCAGAAGAAAGCTTTCGGGACGAAGCGCCGCCGTCTCGAGGCGGAACCTGGCGAAACCAATCTAGGGCTCCGGCGGAGCTGTTCTGCCGGGGAAACATCCCTCTGGGAGGGGGAAATCGTCACCATCGTCATAACCATCGATACTCTCATCAGGAGGGGGTCAATCTCCATCAACATCTTCACCAGCACCATCTCCTCTCAAACCCTAGTTCATCTCTTGTATCCAATCATTGTCTCAAAACCTCAGATTGGTACATGTGGGTTGCTAGTAGTGTTGATTACTCCTTGTACTTGATGCTAGTTGGTTTATTTGGTGTAAGATCATATGTTCAGATCCTTTATGCATATTAATACCCCTCTGATTATGAACATGAACATGATTTGTGAGTAGTTGCATTTGTTCCTGAGGACATGGGAGAAGTCTTGCTATAAGTAGTCATGTGAATTTGGTATTCGTATTTTGATGAGATGTATGTTGTCTCTCCTCTAGTGGTGTTATGTGAACGTCGACTACATGACACTTCACCATTGTTTGGGCCTAGAAGAAGGCATTGGGAAGTAATAAGTAGATGATGGGTTGCTAGAGTGACAGAACTTTAAACCCTAGTTTATGCGTTGCTTCATAAGGGGCTGATTTGGATCCATATGTTTCATGCTATGGTTAGGTTTACCTTAATACTTCTTTTGTAGTTGCGGATGCTTGCAATAGGGGTTAACCATAAGTGGGATGCTTGTCCAAGGAAGGGCAGTACCCAAGCACCGGTCCACCCACATATCAAATTATCAAAGTAACGAACGCGAATCATATGAGCGTGATGAAAACTAGCTTGACGATAATTCCCACGTGTCCTCGGGAGCGTTTTCCTTCATATAAGAGTTTGTCCAGGATTGTCCTTTCCTACAAAAAGGATTGGGTCATCTTGCTGCACATAATTTACTTTCATTACTTGTTACCCGTTACTAATTACCTTATCACAAAACTATCTGTTACCAGTAATTTCAGTGCTTGCAGAGAATACCTTATTGAAAACCGCTTCTCATTTCCTTCTGCTCCTCGTTGGGTTCGAAAGGACTATGATAGATCCCCTATACTTGTGGGTCATCACCGAGCTGCGGCGTGATGGCCACCAAGACCAGCATGGATTTCGGCCAAGAGCTGCCGCCCCTCCTCTTCGGAGATACATCTTTGAAGGACTCCAGTAGTACTTTTCTTGTAGAGCTCTCCTTCATGAACTCATAGGCTTTCGAGCGTCGAACGATGCAACGAGCCTCATTCTGGTCCTTAGGGAGCTCCCGCCTATTAAGGTACGCCATGAAGGGTTCGGTCCATGGAGCGATTACCACCATGATTACATGGTCAGAAGGCGTTGGTTCTGTGCCCGAGCCCCCGACGATGTCTGAATCGTGTTCGGCATCTGGGCGCGTGATCGGCGTCGGACTGGTGTTTCCGCTCTCGTCCTGCCATACCACGGATGTCTCGAAGAGCCGTTCCACGAAGGTGTTAGGCGGGACGGGGTCGCATTTAGCGCCCATTCGAGCAAGGATATCCGCTGCTTGGTTACTGTCTCGGACCACATGATGGAACTCGAGCCCCTCGAACCAAGCGGATATTTTGAGCATGACATTTCGGTAAGCTGCCATCTTTGGATCTTTTGCATCAAATTCTCCGTTTATTTGGGATATTGCGAGATTTAAATTGTAGCGACCCGACCTCAGACGGTCAAGTCTCTATGTGTACATGCCATCCTCGGATCAAGATCTTTGGCACACACAAAGTACATCAATGTATATATCAAAGTGCAATCACATGTATAAATAACGTAAAACTGATATATACCTCATAAGTCTCAGTGAAACAAACAATCGGGTGTGGAATCCCATCAACACCATCGGCAAGTTGAGTGTAGACCGTAACCTCGCACTGCATACTCTTACTCGTCGGAAGTAAAATATCCGCAACATGATAAGTTGCAGCAGGTGGAGGTCAGTACATTGAATGTACCGGCAAGATCACAACATGAGAAAACAGATGGTAAAACTATACTATATGCAATTTGGCTTTGTGGCTCTGGGTTTGAGTTTTGTTTGCGTAAATGCTGGTTTTATTTTCCCTACATCAAGTAATAACTGAAGTCTGTACTATGGAGTTTTCTATCATGACATGGTTCCGCCAACCAATGTCTCATAGCCCAAAATCATCATAAGTTGCCCACAATTAAGTTATCAATCCGGTGTTGAGAGTTCCGAGATAGATCCAAGTCCAGATGCTCAAATTGTCCGTAACCGGGGACACGACTAATCGATTAGGTTTTAACCCTCTGCAGAGGTTTGTACACTTTACCCGCAAGATTTAATCCCTCTTTTACGTTCTCGCACTTCAGGGTGTTTGAGAACAAGACGATCAAACATGGTCTTCAAGAAGAGTTCCCACGCCACCGTCGGTGCTCATCCAATCCTACCGTAGTTCTACATCTGCTAGGACCGTCCCTAGCGAGTCACAACTAAGGTCAACCAAGCCAGAGCCCATAGTGACTTGCGGTTGCATGTAAGCTTCCGGGCATGAAGTATTCTTCCGTCTCTTTGAGTCTGGGTGAAGCTTTCCGCAAGATGTCATGGCGCTTCTCCATGCATCCCGCCAACCACTGGTTTCTCCAGGTGCCCACAACCGTCCTTCACCCAGAGTGTGTATTGAATTCTTGTCTCGAGTCTTGAAGTCTTGAGGCCTTGAAAATGCAGTCCTTGCAGATGCCATCATGGAGTTGTCGTCATTGATGTAGAGTCCTCCTTCTTCACACCACTCTCGAGCACTCATACCAACCCCGTCTACTATAGCGTAGCATTAAAATAAATGACGTCCCGAGCTTGGTAACAGGGTGATGGGTTCCTACCTCATGCATACTACTCAACTACAAGAATTCAGTATCACTACTGGAGAGTTGTTGCAAAGATGCCACTAGATGCAATAAAAACATAGGTATGAAAGCATGGTCAAATTGAACTTGCCTGGTAATACTTGATGAAGATAACAACGCTATCAGAAAATGACTTGGTACAACTAATCGTCACTCCGTTGAAAATCTATATAGTCAAACATACCATTCACATAAGCAAACATCCTAGCAAACAATTTTAGCACTCGAAATAACAATCAAAACAACAAGGAAAATCGATAATAAAACTCAAACAAAATCAAAAGAAACTTCAAATAAAACTACAAAGAAAAACTACTAACGAAGATCTATGACTTTGCTACAAACATCTAATATAGTTTTGCCGTAAGTAAAAACTTAACAACAATTAAAATACTAAACTAATAAATTAACAGAAAATAAAATGTAAAATAACTAATTTAACAGAAAGTATTTCTTTCCATAAAATTTTATTTGCAAAAAGAAACAAATAAAAGCTTTTATGAAACACTAACTATGACCTAAACAAGTTTTCATACAAAACTAAGTAAAATAAATTTTAAAATAAAAACAACATTTTCTTTTGTTGACTAACAGAAACAAAACTAAATTTGTCAAAAGTGACAAAAGGAAATAATTAAAAAAAATTAAAACTATAAAGAAAAGGTTAAAACAAAAGTAAAACTAAAACAGTACTGTTTTGACTAAAACTCTAGTTTAAAATAACTAAAAATAAATTACTTCCTGCTACTGGATAGACAAAACAATAACAAAACCGTAGCAAAAAGAATCAATCAAAAATATTTTGTAAAACTCAAAATATGACCAAATTAGTGATTTGAACAAATTTTATCAAATTCAAATTTAAAATAATCAAATTGGAAATCCAATTGCTCAGAAATAAACTTTAACAAATTTTGAAACTGCAGAAAAAAAGAATCACTCAATTTGGATCTATAAAATAAAAGATATAGAATATCTAAGATTGAAACTTTTCTGTTTTTTTACACATACGAACATAAATAAGAACGGGAAAGTGCATTGGGCTAGGAGCTGAGCGATCCAGTAACTAAATGGCGCTCGGTTGAGACTTAACAAAAACATGCATGTACGTTTAAAAACAGAAAACCAGCAAACCGGTTTGACCTAAAACAAGAATAAACTGTAAATAAACTATAAGCTAAACCCCAACCTAAAATCGTAAACTAAAAATCGATCTAGAGAAAAAAACACTTTGATCTAACATGAGAAAAAAAACGAATGGAGGAGGAGGTGCGTACAGAGGCTGCAGGGCGCCGGCAGAGAAGATGGCGACGACGTGGCGGCGGCTCCGGTGATCACGGGCGATAGCTGCGGTGTCCAGGCGATGCACCGATGAGTGGCTCGTCCGGTCTTTGGAGTCGGAGATGGTCGGCGACGACGAGCAACGACGGAACGAAGCAGTGAAGCTCCATGCTCCGGCGAAGACGACAAGGTTCGTACGGTGGCTGTAGATGAAAAGGGGTCACAAGACCATGTCAAAAAGGGTCTAGGGGTCGATAGAAGTCGTAACACAGAAGAAGGAGAGTCGGGATGGCTCACCGACGTCGGAATCTGGCGATGAACTGCAGCTTCTGCGTCGAGATCCAAACGGCGAGGGCGTGCGATAGGGTGGGTTTTTGCGAGGGCTTTCGAAGGGAATCGGTCGAGGAAGGTCGTGGCTATTTATAGGACATATTTCTTGGGCCTGGGGTTGATGAAGATAGGGTTTCCATAGAAAGCGGACGCGAGCGGCGTCAGTACGTGTACCCGTACATCCCAATGCGTGTGGAAGAAGAAAGAAGAGGTGGGGTCCAGCGCCAGGTGTGAGAGTCAACGAGAGGCAGACACGGCGGCGAAGGGAGGCAGCGGACGAGGGAATTGTGCGCGGGCGCTCGGCCTCCTTTTCGTTTTTTTTGAAGCACGTGGGGGCTGGGCGCTGGGCTCATTGGCTAAGCGCTAAGCGCTATGGCGGTTTGCATGGCCTCATGCTTTTTATACAAAACAACGAGGAAACAAAATAAATAAACAGAAGCAAAACATTTTGTATAGGCATATTATATACCAAAATTTTTAGAATAAAATTTCCTAAAACATGAACATATTTTAATGACCAAATAAAATACTTTAAGAAAAATCATTTTTGCAATAACTCCAAATTGAAAAAGAATTTGATTTTCAAATAAATTGCCAAACATTGTCTCTGATTTTTTTTGGAGTGTCATATTCCTCCTCTCATATACTTTTTATCGTAGAATTTTGACAAAATGCAAACTTAAAATTAGGTAGGGATTCAAATAGAAAATTTTGGGAAAGTCCATTTATTCCCTCTCATTAATAATTTTTTTAAGTTACAAATTCCACTCACTTTCAGCCAATCATTCAATCAAACAATCAAATTTATTTAATTAATATAACGTTCCAAAATTTAGAATTTTGGGATGTTACATAAATCCCCTCGCACCTCGAGGCGTTGTATGCCCACAGAAACAGGCATCCGGGGACCATGCAGTAGTGCCTCATATTCGACTGTGTTATTGGAGTTCGTATACATGATTTGCAATACGTAACGGACTGTTTCCCTTGTAGGGGATGTTAGGATGACACCGGCCTGATACGTCTCCAATGTATCTACTTTTCCTAACACTTTTCCTCTTGTTTTGGTCTCTAATTTGCATGATTTGAATGAAACTAACCTCGGACTAACGTTGTTTTCAACGGAACTACCATGGTGTTGTTTTTGTGCAGAAATAAAAGTTCTCGAAATGGAACGAAACTTTGCGAGGATTTTTTATCAATAATAAGAATTTCTGGAGCCAAGACTTGCCAGAGAGGGGCACCTGGGTGGGCACAACCCACCAGGGCGCGGCCCCCTCTCCTGGCGCGCCCAGGTGGGTCGTCCCCACCTGGTGGCCCCGCAGACCCTGAAACCGACGCTATAATATCCTATTTTTCTAGAAAAAATCAGGGAGAAAGAATTATCGCGATCCATGAGACGGAGCCGCTGCCAAGCCCTGTTCTTCCTCGGGAGGGCAGATCTGGAGTCCGTTTGCGGCTGCGGAGAGGGGGATCTTCGTTCTTCGTCATCACCAACCCTTCTCCATCGCCAATTCCATGATGCTCCCCACCGGGAGTGAGTAATTCCTTCATAGGCTCGCTGGTCAGTGAGGAGTTGGATGAGATTCATCATGTAATCGAGTTAGTTTTGCTAGGGCTTGATCCCTAGTATCCACTATGTTCTTAGATTGATGTTGCTATGACTTTGCTATGCTTAATGCTTGCCACTTTGGGCCCAGGTGCCATGAACTCAGATCTGAACCGTTTAAGAATTCATCATTATATCCATGTGTTAGATCCGATCTTACAAGTTATAGTAACCTACTACGTGTTATGATCCGATAACCCCGAAGTGACAATAACTGGGACTTCTTCCGGTGATTACCGTAGTTTAAGGAGTTCATGTATTCACTATGTGTTAATGCTTTGTTCTTGTTCTCTATTAAAAGCAGGCCTTAATATCCCTTTGTTTCTAGTATGGACCCCACCGCCATGGGAGGGTAGGACAAAAGATGCCATGCAAATTCTTTTAATAAAGCACATATGACTATTTACGGAATACATGCCTACATTATAGCGATGAACTGGAGCTAGTGCCGTACCGCCCTAGGTTATAACTGTCACATGATGAATATCATCCAACAAGTCACCGATTCAATGCCTACGAATTTATCCTATATTGTTTCTGCTAAGTTACTATTGCTGCTATTACTGTTACACTTGCTACAAAATTGTTGCTATCATCATATCAAGTTACTATTGCTTTCTTTGTCACTACTATCAAAACTATCAAACTACTTTGCTACTGATCACTTTGCTATAGATAATTAATCTCCAGGCGTGGTTAAATTGACAACTCAGCTGCTAATACCTTCAAATATTCTTTGGCTCCCCTTGTGTTTAATCTATAAATTTGGGTTACATACTTTACCCTCAAAAACTGTTGTGATCCCCTATACTTGTGGGTTATCAAGACCTTTTTCTGGCACCGTTGCCGGGGAGCATAGCTATATTTGTTGATTCACTTGGGATTATTATCACTTTATCACTATAAAGAATCTGAAGGATCCAAAGACTAAGATATTTCCCTCAAACGCGAGGGGAGGTAAGGAACTGCCATCCATTTCTGCTTTAGATTCACCTTCTGTTTTGAGTAAACTTGCAACACCACCACATGCTATTAATCCTGATATGTCGCAAGTTATTGATGATGCTACTTCTACTATGAATGATGCTTATGATGATGCTAGTACCTTCCTTGATAATGATGATGTGCCACTTGATGAATTTCTTGATAAACAAATTGCTAGAGTTATACAACATGATGTTGTTGAATCTGATGATGAGCTTGAAACTGAATCTTCTGAAACACCTGCTAGAACTAGCCTTCCTAGATATGAATTGCCTAAGGTACCGGAAGGTTATGTTATGAGTGAAAAACAACTAGAGATATTCTTGCTTGCAATGATAGAGATGATCTAGAGAAATTATTACGCAAGTATAAAGAAAAATCTCTGAATGCTAGAATGAAGTGTGATCCTAAGTTTGCTACTTCACCTATCTTTATTGATGACAAGGATTATGAATTCTCTGTCGACCCAGAGTTAATTACTCTGGTTGAATCTGATCCTTTCCATGGTTATGAAACTGAAACTGTTGTGGCACATCTTACTAAGTTGAATGATATAGCCACTCTTTTTACTCATGATGAGAAAACTTGCTATTACTTTATTCTCAAATTATTTCCTTTCTCCTTAAAGGGTGATGCTAAAGCTTGGTACAATACTCTTGCTCTTGGTTGTGTGCGTGATATGATTTATTACTTCTCTGAAAAATATTTTCCTACTCATAAGGAACAAGCTTCCTTATAGGAAATATTTAACTTTGTGCAAACTAAAGAAGAGAGTCTCCCACAAGCTTGGGGGCGGCTTTGCCAGTTACTTAATGCTTTGCCTGATCACCCTCTTAAGAAAAATGAAATACTTTATATCTTCTATAATGGACTAACCGATGCTTCTACGGACTTCCTAGATAGTTGTGCTGGTTGCGTTTTCAGGGAATGAATTGTTGGACAAGCTGAAGAATTATTGAATAACATATTGAAAAATTATGATGATTGGACTATCCCTGAACCACCGCCTAAACCCACTCCTAATAAGAGGGGTTTATTATATCTCAGTCCTGAAGATATGCAAGAGGCAAAGAAATCCATGAAGGAAAAAGGTATTAAAGCTGAGGATGTTAAAAATTTACCTCCTATTGAAGAAATACATGGGCTTAATACACCACCACTGCCTAAGGTGGTAGAGGTAAATTCTCTTATGAAGTTTAATGAAAATGATAATCCTCACAATATGCATCCTAGTCAATACCTTTATGAGTTTGAAAACTATATTAGAAAGCAAGATCACTTCAATGCAAAAGTTATGAAACTATTGAAGTATAATTCTGATATGATTGCTCGCTTGAGTGACTTGTTATTTAGAATTTCAAATGATGTTAGAGGTGTTGGAAAACATGCTTCTATGGTTCAAACTGAGTTAGAACAAGTTGCTAAATCATAAAGAGAATTGCTTGATGAAATGAATAATAATATGCATGACTTTGCTGTTAGAGTTGCAACTACGGGAGGTACAATGACTCAGGAACCACTTTATCCCGAAGGACATCCAAAAAGAATTGAACAAGATTCACAAAGAGCTAACACTAGTGCACCTAGTCCTTCTAAAAAGAAAAAGAAAAATAAAAATGATAGGACTTTGCATACTTCTAGTGAACCTGAAATACAGAAACCTCCTAATAACGAAAATGAAACTTCTATATCTGATGCTGAAACTCAATCTGGTAATGAACATCCACCTAGTGATAATGAAAAGGATAATGATGAGGTTCATGAATACACTCAACCAAACAATGATAAAGAACCAGATAATGATGTTGAGATAGAACCACCTATTGATCTTGATAACCCACAACCTAGGAATAAAAGTATGATAAAATAGACTTTGTTGCTAGAAAACACGGTAAGAAAGAGAACCATGGGTTCAAAAACCTATGCATTTTCCACCCAAGTCAACTAAAAAGAAAGATGATGAAGAATTTGAACGCTTTGCTGAAATGCTGAGGCCGGTCTTTTATGTACTCATTGACTGACATCTTGAAAATGCCTCCTGATGCAAAGTATATGAAAGACATCATCACAAATAAGAGAAAAATACCGGAAGCTGAAATCTCCACTAGGCTTGCTAATTATACTTTCAAAGATGGAGTACCTAAAAAACTTGGAGATCCGGGAATACCAACAATACCTTGCTCCATCAAAAATAATTATGTGAAAACTGCTTTGTGTGATTTAGGAGCTGGTGTTAGTGTTATGCCTTTCTATTTGTATAAAAGACTTGATTTGAATAAACTCACACCTACTGAAATATCTTTGCAAATGGCTGACAAGTCAACTGCCATACCTATTGGTATTTGTGAGGATGTGCCCGTTGTTGTTGCTAATGCTACTATTTTGACTAACTTTGTTATGCTTGAGATGCCCGAGGACGACAACATGCCGATTATCCTTGGTAGACCCTTCTTGAATACTGCAAGGGCTGTTATTGATTGCAATAAAAGCAAGATCACTTTTCATATTTATGGTAATGAGCATACGGTGCACTTTCCGAAGAAACAGTTCCAACTAAATGGTATTAATGTTATTGAAAAATCTCCAACAATCACTATTGGAAGTTTTCAAATACCTCTACCTACTGTCAAGAAGAAATATGAAATGCTTATTGTTGGGGAAATGCATATCCCCATTGAGGTAACTTAGTGATTTACGAAAGTTCTTCGGTTTCATGCTAATCGAAAGTGGTTGTTAATAAGACCTGATCAACCTTATTAATGAATCATTTTTGGGCGGTATGAAGTTGATGAATTTAGTAAGCACTACCTTTTGTCCTTAATTTTTGTTTCTTGTTTTTATTAGTTAAATAAAATAAAATACCATGTTGTCTGTTTTCTGAATTTTTCGTGCAATAAAAAAATGACCCAAAAATAAAAGTTCTCAGAATGCTCTGAAAAGTGAACACAATTTTTTCTGAATATTTCTGAATTTTTGGTGCAAATAATACTAGAGGGAGGTGCACCAGGTGGGCACAACCCACCAAGGCGCACTAGGACCCCCAGGTGCGTGCTGGTGGATTGTGGTCCCCATGTGGGCCCCCTCACTTATCTCTTTAGCCCATATCATCACTTACCTCCAGAAAAAAAATCTCCATTTCTCTCTCTCCCGTGTTCTTGAGCTCAAACCCGCGGATTTTGATCTCTTTGCTCGAAGCTCCATTTCCGAAATTGTTTCGGGGGATTGTTGCTTGGTATGTGACTCCACCATTTGTCCAGTTAGTTTTGTTTTAGTGGTTTATACTTTGAATAATTAGCTACTCTTGGTGCTGCTGTAGATGTGCTTGCATGTTGAATTCTTAGTGTTCTAAGTAGTTTGAATGCTTGGTATGGTCTCTATGTATCCCTATGAGTAGTTGCTATCGATTTTATAAAGTTTTGTTGACAAATTTTTGTCACCTCAAAAAATTTTATTTTCAGAAAATTGTACGCGAACATGATTATCTTCAGGAAGTTTGGCTCGAAGAAGAACTCCAAGGGTGTTATTGGGGAGTCTTTTGACAGTGATCTCCACCCTCGGAGGTTGGCATAAGTACGGTTGTGTGAATGGCCGCACACCTCGTTTCTGCAAGCGGCTGGAATTCTTGAGGAGTTCACGCAATATATTGCCAATGTCGGCCTCACCGACTTCATCACAGATGACTGTAACCAGCACCAAATCCTCACAAACATCTTTGTTCAGAGCTTTACTTTCTTGCCTAGAAATAATCCTCCTGAATTGAGCTTTGATTTATATGCTGAAAACCATCAGATTCTACTTACTGAATTTTGTGACATATGCATGATTCCTTCTAATGGGAGTTTAGCTGAGCCTAGACCAACTGGGTTTGAGGCCTTTTATTGCACTTTGATAGTGGGAGATGAGAGAGGGGTGTCACGGCCCCCAACCCGGCTAACATTTTAGAGTCGTCGAAGTACATCACCCAGTTGGAGTATGTGTCGTACTCTTTAGGGAGTTCGGCTTCTGTCCATTCGGCGACGAAGTCGGCCAACCCTGAGATTTAATTGCTCGGCGTGGTTTGTACGTTATTTCAAATGGTAGGAGCTCGATGTCCCATTTTGCAATGCGGCCGGTGGCGTCTCGATTGTTTATGATGTCATTGAGTGGTACCTCGGAGGCCACCGTGATCGAGCACTCTTGAAATTAATGTTGTAGCTTCCAAGATGCCATGAAAACCGCATATGCTATCTTTTGATAGTGCGGGTATCGGGATTTGCATCGTGTGAGAACCGCCGAGACGTAGTTTACGGGTTTTTGGAGTGGGAATTTGTGTCCCTCTTCCTCTCGTTCGACGACGAGTACTGCGCTCACCACCTAGTGAGTTGCAGATATATACAGGAGCATAGGTTCGCCGATGTTAGGTGTGGCAAGGATTGGGTTGTTCAGTAGCAGAGTTTTTATCTCTTCTAACTTGGCTGTTGCTGCAAGGCCCACTCAAAGTGGTCTCAGACGTCAAGCAGCGATATAGCGGCAAAGACTTTTCTCCCAATCTCGAGATAAAGCGGCTCAAGGCAGCCATGCACCCGACTAGTTTTTGGACCTGTTTTAGGTCTGTTGGTATTGCCAAGTGTGACAAGACTCGGATTTCGGCTGAGTTTGCTTCCATTCCTCTATTGGAAACGATGAACCCGAGCAGCTTTCCGGCCGGAACGCCGAAAACACATTTTTTCGGATTGAGCCATATGTCATATGTTCGAAGGTTGTCGAATGTAAGACGTAAGTCGTCCACCAATGATTCGAAATGTTCAGTTTTGATGACTACATCATCTACATATGCCTCCACCGTCTTGCCGATTTGTTTTTCTAGGCATATTTGAATCATGCGTTGGTAGGTGGCCCCGACGTTTTTGAGTCCGAAAGGCATAGTGTTAAAGCAGAAAGGCCCATACAGAGTGATAAATGCCGTTGCGGCCTGATCGGATTCCTTCATCTTAATCTGATGGTATTCGGAGTATGCGTCGAGGAAACACAGTGAATCCTGTCCTGCAGTTGCATCAATGATTTGGTCAATGCATGGCAGTGGGAAGGGGTCCTTGGGGAAAACTTTACTAAGGTCTTTAAAATCAACACAAAGGCGCCAGTATTTGTCCTTCTTTGGCACCATGACCAGGTTTGCTAGCCAATCCGGGTGTTCTATTTCTTGAATAAACCCGGCTTCAAGTAGTTTGGCTAACTCCTCCCCCATAGCTTGCCGCTTGGGTTCGGAAAATCGCCATAGCGCTTGCTTAACGGGCTTGAACCCCTTTATTATGTTGAGGCTGTGTTCGGCCAGTCTGCGTGGGATTCCTGGCATATCCGAAGGGTGCCAGGAGAAAATGTCCCAATTCTCACGCAGGAATGCTCTTAGTGCAGCGTCGATCATCGGATCTAACTGTGCTCCAATGGCTGCTATTTTATTAGGATCTGTCGGGTGAACTTGGAATTTGACTATTTCGTCTGCTGGTTTGAAGGAAGTGGATTTTGACCTTTTGTCGAGGATTACGCCATCTCTATCCACTGTGGAATGTAGAGCGGTGAGCTCTTCGGCCGCAAGGGCCTCTGATAGTGCCTCGAGGGCCAGGGATGCGGTTTTGTTTTCGGCGCGGAGTGCTATGTCCGGATCACTGGCGATAGTGATAACTCCGTCGGGCCTGGGCATTTTGAGCTTCCTGTACCCGTAATGTGGTATGGCTTGAAAGCGTGTGAATGCATCTCGCCCCAACAGGGCATGATATCCACTGTTGAAAGGTGCCACCTGGAAGATTAACTCTTCGGACCTGTAGTTCTCAGGCGTGCCGAATACCACATCAAGTTTTATTTTACATGAACACCACGCTTCTCGGCTAGGGATAATACCTCGAAAGGTTGTACTACTCTGCTCGATGCGGCTCTTGTCTATTTGCATTTTGTCGAGCGTGTCCTCGTAGATGAGGTTTAATCCGCTACCCTCGTCCATGAGCACTTTAGTAAGCTAAAAGCCATCCACAATTGGGTTTAGAACTAAGGCGGCTGGTGCTCGGACGGGCTCGTGGTTCGTCAGTGGCATTGAAAGTTATCGCCATGTCGTTCCAACGGTTCATTGCGGCTACTTGGTTAACTTCGGCGAGGTCGTGGAGCGCCCTTTTACGTCGATTATTTGAAGAAAAGGTCTTGAAGACCGTAAACACATTGAGAACGTTATCCTCAGAGGAGTACCTCACTGGGGTAGTGCTGGTGAGGATGGCCTCACCGCTTTTAGCCACCTGCCGGAGTATCCAACATGCCCGAAGGCTATGTGTTTGTTCGGAATTCGGCATCGTCTGTATCTGGCAAGGCTTGTCGAGCCATTCATCAACGACAGTCCTATGTCCTGTTAAGGGCTTAATTTTCTTGTCCGTGAAGCGATGATCAGGTGCCCCATGAGGGTGCATCCTTTTTGCCTGGCCGGTGGGTGGCTTAAAGGCCGGTGGTTCCCACCGAGCTGTCTGGGCTTTCCAGGTGCTTTCCATTGTGCAATACTTCTGTACTATGTGTGCCAAATTTGTGAAGTGCAATATGCGGTGTCGGTTGAGGGCATTGAAGATCCCTTCGTCCATATAGTTGCGGCAAAAGACTTATACCGCATCGTCGTCGCAGCAATCTTTAATTTTGTTTTTAACGAGCAGGAATCTAGCCCAAAAGTGATGGACTGTTTCCTGAGGTTGCTGCAGTATATACATTAGGTCACATATGTCCGGGGGACTGGAGTTGCTTGGAGTGTATTGATTGTCATGGGCGGGCGGGCTTAAATCTGAACCCTGACCCACTATGGAATCCGGGTTTTCAAAAATTTCTGAGGTCACTAGCCCAGGATCCGGAGTTTCCTGGGGGTTTTTAGGCTCAACGCCCGATTCTATGTTCGAAAGACAGATGGTCTCTTCTCGAGGATGGATGTCCGGCTCGTAGGGCTCGGAGATCCGAACATAGTTTGTTTTTAGCATAGGAGGAGCGATATCCTTAACTTGCTCTTACACGACGGTCACCAGGTGGGTGACAGGTGGGGACCTGATTTCCCTCTGATCGGGTTTAAGCCCAATCAGATCATAATCTGTTGCGACTCCCAGGGTGGCGATGCAATCTAGCAGTTCATTTAAAGATGAGAGATCTGCCGGATCCATCTTATCGACGCTTTCGGGGTTGATGCAGAGATGATTTTTGGCAATCTGGGGGACCGCTTTGGGCTTAACGGCCGGGTGTCGGGGAGGCCGATCGGACCCACGAACACCTATGGGGCCGGCGGACCAGGCCCCTTTGTGGTTCAGAGGGGGGCGGAGATCGCACGAAGAGCGGATCGAGGCGAGGCACACGAGCAGTTTACCCAGCTTCGGAGCTCTCCGGAGAGATAAAACTCCTACTGCTGCTTGTTTGATGTATTGTGTTCTTGCTAGGGAGCGATGCGAGCTACAAAACCTAGCGTGAGCGTGTCCGGTCTCTAGCGAGTCGAATGAACCGAACCTCCAACCTCCTCTACGTTGCGCATGGGCCTCCTTTTATATGCTCAAGGGGTCTCCGACAGGTGGCAACGTAGGCGAGGGTACAAATGTAAAAACAGGAGTTGGTACACCTACTCGAACAGTGTACAGTGCAAAATATCTAACTCTGACGGCAAGGGACAAAAGCAATAAATGCCCGTCTGCTGTCGCCCAAACAAAGGCAACAGAGACCGTCAGCGCCACCGCCGCCATGATGGCAAGCTTGTCGGCGCCGCTTATCGCTGCTCTCCGCCGGCTGCATGACCTCTCGACACGCGACGCATGGAATGGTCCCATGGCGACACATTGCTGGATGAGCTGGAGCGGAGATGGAGAGAGGTTGCTTGCCGGCAAGCGCCTTTGCCGCGGACGAATCCTGTCGGCGTCCGGAGGCTTGTCGCGCTCAAGCCTTCCCGCAAGCTCCTCTTGCCGGGCCTTGTCTTCTACATGCCTTGAGTGGCCTTCCCGGCAAGCTCCTCTTGCCGGGCCTTGTCTTCTTAATCAAATACTTTGTTCTTGAATGGCTCCAAAGGAGCCACGGAGGATCTTGGCGGTGACGAGGCAAACCTCGCCGCTGGTGTTACAACTGTCTGCAGTGCACGAGTACGGGATACTAGGGTACCCCTACTCTAGTACACCCGGCAGAGCCCCGGCCTGGGCCGCAGGTGCTTGGCGTTGTCGGGCCAGGCCCAAAACAGTGCACGGTCACACGCGGCCTCGACCACGCCGCAATTCGCCCGGACCCACAACGACTTTACTAACGGCACGCACCGGACGTGGCGTCGTGGCGAAGATCGTGGGCGTGGTCGTGGGGTTTCTTTATTAGGAAAAGCGGAACGTCCGCCTCCCCTCTTTATAAGCGGAGGAAACAGGGCAGGCCGTCCACTCCGCCATTGTTGTCTTGTCAAGAAAACCACCGCCGCCCCCTTCTTTTCCAAGGCGAAGAGAGCAGCGCCCGCCCCTTCGCCACAAGCGCGCTCACCGCCGTCGGCCTCCTCCGCCGCCCTCGCCATGGCTCCGAAAGCCGACAAGGAGAAGGGCGTCAAGTCGGCCGAGGCGCAGCGGCTCACGGCGTTGCGCAAGGAGCGGGCCATCTTCCCCCCCCAGCTCGGTGCAAGGGAGCTGCGGGATGTCTTCTATCTCTTTTGGTCGACGGAGACGTGTGCGCATCCTTGCACGAAGGTACTCCCCGCCTCCGCCTCTGATTTGGCCCCAACTAGGTACCCCTTTTTTGCCCTTTTCTTCTATTGCGGGCTTTGCCCGCCCTTTTCCGAGTACTTCTGCGATATCATGAACACATATGGCCTCCGCCTCCTTGATTTCACCCCGAAGGCCGTCTTGACCATGGCAGTTTTCGTGCATCTTTGCGAAAACTTTGTCGGAGTCCACCCAAATGTGGCACTCTTCCGCCACTTCTTCGTGCCCCGCGTCAAGAGAGGAGAGCCACTTGCCGGAGGGATAGCGTGGGTCTCCAGGATCGGCAAGAAAGAAGCCTATTTGGAGGGAGAGTTCCGCAACAAGTGGGAGGAGTGGAGAGCCAATTGGTGTTGGGTCGTAGAGGAGAACCCGCAGCCCTTCACTTCCGTGCGCCAAACCCCAATAGTGCGCGGCAGAGATTGGAGTAACTTGGCGCCGGAGGATGCTAGGTTGAAGATAGCTGTGACCCGGATTTTGCGCCTCAGGCTTGCCGGACTAACCGTAGGCGCAGTTGGCGCAGACTTCCTTCGCCGCCGCATCGCTCCCTTGCAGGAGAGGAGGAGGCCTGCTTGGGAGTTCCAAAATGCGGCAGACATCATGAGGTTGCGCCCGGGCCTGAATTGGAATTTCACCGTCTTGGAGCTGGATGCGATGCTGCTAGAGCTGTTCAAGAACGACCCCGATCACCCTGAGTGGTTTAGGTTGCCGTGGGGGGTCGTCCCATTGTGCAACAACTCGGCGCTCGACCGCATCCGCGCCATGATGCTGTTGTGCGATTCCCATGGGATCGTTCCAACCTGGCAGGAGCCCCCCGACGAGGTCGTGCAGCAGTTCTTCGACGACTTGGAAGAAGTGTCGATCCGCTCCGACGAGCAGAAAAGGCTCACTCGCGACACCACCGACGAGGAGATGGCGCGAATTCCCACCAGGGTGGAGGAGGCGGCAGCAGCTGATGCCGCTGGAGCCTTCGGGTATACCGTGGAGGAGGCGGACACTGCGGCGGCAAGCCTTGCCGAGCGAGGGAGATCGCCCGGCGAGGACGAGCTTCTCGAGCCCGAGGCCGGGTCGAGTGGACCCGCCGAGGGCGCTTCTTCTCCACCACCCAGCAACTTGCCGCCAGCGGAGCCCCGGTTCCGCCGAAGAGGCGTCTCCGCAAGGCCGGAGACGAGTCGGGGCGGCAGACTGGCCCACAGCAGCAGCGCCGCGCGACGCGCTCTACCGCGGCAAGCGATGTTGCCGCGGGAGCGCCTCACACTGCTGCGACAACTGGGGCGGGATCTTCTCAGGCCACCGCCGACGTCTCCGCCAAGCGGCCGAGAGAGCCCACTTCCCCGCCTCGTCGCACCGGAGGCGAGCCGGAGTTTGACTTCTCCGCGCTCAGCTCCGAGGAGGAAGGCGAAGAGTAAGCTCTTGAGATTGTGCTTGTATTTCTTCAATTTTATTGCTTCATCTTGAATCTGATTTGCTTCGTTCTGGACTCTTTCCTTTTCAGTACGCTGGCCCAGAGAGCTTCGAAGAGGGCCAAGATCCCGACGGTCGTTGTTGAGGACGATTCTCCCATGGCAACAGGGGACGCGTCCGAGACCCCCTTGCCGGACCCGGCAACTCTTCCTCAGAGCAGCCCCCAGCACAGCCCCCAAAGTAAGTGTGCAGTTTTCTCCTTACTAGTAGGTGTGCAGGGGTGCTCCTTCTTCGTTGATACCTGATTGTTTGCTTGTGTAGGAGTAGAGCAGCCTCATCAGGAGGGCTCGGAAGCCGCCCCCGAAATCCTGTCTGCTGCCACTACGCCGCCAAGGGAGGATTCTCCGGCAAGGGCGCCCTCCGACAAGGGAGGCCACTCCGGCAAGGGAGGCTACCCGGCAAGGGACAGCGCCAAGTGACCCTCCGGTGGTCGAGGCCATGGCTGCGGATCCCATTGCAGGTAATTTCCTTACGAAAATTTCCCTCGGGCTTGCTTTCTTTTGTTTCTCTTTTTGAACATTTGCTTTCTTGCTCCTTCTTCGTCGGCCTTGAGCCGATGGAGGTCGAGGCCGCCGGGCGAGGCGGAAGTTGCCAAGGCAACACCGACGAGGCCGTCCATGGAAGAAGAGGTCGTTGTTGTGGAAGAAGAGGCCGTCGCCGACGAGCCCACATGGCGAAGGCCACCGAGGCTGCCGATGCAGAAGCCGGGCGAGGGGTCGGGCGATCGTGACCGACGGCCCCGAGGCCGCAGGAGCGCCAGCGCTACACCGACAGCCGACTCCCCGCCGCTGCAGCAGGCCAGTTCGAGGAGCCCCAGCCAGCGCCTACCAAGGCCGGGCGAGGGTGTCTTCATCAAACTCCCACAGGAACCGAAGCTCAGGCGCCGGTCGAAGGAGAGACCTTCGACGGCGAGCTACTCGCCTCATTGGCTGACGCTGGTGGACGCGCCAAGCAGCAGTGGCGAAGTTCGAGGAGGAGCAGCGGCGGAAGAAGCTGCTGTCGCTCTACCGCGCCCGGCAAGCCAAGTTGGAGTCCCGGGAAGCACTTGTCGCGAGGGCGGAAGCGGACATGGAGAAGCGCGCAGAAGAGCTCCGGAGCGCCAACCAAGAAACTCTCTGCGACGTAGCAGAAGCGCGGGGGCAACTTGCAGAAGAGCGCACGGCCTTCATCCTTGAGAAGGCCGCAGCTGAGGAGGAGCAGCGGCTGGCTGCCGAGAAGCTCTCCGCGCAGGAAAGCGAGCTAGCGCAGCGGAAGGTCAACCTGGACAGCCACGAAGAAGACCTTGCCGCGCGCGAGGAGTCACTTGGCGGGGCGCTTAAGGAAGCGAAGGATGCTGCCGCAGCCGCCGAGGCCGCCAAGGAAGAGTTGAAGGCGAAGGTGGCACAGTGAGGCCAGCCTCAAGAAGAGCGGCGAAGAGCTTGCCACGCTCAAGCATGAGCGCGAAGGACGCCTACACTCTTGGCGAGCTGCAGAGTCGTCTCCGATAGGGGCAAGGAGCTCGACGCCGCCAAGGATTCCAAGGCGGATCTTGAGCTGAAGCTGACCACTCTGACGCAGACGTTGGACGGCACCAGAGAGCGGGAGGTGGGCTTGTTGGAGACGATCAAGGCCAAGGAGGAGCTGCTAGCGAATGCTGCCTCCACCCAGAGCACCTTGAGGGAGAGCGTGGAGCCTTTGGGTGAAGGTCTTGTGGACACCGCCGCCGACATCCACAACGAGCTGATGGAGCTGGGGATGGCCGACCTTGCATACTCCTCCGACGAGCATCTCCAACCTAGCGCCAAACTCAGTTTATTCTTCAAAGGCGTGGTGACGGGTCTCCAGCGACTCCGTGAAGAGGTCCCAAAGCAGCTGGCCGAGGAATCACGCCAGATCTGTGCAGGAGCCATCGAGAAGGTGTTGATAATAGTGGCCTTCCGCAATCCGGGCCTCAACCTTAACGGCGTCCTTAGATCCTTGCCGCCAGATGCCAACGTGGAGGAGCTCAAAGCCCTTGTCGCACCCATTGTGGACAAGGTGAACAAGATCAAGCGGATTGATGGCGACCGCGTAGACTAGGCTGCCAATTTTACCTTTCCCTTGTCGCTGCTGATCATGTTTAGAACACTTTGTTAGATCAGCGACAAGTTATTTTGTAATATACTCTATCTTAGGCGATCAATGCAACGTTATTTCCTCTACTTCATTCCTTCCTTTGCACGTCGTTTCGCCCTACGCAATTGGGGGACTTGTCGGTGGGCACCTTTGTCATGAGTGCGGAACGTGACCTCTTTGGCAAAGGTCTGCCTCCGACAAACAACCTTGTCGCGACTAGCCGCAGCTCACTTAAGTTGTTGAGCGGACTCGAAACAAAGTAAGTAGCGACTAGCCGGTGAGTTGGTTCCTCTGCACGGGTTTTCCATACAAAGTACTATCGTTCGAGGAAGATAACTTAAAAATTTAAAAATTGATTGCTCAAACTTTGGCAACTTAGCTTTTCTATCTCTTGCTTCCCGATGAGGCGAAACTTCCTCGAGCGGTGCCTGGTCCATAGTATTATCTTCTCCTTCCCCCCTGGTTAACTTGTGCGCGAGGGAGCCTTCCTTTCTTTGAGAAAAGAGGAAGAAGAGGAAATAAAGTTATGGAGCCCAGCGGCTCGATTTTGCTTACCGGGTGTGGTTGCTGCACAAAGTGTTAGCCAAAACATGCAATAAAATGATGAAAGCATGAATTTGACAAGTTGTGCGCAACATATGAGCTTTTATCGATGCACGGGTCTGCGCTCGGCTTTGTACAAAGGATTACATGCAACAGCGGCAAGACTTGTACAAAAGGTGGTTGCCGGAACGGGTTCCGCAACCGCGCCTCTATGGGTAAAACTTACGAAGATGCTCAATGTTCCAGAGTTGCTCACCGGGATGCCATCTTCGGTCTCAAGGTGGACAGCGCCAGCCTAGTGACTCGTTTCACCCGATAAGGGCCTTCCCACTTCAAGGTCAACTTGTTTGAATTCTTGGCGGACTGAACGCAGCGAAGAACAAGGTCGCCTTCCTCGAGACTTCGGCACTAACTCTGCGGCTATGGTAGCGACACAAAGCTTGTCTGGTAGCGAGCAGCTCGCATGACTTTGAAGACGATCCTCCTCAAGGAGCAGCGCGTCATCTTGTCGCTGCTGCTCTTGCTCAAGCTCATCATAAGCGAGCACTCAAGGCGATCCATATACTGAGTTCCGTGGGGAGAACTGCCTCGCTCCATAGACTAGAGCAAAGGTGTCCGGCGGTGGCTCGATTTGGCGTCGTCTGATCGACCAAAGAACCACCGGCAGCTCCTCGATCCAGCTTTCTTCCGCACTTGTGCAGCCTGTCGAAAGTTACGGTCTTGAGCCGCGCAGCACTTCAGCATTGCCCTCTCGCTTGACCATTGCTTCTCGGGTGAGCAACGGAAGCAAAGCAGACCTTGGCACCAAGATCTTGGACGTCTTGCATGAAGGTGCGACTTCGTAGAATTGTGTGCGGTTGTCGGTGATGATCCTGTTAGGGATTCAAACGGCAAACAATCGACCAAGAACTTGATCGGCCGATCTTTGTCACCTTCCTCACTGCTTCCACTTCCGCCACTTTGTGAACTTGTCGATGGCGACGTACAAGTATTCAAAGCCCCGACATTTCGGGGAAGGGCCGAGGATGTCGAGCCCCAGACCGAAAATGGCCAGGATAAAGGGATCGCCCGAGAGCCCGAGCTGGCTAATGTATTTGCTTGGAATGGAACTGCACGCTTCACACTTGTATACTTGTGCAGTTGCATCTGGAGGGCTGTCGGCCAAAGAAACCTTGCTGAACGCTTTGCCGGGCAAGTGCTCTCTGGCCAATGTGGTGACCACATATGCCTCCATGTATCTCTCGCCAACAGCTTTTGTCCGTCTTCCCCGAATACACTTCAATTTCACACCGTTGAGTCTTCTTCTCATGCAGTATGTTGTCGACAAACTGGTACATACTCATCGCCGGGCTACTCTTTCCGCTTCTTCTCGCTCTTCGGGAAGTTCTCCTGTCTGAAGGAAATGGACAATCTGCTGCGCCCATGCTGGAGCTTGCGGCTCGACAACAAGGACCAAAGGCACATCTGCTGCTGCGGGAACATCAGCTTCTACGGCAAGAACCTGCGGCTCTTCCGGAGCTTGATGCTCCCCTACCTGGCGCGCCAAAGATGTCGGGGAGGCTGATCGGACCCACGAACACCTATGGGGCCGGCGGACCAGGCCCCTTTGTGGTTCGGAGGGGGGCGGAGATCGCACGAAGAGCGGATCGAGGCGAGGCACATGAGCAGTTTACCCAGCTTCGGAGCTCTCCAGAGAGATAAAACTCCCTCGCTGCTTGTTTGATGTATTGTGTTCTTGCTAGGGAGCGATGCGAGCTACAAAACCTAGCGTGAGCGTGTCCGGTCTCTAGCGAGTCGAATGAACCGAACCTCCAACCTCCTCTACGTTGCGCATGGGCCTCCTTTTATATGCTCAAGGGGTCTCCGACAGGTGGCAACGTAGGCGAGGGTACAAATGTAAAAACAGGAGTTGGTACACCTACTCGAAGCGATTATGCGGTGCAAAATACCTAACTCGACGGCAAGGGACAAAAGCAATAAATGCCCGTCGATTGTCGCCCAAACGATTACAGAGAGATCGTCAGGTGCGCCACCGCTCGCCACGATGGCAAGCTTGTCAGTGCCGCTTATCGCTGCTCTCCGCTGGCTGCACAGCCTCTCGACACGCGCGCATGGAATGGTCCCATGGCGACACGTTGCTGGATGAGCTGGAGCGGAGATGGAGAGAGGTTGCTTGTCAGCGGCAAGCGCCTTGCCGCTGCCGAATCCTCGTCGCGTCCGGAGGCTTGTCGCTCCTGAGCCTTCCGGCAAGCTCCTCTTGCCGGGCCTTGTCTTCTGCATGCCTTGAGTGGCCTTCCCGGCAAGCTCCTCTTGCCGTGGCCTTGTCTTCTTAATCAAATACTTTGTTCTTGAATGGCTCCAAAGGAGCCACGGAGGATCTTGGCGGTGACGAGGCAAACCCTGCCGCGGGGTGCTACAACTGTCCGTGCACGAGTACGGGATACTAGGGTACCCCTACTCTAGTACACCGACACCGGGCGGGCGCCCATGATGAAACTGCCGATCTGGAGGATCTGGCCAGGATCTAGGGCCCTTCTAGAGGTGATTTTTTCGTTGACGACAAGGTGAGCCATCGATCCTTATATTGACGACACAGAGGAACTCCCAATGAAAGCACCAATGTCGGTGTCAAAACCGGCCAATCTCGTGTAGGGGGTCCCGAACTGTGCGCCTGTGGATCGAAGGTAACAGGAGACAGGGGACACGATCTATACCCAGGTTCGGGCCCTCTTGATGGAGGTAATACCCTACTTCCTGCTTGATTGACTATGATGAGTATAGGGATTACAAGAGTTGATCTACCTCAAGATCGTAATGGCTAAACCCTTGATGTCTAGCCTGTATGATTGTGATCGCCTCTACTGACTAAACCCTCCGGTTTATATAGACACATGAGAGGGCCAGGGCTGTACAAACTCGGTTTACAGAGAAAGGAAACTATACGACTAGCCGCCAAGCTTGCTATCTATGCCAAGGAGAGCCCCATCCGGACACGGGAAAAGGCCTTCTATATTTTACATTCATGGTCCATTAGTCCGGCCCATGTCACATAGCCCAACCACCCGAGGACCCCTTAATCTAGGACTCCCTCAATAAGCTCAAACCAAGATGGGAGGGCCCCTTCATCATAGATGAAGTTCTCACAGGAGGAGCTTGCCGCCTTTGTAATGCATCGGATAATCGGCTTGAGCCGAATCTATGGAACGCTGCTAAGCTCCGACGATTCTACGGATAGTTTGGCCGCACCCTTTTTTATTTTTTCTAGTTTCCTTTTTTCTCCTCTTCTTTTTAGTTTTTCCTTTTTTATATACATCCCAGGGTATGTTCGGATCTGCTGAACTATTAGGGGTACACATCTTTAAATGTATACACCCCACTATGGCTGGGGGCTTCTTTGATGAAGCTTATTACTAAAAGCTTGTGGCTTACATTGTCTATGTCATTGGTTTTATACACTTTTTGCCACTATATGCACCTCTATGACTTAAGTTTTTGCCAAGCTGGGTTGCCTCGCTCCTGTGTTTATACCCTACGTTCCCGATTGTTCGACTAGGGTGTAAAGGGGGCACCTCTGTGATTGCTACAACCAGGTAATCCGGACCTGTACCTCAGACGGGTGAAGCCAAAAGCTAGCGTTCTTAATAGACTAATTAGTCGGCAAGCAAACGACATATTGTTTACGTTTTTGTAACTCTTCAATACAAATATGGGATAGGCTTCCCGTAATTCGGATCAAAGCCTAGGCATGCATAATTAAACATGCCAACCCAAGGAAAGGAACCCCTAACGGAACTATTTTCCTTGGAAGATGTTTCTTATGTTAAATAAGTAATATAACATAACTCCCCGAACAAATTTTGTCTGTTTGAGCAATATGACTGGATTGCCTGGTTTCTGGACATAATGAATGTTTCTTACATTCTAAACATGGTATCCAGAAACACTCCAGCTTCCTGGTTCGGAGGTTGAAGCCGAAAGCCTACGATGACAAATTTTGACGTGTTCAGTTGGAGATAAGTTCGATGATAAAAGTACGTTTATACATTGACTCGAACGCCTACTCTTTGTCTATGCCATCTATAAGATTGTCTAAACTACAGTCTTCTTGCGAATATTTTGCAGCCATCATCACTTGGTCATATACCAAATTCACATTAATCTCTTTTCCGTCTGATCCCTGAGGTCCAACTCGGGCCATATGATTCGGATCGAGTCCGGTGTAGCGCGTTTTCACCATCGCCCACGCCTCTCGTGCACCTTCCTGACATGTAGACACTTTCCATAGATCGAAACGATGCTGGGCACCTTTGAACAGGTTCGCCAACCCATCCATAGTTTCTGGAGGGGCATCGGATGTCCATAGGGCCTTAGCCATACTTCTCATAGCTTTCCGGGCCTGCTCATGCACCACGGACAGCTCCTTAAGCATGTCGCCTCGAAATCCGGATACTTCCTCTTCAGGCCGACCGCTTAGTAGACCTGCAACAAAAGAGTTGTGACAATCCGAATTATGAGATACTATGAGTCCCTTGGATGGTTCAAAAGGTCATACCGAATATGACGCCTTTCAACTTCTTATTCTCTTTTTGCATGACTGATAACTGATCCTTTAAGCTCTTTATCTCTTCGGCTTGCTTATCCTTTTCATCCTTGAGTTTGTTCTTCTGGTCAGTGGTCATTGTGGCTTTTTTCATCTCCGCAAGCTCCATGGTGGCGGCATTCGGCTTCGTCTGGTTTGTTTTTAGCTCCTGGGATAGCGCGTTGTTCTTCTCCCTGAGAACCTGCAGGTCATAATGATCCTTAAATAGGTTGGCCTAACCGCTTCAAGTCTCGGGGGCTACTGGCATATATCTGTTAAATTTGCACAGACTATTACCTGCATATCATTTGAAAATAGTTGAGTAACTCCAGCAAGTTCGTCCCGGGCGGCTCGGATATATGCATCTACGGAGCTGAGGGCGGTAAACTCCTGTTCAGTAAAAACTGGAGCGCGCATGGCCTCTTTTAGTCGGCATTGATTCATCACACTCTCCACCTCGAAATTTGTGACAGATACGTCATCTAAATCATCATGAGGGGGCGGATCTGACACTATAATGGTTCTCGTCCTAGTTGACGAGCCCAGGGCGGATTAGCTGATACTCGGCTAGCAGGGCGTTTGCCCACGGTTTGTTGTGTGCTCCTCCTGAAATAAAGGTGGAGGAGAAGTTTTACAATCTGATCTCATGCTTAGGCCCATATCAAAGGACATACCTCCTTGAAGAAAGAGGGGGCTCGATAGCGCTGTCGGTTTCCTTCCGTTTTGAACGATCGCCCTGCGTAGAGGCTGCCTTCTTAGAGGCCGCTCTCGATGGAGTGCGGCTTGCTGAGCGCCGATCATATGAAGCACAGTTTAGTGTGATGGATAAGGTGTAAATAGGGGCTCCTTTTTGAGGAAGCTTTCCGAATACTCATGATGGAGAAAGGGTAAAGGCACGGGTAGTCGGCCGTAATTGCCACCTCTAAGCCGTCAAGGCTCGCTTGATAAAATACTCCATCATCAAACTCTATGTATATATCTGGATCATCACGGAAGCCGGGGTCTTTGTTGCAAGCATAATCCTCTGGCTGTGGGGTGGGGCAATGAACATTCTTGACTACCTTCCTCCATGACTGCTTTAAGATAATGAAGACAATTTGATTAGCACGCCTCAATAACAAGGTAGAACAGTGTTGATAATCAAAAACTTACCCATTCAATTGGGTTGTACATGGAAAAGCCTCCCTGGCAATTTAAATGGAGGAAATCTTCTTTCTCCCCCTTATAAAGATCGGTCGGTATTAGGGCTAGTTCGGCTGGGGTATCCGGGCCCTTGCGTCTATAAAGAGATGTGTCGTCCTTGAGGGAGTCCTGGATTAGGGGGTCCTCGGGTGTCCGGGCCGTGTGATATGGGCCGGACTGATGGGCCGCAAAGATACAAGGTAGAAGATCTTCCCCCGTGTTCAGATGGGACTCTCCTATGCATGGATGGCAAGATTGATGTCTGAATATGTAATTTCCTTCCTCTGCAAGCCGAATAGGTACAACCCTAGACCCCTCCGGTGTGTATATAAACCAGAGGGTTTAGTCTGTAGAGACCATCAAAATTTATATAGGCTAGACTTCTAGGGTTTATCCATTACGATCTCAAGGTAGATCAATTGACTCTTGTAACCCCTATACTCATCAAAGACAATCAAGCAGGAAGCAGGGTTTTACCTCCATTAAGAGGGCCCGGACCTGGGTAAACATCGTGCCCCCTTTGTCTCTTGTTACCTTCGATCCTTAGATGCACAGATCGGGACCCCCTACCCGAGATCGGCCAGTTTTGACACCGACATTGGTGCTTTCATTGTGAGTTCCTCTGTGTTGTCGACAGAAGGATCGATGGCTCGCCTCGTCATTAACAACGACATTACTTCTGGAGGAGCCCTACGTCCAGGGCAGGTCCTCCAACTCGACGGTTTTACCATGGACACCCGCTCGGCCATCAGGCCAACGGCGACCCCCACAATCGCCAAATGTCATCTCCACATTAGCCTCGAACACTCTGAGAAGATGGATCTGGCAGATGTCTCGTCCTTAAACGAGCTGCTGGATCACACCGCCACCCTAGGGGTCACAACTGACTATGATCGGATTGGGCTTAAACCTGACCAGAGGGAGATCAAGTCCCCGCCGGTCACCCACCTCGTGGCGGTCGTCGAGGAAAAAGCCAAAAATGATTCCTCCCCCAAGTTAAAAACCAACTATGTTCGGATCTCCGAGCCCTGCGAGCCGGATACCCATCCCCGAGAAGAGAACGTATGTCCACCGAACACAGGATCTGGCATTGAGCCCGGAGGTTCTCATGACCTTCCTGATCTTGAGTCGGTGAATTCGAAGATCCATCAAACTCCGGATCCAATAGTGGGTCAGGGTTTGGATTTTAACCCGCCCACCCACCGCGAGCAATATTCTCCAAGTAATTCAGGTCCTCCGGACATATGTGACCTCATGTACGTACAGAAGCAACCTCAGGAAATGGTCCATCACTTCTGGGCCAGGTTCCTCCTTATTAAAAACAAGATTAAAGGTTGCTGGGATGACAACGCAGTTTCAATTTTTTGTCGCAACTGTACAGACGAGGGAATTCTCAATGCCCTCAACTGCCACCGCATACTGCACTTTGCAGATTTGGCACATATAGTACAGAAGTACTGCGTAATGGAAAGCGCATGGAAAGCCCAGACAGCCCGGTGGGAACCTCCTGCCTTTAAGCAGCCCAGCGGACGGGCAAAAAGGATGCACCCTTACGGGGCACCCGATCATCAGCCTATCGACAAGAAAAACAAGCCCGTCACGGGATATAGAACCGTCCTTGATGAACTGCTCGACAAGCCCTGTCAGATACACACAACGCCGAGCACCGAACCTTTTGGGGAACATAGCATGCAATTTCATTAAATTTCCTACGATCACGCAAGATCTATCTAGGAGATGCATAGCAACGAGACGGGAAGAGTGTGTCCATGTACCCTCGTAGACCGAAAACAGAAGCATTAGATTAACACGGTTGATGTAGTCGAACGTCTTCACAATCCAACCGATCCAAGTACCGAACATACGGCACCTCCGTGTTCAGCACACGTTCAACTCGATGACGTCCCTCGAACTCATGATCCAGCAGAGGGTGAGGGAGAGTTCTGTCAGCATGACGGTGTGGTGACGGTGATGGTGATGTGATCCGCGCAGGGCTTCGCCTAAGCACTACGATGCTATGACCAGAGGAGTAAACAGTGGAGGGGGGCACCGCACACGGCTAAGAGAACAACTGATGTGCCTTTGGGTGCCCCCCCGCCCCCGTATATAAAGGAGGGGAGGAGGAGGTGGCCGACCCTAGGGGTGACGCGCCATGGGGGCCGGAGTCCTACTAGGACTCCACTCCTAGTAGGATTCACCCCCTTCCTTCCAACGGAGAGGGGAAAGGGGAAAGAGGGGAGAGGGAGAAGGGAAGGGGGCCGCGCCCCCACCCCTTGTCCAATTCGGATTGGGCAGGGGGGAGGCGCGCGCCTCCTCTTGTGGCCTGCCTCCCTCTCTCCACTATGGCCCATGTGTGTCGATTTCAAAGACCTCAATAAGGCTTGACCCAAGGACCCTTCCCACTGCCCCGCATTGACCAAATCATTGACGCGACTGCAGGACACGGATCATTGAGTTTCCTCGACGCATATTCCGGATATCATCAAATTAAAATAAAGGAGTCCGACCAGGCCGTAACGACATTCATTACCCCGTACAGACCTTTCTGCTTCAACACTATGCCCTTCGGGCTCAAAAACGCTTGCGCCACTTACCAACACATGATTCAAACATGTCTGGAAAAACAAATTGGCAAAACAGTGGAGGCGTATGTGGACGACGTGGTCATCAAGGCTAAACACGCCGAATCACTGGTGGACGATCTACGCATCACATTTGACAACCTCCAAACATATGACATACGGCTCAATCCGAAAAAATGTGTCTTCGGAGTTCCGGCTGGAAAACTACTCGGGTTCATTGTTTCGAATAGAGGAATCGAAGCGAACCCAGCCAAAATCCGAGCCCTGTCTCAATTGGCAACCCCAACAGACTTAAAGCAGGTCCAAAAACTAGCTGGGTGCATGGCAGCCTTGAGCCGCTTTATCTCCAGATTGGAGAAAAGGTGTTGCCACTTTATCGACTGCTCTGACGCACCGACCATTTTGAATGGACGAATGCGGCTACAGCCGGATTGGAAGAAATAAAAACTTTGTTAGCAAGCAACCCAATCCTTGCCGCACCAAGTGTGGGCGAGCCTATGTTGCTCTACATATCTTCGACTCACCGGGTGGTGAGCGCCGTACTTATCGTCGAACGAGAGGAGGAGGGACATAAATTCCCACTCCAGAAACCAGTATACTACGTATCGGCGGTCCTTACGCCATGCAAATATCGATACCCACACTATCAGACGATAGCGCATGCGGTCTTCATGGCATCCCGGAAGCTCCGACACTACTTTCAAGAGTGTTCGATTACAGTGGCATCCGAAGTACCACTCAATGATATTATAAATAATTGGGAGGCCACTGGCCGCATAGCCAAATGGGCCATCGATCTCCTACCATTTGAAATAACATACAAACCATGCCGAGCTATTAAATCTCAGGTGTTGGCCGACTTTGTCGTCGAGTGGAGGGAAACCGAACTCCCTAAAGAGTACAACAGATACTCCAACTGGATAACGTACTTCGACGACTCTAAAATGCTAGCCGGATTGTGGGTTGGTGTCATCTTAACATCCCCTATAGGGTACATAGTCCGCAACGTGTTACAAATAATGTATACGGACTCCAACAACACGGACGAATACGAGGCACTACTACATGGTCTCCGAATGGCTGTCTCTATGGGCATACAACGCCTAGAGGTGCGTGGGGATTCGAACCTTGCAATATCCCAAATAAATGGAGAATTCGATGCAAAATATCCAAAGATGGTGGCATATCACAATGCCATACTCAAAATATCAGCTCGGTTTGAGGGGCTCGAGTTCGATCACGTCGCTCGAGACAGTAATCAGGCAGCGGACATCCTTGCTCGAATGGGTGCTAAACGTGATCCCGTCATGCCCAACACCTTTGGAAAGGCTCTTCAAGCCATCCTTGGTATGGAAGGACAAGAGTGGAAATACTAGTCCGGAGCGGATCATACCCCCAGATGCCGAACACACTTCTGATATCATCGAGGGCTCGGGCACTAAAACGCCACCTTCAGCCCATGTAATAACGGTCGTGATTGCTCCATGGACCGAACCTTCCCTGGCCTACCTTATTAGGCAGGAGCTCCCTGATGACCAGAATGAGGCCCGTCGCATAGTTCGACGCTCTAAAGCCTACAAAGTTCACGAAGGTGAGTTCTACAAGAAAAGTACTACTGGAGTTCTTCAAAGATGCATCTCTGAAGAGGATGGACAGCAGCTCCAGGCCGAAATACATGCTGGTCTTGGTGGTCATCACACTGCAGATCGGGCCCTCGTAAGCAAGGCCTTCCGTATAGGTTTTTTATGGCCAACAGCCAGAGAAGATGCACATGCCCTCATACAACGATGTGTAGGATGTTAGCTTTTTACCAATCAAAGTCATATGCTGCCCACTGCCTTAAAAACAATCCCCATTACTTGGCCTTTTGCAGTCTGGGGGCTGGATATGGTCGGACCCCTTAGAGGGGGAAGCCACAAGAAGAAATATTTGTTGGTTATGGTGGATAAATTCACTAAGTGGATAGAGGCCAAACCAGTCAAAATGGCTGAAGCTGGGCCGGTGATCGACTTCATATCCGGCGTGCTACACCATTATGGTGTCCCGCACAGCATCATTACTGACAACGACTCTAATTTCACAGCCAATGAGGTGAAAACGTGGTGTGGCAATCTGGGCATTAATCTCAATTACGCCTCCGTATATCACCCCCAAACAAAAGGTCAGGTCGAACTGGCCAATGGCCTGATAATGAGTGGCATCAAACCCAGACTAGTGCGATCCCTCCGGGAATCGGATAAACACTGGGTCGAGGAACTCGATTCCATACTCCGGGGGCTGCGGACCACACCCAATCGCACAACCGTATACACACCCTTTTTCATGGTGTACTGCGCAGAGGCTGTATTACCCTGCGACATTATTCATGACTCACCTCGAGTGTGCATGTCTGAAGAGAGAGAGAAGCCGAGCTCGATCGGCAGGATGACCTCGACGGCCTGGAGGAGGAGCGCGATAATGCAAAAGCTCATTCCGCATTCTATCAACAACAGGCTCGACGATACCAAAGCAGAGAAGTGCGGGCCAAGACTTATAATGTCGGCGAGCTCGTTCTATGCCTCTCGGAGAAGAAGAAGGACAAGCTCAGACCAAAATGGGAGGGGCCCTTTATCATAGATGAAGTTCTCACAGGAGGGGCCTATCGCCTTCGTAATACATCGGATAATCGCCTAGAACCGAACCCGTGGGACGCTGCTCGCCTCCGAAGATTATACGCATAAGTTCGGTCATGTTCCTCTTTTTTCATTTTTTTTCTCCTCTTCATTTCTTTTCTATTTTCTCGTTTTTGTATGATTTCCAAGGTATGTTCGGATAATCCGAACACTTACGGGGTGCACATCCTAAAATGTATATACCCAAGACACCTGGGGGCTTCTTTAACAGAAACATATTATTATTCAGAGCTTGGAGCTCACAATGCATATGTCGTTTGTTCAGATACACTCCTTTTTGCCATTATATGCACCTCTATGACTTAAGTTTTTGCCAAGCTGGGTTGCCTTGCTCCTGTGTTTATGCCCTAGGTTACCGATTGTTCGCCCTAGGGCGTAAAGGGAGCACCTCTGTGATTGTTACAACCGGGTCATCCGGACATGTACCTCAGATGGGTGAAGCCGAAAGCTAGCATTCTTAAGAGAATAACTGGTCGGGAATCAAACGACACATTGTTATATTATTGTAACCACTCTAACACTGTGGGACAGTCTTTCTGTATAACGGACCAAAGCCCCGGCACGCGTACATCAAGCATGCCAACCCAAGGAAAGGAACCATTAATGGAACTATTCTCCATGGAAGATGTTTCTTACATATATAATATAACATACATCCTGAACTGAAATCTTTTGTCTGTTCAAGCACAATGACTGGGTTGCCTGGTTTCCGGACATAGTGAATGCCTCTTTTCATTCCAAACAGTATCCGAAAAGACTCCACCATTTTGGTTCGGAGGTTAAAGCCGAAAGTTTGCGCTGACAAACTTTCCACTTGTTCGGGTAAAGGTACAGGTTGATGATAAAGTACATTAATACATCGAATCAACTACCTATTCCTTATCAATTCCATCTATCAGACTGTCTAGCTTACAGTCTTCCTGTGAATACTTCACAGCTATCATTACTTGGTCATACACCAAATTCAAGGGAATTTATTTCCCGTCTGGTCCATGTGGTCCCACTCGGGCCATATTATTTGGATCTAGCTTGGTGAAGCATGTTTTCACCATGGCCAGGCTTCTCATGCGCCTTCACGACAGGCGGATGTCTTCCATAGCTCAAACCGGCGCTGGGCACCTCTGAACAGGTTTTCTTCAGCTCCTGGGCTAGCACAATGTTCTTTTCTTTGAGAACCTGCGGCAATATCGATCCTTAAATCGGTTGGGTTCACTGCTTTAAGTCTCGGGGGATACTGGTGTATGTCTATTCAATTTGCATAATCTTTTACCTATATATCCTTTGAAAACAGCTAAGTAACTCCGGCAAGTCCGTCTCGAGCGTCTCGGATATATGCATCCACCAAACTAAGGGCGGTAAACTCTTGCTCGGAAAGGGTTGGAGCACACATGGCCTCCTTTAGGCGGTGGTGATTCATTACGCTCTCCACCTCGGAGTTCATGACAGATACGTCATCCGAATCCTCATGAGTCGGCGGAGTTGGCACTACATCAGCTCTCGTCCTGGCTGAAGAGTTCGGTGCTTGATTGGCTGACATTCTACTAGCAGGGCGTTTTCCCACTGTTTGTCGCGTGCTCCTTCTGAATCAAAGATAGAAGTGAGCTTTAATACTCCGGACTCATGCCTAGGCACGTGTCAAATAAATATACCTTTTTGAAGACGGTGAAGGATCTACGGTGCCTCCAGCCTTCTTTTGCTTTGAATGACTACCTTGCAAAGGGGCCGCCCTTGAGGAGGTGCGATCTGCCGAGCGCCGATCCTGTTAAGTACGGATTAGAACAATGGACAAAGGTGCAAGTAGGGACTCCCTTTTTAGCTCTCTGAATACTTATGATACAGAAGGGATAGAGGCGGGGGTAGTCGGCGGTAAAGGCCACTTCTGAACCGTCACGGCTCGCTGGATAAAACACACCATCATCGAACTCTATGTATATATCAGGATCCTCATAGAAGTCAGGATCCTCATGGCGGTTGTGCTCCTCCGGCTGTGGAGCATGGCAGTGAACGTCCTCGGTCATCATCCTCCATGACTGTTTTATGGCAGCAAAAAGCAAATTCGGTTAGTATACTGTGACGGCGATAGCCACACATATAATCGAAGTCTTACCTTCGATGGGGTTGTACATGGAATAGCCTTCCCGGCAGTTTAAGCGGAGGAAATCTTCTTTTTCACCCTTATACAGATCAGCCAAGATCGTGGCCAGTTCGGCAGGGGTGTCCGGACCCTTGCGTCTGTAATGAGACGCGTCATCTTCTCTGTTGTAACACCATAAGGGAGTTACTCTTGACAGGAGAGGCTGGACGCACCTCTTTATTCTAATAGCCATAACCTCGATTATCGAGAGCTGGGTATGGGCTAGCAAGTTGATCTTGCTGACCAGCCTTTTTATTTCCGCACTATCTTCCTCCTTGGGACTTCGGGGACGCCAGTTGAAGCACTTCCTTAAAGGAGCACTGGAAAATTCAGGTAGGCCGCGCCGAACTGGGTCCGATAGTGGGACGTTGTCCATATAGAACCATTCCGAAGCCCACTGTGGGTATACCTCCTTGGGAGTTGCTATGAGGTATCCGGATCTAGCTATCCGCCATACTTCGGCGCCACCCACTTCAAATATGGAGCCTCCTCGATGGCGGGGAACGAGGCAAAAGAACTTCCTCCATAGTTCAAAATGGGCCTCGATGCCTAAAAATAGTTCGCAGAGGGCAACGAAACCTGAGATGTGTAGAATCAAACCTGGGGTAAGGTTGTGCAGTTGAATGCCATAAAATTACAATAGGCCCCTAAGGAAGGGATGGATTGTAAATCCTAGGCCCCGCAACAAGAATGGGACGAAGCACACCCTCTCCTCCTTATTGGGGTTGGGGAAATTTTCAGCCATCATGTCGTTGCCGATTGAGGCCAATCCCGCTCGAACGGAGACTAGATCCGCGAGGGGAAGATAGCCCTGCGTCTGGAGTCGATCCAGCTGAAGATGAGGAGCTAAGCAACTCTGCCAATCACCCTCCTGAGGGCCATGGGGACGTGAAGAGGAGCCTGGAGCGCCGGCCATGGTGGAAGGCTTTTTTCGTAGCTGATCTTGACAATTTTTATTTTGCGCGATGAGAGATGGCATTTGGGGATCTATATCTCCTTATATAGATGACGTCCGAGCGTAATGAGGGGCCTGTTTGCAAAAAATTGCGGACTATTCTTATTCACCCGGCGTGTGGAAATCGAGGCGACAACAGGATGAAACCATAAAGACGGAACCCAGAGGTCAAGACCAGACGGTTGTCAAATCTGAGGTATAATGAAGAACCCGCCTTGCAAAGCCGAAGACATAAGTCGGATACTACGTCGTCATTGAAGGCATGTTCGGGGGCTACTGAGGGAGTCCTGGATTAGGGGGTCCTCGGTCCGGGCCGTGTGATCTGGGCCGGACTGATGGGCCGCGAAGATACAAGGTAGAAGATCTTCCCCCGTGTCCGGATGGGACTCGCCTATGCGTGGATGGCAAGATTGATGTCCGAATATGTAATTTCCTTCCTCTGCAAGCCGACCCAGTACAACCCTAGGTCTATCTAACACATAAATGGGTATAGATGACTAACCAGTTGTCCGTCGTCGTCGGAGTCGTCCCCGGAGTGGCCGTCGGAGTCGTCGCCGGGGTCGTCGCCCGAGTTGTCACCAGAGTTGATGTGGAACTCCACCTCCGGCTGTGGAAGCTCGACACCGTCGACGACGTCAGGGTGCAGTGATAACTCACCGGCAGTGACAGCAACCTCTGTCTCCATCTCCACGTCGTGCTCCCGTGCTTCAGCAGCCCCGGCGTCGCCACTCCCTCCGATGGGGCGCTTTGGCGGGATCCTCATACACTAATGGCTTTGAGGACTGAGAGCGGCGTCGGGGATGCAAGCGGAGAGAGAGGATTGTGTGTGTGGCGAGGATGGGGGGTGCGGCCGCTCGGGCGCACCATTAATATTGAGTAGTGGGAGAGAGGCGGGCGGGGGTCAAACCGCTGGCTCGCCTCCCGGTGAGCCTGCGCACCGGACTGCTGGCATGCCTACCATCATTCCACATAGCTACTCGCATGCCTCCTTCAATTCACACACCTGCACGCACGCCTCTCGGTCTGCCTGCGCGGCAGACTGCTCGCATGCGTCCCGTCAACTTACGCCTGCTCGCACGGCACACGGGTCGTGTGGCGGCACGTATATTTTTTTTCTATTTGGATGATTAATGATGCTTCTTTATTGCTTAACTGAAGCATGGCACGTATCCATTGTTGGTCTAATGCTCACAGTTCGAATAAATAATCCATTTGGGATATTGGTTCCCAATTATTAATAATCTCCCGTTTGTAAATAGATAAAGAATACATCAAAACTGGTCTCAAATTTGACAAAAAAAGTACAATGCCACTTTGTATTGGTGTCCATATGACAACACGATAAGTTTCATGAACTTCAAATAAGTTTTGGATGTACTAGAATTTAAAAATCAAGATTCTCAATGTTTGAAATTTCTTACACGGGGAGTAAACATGGACCCAGTGAGACACATGTGTTCTTGCAATCCATTTAGGTGCACAATCACGTGTGCATGTAGCTCAAATTTGATTTTTGCACATTATACCTGTAGAAAATCAATCAATTAATGTACTAAAACGTCTTAATGATCTCTGTTTTTTTGAAATTAAAACGTCCCTCCTTTGGTAACATATGTTCACCGCAGGATAATTTAACATGCATCGTAGTTGCGGTGGATTCGCGGTGTGTGTGTGGGTGTGTGCGTCTGGGTGGTGGTGGGTGGCTTGCAGTACACTACGAGTTGTGAGCCATCGTGTGGGCTGGCCATTTTGTTAAGCAGGTGCCACATCAGAGTCGTGAATTCGTTATTTAAAACATTACACAACCCTTTCATACATACATGTTTTGGCCACATGCAGTCGATGGTTGTCCTACACGACACTCGATACTCGCGTGTGACACTTCCTGTGGGCCCGCGAGGTCGTCGTCCATCACTTTGACGAACAGCCGGCAATGAGGTTAATTTGACCAGCAAGGTAGAATCTTTTTTGTTTGTGTTATGGTGGTATATAGTACGCGTCGAAGAGGTGGGAGTGGACTCGCATATATACTATACATACGCGTTCGTGAACAAGTACACCTCACTCAGTGTCGGGACTTTTCGGTTTTCGAGGCACGTGCCACATCAAAGTTGTGAAATTGGCTATTCAAACATCAGACAACACCTCTTTGGGCCACATGCATGCAGGCAGTGGTTATCCTAGCTAGGACACTCACGTGTGACGCTTCCATCTGTGGGCCCATGAGGCCATCATTGATGCATGCATCACTTTGACCTACATCGGGAGAGGTTAATTAATTTCACCATCGAGGAGGATTCTTTTTGGGTTGTATTATGGTAGGAGCATATATTATGCGTCGAATAGGGGGAAGGGGACCATCATATGTAGTACGCTTCATGAACCTCGCTGTGTGGGGGGGGGTTACGGTTTTTGAGGCACGTGGCACATCAAAGTTGTCTTTTTTCGGTATTCAACATATGTTTGGCCCAAATGCAAAGCGATGGTGATTGTCCTCTCGCACCCACTTAAGCGGTTATAAACGATACCGATGCTTTCCATCTATGGGCCCGCTTGGTCCATCACTACTTTTTGCCTGACAACGAGAGAGGTTAATTTGACTTAGGAGGGGATTTTTTTTGCTTGTAATACGGTATATATATATATATATATATATATATATATATAGGTCATGCTCTTGGATGACATGATATAGTTTGAGCACGCACACATGCATGTGTACGCATGAATCCCTCCCATCGAGTCGGAGTGGCTAGTACAATGACACATCATGAACTGATCTCGCTCTGTGTGGGGACTGTGCGATATTCGACGCACGCGCCACGACAATGTTGTGAAATGGTATTCAAACATGCATGCACGCATCACCTCCATACATATGCATGTAGTGGTTGTCTTCGAACGGTACACTCCCTCGCGTGGTTATCGGCGGCAAGCCTATATATTTGTGGGCCCGTGTGGACATCCATGATCACCTTGACCGACAAAAAGATTGGTTACCATGGTGGATTATTCCTTTGGTTTGTGTTATCGTAGTATAGGTCATGGTGAGATTCAGACCTAATTAAGTTTGAGCGCATATATTATGCACGCACGCATGCATGAGTCCCCGTCGTCGGCTTGAAGTGTGGTGTAACATACATATGCATCATCAACCTAACCCTCACTCAGTGTGGAGATTTCTAGTTCGAAATCACGGTGCCACATCAAAGTTGTTCCATCGTGTATTAAAAAACACACCTCTCCATACATATGTTTGGGCCACACGCATGTAGTGGTTGTCTTCGGGGACTAGCTAGTTGCGTGATTATTGGCGAGCTAGCCCATCTCCGGGGTCGCATGGATGGCCATCACTTTAACAAACAACAAGAGAGAGGTTGTATGACTGATAACCCACAAGTATAGGGGATCGCAACAGTTTTCGAGGGTAGAGTATTCAACCAAAATTTATTGATTCGACACAAGGGGAGCCAAAGAATATTCTCAAGTATTTGCAGCTGAGTTGTCAATTCAACCACACCTGGAAACTTAGTATCTGTAGCAAAGTGTCTAGTAGCAAAGTAATATGATAGTGGTGGTAACGGTAACAAAAGTAAAGATAGCAAAAGTAATGGTTTTGGTATTTTTGTAGTGATTGTAACAGTAGCAACGGAAAAGTAAATAAGCGTAAACCAAGATATGGAAAGCTCAGAGGCACCGGATCGTTGATGGATAATTATGCCGGATGCGGTTCGTCATGTGACAGTCATAACATAGGGTGACACGTAACTAGCTCCAATTCATCAATGTAAAGTAGGCATGTATTCGAATATAGTCATACGTGCTTATGGAAAAGAACTTGCATGACATCTTTTGTCCTACCCTCCCGTAGCAGCGGGTCCTATTGGAAACTAAGGGATATTAAGGCCTCCTTTTAATAGAGAACCGGAACAAAGCATTAACACATAGTGAATACATGAACTCCTCAAACTATGGTCATCACCGAGAAGTATCCCAATTATTGTCACTTCGGGGTTGTCGGATCATAACACATAATAGGTGTAACATCCCAAATTTCCTATTTGGAATGTTTTACAATTATAGCTAAGCATCTATGCATCCTGTTTGAATTTGATTGCCATTTGGATTTTCAGAGTTTTGAGTTTTCAAATTTGAATTCAAACTATGGCAAGTGGGAATCATTTCAAAAACTATGCCTGATAAATACTTGAGCAAAAGTATGAGAGGAGTAAACATGACACTCCAAAAATATCAGAGGAAAGCAATGCCAAAAGTTTTGAATTCAAACTTGAGTTTTATTTGAATTTGAAAAAAATGAATTTTTATAAAGTTTGGATTTTGCCTTTGGAAAAATGTTCAAATGATAGGGAATATTCCCGTGATCATTTTGGTATATATATGTCCTATATAAAATATTTATATTTATTAAGTTATCTCTGCTTTTGTTTTTATTAAAAAATTATAAAAAAAGAAACCCCCTCTCAGCGCTGAAAGCCCATCGGCCCAGCTACCAAGACCGCCCACCAGTGCCCAAAGAAGCCAGCCTAGCGAGCCAGCCGAGCCGGCCTCGCCAACCCCAAGGCTCGAAACCTTCCAAGGCTGGTCGCCCGATCACGGCCTCTCTCTCTCTCGACGGTGGGCCACCACCTCCTCAACCTCGCCCACGCCAGCCATCACTGCCACGGAGATCCCGAGATCTCGGGATCTCACCGATCTCCACCGATCCGCCCCTCCCGCAAGGCTTCGCCCGCCCTATAAATACCGAGCCCCACACCCCATTCCTCCCCTCGCCACTCATTGAACCTCTCCTCTCTCTCTCACACGCGCTGAGCCGAGCTCACCTCCGCCGCCATTCGCCTCGGCCGTCGCCCTAGACCCCCGAGCCTCGTCGACTCCACCAGACCACCCCCCGAGCTCGTCCGCACCCGCCGGAGCCCTCCGCCGACCTCCCCGATGACCGGAGAGGCCAACGCACTCGCCACCGCCGCCGCCGCCGCCGTCGAGCTCCGGTAAGCCACCGGAGTTACTCTCCCCCGTCCGATTCGTTCTCGACGGTTAGGATTAGAACACCCCCGAAGGGGTAAGTTCTTTTCAATAAAACCGGTCCGGCCCGGTTCGTTTACGGTTTATTTTAGTTAGGGTTTTATTTTATTTAGCCCGGCCCGATTCATTTAACCCTAGGGACCGTTTAGTTTATATTACGCTTTCGCTATGTAGGTTAGGCCCATTAGGCCCTTTTTCATTTATTTTCGTTTTCTGTTTTAACAGAATAGTTCCAGATTTGAAAAATTCATATCTTTTATTCTGTTTAATATTTTTAGGTGATTCTTTTTTTGTTGGTTTGCAAATTTTCTATAGTTTCCGCAGAAAATATAATTAGCTATGTTAAAATTAATTAAAATTTCTTTAATTTAGTTTTAGTCAGAATAGTAAATCTGTTATAACATGAGTTAGGAAAATTATTTTTATATGATTATTTTTGTCCCAACTTTATTTCGACATTGCCTAACCGTAGGAATTAATTTGGGTATTTTAGGATTAATAAAAAAATTAGTTTTAAGCAGAATCTTGTTAATCCTAATTAATTAACTAGCTACTGTTTTCCTATTATTTTAATTAGTAAATCAATTTATTTTTCACATGTGATTGATTATTCTAGGATAGTTTCTGTCACTTTATAGGATGAACTTTTATTTATAATAAATAAAACTTTTATTTTATTTTTCTTAATAGAAATTGGATTAGGCCTAATAGGAGTTTTACTATAGCTTTTAAATTGATTCTTTTTGCTCCTAATTACTTAATGCATTATTTTCTGTTAAGTTAACTTAAACTCATGCTAGGGTTATGTTGAGAAATTTTTTGTTAAGTAAAACTATTTTTAGTTGTTGCTTGAAGTAGGGAAAACTTTGAGTTGGTTTTTCTTTGAGTTTCTTTTGGGTTTTTGGATTTGTTTGTTTGACGTGTTTCATATTACTATGCTGTTATGAAGGTGATCATTGTTGTATGCTTATTGTGAATTATTGTTTGTCTCGGTAGAGTTTCCGGAGTGCGAAGCTTGCTACTACGATTCCCTAGCTTACAAAGATCGTCAGCAAGGCAAGTCTTGATCATGTTATTTTCAATACCTATGATTTTGTGCATTAGAATTATCACCACCCCACCATGCATGCAGTAGTTGAAATTTTGAAGTTAAAATCTTGAGTAGTATCATGTGGTAGGATGAACCAATCCCTTGTTACCATGACCCCGGAATGAAGTAGTTTACTTTGCTATGCTCGTAGACGGGTTTTGGTTGAGTGAATTCATAAGTAAGTTGTGAGAGTCAATAATGATGACAACCCCATGAACTACAAGGATCAAGATGGACTTCGGAATTCACTACTGGGTGGAGGACGGTTGACGGGCACCCTGGAGAACCCAGTGGTTGGCCGGGATGCATGGAGAAGTGCCATGACATCTTGCGGAAAGCTTCACCCAGCCACGAAGAGACGGATGGATGCCCCATTGACCGGAAGCTTACCTGTGCAGCCGCAAGCCATTATGGGCTCTGGCTGGGTCAACCCTAGTTGTGACGCTGGCTGGACGGTACTACGAGATGTAGAAGAACGGTAGGATTGGATGGGTACCGGCAGTAGCGGAAGAACTCTTTGGAAGACCTGTTTATCATTCCGCCTCTTCAAACACCTTGAAGTGCGAAGACTTAAAAAAGGAGGGAATGATTCTTGCGGGTAAAGTGCGCAAACCTCTGCAGAGTTAAACATCTGATCGATTAGCCGAGTCCCCGGTTACGGACAATTTGAGCCTCTGGAACTTGGAAGTATTCGGAAATCTCAACACTAAAATTAATAAGTTAATTTGAGGGGGTTATGACTTAATAATTTGGGAAGGAGATATTGGTTGGCGGAACCATCTCAATAACTACCAATAATTATGTAGTTTTTGCAAGCAAGTCCACTGTAGTAGGGAAAAATTTGCTTTACGCAAAATGATGAAACTTAGAGCCCCACAGCCAAAATGCATATAGTGTTAGTAATTTTTATTACTGTTATTCTCTTCATGACTTGCCAGCTTATTCAAAAAGCTGACCTACACGGCTGCAACGTCTTATGTTGCAGAGGTATATTCGATCAGAGTGAGGCTACGCTTGGCGCTTGGCGATTGCCCTTTGGAGTCGGATGGACTCGCTTATACTTCTCACGCTCGCAGCTTTAGTAGTTTATTTCTCATGAGTTGGCCTTTGGCCGAATTTATTCTATTGTAATAAAGACTCTATATGAGAATCGTGTAATAAAATTCAGGTGTGATTGAACTTTGATTATTTCATCGATGTACTGTGAGTACCAAAGATGATCTTGGGATGGTACAGACACAGAGATTTGACCGATTTTGGGTCAGGTCGCTACAGAGATGGTATCAGAGCACACGCTGACCGTAGGATCGTAACCCCTAGGATCGGAAAGCCATAGGAAGAGACTATTTACTTTATATCCTTATCATTCCGTAATTCTCCCCTGTTCATTTCTGACTCCTCTCCGATTTTCAACATTCTAGATGGCCGTCGAGTTCACCCCAGTTTTGCTACCGGAGTTTTGCCAGCCCGATGAGATGATGCCCTTCGGCAGGAAGCTGGTCCAGATGGTGAAGAAGCTGAAGATTGCTCTGCCCTCGATCACCGGGAAGCCAACCAATGCACTTCCGACGGATACCCGCTACAGGATTGAAGTGCACATTCCAGGGAGAACCTTCGGAGGGCATACAGAGCCAATTGACTTTGAGTTTACAGAGTTCAATTGGATCATCGGAAGAGACATGGCGATCTATCATGCACTCGGACATCTCCGAGAAGAGTACAGGGCCGAGCTCGATCCATCAGACCTCGCCATGGTTTCTCGCAGAGCAAGGAATGGAGATATCATTCGTACCATAGAGGACGACTCCATTCTCTCTTATGTCCAGGACTTGGAGTGTCTCCTCAGGGAACGGGAGATCCAGACTCGCCGTAACTCGAAGGTACACAGGAGGCTGTTGTTCCGTGAATTGGAACTGGAGGAGAAAGCACGCGCAGACTTCCTTGGCCATGAGGAAGAAATCGCGGACTTCGTGGAGACAGTCGACGACCTGAAGATGAAGCTTGCCGCAATAGAGGAAAAGATGGACTTGGGAGAGGACCTTTATCCGAGTGGAGATAATGGACCTCTCGTGAGCAATGATCAGGATTTTGAAGGGAGCTCCACTGGAGAAAGCCACAAGAGGAGGCGCCGCACCGAAGGACATCACACCAGAGGACGCAAGGATTATTGACGAAGACATTTAGTCGACCACCATGTTATTTTACTTTTTCGTCGATCAGTTAGGCCGATATTTTCGATTAGTCATGAGCTTTTGTAATCGAGATTGAACCATGTTTGAGTGGAATGAATAAATGATTGGTGTGTTTATGATTGTGCATTCATATCGGTAGTGTTATTTCTCATTAGACCATTGTTCTATTCTAATTTCTCATCCACTCCAAAACACCAGATGCCTCCGAGACGTGACACCGGATTTCCGCCGGAGCTCACCCAGCTACTCCAGCAGCAGAATGCACTCATGCAGATACTCATCCAGAATCAGAACAACAACAACAACAACAATCCACCGCCACCACCCCCTGTTGACAACTTGAATCGATTCCTAAGGCTGAATCCGCCAGTGTTCTCTAGCAGCACTGAGCCGATTGTGGCCGATGATTGGCTCCGCAAGGTCAGAAGAGAGCTAATCACTGTTGGATGCACTGATGCAGAGAAGGTGCGCTTTGCCGCACATCAACTTGATGGTCCTGCAGCTTCTTGGTGGGAGAACTACACCGCCACTTATCCCATCGGCACCATCACATGGGATCAGTTCCAAGAGCCTTCCGCACCCCTCATGTTTCAGCTGGAGCCATGAGTGCGAAGAAGCGTGAGTTCCGCAACTTACGCCAGGGAACCGTCTTGTGGCACAAGACGTGGACGAGTTCGACAAGCTAGCTCGCTATGCCCCGGATGATGTGGCCACAGATGCCGCATAAGCGTGAGAAGTTCCTTGAGGGACTCAATGATGAACTGGGCATGCAGCTTATGGTGGCTACCTTCACCAACTACCAGGAGCTGGTAGACAAGGCCATCATACTTGAAGGCAAGCGTTAGCAGATTGAAAGTCGCAAGCGGAAGTACAGCCGAGGAAGCACAACTCGGGAGCTCAGTGAAGCCCGTTATGCACCATACTCAGGACGGCACACCCATCATAACCATGGAGGTCATAACCATGGAGGAAATGGGAACAACCGCAACCAGGACAACAAGTCAGGCAATGGCCATGGCAATGGAAACGGTAATGGCAATCAACATCGTTCTGCCTGCCTCAAAGATCTCGAGTCACATCACCGCTTCAAGTGCCGTAAGACGGGGCACTATGCCACCGACTGCCCGGAGGCCAAGCAGAGGAATGGAAACGACAATGGAAGCTCAGCGAAGAAGCCCAACCCGTTCCCTCGTGCTCAGGTGAACCACATTGACGTGGAGGACGTCTATGATCAGCCGAACAATCGTGGTTGGTAAGTTTTATTGAATTCACGTTCAGTATTGGTACTCTTTGATTACGGTGCAACGCATTCATTCATATCAAGGGTAGTTGTGGAAAAGTACGGGTTACCCACTAAAACCCTTAGAAGCCCCCTTCGCGTCGATTCCAGGGAGGAGAAATGATGGCAGGCTTAGGCTGTCATGCAACCCTCAACATCGGGAACCATAAATTTCCCTTGAGACCTCATAGTGTTGGAAACCCGGACCTTGGATGTAATCCTAGGCATGGATTGGTTGACGAAGTTTGAAGGAACATAGACTGTGCCCATAAGTATATTACGCTCACCGCCCTAGAGCGTAAGAGGATCAAGTATGTGGCGAGCATAGCCGGATGAAGAATCGGTGCATTCCCTCACGGGAGTTGTTCAGAGGAAGTTCGATGGTGCATGACTTTCCCGATGTTTTTCCGGAGGAATTACCAGGAATGCCACCGGACAGGGACATCGAATTTCTGATTGAGTTATTGCCCGGCACAGCCCCAATATCCAAGAGACCCTATCGGATGCCACCGAATGAGTTGAAGGAGATCAAGGATCAAATTAATGAGCTATTGGAGAAAGGATATATTCGGCCAAGCTCATCACCTTGGGGAGCCCTAGTTCTTTTGGTAGAGAAGAAGGATGGAAGCTTGAGGATGGTCATGGATTATCGTGCATTGAACGAGGTGACCATCAAGAACAAGTACCCTCTACCGATGATTAACGATCTGTTTGATCAGCTAGTTGGAGCCAAGGTATTCTCCAAGATCGATCTTCGATCAGGGTATCATCAGTTGAAGATCCGTGAAAAGGATATACCCAAAACAGCATTCACCACCAGGTATGGTTTATATGAGTATACCATCATGTCATTTGGATTGACTAATGCTCCTGCATACTTCATGAATTTGATGAACAAGGTGTTTATGGAATATCTGGACAAGTTTGTCGTGGTGTTCATCGATGATATACTGATTTTCTCCAAGAGCGAGGAAGAGCATAAGGAACATTTGCGTCTAGTTCTGGAGAAACTTCGAGAACATCAGTTGTATGCCAAGTTCAGCAAATGTGAATTTTGGCTGAAGGAAGTCGGATTCCTCGGGCATGTTATTTCAGGAGAAGGAATAGCAGTTGACCCCGCCAAGGTTGAATCAGTCACCGATTGGCAGTCACCCACCTCAGTCAAGGAGATCCGCAGCTTTCTCGGACTCGCAGGATATTATCGGAGGTTCATTGAGAACTTCTCGAAGATTGCCAAGCCCATGACTGAACTGTTGAAGAAGGAAGCCAAGTATGTTTGGACCGAGGAATGTGAAGCCAGTTTTCAGGAATTGAAGAAACGGTTGGTCACAGCCCCAGTGCTGATTTTGCCGGACATACACAAGGAATACCAGGTTTATTGTGACGCTTCTCGTCAAGGACTCGGAGGAGTACTAATGCAGGAAGGAAAAGTTGTAGCTTATGCCTCCAGACAGCTACGACCTCACGAGATGAATTATGCTACACATGATTTGGAGTTGGCAGCCGTAGTGCATGCACTCAAGACACAGAGACATTTCCTCATCGGAAACCGTTGTGATGTCTACACAGATCACAAGAGTTTGAAGTATATTTTCACGCAGAAAGAGTTGAACCTCGAGCGAGAGGAGATGGCTAGAGTTGATAAAGGACTATGACATGAGATTGCATTACCACCCGGTAAGGCTAATGTTGTAGCAGATGCCTTGAGCCGTAAGAGTTATGTGAATACTCTTACAGCAGGAGGATTACCCAGGAGTTAGTCGATGACCTCGAGAGATCTCCGGTGGAGATAGTTCCGAGAGGATTTGTTGCAACTCTGGAAGTTCAGTCCACTTTGGCGAAAGGATTCGTGAAGCCCGTAAGTCGGACAAGGAAATTGATGAGATAAAGCAAAAGATGAATGAAGGAAAAGCTAAAGGATTTCGTAAGGATGAACACGGAGCTATATGGTTCGAGGATCGTATTTGTGTGCCCCATGATCCCGAACTCAGAAGCTAATTCTTCAGGAGGCTCATGATTCACCGTACTCGATTCACCCGGTAACACCAAGATGTACCTGGATTTGAAGGAAAGTTTACGGTGGACAGGTATGAAGAAGGATATTGCTGAGTACGTAGCGATGTCGATGTTTGTCAACGAGTAAAGGCAGAACATCAGAAGCCAGCAGGGTTACTTCAACCTTTGCCGATTCCCGATTGGAAATGGGAAAAACTTGGAATGGATTTTATCACTGGATTACCCAGGACCCGTTCAGGTTATGATTCCATCTGGGTAGTGGTTGATTGTTTGACCAAGGTAGCTCACTTCATTCCCGTGAAGACTACCTATACTAGTGCTAAGTTGGCCAAGATATACATGACCAGGATCGTATGTCTGCATGGAGTTCCGAGGAAAATCGTGTCAGATAGAGGAACACAGTTTACCTCAAAGTTTTGGAAGCAGTTGCATGAAACTTTGGGTACGAGGCTGGAATTCAGTACAGCTTTTCATCCGCAGACAGATGGACAGACCGAGAGAGTCAATCAGATTCTGGAGGACATGTTGAGAGCTTGTGTGCTAGACTATGGGTCTAGTTGGGATGATAATTTGCCATACGCAGAGTTCTCATACAACAACAGTTATCAATCCAGTCTGAAGATGGCCCCTTCAAGCTCTATACGGAAGGAGGTGCGAGAACACCATTCTTTGTGGGATAGTGTTGGAGATCGATCACTTTTCGGTTCCGACCTTATCAGGGATTCTGAAGAGAAAGTCAAGCTGATTCGGGACAGACTCAAGATAGCCCAGTCGAGACAGAAGAGTTATGTCGACAGTAAGCGCAAGGAAGTGACTTACGAAGTGGGAGACCGAGCATATCTTCATGTGTCTCCACTTCGTGGAATCAAGAGGTTTGGTGTCAAGGGAAAGCTAGCACCCCGATTCATTGGCCCCTACAAAATCCTCGAACGTCGTGGAGAAGTTGCTTACAAGTTGGAATTGCGGAAGGATTGTCCGGAGTTCATGATGTTTTCCATGTTTCTCGGTGAAGAAGTGTCATGCCGACATGGCCGATATTCCGTTGAGAGACACGGTGCCCCTAGAGGCCATACAGCTTGACAAAGTGATCTCGACTTATAAGGAGAAACCCGTCCGAATTCTCGAGGCTGCAGCAGAGTCACCCGCAGCAAGGTCATCAAGTTTTGTAAGGTCTTTGTGGAGTCATCACTCCGAGGAAGAAGCCACACAGGAGCGCCAAGAAGACCTTCTTGAGACCACCCGCACCTATTTGCTAGCCAACCCGAATCTCGAGGGCGAGATTCATCTTAAGGTGGGTAGGTTTGTAATATCCCAAATTTCCTATTTGGAATGTTTTACAATTATAGCTAAGCATCTATGCATCCTGTTTGAATTTGATTGCCATTTGGATTTTCAGAGTTTTGAGTTTTCAAATTTGAATTCAAACTATGTCAAGTGGGAATCATTTCAAAAACTATGCTGATAAATACTTGAGCAAAAGTATGAGAGGAGTAAACATGACACTCCAAAAATATCAGAGGAAAGCAATGCCAAAAGTTTTGAATTCAAACTTGAGTTTTATTTGAATTTGAAAAAAATGAATTTTTATAAAGTTTGGATTTTTTTCCTTGGAAAAATGTTCAAATGATAGGGAATATTCCCCTGATCATTTTGGTATATATATGTCCTATATAAAATATTTATATTTTATAAGTTATCTCTGTTTTTGTTTTTATTAAAAAAATAAAAATAAAAGAACCCCCAGCGCTACCACATCGCTGAGCCACCAGACTGCCCACCGGGCGGCCCAGCAAGCCAGTCTAGCGAGCCAGCGAGCCGGCCTCGCCCACCCGCGCGCCCGAAACCTTCCACGTCGGTCGCCCGACCGCGCCGCACCCCTCTCTCTCTCTCTCTGACGGTGGGCCCCCACCTCCCTCAACCCCTCGCCCACGCCAGCCACCGCCGCTCGCCGGAGATCCCGAGATCTCCGGGATGTCACCGATCTCCACCGATCCGCCCCCGCCCGCAAGGCTTCGCCCCGCCCTATAAATACCGAGCCCCGCACCCCATTCCCCTCGCCACTCATGGAACCTCTCCTCTCTCTCACACTTTCATGGAGCCGAGCTCACCTCCGCCGCCATTCGCCTCGCCGCCGTCGCCCTAGACCCCCCCGAGCCTCGTCGACTCCACCAGACCACCCCCCGAGCTCGTCCGCACCCGCCGGAGCCCTCCGCCGACCTCCCCGACGACCGGAGAGGCCAACGCACTCGCCACCGCCGCCGCCGCCGCCGTCGAGCTCCGGTAAGCCACCGGAGTTACTCTCCCCCGTCCGATTCGTTCTCGACGGTTAGGATTAGAACACCCCCGAAGGGGTAAGTTCTTTTAAATAAAACCGGTCATGACCAGTTCGTTAATGGTTTATTTAAGTTAGGGTTTTATTTTATTTAGCCCGGCCCGATTCATTTAACCCTAGGGCCCGTTTAGTTTATATTACGCTCAGTGCGTAGGTTAGGCCCATTAGGCCCTTTTTCATTTATTTTCGTTTTCTGTTTTAACAGAATAGTTCCAGATTTGAAAAATTCATATCTTTTATTCTGTTTAATATTTTTAGGTGATTCTTTTTTTGTTGGTTTGGAAATTTTCTATAGTTTCTGTAGAAAATATAATTAGCTATGTTAAAATTAATTAAAATTGGGTTAATTTAGTTTTTAGTCAGAATAGTAAATCTGTTATAACATGAGTTAGGAAAATTATTTTTATATGATTATTTTTGTCCCAACTTTATTTTGACATTGCCTAACCGTAGGAATTAATTTGGGTATTTTAGGATTAATAAAAAAATTAGTTTTAAGCAGAATCTTGTTAATCCTAATTAATTAACTAGCTACTGCTTTTCCTATTATTTTAATTAGTAAATCAATTTATTTTTCACATGTGATTGATTATTCTAGGATAGTTTCTGTCACTTTATAGGATGAACTTTTATTTATAATAAATAAAACTTTTATTTTATTTTTCTTAATAGAAATTGGATTAGGCCTAATAGGAGTTTTACTGTAGCTTTTAAATTGATTCTTTTTGCTCCTAATTACTTAATGCATTATTTTCTGTTAAGTTAACTTAAACTCATGCTAGGGTTATGTTGATAAAATTTTGTTAAATAAAACTATTTTAGTTGTTGCTTGAAGTAGGGAAAACTTTGAGTTGGTTTTTCTTTGAGTTTCTTTTGGGTTTTTGGATTTGTTTGTTTGACGTGTTTCATATTACTATGCTGTTATGAAGGTGATCATTGTTGTATGCTTATTGTGAATTATTGTTTGTCTCGGTAGAGTTTCCGGAGTCTGAAGCTTGCTACTCTGATTCCTAGCTTACGAAGATCGTCAGCAAGGCAAGTCTTGATCATGTTATTTTCAATACCTATGATTTTGTGCATTAGAATTATCACCACCCCACCATGCATGCAGTAGTTGAAATTTTGAAGTTAAAATCTTGAGTAGTATCATGTGGTAGGATGAACCAATCCCCTTGTTACCATGACCCCCGGGACGAAGTAGTTTACTTTGCTATGCTCGTGAAGCGGGTTTTGGTTGAGTGAATTCATAAGTAAGTTGTGAGAGTCAATAATGATGACAACCCCATGAACTACAAGGATCAAGATGGACTTGAATTCACTCTTTGAGTGGAGGACGGTTGACGGGCACCACTGGAGAACCCGGTGGTTGGCCGGGATGCATGGAGAAGTGCCATGACATCTTGCGGAAAGCTTCACCCAGCCACGAAGAGACGGATGGATGCCCCATTGACCGGAAGCTTACATGCAGCCGCAAACCATTATGGGCTCTGGCTGGGTCAACCCTAGTTGTGATTTTTGGGCGGTACTACGAGATGTAGAAGAATGGTAGGATTGGATGGGTACGGCAGTAGCGGAAGAACTCTTTGGAAGACCCTGTTTCATTCGTCCGTCTTCAAACACCATGAAGTGCGAAGACTTAAAAAGGAGGAATGATTCTTGCGGGTAAAGTCATAAACCTCTGCAGAGTTAAACATCTAATCGATTAGCCGAGTCCCGATTCACGGACAATTTGAGCCTCTGGAACTTGGAAGTATTCGAAATCTCAACACTAAAATTAATAAGTTAATTTGAGGGGTTATGACTTAATAATTTGGGAATGAGATATTGGTTGGCGGAACCATCTCAATAACTACCAATAATTATGTAGTTTTTGCAAGCAAGTCCTTGTAGTAGGGAAAAATTTGCTTTACATAAAATGATGAAACTTAGAGCCCCACAGCCAAAATGCATATAGTGTTAGTAATTTTTATTACTGTTATTCTCTTCATGACTTGCCAGCTTATTCAAAAGCTGACCTACACTACTGCAACGTCTTATGTTGCAGAGGTATATTCCGATCAGGAGTGAGGCTACGGTCCGCGCTTGGCGGTTGCCCTTTGGAGTCGGATGGACTCGCTATACTTCTACGCTTCCGCAGCTTTAGTAGTTTATTTCTCATGAGTTGGCCTTTGGCCGAATTTATTCTATTGTAATAAAGACTCTATATAAGAATCGTGTAATAAAATTCAGGTGTGATTGAACTTTGATTATTTCATCGATGTACTGTGAGTACCAGCATGATCTTGGGATGGTACAGACACCGAGATTTGACCGATTTTGGGTCAGGTCGCTACAATAGGTGACTGTGGACTTGCAAGATAGGATCAAGAACACACATATATTCATGAAAACATAATAGGTTCAGATCTGAAATCATGGCACTCGGGCCCTAGTGACAATCATTAAGCATAGCAAAGTCATAGCAACATCAATCTCATAACATAGTGGATACTAGGGATCAAACCCTAACAAAACTAACTCGATTACATGATAAATCTCATCCAACCCATCACCGTCCAGCAAGCCTACGATGGAATTACTCACGCACGGCGATGAGCATCATGAAATTGGTGATGGAGGATGGTTGATGATGACGACGACGATGAATCCCCCTCTCCGAAGCCCCGAACGGACTCCAGATCAGCCCTCCTGAGAGAGATTAGGGTTTGGCGGTGGCTCCGTATAGTAAAACGCGATGATTTCTTCTCTCTGATTGTTTTCTCCCCAAAAGCCAATATATAGAGTTGGAGTTGGCGTCGGAGGGTCTCCAGGGGGCCCACGAGCTAGGGGGCACGCCAGAGGGGCGCGCCCACCCTCGTGGACAGGTGTGGGCCCCTGGTCTTCATCTTTGGCGAGGATTTTTATTATTTTTATAAGACATCCCGTGGAGTTTCAGGTCATTCCGAGAACTTTTGTTTTACGCATAAAAACAACATCATGGCAATTCTGCTGAAAACAGCATCAGTCCGGGTTAGTTCCATTCAAATCACAGCGGTTAGAGTCCAAAACAAGGGCAAAAGTGTTTGGAAAAGTAGATACGACGGAGACGTATCAAATCCCCCAAGATTAAACCCTTGCTTGTCCTCAAGCAATTCAGTTGACAAACTGAAAGAGAAAAAGAAAAACTTTTACAAACTATGTTTGCTCTTGTTGTTGTACTTATGTCAAGCCAGCATTCAGGTTTTCAGCAAAGATCATAACTAACCGCATTTGCAATAATTCTCAGGTCTCATGTTTACTCATATCAATAACATAATCATCTAGCAAGCCATAATAATAAATCTCGGATGACAACACTTTCTCAAAACAATCATAATATGATATAACAAGATGGTATCTCACTAGCCCTTTACGAGACATAAAACATAAATGCAGTGCACCTTCAATTATCAAGGACTGACTAGACATTGTAATTCATGGTAAAAGAGATCCAATCATAGTCATACCCGATATAAATTAACAATAATGAATTCAAATGACAGCTGTGCTCTCCAGCTAGTGCTTTTTAATAAGAGGGTGATGACTCAACATAAAAGTAAATAGATAGGCCCTTCGCAGAGGGAAGCAGTGATTTGTAGAGGTGCCAGAGCTCGATTTTGAAATAGAGATAAATTATATTTTGAGCGGCATACTTTCATTGTCAACATAACAACTAAGAGATGACGATATCTTCCATGCTAAACAAATTATAGGCGGTTCCCAAACAGAATGGTAAAGTTTATACTCCCCCTCTTCCACAAGCATCAATCCATGGCTTGCTCGAAACAACGAGTGCCTCCGACATTCAACGGGTCCCAGGGGGAGTTTTGTTTGCAATTATTTTGATTTAGTTTGCATAAAGCATGGACTTGGGCTTCCCGATGACCAGCCATTTTCTCGTGAGTGAGGAGCGGAGTCCACTCCTCTTGAGAATAACCCGCCTAACACGGAAGATAAGGGCAGCACTAGTTGATATATGAGCTATTAGAGCATGCAAAACAGAATGTTTATTTGAAGGTTTAGAGTTTGGCACATACAAATTTACTTGGAATGGCAGGTAGATACCGCATATAGGAAGGTATGGTGGACTCATATGGAATAACTTTGGGGTTTAAGGGACTGGATGCACAAGCAGTATTCCCGCTTAGTACAAGTGAAGGCTAGCAAAAGGCGGGAAGCGACCAACTAGAGAGCGACAACAGGTCATGAACATGCATTAAAATTAGTAAACATTGAATACAAGCATGAGTAGGATATAATCCACCATGAACATAAATATCGTGAAGGCTATGTTGATTTGTTTCAACTACATGCGTGAACATGTGCCAAGTCAAGTCACTTAAATCATTCAAAGGAGGATACCACCCCATCATACCACATCACAACCATTTTAATAGCATGTTGGCACGCAAGGTAAACCATTATAACTCATAGCTAATCAAGCATGGCACAAGAAACTATGATCTCTAATTGTCATTGCAAACATGTTTATTCATAATCAAATTTGAATCAAGAACGATGAACTCATCATATTTACAAAAACAAAAGAGGTCGAGTTCATACCAACTTTTCCCATCTCAGTCAGTCCATCATATATCATCATAATTGCCTTTCACTTGCACGACCGAACGACGTGAATAACAATAAGAGCGCACGTGCATTGGACTAAGCTGGAATCTGCGAGCATTTAATAAATAGGAGAAGACAAGGCAATATGGGCTCTTGGTTAAATCAACAATTATGCATATAAGAGCCACTTCAACAATTTAATCACGGTCTTCTCCTACTGACCCCCAAAGAAAAGAAAAGAAGTAAAAACTATTTACACGGGAACGCTCCCAACAAGCAAAAGAAGAACGGGAAATATTTTGGGGTTTTCTTTTTAATTATTACTACTACAGTAGGAAAAATAAACTACTACTAATTTTTTTTGGTTTTTCTTAAGGTTTATTAAACACACAAGAAGAAAGCAGGAAAAAGAAAATAAACTAGCATGGATGTTACAGTGAAAGAGTATGAGCACCGACATCTAGAAACGAGTGTGTATGAGCATAAATGTAATGTCGGTGAGAAATACGTACTCCCCCAAGCTTAGGATTTTGGCCTAAGTTGGTCTATTGCCAGGGATAGCCTGGCTGATACCCGTTGGTGTGGCTGGGGTTGTACTGCGATGAAGAATAGTTGGGATCATAATGTGATGAAGAGGACTCTGACTGCCACTGGCTGGCAACCGCCTCAGGATCCCAAGAATAAACAGACTGTCGTGGAGGCTCATCTTGTGGTTCCGGTTCCGGGGCTGGTGCAGGATTCCGATAGGCTTGAACAGCCACCCACGGAACAATGTAAGGACCTGTAGACAAGTTAAACAAAGAGGGAGCAGGCAAAGTAATAGTCTCAGGGTGATGTTTATCAAAGTACAATTTATATTTGAGCTCCCCTTCGCGACTCTTAACAAGAAAATCATGCGCTAGCATACTCTTATAATCTAAATAAGCACGGGGCAACGCTGTTTCTTCTTTCTCCTCATGTCTAATAGGTATTTCAAAATATTCAGCTAGGCGTGAAGCATAAATGCCTCCAAAGATGGGGCCCTTAGTATGGTTCAGACTTAACCGTCTAGCAACAATTCCACCCATACTAACAGTGTTATTGCGGTATAAACCATGGAACAAAATAATAATATCAGGAACACTAAGGTTTCCACAGTTCCCGCGACCAATCAAGCAACGACTAGCAAATAAGGCAAAGTAGCGCTAAACAGGAAAATGTATGCTAGTAATTCTTGCATCAGAAACCTTCCTGGTTTCTCCCACAGTGATATTGTTAATAAAAGCTTCCACTTCATTACGGTGTGGTTCATCTAAGGTGCCCTCAAAGGGTATTTTGCAAACCTCGTAAAATTCAGCTAATGTCATCTCCTTAACAACGTCATATAAATGAAACTCTACTGTTGGAGGTGATTTCTTAGGGAAAAAGTAGAAGTTCTGCACAAAAGTATTTGTGAGTAAGAGATACTGATGACGTTGATCACGGAGGAAGTCAATGAGGCCGGCGTTCTCAACTAATAGATAGAAATCCTCATAAATCCCGGCTCTCCTCAAGAAGTCATCGGAAGGCCATTCACACGGCCGGACCTCCGCGGTGCGAGGCAAATTAAATTTGGGCTTCTGCTCTTCTTCCTTCTGTTTTTCCTTCGAGCTTCGGCTCGACGAGCCCCTCAAAAGTCTCTTCATTATTTCTGAAATAATCTGAAATTTTTAGTAACTTCAAACAAAAGTGAACCAACTTCAATAAAACTGATAGCAACTACTCATACAAGTGCCTAGAGCATATATCAAGCATTAGAACTACTTGGAACCATATAAATTTGACATGCAAGCTCAAGAACATGGTCAGCTATGCAGCACAAATTTGCAAAGAATAAAGCACTAGAACAAAAACTAATTGGACCAATGGAGGAGTCACATACCAAGGAACAATCTCCCCAAGCAGTTTTGTGAGAGGTGCTTTGAGCAAGGAGATCGAGAATCACAGCAAAAGTGCTGGAACGCGAGCTTGAGTTGGTTTTTCGGGTTTGTGTGAGGAAGAGGAAGAAGATGGGTGCAGGGATAAGTGGAGGAGGGCCACCATGGGCCCACGAGGCAGGGGGCGCGCCCAGGGGGGGTAGGGCGTGCCCTCCACCCTCGTGGCCAGGTGGCAACTCCCAAGGTAATTTTTGCACTAAAATCCTCAAATATTCTTGAAAAAATCATATTAAATTGGCATGGCATTCTGAGGACTTTTATTTTCGGGATATTTTTATATTGCACGGATAAATCAGGAAACAGACAGAAAAATACTATTTTACTTTATTTCAACTAAAGAACAGAGAATATAAAGAGGGTGCAGAAGGTTGTGCTTCTAGTTTCATCCGCCTCATGCTCATCAAAAAGAATCCACTAACAAGGTTGATCAAGTCTTGTTAACAAACTCATTCCAATTAACATGGAACCGGAGAAATTTTGAATAACACTATGTTACCTCAACGGGGATATGGACATCCCCGATAATAAGTATATCATGTTTCTTCTTGACAGTAGGGAGAGGAAATTCAAAACCTCCAAATATAATCGATGGAATTTTTCCAATAGAGTTGATACTATAAACTTGAGGTTGTTTCCTCGGAAAGTGTATCGTATGCTCATTACCATTAACATGAAAAGTGACATTACCTTTGTTGCAATCAATAATAGCCCCTGCAGTATTAAGGAAAGGTCTTCCAAGAATAATACATACTATCATCCTCGGGAATATCAAGAATAACAAAGTCCGTTAAAATAGTAACGTTTGCAACCACAACAGGCACATCCTCACAAATACCGACAGGTATAGCAGTTGATTTATCAGCCATTTGCAAAGATATTTCAGTAGTTGTCAACTTATTCAAGTCAAGTCTACGATATAAAGAGAGAGGCATAACACTAACACCGGCTCCATGATCACATAAAGCAGTTTTAACATAATTTCTCTTAATGGAGCATGGTATAGTAGGTACTCCTGGATCTCCAAGTTTCTTTGGTATTCCACCCTTAAAAGTATAATTAGCAAGCATGGTGGAAATTTCAGCTTCCGGTATCTTTATCTTATTGGTAATGATATCCTTCATATACTTAGCATAAGGATTTGTTTTGAGCACATCAGTTAATTGCATACGCAAAAAGATAGGTCTAATCATTTCAGCAAAGCGCTCAAAATCCTCATCATCCTTTTTCTTAGATGGTTTCGGAGGAAAAGGCATGGGTTTCTGAGCCCATGGCTCCCTTTCTTTACCATGTTTCCTAGCAACGAAGTCTCTTTTATCATAACGTTGATTCTTTGATTGTGGGTTATCAAGATCAACAGCAGGTTCAACTTCTACTTCATTATCATTACTAGGTTGAGCATCATCATGAACATCATCATTAACATTTTCACTAGGTTCATGTTCATTGCAGATTGTGTTTCAGCATCAGACATAGAGATATCATTTGGATTATCAGATGGTTCAGCAATAGGTTCACTAGAAGTTTGCAAAGTCCTATCATTTTTCTTTTTCTTCTTTTTAGAAGAACTAGGCATATCAATATTATTTCTCTGAGAATCTTGCTCGATTCTCTTAGGGTGGCCTTGAGGATACAAAGGTTCTGAGTCATTCTACCAGTTCTAGTAGCCACTCTAACAAAGATAATCATTTTCTTTCTATTCATTTCATCAAGCACTTCTTTACGAGCTTTAAGTACTTGTTCTACTTGAGTGGTAACCATAGAAGCATGTTTGCTAACAAGTTTAAGTTCACCTCTAATATTAGCCATATAATCACTCAAGCGTTTAATCATAAAGGTATTCTGTTTTAATTGTCTACCAAAATAAGCATTAAAGTCATCTTGCTTAAACATAAAGTTATCAAACTCGTCCAAGCACTGACTAGCAATTTTAGTAGGAGGGACTTCAGCTTTATCATATCTATAGAGAGAATTTCCCTTTACTACCTGCGTCGGGATATCGGGATTAGGAGGTTCTTCTGTGAATAAAGAATTGAGATCGTACACTTCTTCAACAGGCGGTAGATTAAGACCATGTATTTCTTCAATAGGAGGTAAATTCTTAACATCTTCATCTTTAATACCCTTTTCTTTCATAGATTTCTTTGCCTCTTGAATATCTTCAGGACTGAGAAATAGAACACCTCTCTTCTTCGGAGTTGGTTTAGGAATAGGCTTAGTAATTGGCTCAGGAGCTGGTTCGGGAGTTGGCTCAGGAGGTGCCCAATTATTTTCATTTGTCAACATATTATTCAATAGAATTTCAGCTTCATCCGGTGTTCTTTCCCTGAATAGAGAACCAGCACAACTATCCAGGTAATCTCTGGAAGCATCGGTTAGTCCATTATAAAAGATATCAAGTATTTCAGGTTTCTTAAGAGGATGATCAAGAAAAGCATTAAGTAACTTGAGAAGCCTCCCCCAAGCTTGTGGGAGACTCTCTTCTTTAATTTGCACGAAGTTGTATATTTCCCTCAAAGCAGCTTGTTTCTTATGAGCAGGAAAATATTTAGCAGAGAAGTAATAAATCATATCACAGGGACTACGCACACAACCAGGATCAAGAGAATTAAACCATATCTTAGCATCACCCTTTAATGAGAACAGAAATATTTTGAGTATATAAAAGTTGCGTGATCTCTCATCATTAGTAAACAGGGCGGCTATATCATTTAACTTAGTAAGATGTGCCACAACAGTTTCAGATTCATAGCCATAAAAGGATTAGATTCAACCAAAGTAAATATATCAGGATCAACAGAGAATTCATAATCCTTATCGAGAACACGAGATAGGTGAAGTAGCAAAAGCAGGGTCAGGTCTCATCCTATCTCTAAGAGATTCTTTACTCCATTTAACTAGCAGCCTCTTAAGTTCATATCTATCCTGGAAGGCAAAAATAGCTGCAGAAGATTCCGCATAAAAAAGATAACCCTCAGGAATGGCAGGCATATTTTCAACTTTCATCATTGTATTCAGTTTCAATAATTTCTCTTTCTCTAGACCTAGAAATTTGTTCATCTAGAAATTCACTAAGGGGCACAGTAGTATCAAGCATAGAAGTAGTTTCATCATAAGTATCATGCATAGAAGAAGTGGCATCATCAATAACATGTGACATATCGGAACGAATAAGCGAAGCGAGGTTTAGGTGTCGCTAGCTTACTCATAACGAAGGTGAATCAAGTGCGAGCTAGATGGCAGTTCCTTACCTCCCCTCGTAGTTGAGGGATAAATTGTTGTCTTAAGCGTCTTTCAAGTTCTTCATAGTGTCCAGCAGATATAAATCCCAAGTGACTCAAAGAATAGAGCTATGCTTCCCCAGAAACGGCGCCAGAAAAAGGTCTTGATAACCCACAAGTATAGGGGATCGCAACAGTTTTCGAGGGTAGAGTATTCAACCCAAATTTATTGATTCGACACAAGGGGAGCCAAAGAATATTCTCAACCACACCTAGAAACTTAGTATCTGCAGCAAAGTGTTTAGTAGCAAAGTAATATGATAGTGGTGGTAACGGTAACAAAAGTAAAGATAGCAAAAGTAATGTTTTTGGTATTTTGTAGTGATTGTAACAGTAGAAACAGAAAAGTAAATAAGCATAAACCAGTATACGGAAAGCTTGTAGGCACCGGATCAGTGATGGATAATTATGCCGGATGCGGTTCGTCATGTAACAGTCATAACATAGAGTGACACAGAACTAGCTCCAATTCATCAATGTAATGTAGGCATGTATTCCGAATATAGTCATACGTGCTTATGGAAAAGAACTTGCATGACATCTTTTGTCCTACCCTCCCGTGGCAGCCGGGTCCTATTGGAAACTAAGGGATATTAAGGCCTCCTTTTAATAGAGAACCGGAACAAAGCATTAACACATAGTGAATACATGAACTCCTCAAACTATGGTCATCACCGAGAAGTATCCCGATTATTGTCACTTCGGGTTGTCGGATCATAACACATAATAGGTGACTATGGACTTGCAAGATAGGATCAAGAACACACATATATTCATGAAAACATAATAGGTTCAGATCTGAAATCATAGCACTCGGGCCCTAGTGACAAGCATTAAGCATAGCAAAGTCATAGCAACATCAATCTCAGAACATAGTGGATACTAGGATCAAACCCTAACAAAACTAACTCGATTACATGATAAATATCATCCGACCCATCACCGTCCAGCAAGCCTATAATGGAATTACTCATGCACGGCGGTGAGCATCATGAAATTGGTGATGGAGGATGGTTGATGATGACGACGGCGACGAATCCCCCTCTCCGGAGCCCCGAACGGACTCCAGATAAGCCCTCCCGAGAGAGATTAGGGCTTGGCGGCGGCTCCGTATCGTAAAATGCGATGATTTCTTCTCTCTGATTTTTTTTCTCCCCGAAAGCCAATATATAGAGTTGGAGTTGGCGTCGGAGGGTCTCCAGGGGGCCCACGAGGCAGGGGGGCACGCCCAGGACGGGGGAGCGCCCCCCACCCTTGTGGACAGGGTGTGGGCCCCCTGGTCTTCATCTTTGGCAAGGATTTTTTATTATTTTTATAATACATCCCGTGGAGTTTCAGGTCATTCCGACAACTTTTGTTTTCTGCACATAAAACAACATCATGGCAATTCTGCTGAAAACAACGTCAGTCCGGGTTAGTTCCATTCAAATAACACAAGTTAGAGTCCAAAACAAGGGCAAAAGTGTTTGGAAAAGTAGATACGACGGAGACGTATCAATGACCAAGGTGGATTATTCTTGGTCCGTTTTACGACCCATCTTGGTGAGAAGCCTCTCTGGGTTAACGACTGAAAGTGTGTGTGTGTGTGGGGGGGGGGGCTGCTACTTTGCACTTTGCTAGGTGAACCTTGGTTGGGGACATGCATTCATAGCATAGGATTCCCTTTGTGCCGACACGAGGGGGGGCTGCTAGCTACTTCGCACTTTGTTAGGTGAACCTCGGTTGGGGGGCTTGCATTCATAGCTTAGGATTCCCTTCGTGCCGACTCAAGGGGGGCAACCAATACCATGCGCTTTGCAAGATAGGTGCCACATCGAAGTTGCATTTGGTATTTGAACATCAAACCACCCTTTTCATACATAAATTTGGTCCACATGCAAGCGTGTTCGTGTTCTGACCCTCTCCCGCGTCATTTTTCGCCAAATTTATGAACATTAGACAAGTCGGATGACGCAACAGACACGGTTCACTCAAACTAACCGTGTGCCACGCTGGTGCCCCTGTCACGCACACATCCGCATAGTACATTGGGCTCCACGAAGCTTCCCCTCTCAAAAATATCTACACGCCTGCAAAAATTTTCTGTTTGATAACACACAGTTATTGTGTTTCAACCGGGTGTGATGTTCCTTGTTCCCAATCCCGCCTGCATCCCTCGAAAATATCTGCCCACCTCGAGGATTTTTCTGTTTCATAACACACGGTTGTTATCTCCGGACCGTGTGTGATGCACCATCATCAAAATTTTCAATAGCCCCGGCATTTCACTCCGTAAAATTTTCAGTACCCGCGTCATTTCCTCAAACGCACCCCCGCCCCCCTCTCCACACACACACACACACACACACACACACACACACACCAAAACCTCCTCGGGCGCACGCGCACACACACACACACACACCCTTCCTCGCTCAAAACCCTAGCAAGGTCCCCGTCGCTGCAAGGCCTCCATTGTCAACATCTGCCGGTTTGCCCGAGCAGCTTACCCACCGATCTCCATACCCAGGTCGCCCCGAGTTTCTTAGATGACGCCTACCAAATGCCTCCTTTCCCACAGATCTCCATCCCCCATCCCCCACTCCAGAGCGTCGCAGCCTCAGCCCGGCTACGCTTTTCGTGGAGCTCAAGGAGCGACTGGCCCAAAAGACAAGTATCGCGGTCTCTTCACCCGATGTCGCTGAGGAAGCTGACGACCATTACTAGCCACAGGCACTCAATCAGCAGGCTAGAGTATGTGGGTATGTCGCGGACATCGACTACGACATCGAGGTCGTCGACAGCGATGGCCTGAGGCGGGCTATGCCACAGGTTAAGTGGCCCACCCCCAACCCCTCGGGTTCAACCGCCGTTGATCTCATCCATGGCCCCGCCGCTGATCTCCTCTGGCTTGCTGTTAAGAATTTGCCATCCTACATCGCCATCGAGCCCCTTTTGTCATTTCTGAAGGACACGTTCTGTGATGCTGGCTTGGGATCCACAGCTTCCAAATCAGACCTCATCGATGGCGACCACGAGGAGGGCACCCTCTCCGGCTCTTCCAAGGGGAAAGATCCCATCTGCTCTTCCAAGGGGAAAGAGCTCGTCTATGACATCAGGGAGGGCACCCTACAACCGTGCTCTTCCAAGGGGAAGAGCCTATCTACGACAACATGGAGCGCATCCAGGGCCCGTGCTCTTCCCGCAGGAATGATCCCATCTATGACAAGTGAGGAAACCCATGATTTGTTTTGCCGTGCCTCTTCACAGGGGAAAACCCATGATTTGTTTTGTCGAGTCCCTTTTGTAGTGTAGTCAGAATATGTCCAGTTTTAATTGCTATATTTGGTTGTTTGCAGTATGCCTTGTTTATTTCAGTTGTTCACAATGTGATGCTCTATATGTGCAATTATTTACTGTGCAGTACATTTCATCAATCCAGTTTTAAACATACCGATAGGAATGCATATATTTGCTTGCTGTTAAGCCTGTTATAGCTAGCATATGCCTCTTTTAAAGTTTTTTGATTGTTCGGTTGTTTGTAGTTAGCATATGTCCAGTTTCAAATGCTATATTTGGTTATTCGTAGTATGCCTTGTTTATTCCAGTTATTCACAATGTGATGTTCCATATGTGCAAGTATGAATTGTGCAGTTCAATTTCATCAGTACCAGTTTCAACAATACCACTATGAATGACTACATTTGGTTGCTGCATCTTGTAGTTAACATGCCTTCCCATTTTTATTTAACAATAACTAGTGTACTTAGACCGGCATAATACCAGTTTGAATGACTATGTTTTCTTGTTGTTAAATGTTAGGCCTATTGCAGTTAACACACCTTTCCACTTGTTTTGCTTTACTAGCGTGCCTAAACCTGCACACTGAAGCTATCTTTTGGAGATTATTTTGTCTGCCATGGATAATTTTGGTTGATGTTTAGCCTGTTGTGCTTAACATGCCTCTCGATGTACCTACACAGGACAATTTTGGGAACAACTGATGTTTTCCATCGAGGTTAGTTTCATCCCATGGCTTTATATACTCACCGTTCAGGATATCGGTAGCTGGTACTATATAGGACGGGGGATGATAAGGGACTAATCGGTGAATCAGAATTTTAACTGAACATATCTGTAAACCATTTATCGTTAGGTTAACTAGGGCCATATGTAATATATCTGAGGCTACATAGAAACATGCACTGTATTTAATGCCTAAATATGCAATCCTAGGCTACATAGCAACATGGAAGAGTGTTACTGTCGGTGTCAAAACCTGCGGATCTCGGGTAGGGGGTCCCGAACTGTGCGTCTAGGCGGATGGTAATAGGAGACAAGGGACATGATGTTTTTACCCAGGTTCGGGCCCTCTCGATGGAGGTAAACCCCTACTCCTACTTGATTAATATTGATGATATGGGTAGTACAAGAGTGGATCTACCACGAGATCAGAGAGGCTAAACCCTAGAAGCTAGCCTATGGTATGATTGTTGTTCGTCCTACGGACTAAAACCCTCCGGTTTATATAGACACCAGATAGGGTTAGGGTTACACAGAGTCGGTTACAATGGTAGGAGATCTACATATCCGTATCGCCAAGCTTGCCTTCGACGCCAAGGAAAGTCCCATCCGGACACGGGACGAAGTCTTCAATCTTGTATCTTCATAGTCCAGGAGTCCGGCCAACGGTGATAGTTCGGCTATCCAGACATCCCCTAATCCAGGACTCCCTCAGTAGCCCCTGAACCAGGCTTCAATGACGATGGGTCCGGCGCGCATTTTGTCTTCGGCATTGCAAGCCGGGTTTCTCCTCCGAATACTTCATAGAAGATTTTGAACACAAGGATAGTGTCCGGCTCTGCAAAACAAGTTCCACATACCACCGTAGAGAGAATAACCTTTGCACAGATCTGCTGACGTATTCCGCGGCGTGACATCACACCACGGCCAGGCCTTTATACGAATCGTTTTTACTGTTCAACCTCAGCGCGTTTAGCAAGGCGGTTTCCTTGGCACGTCTTATCAGAGCGGAGACCATGCCCCCTTATTCCGGGATTCCCATCAATACAGACGTGGGTAACCCAACCGCGCCATTGATTATGGCGCTTGGGAGATAAGCGAGTTTCACCAGGCTAGCGGGGGACGCATATCTTCGTCCGTCCATATAAGGGGATAAGGATCCACCTTTTCACCTGCGCCTTCTTCCTCCTTTGCTCATCCATTTCACAAGACTTTTCGAGCTCCAGCGCCCAAGTCCGCACATCCCTCCTCAACCTTCTCCAGCCATGTCCGGAGCGGGAGGCAGGTGAATGGTCTCCTCCGTCACGGAGGGACAAGTCAAAAAGCTGCGGAAGGCCGGATACTTGTCCAGCGACATCGCGCACCGGCTCCCCGATGAGGGGCAGTTCATTCCCACCCCCAGGCCCCATGAGAGGGTGGTGTTCCTCACCCACTTCCTCCGTGGACTAGGTTTTCCACTTCACCCATTTGTCCGGGGGCTCATGTTCTACTACGGCCTAGATTTCCACGATCTGGCCCCGAACTTCATCCTCAACATCTCGACGTTTATCGTCGTGTGCGAGGCCTTTCTATGCATCCAGCCCCACTTCGGCTTATGGCTGAAGACCTTCAATGTCAAGCCGAAGGTAGTGGGCGGCCGCCAAGCGGAGTGCGGAGTTGCCATGGTTGGCAAGATGGCCAAAGTCCTATGGCTCGAGGGCTCCTTTGTGGAGACCCTAAAGGGGTGGCAATCAGGGTGGTTCTACATCACCGAGCCGCACGACTCTCAATGGGCGGCGGCCCCCGAATTCCGATCCGGCTTCCCCATACGGCTCACATCATGGAAAGAGACGGGCCTGACATGGGGTGATTCGGAAGAGCTGTCCGGACTCCAAACCTACGTCCGAAACCTGGTGGACAAGAATCTCAAGCTTGTCAACGTAATCCAGGTGATGCTCATCCGCCGGATTCTCCCATGCCAAAAACGGGCCTTCAAATTGTGGGAGTTCGATCCGGCACATCACCAAACTCTGAAAAGGCTCTTCGACACTACGTACAAAGATGCATGGAAGGTGTTGTTCAAGGGCGCCGAGGCTCCCACATCCGCTACCGATGATCGCGGATTTAGCTCACAGCGTCAAGCTACCGAGGTAAGCTATTTTACCCTTTACGGGACTCTTGTTTTTCATAGTTTGACTCTATGTGGGATCTAAACTCTCTTACCTTTGACAAGACTGGCTGAAGACGTCCGGACAGATTAACTGTCCGGCCCCTTTGCCAGAAGACCCAGCGGACGCCCGATTGACGGGGCTGCTGGCTCCGGCACCTCACGTGGTGCCGGAGAAGAAGGCCAAGAAGAAGGCCACGGGAACTCGAAGGAGCTCCCGGCGCCAGGTGCTGTCGGACTCATCGTCCGACGACTCTGAGGCAGAATCCTCCCCTGAGGACGAGGAGGAGGAAAAAGAAGCCTCTCCCCCAGCGGGGGGAGAGAAGAAAAGGAAGGATGCCCCGACTGGGGAGGCCGGAGGGTCCAAGAAAGGAAGGACCCTTCCTTCGGACTTCTCCACCAACGCCGATAACGATGAGGAGGAGTGGCTACCAAGGGCCAAGCCCCTGGCGAGATCGTAAGTGTCCGGACTCTAGAATAGCTCATGAATTTTTATTTGTCGCATAGTGTCTTCTAACGCCGAATATAACCATGTAGCCCACCCAAGGACGAGCTCGCTGCTTCGTCGAGCGGCTCCCTGGATTCGTCGGATGTGAATAGCACTTCACTTCCGACCGCCTCCTCTCCCCGTGACGCAGATGACACCGCGGTGGAGTCCCAAAAGGGGCCCAACAAGGAGGAGGCGGTCCTGGAGGCGCCGCAAGGTGACCTCCCGGACTCCGGGCGCAAAGGGGGCGAGACCCCAGAGGGCTCTAAGTCCGGCCCTGTGCCGGACTCCGTACCGGAACCTTCAGTGGTTCCGAAGTCCGGCAAGCGTCCCCTTCGTAAGAAGGGCAAGACTGCGACGTCGGTGACCTCCGTCCACCCGGAGGCACCGGATAGCTTGCTGGAGGCGCTTAACGGCGCCTCCATCAACGAGGAGCACCACACTGTTATGAGTGTGGTGATCTAGAAAGTTCAGTCCGCCAAGAGCGGGCTGATCAAGCTTGCATCAGCCTTCTAACAGGCTTTGAGGTAAGTTTTAGAATATGTAAAAATATTACCGCATAGGCGGTAGCCACGATGCTTAGTTCGGTGTTCGGAAAGAAAAGCGGACTGAGGATCTAAAAAGATATACGCAAGAGTCTAACATAAGTATGTCAATATGGGAATGCAGGCTGCCTGCTGACCTCTGCCAAGACCGATCATGCGGAGGTCAATGCATTGAAGCGAGCCTCGAGCGGTCCGAGAACGAGCTCGGCCTTGCCAAGAAGCAGCTCGAGGACAAGGAAGGTAAGTAATACCTTATTAAAGTAATACCTTATAGAAAGGATTTGGTTGCAAAAATGACAGGACTAATGTGGGTATTGTAGGGGCCATGAACGAGGTGGCGACCCTGAAGGAAGCGGTGTCCACGGCCGAAAGCAAAGCGGCCGCGGAGCGCACCGAGCGAGAGAAGCAGGAGGCGCGGGTGGCGGAGGTGCGACAAGAGCTCCAGGCTCTCATGGAAAAACACGAGAGTTTGGAGCATGACTCGAAGACTCGAGAGTCCGAGCTCGCCACGGCTCTTGAGAGTGCCAAAGCCGCTAAGGCCGAAGCCCAAAAAGCCCTCCAGGAAATTGAATCATTAAAGAAGATAGCGGCGGGTAAGGCATTCTTTATGCAAAGCAAGAATGTGAAAGTGAATTATCTATTACTTACCCGAATCCGGAGCTCTCCAGAGCATTCCCAGATCTGCCCGTAGTGTGTACGATGCTGCCGCGTTCTATCAGCGCCGAGGAGGGAGCACGACGGAAAAGGTGTTCTGGTCTCGATATCTTTGAGGCGGACATCCAGTGCCTGAGCGACCAGTGAAGCAGCTGGTCGAGCTCCACAAGGTTGCCGAACAGGCCATGAAGGGCCTCATAATTGGTGTGGCCTAAGGAAGCCATGCACAGGAGCTACCGGGCTAGTGCAGCGGCTGGTGGACGCCTGTCCATGGATTGAAGTCATCAAGCGCTCCGTCTGCATTGAAGGTGCCCGTCGGGCCCTTGCCCGTGCTAAAGTGCACTGGGGCAAGCTGGATGCTAAGAAGCTTGTGACGGACGGGCCACCGAAGGGCAAGGAGCATCGCAAGCCCGAAATGTACTATGAGGGCATCCTGAAGGGTGCCCGCCTTTATAGCGGGTGAATGCTCCAAAGATGTAATTTTTAATAGACTCGCATTTGTTATCTGTCGCCGAAAACTTGTTCAGCGCGCTAAGCAACGCTTGTGAATTTAAAATATTACCTTACGTGCGATCGTTTATCAAATTTGAGAGATGGCAAGTCATTGGCTTCAGCCCCCATGCCACAGTCTTTGGGGTGTTCGGGATAAACTTGAGCGCTCTTGTTCCCATTCTTGGGTCCTTCAAGGGAGGCGCTCAATGCAACGAACAAGGCAACCGGACTATAGTGCTTGAACACTCTCACTTAGCCATAGAATTCTATAATTTTAAATTTAGTGAAGCCCCTAGTACTCGGAAGACCGAGTTCGGGCGCTATCCACGCCTTTGGCCGGACAATGCCGACTCCTCGCTCTAAGCGGCATAAGTCTTTAGGGACCCGAAAAAACCTCTCGAACAGCGACCGGCTCTCGCCCTATCATGACGGTCAGTTTTAGCTTTCTCCACTGAGGTGCTCAACCCAGCTCAACAGGGGGTACAATCGCAGTGGTTCTCCCACCGCTACCTTAGCCGATATAACGGAACGTAAGGTACCAAAACATGGGAGCCGGGAAAACCCAACTATTGACCCAAGACATGATTCGGAGCCGATGCATATAATGCTATAAGTTCGGGGTGCCGCACTTGTGAAAGTGTTCGGACTTATCACACCATATTTTTGGGGTACTTAAGCCCCTGGTGTATTGGCCATACCAAAGTGTACGGGTGCAACATGTCATGAATGAACATATATATATAGATAAAGGAAGAAGTGCAATAATAGGCAAAAGCTATGTATTGTTTATTCAAAAAGGTACTGCAATGAAAGCAAAACGATACAAATAGTGCGAAAAGCAAGGGATGGGACTATTTAACATGTCCCCCTCCAGGGGTAAGCTGCGGGATGGTATGTAAAACAGGTATAATGCTCGTAGTAGAGACCACCTAGACATTCGACGTAGCTTTCTGCTTCCCTGGCTGTTGCATCGTGAGTTCGGCAATTCTAGTGCCGGACGGGGCTTTTGGAAAACGGAGTCCTGAAAGTAAGAGAAAAGAAGAAAGAAAAAGAATGACACAATCGGGAGCCCTAGTGCGGTTGAGCTGCGTGCAGGCGTGCCGTGGTCGTGCCCCTCCCCTTATGCCCATGGTATCTCCAGAGCATAGTTATGTACGCGTAGTACTGGCTTCGCAATTTCGCGAGGGTTGGGGTTGGGGCCGGATTGCTACGCGTGCTCAAATTGTGGTAGGAGGTCTTGTTGTAGGTTACTCCGGGCGTGCTTGACGGTGTCCGGACGTTTAATAGCCGGACTCGAGAATTGCTGTGAGAGGCTGCTTTGCACCTCCACCGCGAGGGCCCCGTGTGCTCCTCCGTTCGGAGAGAGCATTCGGTGTTTCCATTGACCGTGATTACTCCTCGAGGGCCTGGCATCTTGAGCTTGAGGTATGCATAGTGCGGCACCGCATTGAACTTTGCAAATGCGGTTCGTCCAAGCAGTGCGTGATAGCCGCCGCGGAACGGGACTAGGTCGAAGATTAACTCTTTGCTTTGGAAGTTATCCAGGGATCCGAAGACCACTTCGAGTGTAACTGAGCCTGTACAATTGGCCTCTACACCTGGTATGACGCCTTTAAAGGTCGTCTTTGTGGGTTTAATCCTTGAGGGGTCTATGCCCGTTTTGCGCACTGTATCCTGATAGAGCAAGTTCAGGCTGCTACCGCCGTCCACCAGGACTCTGGTGAGGTGAAATCCGTCGATGATTGGGTCAAGAACCAATGCGGCGAATCCGCCGTGGCGGATGCTAGTGGGGTGGTCCCTTCGATCAAAGGTGATCGGGCAGGAGGACCATGGGTTGAACTTGAGGCGACTGGCTCCATCGCATATCGTCCCTTAGTGCATGCTTCCGCTCCCTTTTGGGTATGTGGGTTGCGTATATCATGTTCACCGTCCGCACTTATGGGGAAGCCCTTACATCCTCTATTGTTCGGCGGTCGGGCTCCTCCTCATCATCGCTATGCAACCCTTGTCATTGAGTTCGGCATTTAACTTGCACCTTTGTTTGAAGACCCAACAATCCCTGTTGGTGTGGTTGGCTGCTTTTTCGGGGATGCCATGTATTTGGCACGAGCGATCGAGTATTCGGTCCAGATTGGACGGGCCCTGAGTATTTCTTTTGAACGGGTTTTTCCGCTGACCGGGTTTAGAGCCTCTGAATCCGGCATTGACTGTCGTATCTTCAGCATTATCGCCATTGATACGGCGCTTGTGCTTGTTGCGACGCGACCTGCCATTGCTGTCCTTGGTATCCGAACTACCGGGGTTTTTGGTCAAGTTGTTACTCTGAGCTATCCAGCTGACCTCTCCAGCATAAAAGCGGGTCATGAGTGTTGTGAGGGCTGCCATGGATTTCGGATTTTCCTGTCCTAGGTGCCGGGCAAGCCACTCGTCGCGGATGTTGTGTTTGAAGGCTGCAAGGGCCTCTGCATCAAGGCGATCAGCGATTTGATTTTTCTTGTTTAGGAACCATGTCCGTAATTGTCGGCCGATTCTTACAGCTCCGGATTATGTGGCTGAGGTCATCGGCGTCGGTGGTCGCACATATGTGCCTGGAAGTTATCAAGGAATGCGGCTTCCAGGTCCTTCCAACAACCAATTGATTCTGGCCGGCAAGCTGTTAAGCCAATGCCGAGCTGGTCCTTTAAGCTTGAGTGGGAGGTATTTGTTGGCGTGTAGATCATCACCGCGGGCCATGTGGATATGGAGGAGGTAGTCCTCGATCCAAAACGCAGGATCTGTTGTGCCATCATATGATTCGATGTTTACGGGTTTGAAACCCTCAGGGATTTGATGATCCATCACTTCGTCTGTGAAGCATAGTGGGTGTGCGGCGCCTCTTTATTGAGCTATATCACGACGCAGCTCAAATGAGCTTTGTCTACTATGTTCGGCCCAGCCGAAATTGCTGTATCCGGCGTGATGGTTATCATCACGTGTCGTGGGGGCCCACGCGATCCGTAGATCGATCTTGTTTGCCTTGCCTTGTCCTCCAATATGTCTCGCGGTGCAGCGCGTTTCCCACGTGCCTTGTTCGAGCGGCGCCGAGTGCGGCTTGAATGGAGGGTCTAGAGGCCTCTCTGTCATGACCCGCAGGGGTGGCGGTCGGCCCACATCATGCGCTGGTGATGTAAGTTTGGGTGCCGCTTCCTCTAATTGGGGTAGCAACTGCGTTTGGGTATCTCTTGGAGGGCGTTGAGTTCGTACTCTTGGCTGCAAGGACTTCAGTCCATGTGTCAGCTAGCAAGTCTTGGTCAGCTCTAAGCTGTTGCTGCTTTTTCTTGAGGCTGCTTGCCGTGGCCATAAGCCTGCGTTTGAAACTCTCCTGTTTGGCGGGATCCTCAGGCACGATAAATTCGTCGTCGTCGAGGCTTGCCTCATCTTCGGAGGGAGGCATATAATTATCGTCCTCCACCTCCCTGTCTGCCGCTCTATCATGAGGGCTGGCTTCTCCCTCCTCCTATGCTGAATTCTGCTTTGGAGGGTTGTCTTCGACCTTTGTCCGGGGTGTTATTATCTCTCGTGCGGAATCACCGTTTTCTTTGTGGCGGGATTTAGAGCGGCGCTTGACGCCGACGCAGGCTGTTTCTTGGAGGGTCATCCTCCTTTGTTCGTCGCCGTTCCCATCTTTTGGGATGTCCACCATGTATATGTCGATGATGAGGTGGCCTTCCGGTGCCTGTAGGTGCTGGTTCTTGGTCATCTCCAGCATCGTCGTCCATACCGTCGATGTCTTCGGAGTCGAAGTCGAGCATGTCGGTTAAATCATCGACATTGGCTACAAAGTGGGTGGTGGGTGGGCGTTGAATTTCTTCGTCGTCCGCATCCCAACCTTCCTGACCATAGTCCGGCCAGGGCTCTCTGATAAAGAGAGAGACTTTAGTGAATTCAGGATGTCGCCAAAGGGCGAGTGCTGAAAGATGTCCGCGGCAGTAAACTCCATAACCGGCACCCAATTGGATTCGATTGGCAGGGGCGCGGAGGGTTCGGAGTCCGGAGAGGAGACCGGCACCTTGGAGTCACAGAATTCGCAGAGGACAGGGATGGAGTTCGGCTTAATCACCGTAGAGATCGTAGCCCCCGAGGCGGTGTCCAGCCACTCGTCCTCGATCGGCGGAGTCGGCTCCGAGCTAAGGGTCGGAGCGGACGCTGGTGCGGCCTCCCGGGCACTGTTCGGCGGCAGGGCTAGACCGTGCCCATCGAGACAGTGTGGCGCGCTTGGCTGTGGCTCGAATTAGTCGAAGATCAAGTCTCCGCGGATGTCGGCCGTGTAGTTCAAACTCCCAAACCTGACCTGATGGCCAGGGGCGTAGCTTTTGATCTGCTCCAGATGGCCAAGTGAATTGGCCCGCAGTGCAAAGCCGCCAAATACGAAGATCTGTCCGGGGAGAAAAGTCTCACCCTGGACCACGTCGTTGTTGATGATCGAAGGAGCCATCGGGCCTAAAGATGACGACACAGAGGAACTCTCAATGAGAGCACCAATGTCGGTGTCAAAACCGGGGGATCTCGGGTAGGGGGTCCCGAACTGCAGCAACAACAACACAACCCTGTTTGGATACGTAAGTTAGCTAGAGGTTAAAGTTAGTTTCTAGCTCATGACTAACCCTGAACTAACTCCATCCAAAGAGGTGTTTTGATGACAGGGTTAGATTGACATTAATGCACTAGGAGAACTAGATCAAATTAGCACCTCTTCGGTTGGATAGTTTTTTTGGGTGGGTTAGATGCAACTAGCTCAAACTAGCCCTCATGTTTGGATATACTTTAGGGCTATTTGAGCCTGAACTAGCTCAAACTAACTCTAACCCATGGATACAACAGCAGTTAATCAACCAATAATTTGTAAGAATGCAATAAACTCCTTCGGGCCCATAATATAAGATGTTAATTCATCTAATATGTGAGTATATTGGATGTTATAAGATATTATAGAAGAGTGTTGTACTACATCATTGTGCAATTGATGTTTAGCTTCTAATATTAACTTGGTGCTTTTTGGTACATATGTCATTGGTAAAGATCCGCGCTTCGACCCTTTTTGCGTATGGGGCAATGAGATATCGATGAACCAGCTTCAGGTGAGGAAGTTGATAAAGATTGTTAGTAAAATGGATCAAAATATGGCAATTAAACTATTTGTTTACACTTTATCCAAGACAACAGCGAATTGTAGGATGGTAAGTAAGAACTCTGCAGCCTTCTTTTTACTGCCCATAATGAGTTGTGTTAGATGACAATTCTAAATCTTTTTCCTTTGCAGTGCTTGCAAAAGCAGTTTACTCAAGATTGCCTCTCGAACTGCATGATTGGTGGGCATGAAAAGGTTAAAGTATTTCAACCAGAACACGATGATTATCTAGATGTTTTCATGAAGACCGTGAAGGATGGGTGGTCGGCCATCACAAGGGGCTGGACTAGAGTCGTGCGTGCCTTTTGCATGGAGGAGGGCACATGTGACGCCCTGATAATTAAGCTACAGTGATCCCACGCTAATGGTGCCAGGTCACCACGATTACTGTTGCTAATCTATCGTTAGGGCAAAACCGGTCCAAAATTCAAAATTCAAATTAATGATAACAATAAAAGTTTTCAAAAATTAAAACAAAAATGTTTGGTTAGTGCCAAATATTACATAGGTAATTATAGTAAAGAAAACACAAATTTATAAAATACTTATATGCCCTAAGTTGAATTAAAACAGTAAAAGAAAATAGATAAAAAGCAGAAAACAAAAGCAAAAAAGGAAACCCCCAAACCCCTGGGCCAACCGACCTAATAGCCAACCCGGCCCAGTCGGCCAGCCCACCCCGGCCGACCCACCTCTCCCCGCATAACCCCCCCTGCCCCGAAACCCTAGCCCCACTCGCCCATCCCACTCCCCACACACTCCCCCCCCCCATTCCCCGATCCCCTTCTGGATCGGGGCACGACCGCGTCGACCACGCCCCACGGCGCCCCAACGCCGGTGCCACCGCAACGGTGCCGCCCGGGCACCCCCGCCTACCGCCACCGCCCCCCCCCCCCCCCCAGATCTGGATCGAGGCTCAACATAGCCCGCGCCACTGCCGACGTCGTTGCCGCCGTGGATCTCGCCCCCGCCGCTCGACGACGTCGCCGAAGCCACCTCACCGGAACTGCCTCCCCATCTCCGCCTTCGACGCCGTCGTCCCCGTCCTCCTCCACAACGGACCTCCCCGAACTCCCCCGCGCCCACTGCCCGTGCCCTACTCCTCCCCTGTGAGCACGCGTCCTCCTCCTCTCCCCTCATCCCCTATCACTGCGCGCCCAAGCCGTTCCCCCGCCGTCGTCGTTGCTCCGCTCACCGGCCGCGAGCGCTGTCCCGGGAGCCTCCTATGCCCGACCACCATCGCCTCCGTCCTGCGGCGCCTGGCCGCGCCCGCTAGGGACGCCGTCGTCTGGGGCCGGCCCCTGCTTCGTGCCTCCTGCTCGACCCCCCACCACCGTGCGCGCCCCTCCCTGGTCGCTCCCCTGTGCGCCGCCGTCACTCGTCGCCTAGTCGCGTGCCCCGCCGCCCCTGCACCACCTCCGGCCTCCTCCCGCACCGCCGCAGCTATGCTGCCCGCCTCGCCGTGGTCTCGCCGTTGCTCACATCCGGCGGCCGGCCTCGCCGTGCCCATGGCGGGCGCCCCAGCGATTTGAGGGAGTGGGCTGGCGCTAAATCGCCGTAGCTAACAGGCGCCCACAATGCCCCTCTGGGCCTATGACTAGTGGGGCCCCGCCCCAGAACAGAATTAAAAAGAAAAGGATTTAGAAAGAACAATAATAATAATAATAATAATAAAATAAAAATAAAATATAAGTAAATAAAATAATAAAATTATTAGTTAGTTAATTAATTAAAGAATTAATTAACTTAATTAATCCTGATTAGATTAACCTAATCACATAGTTTAGTTAATTAATCTGTTAGGTTAGTTAACACTCGATGACATGCGGGACCCACACGTCAGTTCACCAGTCAACACCTCTGTTGACTGCTGACGTCATGCTGACGTTATGATGACATCAGCAAACACTGTTTGGATAATGTTGGATTTAAATAATTAATTAAATTCCAGAAATTAATAAAATCTTTAGAAAATCATAACTTTTAATCCGTAACTCGGATTAAATTATTTTCAACATGAAAGTTGCTCAGAACGACGAGACGAACCCGAATACGCAGCCTGTTCATCCGCCACACACCCCTAATATATCAAACTTGCAACTTTCCCCCTCCGGCTCCTCTGCCCGAAAATGCGGAACCCCGGGGATACTTTCCCGGATGTTTCCCCCCTTCACCGGTATCATCACATACCGCGTTAGGGCACGCCTAGCATCACGCTTTGCTTTGTCATGCATCATCATGCATCTGTTTGCTTAAATATTCATTGTTTCTTCCCCCTCTTCTTCCGCTAGACACCGAGACCGACGCTGCTGCTGCCCAGTTCGACTACGGAGTTGACGACCCCACTCTCTTGCCAGAGCAACCAGGAAAGCCCCCCCCTTGATCACCAGATATCGCCTATTCTACTCTATACTGCTTGCATTAGAGTAGTGTAGCATGTTACTGCTTTCTGTTATACCTATCTTGATGCATAGCCTGTCCTTGTTACTACTGTTGTTACCTTTACCTGCAATCCTACATGCTTAGTATAGGATGCTAGTATTCCATCTGTGGCCCTACATTCTTGTCCGTCTGCTGTGCTATACTATTGGGCCGTGATCACTCGGGAGGTGATCACGGGTATATACTATATACTTTATACATGATACATGTGGTGACTAAAGTCGGGTCGGCTTGTGGAGCACCCGCGAGTGGATCTTTGTGGCGGAGCGATAGGGCAGGTTGAGACCATCTAGGAGAGAGGTGGGCCTGGCCCTGTTCGGCATTCGCGGATACTTAACACGCCTAACGAGATCTTGGTATTTGATCTGAGTCTGGCCATTTGGTCTATACGCACTAACCAACTACGCTGGGAACGATTATGGGCACTCGACGTGGTATCGGCCAAGCACGCCGTGGCGTCGGCCGGCCGGCGGCGCGCACCGGATTGGGCGTAGGGCCTGCTCTTGTATTAAGGGGCTAGTTACGCTTCCGGCCAGCGTCACATAGCGTGCGGTGTGCTAAGGGCGATGGGCCGGAACCCACTGCGCTTAGGTTTAGACCGGCGTCTTTGGCCTCTCTGTTGTGCCTAGGTGGGGCTGCGACGTGTTGATCTTCCACGGCCGGGCATGAACTAGAAAAGTGTGTCCGGCCAAATGGGATCAAGCGTGTTGGGTTATGTGGTGCACCCCTGCAGGGAAGTTAATCTATTCGAATAGCCGTGATCTTGATAGCAGTGACGACTTGGAGTTGTACCTTGACCTTATGACAACTAGAACCGGATACTTAATAAAACACACCCTTCCAAGTGCGGATACAACCCGGTGGTCGCTCTCTCTCGTGGTTACGAGGAGGGATCGGGTAGGATTATTGCTATGTGATGCTACTTGGAGGACTTGATCTACTCTACGCTACATGCTGCAAGGCGGAGGCTGCCAAGCGTAGTCTTCGACAAGATTAGCTATCCCCTCTTATTACGGCATTACGCGATTCAGTCCACTGATATGGCCCTTTACACATATATCCATGCATATGTAGTGTAGCTCCTTGCTTGCGAGTACTTTGGATGAGTACTCACGGTTGCCTTGTTCCGCCTTTTCCCTATCTCTACCTGGTTGCTGCGACCAGACGATGGAGCCCAGGAGCCAGACGCCACCGTGGATGACGACTACTACACCGGAGGTGCCTTCTACTACGTGCAGCCCGTGGACGATGAACAGGAGTAGTTAGGAGGATCCCAGGCAGGAGGCCTACGCCTCTTTCGATCTGTATCCCAGTTTGTGCTAGCCTTCTTAAGGCAAACTTGTTTAACTTATGTCTGTACTCAGATATTGTTGCTTCCACGACTTCGTCTATGATCGAGCACTTGTATTCGAGCCCTCGAGGCCCTGGCTTGTATTATGATGCTTGTATGACTTATTTATGTTTTAGAGTTGTGTTGTGATATCTTCCCGTGAGTCCTCGATCTTGATTGTACACATTTGCGTGCATGATTAGTGTATGATTGAATGGGGCGTCTAAGTTGGTATCGAGCCGATCGCTGTAGGAATCCCCCTTCCAACTCCTTGGCCAAAGTCGAGTCTAGACTTTACAAAACTTTTACTAACATGGCTGTGCGTCCCATGGGCCCACGTCGCCATTGGGTGGTATTAGGATCTTTTACTCCTTGTCTATACTCTGGGACTCTGATGTCTCTTCTATTTGGGTTAAATGAATTTTACTAAATCTAACATTAGGATCTCGTTATCACTTTCACCCGGAGAGCCTCTTATTACTGATGATCGTCTGCTGCACGTGAAGACCCTGAAGATACTCTCCGATGTTAACTCGAGAACTTGTGTTCATCGCATTTGCAATTCCCTTCCACCGTCAACCCTTATGGATAACTACTTGCAGTTGTTATTCTTACAATCATCCTCCATTGGTCTTGTTATTACAAGATAACCCGAAAAACTCGTCGTTGTTTCGATAATCCTTTGAGCTTACTGCCCTGATGTTCTTTGTCACCTGAATACCCCTACGGGTAATTCTCGCACTTATCGAGTATCCGCTCATCCCCCAGTTGATCATGTGTTACACAAAAGTCTTCGAAATACCATTCGATATTTCGAAAATCCTCAGCAACCTATTGCTCTGGAATTTCTTGTTTGCTTTCATTATGATTAATCCCATAAGTATAGTAATCATATTGGCATCCTTTGTCACCATCATTTTTGAGTCCGTTGATTCAATACGTTGTGAATGTTCACAATCATCAGTCGAGTCCTAGGATTATCTTTCCGGCTCAGACGTCATTTTGAACATGAGCTGGTTCTCGACCAAACTATCTGTCATCGATTGTGCCTCTGGTATATTCAATTGATCCATCCTTGATCAGAACGCCCGCTTGATCCCTTGTTTTGGAAATCATAATTCCTTTGCATTTAAGCTTTGAATTATTCAGATGATTCCATAACCTGGTGCATTTGCAGTCCTTCCTCTTCTGGTTGAGTATAGATACTCACATCAGATCCTTTGTGGACCATCAAGTCCTGTGTTGGATTGTTATCCCATGTTGTCCTTCACATTTGATCACTTTGTGAGTTCTTCCCCGATACATAATGCCTTTGTTAAGTTGTATCCTCTCGCTTGGCCAACCATGCTCGCTTTCGGGCTTGTGTTATTTACTCTTGAAACTTGTGGTATATGTTTCTAAGAAGCCACTATGGGTAGAACATATGCCTTCTCTAAACCGTGTGAACCCGAAAGTTTTCACGAGTCATACTCTTCTGGTGCTTCGCTAGATAAAATTTCAACACTGCAACTTCATCAAACGTGAGAAGTGAATGAAAGGTCATGCATTGGAGAAGTGGGAGTCGACCTTGAACTTGTGCTCATGCCCATGGACACGATGTAGATCTTATCATTAAAGCTCCTCTTAAATTAATTATTCCTTTGGTATAAGTTCATCTTATATCTGGGATCTGGCCTTTTGCAATCGTGGTTCCGACCATGTTCTCTTTTAAATACCATTTCTCGTTCAAGTTTAAGCACTTGTCTTCTATAGAGCAATACCCCAGTCCAACTTCTACTTTGATCTGTCATCGAGTATTACCCCCCTTGTATCTCGAGATTATCATGGAACTGCATAACTTCTTATGAGTTCTTCATCAAGTGCTACATTCCCAATCGATTCCAATTTTTCACGGGCTCTGAGTTATTAAACACACAAAGACACCAATAACTGAACCGAGTCCGCACTACGGTTCAACAACTCTTCGATAAGCTTCTATAAGTACGAGTTTGTACCCGATCACATCATTCCTAGCCGGATCGACTATATCATTATCATGCTAAATTTTAACTGTGCTACCGGGTCGTTCTTCTCGAAGCACAAATTTCGACGGTGAGCTAATCTTACAATCAATCTTCCTCGTCATACCGTTTGACCTTGTACAGCAAGCTTGATTTCGAGTTTGTTTCGTTACCATGGTTCCAATGACTTTTGGCTTCATCATTTCCGTTGACTTGATGTCATCGCCTATCAGTTACATCTTCTCGAAACCTCTCGACAGATGTGTCGTGATCATCATCAACATTCTGGGGTCTTCCAAGATATCTATCGAATTCTTGATGAGAAATAGCATCCTTTGCCCTCGATGGTTTGGGTTATCATCCACAACATTATTGTATTCCCTCCAACACAAAACTTGTTCCTGTTTTGTGTTGTCCCTTGAGTTCCTTTCTATCCTACTTATGTTATGATTCTACCGCGGAGTATTACCATTTTTGATGTCAAGAATGTTGTGAGGATTGCTCCACCTCTTCGGAATTCTTGCTATAATGATACTTCTCACCATCACCATTCTTTCTTGGTCCTCGTGTTGATTCCAACCGGGGTACCCACAAGTGAACGGTGTTGTTTGGATTCTGCCCTCCTAGCAACCCTCTTAATGGTCGACCGTTCATTCTTAGACTATTAATTATTGAATCACCATTCCGACATTGGTCGTGCAACCCAACCCATATTTCGGGCGCACCTTTCAACCAGTGTTTAATTGTGTATGTCTTCCTCGAGCTTACTTCCTTATATCATTTGATATGACAAATGTTATCTCCTTATCCACATAATTGTGGAGATCCATCTTTTGGATACCTCGATGAGTTATCGCTGAGTCCATCAGTCACCTCCTCATCCTCTTCTTGATTTAATGATGAACTCTTGTTTCGGAAATCGCTTCCATAGTTCATTTCCCGAGAATCCTTGATGTCTTCTCGTCAATTTGTGTCGCACCTTTTCTCCTCGAAAGGCCGTGGAGTTTGAGGTATCTGACACCAATCAGATCTGAATCTCGGTCGATATGATGGTTGGAACATATTTCCAAGAGTTATAACAATGGTCTTTATGTGACCCGGTAAGGTGATGTCGTTTAGCACACCTGGCGGAGGCCCTATTGTTATGGTTTCCTTTCAACAAAGGCTATCCTTTCTTCCATGAGGAAATTGTAAGACTTATTCTATAAGTTCTTCTGATGGACCCATTTTGTTTCCAAAGTCTGAACTTTGCTTGAAGACCATGCAATGCTATCTCGAAGCATGTTTGTGGTACTCAATTTTCAACAAGGACATTTGAAGCCAATGCTAAATGTTTCTGCTAAATTATCCAAACACATTGTATGGGTAATGTCATGAAATTTCTCTCCCCTACCTAAAGAGTTTTCTACATTATATCATGTCATGGATATCATGCTCTGCTTGTCCTTGGGAAGGATATACCCTTGAAATATGTGTTTAAACACATTTTTCCTTTCCATGGTTCTGTTTAATATGATAATCTTATTTTCCTTTCCACTGGTTGGTTTAACCTTTCTTGAGGTCTATATAACCTAAGCAGTATTATTCTCCTGCTTATGTAAGCACCTCGTGGTACAACTCTGCCAAGAAGACCTCACATTATTGTTGGTGACATTTCGGTAACCACCGATGGGCCGAGAACTTTGCCTATTGGTCCGCCTCGATGCAACGAGCAAGAAAATGGTTCTCTTCGTCCCTCGCCCTTGGTACCAACGTTGTCGCCGTCATAACTGACATGGTACTCTCTGACATGCCTTGCTATCATGACCGTGCAAGATGTCACTGCTCCTATAAAAAAAACACATGGTGGGCCCATAACCCACAGTTCCACGTGATCGAAACTCGACTGTCCTGTACACCCCATATTCCCAAAGTTATTCCTCGCTGCGTGGCCTCTTATGTAATTCACGGGCCACCGTCCTAGTGATCTATTCTCGGTATCGACGCAATACTTACTCTCGCTACTCGAACCCCTTTCTCACTCTGGTTCGGGCTTGAGCAACTATCTATCCGCTTGGAGCCTTTTATGGTACCTTCGTACCTTACTCTCGAGGTATTTCATATGTTCAACTCGAGAGATAATCTTATACTCATTCATGGGTTAACCCCAGATTGTTTCCCTCAAAAGCATTATGTCGTAGTGAGCTTCCCCTTATCCTTTCGTAAGTACGATGGAGTTCCCGAAGAAATGATGACAAGTTTATCATGATGCATTGGAATAAATAATTGAAGACATCAATGAAAGGGATTAACTTCTTCGAGAAGATCCGTTAGAATATCGTAACCAGAACTTTCCCCCTTACTCCCCTCTTAAATCTCGGGACGAGATTTCTTGTAGTGGAGGAGAATTGTGACACCCGGATAATCAAGCTACAGTGATCCCACGCTAATGGTGCCACGTCACCATGATTACTGCTGCTAATCTATCGTTAGGGCAAAACCGGTCCAAAATTCAAAATTCAAATTAATGATAACAATAAAAATTTTCAAAAATTAAAACAAAAATGTTCGGTTAGTGCCAAATATTACATAGGTAGTTATAGTAAAGAAAACACAAACTTATAAAATACTTATATGCCCTAAGTTGAATTAAAACAGTAAAAGAAAATAGATAAAAAGACCGACCCAGCTAGCCAACCGGCCGGCTCAGTCGGCCAGCCCACCCCGGCCGACCCACCTCTCCCCGCATACCCCCCCCTGCCCCGAAACCCTAGCCCCACTCGCCCATCCCACTCCCCACACTCCCCATTCCCGATCCCTTCGGATCGGGCACGACCGCTGTCGACCACGCCCCACGGCGCTTCTAACGCTGGGCGCCAAGAACGGGCGCCGCCCGTCACCACCGCCGCCGCCATCGCCCCAGATCTGGATCGGGGTTCAACACAGCCCGCGCCACTGCCGACGTCGTTGCTGCCGTGGATCTCGCCCCCGCCGCTCGACAACGTCGCCGAAGCCACCTCACCGGAACTGCCTCCCCATCTCCGCCTTCGAAGCCGTCGTCCCCGTCCTCCTCCACAACGGACCTCCCCGAACTCCCCCGCGCCCACTTCCCGTGCCCTACTCCTCCCCTGTGAGCACGCGTCCTCCTCCTCTCCCCTCTTCCCCTGTCACCGCGCGCCCGAGCCGTTCCCCCCGTCGTCGCCGTTGCTCCGCTCACCGGCCGCGAGCGCTGCCTAGGGAGCCGCCTATGCCCGACCACCATCGCCTCCATCTCATGGGCGCTGGTCAGCGCTTCGCCGGGACGCCGTCGTCTGGGGCGGCCCTGCCGCGCCTCCTGCCGACCCCCACCACCGTGCGCACCTCCTCACAGTCGCATATGCGCGCCACCGTCACTCGTCGCCTAGTTGCGTGCCCAGCCGCCCCTGCACCACCTCCGGCCTCCTCCCGCACCGCCGCAGCTATGCTGCCCGCCTCGCCGTGGTCTCGCCGTTGCTCACATCCGGCGGCCGGCCTCGCCGTGCCCATGGCGGGCGCCCCCCTGGCGACCTGGGGAGCGGGCTGGCGCTCGTCGCCCGTAACCGCTAACCCAGCGCCCACAACGCCCATCTGGGCCTATGACCAGTGGGACCCTGCCCCAGAACGGAATTAAAAAGAAAAGGATTTAGAAAGAAAAATAAAATAAAATAATAATAATAAAATAAAATATAAGTAAATAAAATAATTAAATTATTAATTAGTTAATTAATTAAAGAATTAATTAACTTAATTAATCCTGATTAGATTAACCTAATCACCTAGTTTAGTTAATTAATCTGTTAGGTTAGTTAACAGTCGATGACATGCGAGACCCACACGTCAGTTGACAAGTCAACACCTCTGTTGACTGCAGACGTCATGCTGACGTCATGATGACATCGGCAAACACTGTTTTGGATAATGTTGGATTTAAAAAATTAATTAAATTCCAGAAATTAATAAAATCTTTAGAAAATCATAACTTTTAATCCGTAATTCGGATTAAATTATTTTCAACATGAAAGTTGCTCAGAATGACGAGACGAACCCGGATACGCAGCCCGTTCATCCGCCACACACCCCTAACATATCAAACTCGCAACTTTCCCCCTCCGGCTCCTTTGCCCGAAAACGCGGAACCCCGGGGATACTTTCCCGGATGTTTCCCCCCTTCACCGGTATCATCACATACCGCGTTAGGGCACGCCTAGCATCACGCTTTGCTTTGTCATGCATCGTCATGCATCTGTTTGCTTAAATATTCATTGTTTCTTCCCCCTGTTCTTCCGCTAGACACCGAGACCGACGCTGCTGCTGCCCAGTTCAACTACGGAGTTGACGACCCCTCTCTCTTGCCAGAGCAACCAGGCAGGCCCCTCCCCTTGATCACCAGATATCGCCTATTCTACTCTATACTGCTTGCATTAGAGTAGTGTAGCATGTTCTTGCTACGTTATACCTATCCCGATGCATAGCTTTGTCCTTGCTACTACTGTTGTTACCTTTACCTGCAATCCGACATGCTTAGTATAGGATGCTAGTATTCCATCTGTGGCCCTACATTCTTGTCCGTCTGCTGTGCTATACTATCGGGCCGTGATCACTCGGGAGGTGATCACGGGTATATACTATATACTTTATACATGATACATGTGGTGACTAAAGTCGTGTCGGCTTGTGGAGCACCCACGAGTGGATCTTTGTGGCGGAGCGACAGGGCAGGTTGAGACCGCCTAGGAGAGAGGTGGGCCTGGCCTGTCATGCGTTCGCGGATACTTAACACGCTTAACGAGATCTTGGTATTTGATCCGAGTCCGCCATTTGGTCTATACGCACTAACCAACTACTGTTGGAACAGCTTATGGGCACTTTCGACGTCGTGGTATCACCGAAGCACTTCATGACGTCGGCCGAACGGCAGCGTCGCCGGATTGGAACATAGGCCTGCTCTTGTATTAAGGGGGCAAGTTCTGCTTTCGGCCGCATACTCAACGTGCAGGTGTGCTAAGGGCGATGGGGCCCAGACCCCTGTGCGCTTAGGTTTAGACCGGCGTTCTGGCCTCTCTGTTGTGCCTAGGTGGGGCTGCGACGTGTTGATCTTCCGCGGCCGGGCATGACCCAGAAAAGTGTGTCCGGCCAAATGGGATCAAGAGTGTTGGGTTATGTGGTGCACCCCTGTAGGGAAGTTAATCTATTCGAATAGCTGTGATCTTCGGTAACATGACGACTTGGAGTTGTACCTTAACCTTATGACAACTAGAACCGGATACTTAATAAAACACACCCTTCCAAGTGCAAGATACAACCCGGTGGTCGCTCTCTCTCAGGGTTACGAGGAGGGGATCGCCGGGTAGGATTATTGCTATGTGATGCTACTTGGAGGACTTGATCTACTCTCTGCTACATGCTGCAAAGGCGGAGGCTGTCGAAGCTTAGTCTTGACAGGTGATTAGCTATCCCCCTGTTATTCTGGCATTCTGCAGTTCAGTCCACTAATATGGCCCTTTACACATATATCCATGCATATGTAGTGTAGCTCCTTGCTTGCGAGTACTTTGGATGAGTACTCATGGTTGCCTTGTTCCCCCTTTTCCCCCTATCTCTACCCGGTTGCTGCGACCAGACGATGGAGCCCAGGAGCCAGACGCCACCGTCGATGACGACTACTACACCGGAGGTGCCTTCTACTATGTGCAGCCCGTGGACGATGACCAGGAGTAGTTAGGAGGATCCCAGGCAGGAGGCTTGCGCCTCTTTCGACCTGTATCCCAGTTTGTGCTAGCCTTCTTAAGGCAAACTTGTTTAACTTATGTCTGTACTCAGATATTGTTGCTTCCGCTGACTCGTCTATGATCGAAAGCACTTGTATTCGAGCCCTCTGGCTTGTATTATGATGCTTGTATGACTTATTTATGTTTTAGAGTTGTGTTGTGATATCTTCCCGTGAGTCCCTGATCTTGATCGTACACATTTGCGTGCATGATTAGTGTACGATTGAATCGGGGGCGGCAAAGCACAATATGGGCATTCTGCTTCACCTTGTTCAGCAACCAGAATGTATTTTGCCTCTTTCTTTACCGTCTTTAATAATACAAGTATACAATTCTGGTTCATCATTCTTTATTCTGTTCTTATGTAATTCTTGAACATATGTACCTATGAATCGAATAATGTATTGGTTGTTTGAACCTGATGGATATGAACAAAGCAATAGCATACTTTCAAATCCAAATCCGGTAAAATTTGAAATAGCAGTAATTAAAATACGATTAAATTACGCCCTCCAGGTCGTTAAGGCACACACGATTGGTAAAACAAAAACGTTTGCTATATACGCCATAATCTGATACGGTGCACAGAGAGGAAACGTGTGCAAGCATGCACACAGTTGCCATTTGCAAAGCGTGTGCGATGTCACACAATATCACAAATAGTGCGGCCAAACTAAACGTTTGTGATAGTTGCCTTATCATACACTATTCGCAACCATGAACTATTTCTGATGAAGTATGCATCGTAAATGTTGCACCACAGAATAGCGTGTGCGATAGTTGTCGTGTACGATGATGTTACGACGGTCTGACGTTTCGTAATCCTATCCGACACTCGTACAACGATTAGCTAATATTCTCAATTAATTATCGCATATGGTTTGGGAAAAGCGTACTTATCATACATGTTCTATAATGGTGAATCGTTTGTGATGGGCCGCACATCATAAACATAGCACCATAGAATACCCACTGCGATGGCAATGCAAGCACAAACGAGTAGGAGTATTGTATATGCATCTTGGCTCCCTATCCCTGACAGTTTCTGGGTCGTGTGGGAAGGACCCCCTATCGCGCACACTCACTTGGGGACCGTTGCAAATGTCATGGCTGAAAGGGGTTAAAAACTGTTTGTATAGCACCGATGCGCAGTAGTGCTGGGATGTGCCACGTGTCAACATATTATAGGCGTCTTCCGTCCATTGTAGGGATGACATCTGTCCCAACGTGTTGGGGAACACAGTATTTTAAAAAAAATCCTACGATCACGCAAGATCTATCTAGGAGATGCATAGCAACGAGCGGGGAGAGTGTGTCCACGTACCCTCGTAGACCGAAAGCAGAAGCGTTTAGTAACGCGGTTGATGTAGTCGAACTTCTTCGCGATCCAACCGATCCAAGTACCAAACATACGGCACCTCCGTGTTCAGCACATGTTCAGCTGGATGACGTCCCTCATGCTCTTGATCCAGTTGAGGACGAGGGTGAGTTCCATCAGCACGACGGCGTGGCGATGGTGATGATGTTGTTATCGGTGCTGGGCTTCGCCTAAGCACTACGGCGATATGATCGAGGTGTGTAACTATGGAGGGGGGCACCGCACACGGCTAAAAGATCAACTTGTGTGTCTTTGGGGTGCCCCCTGCCCCCGTATATAAAGGAGGGGAGGAGGAGGCCGCCAACAAGGCGCACGGGGAGAGGGAGTTGAGGGAGTTAGGACTAGGGGCTGTCCGGATAGCGAACTATCATCGTGACGGACTCCAAGACTATGAAGATACAAGATTGAAGACTTCGTCCGTGTCCGGATGGGACTTTCCTTGGCGTGGAAGGCAAGCTTGGCGATACGGATATGTAGATCTCCTACCATTGTAACCGACTGTGTAACCCTAACCCTATCCGGTGTCTATATAAACCGAAGGGTTTTAGTCCGAGGATCTAACAACAATCATACCATAGGCTAGCTTCTAGGGTTTAGCCTCTTTGATCTCGTGGTAGATCAACTCTTGTAACACACATCATCAATATTAATCAAGCAGGACGTAGGGTTTTACCTCCATCAAGAGGGCCCGAACCTGGGTAAAACATCGTGTCCCTTGTCTCCTCTTACCATCCGCCTAGACGCACAGTTCGGGACCCCCTACCCGAGATCCGCCGGTTTTGACAACGACATTGGTGCTTTCATTGAGAGTTCCTCTGTGTCGTCACCGATAGGCCCGATGGCTCCTTCGATCATCAACAACGACGCAGTCCAGGGTGAGACTTTTCTCCCCGGACAGATCTTCGTGTTCGGCGGCTTTACACTGCGGGCCAACTCGCTTGGCCATCTGGAGCAAATCGAAAGCTACGCCCCTGGCCGTCAGGCCAGATTTGGAAATTTAAACTATACGGCCGATATCTGCGGAGACTTGATCTTCGACGGATTCGAGCCGCAGCCAAGCGCGCCGCACTGTCTCGATGGGCATGATCTAGCTCTGCAATTAATCGTGCCACTGGGGCCGCACCAGAACCCGCTCCGACCCTTAATCCGAAGCCGGATTCCCCGATCGAGGACGTGTGGTTGGACACCGCCTCGGGGGCTCTAATCTCTACAGCGATCGAGCCGAACTGCATCCCTGTCCTTTGCGAAGACCTCGACTCCAGGGTGCCGGACTCCTCTCCGGACTCCGAACCCTCTGCTCCCTTGCCAATCAAATCCGATTGGGCGCCCGTTATGGAGTTCACGGCCGCGGACATCTTTCAGCACTCGCCCTTTGGCGACATCCTGAATTCACTAAAGTCTTTCTCTTTATCCGGAGAGCCCTGGCCGGACTACGGTCAAGAAGGCTGGGATATGGAAGACAAAGAAATTCAATGCCCACCCACCACCCACTTCATAGCCACTGTCGAAAGCTTACACGACGTGCTCGATTTCGACTCCGAAGACATCGACGGTATGGACGATGATGTAGGAGACAACAATGAACCAGCACCTATAGGATGCTGGACAACCTCATCCCATGACGTATACATGGTGGATACACCTAAAGGGAATGAAGACGAGGAGCAACGAGACGCTACGAAGGATAAATCCCTTGAAAAGCAGTCAAAACGGCAACGTAAACGTCGAACAAAGTCCCGCCTCAACAAAGACCCAGCCATAGAGCAGGGCGAACCGGTGGACAACGAACAGGCTATCGAGCAATCGTCTGAACAAGACAACTTGGATAAACAATTTGTCCCCGACGAAGACAACAGTCCGGACGACCTCACGCCGGAGAAACCATTGGAGCAAAATAACCTCCAGAAAAGGCTCGTCGCCACTGCGCGTAGCCTGAAAAAGCAGAAGCGGAAGCTCAAACAGCGGAAGATGCACTCAGGATCAGATGGAGCAAAATATTCAGCACCGCAGACAAGTACGGGCGACAACAACAACAAAGAGCTACCGAAAAGAAAGCTACTTCGAGACCACGAGGAGGCCTTAGAGCCCCACAATTAAAAAATAAGAAGGCCACCCGGTCGGATGGACGACCCCACGGCGAAAAAGAGAGCGGTGAATGGCGCCAAGACACAAGCCAATATGCGATCTCGCATAAGGATTCACATCAAGAGGATGGCCAAGTTAGGTCCATCTATGGGCCAAGAAAGCAGGCTCACAAAACAATGCAATACGCCAAAATCTCAAGATCACGGCACACCCAAATATAGGGGTGCCGCACACCCCTATGTTTCACCGATGAGGTCCGGATCATGAATTTCAAATGATTCAAACCCGTAAACATAGAAGCATAGGACGGAACAACAGATCCTGGAGTCTGGATCGAGGATTACATCCTCCACATACACATGGCTAGAGGAGACGATCTCCACGCCATAAAATACTTACCCCTTAAACTCAAAGGTCCAGCTCGACATTGGCTTAAAAGCCTCCCTGAAAATACCATTGGAAGCTGGGAAGAGCTCGAGGACGCATTCCGGGCAAATTTTCAGGGGACTTATGTCCGCCCTCCGGATGCGCATTTATCTAAGTCACATAACTCAACAGCTCGGAGAGTCAGCCCGAAAATTCTGGAACAGGTTCCTTACTAAAAAGAACCAAATAGTTGACTATCCGGACGCCGAAGCCTTAGCATCTTTCAAACATAACGTCCGAGACGAATGGCTCGCCAGACACCTCGGCCAAGAAAAGCCAAGAACAATGGCCGCATTAACAAGCCTCATGACCCGCTTTTGCGCGGGAGAGGACAGCTGGCTGGCTAGATGCAGTACCAATGACCGAGTACATCCGAAACCAGGGATGGAAATGGGAAATCATGACGCAGAAAAGATCAGCGCCGGAATAAAGAAAATGGCCCAAATAGTATGGCGGTCAACGCCGGATTCAAAAGCTCTCGGCCGAACAACAAAACACTGCCCCTAAAGGATTACAGTGACGAGCTATCCAACCTAAACAAGATTTTGGACAGACTGTGTCAAATACATGGTACCTCCGGGAAGCCTGCAAACCATACCCACAGAGATTGTTGGGTCTTCAAGCAGTCCAGCCGACTTAATGCCAAACACTAGGGGCTCGACACACCAAGGGAAAATGATGAAGAGCACCACAAGCAGAGCCCCGGAAAAAAAAGAATTTCCCACAAAAGGTTAAAATAGTAAACTCACTTCACGTGATCAAAGGGAAAAATAGAGCGGCGCCCACTAAAAGGCGCGCCGCACATTGGTTGTCAAAACCAATCACCTTCGACCATCGTGGACTATTCCGATAATATCCGTAACGCAAGATGGACTGCCTTGATATTGGATCCTATAATCGACGGATTCCAATTTACACATGTCCTCATGGATGGCGGCGATGACATAAACCTGATATATCAGGACACAATCCGCAGGATGGGGATAAACCCAACCAAAATTCGCCATAGCAACACCTCCTTTAAAGGAGTAATCGCCCGCCCATACGCCTCCGCACGGGCTCCATATCGCTAGAAATTGTGTTTGGTTCATCCGACAACTTCCGCCACGAAAGGTTACTCTTCCATGTCGCCTGCTTAAAAGTAGCCATCAAGCACTATTGGGACGCGAAGCTTTCGCCCGCTTTAACACAATACCGCATTATGTATCTCTAACACTTAAAATGCCCGGTCCACGCGGCATCATCTCTTTAAAAGGAAGTATTAAGTGTTACTCGAGCATGGGAAAACGGGAGACTGCCTTGACAGCCCCACAGCTATCCGGCTCTGCTAGGCAAAGAACCTGAATTGGTCATTCAAACCCCGGACACGGCTAGACGAGTCCGGCACAGATTATGCATACCCCCATACGAGGGGCCGCATGCATGTATAACAAGAGACAATAAAGCTCCATCTTATTCACTTCTTGAACTGCATTTCGCTTATTTAATATTATGTACATTTTTCGCACGATCCTTTTTCTTTTCAAACTAAGCTCCTCTCTTTTACAGAAGAACAACGTGCTACACCCGTCCAGGATACGGCACAACGGAGACACGAAGCAGACGCAGCAAAGAGGGACCCGTTGCAAGGATTCTTTTCAGATTAAGACCTGCGTAAACCTTTTTTCACTGTCTCTTGTTGATATACATCCCCGGTTCCTTAATATAACCGAGGAGGAGGCTGGTGCTTTGGCATTGGCCGCACCAGAATTTTTTATGGCTGCACGGACACTGGGGCTTAGGGCATTATTCAGCCCATTTTCATAAAGACCGAATACCTTAGGGAGTATTCGGCGTCTCGAAAGTTAGGCCTTATATGCATCAGCTCCGAATCATGTCTTTGGTCAAATGTTGGGTTGCCCGGCTCTCGTGTTTTGCTGCCTTACGCCCGCTTTTCACGGCTAATGCGGCACGAGGAGAACTCTGCGATTGTGCCCGGTTCGGCAAGGCGAGCACCTCAAGAGAGAAAGCCAAAACTGATCATCATGATATAGTGAGAGACTGCTCAACCACTCGATGACTCACAGAATGTTTAGAATTCCTCCGCATTAACAAAGTACCGGTTTTCGGTCAGCACATACGCACCCGAATTCGGAGAGTGCGGTGCCCCTGTGGGCTATATAGTAGCCCCACCTCGAACTCCTATGGCTAAGTGAAAGTGATAAAGCATTATAGTCCGGTTGCCTGGTTTGCTACGCTTATCACCTCCTTAACAGCACCAAGACGTTGGATTAAGTGTGAAAAGCGCTTTTTTGCAAACACCCCGCACTATGTGCGTGGGGCTGAAAGCCAAGGACTGCCATCTTTCAGGTTATATACACATATACAAAAACGGCCACACAGGGAGTAGTTTACTACTTGAACGCACAAGTATAAAAAGCACTTATATTACATTGAAACACCGTTTTCACAAATCATACATGTCATTTAAAACATAATATCCTTCGAGCACTGCGTCTCTATTAAACGAGCGCCTACGTGACTTCTTCAAAGTAGTGCTCAGCGGTACTCGGCCTTTGTCCGAATCACGGGATGCAACGGCGATGGCCTTCATCTTCGCCAAAGTATGTCTTGACACGGGCAAGAGCCATCCGCGCTCCCTCAATACATGCCGATCGCTTCATCGCGTCGACACGCTGCACCGCTTCCAAGAAACTGCTGCACTAAACCAAAATAGCTCTTCTACTGGGGTCCGTCCGGCCACAAGTGAGTCAAGACATGCTTCATGGAAAATCCGGACAGTCGATTCAGCTCGGCCCATTCGGCCAACCGATCGGTCAGCGGCAGAGGACGCTCCGGACTATGGAATTGCGACCAATATAGCTCTTCCCTTCTGTGCCCCTTCTGGCCCCGGAAGTGCTCAACCGTGTCCACAGCGCTCGCCGCCAAGTCCAGATAAGCATCCTCTGAACTCCACAATTTATCTAGCGAGCATACTTTGGATCCAGATATTTCCTCCGGCAGAAAACGGTTTTCCAATGCAATTGCCTCGGCCCGACTCAGCTCCTCTTTGGCAGCTCTCAAAGCCGATTGGGCATTCTTGGATTCGGCGGCGGCCTTCTTCAGGCCCTCTTGTTCCGCTTGACGCTCTTTTTCAAGAACCTCGCAGCGATCGGTAGTACTCCTTAACTTTTTGGCCATATCGGCCATCTCCTCTTTGCTTCGGCAGTGAGCAGCCCGTTCAGCTTCTAGCTCTTTGGCCGCCTTTAAAGCGTCATTACTAATTAATTTCGCTTGCTCTTTCGCTCGGGCAAGTTCTGCCCGCAGCTCTTCCACGGCAGCGGCACCATCTGCATTAAGCATATGATTAGTAAAACATGGGCGTCAAGCTCCCTTACCAGGTGTCCGCATAGAAGTCGAATACCTTGTGACTCGTCAAACCGTTTATTGACCAGCGTGATGTCCGCATCCACCTCATCAAGCTGCCGCTTTAGTTCGGCATATTCATCAGTCCGGCTGGCCTCCGGACGCCCCGCCACCTGTTTAGGAGCGGCGATATGTTAAAATTGAGAATTTGATCCTCAGCACGTCGTCAATTTTGACAACATACCGAGTCTCAGGGGCTACTATCTATACATGGCGCATTTTACATGCACAACTGTCAAAAGGTACATTATTTTTTGCGTACCTCAAACCCCGTCACAAGAAGCTTCGACGGCTTGCAGTAATCCGCTCTCTGCGGATGCAATTCTTTCAATCACCGTACTCCATTAGAGCACGGTGATCTTTTGAGATAGCCGCCGCCCGAGCAGATCCTTCAGCCTCCTCGATCAAGACACCACTTGGCGCCGGACCTTCCGGCCCCGCTGGACTTGGGGGAACCCTCTGCAACGACACCTCCAGGTCGTCCGCTTCACATGAGGGTGCGACAGTTGGAGGCGTTTCGCTCTCCATAATCTCCGGAAGAAGATCCCCCGAAGACGAGCTCTGCTGAGAAGGGCTGAGGTCCGAACTACAAGGTACAATTTCGGTTATCTTCATAAAGAAATACAGGGATGCTCCTTATTTACAAGACCCCTTCTTTCTACTTACGGCTCATTGGAGGGCTGATCCCTTGGGGAAATAATGCGGCTGGGTTACTTCCTCAGCCGGACCCTCCGCCAAGATTCCCTTCCTTTCTTTGAGGCCTTGACTTCCGGATCTTACAAGCGGTCCTCTTCTCTCCTCGGAAGGTAGGACTCTTAATCCTCCTTCCTTGATAGCCTCCTTCGAGAGGCACTTGCTCCCCGCTCCTCCCTTCGCCTTCTTCAAAAGGCGCGACCTTCAACATCTTGGTCAACATGGGATCCGGCGTGGTCTCCGGGAGGAGCCGGACACCTTATCAACTTTGCCTTGGCTATCCACTCCTGTTCAAGAAACGGTTCCTTTAAAGGGCATATATATAAAATAAATGAATGAACAGCTTGTCCGGTTACAGGACTACTTACTTGAGTATCTAGGCGATTGCAGCTTAGTCCTGCATCCTCGGTCAAGTCCGGACACTTCTCTTGTGATCCGAAGAACAGTTTATACATCTCCATGGGCGTCGTGCCCATAAAATTTTGGAGAGCTCGTGGTCCCTCCGGATTGAATTCCCACAAAGTGAGGGGCGGCGCTTGCAGGCTGAAGGCGCCGGATCATCATAACCTCGCGCCATCGCAACCAGATTGATCCTCTTTCCGGAGATCTCGAATACGGCCTCGCAGCAGGGGAACATCCTTGGATGGCCCCCAGTCGAGCCCCTTGTTGACCCATGACGCCAGCCGCTGTGGTGGACCTGAGCGGAAGGCAGGGAGCGCCGCCCATTTGGTGCCCCTGGGAGCGGTAATATAAAACCTCTCCCGTTGCCACACACACCAAGCTCCTCTTGAAAAGAGCCCTCGGCCACGGAGCATCAGCACATTTGCTTATGACCGCCCCTCACTTCGCTTGCTGCCCCTTGATCGCCTTTTGGCTCCACCTTGAAGGTTTTGAGCCACAATCCAAAGTGGGGGTAATATGGAGGAAGGCCTCACATACAACAATGAATGACGATATATGGAGGATGGACTCGGATTCAAGTCATGGAAATCAAGCCCATAATAAAACATGAGCCCCCGCACAAAGGGGTCTGCTGGGAAGCCTAAACCCCGACGGAAGTGAGACACGAACACCACGCTCGCCGGCTCAGAGTGGGAATGACCTGCCTCGAGCAGGCAGCCTATGCGAGATCTCGCCGTCGATACTGCATCTCGCAGCTTTAGCACATCTTCTTCGTGACGGAGGAAGACATCCATCGGTCGTCTTTGGTCGGAGCCGGACATCGCCGAAAGTCCGCGCCTGAATCTGAAGCTTGGCGTGTTGGAACTCGGGCGCGAGGCGAACTCGATGGAGGGTGTAAAAGGAGAGGGCCTTGGTCTCACTATAAAGAGGTTGAATACCAAGAGCCCACCCGTGGTCGATTAGGACTCGCCTTTGATAGAGAAGGCAGGCTAACGCACGGTTGGGTTCCCCACGTCCGTATTGATGAGAATCCCGGAATAAGGGGCACGATCTACGCTTTGATAAGACGTGCCAAGGAAACCACCTCGCTAAACACACCGAGGTGGAACAATAAAAAGCGATTCATATGAAGGTCCGTGGTGTGTGATGTCACACCGCTGAATACGCCAGACAGATCTGTGCAAAAATTATTCTCTCTACGGTGTTATGTGGAACTTGTTTTGCGAGCGGACATTATCTGGTATTCACAATCTTCTATAAATTATTCGGAGGAAGAACCCGCCTTGCAATGCCAAAGACAATATGCGCCCGGACTATCGTCATTGAAGCCTGGTTCAGGGGCTACTGAGGGAGTTCCGGACTAGGGGGTGTCCGGATAGCCGAACTATCATTATCGGCCGGACTCCAAGACTATGAAGATACAAGATTGAAGACTGCGTCCGTGTCCGGATGGGACTTTCCTTGGCGTGGAAGGCAAGCTTGGCGATACGGATATGTAGATCTCCTACCATTGTAACCGACTGTGTAACCCTAACCCTATCTGGTGTCTATATAAACCGGAGGGTCTTAGTCCGTAGGATGAACAACAATCATACCATAGGCTAGCTTCTAGGGTTTAGCCTCTTTGATCTCGTGGTAGATCCACTCTTTTAACACACATCATCAATATTAATCAAGAAGGACGTAGGGTTTTACCTCCATCAAGAGGGCCCGAACCTGGGTAAAACATCGTGTCCCTTGTCTCCTGTTACCATCCGCCTAGACGCACAGTTCGGGACCCCCTACCCGAGATCCGCCGGTTTTGACACCGACAGGAGTCCTGATACGGGACGCCTCAGAAACGATCTTTCACAGTGTCATTTCTCCCAAAATAGGCACCGGAAGCTTCCCAACTAAGATAATGGTTTTGCCCTTGTCTTCCTTTGGATGCTCTAATGGTTCAGCATTTGTGCTAGCATTAACCTCACTCTTGGATGCCTTGGTCATGATCTGGTCCACATCATCCTCCCTTCCTTCAAACAAAACCGTCCTCGGTTTTGAGGTATTCTTTTTGGGCTTCTTCACTTGTGGGAATTGCTCAACCTTGAGTACTTGATCCACCATAGGTTCCAAGACATGGTTCACTCCTTGATGCATGAAATAATACTTGTTAGACCTCCCATGATGAGTAGCATCATGATCAAACCGCCACGGTCTTCCCAAAAGAAGATGACAAGCTTGCATTGGCACCACATCACATACCACTTTGTCCACATAACTTCCCACTAAAAATTGCACCCTAGCACGATGCGTAATCTTCATCTTACCAACACCATTCAGCCACTTCACATAATATGGATGGGGCTGCCTCCATGTTGATATCCCAAGAGCATGCACAAGATCACTACTAATGATGTTGTTGTAGCTGCCTCCATCGATGATCACCTTGCAGTTTTTGTCCTTGATCTTGCGAATGGATTGGAACACATTTTGTCACTAGCCCTTCTCAACAATAGGAGCATCATCATGAGCCACTTTACGAACCATGAGATTAACACCATCTCCTCCATCTGAACTCAGAGCTGCTCCGGTCTCAAAAGTACAATAATTTGCATCTTTCTTCTAAGATTCAGATTTGCCACTTGAGTCATCGGTGACATATCCATCATTTGTGAGTAAAACTTTCTTCAGATTAGGACAATCCTTCTTGAAGTGACATCTACCCTTGCATGTATGGCACTGAATATTACTAATGCGAGTGGCAGGAGTATTGGAAGATTCAACCTTTGATGCATTAGCTTCTTTTGTAGTCATCTTGTTGTGTGAGCGAAAATCTGCAGCAACACTTCCATCTACTTCTCGCTGAACTGAACCTCTCCAAGTGCTTGATGTATAGGTTTGGCTGCGATTTTGGCGACGCTTCACCGCCGCTTGCTCTACGAATAGCTTGATGCACAAGTTCTTGCAAATCTTGATATGTAACCATCTCTATCCTTTCTTGCACATCTTCATTCAATCCATGAAAGAATCTCGACATTGTGGCCTCCTCTGGCTCATTGACCGTTGCCCTAATCATCAAAATCTCCACCTCTTTATAGTACTCATCAACACACGAATTACCTTGGCACAACCGTTGGAGTCGATTGTACAAGGTTCTTGTGAAATGTTCAGGAACAAACCGTCTCCGCAACAGATTTTTCATTTGCACCCATGTCTCCGGACGACCTCCAGCACGACACAATTGGTTCCACCGAATCAAAGCATATCCAGTAAACTCAATGGATGCATATCATACCTTCTTCTCCTCCGTATAGCGGTGGCTGTCAAAAATTTGATCCACATGCATCTCCCACTCCAAATAATCATCGGGCTCGGTTTTCCCATTGAACGATGGTATGTTAAGTTTGAATTTACCAATACCATCATCTTCATGGTCACGATGAGCACGCCCATGACCTCTTCCTCCCATGGCAAAGCCTTCTTGGCCTTCTCCGCGACGATCATGATGAACACGTCGTGGTCGAGGCTCGTAGTAGTTTCGAGCATCATCAGAGTAGTCACTCCAATGCTCTCCATGGTGGTCCTGCTGTATGGGAAGTTGTCGATGTCGACCCCGTGCAGCAAGCCCATCTCGTGGTGGCGACGGTGGCGCCCAAGTAGCACCTCGCAGGTCGTAGCGAGCACGCCGAGGTGGTGCAGCGTAGTAGCTATGAGCATCACCCGAGTAGACGTGGTTGTGCTCTCCATGCCCCTCCTCAAGGTAGCGTTGGCCCTGCTATTCGGGGATTTGTCGATGTCGACCCCGTGCAGCAAGCCTATCTCGACGGAGTTCCTCGGTGAGGGAGTTGATTCTCCGGCCAAGGTTGGTCTCCACGGCCGATATGCGCCTCTCCACCTTGTTCAACACATACTCTCGTGTATCCTCCAATGCCGACACATAGGCGGGCTGCAAGCTTGGATCGTACACGGGAAGTGGCAGCTCCTCCTCCATGAGGTGCCTACCTCCATGCACACCATCAACACTGCTGGATCTCCTCGAACCCATGGAAGCTTCTCAAGAACAAAATCAGCAAGAGAGAAAATAGCACCGCGAACAACCTAAAGCTCTGATGCCAAGATGATACGGGACGTCTTGGAAATGATCTTTCACGGTGCCAAAGAACTCACAAGGAGCAGCATCAAACTCACTCGAAACTTGATTCAACAAACTTTGTTTCTCTCAAGTGGCAAGAACAAGAGGAAACACTCACAGATAAATTGCAGCGGATAACTAGCTTGGTTTACAAGGATGCAACCCAAACCATGAAGCTTGTGAACCTATGAAGAATCACAAGAGGGAACCACAAGGATCCTATATGAATTGAGGGCAGGCCCTCCAATCCACACACACGAGCTAACACTCAACGATACTAGTGCTCACAAAGACAACACAACCTCACCTACTGTCTACAAACATAAACTCAGAAATCTCATCCCCCTTCACATGGAACAGCTGGGGAGTATTTATATTAGAAGCACCCACTAGTTAGGTGTGGAAACAACTCAAAATGAAGGGTAAATTCGTGAGCCCCAAGCTGTAGCAGGAGCAAACTTCTTGAGCCTCGCGCTGTAATAAATTCCTAGACAGCTTGCATGGGAACTTGCACAACTTTTGACTCAAGACCTCAAATGATGCACCTTTTTTTGAATGAAAGCTGACTTCAAAGACCATATTTTCCAGCCTCTATAAAGTGCTAGAGACTTCCATAATTAATTAGGTTTAGGTGGGAAGTTGCATTTGGAAATCTGATGTGTCATTTCTCCCAAAATAGGCACCGGAAGCTTCCCAACTAAGATAATGGTTTTGCCCTTGTCTTCCTTTGGATGCTCTAATGGTTCAACATTTGTGCTAGCATTAACCTCACTCTTGGATGCCTTGGTCATGATATGGTCCACATCAAGTCCTACTAGGAATCGAGTCCTAGTAGGATTCAGCCCCACCCTTTTTCCTTCTACCGGAGGGGGAAAAGGGGAAGGAGAGGGAGTAGGAGAAGGAAAGGAAGGTGGCGCCGTGTAGCATCCCAAATTTTTAATTTGGAATGTTATACATAGGTCATCCATGCATATCATATTTTATCGCATCTTCGTTCCGCAGTCCTCGAAATCCTAAGCAACTCAAGGACCCTCAGAGAGAGTTGGGGATTTTCCGGTTTTCATATTTGATTTCTATCAAATACTAAGAACGAGGATTTTTGATTTTAATTATTTTTCTCTCCGAAAAATATTTCATAATAAAAATAAATGAGAGGAGATAATATGACTTCTCCAAAATAATTGAAATATTGGAGGAAAAATGTTAAAATCATTATTTTGGATTTTATTTGAGTTTATTTGGATTTTATTTGCATTAGAAAAAAATTGCATGTTTTAAAAATTGCATTTTTAGGGCCAAGAAAATGTTCATCTCGTTCTAAATATTTCATTTAGACGGTGAAAATTAGTTTTGCCATTTTTAGATTTTTATTTTATTTTATAGGAATTTTTCTGTCGGTGGAACTATTTAAAAAAACCTTCCTGCTACCGACTGGGTCAAGCCCACTGAGCCAGCCGGGCCCAACCTCACGCCGCCTTCCTTTCACACACACAAGGCCGACTCGGAGGAGTCCGAGCGGACTCCACCGCCGCCTCCTTGGCCCCTCCTCCAAGCCGAGCCTCCCCTCTTAAATCTGGGAGCCCGCCGCCACCACCACCCACCACCACCATCACTGAGCCGACCCGAGCCGAGCCCGAGCCGAGCCCCGCCGCCTCCCGTCCGCCGAGCCCCGCCGCCCCACGCCACCCCGCCTCACGGAGCCTCACGGGACCTCTCGCCGAGGTATCCGCCGGATCCGAGACCGCCGGGTTTTTTAAACCGTTCGGTTTATTTTCCGAAACCCTAGTTTCCGGTTTTTTTAAATAGATCGGTTTTTCTCCGGTTTATTTATTTAGCGAGCGTTCGCTCATTCGTTCGTTTTAACACACGCATTTTTCGTTTAAGTTCAGATAACGAACGTTCGTTCGTTAAGCTGTTCGTCGCTTTTCTTTTTGTCGGATTTATTCCGCGATATTTCTGATCGCGATTTCTGATCCGAAGTTCGATCTAGTATAACTTTTCGCTCGTTTATCGGAATCAGGCGATTCAAGCGCCTAGAGTTTCGTCTCGAAACCCTCTTTCCGAATAATCAACTGAAACAAGTTTTTGCCTCTGTAAAATTTGACCCTAGTTCAGATTAGTAAACGGATCTTATTTCTTTCGATGTTTGAGTTTTGTTGCTTCGTTTGGTTTGATTCTTTTTGCAAACCGGAGTTCTTAAGTTGAACTTCCTGGTCAACCTCTTTTAGTTGAGTTTTACCTGTGCGTCTTTCCTTGTTGCTTATGTATGTTATTGTTTGCTTGCGATAAAATTCCCGGAGTGCGAAGCGTGTTACTACGAGTCTCTAGGATTCACGGATCGTCAGCAAGGCAAGTAACACATTGATCATACTCTTTTCATACCCAGTTTTTATGCATTAGTTTCAATCCTCAAACATTGCATGATTAGGATATCATTAATTTGTGGGTTGGGAAGTAGTTGTTGAGGTAGAACCTATTGCCCTGTTACTATCAAACCCTTGGGAGTTACTTCTACGTTTGCTTATACTGCTATGCTATGCTCGTAGACGTGGTTTGGGTTTGAGTGAATCCATGACAGGTGTGAGATTATTAATTAATGGTTTACTTAAGGTGGTAACTTAAATACACATCTGGGTGGATTGAGGTACCTGGGTATTCCAGGATTGCCTTTTTTTTATGGACCACCACCCAGGCTCAAAGGGAACTGAGATTATTCATGCTAGAAACTTCCGTGTGCAGCCACAAGCTATTATGGGCTCTAGCATAGTGGAGTAAGTTACGTGAAGCTCTTGAAGAGGTAGATCAGCAGGTAGTGGGTTTTGTAGGTTTGGTATGGTCTACCCGAGTAGAGAGTTAATGTTTACGAAGATCGTGTCTCGGTCATCCGTTTCTCAAACACCATGCAAAGGCGAGAAATCAACGGAGGTGATCGAGTCTTGTGGGGAAAAGTGCGCAAACCTCTGCAGAGTGTACAATCTAATCATGGTTAGCCGTGTCCCCGGTTATGGACAATTTTGAGTATCTAGTACTTGAGTACTCACATGTATCTCATCACTCTTAAATTAAAATTGTTGGGATGTTAACTACTTTAATTGGGATTGAGAATGCTGTCAACCATTCTCAATGATGTTTCAACCACCATGATAGTTAAATTAAAATCTATTCCTTTGTTGTAGGGAAAAATTGGCTTTTCACAAAAACTATAACCATAGAGCTTTCCACCAGCCAAATTTGCATGTAGTGATAGCATTATTTTGTTCTTGCTCTACTGTGTTATATTGCCAGCATATTCCATGTGCTGACCCTTTCTCGGGTTGCAACGTATTATGTTGCAGACTTTTCAGACGAGGAGTAAGGTTCGATAGGTCGTTGCCGTGCAGCTCAGCCATGCCGTTGGAGTTGATGGACTCACTTTATCTTCCAAGCCTTCCGATGTTATCACATTAGATGGCCTTAAGACATATTATTGTAATAAGTTCTGTTTTGAGACATCGATGTAATAAGTGTGTGATTGCTACTCTGGTATAAATCCTTCGAGTACTGTGTGTGTCAGCATTACGGTCCAGGATGACATTTGAAACACAGAGACTTGACCGTCTGAGGTCGGGTCGCTACAAGATGGTATCAGAGCACACGTTGAGTGTAGGACACGACCACTAAGATAAACCATAGGTCACTCTTCTCTAGTCATTTCTGACCCCTCTCCATTTTCCACTCTTTAGGATGACGGAGATGAAGAACAAGTTTGCACAACCGGATGAAGACACACCTTTTGGACGCCACTTGAAGGAAGTCACTAGGTACTTGAACATTGGAATACCAAGTTTCACCGGGACGTACAACGCCACCTTACCAGAAGAGGAGCGTTGGATGATTCAAGTACAAGTTCCAGGAAGGACGTTCTCGCCAACTTCTAAGCCCATAGAGTTTTCTTTCGAAGCACCCACCTGGAGTTTAGGCAAGAGCATGGCAGCCCACATTACCATGGGACGCATTGGAGAAGTCTACAACAGGGAGCTAAAGGACACCATCTACCAAATATGTGGGCGCCGAGACGAGCAATGGGAAGTAATCAGCACCAAGAAGGATAGATCCATTGCAGCTTTCATTCAGGAGTTAAACCAGCACATTCGACGTCTGGAAAACTAGATGTGCACAGATATGATGGAGTTGAAGAAGGCGAAGACCATGATCATCGAGCTGGAGGAAGAAATCAAGTTTACATGCGATGGATACGAGGAGGAAATCAAGAAACTACTGGAAAAGAACGACGACCTGGTTAAGAAGATCGGAGTATTCATGGGAGGACCAGCACCGGAAGAAGAAGACGACGACCCCACTTGCCTGGACAACTACATCATCATCGCATTTACACCGATTCCGATCCAAGTGATGATGACTACAAAGACGAAGCTGGAGCGGACATCATGGAGTCTTCCACCGATCAAAAATTTTAGATGACCACCATATATTAGTAGTATTTCCCCCATGTATCTAATAGTAGTTGAGCACTTTTGCGATAGTTCTAGACCGTTTGTATGCCCTTGCTTGTTTGATTGAGTGAATTGATTGTGTTTGCCTCATATGCATATGGGTAGTGTTCTCTCATTAGACCTCTTTCTATTCTAATCTCTTCCATCTAAACCCATCAGATGCCTCCGAGACGTGACCCCGGTTTTGTTTTCCCACCGAAGCTCACCCAGTTGATCCAACAGCAGAATGCCTTGATGCAATTGCTAGTTCAGAACCAGGGCAACAATAACAACAACAACCCTCCGCCAGTGGATAATTTAGCCCGTTTTCTGAGGTTACAGCCGCCGGTGTTTTCCAAAGACACCGAGCCAATAGTTGTTGATGATCGCTACGCCGTATTGGAAGGAGTTAACCACCGTAGGATGCACAGATGCTGAGAAGGTGCGCTTTGCCGCACATCAATTGGATGGACCAGCAGCCGCATGGTGGGAGAATTACACGGCTACTTTTCCTATAGCCAATGTCACTTGGGACCAATTTCAGCAAGCCTTTCGGATGGCCAATGTCTCAACTAGAGCCATGCAGATGAAGAAGCGTGAGTTCCGCAACTTACGCCAGGGGAACCGTACTATAGCTCAGTACGTGGATGACTTTAGTAAGCTATCATGCTATGCCCCTGATGATGTAGCCACAGATGCCGCGAAGCAGGAGAAGTTCATGGAAGGGCTGAACAATGAGATGAGCATGCAGTTGATGGTGGCAACTTTCAACAACTACCAGGAGTTGGTAGATAAGGCCCTAATGATTAAAGGAAAGCAGCAGCAGATTGAGAGCCGTAAGAGGAAGTATGGACAAGGGAAGTATAATTCAGGAGCTCAACAGAAGCCCCGTTTAACCCCGAACTCGGGAGGACTTGTTCATAACCATGGAGGTCACAACCATACTGGAGGAGGATCGCATAACCACAATGGTGCAAAGAATAGCAATGGGAACGGAGTGAATAACAATCAGAACCGCTCCAACCCATCTACACCCGCCAAAAGAGACCTAGTCAAGTTACTTGCTATAAGTGCGGGAAGATTGGGCATTATGCTAATGAATGCCATGAAGGAAGGAATGGGAACGGTAATGGGAGCGCTGGAAAGAAGCCCAATCCATTCAACAAAGGACAAGTGAACCATGTTAACGTGGAGGAGGTTGAAGAGCAGCCGGACGCGGTAATAGGTAAGTTTTTGGTTAAGTCATTTACCGCTCTTGTTCTTTTCGATACTGGTGCATCGCATTCATACATATCAAGGGGATTTGCGGATAAGTTTAAGTTACCAACCCAAACCCTTAGGACCCCTCTTTTAGTGAGCTCACCTGGAGCAGAGTACATGGCTAGCCGATGGTGCACCCAGATACACCTAACCATTGGCACACATGTTTTTCCGTTTGACCTAATTATCTTGGAGTCGCAAGGATTGGATGTTTTATTAGGTATGCACTGGATGTCGAAGTATGGAGGAAGCATTGACTGTGCTAGTAAGTCGATTTATCTTACCACCCCGGAGGGAAAAAGGATTAAGTATGTATCGAGGCATGTGCCTAGGAGGAGCCAAGTGAATACCCTCACGGGAGTTGTGCAGGAGGAAGTGCCTGTAGTAAAGGATTACCCGGACATTTTCCCAGAGGAGTTACCAGGCATGCCCCCGGATCGAGACATCGAGTTTTGATAGAGCTATTGCTGTCTGGGGCCAATATCCAAGAGACCCTATCGGATGCCCGCAAATGATCTGGAGGAAATTAAGAAACAGATCAAGGCGTTATTGGAGAAAGGTTATATTCGCAGGAGTTCATCACCTTGGGGAGCACCAGTACTTTTGGTAGAGAAAAAGGATAAATCCCTGAGGATGGTAGTTGATTACCGAGCCTTGAATGAAGTAACGATTAAGAATAAGTATCCATTACCGATGATCAATGATCTGTTTGATCAGTTGCAAGGAGCTAAGGTGTTTTCGAAGATTGATCTATGGTCGGGATACCATCAGTTGAAGATCCGAGAGAAGGATATACCAAAGACAGCATTCACCATGCGGTATGGATTATATGAGTATACGGTCATGTCGTTTGGACTAACTAACGCCCCTACCTATTTCATGAGCATGATGAACAAGGTGTTCATGGAATATTTCGACAAGTTTGTTGTGGTGTTTATTGATGATATTATGGTATACTCGAAGAACGAAGAGGAGCACAAGGAGCATTTGCGTTTAGTTCTCGAGAAACTCGGGGAACACAAGTTATACGCCAAATTGAGCAAGTGCGAGTTTTGGTTGAAGGAAGTTGGATTTCTTGGGCATGTTATATCAGGAGAAGGTATAGCAGTGGACCCCAGTAAGGTTCGATACCACCGAATGGTTGGCACCCACTTCAGTTAGCGAGATCCGCAGTTTCCTTGGACTCACAGGATATTATCGGAGATTCATTGAAATTTTTTCCAAGATTGCCAAGCCAATGACTGAATTGCTGAATAAGGATACTAAGTTTAAATGGACAGATGACTGCGAGGCAATTTTTCAGGAGTTGAAGAAATGTTTGACTACAGCCTAGTGCTAACACTGCCAGATATACATAATGAGTTCCAAGTTTATTGCGACGCCTCTCGCTTGGGACTTGGATGTGTGCTTATGCAAGATGGAAAGGTTGTTTCGTATGACTCACGACAACTGAAGCCCCATGAATTAAACTATGCCACGCACGATTTGGAGCTAGCAGCCGTAGTGCATGCATTGAAAACTTGGGGACACTATCTTATGGGAAATTGTTGTGATGTGTACACGGATCATAGGAGTTTGAAGTAAATTTTCATTCAGAAGGAGTTGAACCTTAGACAAAGGAGATGGCTGGAGCTTATAAAGGATTACGATATGAAGCTACACTATCATCCAGGAAAGGCCAATGTCGTAGCAGACGCTTTGAGTCGGAAAAGTTACGCTAATATCCTTGAAAGTAAGGGATTGCCCAAGGAGTTAGCTGAGGATATCATGGAACTTTGGTTGGAGATTGTTTCAAGAGGTTTCATTGCAACAATGGAGGTTCAGTCTACATTGTTGGATAAGATTCCAGAAGCTCAGAAGAATGACAAGGAGATTGCTGAGATAAGGGAGAAGATGAGCAAAGGAAAAGCCAAAGGTTTTCGAGAGGATGAGCACGATACCTTATGGTTTGAGGACCGAGTTTATGTGCCTAATAACTCAGAGATCAGGAAGTTAATACTTCAGGAGGCTCATGACTCACCATACTTGATACACCCCGGAAATACCAAGATGTATTTGGATTTGAAGGAGCGTTTCTGGTGGACTGGTATGAAAAAGGATATTGCCGAGTATGTAGCTGTATGTGATGTATGTCAGAGGGTGAAGGCAGAGCATCAGAAGCCAGCAGGACTACTACAGCCTATGCCGATACCCGAATGGAAGTGGGATAAGCTTGGCATGGACTTTATCACTGGGTTGCCCAGAACCAAGGCAGGATATGACTCAATATGGGTAGTAGTGGATCGCTTGACCAAAGTAGCTCACTTCATCACAGTCAAAACAACTTACACAAGTGCAAAGTTGGCCAAGATATATAGGATTGTATGTTTACATGGAGTCCCAAGGGCCATCAGACGAGATAGAGGAACAGTTTACTTGAAGTTTTGGAAACAGCTACACGGACCACAGGTACCAGATTGGAGTTCAAGACGGCATTCCACCCACAGACGGATGGATGCACCGAGAGAGTCAATCAGATTCTGGAAGACATGCTGAGAGCATGTGTGCTAGATTATGGATCTAGTTGGGATGACAATTTGCCTTAGGCAGAGTTCTCATACAACAATAGCTACCAGGCCAGTTTGAAGATGGCACCATTCGAAGCTTTGTATGGACGTAGTGAAGGAAATATTCCCTAGAGGCAATAATAAAGTTATTATTTATTTCCTTATATCATGATAAATGTTTATTATTCATGCTAGAATTGTATTAACCGGAAACATAATACATGTGTGAATATATAGACAAAAGTATGTCACTAGTATGCCTCTACTTGACTAGCTTGTTAATCAAAGATGGTTATGTTTCCTAACCATGAACAAGGAGTTGTTATTTGATCAACAAGGTCACATCATTAGTTGAATGATCTGATTGACATGACCCATTCCGTTAGCTTAACACTTGATCGTTTAGTATGTTAATGCTTTCTTCATGACCCATACATGTTCCTATAACTATGAGATTATGCAACTCCCGTTTACCGAAGGAACACTTTGGGTACTACCAAACGTCACAACGTAACTGGGTGATTATAAAGGAGTACTACAGGTGTCTCCAAAGGTACTTGTTGGGTTGACGTATTTCGAGATTAGGTTTTGTCACTCCAATTGTCGGAGAGGTATCTCCAGGCCTTCTCGGTAATACACATCACTTAAGCCTTGCAAGCATTACAACTAATGAGTTAGTTGTGAGATGATGTATTACGGAACGAGTAAAGAGACTTACCGTAACGAGATTGAACTAGGTATTGGATACCGACGATCGAATCTCGGGTAAGTAACATACCGATGACAAAGGGAACAACGTATGTCGTTATGCGGTTTGACCGATAAAGATCTTCGTAGAATATGTAGGAACCAATATGGGCATCCAGTTTCCGCTATTGATTATTGACCGAGAATGATTCTAGGTCATGTCTACATAGTTCTCGAACCCGTAGGGTCCGCACGCTTAACGTTTCGATGACAGTTCATTATGAGTTTATAAGTATTGATGCACCAAAGTTTGTTCGAGTCCGGATGTGATCACGGATATGACGAGGAGTCTCGAAATGGTCGAGACATAAAGATTGATATATTGGAAGCCTACATTTGGACATCGGAAAGGTTCCGAGTGAAATCGGAATTTACGAGTACCGGAGGTTACGGAACCCCCGAACTACATGGGCCCATAGTGGGCCTTGGAGGAAAGGAGAAGGGCAGCCCTAGGTGGCCGCGCCCCCCCCCCTTCCCCTAGTCCTATTAGGCCTAGGAAAGGTGGGCCGGCCCCCCTCTCTCTCTTTCCCCTCCGGGAATCCTAATCCAACTAGGATTGGAGGGAGTCCTACTCCCGGAGGAGTAGGACTCCCTTGCGCCTCCTCCCTTGGGCCGCCACCTCCCCTTGGCTCCTTTATATCTGGGACGGGGGCACCCCATAGGACACAAGTTGATCTACGGATCTTTCCTTAGCCGTGCGGTGCCCCTTCCACCATATTCCACTTCGTCATATCGTCATGAGCTTAGGCGAAGCCCTGCGCCGGAGAAGTCATATCGTCATGGAGCTTAGGCGAAGCCCCGCGTCGGTGGAGCATCAACATCGCCACCACGCCGTCGTCTTGACGGAACTCATCCCGACACTTTGCTGGATCGAGTCCGGGATCGTCATCGAGCTGAACGTGTGCGTAACTCGGAGGTGCCGTGACGCTCGGTGCTTGGATCGGTCGGATCGTGAAGACGTACGACTACATCAACCGCGTTGTTATAACGCTTCCGCTTTCGGTCTACGAGGGTACATGGACGGACACTCTTCCCTCTTGTTGCTATGCCATCACCATGGTCTTGCGTGATCGTAGGAAAATTTTTGAAAATTACTACGTTCCCCAACAGTGGCATCCGAGCCTGGTTTTATGCGTTGATGTCATATGCACGAGTAGAACACAAGTGAGTTGTGGGCGATTCAAGTCATACTACCTACCAGCATGTCATACTTTGGTTCAGCGGTATTGTGAGATGAAGCGGCCCGGACCGACATTACGCCAGACGCTTACGCGAGATCGGTTTCACCGCCCGAGCACTCGTTGCTTAAAGGTGACCGGCGGTGTCTGTCTCTCTCACTTTAGTTGAATCGAGTGTGGCATACGCCCGGTCCTTGAGAAGGTTAAACGGAGTCTATTTGACGAAGTATCGTTGTGGTTTTGATGCGTAGGTAAGAACGGTTCTTGCTCAGCCCGTAGCAGCCACGTAAAACTTGCAACAACAAAGTAGAGGACGCCTAACTTGTTTTTGCAGGGCATGTTGTGATGTGATGTGGTCAAGACGTGATGCTATATTTTATTGTATGAGATGATCATGTTTTGTAACCGAGTTATCGGAATCGGCAGGAGCCATATAGTTGTCGCTTTATTGTATGAAATGCAACGCCATGTAATTGCTTTACTTTATCACTAAGTAGTAGCGATAGTCGTAGAAGCAATAGTTGGCGAGACGACAACGATGCTACGATGGAGATCAAGGTGTCGCTACCGGTGACGATGGTGATCATGACGGTGCTTCGGCGATGGAGATCACAAGCACAAGATGATGATGACCATATCATATCACTTATATTGATTGCATGTGATGTTTATCCTTTATGCATCTTATCTTGCTTTGATTGACGGTAGCATTATACGATGATCTCTCACTAAAATTATCAAGAAGTGTTCTCCACGAGTATGCACCGCTATGAAAGTTCTTCGTCTTTGAGACACCACGTGATGATCGGGTGTGATAGGCTCTACGTTCAAATACAACGGGTGCAAAACAGTTGCGCACGCAGAATACTCATGTTAAACTTGACGAGCCTAGCATATAACAGATATGGCCTCGGAACACGGAGACCGAAAGGTCGAGCGTGAATCATATAGTAGATATGATCAACATAAGATGTTCACCATTGAAAACTACTCCATCTCACGTGATGATCGGTTATGGTTTAGTTGATTTGGATCACGTGATCACTTAGATGACTAGAGAGATGTCTGCCTAAGTGGGAGTTCTTAAGTAATATGATTAATTGAACTTTAATTTATCATGAACTTAGTCTGGTAGTATTTTGCAAATTATGTTGTAGATCAATAGCTCGCGTGGTTGCTTCCCTATGTTTTATATGTGTTCCTAGAGAAAATTGTATTGAAAAATGTTAGTAGCAATATTATGGATTGGATCCGTGATCCGAGGTTTATCCTCATTGCTGCACGTAAGAATTATGTCCTTGATGCACCGCTAGGTGACGGACCTATTGCAGGAGCGTATGCGGCGTTATGAACGTTTAGCTAGCTCAATATGATGACTACTTGATAGTTTAGTGCACCATGCTTAAATGGCTTAGAATCGGGACTTCAAAGACGTTTTGAACGTCATGGACCATATGAGATGTTCCAGGAGTTGAAGTTAATATTTCAAGCAAATACCGAGTTGAGAGATATGAAGTCTCCAACAAGTTCTATAGCTAAAAGATGGAGGAGAATCGCTCAACTAGTGAGCATGTTCTCGATTGTCCAGGTACTTCAATCGCTTGAATCAAGTGGGAGTTAATCTTCCAGATAAGATAGTGATTGATGAATTTTCTAGTCACCATCACCAAGTTAGTAGAACTTCGTGATGAACTATAATATGCAAGGGATGACAAAAGTAATTCCCAAGCTCTTCGTGATGCTGAAATCGACGAAGGTAGAAATCAAGAAAAGAGCATCAAGTGTTGATGATTGACAAGACCACTAGTCTCAAGGAAAAGGGCAAAGGGAAGAAAGGGAACTTCAAAAAGAACGGCAAGCAAGTTGCTACTCGAGTGAAGAAGCCCAAGTCTGGACCTAAGCCTGAGACTAAGTACTTTTGCTGCAATGGAACTGGTCACCGGAAGCGGAGCTACCCACGAATATTTGGTGGAAAAGAAGGATGGCAAAATGAACAAGGTTATATTTGATATACAGGTTATTGATATGTGCCTTACTAGTGTTTATAGTAGCCCCGAGTATTTAATACTTGTTCGGTTGCTAAGATTAGTAACTCAAAGCAGGAGTTCTGTATAAACAGAGACTAGTTGAAGGGAAGTGACGATGAGTGTTGGAAGTAGTTCCAAAATTGATATGATCATCATCGCACACTCCCTATACTTTCGGGATTAGTGTGGAACCTAAATAAGTGTTATTTGGTGTTGAGCATAAATATGATTTGATCATGTTTGTTGCAATACGGTTATTCATTTAAGTAAGAGAATAAATTGTTGTTCTGTTTACATGAATAAAACCTTATATGGTTATACACCCAATGAAAATGGTTCATTGGATCTCGATCATAGTGATACACATATTCATAATATTGAAACCAAAAGATGCAAAGTTAATAATGATAGTGCAACTTATTTGTGGTAATCGCCGTTTGGGTCATATCGGTGTAAAGCGCATGAAGAAACTCCATGCTGATGGGTTTTTGGAATCACTTGATTATGAATCATTTGATGCTTGCGAACCGTGCCTTTTGGGCAAGATGACTAAAACTCCGCTTCTCGGAACAATGGAACAAGCTCTTGACTTATTGGAAATAATACATACCGATGTTTGCGATTCAATGAGTGTTGATGCTCGTGGCAAGTATCGTTATTTTCTGACCTTCACAAGATGATTTGAGCAGATATGGGTATATCTACTTGATGAAACATAATTCTGAAATAATTGAAAAGTTCAAAGAATTTCAGAGTGAAGTGGAAAATCATCGTAACAAGAAAATAAAGTTTCTGCGATCTGATCGTGGAGATAAATATTTGAGTTATGAGTTTGGTCTTCATTTGAAACAATGTGAAATAGTTTCGCAACTCATGCCATATGGAACACCACAGAATAATGGTGTGTCCGAAAGTCGTAACCGCACTTTATTGGATATGGTGCGATCTATGATATCTCTTATCAGTTTACCACTATCGTTTTGGGGTTATGCATTAGAGACAGCTGCATTCACGTTTAATAGGGCACCATCTAAATCCGTTGAGACGACAACATCTGAACTGTGGTTTAGCAAGAAACCCAAGTTGACGTTTCTTAAAGTTTGGGGCTGCGATGCTTATGTGAAAAAGTTTCACCCCGATAAGCTCAAACCCAAATCGGAAAAATGTGTCTTCATAGGATACCCAAAGGAAACTGTTGGGTACACCTTCTATCACAGATCCAAGGCAAGATTTTCGTTGCTAAATTCGGATCCTTTCTAGAGAAAGGAGTTTCTCTCGAAAGAAGTGAGTGGGAGGAAAGTAGAACTTGATGAGATAATCAGATTCTGCTCCCTTATTGGAAAGTAGTTCATCACAAGAAATGGTTCTGTGACAACTACACCAATTAGTGAAGAAACTAATGATGATGATCATGAAGCTTCAGATCAAGTTACTATCGAACCTCAGAGGTCAACCAGAGTAAAATACGCACCAGAGTGGTACATTAATCCTATTGGAAGTCATGTTACTTGACCATGGCGAACCTACGAACTATGAGGAAGCGATGATGAGCCCAGATTCGCGAAATGGCTCGAGGCCATAAAATCTGAGATATGATCCATGTAAGAGAACAAAGTATGGACTTTGATCGACTTGCTCGATGATCAGCAAGCCATGTTAAATAAATGGATCTTCAAGAGGAAGACGGACACTGATAGTAGTGTTACTATCTACAAAGCTAGACTTGTCGAAAAAGGTTTTTGACAAAGTTCAAGATGTTGAATACAATGAGATTTTCTCACTCGTATCGATGCTTAAAAGTCTGTCCGAATCATGTTAGCAATTGCCACACTTTATGAAATCGGCAAATGGATGTAAAAACTGCATTCCTTAATGGATTTATTAAAGAAGAGTTGTATATGATGCAACCGTAAGGTTTTGTCGATCCTAAAGGTGTTAACAAAATATGCAAGCTCCAGCGATCCATCTATGGACTGGTGCAAGCATCTCAGAGTTGGAATATACGCTTTGATAAAGTTGATCGAAGCATATGATTTTATACAGACTTTTTGGAAAGGCCTGTATTTACAAGAAAGTGAGTGGGAGCACTACAGCATTTCTGATAAGTATATGTGAATGACATATTGTTGATCGGAAATAATGTAGAATTATTCGCAAAGCATAAAGGAGTATTTGAAAGGAGTTTTTCAAAGAAGGACCTCGGTGAAGCTGCTTACATATTGAGCATCAAGATCTATAGAGATAGATCAAGACGCTTGATAAGTTTTTCAATAAATACATACCTTGTCAAGATTTTGAAGTAGTTCAAAATGGAATACCAAAGAAAAGTTCTTGCCTGTGTTGCAAAAACGTATGAAATTGAGTAAGACTCAAATCCCGACCACGGCAGAAAATAGAAAAGAGAATGAAAGTCATTCCCTATGCCTCGTCCATAGGTTCTATAAAGTATGCTATGCTATGTACCAGACCTATTGTATACCTTGCTCCAAATTTGGCAAGGGAGTACAATAGTGATCTAGGAGTAGATCACTAGACATTGGTCAAAGACATCCTTAGTGAGGACTAAGGAAATATTTCTCGATTATGGAGGTGATAAAAGAGCCCGTCGTAAAGGGTTACGTCGATGCAAGTTTTAACACTAATCTAGATGACTTTGAATCTCAATCTGGATACATATTGAAAGTGGGAGCAATTAGCTAGAGTAGCTCCGTGCAGAACATTGTAGACATATAAATTTGCAAAATACTCACGGCTCTGAATGTAACAGACCCGTTGACTAAAATTATCTCACAAGCAAAACATGATCACACCTTAGTACTCTTTGGGTGTTAATCACATAGCGATGTGAACTAGATTATCGACTCTAGTAAACCCTTTGGGTGTTGGTCACATGTCGATGTGAACTATGGGTGTTAACCACATATAGATGTGAACTATTGATGTTAAATCACATGGCGATGTGAACTAGATTATTGACTCTAGTGCAAGTGGGAGACTAAAGGAAATATGCCCTAGAGGCAATAATAAAGTTATTATTTATTTCCTTATATCATGATAAATGTTTATTATTCATGCTAGAATTGTATTAACCGGAAACATAATACATGTGTGAATATATAGACAAAAAGTATGTCACTAGTATGCCTCTACTTGACTAGCTTGTTAATCAAAGATGGTTATGTTTCCTAACCATGAACAAGGAGTTGTTATTTGATCAACAAGGTCACATCATTAGTTGAATGATCTGATTGACATGACCCATTCCGTTAGCTTAACACTTGATCGTATAGTATGTTAATGCTTTCTTCATGACCCATACATGTTCCTATAACTATGAGATTATGCAACTCCCGTTTACCGGAGGAACACTTTGGGTACTACCAAACGTCACAACGTAACTGGGTGATTATAAAGGAGTACTACAGGTGTCTCCAAAGGTACTTGTTGGGTTGACGTATTTCGAGATTAGGTTTTGTCACTCCAATTGCTCTGGAGAGGTATCTCGGGCCTTCTCGAATACACATCACTTAAGCCTTGCAAGCATTACAACTAATGAGTTAGTTGTGAGATGATGTATTACGGAACGAGTAAAGAGACTTACTGAATCTAGATTGAACTAGGTATTGGATACCGACGATCGAATCTCGGGTAAGTAACATACCGATGACAAAGGGAACAACGATGTCGTTATGCGGTTTGACCGATAAAGATCTTCGTAGAATATGTAGGAACCAATATGGGCATCCAGGTTCCGCTTATTGGTTATTGACCGAGAATGATTCTAGGTCATGTCTACATAGTTCTCGAACCCGTAGGGTCCGCACGCTTAACGCTTCGGCGATGTTCATTATGAGTTTATAAGTATTGATGCACCGAAGTTTGTTCGGAGTCCCGGATGTGATCACGGATATGACGAGGAGTCTCGAAATGGTCGAGACATAAAGATTGATATATTGGAAGCCTACATTTGGACATCGGAAAGGTTCCGAGTGAAATCGGGAATTTACCGGAGTACCGGGAGGTTACCGGAACCCCCCCGGGAACTACATGGGCCCATAGTGGGCCTTGGAGGACAGGAGAAGGGGCAGCCCTAGGTGGCCGCCCCCCTTCCCCTAGTCCTATTAGGACTAGGAAAGGTGGGCCGGCCCCCCTCTCTCTCTTTCCCCCTCCGGGAATCCTAATCCAACTAGGATTGGAGGGGGAGTCCTACTCCCGGAGGGAGTAGGACTCCCTTGGTGCGCCTCCCTGCGTGGGCCGGCCACCTCCCCGCCTGGCGCCTGGATATACGGGGGCAGGGGGCACCCCATAGGACACAAGTTGATCTACGGATCTTTCCTTAGCCGTGCGGTGCCCCTTCCACCATATTCCACTTCGGTCATATCGTCATGAGCTTAGGCGAAGCCTGCTACCGGAGAAGTCATATCGTCATGAGCTTAGGCGAAGCCCTGCGTCGGTGGAGCATCAACATCGCCACCACGCCGTCAGGTCGACGGAACTCATCCTCGACACTTTGCCGGATCGGAGTCCGGGATCGCCATCGAAATAACGTGTGCGTAACTCGGAGGTGCCGCACGCTCGGTGCTTGGATCGGTCGGATCGTGAAGACGCATTTACTACATCAACCGCGTTGTTATAACGCTTCCGCTTTCGGTCTACGAGGGTACGTGGACGTACACTCTTCCCCCTCGTTGCTATGCCATCACCATGGTCTTGCGTGATCGTAGGAAATTTTTTGAAAATTACTACGTTCCCCAACACGTAGATGTAGGACACCTCTGATGTGGGATGAGGTAGGAGACCGTCAGTTATTTGGACCAGATTTGATCAAAGAGTCGGAGGAGAAGGTTAAACTAATCCGAGACAGATTGAAGATTGCTCAGTCCAGGCAGAAGAGTTATGCAGATTCAAAACGTAAGGAAGTAACTTATGAAATTGGAGATAGAGCCTATCTGCGGGTATCACCCTTGCGAGGAGTGAAACGTTTTGGAGTTAAGGGAAAGTTAGCTCCAAGATTTGTACGACCGTATCGTGTTTTGGAACGGATGGGAGAAGTTGCCTACAAGCTGGAATTACCTGAAGGATTGTCGAGTTCACGATGTGTTTCACGATCACGCTTGAAGAAGTGTCATGCTGAGATGGCAGATATACCGTTAAGAGATACAGTGCCCCTAGAGGTGATATAGTTGGACAGTAATTTGACTTATGAGGAGAAGCCAATAAAGATTCTTGATTTTGATAGCCGAGTCACCCGCAGCAAGGTTATCAAGTTTTGTAAAGTTCTGGGGAGCCACCATACCGAGGAGGAAGCCACCTGGGAACGAGAAGATGATATTTGCAAGGACCACCCGCACCTATTTTCTAGCCAACCCGAATCTCGAGGGCGAGATTCATCTTAAGGGGGGGTAGGTTTGTAACAAATATTTTCCGGTTTTCATATTTGATTTCTATCAAATACTGAGAACGAGGATTTTTTATTTTAACTATTTTTCTCTCTGAAAAATATTTCATAATAAAAAAATGAGAGGAGATAATATGACTTCTCCAAAATAATTGAAATATTGGAGGAAAAATGTTAAAATCATTATATTGGATTTTATTTGAGTTTATTTGGATTTTATTTGCATTAGAAAAAAAATTGCACGTTTTAAAAATTGCATTTTTAGGGCCAAGAAAATGTTCATCTCGTTCTAAATATTTCATTTAGACGATGAAAATTTGTTTTGGCATTTTTAGATTTTTATTTCATTTTATAGGAATTTTTCTGTCAGTGAACTATTTAAAAAACCTTCCCGCGACCGGGTCAAGCCCTAGCCGAGCAGGCCGGCCCAACTCCCGCGCCGCCGCCGCGGCCGACTCGGAGGAGTCCGAGCCGGACTCCACCGCCTCCCCGCCGTGGCCCCTCCTCCAAGCCGAGCCCCCCCCCTCTTAAATACGGAGCCCGCCCGCCACCACCACCCACCACCACCACCGGCCGAGCCGACCCGAGCCGAGAGCCCGAGCCCGCCCGCCGGCCGCCGCCTCCGTCGCCGAGCCCCGCCGCCCCACGCCACCCCGCCTCAGAGAGCCTCACGGGACCTCTCGCCGGAGGTATCCGCCGGATCCGAGAACGCCGATTTTTTAAACCGTACGGTTTATTTTCCGAAACCCTAGTTTTTGTTTTTTTAAATAGATATGTTTTTCTCCGGTTTATTTATTTAGCGAGCGTTCGCTCGATCTTTTGTTTTAACGAACGCGTTTTTCGTTTAGGTTCAGATAACGAACGTTCGTCCGTTAAGCTGTTCGTCGTTTTTCTTTTTGTCAGATTTATTCCGCGATTTTTTTGATCACGATTTCTGATCCGATGTTCGATCTAGTATAATTTTTTTCTCGTTTATCGGAATCAGGCGATTCAAGCGCCTAGAGTTTCGTCTCAAAACCCTCTTTCCGAATAATCAACTCAAACAAGTTTTTGCCTCTGTAAAATTTGACCCTAGTTTAGATTAGTAAACGGATCTTATTTCTTTTGATGTTTGAGTTTTGTTGCTTCGTTTGGTTTGATTCTTTTTGCAAACCGGAGTTCTTAAGTTGAACTTTCTGGTCAACCTCTTTTAGTTGAGTTTTACCTTTTCATATTTGCTTGTTGCTTATGTATGTTATTGTTTGCTTGCGATAGAATTCCCGGAGTGCGAAGCGTGTTACTACGAGTCTCTAGAATTCACGGATCGTCAGCAAGGCAAGTAACACATTGATCATACTCTTTTCATACCCAGTTTTTATACATTAGTTTCAATCCTCAAACATTGCATGATTAGGATATCATTAATTTGTGGGTTGGGAAGTAGTTGTTGAGGTAGAACCTATTGCCCTGTTACTATCAAACCCTTGGGAGTTACTTCTACGTTTGCTTATACTGCTATGCTATGCTCGTAGACGTGGTTTGGGTTTGAGTGAGTCCATGACAGATGTGAGATTATTAATTAATGGTTTACTTAAGGTGGCAACTTAAATACACATCTGGGTGGTTGAGGTACCTGGGTGTTCCAGGATTGCCTGTTTTTTTTATGGACCGCCACCCAGGCTCAAAGGGAACTGAGATTATTCATGCTAGAAACTTCCGTGTGCAGCCACAAGCTATTATGGGCTCTAGCATAGTTGAGTAAGTTACGTGAAGCTCTTAAAGAGGTAGATAAGTAGGTAGTGGGCTTTGTAGGTTTGGTATGGTCTACCCGGTGTAGAGAGTTAATGTTTCTGAAAGACTGTGTCTCGGTCATCCGTTTCTCAAACACCATGCAGTGCGAGAAATCAACGGAGGCGATCGAGTCTTGTGGGGAAAAGTGCGCAAAACCTCTGCAGAGTGTACAATCTAATCATGGTTAGCCGTGTCCCCGGTTATGGACAATTTTGAGTATCTAGTACTTGAGTATTCACATGTATCTCATCACTCTTGAATTAAAATTGTTGGGATGTTAACTACTTTAATTGGGATTGAGAATGCTGTCAACCATTCTCAATGATGTTTCAACCACCATGATAGTTAAATTAAAATCTATTCCTTTGTTGTAGGGAAAAATTGGCTTTTCGCAAAAACTATAACCATAGAGCTTTCCACCAGCCAAATATGCATGTAGTGATAGCATTATTTTGTTCTTGCTCTACTGTGTTATATTGCCAAAGATATTCCATGTCTTGACCCTTTCTCGGGCTGCAACGTATTATGTTGCAGACTTTTCAGACCAGGAGTAAGGTTCGATAGGTCGTTGCTGTGCAGATCAGCCATACCGTTGGAGTTGATGGACTCACTTTATCTTCCAAGCCTTCCGACGTTATCACATTAGATGCCCTTAAGCCATATTATTGTAGTAAGTTCTCTTTTGAGACATCGATGTAATAAGTGTGTGATTGCTACTCTGTTATAAATCCTTCGAGTACTGTGTGTGTAAGCATTACCGATCCAGGGATGACACTGAAACACAGAGACTTGACCATCTGAGGTCGGGTCGCTACACGCCCCCTTCCCAAGTCCAATTCAGCCTCCTCCCTTGTGGGGGGCGCACCAGCCCCTTGTGGGCTGGTTAGCCTCCCTCCTATGGCCCATAAGGTCCATATCTTTCCACGGGGTGTTCCAGTAACCTCCCGGTAGTCTAAACATATGCCCGAATCACTCGGAACCATTCTGATGTCCGAATGCAACCTTCCAATATATGGATCTTTACCTCTCGACCATTTCGAGAATCCTCGTCATGTCCGTGATCTCATCCGGGACTCCGAACAAACTTCGGTACATCAAATCACATAACTCATAATACAAATCGGCATCGAATGTTAAGCGTGCGGACCCTACGGGTTCGAGAACTATGTAGACATGACCGAGACACATCTCCGGTCAATAACCAATAGCAGAACCTGGATGCTCATATTGGCTCCTACATATTCTATGAAGATCTTTATCGGTCAAACCGCATAACAACATATGTTGTTCCCTTTGTCATCGGTATGTTACTTGCCCCAGATTCGATCGTCGGTATCATCATACCTAGTTCAATCTCGTTGCCGGCAAGTCTCTTTACTCGTTCCGTAATGCATCATATCGTAACTAACTCATTAGTCACATTTCTTGCAAGGCTTATAGTGACGTGCATTACTGAGAGGGCCCAGAAATACCTCTCCGACAATCGGAGTGACAAATCCTAATCTCGATCTATGCCAACTCAACAAAACACCATCAGAGACACCTGTAGAGCATCTTTATAATCACCCAGTTATGTTCTGACGTTTGATAACACATTAAGTGTTCCTCGGTTATTCGGGAGTTGCATAATCTCATAGTCAGAGGAACATGTATAAGTCATGAAGAAAGCAATAGCAATAAACTTAACGATCATAATGCTAAGCTAACGGATGGGCCTTGTCCATCACATCATTCTCTAATGATGTGATCCCGTTCATCAAATGAAAACACATGTCTATGGTTAGGAAACTTAACCATCTTTGATTAACGAGCTAGTCTAGTAGAGGCATACTAGGGACACTCTGTTTTGTCTATGTATTCACACATGTACTAAGTTTTCGGTTAATACAATTCTAGCATGAATAATAAACATTTATCATGATATAAGGAAATATAAATAACAACTTTATTATTGCCTCTAGGGCATATTTCCTTCAGTGTCCCACCTGCATTAGAGTCAATAATCTAGTTCACATCGCCATGGGATTTAACACCAATAGTTCACATCACCATGTGATTAACACCCATTGTTCACATCGCCATGTGACCAACACCCAAAGGGTTTACTAGAGTCAGTAATCTAGTTAACATCGCCATGTGATTAACACCCAAAGAGTACTAAGGTGTGATCATGTTTTGCTTATGAGAGAAGTTTAGTCAATGGGTCTGCCACATTCAGATTTGTATGTATTTTGGAAATTTCTATGTCTACAATGCTCTGCACAGAGCTACTCTAGCTAATTGCTCCCACTTTCAATATGTATCCAGATTAAGACTCGGAGTCATCCAGATCGGTGTCAAAGCTTGCATCGATGTAACTCTTTACGACGAACTCTTTATCACCTCCATAACCGAGAAATAGTTCTTAGTCCTCTAAGGATAATTTTGACCGTTGTCTAGTGATCTACTCCTAGATCACTATTGTACTCTTATGCTAAGATGTACAATAGGTCTGGTACACAGCATGGAATACTTTACAGAACCTATGGCTGAGGCATAGGGAATCACTTTCATTCTCTCTCTATCTTCTGCCGTGGTCGGGCTTTTGAGTCTTACTCAACTTTACACCTTGCAACACAGGCAAGAACTCCTTCTTTGACTGTTCCATTTTGAACTACTTCAAAATATTGTCAAGGTATGTACTCATTGAAAAAAAATTATTAAGCGTCTTGATCTATCTCTATAGATCTTGCTGCTCAATATGTAAGCAGCTTCATCGAGGTCTTTCTTGAAAAACTCCTTTCAAACACTCCTTTATGCTTTCCCGAAAATTCTACATCATTTTCGATCAACAATATGTCATTCACATATACTTATCTAAAAGGATGTAGTGCTCCCACTCACTTTCTTGTAAATACAGGCTTCAGCGCAAGTCTGTATGAATCTATATGCTTTGATAAACTCATCAAAGCGTATATTTCAACTCCGAGATGCTTGCACCAGTCCATAGATGGATCGCTGGAGTTTGCACACTTTGTTAGCACTTTTAGGATCGACAAAAATTTCTGGTTGCATCATATACAACTCTTCTTTAATAAATCCATTAAGGAATGCAGTTTTGACATCCATTTGCCAGATTTCATAAAATGCGGCAATTGCTAACATGATTTGGATAGACTTAAGCATCAATACGAGTGAGAAAATCTCATCGTATTCAACACTTTGAACTTGTCGAAAACCTTTTTCGATAATTTGAGCTTTGTAGATAGTACCACTACTATCAAGGTCCGTCTTCCTCTTGAAGATTCATTTATTCTCAATGGCTCGCCGATCATCAGGAAAGTCAAACAAAGTCCATACTTTGTTCTCATACATGGATCCCATCTCAGATTTCATGGCCTCAAGCCATTTCACGGAATCTGGGCTCATCATCGCTTCCTCATAGTTCGTAGGTTCGTCATGGTCTAGTAACATGACTTCCAGAACAGGATTACCATACCACTCTGGTGCGTAACGTACTCTGGTTGACCTACGAGGTTCGGTAGTAACTTGATCTAAAGTTTCATGATCATCATCATTAACTTCCTCACTAATTGGTGTAGGCATCACTGGAACTGATTTCTATGATGAACCATTTTCCAATTCGAGAGAAGATACAACTACCTCATCAAGTTCTACTTTCCTCCCACTCACTTCTTTCGAGAGAAACTCCTTCTCTAGAAAGGATCCATTCTAAGCAACGAATATCTTGCCTTCGGATCTGTGATAGAAGGTGTACCCAACAGTCTCCTTCGGGTATCCTATGAAGACACATTCTCCTATTTGGGTTCGAGCTTATCAGGTTGAAGCTTTTTCACATAAGTATCACAGGCCCAAACTTCAAGAAACGACATCTTAGGTTTCTTGCCAAACCACAGTTCATACGGTGTCGTCTCAACAGATTTATACGGTGCCCTATTTAATGTGAATGCAGCTGTCTCTAATGCATAACCCCAAAACGATAGTGGTAAATCGGTAAGAGACATCATAGATCGCACCATATCTAATAAAGTACGGTTACGACGTTCGGGCACACCATTATGCTGTCGTGTTCTAGTTGGCATGAGTTTGTGACACTATTCCACATTGTTTTAATTGAAGGCCAAACTCGTAACTCAAATATTCGCCTCTGTGATCAGATTGTAGAAACTTTATTTTCTTGTTACGATGATTCTCCACTTCACTCTGAAATTCTTTAAACTTTTCAAATGTTTCAGACTTATGCTTCATCAAGTAGATATACCCATATCTGCTCAAATCATCTGTGAAGGTCAGAAAATAACGATACCGCCATGAGCCTCAACACTCATCGGACCGCATACATCAGTATGTATTATTTCCAACAAGTTTGTTGCTCGCTCCATTGTTTCGGAGAACGGAGTCTTAGTCATCTTGCCCATGAGGCATGGTTCACAAGCATCAAGTGATTCCAAAAGTCCATCAGCATGGAGTTTCTTCATGCGCTTTACACCAATATGACCTAAACGGAGTGCCACAAATAAGTTGCACTATCATTATTAACTTTGCATCTTTTGGCTTCAATATTATGAATATGTGTATCACTACGATCAAGATTCAATAAACCATTCACCTTGGGTGTATGACCACAGAAGGTTTTATTCATGTAAACAGAATAACAATTACTCTTTGACTTAAATGAATAACCGTATTGCAATAAACATGGTCCAATCATATTATGCTCAACACAAACACCAAATAACATTTATTTTCAGTTCAACACTAATCCCGAAGGTAAAGGGAGTGTACGATGGTGATCTTATCAACTTTGGAATTATTTCCAACACACATCGTCACCTTGTCCTTAACTAGTCTCTGTTCATTTTGCAACTCCTGTTTCGAGTTACTAATTATAGCAAATGAAACCAGTATCAAATACCCAGGGGCTACTATGAACACTAGTAAAGTACACATCAATAACATGTATATCATATTGAATTTTGTTCACTTTGCCATCCTTCTTATCCGCCAAGTATTTGAGGCAGTTCCGCTTCCAGTGACCATTTCCTTTGCAGTAGAAGCACTCAGTTTCAGGCTTGGGTCTAGCTTTGGGCTTCTTCATGGGAGTGGCAACTTGCTTGCCATTCTTCTTGAAGTTCCCTTTCTTTCCCTTGCCCTTTTACTTGAAACTAGTGGTCTTGTCAACCATCAACACTTGATGCTTTTCTTGATTTCTACCTTCGCCGATTTCAACATCACGAAGAGCTCGGGAATCATTTTTGTCATCCCTTGCATATTATATTTCATCACGAAGTTCCAGTAACTTTGTGATAGTGACTAGAGAACTCTGTCAATCACTATCTTATCTGGAAGATTAACTCCCACTTGATTCAAGCGATTGTAGTACTCAGACATTCTGAGCACATGCTCACTGGTTGAGCTATTCTCCTCCATCTTGTAGGCGAAGTACTTGTCAAAGGTCTCATACCACTCGACTCGGGCATGAATCTGAAATACCAATTTTAGCTCTTGGAACATCTCATATGTTCCGTGACATTTCAAAACATTTCTGAAGTCCCGGTTCTAAGCCGTAAAGCATGGTGCACTAAACTATCAAGTAGTCATCATATCGAGCTTTGTCAAACGTTCATAACATCTGCATCTGCTCCTACAATAGTTCTGTCACCTAGCGGTGCATCAAGGACATAATTCTTCTGTGCAGCAATGAGGATAATCCTCAGATCACGGACCTAGTCCGCATCATTGCTACTATCATCTTTCAACTTAGTTTTCTCTAGGAACATATCAAAAATAAAACAGGGAGCTATACGCGAGCTATTGATCTACAACAATAATGTACAAATACTATCACGACTAAGTTCATGATAAATTGAAGTTCAATTAATCACATTACTTAAGAACTCACACTTAGATAGAGTTCACATGATCATATTAAACAGGGATCTAGTCATCTAAGTGATCACATGATCCATATCAACTAAACCATGTCCGATCATCACGTGAGATGGAGTAGTTTTCAATGGTGAACATCACTATATTGATCATATCTACTATATGATTCACGTCCGATCTATCGATCTCAGTGTTCCGAGGCAATATCTGCATATGCTAGGCTCGTCAAGTTTAGCTCGAGTATTCTGCATCTGCAAAACTGGCTTGCGCCCATTGTATATGAACGTAGAGCTTATCACACCCGATCATCACGTGGTGTCTTAGCACGGAGAACTGTCGCAACGGTGCATACTCAGGGAGAATACTCATACCTTGAAATTTAGTGATAGATCATCTTATAATGCTACCGCCGTACTAAGCAAAATAAGATGCATAAAAGATAAACATCACATGCAATCAAAATATGTGACATGATATGGCCATCATCATATTGTGCCTTTGATCTCCATCTCCAAAGTACCGTCATGATCTCCATCGTCACCGGCATGACACCATGATCTCCATCATCTTGATCTCTATCAATGTGTCGTCACATGGTTGTCTCGCCAACTATTGGTTTTGCAACTATTGCTATCTGATACGTCTCCAACGTATCTATAATTTTTTATTGTTCCATGCTATTGTATTATCTGTTTTGGATGTTTAATGGGCTTTAATATAGCTTTTTATATTATTTTTGGGACTAACCTATTAACCGAAGGCCCAGTGCAAATTGCTGTTTTTTTGCCTATTTCAGTGTTTCGCAGAAAAGGAATATCAAACGGAATCCAAACGGAATGAAACCTTTGCGAGGATCGTTTTTGGAACAAACGCAATCCAGGAGACTTGGAGTGGAGGTCAAGGAAGCAACGAGGCGGCCATGAGGCAGGGAGGCGTGCCCGGGGGGTAGGCACGCCCCCACCCTCGTGGGCCCCTCGTAGCTCCACCAACCTACTTCTTTCGCCTATATATACTCTTATACCCTGAAAACATCCAGGGGAGCCACGAAACACTTTTTCCACCGCCGCAACCTTCTGTACCCGTGAGATCCCATCTTGGGGCCTTTTCCGGCGCTCCGCCGGAGGGGGAATCGATCATGGAGGGCCTCTACATCAACACCATGGCCTCTCCGATGATGTGTGAGTAGTTTACCACAGACCTTCGGGTCCATAGTTATTAGCTAGATGGCTTCTTCTCTCTCTTTGGATCTCAATACAAAGTTCTCCTCGATTCTCTTGGAGATCTATTCGATGTAATTCTTTTTGCGGTGTGCTTGTCGAGATCCGATGAATTGTGTGTTTATGATCAAGATTATCTATGAACAATATTTGATTCTTCTTTGAATTATTATATGCATGATTTGATATCTTTGCAAGTCTCTTCAAATTATCGGTTTAGTTTGGCCTACTAGATTGATCTATCTTGCAATTGGAGAAGTGCTTAGCTTTGGGTTCAATCTTGTGGTGTTCTTTCCCAATGACAGAAGGGGCAGCAAGGCACGTATTGTGTTGTTGCCATCGAGGATAAAAATATGGGGTTTATATCATATTGCTTGGGTCTATCCCTCTACATCAGGTCATCTTGCCTAATGCGTTACTCTGTTCTTATGAACTTAATACTCTAGATGCATGTTGGATAGCGGTCGATGTCGTGGAATTGTCACGGCAGATGTCCTCTTGCAAGGACTTAATCGTGGAGCCATCGCAACTAGGAAGATTAAAGGGGTTAATTGGGACAAAGGACACGAGAGGTTTATACTAGTTCGGCCCCTTACGGTGAAGGTAAGGCCTACGTCTAGTTGGGTTGGTATTGCTTGAGGTTTCGATAACCAGGGAGCGGATCACGCTATGCCCGGTTCTTGATTGGTTGTTTCTTCCCTAAGCCGTCGGCGGGTCGTCCCCTTATATACTCGGGTTGACGCCCTGCGGTTACAGAGTCCCGGCATCTCTGAGCAAGAAAAGTTGAAGAAGGACTTTGACGCGGAGAAGCAGGCCTGGGCGGATGAAAAATTTTCACTTGTGACCCGGGCCGAGACAAGCAGCTCTTCTTGTCAAGCAACCGCCAATTGTCCGGCTTAAAAAACCAGATATCCCAAATGGTCTCAGCAATTTTTGGTAAGTGAATATGTGTAACTTTTGAACATCACCATGATTCATTTGATAACTGTTTCAGATATGATCTCCGGCTTAATATTATATGCATAAACGCAGTCCTGTGAGTACCAACACGAAGGCGAATATGCTTGATCAAGCTTAAGGCGGTGTACACTCTAGTGGAACAATTGTACACGGGTCACAACGGCGATGCTTTGGCCGTTGTAGCTTTATCAAATGATACTCCTTATCTCCTGCAGGATGTACTCAAGCGGCTTGCCGTGTTACCTCAATGGATTCAGGAGTTAAGGCGAGCATCTGGTAGAGCCGGGGCCATAGCCGCCTTAAGCCGGGCCAAAGCGTTGGCTCCAGAGCTAGACTTAAGCGATGTTGCTCTTGGATACCCTAGCTTAATGGAGGACGGCTCTGCATTCAGTCAATCAGACTTCACCACCGTGTGAGAGTCAGACGTCCTGTGGCCACCATCATCGGCAACAGCGATATTGATCTTCTGAAGTACCGGCGGGTTATGACAACGAGAACCAGAGGATTCCAACTCCGCATTATGATGATGTCACCGATCCCTCCAACTCGTAAGCATACCTTTGCTCCCGAAGTTGATCCGCCGGTTTAATAGATGATGAAGCTGAATTTGAAGCCTTAAGCGGCATTGACTGGACCTTGTCAACCTTCCAGGACAAAGCATCGCATTTAAGAGGCGGAGAAGGATAACCCGAGTCGTCAAGTCCACCAAAGGAGTAATCCGCCTGGCACTTAAGTCTTTTGAAAAAAAGAATACTTCATTATTCAGACTCAGGGAGTCTTGTAATAGGGTAGAAAAACTTCTTAACTCTGTCATGCCTTCGTGCATGTTTTGCGGTGCTTAACAATGTCTCAAGCCGCTATCAATGTGTACTGCCGGCTTGCTTGAGTCATCCAAAAGCTTTTTGCTTTACCCTGTGTATAAAACAAAAAACTTCCTTTGGCATCTCACCACATCCGGGGTCATGTAAAATAACGTTAATCCGGAGTAGGAACCAAAACATCATAAGTATCAGCCGGTTTAAGGCGTACCTTACCGGCTTACTTGATCCCAAAAAGCATAGCAGTTATACTTAACTTCGAAAATTGGCACATATAATGTTTACGGGCCTTAGTATTATTTACTCTTATAGAATAAAGTAAACCTGATTTTCAAAGGCCTCGATTGAATACAATCAGTAGAACTGTTCCAGGGGTTAAGCTAAGATTCGGATACGATCATTTGCCCCCAATGGCTTTGGCGATGCCGATCAAATGGGTATCGACAGCTATGTTCTCTTTGGTTCGAATACGACCTATGTTTGAACAGGAAGCCCCCAAGTGACCATGAGAGTTGTTTAATGACGCTGATTCGAATACGATCCACGTCAGACCCAAAGAGGTTAAGCTATGATTCAAATATGATCAAGAAGCCCCCAAATGGGTTCGGCAGTGTGCCAATCAATTGGGTATCGACAGCTATGTTCTCTTTGGTTCGAATATGACCTATGTTTGAACAGGAATCCCCCAAGTGACCATGGCTTGATTCAGATATGATCATAAGCCGGACCAAAGGGAAAACCGGATTTAGATATGATCCGCTCCCTGTTAGTCGTTACCACCACCTGGTAAAGAAGACATATAAACCTTGTAGGATGGAAAGGAAAGAGGTCCTGCTTTATTGCTTTATATAATATATACATTGCTAAAAAAGGAAAATAAATATACTCAAAAGCCGGTGGCTTAAGTATAGTAGGGCCGGAGATGCTTATGTTCCATGGCGGCGGGTCTCCTCCTCCGACTTACGTGAGTCTTTGTGCTCTCGAACATCGATGAGGTAATATGACCCGTTGTTGAGATTCTTGCTGACCACGAAAGGTCCCTCCCAAGGAGGGGACAGCTTGTGCATATCGATTGATCTGGATGAGCCGGAGAACTAAATCGCCTTCTGGAAAGTTCTCGCTTCTAACCCGGGTTTTGTGATAACGGCGAGGTCTTCTTGGTAAATCGCCGAGCGGGCTATTGCCAAGTCGCTCTCTTCATCCAACAAGGCAAGTGCATCCTGACGAGCTTTTTCATTATCAGCCTCAACGTAAGCCGCCACCCGTGGTGAGTCATGCCGGATGTCACTTGGCAGAACCGCCTCTGCTCTGTATACCATGAAGAAAGGTGTATAACCAGTAGACATGTTAGGCGTTGTGTTGATGCTCCATAGCATAGAGGGTAACTCCTCCACCCAACAACCCAGAGTTCGTTGTAAGGGAACTAAAAGCTGGGGTTTGATACCTTTCAAGATCTCTTGATTAGCTCTTTCTGCCTGACCATTAGACTGGGGGTGAGCAACAGCCGAAACATCAAGCCGGATGTGCTCTTGTTGACAGAACTCTTCCATGGCACCCTTGGAGAGATTAGTACCATTATCAGTTATAATACTGTGCGGGAAACCAAAACAAAAGATCACCTTTTTGATGAACTGAGCCGCCGTGGCTGCATCACACTTACTGACCGGCTCTGCTTCAACCCACTTGGTGAACTTATCCACTGCCACCAATAGGTGTGTCTTCTTATCTTTAGACCTTTTTAAGGGTCCAACCATGTCAAGCCCCCAGACTACAAACGGCCAAGTAATTGGAATCATCCTCAATTCTTGAGCCGGCACATGAGCTCGTCGTGAGAATTTTTGACATCCGTCACATTTGCTGACCAGATCCTCCGCATCAGCATGAGCCGTCAGCCAATAAAAACCATGACGAAAAGCCTTGGCTACCAAAGACTTTGAACTGGCATGATGACCGCAATCACCTGCATGAATCTCACGAAGTATCTCCTGACCCTCCGTAGGTTATACACAACGTTGAAACGCCCCAGTGACGCTGCGGTGATGCAACTCGCCATGAACAATCGTCATGGATTTGGACCACCTGATGATTTATCTCGCCAAGGTCTCGTCCTCAGGCAACTCTCCCCATGTCATATAGGCTAAGTATGGAACCGTCCAGTCCGGGATGGCATGGAGAACCGCCACCAGCTGCGCCTCCGGGTCTGGCATTGCAAGCTCTTCCTCTGTAGGCACCCTTTGAAGTGCCCAACCACCGCATCAACTTCACGACGATAAGCCGCCATAAGGGGATCCTTAGAATCCCACGTGCCTGACACCTGTTGAGCGACGAGGTCTGAATCGCCCAAGCACCTTACCCGGCTCAAATTCATATCTTTGGCCATCCAGAGGCCATGGAGTAAAGCCTCGTATTCAGCTGCATTGTTAGTACAGGGAAACGTAAGCCGGAGCACATAACAAAACTTGTCACCTCGGGGGGAAGTCAAAACGACTCAAATTTCGAGCCTTCCAACCGCCTGGACCCATCGAAGTGAATAGTCCAATACGTGTTATCCGGCTTCTATTCTGGCGCCTGCAACTCCGTCCAATCATTGATAAAATCCACTAGGGCTTGAGACTTGATAGCTGTGCGCGGCATATACTTCAAACCGTGAGGCCCAAGCTCGATGGCCCACTTGGCAACTCTTCCCGTGGCTTCCCTGTTCTGGATGATGTCTCCCAAGGGGGCTGAACTTACCACAGTTATGGGATGACCCAGGAAGTACTGCTTTAGCTTCCGGCTTGCCATGAACACCCCATAAACGAGTTTCTGCCAATGCGGATACCTTTGCTTGGACTCTATGAGCACCTCATTGATGTAATAAACCGGCCGCTGAACTGGATGCTCCTTGCCAGCCTCCTTACGCTCCACCATAATGGCCACACTAACAGCACGTGAGTTAGCAGCAACATACAATAGCAATGGCTCTTTATCAATCGGAGCTGCAAGAACCGGCGGCTCAGCCAATTGTCTCTTTAAATCCTTGAAGGCAGCATCAGCCTCACCTGCATAAAGGTGTCTGCTTTTCTTCATCATCCGATACAGCGGTAAAGCCTTCTCCCCTAGCCGGCTTATGAATCGGCTTAGCAAAGAACGCGACCCGCCAGCCGCTGAACATCATTGATGCACGCCGCTTAGCCAGAGAGGTAATCGCTTTGATCTTCTCGGGTTAGCTTCAATGCCCCTGTTTGAGACCAAGAATCCCAAAAGTTTGCTCGCAGTACACCAAATACACACTTGTCCGGGTTAAGCATCATCTTGTAGACCCGGAGATTGTCAAAGGTTTCCTTTAAATCGAGATCAAGGTTTCCTTCTCTCTAGACTTCACCACAATGTCATCCACATAAGCATGAACATTGCGCCTAATCTGATTGTGGAGACAATTGCACACACGGCCGATAAGTCGCCTGGGCACTCTTGAGCCCAAACAGCATAGACACATAGCGTAAGGCTCCAAATGGAGTAATGAAAGTCGTCTTCTCCTGGTCCTTAATCGCCATCTTGATCTCGATGATAACCAGAGTAAGCATCCAAAAACTCAACCGTTCGCAACTCACCGTGGCATCGATGATTTGATCAATGCGGGTAGAGCAAAGGGATCAGCGGACAAGTTTTATTTAGGTCCATGTAGTCCACACATCCGCCAGTGCCGTTCTTCTTGAGCACAAGCACCGGGTTAGCCAACCACTACTGGGTGAAAAACTTCCACAATGAACCTGGCCGCTAAGAGCCGGCGACCTCCTCCCTATAGCCTTTCGCCTTTCCTCATTGAATCGCCGGAGAAACCGCACGACCGCTTATACTTTGGATCAATATTAAGAGTTTGCTCAGCGAGTTCTCTCGAGACACCCGGCATGTCAGAAGGTTTCCATGCAAAGATGTCCCGATTCTCACGGATGAACTCGATGAGCGCGCTTTCCTATTTGGGATCCAAATTGGTACTGATGCTGAACTTTTTGGAAGATTCGCCTGGAGTGAAGTCAACCAATTTTGTCTCGGCGGCCGACTTAAATTTCAACGCCGAGTCTTGCTCTGTGGTTGGCTTCTTCAAAGAGGTCATATCTGCCGGGTCGACATTAGTTTGATAAAACTTCAGCTCCTCTTCAGCACAAACGGATTCAGCATAAGCCGCATCACCTTCCTTGCACTCTAAGGCCACCTTTCGGCTCCCATGCATAGTGATGGTGCCCTTGTAACCCGGCATCTTGAGCTGCAGATAAACATAACACGGCCGTGCCATAAACTTGGCATAAGCCGTCATTCAAACAGAGCGTGATACGGGCTCCTCGATCTTGACTACCTCAAAGGTCGACTTCTCAGCCTGGATTCATATTCATCTCCAAAAGCCACTTCCAGCTCGATCTTTCCAACGGGATATGCCGACTTACTGTGTACCACCCCATGAAAAACAGTGTTAGACATCCTCAAGTCTTTATCACCAGCCCCATACGGGCGAAAGGTCTCGTAATAGAGAATATTGATGTCGCTTCCGCCATTCATGAGCACCTTAGTGAATTTATATCCACCAACCTGAGGGGCCACCACCAAGGCCAACTGACCTGGGTTATCAACCTAGAGGGGGTGATCTTCCCTACTCCAAATGATAGGCTGCTCTGACCACCTCAGATAACGAGGAACCGCCGGTTCAACCGAATTCACAGCCCTTTTATGAACCTTCTGGTCACGTTTACACAAGTTAGTGATAAACACATGGTATTGCCCACCGTTTAACTATTTTGAATGGCTCGATAACTCGATTGCTGCTGTCTTTGTCCTCCTTGACCGGACTGCTGCTGATTATAGCCACCTTGACCACCTTGAAAACCGGAACTTGAGCCGCCACCCGGGCCATGGAAACCACCTGCTCCTAAACTGCCGCCTGATCTGTGATTGCCATCAAACATGTTTGAATTCTTGAAAGCCTTCATGATTGCGCAGTCCTTCCATAAGTGCGTGGCAGGATTTTCCCGAGTACCGTGTCTTGGACAAGGCTCATTCAGAAGCTGCTCAAGAGATGGACCTGAGCCACTAGATCGAGGAGGTCCTCTCCCCTTATGCTTCTTGTTATTACCTTGGGCATTAGCATTGGCCACAAACGCTGGGTTACCGTCCGGCTTACGCTTGTTACCACCTTGACTTACCGGCTGTTGTCAGCTGACCCTTCGTTGCTGTTCTTCTTTCCTTCCTGTCTTTTCCTCCTCGCATACACGGGATCATCAAGAGTATCGTAATCGGCATATTTAACCAAAGCCACCATCAGCGTACCCATGTCATTGCAATCACGCTTAAGGCGCCCGCTTACCTTCAGCGGCACAAAACGACAATTCTAATGGAGCATAAGTACCCTTGAGCGGCATCCATCTTATCGATGAATGTATTATTTCCTTGACCGGCGCACCAATGAGTTGTGGACTCACCCTCCTCCTGCCATAGTTGGTCAAGTCCACAATGGACATAGATTGCTTGCAAGTATCTTTAAAGTTCTGGATAAACCGGGCCTTTAACTCGGCCCATGAACTGATGGAACTAGGAGGCAAACTTCTCAACCAAGATCGGGCTGTTCCATCTAACATCATGGTGAAATACTTAGCCATTGCCGCGTCGCTGACTTCCAGTAATTCCATGGCCATCTCGTAGCTTTCAATCCATGCCCCCCGCTGTAAGTCGGCCGTGTAATTCGGCACCTTTCGAGGACCCTTGAAATCCTTGGGTAGACGCACATCTCACAGAGCCGGCACCAGACAAGGGACACCACCGGTTCTAGTGGCCACCCCTGCTCCAACAGAAGTCATTGGATACTCTGGGAGACCATCATATGCCGTCCCCGAGCCGCTAATTGAGCCGCCCGTTCATCCTCCTGACGCAATTGATCCTGCACCGGTTTATAGCCGCCGGGTTGGTTACGACGCTGGGCATTGCTTGACAAAGCTTCTGACTCCATGTGCCTGCTGTAACTCGGACTCCGGTTTGGACGAGGTGCTATCCAAGGCTGAGGAGTGGAATGAATCATGTCCCTGCTGTAAGAATAGGTCTCTTGCTGTGCCAAGGCCGTCTGAAGAAGATCCCTAACCCTCCGGGTTTCCACCGTCGTCGGGTCATCACCATCCACTAGAAGAGCCGCCAGACGCGCCGATGCTGCTATCAGGTTCTCCATGGGGTTGGAAAAGTGGCCCGGAGGTGTCGGTATGTATCGGGGCGGGGCCATGCTCCCGTGAAGAGGTGCCGTCTCTCGAGGCTGAACCGGCCCTCCTGCTCTGGGTGTCATAAATTGATTGGCTTCAGGCGGATTGCTAGGACCAGCTCCGGTGTCGTGAAAAGATTCCGAGGATCGTAAAACCGGAGGCAGACGGGACTGGGTTTTCGATGTCTCCTTCTCATCACCTCATTGGATGCATTCAGACTCATGTTAAGCTGGAAAGCCTCGACTAGAGTCGCCATGCCTGCATCCAAAGCCGCCCGCTCCGCAGCTAGCCTGGTGTCCTCCGCCGCCAAGGCCTCCTTGGCCAAGGCTATCTCCTCACGCACCTTTGCCACCTCCGCGTTATGTTCATCTGGATTTGCACGAATAACCGTGGTGGTTAATAGGGTCGTCAACTTGTCCATAAGATCTATTAGCACCTAAGCCAGCGGGCACGCGGGGCCTCCTGACCCGGACATTATTGCTGTTGCAGCCTTCGAGTTTTGGCCGGGTTGGGTACCGGCCATAAAGACTCCTGCCCAGCTTGGCGGCTCATAGCAATCTGGAACGCTAGAGTCGCCGTAACAGCCCCTAGCATGCCTTCTTGGACCTGATACAGAGAATCTGTTGAACCGGAGGACGAATCATCATCTGATGGAACGTCCGTCTCTTCGCCATCTTTAGATCCTTCAGAAAGTGCCTCTCCATGAACACAGCCCACGAAGGCACGCTTCATGGTAGGTTGAAGTTGGGCGGATCTCGCACGCTGAGCCGTCTCAATGAGGTCGGTGCAGCTGTCCGGCTCTGGGCCCGGCTCACCAATCCGGCCGATGAAGACGTGGATTATGCCAAAGGGGACCCGGTACCCGTACTCAATTGAGTCGGCCTCGGGGCCCCGGCCTTCGTTGTCGATGTAGATCTTGCCGCGATGACTCTTGGTCATCCGCCCATCACAGATCCCTTGAGCCCTTTGAAGCTGCCCTTCAAGAACTCAAATCCACTGCGGCCGGCCCCACGGGCGAGCACCAATCGTCGTGGAATTGTCGCGCAGATGTCCTCTTGCAAGGACTTAATCGTGGAGCCATCGCAACTAGGAAGCTTAAAGGGGTTAATCGGGACAAAGGACACGAGAGGTTTATACTAGTTCGGCCCCTTACGGTGAAGGTAAGGCCTACGTCTAGTTGGGTTGGTATTGCTTGAGGTTTCGATAACCAGGGAGCGGATCACGCTATGCCCGGTTCTCGATTGGTTGTTTCTTCCCTAAGCCTCCGGCGGGTCGTCCCCTTATATACACGGGTTGACGCCCTGCGGCTTACAGAGTCCCGGCCGGCTCATAAACAGTGTCCGGCTCGCTGACTAATCAAGTCTACCTTATGATACAAGTCATGCCATTATGGCGGTTTACTACAATGGGCTTTAAGTCGCCTGTGGGCCTTAGGCCCCTTGTTGAGATGCCATCTTCATACTTGGACTTGGGCTTCTGTCTGGTAACCTCTTTACGTAACCCGGCCCCTCCTGGGCGGCTTACACAAATAGTTATATCCCCAACAGTCGATGTGTGGAGTAATAGTAGTAGATGCAGAATCGTTTCGGTCGACTTGTGACGGACGTGATGCCTATATACATGATCATGCCTAGATATTCTCATAACTATGCGCTTTTCTATCAATTGCTCGATAGTAATTTGTTCACCCACCGTAGAATTTGCTATCTTGAGAGAAGCCACTAGTGAAACCTATGGCCCCCGGGTCTATTTTCCATTATATTAATCTCCTGTCAACTAGCTATTTTTGTCGCCGTTTATTTTTGCAATCTTTACTTTTCAATCTATACAACAAAAATACCAAAAATATTTATCTTATTATCTTTATCACTTTTGCAAGTGGCCGTGAAGGGATTGACAACCCCTTTATCGTGTTGGTTGCAAGGTTCTTATTTATTTGTGCAGGTACAAGGCGACTTGCATGTAGCCTCCTATTGGATTGATACCTTGGTTCTCAAAAACTGAGAGAAATACTTACGCTACTTTGCTGCATCACCCTTTCCTCTTCAATGGAAAACCAACGCATGCGCAAGAGGTAGCAAGAAGGATTTCTGGCGCCGTTGCCGGGGAGGCTTAAGCCAAGTCAAGTCAAGATTTTATCTCCCGCCAACGTGCGATTTCTGCCGCCGTTGCCGGGGAGATCTACGCACAAGTCAAGACATACCAAGTACCCATCACAAACTCTTATCCCTTGCATTACATTATTTGCCATATGCCTCTCGTTTTCCTCTCCCCCACTTCACCCTTGCCGTTTTATTCGCCCTTTTTCGTTCGCCTCTTTTCGCTTGCTTCTTGTGTGCTTGCGTGTTGGATTGCTTGTCACTATGGCTCAAGACAATACTAAATTGTGTAAATTTTCCAATACCAACAAAAATGATTTCATTAGCACTCCGATTGCTCCTATTACCGATGCTGAATCTTGTGAGATTAATGTTGCTTTGTTGAATCTTGTCATGAAAGATCAATTCTCTAGCCTTCCTAGTGAAGATGCTGCTACTCATTTAAACAACTTTGTTGATTTGTGCGATATGCAAAAGAAGAAAGATGTGGACAATGATATTGTTAAATTGAAGCTACTTCCGTTTTCACTTAGAGATCGTGCTAAAACTTGGTTTTCTTCTTTGCTTAAAAATAGTATTGATTCATGGAATAAGTGCAAAGATGCTTTTATCTCTAAGTATTTTCTCCTGCTAAGATCATCTCTCTCAGAAACGATATTATAAATTTTAAGCAACTTGATCAGGAGCAAGTTGCACAAGCTTGGGAGAGGATGAAATTAATGATACGTAATTGCCCTACACATGGTTTGAATTTATGGATGATTATACAAAACTTTTATGCCGGCTTGAACTTTGCTTCTAGAAATCTTTTAGATTCGGCCGCGGGAGGCACTTTTATGGAAATCACTTTAGGAGAAGCTACTAAAATCCTAGATAATATTATGGTTAATTATTCTCAATGGCACACCGAAAGATCTACTAGTAAAAAGGTTCATGCGATTGAAGAGATTAATGTTTTGAGTGGAAAGATGGATGAACTTATGAAATTGTTTGCTAATAAGAGTGTTTCTTCTGATCTTAATGATATGCTTTTGTCCACTTTGATTGAGAATAATAATGAATCTATGGATGTGAATTTTGTTGGTAGGAACAATTTTGGTAACAACGCGTATAGAGGAAACTTTAATTCTAGGCCATTCCCTAGTAATTCCTCTAATAATTATGGTAATTCCTACAACAAATCTTATGGAAATTTTAATAATATGCCCTCTGATTTTGATACTAGTGTTAAAGAATTTCATTTAAGAAAAAGAATTTCAATGCTTTGCTTGAAGAAAAAATTGCCTAAGATTGATGAGTTGGCTAGGAACGTGGATGGAATTTCTCTTGATGTTGATTCTTTGAAACTTAGATCTATCCCACCCAAGCATGATATCAATGAGTCTGTCAAATCCATGAGAATTTCCATTGATGAGTGTAAAGAAAGAACCGCTAGGATGCGTGCTAAAAAAGATTGCTTTGTGAAAGCGTGTTCTTCTAGTTTTCATGATAATAATGATGAAGATCTAAAAGTGATTGATGTGTCTCCTATTAAATATTTGTTTTCTAGTATGAATCTTGATAATGATGGGACTGGAGATGAGTCAACTTTAGTTAAAAGGCTTCCCAATGATTCGGAGTTTTTAGATCTTGATGCAAAAATTGGTAAAAGTGGGATTGAAGAGGTCAAAACTTTACATAGCAATGAACCCACTATTTTGGACTTCAAGGAATTTAATTATGATAATTGCTCTTTGATAGATTTTATTTCCTTGTTGCAATCCGTGTTAAATTCTCCTCATGCTTATAGTCAAAATAAAGCTTTTACCAAACACATCGTTGATGCTTTAATGCAATCTTATGAAGAAAAACTTGAATTAGAAGTCTCTATCCCTAGAAAACTTTATGATGAGTGGGAACCTACTATTAAAATTAAGATTAAAGATCATGAATGATATGCTTTGTGTGATTTGGGTGCTAGTGTTTCCACGATTCCTAAAATTTTGTGTGATGTGTTAGGTTTCCGTGAATTTGATGATTGTTCTTTAAACTTGCATCTTGCGGACTCCACCATTAAGAAACCTATGGGAAGGATTAATGATGTTCTTATTGTTGCAAATAGGAATTATGTGCCCGTATATTTCATTGTTTTTTATATAGATTGCAATCCTACATGTCCTATTATTCTTGGTAGACCTTTCCTTAGAACGATTGGTGCAATTATTGATATGAAAAAAGGAAATATTAGATTCCAATTTCCGTTAAGGAAGGGCATGGAGCACTTTCCTAGGAATAAAATTAAATTACCTTATGGATCTATTATGAGAGTCACTTATGGATTGCATACCAAAGATGAGAATACCTAGATCTATTCTTGTTTTTATGCCTGGCTAGGGGCGTTAAATGATAGCGCTTGTTGGGAGGCAACCCAATTTTATTTTTGTTCCTTGCTTTTTATTCCTGTTTAGTAATAAATAATTCATCTATACTCTGTTAGATGAGGTTTTATGTTTAATTTAGTGTTTGTGCCAAGTAGAACCTTTGGGAAGACTTGGTTGAAGTCTTTGCGATCTTGCTGTAAAAAAAACAGAAACTTTAGCGCTCATGAAATTAGCTGACATTTTTTACTGGAGAGCGATTTTAGGTTTATTCTTGTTGAAGATGATTAATAGATAAATTCCTCACGTCCACCAATTTATTTCAGAATTTTTGGAGTTCCATAAGTAGTCGTTTGATACAGATTACTACAGACTGTTCTGTTTTTGACAGATTCTGTTTTTCGTGTGTTGTTTGCTTATTTTCATGAATCTATGGCTAGTATCCTGGGGTATGAACCATAGAGAAGTTGGAATACAGTAGGTTTAACACCAATATAAATAAATAATGAGTTCATTACAGTACCTTAAAGTGGTGGTTTGTTTTATTTCGCTAACGGAGCTCATGAGATTTTCTGTTGAGTTTTGTGTTGTGAAGTTTTCAAGTTTTGGATAAAGATTTGATTGATTATGGAATAAGGAGTGGAAAGAGCCTAAGCTTGGGGATGACCAAGGCACCCCAAGGTAAAATTCAAGGACAACCAAAAGCCTAAGCTTGGGGATGCCGCGGAAGACATCCCCTCTTTCGTCTTCGTCTGTCGGTAACTTTACTTGAGGCTATATTTTTATTCACTGCATGATATGTGTTTTTCTTGGAGCGTCTTGTATTATTTGAGTCTTTGCTTTTTAGTTTACCAAAATCATCCTTTCTGTACACACCTTTTGGGAGAGAAACACATGATTCGAAATTTATTAGAATACTCTATGTGCTTCATTTATATCTTTTGAGCTAGATAATTTTGCTCTAGTGCTTCACTTATATCTTTTTAGAGCACGGTGGTGGTTTTATTTTATAGAAATTATCGATCTCCCATTCTTAACTTATATTATTTTGAGAGTCTTTAAGAACAGCATGGTAATTTGCTTTGGTTAAAAAAATTGTCCTAATATGATGACCATCCAAGATAGTATAATAACAACTATCATATAAAGTGCATTGAATACTATGAGAAGTTTGATTCTTTATGATTGTTTTGAGATATGAAGATGGTGATATTAGATTCATGCTAGTTAAGTAGTTGTGAATTTGAGAAATACTTGTGTTAAAGTTTGTGATTCCCGTAGCATGCACGTACGGTGAACCGTTATGTGATGAAGTCGGAACATGATTTATTTACTGATTGTCTTCCTTATGAGTGGCGGTCGGGGACGAGCGATGGTCTTTTCCTACCAATCTATCCCCCTAGGAGCATGCGCGTAGTACTTCTTTTTGATAAATAATAGATTTTTGCAATAAGTATGTGAGTTCTTTATGACTAATGTTGAGTCCATGGATTATACACACTCTCACCCTTCCACCATTGCTAGCCTCTCTAATACTGTGCACCTTTCGTCGGAATCATACACCCACCATATACCTTCCTTAAGACAGCCACCATACCTACCTATTATGGCATTTCCATAGCCATTCCGAGATATATTGCCATGCAACTTTCCATCGTTCCGTTTATTATGACACGCTCATCATTGTCATATTGGCTTTCATGATCATGTAGTTGACATCGTATTTGTGGCAAAGCCAGCGTTCATAATTTTCATACATGTCACTCTTGATTCATAGCACATCCGATACACCGCCGGAGGCATTCACATAGAGTCATATTTTGTTCTAAGTATTGAGGTTTAATTTTTTGAGTTGTAAGTAAATAAAAGTGTGATGATCATCATTATTAGAGCATTGTCCCAAGTGAGGAAAGGATGGTGGAGACTATGATTCCCACACAAGTCGGGATGAGACTCTGGATGAAGAAAAAAAAAGAGGCCATAAAAAAACAAAAAGGCCCAAACAATAAAAAAAGGGAAAAATGAGAGAAAAAGGGAGAAGGGACAATGCTACTATCCTTTTACCACACTTGTGCTTCAAAGTAGCACTGTGATTTTCATGATAGAAATTCTCCTATGTTGTTACTTTCATATACTAGTGGGAATTTTACATTATAGAACTTGGCTGGTATATTCCAATGATGGGCTTCCTCAAAATGCCCTAGGTCTTTGTGAGCAAGTGAGTTGGATGCACCCAATTAGTTTCTTTTGTTGAGCTTTCATACACTTATAGCTCTAGTGCATCCATCGCATGGCAATCCCTACTCACTCACATTGATATCTATTGATGGGCATCTTCATAGCCCGTTGATATGCCTAGTTGATGTGAGACTATCTTCTCCTTTTTTGTCTTCTCCACAACCACCATCCTAATCCACATATAGTGCTATGTCCATGGCTCACGCTCATGTATTGCGTGAAAATTGAAAAAGTTTGAGAACATCAAAAGTATGAAACAATTGCTTGGCTTGTCATCGGGGTTGTGCATGATTTAAATATTTTGTGCGATGAAGATAGAGCATAGCCAGACTATATGATTTTGTAGGGATAACTTTCTTTGGCCATGTTATTTTTAGAAGACATGATTGCTTTATTAGTATGCTTGAAGTATTATTATTTTTATGTCAATATTAAACTTTTGTATTGAATCCTTCGGATCTGAACATTCATGCCACAATAAAGAAAATTACATTGAGAATTATTCTAGGTAGCATTCCACATCAAAAATTCTTTTTTATATCATTTACCTACTCGAGGACGACCAGGAATTAAGCTTGGGGATGCTTGATACGTCTCCAACGTATCTATAATTTTTTATTGTTCCATGCTATTGTATTATCTGTTTTAGATGTTTAATGGGCTTTAATATACCTTTTTATATTATTTTTTGGACTAACCTATTAACCGAAGGCCCAGTGCAAATTGCTGTTTTTTTGCCTATTTCAGTGTTTCGCAAAAAAGGAATATCAAACGGAATCCAAACGGAATTAAACCTTCACGAGGATCGTTTTTGGAACAAATGCAATCCAAGAGACTTGGAGTGGACGTCAAGGAAGCAATGAGGCGGCCACGAGGCAGGGAGGCGCGCCCAGGGGTAGGGCACCCCCCACCCTCGTGGGTCCCTCGTAGCTCCACCGACCTACTTCTTTCGCCTATATATACTCTTATACCCTGAAAACATCGGGGGGAGCCACGAAACACTTTTTCCACCGCCACAACCTTCTGTACCCGTGAGATCCCATCTTGGGGCCTTTTCCGACGCTCCACCGGAGGGGGAATCGATCATGGAAGGCCTCTACATCAACACCATGGCCTCTCTGATGATGTGTGAGTAGTTTACCACAGACCTTCGGGTCCATAGTTGTTAGCTAGATGGCTTCTTCTCTCTCTTTGGATCTCAATACAAAGTTCTCCTCAATTCTCTGGGAGATCTATTCAATGTAATTCTTTTTGCGGTGTGTTTGTCAAGATCCGATGAATTGTGGGTTTATGATCAAGATTATCTATGAACAATATTTGATTATTCTCTGAATTCTTATCTGCATGATTTGATATCTTTGCAAGTCTCTTCGAATTATCGGTTTAGTTTAGCCTACTAGATTGATCTTTATTGCAATGGGAGAAGTGCTTAGCTTTGGGTTCAATCTTGCGGTGTCCTTTCCCAGTGACAGCAGGGGTAGCAAGGCACGTATTGTATAGTTGCCATCGAGGATAAAAAGATGGGGTTTATATCATATTGCTTGAGTTTATCCCTCTACATCATGTCATCTTGCCTAACGCGTTACTCTGTTCTTATGAAATTAATACTCTAGATGCATGTCGGATAGCGGTCGATGTGTGGAGTAATAGTAGTAGATGCAGAATCGTTTCGGTCTACTTGTGACGGACGTGATGCCTATATACATGATCATGCCTAGATATTCTCATAACTATGCGATTTTCTATCAATTGCTCGATAGTAATTTGTTCACCCACCGTAGAATTTGCTATCTTGAGAGAAGCCACTAGTGAAACCTATGACCCCCGGGTCTATTTTCCATTATATTAATCTCCCGTCAAATAGCTATTTCTGTCGCCGTTTATTTTTGCAATCTTTACTTGTCAATCTATACAAAAAAAATACCAAAAATATTTATCTTATTATCTTTATCAGATCTCACTTTTGCAAGTGGCCTTGAAGGGATTGACAACCCCTTTATCGCGTTGGTTGCAAGGTTCTTGTTTGTTTGTGCAGGTACAAGGCGACTTGCGTGTAGCCTCCTACTGGATTGATACCTTGGTTCTCAAAAACGGTCACGCCCGGATGAATAAGCTACAGTGAAACTCTCGTAATGATGCCGCGTCACCTCCATTACTGTTTCTAATCTTGCGTTAGTTCAAAAACCGGTTCAAAAATCAAATTCAAAATATGGCAAACGATAAAAGTTTTCAAACATCAAAACTAAAATGTTCGGAGTGTGCCAAATAATGCCTAGGTATTTAAGGTGAAGGTAACACACTTTTACAAGATGCCTAAATATTTTTAAGGTGAATTAAAGCGGAAAGGAAAATAAATAAAAGAAAAAGAACAAGAGGAGAAAACAAAACAAAAAGAAAAGAAAAGAAAGCACCCCCCTGGGCCAACCGGCCTAGTTGCTAGCCAGGCTAGGCCCAGCCGGCCTACCCCACCTCCGTTATCCACCCCACACCCCCAAACCCTAACGCAACCACCACCCACTCCCCACCACGTTCGCCTCCTTCCTCCCCGATCCAGATCAGGATCGGGGGAATAAACCCACGGTCGCGGCCGAGCCCGGCTCCGCCCCCGCTGCTCGACGCCGTCGCCGAAGGCCACCCCGCCAGACCGCTCCCCCGCCGGACTGCCTCCCCGTCGCTCAGTCATCTCCGTCTTCCTCCTCATGCAACACTGCCCCGTTCCCTACGCACCACGGTGAGACTAACCCCCGGCCTCTCTTTCCCTCCCCGCCTTGCTCGCGTCTCTGCTAGTGCGCCGCCGCCTGGCTCCGCCCGACCACGCTGCGCCTCAAGACAGCCCCGCCCCTCAGAAGCGCCATCGCGCAGACGGCTCCCTCGCCCGCTCCCCGCAGACTGCTGCTGCTGCTCTGTGCCGCGTCGCAGCTCGTCGCCAAATCGCGGCGCGGCCTCTCGCCGTCGCACCAGCACCTGCGCTCACACGCTCGTCGTTCCCGTGGCCTCCCCCTGCGCGCTACTTCCACTTCTGCTGGTGCTGCACTACTCCGCCAGCGTGCACGCCCACGTCGCCCGTACCCTTGCCTCGCCTGACTGTTGCCGTCGTGCCCTGCCTCCGCCTCCGCCCACCAGCGGCCTGCTGGCCTGCGGCGCAAGACCACCGAAGTCATGTCTGCTTCCGCCCAGCCGCGCCCGACTCCCCTCGTCCCTTCCCGCGGCTGCCTTGGCCGAAGCCCGCCGCCGCTCGGCCAGCCACTTCCGCTCGCCGCCTGCGTCGCGGCCGCGCCCCGCTCTGGTCATGGCCACGCCATGGCCACCGGCCTCCCCCGTTCTGGTGCCCTCCCGGGTCCGCCTGCACCTGGGCTTGCGCCCGTTTGGGTCGCGCATTGCGCCCGTTGCCCGCAACAGTTAAGGCCTTGGGGCCTATGACAAGGGGCCCCACCCCCTGTGTCGGTGGGAACGACACCTATGGGATCACAAGAATCCCTACTACGGTCGCGGGGCACGGGGTCATGAGAAGAGCGGATCAAACAGATAGCACACGGTTTCTTTATCTAGGTTCGGGCCGCGAGGATGCGTAAAACCCTACTCCTTCTTTGGTGGTTTGTTTATCTGTGTTCTTGAACTAGCAATGGGGCGTGAGGAGCTCCAAAAGCCGAATCCTCCTCCTGGTCGCCTTGGGCCTCCTTTTTATAGGGAAAGGGGTTGCCAAAGTGGCACATGGAGGTGGAAAGGCTCTGATGATGCGAGTTTATCCTCGCATTACATGACAAGGCGCCTTTAATGCGTCTTGCTTAGGTGTCCTTGCTTTATCGGGGACGGGGGAGAGCACTATCTCGTCCGTCGCCGCTCCCTTTCGTGTCGACACGCGCCCTGGCCAGCGGTGCCCGCGGTGCCATGTAGGCAGGCAGGTAGCTGAGGTGGCGCAGTGTGGGTCTCCACGAAGATCCGCTTGCCGCCACGCAGGTACCTGCCCAACTGGTTGGGTCGGCAGCTGCATGCAATCGATGGTGGAGGTTTGATTGGCGTGGGCCTGATGGTGGCCCTACGGGTGTTCTTCGCAAGGGCCTCGCCGTAGCCCCGGCAAGGGTCTTGCTGGGGCCTGGGCAAGGGTCTTGCCGTGGCGCCTGCTGTCATCCCCGGCAAGGCTCCTGCCGGGGGCCTTGTGGTCCTCCTTGGCTGGGATCCCGCCAAGGGTCGTCATCTTCTATAGTGTGTATCTGATCTTGAATGTCTTCACAAAGATCTGCATGCCACCACGGGGATGTCTCTCGAATCCTTGCCCCATGGGGGCAGTGGACTCAAGGGTGATTCGCTCCGTAGGTGTGGGGCGAGCTGCCACGGCAAGGGTCTTGCCGGGTTTGCTAAAACCGCCTCCCAGAAAGGATCTTGTCGGGGGAGTCTGCTTCCCCTTTGCTCTTTGTGGTCTTGGTCTTGGCGTCGTTCTGCTCCTTTCGAGCTTCGCCTTACCTTGGCTCACCTCCCTTGCCTTGCTCAAGGCGGTGGTGCGCGGCTCGCATCGCCTGCAGACAGTTATAGGGGTACAAAAATTGTACCCCTTTTTTGTACACCGACAGGAGCACCCGGGCCTGGGCCACACGTAAGCGCAATCGCGTCGTTGGGCTAGGCCCAAAAACGGTGCGCGGGCAGGCGGGGTAGTTTTTACCACGGTAAGTCTCTTCGCGCACTGCGCTTCCCATGCCTCACGCGCGTGGCTCGGCGTGGGGAGGCGTGCGTGACGTGGGCGGCATGCGTGGGGCTGAGCTCTACGCGCATGCGTCACGTCGTGGGGCGGTTCGCGCCTTCCTCATAAACGGAGGGAGGCGTGGAGGCGCGGCCCATTTACTGAACGGGGCCGAGGCGTGGTCTTCAAGGCGTCCACTCCCCACGATCACGGGGTGGGGAGAGGTCGCCTCACCCGTCGCCTTGGCCCCGCATGCCTGCCACGCGGTTCTCATGCGCTTGGGGTGGCGAACAGTAGAGGCGGGAAATCGGGCCGTTGTGGGCTGGGGCAGCGGGTTGGTCCCAGTTCCATGCGCCTTCCGCGTCTTGATTGGCCGAGCGGGGCGGCCGAGTCCCCACCCCGTTCCTTTATAAAGAGCGGGAGGGGGGATGGCGTCCCACATTCTTCCATCTCCTCCTTCCTTCAGCTTCTGCTCCCCCCTCCATCCGCCATGGAGAGAGGGAATCCTGGCCCTTCAACGGTGGCGGCAAGGGTCGCCGCTCGACAACGCTGGCCCTTCCTTCTCCTCACTGCGGTGGCAGAGCCAGCCGCGAGGGGAAGGGGGAGGGGGCGAGGCCGTGGGCGAGGCCGAAGCGCTCGGGGAAGAGGAGGACGGGGCGGCGCGCCGGTCTCGCCTCCGCCAGTAGTTCCTCCCCCCATGGAGGGCCATGTTGGGGATGACCCTTGCGAGTTCTTCGTCAGGCTGCGCCGGCCGCCTCGTCGTCGCCTTCGTCTCCCGACTCCATTCGCGCGGGAGATGGAGCTGGATCCGCCAGAGTCATTGCGGCTGCACATGAGGGGTTGTTGGATCAGCGGTACGCGAGTTCGCGTCGACTTCCCAGCCCCTCATGTGATGTATCTTCGTTGGGGATGGAAGACGTTCGCTCATATCCACCGCTTGACGGAGGGGCTCACCCTCCATTTCAAGCTGATGGGGGGCGGCCTCCTCTCCGTCAAGGTCTTCGGGATCTTCGGGACCTGGGCAAGGTGCTGCGTGGAGAGCTCTTCTGATAGCGAAGACTCCTCCTCGGGCGGGAGTGGCGAGGAGGACAGCGGCAGCGACGACGAGGGTAGCAGGCGGCAGGATGACGGGTCCGACTAGGTGTCGGGCGCCGCTCTGTGCGGCACCGGCGACCCCATCATCCGTGTCGCCGGCTTCCTGAACTTCTCGGGGTCGTCTCCTTGGGCGGCTAGCGTTGGGAGGCTGCGGAAGAGGAAGAGGGCGGGCGGCAAGGCCGTCAAATCGGAGTACGCGGGCACCGACACCTTCAACGCAGCGGCCGACGCCCCGCCGCCTCGTCTCGAGCTACGCTCGGCGCCGCCATCACCATCCAGCCTTCGGACGGCCACCGAGATGTTCTCTTGGTGTCTCATGCCACTCGTAGCTTCGCCTAGGCGCCCTTCCGCCCTTTCGCCTCCTTGACCTGCCTCCCGAGGAGAGGGACAAAAAGGGGTTACGGGCACCTTATCTCTTTTAGCTTGTAAGCCTTTGGGCCTTGGCTGAATTTAAAACTTGTAATCCCATCATTCATGTTTTTCATTCCCCATGGGCTGTACACGAGTGGAATGTTTTTAGTGAAAAAGGGATGCTTGCGGGTCATTTGTTTGCGGGTAGAACCCACGACAAGGAGTAAATCCTTGATATCCCTAAGATAAACATTTCCTTGCTCAAGAACTGGCCCTGCCGTCTTCCCACTTCGCTTGACCTTTCTCACGCTTTTGGCGGAGGCAGGGATGAGGTGGGTTCAGGCTCCTCGTTTCATCCTTTTGTTGCCGCGACTACGACCAAACCTGGCCCCAGGAACGAGCCCTAGGGCCTAGAGTTTTAGGGGAGCATGGTAGCTTTGGGAAAAAATGAGGTTTCACATACCTCAGTCCATAAGGGAATGCATGATAAGGGATGAAGAACTTATCTGAAGTTGTAGCCCCCTGCAACTCTGGTTTGTCGTGGGTGAATCTTTGCACTTGCAGCCCCCGGCAATACTGGCTTGCCGGGGTCTAGATGCGGGCCTGTCCCTCTTTCCTTTTTCGCCCTCAAGTGATCCGACAAGGATATCTGTGAGTCCTGCGAACCAAAGAAGACAAAGGAACGGCAAAGAGACGCACACTCGACCTCTAAGCTAGGGGTTAGTCGCCGCTAAGCACTATCAACCCTAACCAAGGCGAGACTCGACCTAGCATGCATGCTATAACTTAGGGCGCCCGGCTTCATTTATTTATGCTCGTGGTGCATGCTCGGCTTTGTACAAAGGGTTACATGCATCATTGGCAATGCTTGTACAAAAGGTGGCTTGCCGGGGCCCGGCAAGCCGCTACCACGGAAAAACTTGCGAAGATGCTCAATGTTCCAGAGTTACTCACGGAACGGCATCTTGACCTCCAAAGCGGACTGCACCGGGCCTGGTGACTCATATTACCCGATAAGGGCCTTCCCACTTTGGCGTCAACTTGTTGGAATTCTTGGCCGATTGAACGCGCCGAAGGACAAGGTCGCCTTCCTCAAGGCTTCGGGCATGAACCTTGCGGCTATGGTAGCGGCGCAAGGCTTGCTGGTAGCGTGCTGCTCTCACAGCCGCCCAAAGACGATCTTCCTCAAGGAGCATTGCGTCATCTTGCCGCAGTTTCTCTTGCTCAAGCTCGTCATAAGCGAGCACTCGAGGTGACCCGTATATGAGTTCAGTGGGGAGAACTGCTTCTGCCCCGTATACTAGGGCAAAAGGTGTCTGGCCGGTGGCTCGATTTGGCGTCGTCGATCGACCAAAAGAACCGCCGGCAACTCATCAATCCAGCGCCTTTCCACTCTTGTGCAGCCTGTCAAAGGTCTTGGTCCTTAAGCCTCATGATTTCAAAGCATTTGCCCTCTCAGCTTGACCATTGCTTCGTGGGTGAGCAACGGAAGCGAAACAGACTTTGCTGCCGAGGTCTTGGGTATATTGCATGAAGGTGCGGCTTGTGAACTGTGTGCCGTTGTCGGTGATAACCCGGTTGGGTACGCCAAAACGGCACATTAGTCCCTTGAAGAACTTGACGGCTGACTGAGTTGTGACCTTCCTCACTGCCTCCACCTCCGGGCACTTTGTGAACTTGTCGATTGCAATGTACAAGTACTCAAAGCCCCCGACAGCGCGGGGGAAAGGGCCCAGTATGTCGAGCCCCCAGACCAAGAAGGGACAGGAGAGAGGAATGGTTTGAAGGGCTTGAGCTGGCTGATGAAGCTTCTTTGAATGGAACTGACACGCTTCACACCTGGTGACTAGTGTCATCGCATCCTGGAGGGCGGTGGGCGGAAGAAGCCTTGCCGAAATGCCTTGCCGGCAAGGGCCCTTGACCCAATGTGGGATCCACATATGCCTCCATGTATCTCGCCAACAGCTCCAATCCTTCCTCTCGAGGGATACACTTTAATTTCACACCGTTCGGCCTCTTTACAGACAGGACGTCATCGACAAACTGGTACATGGTAGAGCGACGGGCTACTTTTTCCGCTTCTTCCTACTCCTCAGGAAGTTCCCCTGTTTGGAGGAATCGGACGGTATGTTGTGCCCACACTGGAGCCTGGGGCTCGACGGCGAGGACTAAAGGCATTTCCTCCGCTATAGGAACGGCTGTCTCAACGGCAGGAGCTTGACGCCCGCGGAGCCGGGCCGTCGTCCGTGGCGGGTTTCAGATCCCGGCAACATCCTTGCCGGCGGCTCCGGGGAGCTCGGCGGGAAAGTGCTTGCCGGGTCCTGATTTCCTCCTCTTATTCTGCTCTGTTGATGGATCAACGGATGGCTGAGTTAGCTGAAGCACAAAGGTACCTGGTTCCACAGGTAGCTTGAGGACAGCGCGTTTTGACAGGTAATCGGCGATATCGTTCTCCGCTCAGGGAACGTGTTCAGCCTGTATACCGTCGAAATGCTCTTCCAGCTTTCTCACTTCATCGACGTAGGCCTTCATCAACGGGCTCTGGTAATCCTTGTTGACTTGCTTGACGACAAGCTGCGAGTCTCCCCTGACGATGAGTTTCTTTATTCTGAGGTCCGCCGCGATCCTAAGACCGGCAAGCAGCCCTTCGTACTTTGTTGTATTGTTTGTTGACACCTCCCTGGGGAAGTGCATCTGGATCACGTACTTGAGGTGCTCTCCGGTGGGCGCGACAAGCAGTACGCCAGCCCCGGCGCCTTGTAAGGAGAAAGCTCCATCAGAGTACATGATCCAATCACAACTTGCCTCCTTGCCGGGAGAGCAGTCTCTTGGGCTTCTTCGTCAGCGCTATGCGGACCATTATGCAATGAACTCCGCTAGGACTCGGCTCAATCGTCAAGTACTTTCAAACTTGAGGCCAAAGATGGACAGCTCCAAAGGCCCATTCCACAATTCTTCTGTTGCATCCTGATTGTGCAATATCTGTTGCGTAGGGAAGCGAGTGACGACAGTGATCTCGTGCTCGGAAGTAGTGACGCAGCTTCCTCGAGGCCATAAGAAGGTCAAGAGCAGTTTCTGCACGCCAGAGTACCTTGATCTAGCCCCCTGCAGGAGGAAACTAACAAAGTAGACCGGGTGCTGCATCATTTTCTTCTTCGGCGGCACTTCAACTGGTTGTGTCGTCTCTGCATTGCTGGTGTCGGGCTCTGCCGCTGCCATAACCTCGTCGTCAACCTCTCTCTGCGCCACTAGTGCAGCGCTGACCACCTGGTCCGTTGCTGCCAGGTATAGCAGCAATGGTTCCTGTGGTCTAGGCGCAACTAGTATTGGCGCGGAGGAGAGGTACTTATTCAAATCTTGCAATGCTGCTTCGGCTTCTGGCGTCCACTCCATCGGGCCCGCCTTTTTCAGGATCTTGAAAAAGGGAAGGGCGTGCTCGGCAGACTTGGAAATGAACCTGCTCATGGCGGCGACGCAACCAGCAAGCCGACGCACATCCTTGATTCGCTTGGGTGCTTCAATCTGCTCTATAGCTTTGATTTTGTCCGGATTGGCCTCTATCCCATGCTGTGACAACAAGAACGCGAGAAGCTTGCCGGACGGGACGCCAAAGACGCACTTCTCAGGGTTCAGCTTGAGATTGATCTTGGCGCAGTTTGCAAATGTTTCTTGCAAATCTGGTATGAGGGTTGCCCTGTCCTTGGTTTTGACCACTATGTCATCCATATAAGCTTCCATATTTCTATGGAGCTAGGGTTCAAAACCAATCTGGACCGCTTCTTGCAAACGTCGAACCAAAGCACTCTTCAACCCGAAAGGCATCCGCATGAAACAATACGATCGCATGGGGTGATGAATGATGTTTTCTCTTCGCCTTCTCTTGTAATGAAGATCTGGTGGTAGCCGGAGTAGGCGTCGAGGAATGACAACAGATCACACCCAGTGGAGTCAACAATCTGGTCGATGCGCGGCAACGGGAAGGGGTCTTTAGGGCAAGCCTTATTGATATCTGTGTAATCAATACACAGTCTCCACTTCCCATTTGCCTTGCGCACTACGACCGGATTGGCCAACCACGTTGGATGGAGCACTCCTCTTACCAAACCCGCTGCTTCTAGTTTCCGGATCTCTTCTGTGATGAACTCTTGTCGTTCCAAAGCTTGCTTTCTGACCTTCTGCTTGACGGGCCGCGCATGAGGGCGAACAACAAGGTGGTGCTCAATCACCTCCACAGGAACACCGGGGATGTCGGAAGCTTGCCATGCAAACACATCGACATTCGCCCACGTGAAGGTGACAGCGTCTTCCTATTTGTCGTCAAGGGTGGAGCTTATGGCAAAAGCCCTCCCCGTGTCAGCCCCTCATTGATGTAAACCTTCTTGGTTCCCCGCGGTATGGCCCTAGGCTTCTTGTTTCCGCCGGTGGAGCTCTCTGCACGTCCTCGACGGCAGCTTACACTCAAGAGGTGCGCTTGCAGGAGTGGGTGTCCGAGGTCTCACCGGTCTTCTTCTTCTTCTTCCCTCCCGGGGTCCCGGGCAGGAGCAAGTGCCCTAGTGGCGGCAGCTTAACTGCTTCTTTGGTATAGTTGGTCGCCGCAAATCAGCGCATCTTTTTTATTGGAGGAGGGTGATGATCGCCACAGGTCCCGGCATCTTCGTGGTGTTGTAGGCGTAGTGTGACGCCGCCATGAACTTGGCCAGCGTTGGGCCAAGGATCCCGTTGTAGGGCAAGGGGATCTTGGCAACATCAAACACGATCCTCTACGTCTCCGTAGTTCAGATCGCTTCCAAAAGTCACGGCAGCGTGACCTTTCCCTTGGGTTGGCTTCTTCCGGGTTGACCCCTGAACGCGTGCCCGTCTCTTCGAGGTCTCCATCAGAATCTGCGGTTTCTCGATCACGGCAGGCGAGACCAAGTTCAGACCGCCCCGCCCGCCATTGACTAGCATCTTCGTCACCTTGAGGTTGCGTATTGTTGGTGAAACCAACAATGGCAAGCACCGACCGCATGATAGTGCGATCAGGGTGATCCTCGATGTCAAAATGATAGGTGTGCTGGACCACTTCAGCGGCCTTTGGGCATCAAACGACGGCTCTGCCGCTGTAATATCTCGCACCCACTGTTTAAGCCGACAGTGAGAAGTATGCAGCGAGGCGCCGCCGTCGACGCACATGGCCTATTTAGCTTTCTGAAACTCTTGGTCGCCGGATTCGTCGTCCTCTTCGTGATCGTCGTCTTCTGGCTTTCTGTCACGGCCCCGGGCGGGCCTCTCCTGTTGTTTATCCTTGTCGCGACGGCCCGCCTGGCCGTCACGCTTCTTGCCGGACCCCTCAGCACTGTCTGGGCCCTTCTCCTTGTCCTGCCTCTCATACTCAGCCCTCTTATTCTCAGCGAGGAGCTCAACCTGTCGGCAGTCTTGGAGAGCATGGCCTTTGGTGCGATGGATCTTGCAGTATCGCTTGTCGGAGTTTCCTGGCTTCTCGGCAGCCGCCAAGGCCCGGCAGGCGACACATCCGGCAATTTCCTTGCCGGGGTCATCTGCCTTGGTCTTCTTGGTGGAGCCGGCGTCATCAGATCCCTCGACATTAAGCACGGCTTTACCTTTGCGCTTCCTGTTGTGGCGTCGGCCTTTCTTCGCCGGGGCGGCAATATCCTCATCTGAGGAGTCGGTTTCCACGTCGGCATCTTCGCTGGGGTACTTCCTTCCCTCTTCAGCCCGGGCACATCTATCAGCAAGAACATAGAGTTCTGCTACATCTTTCACCTTGTTCATTGCCAGCTCTTCGCGCATCTTGCGGTTACGCACGTTCTGATGGAACGCGCTGATGATGGCGGCAGGGTGAACATCAGGGATATTGTACTGTACCTGGCTGAACCTCTGTATATACTTGCGGAGACTCTCGCCTCCCTTCTGGGGAATGACGTGCAGGTCACTCGCTTGGCCATGGGCTTGGTGGCCTCCAGTAAAGGTGCCCACGAACTCATGGCACAAATCCGACCAGGAGGAAATACAGTCTACCGTCAAGTGCATCAACCATGACATGGCGTTGGGTTTAAGAGCCAACGGAAAGTAATTCGCAAGCACCTTATCGTCGCGGGCTCCGGAAACTTGCATCGTGATGGTGTAGATGCTGAGGAACTCGGACGTGTGGGTCTTGCCGCTGTACTTTTCACCCACGTTGGGTTTGAAGGTGTGGTGAGTGGGCCACTGGAACTGCCGCAGCTCATGGGAAAAAGCCGGACAGCCTACCTCGTAAGGTAGGCCTCCAGGGCTCCCCGGTGCCGGATGGCTCACAGGAGGCCCTGCTCGCCTGTCTGATTGGTGGCGCGCTTCACGCCGGCGCTCGATAGTGGTTCGAGCGTCTTCATGTTCTCGTTCCCTAAGAACTTGGTGCTGGTCACAGTGGGCCCGCGGGTCGGACGATGCTATAGAGATTTCGTCGCCCTAACGTCACGACGGGCTGGCATCCGCGATATCGGGCGAGGAGGACGCGAGTGCACCATGGTCGCGGCGCTGCCGGCCTTCCTGCCACTGGTGCGTGGGACTCCGTCGGAGCGTCGACCCGGGGGCTCCACCGGACTCGGTTCGTCTTTGTTGGCCAAGGAAAGAAATCTTTGGATAGTGGCTCTCCATTCGTCGAGTTTCCCCGTAGTGGGAGGAAAATCGAGGAGCAATCGCAGCGCCAGGCTTCTGCTGGCGTTGGTGGCAGCGAAACCTGCACGGATCGCGACGCGCTTCAACTTCTGACCTTGTCAGAAGGAGCTCTATCACGACCCCGCGGTCGCATGCCATCTTCACCAGCGCCTCGGCGAGCGGGCAGGTATTCTAAATCCCGGGAGTGGCGCTCGGGGCTCTTTCCGTGGCGACGCCCGGGGACCTCGGCGTGATTACGCTGTTCGTCGCGCGCCGCTTGAGAGGAGCGCGCCGTCGGCGCCGGCGTGGGAGTCTTGGAAGCCCTCGCGTCGCCTTCGGGCGGGGTGGCAGCGATCTTGGAAGGCCCCGCGCCACCCGCCAACGGCCTGGCTCCGTCTTTGGATTTGGCGGCGTGCGGCCGTTATCAGCAAGACGAACATCGCCGCCTCCCAAACTTCGGCTGCTGGGACGGTGTTGGTGTTCGCGAACGGCGCCCCGGGTCCTTTCTGCGACCGGTCCGCTGCTCGCCCGCGTCAGGACGGGATGTCCGGCTTCCGACGGGCCAACCGCCACCGTCATCTTCTTCTTGGGCGCCATGACGATGAAGAAGCGTCGAACTAACTGCTAGAGCCGATTCTCACAACTGCGCCCCCCTACCTGGCACGCCAAAGATGTCGGTGGGAGCGACACCTATGGGATCACAAGAATCCCTACTACGGTCGCGGGGCGCGGGGTCATGAGAAGAGCGGATCAAACAGATAGCACACGGTTTCTTTATCCAGGTTCGGGCTGCGAGGATGCGTAAAACCCTACTCCTGCTTTGGTGGTTTGTTTATCTGTGTTCTTGAACTAGCAATGGGGCGTGAGGAGCTCCAAAAGCCAAATCCTCCTCCTGGTCGCCTTGGGCCTCCTTTTATAGGGAAAGGGGTTGCCACAAAGTGGCACACAGGAGGTGGAAAGGGCTGATGATGCAAGTTTATCCCTCGCATTACATGACAAGGCGCCTTTAATGCGTCTTGCTTAGGTGTCCTTGCTTTATCGGGACGGGGAGAGCCATGTCTCGTCTGTCGCCGCTCCCCTTTTGTGTCGACACGCTCGCCAGCGGTGCTCAGCGGTGCCATGTAGGCAGGCAGTGTAGCCGAGGTGGCGCAGTGGTGGGTCTCCACGAAGATCCGCTTGCCGCCACGTAGGTGCCTGGCCAACTGGTTGGGTCGGCAGCTGCCTGCGAACGGTGGTGGAGGTTTGATTGGCGTGGGCCTCATGGTGGCCCTACGGGTGTTCTTGGCAAGGGCCTCGCCGTAGCCCCGGCAAGGGTCTTGCCGTGGCGCCTGCTGTCATCCCCGGCAACGCTCTTGCCGGGGGCCTTGTGGTCCTCATTGGCTGGGATCCCGCCAAGGGTCGTCATCTTCTATAGTGTGTATCTGATCTTGAATGTCTTCACAAAGAACTGCATGCCACCACGGGGATGTCTCCCGAAACCTTGACCCATTGGGGCGGAGGACTCAAGGTAGATTCACTACGTAGGTGTGGGGCGAGCTGCCATGGCAAGGGTCTTCTTTGGGTTTGCTAAAACCGCCTCCCGGCAAGGATCTTGCCGGGAGTCCGCTTTCGTCCCCTTTGCTCTTTGTGGTCTTGGTCTTGGCGTCGTTCTGCTCCTTTCGAAGCTTCGGCCTTACCTTGGCTCACCTCCCTTGCCTTGCTTTCGGTCTGCGGTGGTGCCAGCGGCTCGATCGCGTGCTGCAGTTATAGGGGTACAAAAAGTGTACCCCTCTTTTTGTACACCGACACCCTGAACGTTTTAATAATAAAAAATATATTAAATAAATAAATAAAATTAATTAATTAATTATGTTTAGTTAACCTAATTAGCTAATTAACCTAATTAACTATTGTTAATTATCTAAACAGTCAATGACATGCGGGACCCACACATAAGTTTGACCCAGTCAACACCTCTCTTGATTGCTGACGTCATGGTGATGCAATAATACTAACTTTGAATTAATTTAATAATAATAATTTATAAAATGATTTAAAACTTTAAAAATTAATATAAAATAATTCGTAACTCAGATGAAAATACTTTGTACATGAAAGTTGCTCAGAATTTCGAGGCGAATCAGAATACGCAGTCCGTTCGCCCACCACACGTCCCTAGCATAGCGAACATGCAACATTTCACCTCAGGTCCGTATGTCCGAAAACGTGAAACACCGGGAATACTTTCCCGGATGTTCCCCCCTTCGCCGGTATCACCTAATACCGCGTTAGGGCACACCTAGCGCCGTTACTTGTCATGCCGTGCATCATCATGCATATGTTTGGATTATATTTATTGTTTCTTCCCCCTCTTCTCTCGCTAGACATCGAGACCGACGCCGCCGCTACCTAGTACGACTACGGTGTTGACGACCCCTCCTTCTCGGCTGAGCTTCCAGGCAAGCCCCCCCCCCTTGATCACCAGATATCGCCTATTCTCCTCTCTACTGCTTGCGTTAGAGTAGTGTAGCATGTTACTGCTTCCGATTAATCTCATTCTGCTGCATAGCCTGTCATTGTTGCTACAATTGTTGACACCTTTACCTGCATTCCTACATGCTTAACATAGGTTGCTAGTACTTCATCAGTGGCCCTACATTCTTGTCCGTCTGCCATGCTATACTATCGGGCCGTGATCACTCGGGAGGTGATCGCGAGTATATACTTACATACATATTATACATGATACATGTGGTGACTAAAGTCGGGTCGGCTCGTAGAGTACCCGCAAGTGGTTTCAATGAGGGGGCTGAAAGGACAGGTGGATCCATCCCGGTAGAGGTGGGCCTGGGTTTCCGACGGCCCCCGACTGTTACTTTGTGGCGGAGCGACAGGGCAGGTTGAGACCACCTAGGAGAGAGGTGGGCCTGGCCCTGGTCGGCGTCTGCGGTTACTTTAAAATAACACGCTTAACAAGAGCTTGGTATTTGATCTGAGTCTGGCCACTGGCCTATACGCACTAACCAATTACGCGGGAACAGTTATGGGCACTCCACGCCGTGGTATCAGCCGAAGCCTTCTTGACGTTAGCGACTGAGCGGCGCGCGCCGTATTGGACCGTAAGCCTGCACTTGTATTAAGGGGGCTAGGTCTACTTCCGGCTGCGTTCGCAACTTGCAGGTGTGCAATGGGCGGTGGGCCCAGACCCCTGCGCCATAGGATTTAGACCGGCATGCTGACCTCTCTGTTGTGCCTAGGTGGGGCTGCGACGTGTTGGCCTTCCGAGGCCGGGCATGACACAGGAAAGTGTGTCCGGCCAAAGGGGATCGAGCGTGTTGGGTAATGTGGTGCACCTTTGCAGGGAAGTTTATCTATTCGAATAGCCGTGATCCTCGGTAACAGGACGACCCGGGGTTGTATCTTGACCTTATGACAACTAGAACCGAATACTTAATAAAACACACCCTTCCAAGTGGTAGATATAACCCGGTAATCGCTCTCACACAGGGCGATGAGGGGAGGATTGCCGGGTAGGATTATGCTATGCGATGATACTTGGTGAACTTACCATCTACTCTCTTCTACATGCTTTGCAAGATGGAGGTTGCTGAGCGTAGTCTTCGACAGGAGTAGCTATCCCCCTCTTATTCTGGCATTCTGCAGTTCAGTCCACCGATATGGCCCCTTTACACATATACCCATGCGTATGTAGTGTAGATACTTGCTTGCGAGTACTTTGGATGAGTACTCATGGTTGCTTTGCTCCCCCTTTTCCCCCTTTTCCTTTCTTCCTGGTTGTCGCAACCAGATGCTGGAGCCCAGGAGCTAGACGCCACAGAAGAATGACGACTCCTACTACACCGGAGGTGCCTACTACAACGTGCGGTGCCAGCGATTTACGATCGGGAGTAGTTTAGGAGGATCGGGCAAGAGGCATGCGCCTCTTTCGATCTGTATCCCAGTTTGTGCCAGCCTTCTTAAGGCAAACTTGTTTAACTTATGTCTGTACTCAGATATTGTTGCTTCCGCTGACTCGTCTATGATCGAGCTCTTGTATTCGAGCCCTCGAGGCCCCTGGCGTGTAATATGATGCTTGTATGACATATTTTATTTCTATAGTTGTGTTGTGATATCTTCCCGTGAATCCCTGATCTTGATCGTACACGTTTACGTGCATGATTAGTGTACGATTGAATCGGGGGCGTCACAAGTTCGTATTAGAGCCGACTGCATGTAGGAATCCCCCTTCCAAACTCCTTGGCCAAAGTCGAGTCTAGTCATTGCGAAACTTTACTAACATGGTTGTGTGGCTTATGGGCCCACGTCGCCATTGGGTGGTATTAGGATATTTTATTCCTCGTCTATAGTCTGGGACTCTGATCTCTCTTCTATTCGGGTTAAATGATTTTGCTAACTCTAACTTTAGGTTCTCGTAAATACTTCCTCCCGGAGAGCCGCTCATTCCCAACAATGGCTTGAATCACCAGAGGATTCTGAAGATACTCTCTGATGTTCTCCCGAGACTTTGTACCTTCGCTTTGCAATTACCTTCCACTGATATATCCTTATGGATAACTTCTTACACTGCCATTCATACATTTGTTCCCAGTTGCTCTTGTTATTACAAGATGCCCCGAAATTCTCTTTATTGTTTTGAAAATCCTTTTGAGCTAAATACCTTACAGTTCTTTGCTACATGAATACCCCCTACGGATAATTCCTCGCACTTCCCGAGTATCCGTTCTTCCCTAGTTGTTCATATGATTCACAAGATACATTGAACTACTATCTGATCTTCGGTAACCCTATGCCAGCTATTGCTCTGCAAATACTTGTCTGCTTGCATTATGGTTACTTCCCATATGTCTAGCAATATTCATTAGTATCCTTTGAGCCTTTGATTCGATATGTTTGTGAATGGTTGCAATCATCATTCGAATCTAGAATTCGTCCCTTTGGCTGAGATGTCACTTCAGACATGAGCTGGTTCTTGACCAATCAAATTGTCATCGATTGTACCCCTAAGTTTATTCAACTTATCCATCCTTAATCAGAGCATTTGCTTCTGATCCCTTGAATCGGAAATCATAATTCCTTTACATTTGAGCTTTGAATTAGTCTGTTGTTTCTATAAACTGATCTCCTTGCATTCTTTCTTCCTCTGGTTGAGTACCGATGCTCACATCAGATCCCTTGTAGACCACCATAACCTTTGTTGGGTTTTATCCGATAGCGTCCTTCCTATTCAATCACTTGGGAAGTTCTTTCCCTGATACATAATGCCATTAGTAAATCCTATTATTGGATTTGGCCAACCATGCTCTGTTTTCGAGCTGGTGATAATTACTCTCGAAGCTTGTGGTATAGGTTCCTAAGATGCCCCGATGGGTTGAACCAATGCCTTCCCTAATTCGTATGAACCTGGGAACTTCTATGGGTCATACTATACTGGTGTTATGCCAGATAAATTTCTACACTAAAACTTTGTCGAAGGCGAGGAGTGAATGAATGGTCATGCATTGGATAAGTGGGAGTCGACCTTGAACTTGTGTTCATGCCCATGGAAACGATGTAGATCTTATCATTAAAGCTTCTCTTAAATTAATTATTCCCTTGGTATAAGTTCATCTTATATCTGGGATCTGGCCTTTTGCAATCGTGGTTCCGGCCATGTTCTCCTTTAAATACCATTTCTTGGACAAGTTGAAGTACTTGTCTTCTATAGATCATTGCACCTGTCCAACCTTTACTTTGATCTACCATTGAGTATTAGACTCTGGTATCTCAAGAATATCATGGAACTGCATAACTTCTTATGGGTTCTTCATCAACTATTATTTCTCACCGATTCCAATTTTCTCGGGTTCTGGGTTGTCGTCAACCGAGAACACTGATTCCGCATTTTGGTTCGATAACCCTAAGTAATTTTCGTTGCTTACGAGTTTATTAATCCTTTAAGTCTTTCCTAGCCTGATCGGTTATATCGTTATCGTGCTAAATTTTAACCGTGCTACCTGGTCCTTCTTTCCGGAGCACAATCTTCAATGATGAGCTAAGCTTACGTCACTCTTCCTCGTCATATCATTTCGCCTTGAACAACAAGCTAGATTTCGAGTTTGTGTCGTACCCGTGGTTCCAATAACCTTTCGCTTCATCATTCCTATAGACTTGATGTCATCGCCGGCCGATTACATCTTCATGAAATCTCTCGACAATTGTGTCGTGATCATCATCAGCATCCTAAGCTCTTCCAAGATATATATCGAATTCTTGATGGGTAATACCATCCTTGCCCCTCGATGATTCGTGTTATCATCGACCACATTATTGCCTTCCGTTCAACACAAACTTGTTCGTGTTTTGTGTTAAACCTTGAGATCCTTGCTACCTAGCAGTTGTTCTTCTTTACCTTGGAAGTATTACCATCTTTTATGTCAAGAAAGTCATGAGAATTTCACCACCTCTTAAGAGATCTTGATATAGGTGATACTTCTTGCCATATCCGTTCATTCCTTGGTCCCCGTGTTGTTTCTAACTGGAAAACTGACAAATGAACTATGATGTGCGATTTCAAAACTTCTAATAACCCTATTGCTTTGAAGTTAATGGTCGATATTTCATTCTTAGACCATTGGTTATCGAATCACCATTCTAACATTGATCATGCTACCTAAGCCCATATTTCGGGTGCACCTTTCAATCAATGATTAACTGTGTATGTTTTCCTCGAGCATACCTCATTATATCATTTGATCTGACAAATGTTATCTCCTTGTTCGAATACTGGTGGGAATCCATCTTTTGGAAATCTCGATTCATTGTCGCTGAGTTCATCAGCCACCTCCTCATCCTCTCCTCGGTTTAATGATGAACTCATGATTCAGAACTTGCTTCCATAGTTCATTTCCCGAGAATCTTACAATGTCATCTCGTCAATTTGTGTTGCGTCTTTTCTTCTCAGACATCCTGAGTTTGAGGTATCCTGACACCAATCAGATCTGAATCTCGGTCAGATATGATGGTTGGGACATATTTCTAAGAGTTATAACATTGGTCCTTATATATCAGTAAGGTGATTGCCTAGCACACCTGGCCGGAGGACCTGTTGTTATCAGTTTCCTATTTAGCAAGGTTAACCATTCTTCCATGAGGAAATCGTAAGACTTATTCTATATGTTGTTCCTGATGAATCCTTTGTGTATCCAAGTTCGATCTTTTCTTGAAGACCATGTCAATGCTATCTCGAAGCATGTCTGTGGTACTCCGATTTTCAATAAGAACATTTGAACCACAATGCTAAACTTTTCTTTATCAATTATCCAAACACCATAGTATGGGTAATGTCATGAAATTTCTCTCTCCTTACCTAAAGAGTTTTCTACGTTATATCATGTCATGGATATCATGCTCTGCTTGTTCTTGGGAAGGATATACCCCTGAAATATGTGTTTAAACACATTTTCCTTTACATTGTTCTGTTTAATCTGATAATCACATTTTCCATTCCATTGTCGTGTTTAACCTTTCTTGTGGTCTATATGACCTAAGCAGTAATATTCTCCTGCTTATGTAAACACCTCGGTGTACAATTCTGTCAGCAAGACCCTGTTACTATTGTTGATGACATTCCGGTAGCCACCGATGGACGAGAACTTCGCCTATTGGTCTGCCTCGTTCAACGAGCGAGAGAATGGTTCTCTTCGTCCCTCGCCCTTGGTACCGATGTTGTTGCCGACATAACTGATAGGCTATCCTCTGACAGGCCTTGTTATCATGACTGTGCAAAATATCACCACCCTTTCTACCTTTTAACCTACATGGTGGGCCCATAACCCACAGTTCCCAGGATCGAAACCTGACTCTCTTGTACAATCCTGTTTCTAACGGTTATTCCCCACCCTTGGCTTCATATTTAATTCACGGGCCACCTTCCTAGTGCTATATTCTGGTACCAGACGCAATACTTACTCTCGCTGCTCTGAACCCCTTTCTCACTCTGGTTCAGACTTCGAGCAACTATCTATCCGCTTGGAACCTCTTATTGTACCTTCATACCTTACTCTTGATGTATTTTATATGTTCAACTAAAGAGATAATCTTATGCAAATTCATGGGTTAACCCCAGATTGTTTCCCTCATAAGCACTCTGTCGTAGTCGAGCTACCCCTTACCTATTCGTGAGTACGGTGAAGGTTCAGAAGGAAGGAAAACAACTTCATCATGAGGCATTGATACCGAGAAATTAAGACATCAATGCTATGGATCAACCTCTTCGAGAAGAGCAACCAAGACCAAGAAGGATCGTTAGAATTCCGTAACCTATTTTTCCACCTTACGCCTCTTAATCTCGGGACGAGATTTCTTGTAGTGGAGGAGAATTGTGACGCCCGTATAATTAAGCTACAGTGAAACTCTAGTAATGATGATGTGTCACCTCCGTTACTGTTTCTAATATCGCGTTAGTTCAAAAACCGGTTCAAAAATCTAATTCAAAATATGGCAAACGATAAAGTTTTCAAACATCAAAACTAAAATGTTCGGAGTGTGCCAAATAATGCCTAGGTATTTAAGGTGAAGGTAACACACTTTTACAGGATGCCTAAATATTTTTAAAGTGAATTAAAGCGGAAAGGAAAATAAATAAAAGAAAAAGAACGAGAGGAGAAAACAAAACAAAAAGAAAAGAAAAGACAGCACCCCCCCCCCCCCGGGGCCAACAGGCCCAGTTGCTAGCCAGGCTAGGCCCAGCCGGCCTACCCCACCTCCCTTATCCACCCCACACTCCCAAACCCTAACGCAACCACCACCCACTCCCCCCACGTTCGCCTCCTTCCTCCCCGATCCAGATCGGGATCGGGGGAACGAACCCATGGTCGCGCCCAAGCCTGGCTCTGCCCCTGCCGCTCGACGCTGTCGCCAAAGGCCACCCCGCCGGACCGCTCCCCCGCCGGACTGCCTGCCCGTCGCCCGGTCGTCTCCATCTTCCTCCTCACGCACCACTGCCCCGTTCCCTACGCACCATGGTGAGGCCAACCCCCGGCCTCTCTTTTCATCCCCGCCTTGCTCGCCGTCTCTGCTGCTAGCGCAGTCGCGGCCGCCCGGGCTCCCGCTCACGGCCATCGCGGCCCCTACCGAGCCCGCCCGACCGCGCGCGCGCCCAGCCAGCCCTGCCTCGCGGCGCCATCACAGCAAGACACGCCTCCCTGCCTCGCCCCGCTCCCGCAGATTGCTGTTGCTGCTCTGCGCCGCGTCGCAGCTCGTCACCAAACCGCGACGCCGCCTCTCGCCGCTGCACCAGCACCTGCGCGCACGCCCTCGCCGTACCCGTGGCCTCCCCCTGCGCGGTACTTCCACTTCTGTTGTTGCTGCACTACTCCGCCCGCGCGCGCACGCCCACGTTATCGTACCATTGCCTGCCTCCGCGCCGTTGCCACGCTGCGCCCTGCCTCCGCCTCCGCCCGCCACATGCATGTTTACACAGACCACCGGGTCGTGTCTGCTTCGCCCGCCGCACCCGACTCCCTCGTCCTTCTGGCTGCCTTGGCAGAAGCCCGCCGCCGCTCGGCCAGCCACTTCCACTCGCCGCATGTGTCGCGGCCGCGCCCCGCTTCGGCCATGGCCACGCCGTGGCCACCGGCCTCCCCTGTTCCGGTGCCCTCCCGGGTCAGCCTGCACCTGGGCTAGCGCCCGTTCAGGTCGCACATTGCGCCCGTTGCCTGCAACCGCTAAGGCCTTGGGGCCTATGACAAGGGGGCCCCACCCCCTGGAACATTTTAATAATAAAAAATATATTAAATAAATAAAATTAATTAATTAATTAACTAAATTAATTAACCTAATAAATTATGTTTAGTTAACCTAATTAGTGAATTAACCTAATTAACTATTAATAATTAACTAAACAGTCAATGACATGCGGGACCCACACGTCAGTTTAACCCAGTCAACACCTCTGTAGACTGCTGACGTCATGTTGATGCAATAATACTAATTTCGAATTAATTTAATAATAATAATTTAGAAAATGATTTAAAACTTTAAAAATTAATATAAAATAATCCGTAACTCAGATGAAAATACTTTGTACATGAAAGTTGCTCAGAATTTCGAGACGAATCTGAATACGATGTCTGTTCGCCCGCCACACGTCCCTAGCATAGCGAACGTGCAACATTTCTCCTTAGGTCCGTCTGTCGGAAAATGCGAAACACCGGGAATACTTTCCCGGATGTTTCCCCCCTTCGCTGGAATCACCTAATACCGCGTTAGGGCACACCTAGCGCCGTTACTTGTCATGTCGTGCATCGTCATGCATATGTTTGCATTATATTTATTGTTTCTTCCCCCTTTTCTCTCGCTAGACACTGAGACCGACGCTGCTACTACCCAGTACGACTATGGTGTTGACGACCCCTCCTTCTCGGCTGAGCTTCCAGGCAAGCCCCCCTTGATCACCAGATATCGCCTATTATCCTCTCTACTACTTGCATTAGAGTAGTGTAGCATGTTACTGCTTCCGGTTAATCGCCTGTTGCATAGCCTGTCGTTGTTGCTACAATTGTTGATACCTTTACTTGCATTCCTACATGCTTAGTATAGGTTGCTAGTACTTCATCAGTGGCCCTACATTCTTGTTTGCCTGCCATGCTATACTATCGGGCCGTGATCACTCGGGAGGTGATCGCGGGTATATACTTACATACATATTATACATGATACATGTGGTGACTAAAGTCGGGTCGGCTCGTAGAGTACCCGCAAGTGGTTTCGATGAGGGGCTGAAAGGACAGGTGGCTCCATCCCGGTAGAGGTGGGCCTGGGTTCCCGACGGCCCTCGACTATTACTTTGTGGCCGAGCGACAAGGCAGGTTGAGACCGCCTAGGAGAGAGGTGGGCCTGGCCCTGGTCGGCGTCCGCGGTTACTTTAAAATAACACGCTTAACGAGATCTTGGTATTTGATCTGAGTCTGGCCACTGGGCTATACGCACTAACCAACTACGTGGGAACAGTTATGGGCACTTGATGTCGTGGTATCAGCCGAAGCCTTCTTGATGTCAGCGACTGAGTTACGCGCGCCGGATTGGACCGTAAGCCTGCACTTGTATTAAGGGGGCTAGGTCTGCTTTCGGCCGCGTTCGCGACATGCAGGTGTGCAATGGGCTATGGGCCCAGACCCCTGCACCATAGGAATTAGACATGCGTGCTGACCTCTCTGTTGTGCCTAGGTGGGGTTGCGACATGTTGATCTTCTGAGGCCGGGCATGACCCAGGAAAGTGTGTCTGGCCAAAGGGGATCGAGCGTGTTGGGTAATGTGGTGCACCCCTGTAAGGAAGTTTATCTATTCAAATAGCCGTGATCCTTGGTAACAGGACGACCCGGAGTTGTACCTTGACCTTATGACAACTAGAACCGGATACTTAATAAAACACACCCTTCCAAGTGCCAGATATAACCCGGTGATCGCTCTCACACAGGGCGACGAGGGGAGGATCGCCGGGTAGGATTATGCTATGCGATGATACTTGGTGAACTTACCATCTACTCTCTTCTACATGCTGCAAGATGGAGGCTGCCAGAAGCGTAGTCTTCGACAGGACTAGTTATCCCCCTCTTATTCTGGCATTCTGCTGTTCAGTCCACCGATATGGCCCATTTACACATATACCCATGCATAGGTAGTGTAGATCCTTGCTTGCGAGTACTTTGGACGAGGTCGAGGCCGTGAAGCTCTTCCTCACCGGCGACGATGGAGTAGCGGTGGCGCTAGGGTTTGAGAAGCTCGAGCGAGAGAAAGCGGTCGAGCGGAGTAAAGGAAGTGAGGAAGGGGAGAGGGGGTATATATAGCCATGGTGAAAAACTGTTCGCTCAAGATTTGAGATTTAACGTGCCTCGACGCTTCTCATTCGCTTGACATGTGTCACCCACGTACTGAAAAGTGGAGATCGTGTTAGATCATGGGTGAATAGATAAATCCATCGTGGGATGCGAAATAGTTTGAGCGGCAAAACTGAAAGTTTGGATAAGATGAGTTTTAAAGTTCCGTTCGCAATTTCTTCACCTGACAAGGACACAGTGAAGATTTTGAACGAGTTTCAAATAGAACGCACATGAAGAATTTGTGAATAGATTGGGTTGAGTTTAGCATAGAGGGGAAGGGTCCGATCACATTCACTTAGCGAAAAAGCGACTTGAAGAAATAGCCATAAGTGAATGTTGTAGAGGACATAAACCCATATATATATATATATATATATATATATATATATATATATATATATATATATATAGCTAATGAAGAAAAACGGAAACAAAGTGAAGATTTTGAAAAGTTGAAGAATTTGAAAATCGAAGAATTTCAAAAGCGAGGAAAAACTCAAATTGATGATTTTCAACTTTGGTGGTGGCGTGACCCACCAGATAAGAATGATGATTTCAGACACCGCGCATACAATTGTCGAGGGTTACGAGAATCAAATTCTTCATTAATTTCTTCACACTTAGAGTGTTATTCTTCATGGATTGAAGAAAAACGTTTCTTCATGTGTTGCACATCTAAGTCATCAATTTTGCATAAGTATCAGGATGTGTGTCCTTTTCAAAGAACATTTGAAGATTCTAAGATATTTAGCTCACACCGCAACTTGCTAAATCTCTTCTCATCCAAGGGCTTAGTGAAGATATCGGCTAGCTGTTCTTGGTCTTCACATGCTCGATGGAGATGTCGCCCTTCAACACATGATCACGAAGAAAATGATGGCCAATTTGAATGTGCTTTGTCTTCGAGTGCTGAACTGGGTTGTGAGCAATCTTGATGGCACTCTCATTGTCACGATGAGAGGCACATTCTTCACGTTGATGTCGTAGTCCTTGAGAGTTTGCTTCATCCACGACAATTGAGCACAACAAGAGCCAAGAAGCAATGTATTCAGCTTCCGCAGTAGAGCGGTGATACGCAGTTCTGCTTTCTTCGAGGACCAATGGACCAAAGATCGTCCGAGCAAATGACAAGTACCAGATGTTGACTTGCGGTCCACATGATCACCAGCATAGTCAGAGTCAGAATATCCAATGAGATCAAAAGTAGAGCCCTTGGGGTACCATAATCATAGTGTTGGTGTGTGAGCTAGATATCGAATAATATGCTTCACAGCCTTACGGTGTGATTCCTTCGGTGTAGCTTGAAATCGGGCACACATGCAAACACTAAGCATTATATCTGGCCTAGATGCACATAAGTACAATAGAGAACCAATCATGGAGCGGTATACCTTGTGATCGAAGTCAATACCATTTTCATCGGTGCATAAATGGCCATTTGTGGGCATAGGAATTTTGACGCCTTTGCAATCTTGCATGCGAATTTCTTGAGGACATCTTTGAGGTATTTCTCCTGAGATATGAATATGCCATTGTGTTGTTGACGAATTTGAAGACCTAAGAAGAATTTCAACTCTCCCATCATAGACATTTGATATTCTTCACTCATCATATAGGCAAATTCATCACTATAACGTTGGTCAGTACAGCCAAAGATAATATCATCAACATATATTTGGCACACTAACAGTTCACCATCATATGATTTAGTAAAGAGAGTAGGGTCGAGTGAACCGGTTGTGAAGCCATTCTTCACGAAGAATTACTTCAATGTATCATACCACGCCTGCGGGGGCTTGTTTGAGACCATAGAGGGCCTTGTTGAGTCTGAAGACTTTGTCGAGGATTCTTTGGATCTTCAAAACACGGGGTTGAGCAACATATAGTTCTTCCTCAAGCTTACCATTGAGGAATGCACTTTTCACATCCATTTGATATAAAGTGATATTGTGATGGTTAGCATAGGCAAGTAATATGCTGAATAGACTCAAGTCTAGCAACAGGTGCAAAAGTTTCATCAAAATCAATTCCTTCAACTCCGTGTGTAGCCTTGAGCTACAAGTCGGTGCCTTATTCCTCACCACAAGGCCATTTTCATCTTGCTTGTTGTGGTAGATCCACTTTGTGCCAATGATATTATGCTTGCGAGGATCTCGGACGTTTGACCGGTTCGAGACATTGTTGAGCTCGATCTGATGTAATTCTTCTTGCATGGCCTGGATCCACTCAGGTTCCAGAAATGCTTCATCTACCTTAGTGGGATCTGTGATAGAGACAAAAGCATAGTGCCCACAAAAGTTAGATAAATGTGAAGCTTTTGAGCGTGTGAGAGGACCTGGCGCTTCAATGTCATCGATGATCTTGTCAACTTGCACTTCTTTTGCAACGCGAGGATGAGCTGGTTGTCATCGAGGAATTTGATCATTTTCCTCAGCACCATTGTCTTCAGCATTATCTTCAGGTGCATCAGCTCGACGTTCTTCGGCAGACAGAATGAATTCTTCAACAGATTCTTCAAGAGGGAATGACATCCTCGGTTGCCTTGAACTTGATAGATTCCTCGGTGTTGGTTCATCTAACACAGAAGGTAGGTGCTCTCTTTGCGAGCCATTAGTTTCATTGAACCGCACATCTATGATATCAACAATCTTGTGAAGAGCGATGTTGAAGACTCAGTAGGTGTGCGAGTCCTTTCCGTAACCAAGCATAAAACCTTCATGTGCTTTCGGTGCAAATTTAGAACTGTGATGAGGATCTCTAATCCAGCATTTAGCAATCAAGACTTTCAAATAACTCACATTGGGTTTCTTGTCGTTGAGGAGTTCATAGGCAGTCTTCTTGAAGAATTTGTGAAGATATACTCTGTTGATGATGTGGCACGCGGTATCAATTGCATCAATCCAAAAAGCGACTAGGCGTTTTGTATTCATCAAGCATAGTGCGAGCCATCTCAACAAGAGTTCTCGTTCTTGCGCCCACGACGCCATTTTGCTGAGGAGTATAGGGAGCAGATAACTCATGAGTAATACCAAGTTCATCAAGATAGGCATCAAGATCGGAATTCTTGAACTCAGTTCCATTGTCACTCCTGATGTGTCTAATCTTCACACCAAAGTTAGTTGAAGCCCTCGAGGAAAATCGTTTGAAGACTTCCTGCACTTCATTTTTGTAAGTAACAATGTGTACCCATGTGTAACGAGTGTAATCATCAACAATAACAAAGCCATATAGAGATGCATCATTAGTGACTGTTGAGTAATGATTAGGACCAAAGAGGTCCATGTGAAGCAATTCGAAGGGACGAGTAGTGGTCATGATAGTCTTCGCTGGATGCTTGGCCTTGGTCATTTTTCCACCTTCACAAGCTCCACACAAGTGATCCTTGAGGAATTTGACATTCTCAATGCCAATGACATGCTTCTTCTTTGCAAGCGTGTGCAAATTTCTCATGCCTGCGTGACCAAGTCGCCGATGCCATAGCCAGCCTATACGAAGCTTTTGCAAGTAGACACACGGCTGGTTGTGGTCCTGTAGAGAAATCAACAATATACAAGTCTCCTCTCCTAAAGCCTTCAAGACTTTGGAATTGTCGACTTCCATAATCACAACACAATGATACTTGCCAAAGATAACAACCATATCAAGATCACAAAGCATTGAGATCGACATGCGGTTGTATCCTAAGGACTCAACAAGCATGACTTTGTCCATGTGTATGTCCTTAGAGATCGCAACCTTACCAAGACCCAATACGGCTTTTGCCTTTGTCAAGAAAGATGACATGCTTGAGATGTGAAAGCGGTGATAAGGGAGCATCCATCAATAGATTCTTGTCACCGGTCATGTGATTTGTACATCCACTATCAAGAACCCACTCGGTGGCTTTGGGTTGATCATCCTGCAGATGAATTAGTGCAACTTACGATCTCATATACTTCATCGGTGAAGAATATGATATCAAGTTCATCGATGAATTTCATCGTGCAATATAATGTATAAGCGATATGAGGACGTGTGAAATGAAAGTTCATTTCATCATGATTAGCTGCGTCCTTCGTGCATTTTTTGTCGGGCCCCAAAGAAATTCTTCAGACGTTAAATGCACGTCTGGAGACCTGACCCTGCAGAAGAAGTTAGTTCTTTTTCTTCACCACCCACATCTGAAGGGGTGGAAAAGAGTTCATCACTCTGCGAGCACCATATGAGAATGGTGGCATTGAGGCCAATCCATTTCGTTTCACATAAGAGGGGTTAGGGTAAGCATATGAATAAGCAGAGAAATTCTTCGAGGACTTATGAACATGTTGGTTTGAAGAATAATGCACATATTCATAGCCCTTAGGTCTACGCTGCGAAACAGAGTTTTTAGCACGATGATAATCATATGAGGACTTTGATCCTTTTGAGGAATTTGATCCACGTGAGGAATTTGGTCCGTATGAGGACTTGGATCCATATGAAGAATTTGGTCCGTATGAAGAGTTTGATCTCGGGTTCCTATTCTTCACATGTGGTGTCATGAGGACATTCACCTGAAGACTTTCAAGGCACTTCTTGGGAACCCAGATTTTCTTCATAGGGGAACCGTTCCTGCAGTTAGTGCCAACATATCTAGCAAATACTTCACCATTCTGATTTTTGAACAGTTTATAGTTGGAGTCAAATGACTCATCGGAAGAATGAGGAGATTCGCATGTAAAGCCAGATAAGTTAGATGGATCAAGCTGGAGGTCCCTTTGCAGCAACCCATGAGGTTTTGGGATACTGCTTAGGCTTCCAATATGTTCCATCAGCATTGAGTTTCCTCTCAAAGGCAATACCCTCTTTCCTAGGGTTCATGTTGAGGATCTGCTTTTTAAGCACACCACAAAGAGTTTGATGCCCTTTGAGGCTTTTGTACATGCCTGTCATGTACAATTCCTTCAGCCCTGCATCGTCAGTGATACTAGCAATGTCCTCGGATGAGGAATTAGTGATAGCAGAGGCAGGTGAAGAATTTGTAACAGTTGGAGCATTTGAACATTCGGTGAAGAATTAGCGATTCACGCTCAATGCACTTTAAGCATGGAGGAACAAATTCTTCCCGAGAAGCGCTTGATTTGTTGAGCAAGTAATGAATCGCGCTCCTTCGAAGATCTTCATAACTCACTCTTAGCTTCTCAAGATCTTGCTTTCTTTGAAGAAATTCATAAGAAAGTTTCTCATGATCGAGACAAGAGAGTGTTATGATGACCTCAAGGCTGTCAAACCTAGATCAAGTCTCGAAGATTTCCGGTCGGGGGCTTTAGTGCGATCCATTTCTTCACCTAACATATCATCACTCTTATCTAGCATGTTTTGAACCTTTTCAAAAGCCCTTTGTTGTTTTACAGCAATCTTAGCAAGTTTTGAGTAACTGGGCTTTAGATCTTCATCATATTCATTTTCACTAGATTCAGAGGAGGTATATGTGAGTATCTTGGCACCCTTTGCCATGAAGCAATAGGTGGGAGCGTAGTCATCGCTATCTTCATCAGCTTTGTTGGTGAGGTCATTTTCTTGAGTTGAAGATGGACTTGTCGACGAAGCGATGGCGAGAGCTAGACTCGCCACACCATACTCAGATTCTTCGATGCCTCCTCTTCCTCATGTTCCTCGATTCAGCTTCAGAGTCCATTTCCTTGCCAATGAATGCCCGAGCCTTCTTGGAGCTGCTTTTCTTGTGAGAAGAGGGCTTTGAGGATTTTGATGATGAAGATTTCGATGATTTCTTCTTCTTCTTAGCGTCATCAGAACTGTAATCCTTGTATTTCTTCTTCTTTAATTCCTTTTCCCACTGAGGACAATCTTGAATGTAGTGACCAGGTTTCTTGCATTGTGGCAAAGTCTTCTCTTATAGTCCTTTGGATGAGGAATCACTGCTTCTTGAGGATTTTCCAAAGCGACCACGTCTTGAGAACTTGGAATTTCTTCACGAGCGGTGCTAGCTCCTGGCTTAATTCTTGAGGATCTCCAAGGCTACTACCGAGTCTTCACACTCAGATTCAGACACAGCCTTGGCCTTGAGACGCGTGTTTTTCCATAGCTAGAACCATAGAGATCTCTCTTTCAAAGAAGATGGAACTCATGAGTATTTAGCCTCTCGAGGATATCACCGGATCAAGTGACTTGTAGTCAAGACGCTCTTGTATCATCGGTGCGAGTATCAAATGAGGAATCAAGCGATCTCAACAATTTCTTCACCACCTCATGGTCGGTGATGTCAAGGCACCAAGCGCTTGAAGCTCATTTCAGATGTCGATGAGGCGATCGAAGGTTTGTTGAACATTTTCGTTGTCGAGTCTTTTGAAGCGGTTGAAGAGATTGCGAAGAACATCAACTCGAGAGTCACGCTGAGTTGAGACTCCTTCATTTACTTTGGACTGTCCCGGATGAGCTTGGCAGTTTCCAAAGCACTCACTCTTCCATATTGTCCTTTGCTCAGATGGCCACATATGATATTCTTCGCTTGAGAATCGAGTTGCTTGAATCTCTTCACATCGGCAGCATTTAGAGAAGGTGTTACTGAGGGAACACCATTTTCCACAACATACCAGAGATCGTTGTCAATTGCCTTAAGATGCATTCGCATCTTGTTCTTCCAGTAGGGGTAGTCCGTCCCATCAAAGTTAGGACACCCTGCTGAGACCTTGATCATACCTGCGGTCGACATAACTAAAACTCCACATGGTTAAACCAAAATCACATAGAACAAGGGAGTACCTTGCTCTGATACCAATTGAAAGTGCGTTATATCGACTAGAGGGGGATGAATAGGAGATTTTTATGAATTCTTCGAGGAATTTGCGGTGAGGAAATTCCTTAATGAAGAACTACTTGCAGCGGAATAAGTACTCAAGTAAGCATAACAGAATGCGGGCATGGTCATCATGATGAAATGAAGACAAACAAAGAAATGCGAAAAGCGTAAACACAGGATAGCACAAGATGAAGACAAAGCAGGTGAAGAAATTGAACTGAGGAAATTGAGAAAGTCTTGATCAAAGTCTTCAAACACAGATATGAATGAACACTCAACACGGTAATGAGGAAATGAGAGGGTTGAGGAAATAGAACGATAAGGTTGGTGAAGACAATGATTTGGTAGACCAGTTCCAACTGCTGTCTCGGTTATGCGTCTGGTTGGAAGCGGTGAGTATTTAAACTCGAGGACACAGTCCGGACACCCGGTCGGCGAGCACGCAGCTCAGGACACCAAGTCCTCACCGTATTCTCCTTGAACTAAGGTCACACAGACCTCGTCCAATCACTCGTGGTAAGTCTTGAGCGACTTCCAAACCTTCACAGACTTGGTCACTCGGCGATCCACAATTCCTCTTGGATGCTCTAGACCATGACGCCTAACCGTCTGGAAGAAGCACAGTCTTCAAAGGTAACAAGCGTCGGATCCACGCGGGATCAATCTCTTCAGTGATGCTCAATCACTTTGGGTTTGTAGGGGTTTGGTGTTTAGGTTTTTCCTCACTCGATGATTTTCGCTCAAAGTCCTCGGAGGATGGTTTGCTCTCAAATGACAAGTGTCAAGTTTCTCTCGGAGCAGCCAACCAGCTAGTGGTTGTAGGGGGCGGCTATTTATAGCCTAGGGAGCAGACCGACATGATAAGACATAAATGCCCTTCAATGATATGACCGTTAGGTGGATAAGATATTTTGGGACAGTGGCCAAGAAGACAAAGAACGGTCGGAAATTTGAGTCTCAAATTCCTCAAGGCTATCATGTTCCTCCTTTGTGTAGGCAATCGACCTTTGGCGAATTCCTAACTCCTCAGTCAGAACAAATTCCTCAGTGACCAGAAGAACTTCGTCTCTGTCACTGAAGAAATTGACTGAACTGTATGAGATTTCCAAAGGCTTCACTCAAAGGGATTGGTAGGTGTAGGATTTTGAGTTGAGCATCACATGGAAATTTTTCCTTAGTATTTCCTCGACCCCCTTTAACGAGACGGTGTTTCCTATGACTCAAGAAAGAGAAAATGAAACTACGAAAACAAAAGTCTTCACGCTTCATGTTCCTCAAATGAATACCAAGTCTTCAAGGTCACACCAATTTCTTCACTTTCAAAGTCTTCAGAAAGTCTTCAGAATATCAAAGTCTTCAGTCGAAGAACTTCATTTTTAGGGGTCGACTTTCTCTATAAATATCAAACTCCTCATAGACTTATAGACCTGTGTACACTCACAAACACATTAGTCCCTTAACCTATAAGTCTTCAATACACCAAAATCACTAAGGGGCACTAGATGCACTTACAACCCTCAAACCATTGAGATGCGTGATGGGTTGCTGCACATCCGCGATGTTGAGGGACCAAGGAGGACCGGAAGCGTGGAGACGAGGCTCGAAGCAATGGAGCAACAAATTTTCAAGTGCCAGGGGATGGTGGAACGTGGACTCAACGCCAACCACATGATGATCGCGGAGTTCACCAACAACCACAAGCTGGATGCCAATAAAATTGGGGAAACCATCTTCAAGCTTCACGAGAAGATCGAGCATCTCCAAGCCCAAATCTATGAACTGCAAAACCAAAACTGTGAGTATGAATATAGATTCAAGAGGATGAGTTTGGCTGCAGATTTAAGGATCCCGGAGACTCGATCATCCTTCTATGATGGTGAGCCTATGCCTTGGAAGATGGACGACAAGCCCACATCATCAACAACTCCACCATCATCCGCACCGGCAAAGGAGATCTAATCACATGGGTATGGGCACTCCCCTTGGCAACTGCCAAGCTTGGGGGAGGTGCCCCGGTATCATATCTCCATCACACTCCTATCTTTACCATTTTTCTTAGTTCGATCCTTTTGGTAATATCTTGATCTAGTAGAATAAAGTTTTTAGTATGATCTAGTTTTGAGTTTTGCTTTATGATCCCTCTATGTAATCGAGTCCGTGAGCTATATATAATAAAGATTAGTGTTGATTCAAGGGCTTGATTATTTCGCCATGATCTTGAGGGAATAAAAGAAAAGAGAAAAGAAAAAAAGAAATAATAAGAGATCATATTGATCTTATGGAGAGTAATGACTTCACATATAAAGAGTATGATGATTAAAAGTTGTTGAGAGTTGACAAACATAGTTTTGGTCATTGTTGCAATTAATAGGAAGTAATAAAGAAAGAGAGGTTTCACATATAAATATACTATCTTGGACAACTTTTATGATTGTGAGCACTCAATAAAATATGACATGCTAAAGAGTTGATGTTGGACAAGGAAGACAATGTAATGGGTTATGTTTTCTTACATCTAAAATAAAGTATATTGTCATGGATCATCCAACATGTTGAGTTTGCCTTTCCCCCTCATGCTAGCCAAATTCTTTGCACCAAGTAGAGATACTACTTGTGCTTCCAAATACCCTTAAACCCATTTTTGACATGAGAGTCCACCGTACCTACCTATGGATTGAGTAAGATCCTTCAAGTAAATTGTCATCGATGCAAGCAATAAAAATTGCTCTCTAAATATGTATGACTTATTAGTGTGGGAGAAAATAAGTTTTATACGATCTTGTGATGTGGAAGAAATAAAAGCGACGGACTGCATAATAAAGGTCCATATCACAAGTGGCAATATAAAGTGACGTTCTTTTGCGTTAAGATTTTGTGCATCCAACCCTGAAAGCGCATGACAACCTCTCCTTCCCTCTGCGAAGGGCCTATATTTTACTTTTATTTCTTAACCTTATGCAAGAGTCATGGTGATCTTCACCTTTCCTCTTTTTCACTTAATCCTTTGGCAAGCACACTGTGTTGGAATGATCCTGATATATATATCCAATTGGATGTAAGTTAGCATGAACTATTATTGTTGACGTTACCATTCAGGTAAAAGGTTGGGAGGCGAAACTATAAGCCCCTATCTTTCTCTGTGTCTGATTAAAACTCCGTAACCACAAGTATTGCGTGAGTGTTAGCAATGGTGAAAGACTAAATGATAGTTGAGTATGTGGACTTACTGAAAAGCTCTTATATTGACTCTTTCTGATGTTATGATAAATTGCAATTGCTTCAATGACTGAGATTATAGTTTGTTAGTGAAGGAAATATACCCTAGAGGCAATAATAAAGTTATTATTTATTTCCTCATATCATGATAAATGTTTATTATTCATGCTAGAATTGTATTAACCGGAAACATGATACATGTGTGAATACATAGACAAACTTAATATCACTAGTATGCCTCTACTTGACTAGCTCATTGATCAAAGATGGTTATGTTTCCTAACCATAGACATGTGTTGTAATTTGATTAATGGGATCACATCATTAGGAGAATGATGTGGTTGACTTGACCCATTCCGTTAGCTTAGCACTTGATCGTTTAGTATATTGCTATTGCTTTCTTCATGACTTATACAAGTTCCTATAACTATGAGATTATGCAACTCCCGTTTACCGGAGGAACACTTTGTGTGCTACCAAACGTCACAACGAATCGGGTGATTATAAAAGAGCTCGACAGGTGTCTCCAAAGGTACATGTTGGGTTGGCGTATTTCGAGATTAGGTTTTGTCACTCCGATTGTCGGAGAGGTATCTCTGGGCCCTCTCGGTAATGCACATCACTATAAGCCTTGCAAGCAATTTAACTAATGAGTTAGTTACGGAATGATGCATTACGTAACGAGTAAAGAGACTTGTTGGTAACGATATTGAACTAGGTATGGAGATACCGACGATCGAATCTCGGGCAAGTAACATACCGATGACAAAGGGAACAACGTATGTTGTCGTGTGGTTTGACAGAGAAAGATCTTCGTAGAATATGTAGGAACCAATATGAGCATCCAGGTTCCGCTATTGGTTATTGACCGAAAACGGTTCTAGGTCATGTCTACATTGTTCTCGAACCCGTATGGTCTGCACGCTTAACGTTACGAGGACAGTTTTATTATGAGTTCATAGTTTTTGATGTACCGAAGGTTGTTCGGAGTCACGGATGTGATCACGGACATGACGAGGAGTCTCGAAATGGTCGAGACATAAAGATTGATATATTGGAAGCCTATATTTGGATATCGGAATCGTTAGGGTGAAATCGAATTTTACCGAGTACCGAGGGGTTACTGAACCCCCCGGGGGTTAATGGGCCTACATGGGCCATAAGGGAGAAGAGGAGGCCCGGCCAGGGCAGGCCGCGCGCCCCCTCCCCCCTAGTCCGAATAGGACAAGGAGGGGGGGCGCCCCCCTTTCCTCTTTCCCCATTCCCCCTTCCTTGTCCAAGAAGGCAAGAGGGGGGAGTCCTACTCCCGGTGGGAGTAGGACTCCTCCAGGCGCACCCCTAGGGGCCGGCCGCACCTCCCCCCTCCCTCCTTTATATACGGGGGCAGGGGGCACCACATGACACACAAGTTGATCTTCGTGATCGTTCCTTAGCCGTGTGCGGTGCCCCCCTCCACCATATTCCACCTCGATCATATTGTAGCAGTGCTTAGGCGAAGCCCTGCGTCGGTAGAACATCATCACCGTCACCACGCCGTCATGCTGACGAAACTCATCCCCCACACCCTGCTGGATCGGAGTCCGGGGATCGTCATCGAGCTGAACGTGTGCTGAACTCGGAGGTGCCGTACGTTCGGTACTTGGATCGGTCAGATCGTGAAGACGTATGACTACATCAACCGCGTTGTTATAACGCTTCCACTTTCGGTCTACGAGGGTACGTGGACAACACTCTCCCCTCTCGTTGCTATGCATCACCATGATCTTGCGTGTACGTAGGAATTTTTTTGAAATTACTACGTTCCCCAACAGTGGTATCAGAGCCTGGTTTTATGCGTAGATGTTATATGCACGAGTAGAACACAAGTGAGTTGTGGGCGATACAAGTCATACTGCTTACGAGTATGTCATACTTTGGTTCGGCGGTATTGTTGGATGAAGCGGCCCGGACCGACATTACGCGTACGCTTACGCGAGACCAGTTCTCCCGACGTGCTTTGCACAGAGGTGGCTAGCGGGTGTCTGTTTCTCCAACTTTAGTTGAACTGAGTGTGGCTACGCCCGGTCCCTGCGAAGGTTAAAACAACACTAACTTGACGAACTATCATTGTGGTTTTGATGCGTAGGTAAGAACGGTTCTTGCTAAGCCCGTAGCAGCCACGTAAAACATGCAACAACAAAGTAGAGGACGTCTAACTTGTTTTTGCAAGGCATGTTGTGATGTGATATGGTCAATACGTGATGCTATATTTTATTGTATAAGATGATCATGTTTTGTAACCGAGTTATCGGCAACTGGCAGGAACCATATGGTTGTCGCTTTATTGTATGCAATGCAATCGCCCTGTAATGCTTTAGTTTATCACTAAGCGGTAGCGATAGTCGTAGAAGCATAAGATTGGCGAGACGACAACGATGCTACGATGGAGATCAATGTGTCGCACCGGTGACGATGGTGATCACGATGGTGCTTCGGAGATGGAGATCACAAGCACAAGATGATGACGGCCATATCATATCACTTATATTGATTGCATGTGATGTTTATCCTTTATGCATCTTATCTTGCTTTGATTGTGGTAGCATTTTAAGATGATATCTCACTAATTATCAAGAAGTGTTCTCCACGAGTATGCACCGTTGCGAAAGTTCTTCATCTTTGAGACACCACGTGATGATCGGGTGTGATAGGCTCTACGTTCAAATACAACGGGTGCAAAACAGGTTGCACACGCGGAATACTCAGGTTAAACTTGACAAGCCTAGCATATACAGATATGGCCTCGGAACACGGAGACCGAAAGGTCGAGCGTGAATCATATAGTAGATATGATCAACATAGTGATGTTCACCATTGAAACTACTCCATATCACGTGATGATCGGACATGGTTTAGTTAATTTGGATCACGTGATCACTTAGATGAACTAGAGAGATGTTTGTCTAAGTGGGAGTTCTTAAGTAATATGATTAATTGAACTTAAATTTATCATGAACTTAGTACCTGATAGTATTTTGCTTGTCTATGTTTGTTGTAGATAGATGGCTCGTGATGTTGTTCCGTTAAATTTTAGTGCGTTCCTTGAGAAAGCTAAGTTGAAAGATGATGGTAGCAACTACACGGACTGGGTCCGTAACTTGAGGATTATCCTCATTGCTGCCTGTAAGAATTACGCCCCGGAAGCACCATTGGGTGCCAAGCCCGCTGCAGATGCAACCGACAACGTTAAGAACATCTGGCGAGCAAAGCTGATGACTACTCAATAGTTCGGTGTGCCATGCTTTACGGTTTAGAACCGGGTCTTCAACGACGTTTTGAGCGTCATGGAGCATATGAGATGTTCCAGGAGTTGAAGTTAATATTTCAAGCAAATGCCGGATTGAGAGATATGAAGTCTCCAATAAGTTCTATAGTCGTAAGATGGAGGAGAATAGTTACGTCGGTGAACATATACTCAAAATGTCTGGGTATAATAATCACTTGATTCAACCGGGAGTTAATCTTCACGATGATAGTGTCATTGATGAAATTCTTCAATCACTGCCACCAAGCTACAAGAGCTTCGTGATGAACTATAATATGCAAGGGATGGACAAAACTATTCCCGAGCTCTTCGCGATGCTAAAGGCTGCGGAGGTAGAAATCAAGAAGGAGCATCAAGTGTTGATGGTCAATAAGACCACTAGTTTCAAGAAGAAGGGGAAAGTGAAGAAGAAGGGGAACTTCAAGAAGAACAACAAGCAAGTTGCTGCTCAGGAGAAGAAACCCAAGTCTGGACCTAAGCCTGAAATCGAGTGCTTCTCTTAGCCGGATTTGGACCTTTGAAGCGGAACTGCCCCAAGTATTTGGCGGATAAGAAGGATGGCAAGGTGAACAAAGGTATATGTGATATACATGTTATTGATGTGTACCTTACTAATGCTCGCATGTAGCACCTGGGTATTTGATATTGGTTCTGTTGCTAATATTTGCAACTCGAAACAGGGACTACGGATTAAGCGAAGATTGGCAAAGGACGAGGTGACGATGCGCGTGGGAAATGGTTCCAAAGTCGAAGTGATCGCGGTCGGCACGCTACGTCTACATCTACCATCGAGATTAGTTTTAGACCTAAATAATTGTTATTTGGTGCCAGTGTTAAGCATGAACATTATATCTGGATCTTGGCGAGATAGTTATTCATTTAAATCAGAGAATAATGGTTGTTCTATTTATATGAGTAATATCTTTTATGGTCATGCACCCTTGAAGAGTGGTCTATTTTTATTGAATCTCGATAGTAGTGATACACATATTCATAATGTTGAAGCCAAAAGATGCAGAATTGATAATGATAGTGCAACTTATTTGTGTACTTGCCGTTTGGGTCATATTGGTGTAAACGCATGAAGAAACTCCATCTTGATGGACTTACGGAATCACTTGATTATGAATCACTTGGTACTTGCGAACCGTGCCTCATGGGTAAGATGACTAAAATGCCGTTCTCGGAACTATGGAGCGAGCAAGCGATTTGTTGGAAATCATACATACTGATGTATGTGGTCCAATGAATATTGAGGCTCGCGGCGGGTATCATTATTTTCTCACCTTCATAGATGATTTGAGCAGATATGGGTATATCTACTTGATGAAACACAAGTCTGAAACATTTGAAGCAATGCGGAATAGTTTCGCAACTCACGCCACCCGGAACACCACAACGAAATGGTGTGTTCGAACGTCGTAATCGTACTTTACTAGATATGGTGCCATCTATGATGTCTCTTACTGATTTACCGCTATCGTTTTGGGGTTATGCTTTAGAGACGGCCGCAATCACGTTAAATAGGGCACCATCAAAATCCGTTGAGACGACGCCTTATGAACTGTGGTTTGGCAAGAAACCAAAGTTGTCGTTAGTTTGGGGCTGTGATGCTTATGTGAAGAAACTTTAACCAGATAAGCTCGAACCCAAATAGGAGAAATGTGTCTTCATAGGATACCCAAAAGAGACTATTGGGTACACCTTCTATCACAGATCTGAGGGCAAGATTTTTGTTGCTAAATTTGGATCCTTTCTAGAGAAGGAGTTTCTCTCGAAAGAAGTGAGCGGGAGGAAAGTAGAACTTGATGAGGTAATTGTACCTACTTCTTTATTGGAAAGTAGTTCATCACAAGAACCGGTTCCTGTGACAACTACACCAATCAGTGAGGAAGCTAATGATATTGATCATGAAACTTCAGATCAAGTTACTACAAAACCTCGTAGGTCTACCAGAGTAAGATCCGCACCAGAGTGGTATGGTAATCCTATTCTGGAAGTCATGTTACTTGACCATGGCGAACCTACGAACTATGAGGAAGCGATGGTGAGCCCAGATTCCGCAAAATGGCTTGAGGCCATGAAATCTGAGATGGGATCCATGTATGAGAACAAAGTTTGTACTTTGGTTGACTTGCCCGATGATCGGCAAGCCATAGAAAATAAATGGATCTTCAAGAAGAAGACTGACGCTGATGGTAATGTAACTGTCTACAAAGCTCGACTTGTTGCGAAAGGTTTTCGACAAGTTCAAGGGGTTGACTACGATGAGACTTTCTCACCCGTAGCGATGCTTAAGTCTGTCCGAATCATGTTAGCAATTACCGCATTTTATGATTATGAAATTTGGCAAATGGATGTCAAAACTGCATTCTGAATGGATTTCTAGAAGAAGAGTTGTATATGATGCAGGAAGGTTTTGTCGATCCAAAAGGTGCTAACAAAGTGTGCAAGCTCCAGCGATCCATATATGGATTGGTGCAAGCCTCTCGGAGTTGGAATAAACGCTTTGATAGTGTGATCAAGGCATATGGTTTTATACAGACTTTTGGAGAAGCATGTATTTACAAGAAAGTAAGTGGGAGCTCTGTAGTATTTCTGATATTATATGTAGATGACATATTGTTAATCAGAAATGATATAGAATTTCTGGATGGCATAAAGGGATACTTGAATAAAAGTTTTTCAATGAAAGACCTCGGTGAAGCTGCTTACATATTGGGCATCAAGATCTATAGAGATAGATCAAGACGCTTAATTGGACTTTCACAAAGCACATACCTTGATAAAGTTTTGAAAAAGTTCAAAATGGATCGAGCAAAGAAAGGGTTCTTGCCCGTGTTACAAGGTGTGAAGTTGAGTCGGACTCAATGCCCGACCACAACGAGAAGATAGAGAGAAAAATGAAAGATGTTCCCTATGCTTCAGCCATAGGCTCTATCATGTATGCAATGCTGTGTACCAGACCTGACATGTGCTTAGCAATAAGCTTGGCAGGTAGGTACCAAAGTAATCCAGGAGTGGATCACTGGACAGCGGTCAAGAATATCCTGAAATACCTTAAAATGACTAAGGATATGTTTCTCGTTTATGGAGGTGACAAAGAGCTAGTCGTAAATGGTTACGTCGATGCAAGCTTTGACACTGATCCGGACGATTCTAAATCGCAAACTGGATACGTGTTTATATTGAATGGTGGAGCTGTCAGTTGGTGCAGTTCTAAACAAAGCGTCGTGGCGGGATCTACATGCGAAGTGGAGTACATAGCTGCTTCGGAAGTAGCAAATGAAGGAGTCTGGATGAAAGAGTTCATTACCGATCTAGGTGTCATACCTAGTTCATCGGGACCAATGAAGATCTTCTGTGACAATACTGGTGCAATTGCCTTGGCAAAGGAATCCAGATTTCACAAGAGGACCAAGCACATCAAGAGACGCTTCAATTCCATCCGGGACCAAGTCCAGGTGGGAGACATAGACATTTGCAAGATACATATGGATTTGAATGTTGCAGACCCGTTGACTAAGCCTCTTCCACGAGCAAAACATGATCAGCACCAAGACTCCATGGGTGTTAGAATCATTCTTGTGTAATCTAGATTACCGACTCTAGTGCAAGTGGGAGGCCGAAGGAAATATGCCCTAGAGGCAATGATAAAGTTATTATTTATTTCCTCATATCATGATAAATGTTTATTATTCATGCTAGAATTGTATTAACCGGAAACATGATACATGTGTGAATACATAGACAAACTTAATATCACTAGTATGCCTCTACTTGACTAGCTCATTGATCAAAGATGGTTATGTTTCCTAACCATAGACATGTGTTGTCATTTCATTAATGGGATCACATCATTAGGAGAACATGTGATTGACTTGACCCATTCCGTTAGCTTAGCACTATCGTTTAGTATATTGTTATTGCTTTCTTCATGACTTATACAAGTTCCTATAACTATGAGATTATGCAACTCCCGTTTACCGGAGGAACACTTTGTGTGCTACCAAACGTCACAACGTAACTGGGTGATTATAAAAGAGCTCTACAGGTGTCTCCAAAGGTACATGATGGGTTGGCGTATTTCGAGATTAGGTTTTGTCACTCCAATTGTCGGAGAGGTATCTCTGGGCCCTCTCGGTAATGCACATCACTGTAAGCCTTGCAAGCAATGTAACTAATGAGTTAGTTACAGAATGATGCATTACGTAACGAGTAAAGAGACTTGCCGATAGCGAAGATTGAACTAGGTATGGAGATACCGACGATCGAATCTCGGGCAAGTAACATACCGATGACAAAGGGAACAACGTATGTTGTCGTGCGGTTTGACAGATAAAGATCTTCGTAGAATATGTAGGAACCAATATGAGCATCTAGGTTCCGCTATTGGTTATTGACCGGAAACAGTTCTAGGTCATGTCTACATTGTTCTCGAACCCGTAGGGTCCGCATGCTTAACGTTACGATGATAGTTTTATTATGAGTTTATAGTTTTTGATGTACCGAAGGTTGTTCGGAGTCCCGGATGTGATCACGAACATGACGAGGAGTCTCGAAATGGTCGAGACATAAATATAGATATATTGGAAGCCTATATTTGGATATCAGAATCGTTCCGGGTGAAATCAGAATTTGAGTACCGGGGTTACTGGAACCCCGGGGGTTAATGAGCCTACATGGGCCATAAGGGAGAAGAGGAGGCCGGCGGGGCAGGCAGCGCAATAGGACAAGGAAGGGGCGCCTCTTCCTCTCTTTCCCCTTACCCCTTCCTTCTCCAACAAGGCAGAGGGAGTCCTACTCCTGGGAGTAGGACTCCTCCAGCGCACCCTAGGGGTCGGCCGCACCTCCCCCTCCCTCCTTTATATCACGGGGCGGGGGCACCCCATGACACACAAGTTGATCTTCCTGATCGTTCCTTAGCCGTGTGCGGTGCCCCCCTCCACCATATTCCACCTCGGTCATATCGTAGCGGTGCTTAGGCGAAGCCCTGCGTCGGTAGAACATCATCACCGTCACCACGCCGTCGTGCTAACGAAACTCGTCCCCGACACCCTGCTGGATCGGAGTCCGGGGATCGTCATCGAGTTGAACGTGTGCTGAACTCGGAGGTGTCGTATGTCGGATTTCAGGTTCCGGCAGACCCTTGAGGTTCGAACACTGGGGTGCGCGCGGAGATCCAACCCTCCACCGTCTCGCACCTCGCCGAATCGCTGGGACCTAAACTACTAAACGGGACAGCACAAGAGACACAAGATTTATACTGGTTCAGGCCACCATTGTGCTGTAATACCCTACTCCAGTGTGTGGTGTGGTGGATTGCCTCTTGGGCTGATGAGGAACAATACAAGGAAGAACAGCCTCGCGAGGGTCTGTTCTTGGCGGGTGTGATGAACTTCTAGGTGGTGTTCAGTCGCTCTAGCTACTGGTTTCTTGATGAGGATTCCCCCTCCCTCGCCTTGGGGGTGGTTACTCCTATTTATAGGCGAAGGCCCTGGGCCTCTTCCCAAATATTGAGCGGGAAGGGCGCCAACAATTGGCCATTTTGAAGGGGAACAGCGGGTACACTTATTCTGACTAAAGTTGGTCCTCGCTTTGCCAAAGGCTCTGGTGATGGCCTGCTTGGGCTCCACGATGACTCCCTTCCGGCCGTTGGGCGGTCTTGGTCTTGTTGCAATCAAGCGGATGCCTTTGCTTGATGCTCTCGCTGCGCATGCTCCCTTTGCACCAAAGAGGAAAGGACGACCTGCTGGTCGGCGCCTAACCTGGCGCCCTCGGTAAATCATGGCTTACGTCATGGGCACCTCGCGAGGTACCTGCCTTGAACTCTCCGCCTCCTCATGAGCCAGCTGACGAGGTTGTGCCCGAGGAAGCTCCTTGTCGTCCGCCCGTGGAGGCTTGGCCCCTCGCGAGGGTCTTGAGCTATGCGTTGATGAAGATGGGCCGCTGGGCCTCCTTCGAGCCACGCCGCAGCCATGAGCGAGCAAGTCTGGGGACCCCCGTTCCCAGAACGCCGACAGTTGCCCCTGGGCCCATGGCGCGCCCGAACTTGGCCGAGCAGAGAGGCGAAAGGGCAAGTGCGAAGCGTCGCGGGCCCTAACAGCATGCGGCCTTGGGCGACGCGTGGCGGTTGATTGGACGCCTGCGCACTGCTTCCCCATGATGCCTCGGTAACCACCCGGATTCGACAAGTCCCTGCATGCAGAGTTGGTCATGATTACCGGTGATCGTGGAGGCCGACAGTTGGCCTTCGCGGGCTATAAGTACGGAACGGCGCGCGCCCTTCCAGTCTATCCTTCCTTGTCTCTCCTTCTTCTCCATCGCTCCACCAAGGAAGTTCTCGGCCGCAGAGAAGGGGAAGGGCCGTCAGGTTGAGTCTTCCTCTCCTCTGCCTAAGCGTGGTCGAGGTCGCCCTCGCAAGCATCCCGTGGCCTCCACGGCGGTCCCCCGCGGTCGTGGGGGAGGCTCTCAGCGTGGCGACGAGCGGCCGGCCATGGTCAGAGGGCGTGCCCCGGCCGCGCGTCCCCCGAGGCCGCGCCTCCATGCTTGGCGCTGCGGAGTTCATGGTGAGGGCGGAGGAGCCGTCCGGCGTCCGGCTTCAGCTCCCGCGCTTCCTCCTGGGTGAGCTCCCAAATGGCGCCCTGGGTGGCCTCTGGCTCCAGGCAGATGGCTGCTGCAGCCGGGCTTCGTGAGCTTCTCTGGAGGTCTCTGCTGCAGGGAACCTATTCCTGACCCGCGGCTGGCAGACGTTCGCTCACGCGCGTGGTCTTCGCCGCCGGTGCTCCCTGCACTTCAAGTACGAAGGCGACGCCACCCTCTACGTGAGGGTGTTTGGGGAAGACGGTCGCCGCATGGGGTGTTGCCCTGAAGACGACGACCGCGGCCGAGGACTCAGCCCCGGCGTGGATGGAGAGGGCAGCTGCTGGGCGGCCGGGCGATGCCGTGACTCCTCACGCTTCACCAGCTCTTCTTGGTGGTGATTCTTCCAACAGCGCGCCAGCCCCACGCCGCGCTACCGCTTGGGGGGTGGCAGCGGTCCGCTTGCCGCCACGCCCGGTGAAGCGAGAGGAGTCCGCTGAGCTCCAGAGGCGGCTCGAGCCTTCAAGAGAGCCGCACGGGCGTGCTTCACCGCTTTGTCCTTTTCCTTTCTTTTCTCCTGCACAAAAACAACAATGTGTGGCCCCGGGGGCGCGTTTAGGTTAACGCCGTTAATTATTGTGATGCTTTTGTTATCCTGATACTGTTCCCTTCTGCCGTGCGCCCATTCGCAAGTGAACCCCATTTGTGGCCACGAGGCGACCGATCCAGCCCGTGTTCGCGTTGTGCTGCCCGTGAGGCATGGTCGGGAGGGTGCTCGGTGGACGGGGCCGTGAAAACTTGAGCGATAGGGGCAGGAATGCTCGCGAGTCCCCACGCAAGAGAAATCGAGGCAGGAGAGCGAAAAAGATCGGAGAACCACGGACCAAAAGAGGGCGATAGTTTCGATAAAAACTCCAAATGGAAATAACTAGTCAACTGCAGAAAAGCAAATGAAAAAGCCGCGTCCGGCACCTAGTCTAGTCTTGACGTCTTCTCACCAGCGGAGCTAAGTGCCGACCTTTGGGCGTGGAGGGAGCCCGGGGCACGAGGACGGCACTCCACGAGACTCGAGGCGTGTACAGCCCCAACTCATTATTACGTGAGAGTGTCACGGGCGGCGAGCTTCACAGGCGTTGGCCTTCTTCACAGGCTCCGGACCTTTCTTCTGGGAAGCGAGCTTCATGGGCTCCGGGCCCTTCTCGAAAAAGATGAGCTTCACAGGCATTCGCCTTCTTTACAGGCGCTGGGCCTTTTCCAAAAAGAATGAGCTTCACAGGCATTCGCCTTCTTCACAGGCACTGGGCCTTTTCCAAAAAGAATGAGCTTCACAGGCATTCGCCTTCTTCACAAGCACCGGGCCTTTTCCAAAAAGAATGAGCTTCCACGGGCATTCGCCTTCTTCACAGCACCGGGCCTTTTCCAAAAGAATGAGCTTCACAGGCATTCGCCTTCTTCCTGAGCACCGGGCCTTTTCCAAAAAGAATGAGCTTCACAGGCATTCGCCTTCTTCACACGCACCGGGCCTTTTCCAAAAAGAATGAGCTTCACAGGCATTCGCCTTCTTCACAGGCACCGGGCCTTTTCCAAAAAGAATGAGCTTCACAGGCATTCGCCTTCTTCACAGGCACTGGGCCTTTTCAGGGATAAAACCTCCGGAGGTGCTAGATGTTCCACGCTTTCTGTATAGGTACTCCCTCTTGAGTCTCCAAGCGCACGGAGCCGGGCCTGGAAACATGAACAACCTTGAACGGGCCCTCCCACATGGGAGAGAGCTTATGCAGTCCCTCCCTAGAGAGGACCCGTCGGAGCACGAGGTCCCCTACCTCGAGAGTTCTGGGGCGGATGTTGCGGCAGTGGTATCGCCGGAGTGCCTGCTGGTACCTTGCCGCTCGCAGCGCAGCTTCTCGTCGGCGCTCCTCCCCCAGCACGAGGGTCGTCCCCCGCATGGCGTCCTGCAGCGTTTCATCGAACGCCAGGACCCGCGCGGATCGACGCTTGACCTCGTGAGGGAGGACCGCTTCGGCTCCGTAGACCAGGAAGAAGGGGTCTCCCGGTTGGCTTGGTTGCGGTTGTGCGGATGGACCATAACACGGACGGAAGCTTCGTCATACCAGCCTCTGCCGCAGCCTCCGGTTTCTTCTTGAACGTCCTGGTCTTGAGGCCTCTCGGGACCTCTGCGTTGGCCCGCTTCGGCCTGTCCGTCTGCTGCGAAGTGCGCCACCGGCGTAGCATATCTGCGTCCCAAGGTTAGCGCAGATGCGTTTTAAAAAGGTTCTTGGTGAACTGCGAACCGTTGTCGGTGATGATGCGGTTCGGCACTCCGAACCGGCTCACGATGCCCTTGATGAACTTGACCGCAGAACCAGCGGGGATGGTGTGGACGGCCTCGACTTCGGCCCACTTGGTGAATTTGTCCATGACGACGTAGAGGTAGCGATAGCCCCCTGGCGCCCGAGGAAAAGGGTCCAGGATGTCCAGCCCCCAGACCGCGAATGGCCAAGTGAGGGGGATGGTTTGCGGACCTCTCTGGTTTGGTGGATCTGCTTGGCATGGAATTGGCAAGCCTCGCAAGCCTTCACGAGTTCAACAGCGTCATTGAGCGAAGTGGGCCAATAGAAACCGCTGCGGGCATGCCTTGACGAGGGCCCGTGACGACGAATGGTGCCCACAATCTCCACCATGTATATCTGCCAGCAGTTCCTTCCCCTGTTCCCTGGTGATGCAGCGTAGGGATACGTCGTTCGGTCGTTTCCGGTAGAGCTCTCCATCCATGATGGTGTATGCCGTGGCTTGCCGCGCCACACGCTCTGCCTCCTCCTCCTTCTCTGGCAAAGTTCCACGCGTCAAGTAACTCTTGAGCTCCGTGATCCAGCACCCCTCTTGAGGTTCCATCGTGAGGAGCAGGCGTGCTCCTGAGGCCGGGCCACAGTGGGGGCTCCCGAGGCAGGTGGTGAGGGAGCTCCTCCCGAGGCTGTCTTGTGCTTGATAACGCGGCAGGCTGAGGGCTTGAAGAGCCGTTCCTCAAAGACGCCCGGCTCCTAGGGTAATCTCTGGAGGCTCGTTTGGCGATGTCGTCGGCCTCTTGATTGGTGCCTTGGGGCACGTCTGCAGCTCAACCCCAGGCTGTTTCTCCATCCTGCGGACCTCCGCAAGGTAGGCCTCCATGTGTTCATCTCTTGGCTCGTACACCTTGTTGGAGAAATTGACGAGGAGCTGCGAATCGCCCTTGATGGTAAGGCGCTTCACCCCCAGGGCAGCGGCAGCCTTCAGACCCGTTATCAGCCCCTCGTATTCTGCTATATTGTTGGAGACCTTCTCGCCCTGCTGGAAACAGAGTTGCACGGCATAGTAGAGCTTGTCCTGAGCGGGAGATATAAGCCTTGCCCAGCCCTAAGCGCCTGTCGGAGAGAACGCTCCGTAGAAGTACATGACCCAACCTTGGCGCTTCGGCTCGGGAGAGGGATCGATCCTCGCCCGGCCACGAGGCCGGTGCTTACATCCATTCGGCCCACGAAATCTGCCGCTGGCCCCTTGATGACTCTGGTTGTGTTGAACTCGAGCTGGAATGCTTGCAACTCAATGTTCCACTCGGCGACCCTTCCGGCCGAGTTGGGGCTCCTGAGCACCCTCTCCAGGGTATGCCGAGACAACCTTGATTGGATGACCCTGGAAGTAGTGCAGCGACTTGCTGAAGCCACCAACAGCGTGAGGAGGAGCTTCTGCGACATGGGGTACCGTGCCCTCGCATCCCGTAACACTGTGCTGACGAAGTACACCGGGTGCTCGACAAGGCTAGGGGCGTCGGTGCTGGTGGCGTCTTTCGGAAGTTCTGGTGCCTCCCGAGGTGACGGCGCCTCCGGAAGCTGGGTGCTTGGATGGGGGGCCTCAACCGCCTTTGGTGTGCTCTGCTGCGACGGCTGATCTTCTTCCGTTGTGGTCTTTGGCCTGCGAGTTCCTTGATTCGGCCTTGCCTTAGCTCAGGTGGCCGCCGTGGTCTTGGCCTCGACGCTCCTCCCTAATCGCCACCCGTAGCTGCGCTTAGCGGAGTAGGGAGTGGCGGCGGTAGAGTACCAAGGGCTCCTAAGGCGCTGGGCCACCATCAACTGGAGGGCTGGTCAGGTACCTCTTGAGGTCTTGAACGCTTTGTCGGCCTCTTCAGTCCATTGAAGGGCCCTTTTTCTTCATCGGTGGAAGAAAGGCAGCGCCCGCTCCCCAATCAGGAGATGAAACGGCCCAGCGCGTTCTGGCGCCCGTGAGCTTCTGCATTTCCCTGAGGGTCTTTGGTGGGCTCATGTCCTCAACTGCCTTGAATTTTTCCGGGTTGGCCTCGATGCCTCGGTGGGACACGAGGAAACCCAGGAGCTTGCGAGGGAACTCCAAACACACACTTCTCCGGGTTGAGTCGCGGGCTTCTGCGTTGAGGCTTGCGAAGGTTTCTTCCAGGTCTGTATCAAGGTCTTGGCCTCGCGAGACTTCACCACGATGTCGTCGGCGTAAGCCTCCACATTCTTCCCATTTGTGGGCCCAAGGTGATGTGCATGAGCCGCTGGAAGGTTGCCCCCGCGTTGCGCAGCCCGAATGGCATGCATGTATAGCGGTACACTCCACACGGGGTTAAGAAGGCTGTCTTTTCCACGTCTTCCACCGCCATCATGATTTGGTGATACCCGGAAAAGGCGTCCAAGAAGCATAACAGGTCACACTCGGCGGTGGAATCGACGATCTGGTCAATGCGAGGGAGTGGGAACGGATCCTGCGGGCATGCTTTGTTGAGGCTGGTGAAGTCGACACACAAGCGCTCCTTTCCTCCCTTCTTTGGCACCACCACGGGGTTGGCCAGCCAATCTGGGTATCGGACCTCACGAATAACCCCCGCGGCTTCTAGCTTGCGGGTCTCTTGGACGATGAAGGCCTGCTTTTCAATGGACTGCCTTCTCGTATTCTGCTTCACAGGACGCACGTTGGGGCACACGTTGAGGTGGTGCTCGATTACGCCCCATGGGATCCCCGCCAGCTGATCGGGCTCCCAGGCGAACACCTTCTTGTTCGCACGCAGGAACTTGACCAGGGCTTCTTCTGCTCGGGCTCGAGGTTGGCGCCCTATCGTGAAGGTGGCGTTTGTGGACCCGTCCTCGTCGGCAATTATCTGCTTGGTCTCCGCCTTGTCTTGAGTGAACAAGCTGCTTCTTCTTGGTCGGCGCAGCCCCTTGGGCTTGAGGGCTTCCGCATCGGCGGAGCTGCGCCACGGCGCCCGTCTTGAGGGCGCAGCCAGCGCTCATGACACCTTCCGGTATCTCCGAATGCAGTCGGGGCCTTGCTGCTCCGGGCATCTTCATGAGGTTGTACCCCGGGTGGGTTGTGGCCATGAGTTTGGCCAATGTTGGATAGCCAAGGATGGCATTGTAGGGGAGGCCGATGGGGGCGATGTCGAAGTCGACTAGTTCCGTGTGGAAGTTGTCGTAGGTGCCGAAGGTCACTGGGAGCCGGATTTGCCCCAAGGAGCTGGATGACCCTCCTCCTCACGCTTGAAAAAAGGCCGGCTAGGCTGCAGCCGCTCCTCGGGTATGCAGAGGAGGTTGAAGGCCTCGGCCGAGAATGCGTTGAGGCCGGGCGCCGCCGTCGATGAGGGTCTTGGTGACGGCAACCTGGCATATGGTGGGTGTGCAGAGCATGGGGAGCGCACTGAGCCGCCGAGTTGGTGGGGTGGTCCCAGAGTCAAGGTCAGCTGCCGGGCGGCTCCGCCCGCCCGAGGGAGCCTCGCCGCGTGGAGGCGGCGCCACCCGGGCGGACGAATGCCTTGACATGGCGGCCGGAAGGCGGCGCCGCGAAGCCGCCAGAGGGCCGCTGACGGCCGGAGGAACCGCGCGACGGGCGGGTGACGAGGAAGGCGCGGCTCCTCACACAGGATCACCGAGGAGTGCGAGGACGATGCTTGCTGCCGTTCCCGCCAGCGGTGGCGGTGTTGACAGCGGGCGGTGAGGAACGACGAGGGCGCTTGCCGGAAGCCGTCCGGGCGACATGGAAGGCGAGGTGGCTCGGCGCTGGCGCAAGCCCGACAGCGCCAGATATGGTTATGTGGTCGAGGGAAGAACGAGGCGACGGAAGGCAGATTCCGGCGCACCCCTACCTGGCGCGCCAAATGTCGGATTTCAGGTTCCGGCAGACCCTTGAGGTTCGAACACTGGGGTGCGCGCGGTGATCCAACCCTCCACCGTCTCGTACCTCGCCGAATCGCTGGGACCTAAACTACTAAACGGGACAGCACAAGAGACACAAGATTTATCTTGGTTGAGGCCACCATTGTGGTGTAATACCCTACTCCGTGTGTGGTGTGGTGGATTGCCTCTTGGGCTGATGAGGAACAATACAAGGAAGAACAGCCTCGCGAGGGTGCATTCTTGGCGGGTGTGATGAACTGCTAGGTGGTGTTCGGTCGCTCTAGCTCTTGGTTTCTTGATGAGGATTCCCCTCCCTCGCCTTGGGGGTGGCTACTCCTATTTATAGGCGAAGGCCTGGGCCTCTTCCCAAATATTGAGCGGGAAGGGCGCCAACAATTAGCCATTTTGAAGGGGAACAATGGTACACTTATTACGACTAAAGTTGGTCCTCGCCGCCAAAGGCTCTGGTGATGACGCCTTTGCTTGGGCTCCACGATGACTCCCTTCCGGCCGTTGGGCGGTCTTGGTCTTGTTGCGAAAACAGATGCCTTTGCTTGATGCTCTCGCCTGCGCTTGCTCCCTTTGCACCAAAGAGGAAAGGAGGACACTGCGCGTGATGGCGCACGACTGGCGCCCTCGGTCGTCATGGCTTACGTCATGGGCACCTCGCGAGGTACCCTGCCTTGAACTCTCCGCCTCCTCATGAGCCAGCTTGACGAGGCCGTGCCTGAGGAAGCTCCTTGTCGCCCGCCTCAGCAATCTGGCCCCTCGCGAGGGTCTTGAGCTTGCGTTGACGAAGATGGGCCGCGCTGGGCCTCCTTCGAGCCACGCCGCAGGCCGCAGGCAGGCAAGTCTGGGGACCCCCGTTCCCAGAACACCGACATCGTACGTTCGGTACTTGGATCGGTCGGATCGTGAAGACATACGACTACATCAACCGTTGTTATAACGCTTCCGCTTTCGGTCTACGAGGGTACGTGGACAACACTCTCCCCTATTGTTGCTATGCATCACCATGATCTTGCGTGTGTGTAGGAAATTTTTTGAAATTACTACGTTCTCCAACAGTTAGTTCTCAATGAAGTTTCTGATTCATACTTGACACTGTGAATAGATTATTACTTGAGCATAAGAAATAATATGACAATATCCATATATGTTGCTGTTATAAGAATGATCATGATGCCCTCATGTTCGTATTTTATTTTATCGACACCTCTATCTCTAAACATGTGGACATATTTATCGTTATCGGCTTCCGCTTGAGGACAAGCGAGGTCTAAGCTTGGGGGAGTTGATACGTCAATTTTGCATCATGCTTTTATATTGATATTTATTGCATTATGGGATGTTATTATACATTATGTCACAATACTTATGCTCATTCTCTCTTATTTTATAAGGTTTACATGAAGAGGGAGAATGCGTGACTAGAATTCGAAATTTGGAAAAGGAGCAAATATTATAGACCTATTCTGCACAACTCCGAAAGTCCTGAAACTCCACGGAAGTTATTTTTGGAAGTAATAAAGAATACTGAGCGAAGAAAATCCTAGAGGGGACACACACCCTGGGCACGGGGGTGGGGCGCGCCCCCTGCCTCATGGGCCCCCTGGTGGCCCTCCGGTGCCCATCTTCTGCTATATGAAGTCTTTCGTCCGAAGAAAAATCATAAGCAAGCTTTGGGACGAGACTCACGCCATACAGTGGAACTCATGGAACCAATCTAGGGCTCCGGCGGAGCTGTTCTGCCAGGGACACTTCCCTTCGAGAGGGGGAAATCACCGCCATCGTCATCACCAATGCTCCTCTCATCGGGAGGGGGGCAATCTCCATCAACATCTTCACCAGCACTATCTCCTCTCAAACCCTAGTTCATCTCTTGTATTCAATTCTTGTCTCTAAGTCAGGGATTGGTACCTGTAGGTTGCTAGTAGTGTTGATTACTCCTTGTAGTTGATGCTAGTTGGTTTATTTGGTGGAAAATCATATGTTCAGATCCTTTATGCATATTAATACTCCTCTGATTATGAACATGAATATGCTTTGTGAGTAGTTACGTTTGTTCATGAGGACATGGGAGAAGTCTTGCTATTAGTAGTCATGTGAATTTGGTATTCGTTCGATATTTTGATGAGATGTATGTTGTCTCTCCTCTAGTGGTGTTATGTGAACGTCGACTACATGACACTTCACCATTGTTTGGGCCTAGAGAAAGGCATTGGGAAGTAATAATTAGATGATGGGTTGCTAGAGTGACAGAAGCTTAAACCCTAGTTTATGTGTTGCTTCGTAAGGGGCTGATTTGGATCCATATGTTTCATGCTATGGTTAGGTTTACCTTAATACTTCTTTTGTAGTTGTGGATGCTTGCAATAGGAGTTAATCATAAGTGGGATGCTTGTCCAAGTAAGGACAGCACCCGAGCACCGGTCCACCCACATATCAAATTATCAAAATACCGAACGCGAATCATATGAACATGATGAAAACTAGCTTGACGATAATTCCCATGTGTCCTCGGGAGCGCTTTTCATTATATAAGAGTTTGTCCAGGCTTGTCCTTTGCTACAAAAAGGATTGGGCCATCTTGTTGTACTTTATTTACTTTTGTTACTTGTCACCCGTTACAAATTACCTTATCACAAAACTATCTGTTATCGATAATTTCAGTGCTTGCAGAGAATACCTTGCTGAAAACCGCTTATCATTTCCTTCTGCTCCTCGTTGGGTTCGACACTCTTACTTATCGAAAGGACTACGATAGATCCCCTATACTTGTGGGTCATAAATGTGTGTACTGTGTTTGTAATTGTTTTCCCTTTTCGACCAACGTAGGTGTTGGATAGCCAGTCTGTACTACTTTCCCCCTTCCTTTCCTCTTTGAACCATGTCCTAGATTCATTCTATACAACTTTCGCCACTACTTTCCTGTTTGATCCAACACCTAGACTCGAGTGCAGAAGCGAAAAAATCCACATTCGGCTAGAGCAATGCCTGTGGATTAAGTAAATTATACCTTAAGGTTCTCGGGATGTGGCTCAGTGGGCGGCCGGAGGCCGATCTGCCCACACTATGTACGATAGCGAGGGAGAAGGGGTCGGAGGCCCTCCCGCGCCGCCGCTGGGTGAAAGAGAACAGCGGTGCCGGTAGTGGATTCCCTCCCTCGCCGACGGTGAAAACATTAAGCCTCCTTGCCTTCCCCATCGGACGGGATGCTGCCGGCTCTTTGACCAGCAATAAGGGGAGAGAGGCCAACCCAGTCTTGTTTAGATCTCGAGAGGGTGTGATTGTGAAGAGAGTAATTGCAAGTGCTGAGGCTCTAGCGTGTGTGTGTGTGTGTGTGTCTCTATATATATATATATGTATATATATACATATATATATATATATAAACACTATTCTGATCACGGGATCAGAATAATATTCTGATCACAACCTGAACTGCCCGAGTAACGCGCCTGACCTTCCCCAAGTACTAGGTTGAACTTCAGCTAAAAGGTGTCCAAATGGGGCTTGCGATATACCGTTGGAAAGCTATGGACACCAGTATCATGACCCAAGTTAAACTTTTGGCAAAATGTAAGCTGTTTAAGAGCAGTTTTGAAAACCGTTTTTTCTTCATACAAAAAATGTGAATCATATTTTCGATCGTATTTCTAAACCGTTTATCGGAATGAGGCAAATAATATGTTGTTGGAAAGCTGCTGCAAAATTGCTCCTTCCACGTGTTGAAAGTTTTCTCTACTTCCCTATGGTTAAAGAGTAATTTGGAAAATCATAGAATTTGCAAATCAAACAGTCGAGTTCGTATTTTCGATGTCATTTCTAAACGGATAATCCAATTGAGGCAAATAATATGGCGTTGGAAAGCTTATGACAATGCTTTACTTTTTCATGTTACAAGTTTTTTCTAATTTTGAACGGTTTAACAGCAATTTAGAAAACGGTACAAGTTCCACCGAGTTCGTATTTTCGATCTATTTTTTTAATCGTATGTCCGAATGCAACAAATGATATGGCATTGGAAAGCTTGAGGAAATGCGAAACTTTTTGGTATATATTGTTTATCCTAATTCCTTACTGTTTTATGTCAGTTTTGAAAATGGCTAAAAATGAATTTCCCCCGTAATTTCTACAAACTTTATCGGAATGACGCAAATAATAAACCGCTGAAAAGCTAAGGAAAATGCAAAACTTTTTCATGTTGATGGTTTTCTCTGATTCCTAGCTGTTTTCGAGTAATTTCAAAAATGGCGAGATCATTCGTCTACCTTTATCGCGAAACAGATTCTTCGAAAATGCACCGCGTGAATAACCTGAACTTCTCGGTGCGTGTACCTGAACTTCACTCTATTTTTCACGTGATTTTTTTGCCCGCAGCTCTCCATCCACTGCTCGTAGCTCTCCATCCACTCACCCAGATTGAGCAAGTGATATACCGATGGAAAGCTGTTGTAAACACGCAACTTCCCTGTGTTGATCATTTTTTCATACTCGCGACGATTTAAAAAATTCATATGATATTCATTCAGTGTAGTAGGTGAACTTCCTGCTGTTTTCAGTTGAACTTCTGTGACATATTTTCGTTTGTAATTTTCTCATCCATTCGTTAGTGTTACACAAATGATATTTCCTTTTGTACAAATCTCTCTCACAATAATTTTTTTAACTTTCTCCAACGATGGACTTGAACTTATAACAACAACAAAAATAGCCTTTGCTTTTTTAATTCTTTTTAATACAAAATGCACACCGTGTAGTACATGAACTTCTGGCAGTTATCAACCTGAACTTCTCTCGGTTACATGAAAATATTTTTTGAGTTTTTTTATGAATTTTGAAGCGCTCTATTTTTAATAGTTGAACTCCTTATTATTTTATTTTTGAACTTCTTGTTTCCATTTTTTACTAAGGAGGAAAATCTGAATTTTCTATATTCATCGAACTTCTCCATGTTTTTAATATGGACTTCCTGGTTTTATTTCTTAATACTTCTTTATGAAATTTTGAAGCGCTCTATTTTTAAAGTTGGACTTCTTGTTATTTTATTTTTGAACTTCTTGTTTCCATTCTTTAATAACGAGGAAAATCTGAGTGTTTTATGATCATCGAACTTCTCCATCTTTAAAATATGGTCTTCCTGGTTTTATTTCTTAATCCTTTTTATGAAATTTTGAAGTGCTCTATTATTAAAAGTTGAACTTATTGTTATTTAAATTTTGAACTTCTTGTTTCCATCCTTTAGTAACGAGGAAAATCTTAGTTTTCTATAATCATCGAACTTCTCCATCTTTTTAATTTGGACTTCCTGGTTTATTTCTTTTAGTAACGAAAAAAATCCTACTTTCTGATAGACATCGAGCTGCTCTGTTATTAAATTTGAACTTCTAGGTTTATTTTAACAGAGAAAATATTTTTTATAAAAAAAATTGAGATGTTTTTAATGACCTTCTTTGGGTTTGTAATAAGCATTGAACTTCTTAGTCTTTTTAATTTGAACTTATTTTTTTAGATTTTGTTTTTTTAACTTGATCATCTTGGTTTTGTACTAAAAATTGAACTTCTCAGTTATTTAAATTCGAACCTGTAGTTTTTTATATAACCCCTTTATTATTAAAAAGTTGAACGTCTTTGTATTTTTAATTTGACTATCTTGGTTCTGTAATAAACATTTAACCTCTATGTTTGTGAAATTTGAACCTCTAATTTCTTTTGGAAACATGGAACATGCTTTCTTTAAATAATTTTTTGAACTACTATGTGTTTTAATTTTTTGAACTTCTTTGTTTTAAAATAGAGAGATAAATCCTTTTTTACAAACATTGAATTGCTTTGTTTCTTTTAATTTCTACTTTTTAGTTTTTATTTTGCTTCTTTCAAACCACATTCATCCAATTTTCTTCAGGAAAATTCAAACATGGTCTTTTTTATGAAACTCTTGTTTCCTCTGCACTTATCTAGTTTATGTATTTGAGCTTACATACTTCTAAACCTGAACTTCACTTTTTTTTACTCGGGAGGGCGCCCCGGAGGAGAGATTGCTCATGGTTGGATGGGAGGACGATGGTGCGTTGTAGCAGCGCCAGGTCGTGTCACGAAGGAGGGAAGGTCAGGTCGGAGGGGAGGGTATTTTTTCACTTTCTACGAACTTACTAGGCATTTTAGGCATTTTGTTGTTGGTGTATTGGCCTAGGCAGTCCCTTTTTTCATTTGATGAATTTTTTCGGTATGTGGTACACGTGAACTTAGTAATTTCGGAAACATGAACTTCACGTGCTATTGAAATTCAAGAAAATTACACACAACTATATATATACACTTCGTGTGCTACATGCACGACCAACACATCAGCAAGCTTAGTACCAACATACATAAGTAGCAGCACACTAAGATTATATTGCTTTTGTTTTGATCATTCAGAATGTTGTATCTTCCAAGAGGATGGAGAATGATATATCTACAGAAAGACCATCTGTAGAAAATCAACATCATAATTTTGAACCATGGACAACAAGTTAAAACACAAAACCAAGAACTATAGTAGCTAAACTCTCACAGAAATCTCTCTCTAGAATTCTATTTGAACTTCAGCAGTAGCGCACCAACATCAGCTAGTGGGCGATGAAGGAAATATGCCCTAGAGGCAATAATAAAGTTATTATTTATTTCCTTATATCATGATAAATGTTTATTATTCATGCTAGAATTGTATTAACCGGAAACATAATACATGTGTGAATACATAGACAAACATAGTGTCACTAGTATGCCTCTACTTGACTAGCTCGTTCATCAAAGATGGTTATGTTTCCTAGCCATGGACAAAAGAGTTGTCATTTGATTAACGGGATCACATCATTAGGAGAATGATGTGATTGACTTGACCCATTTCGTTAGCTTAGCACTTGATCGTTTAGTATGTTGCTATTGCTTTCTTCATGACTTATACATGTTCCTATGACTATGAGATTATGCAACTCCCGTTTACCGGAGGAACACTTTGTGTGCTACCAAACGTCACAACGTAACTGGGTGATTATAAAGGAGCTCTACAGGTGTCTCCGAAGGTACTTATTGAGTTGGCGTATTTCGAGATTAGGATTTGTCACTCCGATTGTCGGAGAGGTATCTCTGGGCCCTCTCGGTAATGCACATCACTATAAGCCTTGCAAGCAATGTAACTAATGAGTTAGTTACGGGATGATGCATTATGTAACGAGTAAAGAGACTTGCCAGTAATGAGATTGAACTAGGTATTGAGATACCGACGATCGAATCTCGGGCAAGTAACATACCGATGACAAAAGGAACAACGTATGTTGTTATGCGGTTTGACCGATAAAGATCTTCGTAGAATATGCAAGAGCCAATATGAGCATCCAGGTTCCGCTATTGGTTATTGACTGGAGACGTGTCTCGGTCATGTCTACATAGTTCTCGAACCCGTAGGGTCCGTGACGCTTTAAGGTTTCGGCGATGCTTTTATTATGAGTTTATGAGTTTTGATGTACCGAAGGAGTTCGGAGTCCCGGATGAGATCGAGGACATGACGAGGTGTCTCGAAATGGTCGAGACGTAAATATCAATATATTGGACGACTATATTCGGACATCGGAAAGGTTCCGAGTGATTCGGGTATTTTCGGGAGTACCGGGGAGTTATGGGAATTCGTATTGGGCCTTAATGGGCCATACAGGAAAGGAGAGAAAGGCCTCAAAGGGTGGTCGTACCCCTCCCCATGAGCTGGTCCGAATTGGACTAGGGAGGGGGGCGCCTTCCTTCCTTCTCTTTTCCCTTCCTTTCCTTCCCTCCTACTCCTACTACATGGAAGGGCTCCTAGTTCTACTAGGAAAAGGGGAATCCTACTCCCGGTGGGAGTAGGACTCCCCTAGGGCGCGCCATAGAGAGGGCCGGCCCTCCCCCTCCTCCACTCATTATTATACGGGGGCAGGGGCACCCCATAGACACACAAGTTGATCTTCATGATCGTTCCTTAGCCGTGTGCGGTGCCCCCCTCCACCATAGTCCACCTCGATAAAATTGTAGCGGTGCTTAGGCGAAGCCCTGCGACGGTAGAACATCAAGATCGTCACCACGCCGTCGTCTTGTGGAACTCATCCCGACACTTTTCTGGATCGGAGTCCGGGGATCGTCATCGAGCTGAACGTGTGCTGAACTCGGAGGTGCCGTACGTTCGGTGCTTGGATCAGTCGGATCGTGAAGACGTACGACTACATCAACCGTGTTATCATAACGCTTCCGCTTACGGTCTACGAGGGTACGTAGACAACACTCTCCCTTCTTGTTGCTATGCATCACCATGATCTTGCGTGTGCGTAGGAAAATTTTGAAATTACTACGTTACCCAACAGTGGCATCCGAGCCTGGTTTTATGCGTAGATGTTATATGCACGACTAGAACACAAGTGAGTTGTGGGCGATACAAGTCATACTACTTACCAGCATGTCATACTTTGGTTCGGCGGTATTGTTGGATGAAGCGGCCCGGACCGACATTACGCGTACGCTTACGCGAGACTGGTTCTACCGACGTGCTTTGCACACAGGTGGCTGGCGGGTGTCGGTTTCTCCAACTTTAGTTGAACCAAGTGTGGCTACACCCGGTCCTTGTGAAGGTTTAAACAGCACTAACTTGACGAACTATCATTGTGGTTTTGATGCGTAGGTAAGAACGGTTCTTGCTAAGCCCGTAGCAGCCACGTAAAACTTGCAACAACAAAGTAGAGGACGTCTAACTTGTTTTTGCAGGGCATGTTGTGATGTGATATGGTCAAGGCGTGATGTTGTATTTTATTGTATGAGATGATCATGTTTTGTAACCGAAGTTATCGGCAATGGCGGGAGCCATATGGTTGTCGCTTTATTGTATGCAATGCAATCGCTTCGTAATGCTTTACTTTATCACTAAGCGGTAGCGATAGTCGTAGAAGCATAAGATTGGCGAGACGACAACGATGCTACGATGGAGATCAAGGTGTCGCGCCGGTGACGATGGTGATCATGATGGTGCTTCAAAGATGGAGATCACAAGCATAAGATGATGATGGCCATATCATATCACTTATATTGATTGCATGTGATGTTTATCCTTTATGCATCCTATCTTGCTTTGATTGTCGGTAGCATTATAAGATGATCTCTCACTAAATTTCAAGATAAAAGTGTTCTCCCTGAGTATGCACCGTTGCCAAAGTTCGTCGTGCCCAGACACCAGGTGATGATCGGGTGTGATAAGCTCTACGTCCATCTACAACGGGTGCAAGCCAGTTTTGCACACGCAGAATACTCGAGTTAAACTTGACGAGCCTAGCATATGCAGATATGGCCTCGGAACACTGAGACCGAAAGGTCGAGCGTGAATCATATAGTAGATATGATCAACACAGTGATGTTCACCATTGAAAACTACTCCATTTCACGTGATGATCGGTTATGGTTTAGTTGATTTGGATCACGTGATCACTTTGATGACTAGAGAGATGTCTGTCTAAGTGGGAGTTCTTAAGTAATATGATTAATTGAACTTAAATTTATCATGAACTTAGTCCTGGTAGTATTTTGCAAATTATGTTGTAGATCAATAGCTCGCGTTGTTGCTTTCATATGTTTATATGTTCCTAGAGAAAAATTATGTTGAAAAATGTTAGTAGCAATGATGCGGATTGGATCCGTGATCTGAGCTTTATCCTCATTGCTGCACAGAAGAATTATGTCCTTGATGCACCGCTAGGTGACAGACCTATTACAGAGCAGATGCACGGGGCGTTATGAACGTTTGGCTAGCTCAATATGATGACTACTTGATAGTTTAGTGCACCATGCTTAACGGCTTAGAATCGGGACTTCAAAGACGTTTTGAATGTCATGGACCATATGAGATGTTCCAGGAATTGAAGTTAATATTTCAAGTAAATACCCGAGTTGAGAGATATGAAGTCTCCAACAAGTTCTATAGCTAAAAGATGGAGGAGAATTGCTCAACTAGTGAGCATGTGCTCAGATTATGCAGGTACTTCAATCGCTTGAATCAAGTGGGTGTTAATATTCCAGATAAGATAATGATTGACAGAATTCTCTAGTCACCATCACTAAGTTACTAGAACTTTGTGATGAACTATAGTATGCAAGGGATGACGAAAACGATTCCCGAGCTCTTGGTGATGTTGAAATCGACAAAGGTAGAAATCAAGAAAGAGCATCAAGTGTTGATGATTGACAAGACCACTAGTTTCAAGAAAAGGGCAAAGGAAAGAAAGGGAACTTCAAGTAGAATGACAAGCAAGTTGTCACTCCCTGAAGAAGCCCAAAGATGGACCAAAGCACGAAGGCGAGTGCTTACACCGCAAAGAAAATGGTCACTTTGGAAGCGTAAATACCACGAATATTTGGTGGATAAGAAGGATGGCAAAGTGAACAAGGGTATATTTGATATACAGGTTATTGATGCGTGCCTTACTAGTGTTTATAGTAGCCCACGAGTATTTGATACTTGTTCGGTTGCTAAGATTAGTAATTCAAAGCAGAGTTCTGAGAATAAACAGAGGCTAGTTGAAGGAAGTGACGATGAGTGTTGGAAGTAGTTCCAAGATTGATATGATCATCATCGCACTCCTATACCTTCGGGATTAGTGTTAAACCTAAATAAATGTTATTTGGCGTTTGCGTTGAACATGAATATGATTTGATCATGTTTATTGCGATACGGTTATTCATTTAAAGTCAAAGAATAATTGTTGTTCTGTTTACATGAATAAAACCTTAGATGGTCATACACCCAATGAAAATAGTTTGTTGGATCTCGATCGTAGTGATACACATATTCATAATATTGATGCCAAAAGATGCAAAGCTAATAATGATAGTGCAACTTATTTGTGGCACTGCCCTTCGGGTCATATCGGTGTAAAGCGCATGAAGAAACTCCATAAAGATGGATTTTTAGAATCACTTGGTTATGAATCATTTGATGCTTGCGAACCGTGCCTTTTGGGCAAGATGACTAAAACTCCGTTCTCCGGAACAATGGAACGATCTACTGACTTATTGGAAATAATACATACCGATGTATGCCATCCGATGAGTGTTAAGGCTCATGGCATGTATCGTTATTTTCTGACCTTCACAGATGATTTGAGCAGATATGGGTATATCTACTTGATGAAACATAAGTGCGAAACATTTGAAAAGTTCAAAGAATTTCAGAGTGAAGTGGAAAATCATCGTAACAAGAAAATAAAGTTTCTACGATCTGATCATGGAGACGAATATTTGAGTTACGAATTTGGTCTTCATTTGAAACAATGTGAAATAGTTTCGCAACTCACGCCACCTGGAACACCACAATATAATGGTGTGTCCGAACGTCGTAATCGTACTTTACTAGATATGGTGCGATCTATGATGTCTCTTATCGGTTTACCACTATCGTTTTGGGGTTATGCATTAGAGACAGCTGCATTCACGTTTAAATAGGGCACCATCTAAATCCGTTGAGACGACACTGTATGAACTATGGTTTAGCAGTAAACCTAAGCTGTTGTTTCTTAAAGTTTGGAGTTGTGATGCTTATATGAAAAAGGTTTTCAACCTGATAAGCTCGAACCCAAATCGGAGAAGTGCGTCTTCATAGAATACCCAAAGGAAACTGTTAGGTACACCTTCTATCACAGATCCGAAGGCAAAATATTCGTTGCTAAAATGGATCCTTTCCAGAGAAGGAGTTTCTCTCGAAAGAAGTGAGTGGGAGGAAAGTAGAGCTTGATAAGGTAATTTGTACCTTCTCCGAATTGGAAACTAGTTCATCACTGAAATCAGTTCGATGATGCCTACACAAATTAGTGAGGAAGCTAATGATGATGATCATGAAGCTTGGATCAAGTTACTACCGAACCTCGTGAGGTCAACAAGAGTAAAATCCGCACTGAGTGGTACGGTAATCCTATTACGGAAGTCATGTTACTAGACCATGATAAACCTACGAACTATGAGGAAGCGATGATGAGCCCAAATTCCATGAAATGGCTTGAGGCCATGAAATCTGAGATGGGATCCATGTATGAGAACAAAGTGTGGACTTTGGTGGAGTTGCTCGATGATCGGCAAGCCATATTGTATAAATGGATCTTCAAGAGGAAGACAGATGCTGATAGTAGTGTTACTATCTACAAAGCTCGACTTGTCGCAAAAAGGTTTTCGACAAGTTCAAGGTGTTGACTACAATGAGATTTTTGCAACTGTAGCAATGCTTAAGTCTGTCCGAATCATGTTAGCAATTGCCACATTTTATGAAATCTGGCAAATGGATGTCAAAACTGCATTCCTTAATGGTTTTCTTAAAGAAGAGTTGTATATGATGCAACCAGAAGGTTTTGTCAATCCTAAAGGTGCTAACAAAATGTGCAAGCTCCAGTGATCCATCTATGGACTGGTGCAAGCATCTCAGAGTTGGAATATACGCTTTGATAAGTTGATCAAAGCATATAGTTTTATACAGACTTGCGGTGAAGCCTGTATTTATAATAAAGTGAGTGGGAGCACTACCGTCTTTCTGATAAATATATGTGAGTAACATATTGTTGATCAGAAATGATGTAGATTTTTTTTGGAAAGCATAAAGGAGTATTTGAAAGGAGTTCTTTAAAAGAAAGACCTCAGTAAAGCTACTTACATATTGAGCATCAAGATCTATTAAGATAGATCAAGACGCTTGATAAGTTTTTCAATAAGTACATACCTTGTCAAGATTTTGAAGTAGTTCAAAATGGAACAGTCAAAGAAAAGTTCTTGCACATGTTGCAAAGGTGTGAAATTGAGTAAGACTCAAATCCCGACCACGGCAGAAAATAGAAAAGAGAATGAAAGTCATTCCCTACGCCTCGAGTCATAGGTTCTATAAAGTATGCTATGCTATGTACCGGACCTATTGTATACCTTGATCTGAATTTGGCAAGGGGTACAATAGTGATCTAGGAGTAGATCATCGGACATTGGTCAAGAACATCCTTAGTGAGGACTAAGGAAATATTTCTCGATTATGGAAGTGATAAAAGAGCCCGTCGTAAAGAGTTACATCGATGCAAGCTTTTTACACCGATCCAGATGACTCTAAGTCTCAATCTGGATACATATTGAAAGTGGGAGCAATTAGCTAGAGTAGCTCCGTGCAGAGAATTGTAGACATAGAATATTTGCAAAATACATACGGCTCTGAATGTGACAAACCCGTTGACTAAGCTTCTCTCACGAGCAAAACATGATCATATCTTAGTACTCTTTGGGTGTTAATCACATAGCGATGTGAACTAGATTATTGACTCTAGTAAACCCTTTGGGTGTTGGTCACATGACGATGTGAACTATGGGTGTTAATCACATACAGATGTGAATATTGGTGTTGAATCACATGATGATGTGAACTAGATTATTGACTCTAGTGCAAGTGGGAGACTGAAGGAAATATGCCCTAGAGGCAATAATAAAGTTATTATTTATTTCCTTATATCATGATAAATGTTTATTATTCATGCTAGAATTGTATTAACCGGAAACATAATACATGTGTGAATACATAGACAAACATAGTGTCACTAGTATGCCTCTACTTGACTAGCTCGTTCATCAAAGATTGTTATGTTTCCTAGCCATGGACAAAAGAGTTGTCATTTGATTAACGGGATCACATCATTAGGAGAATGATGTGATTGACTTGACCCATTCCGTTAGCTTAGCACTTGATCGTTTAGTATGTTGCTATTGCTTTCTTCATGACTTATACATGTTCCTATGACTATGAGATTATGCAACTCCCGTTTATCGGAGGAACACTTTGTGTGCTACCAAACGTCACAACGTAACTGGGTGATTATAAAGGAGCTCTACAGGTGTCTCCGAAGGTACTTGTTAAGTTGGCGTATTTCGAGATTAGGATTTGTCACTCCGATTGTCGGAGAGGTATCTCTGGACCCTCTCGGTAATGTACATCACTATAAGCCTTGCAAGCAATGTAACTAATGAGTTAGTTACGGGATGATGCATTATGTAACGAGTAAAGAGACTTGTCGGTAACGATATTGAACTAGGTATTGAGATACCGACGATCGAATCTCGGGCAAGTAACATACCGATGACAAAAGGAACAATGTATGTTGTTATGCGGTTTGACCGATAAAGATCTTCGTAGAATATGTAGGAGCCAATATGAGCATCTAGGTTCCGCTATTGGTTATTGACTGGAGACGTGTCTCGGTCATGTCTACATAGTTCTCGAACCCGTAGGGTCCGCACGCTTAAGGTTTCGATGACAGTTTTATTATGAGTTTATGCGTTTTGATGTACCGAAGGAGTTTGGAGTCCAGGATGAGATCGTGGACATGACGAGGAGTCCCGAAATGGTCGAGACGTAAAGATCGATATATTGGACGACTATATTCGGACATCGGAAAGGTTCCGAGTGATTCGGGTATTTTTCGGAGTACCGGAGAGTTACGGGAATTCGTATTGGGCCTTAATGGGCCATACGGGAAAGGAGAGAAAGGCCTCAAAAGGTGGCCGCACCCCTCCCCATGAGGTGGTCCGAATTGGACTAGGGAGGGGGGGCGCCCCCTTCCTTCCTTCTCTTTTTCCCTTCCCTTTCCTTCCCTCCTACTCCTACTACATGGAAGGGCTCCTAGTTCTACTAGGAAAAGGGGAATCCTACTCCCAGTGGGAGTAGGACTCCCCTAGGGCGCGCCATAGAGAGGCCGGCCCTCCCTCCTCCACTCCTTTATGTGCAGGCAGGGGCACCCCATAGACACACAAGTTGATCTTCGTGATCGGTTCCTTAGCCGTGTCGGTGCCCCTCCACCATAGTCCACCTCGATAATATTGTAGCGGTGCTTAGGCGAAGCCTGCGACGGTAGAACATCAAGATCGTCACCACGCCCGTCGTCTACGGAACTCATCCCGACACTTTGCTGGATCGGAGTCCGGGGATCGCCATCGAGCTGAACGTGTGCTGAACTCGGAGGTGCCAGACGTTCGGTGCTTGGATCGGTCGGATCGTGAAGACGCACGACTACATCAACCGTGTTGTCATAATGCTTCGCTACGGTCTCACGAGTGCGTGAGACAACACTCTCCCCTCTCGTTGCTATGCATCACCATGATCTTGCGTGTGCGTAGGAAAATTTTGAAAATACTACGTTACCCAACAGGCGAGGCTACCGCAACAATAGAAGCTAGCAGTGACTGGCAAATGGAGGTTGGGTCGTGGTAGTGACACAGGGATGGAGCTGGGCGAAGGGGAGGGGAGCTGCACCTCTGCAAGGGCCACACCCATGGCACGGGCAAGGCACGGTTGTCCTCTGCTAGGGCAACTGCACCTCTGCCGCCGTCCCCTGTAGTTTTTCATGTGCTCGGACGCATGTGATGAAGGTCGGGTCTGGCACCCCATGAAGGTCGGGTAGGGGCGCATGGTGACAAACGGCCGCAGGTGTGCAGAGGAATGCCGGGGAGATGCACGGCTGCTTCCAGAAGGGAGCCCTGGCGGAAGCTGCACAATGTGCTGGAACTCCAGGGGCGCTGGGAGAACTTTTTCCTCCGCTCGCCGCTCGCGCTTATTGGTCTGAACTTGGGAGGAGAACCAGGGGAATGCCTACCGCAACGGGTGATGGCAGGCGGCGCGCTCGCGGTGGGGGCATGGAAAAGGAGGGCGGCCAGCCGCCGAAGGGAAGATCCGGACAGTACCGACGGCGAGTTGCAGATGGAGCCCGGTACGGCGGCGGGATCCCGTGCGTGGGGAACCTGGCCGCGCCGGCGGGATCCGGTGCGTGGAGGTCCTGGCCGCGACGGACGGATCCGGCGCGTGGGATGGGTCAGCGAAGCGAGGGAGGCGGCCGGCCTCCCTGGCGACGGCAACGGGAGTAGTCCCGCGGGAGGAACCGGGGGAGGAGACCTCGTGGCGACCGGATTCGGGGGCGGAGACGGCGTGGTGGCCGGATCCGGGGGCGGAGGCGACGCGCCGGCCGGTTTCGGGGGCGGGAGCGGTCAGCGCGGTTGGTGGAAGAAGGTGGATACAGGTGGGGATTGTGGGAAGAAGGTGCCCGTGGGAGGAAGGGGTGTCAGTTTTTTTTCTAATCTCAGCAACATCTCCAATCGTGCCCTTATAGGGCTGAACGTGATCCAAATAACTATTCTGATCCTGGGATCAGAATTGTGTCACTATATATATATGTGTGTGTGTGTGTGCGTGTGTGTGTGTGTGTGTGTGTGTGTGTGTGTGTGTGTGTATTCTGTTACTAGTAACAGAATAATATTTTGTTACCCTAGGCGATCCGTCTGTCCAAAGCCAACCGGACCTTTACATCTCGTCAACCCCCCGACCTTCTCCATCCCGAGCGCCCACCACCTCCACCTTCCCGCGGCGCCAGTCGCCACCTCCCTCCCCCGCGCCGCCGGACGCCGCCTCCCTTCCCCACGCCGCTGGACACCGCCTCCCTCCCCGCGCCCGGGGCCGCTCCCTCCCCACGCAGCCAACGCCTCCCTCTCCCGCGCCACCGGACGCCGCCTCTCTTCCCCGCCTCGCCTGACGCCGGCGCCACCATGACCACCCTCCCCGATGCGTCGTAGCCACGACCACCCTCCCCGGCGCGCCGCCGCCACACCCCTCTCCCCCAGCGTGCCGCCTCAACGACCTCCCTCCCCAGCGCGCGCCGTCCGGCCCTCTTCCCCACTGCGTGCAGGCATTTCGACGTGCGACCACAGGCCGTTCAATGTCTCCATCGTGGGCACGCCCCTCTACCTACTTCTGGTTGCCTCTCATCCCGGTGTGGCCAGGGCGTTGGGTTCGCCGCCGCTGCGACCAGCAGTCCAACCCGGCCGCCCCAGGCCGTTCACTCGTCGCAGCTCAGCTCCTGTGTCCCCAACCCCCCTTCTTTGTTCTTCACTGCATAAGCTTTTGCTGAGTGCATGCCATGTGTCTGCTAAAATGTCTCGGTGCACTCGCCTACTAGTTTTGATATGTTCATGTTCGCTTGTAGCTAATGTCAAATCTAGTTTCATTTGGGGACAAAGAAGTGAGCAAAAGGAGAAATTGATCAATTGCAAATTATGCAGCGGTGGTTTTCCTATGCACATGTTGACACAATGTATCATCAAAATGGGTATGATCAAAATGCCTCTCATAGGATTTGCTATAACTGTGTACACCTTTGTAGGCTTTTTCAGTTGCTAGCAAAAATAGATTTGTAGCAATTCAACATAAAAAGTGAAACCTGTTAGTTGATGGAAAATAATTCACTTAGATATGTATACACTGCAGTAGCAGTTCAGTTCAAAAAATCCTACAGTTCGTTAAACAAAAAATAGAAACACATACTGTGGTTTAGGGCCTAGACCATAAAAACTTTAGTAACTAATGTTGGGGAACGTAGTAATTTCAAAAATTTTCCTACGATCACGCAAGATCATGGTGATGCATAGCAACGAGATGAGAGTGTTGTCTACGTACCCTCGTAGACCAGCAACGGAAGCGTTGGCATAGCGTAGAGGAAGTAGTCGTACTTCTTCACGATCCAACCGATCCAAGTACCGAACGTGACGGCACCTCCGAGTTCTGCACACGTTCAGCTCGATGGCGTCCCTCGAACTCCGATCCAGCCGAGTGTTGAGGGAGAGTTTCACAATCGACGACGGCGTGGTAGCGATGATGATGTTCCACCGCGCAGGGCTTCGCCTAAGCTCCGCCACGGTATTCTCGAGGTGTAATATGGTGGAAGGGCACCGCACACGGCTAAGGAACGATCTCAATGATCAACTTGTGTGTCATGGGGTGCCCTCTGCCCTGTATATAAAGGAGGGAAGGGAGGGGCTGGCCGGCCAAGGAGAGGTGCGCCGGGGTGTCCTACTCCTACTAGGAGTAGGATTCCCCCAAATCCTAGTCCAACTAGGTTTCCCCAAGTGGGAAGGGAGAGAGAGGCGCCTTCTCCTAGTCCTAATAGGACTAGGGAAGGGGGAAGGTGCTTGACCAGCACTTGGGCCCCTTTCTCCTTTCCACTAAGGCCCATGTTGGCCCATTAGCATTAGGGGGTTCGGTAACCTCCGGTACTTGGTAAAATTCCCAATTTCACCGGAACACTTCCGATGTCCAAACATAGACTTCCAATATATGAATCTTTATGTCTCGACCATTTCGAGACTCCTCGTCACGTCCGTGATCTCATCCGGGACTCGAACAACCTTCGGTACAGAAACATCATAAAAACTCATAGTAAGCATCGCCATCGAAGCGTTAAGCGTGCGGACCCTACGGGTTCGAGAACTATGTAGACATGACCGAGACACCTCTCCGGTCAATAACCAATAAGCGGGACCTGGATGCCCATATTGGCTCCTACATATTCTACGAAGATCTTTATCGGTCAGACCGCATAACAACATACGTTGTTCCCTTTGTCATCGGTATGTTACTTGCCCGAGATTCGATCGCCGGTATCCAATACCTAGTTCAATCTCGTTACCGGCAAGTCTCTTTACTCGTTTCGTAATACATCATCTCACAACTAACACATTAGTTGAAATGCTTGCAAGGCTTATGTGATGTGCATTACCGAGAGGGCCAGAGATACCTCTCCGAGCAATCGGAGTGACAAATCCTAATCTCGAAATATGCCAACCCAACATGTACCTTCGGAGACACCTGTAATGTACCTTTATAATCACCCGATTACGTTGTGACGTTTGGTAGCACCCAAAGTGTTCCTCGAGGCAAACGGGAGTTGCATAATCTCATAGTCATAGGAACATGTATAAGTCATGAAGAAAAGCACTAGCAACAAACTATACGATCAGGTGCTATGCTAATGGAATGGGTCATGTCAATCGGATCATTCAACCAATGATGTGATCCCGTTAATCAAATAACAACTCCTTGTTCATGGTTAGGAAACACAACCATCTTTGATTAACGAGCTAGTCAAGTAGAGGCATACTAGTGACACTCTGTAGGTTTATGTATTCACACATGTATTATGTTTCCTGTTAATACAATTCTAGCATGAATAATAAACATTTATCATGATATAAGGAAATAAATAATAACTTTATTATTGCCTCTAGGGCATATTTCCTTGAGTCTCCCACTTGCACTAGAGTCAATAATCTAGATTACACGATAATGATTCTAACACCCATGGAGTCTTGGTGTTGATCATGTTTTGCTCGTGGAAGAGGCTTAGTCAGCAGTCCGCAACATTCAGATCCGTATGTATCTTGCATATCTCTATGTCTCCCACCGGACCAAATCCGGATGGAGTTGAAGCGTCTTTTGATGTGCTTGGTTCTCTTGTGAAATCTGGATTCCTTTGCTAAGGCAATTGCACGATATTGTCACAAAAGATTTTCATTGGACCCGATACACTAGGTACAACACCTAGATCGGTTATGAACTCCTTCATCCAGACTCCTTCATTAGCTGCTTCCGAAGCAGCTATGTACTCAACTTCACATGTAGATCCCGCCACGACGCTTTGTTTGGAACTGCACCAACCGACAGCTCCTCCGTTTAATGTAAATACGTATCCGGTTTGCGATTTAGAATCGTCGGATCAGTGTCAAAGCTATGCGTCGGCGTAACTTCTGACGAGTTCTTTGTCACCGCCATAAATGAGAAACATATCCTTAGTCCTTCTCAAGTACTTAAGGATGTTCTTGACCGCTGTCGATGATCCACTCTGGATTACTTTGGTACCTGCACCAAACTTCTGACAAAGGCACACATCAGGTCTGGTACACAGCATTGCATACATGATAGAGCCTATGGCTGAAGCATAGGGAACATCTTTCATTTTCTCTCTATCTTCTGCGGTGGTCGGGCATTGAGTCTTACTCAACTTCACACCTTGTAGCACCGGCAAGAACCCTTTCTTTGCACGATCCATTTTGAACTTTTCAAAACTTTATCAAGGTATGTGCTTTGTGAAAGTCCTATTAGGCGTCTTGATCTATCTCTATAGATCTTAATGCCCAATATGTAAGCAGCTTCACCGAGGTCTTTCATCGAAAAACTCTTATTCAAGTATCCCTTTATGCTATCCAGAAATTCTATATCATTTCCGATCAGTAATATGTCATCCACATATAATATCGTAAATGCTCTGAGCTCCCACTCACTTTCTTGTAAATACTGAGGCTTCTCCAAAAGTCTGTATAAAACCAAATGCTTTGATCACACTATCAAAGCGTTTATTCCAACTCCGAGAGGCTTGCACCAGTCCATAAATGGATCATTTGGAGCTTGCACACTTTGTTAGCTCCCTTTGGATCGACAAAACCTTACGGTTGCATTATATACAACTCTTCTTCCGAAATCCATTCAGGAATGCAGTTTTAACATCCATTTGCCAAATTTCATAATCATAAAATGCGGCAATTGCTAACATGATTCGGACGGACTTAAGCATCGCTACGGGTGAGAAGGTCTCATCGTAGTCAATCCCTTGAACTTGTCGAAAACCTTTTGCAACAAGTCGAGCTTTATAGACAATAACATTACCATCGGCGTCAGTCTTCTTCTTGAAGATCCATTTATTCTCAATTGCTTGCCGATCATCGGGCAAGTCAACCAAAGTCCACACTTTGTTCTCATACATGGATCCCATCTCGCATTTCATGGCCTCAAGCCATTTTGTGGAATCTGGGCTCACCATCGCTTCTTCATAGTTCGTAGGTTCATCATGTTCGAACATGACTTCGAGAATAGGATTACCGTACCACTCAGTGCGGATCTTGCTCTGGTTGATCTCTGAAGTTCAGAGAAACTTCGATCTGAAGTTTCATGATCATCATCATTAGCTTCCTCCCTATTTGGTGTAGGTGTCACGGAAACTGATTTCTGTGATGTACTACTTCTCAATAAGGGAGTAGATACTGATTATCTCATCAAGTTCTACTTTCCTCCCACTCACTTCTTTCGAGAGAAACTCTTTCTCCAAAAAGTTTCCGAATTTAGCAACAAAAATCTTGCCTTCGGATCTGTGATAGAAGGTGTACCCAATGATCTCCTTTGGGTATCCTATGAAGACACATTTCTCGATTTGGGTTCGAGCTTATCAGGTTGAAGCTTTTCACATAAGCATCGCAGCCCCAAACTTTCAGAAACGACAACTTTGGTTTCTTGCCAAACCACAGTTCATAAGGCGTCGTCTCAACGGATTTAGATGGTGCCCTATTTAAAGTGAATGTAGCCGTCTCTAAAGCATAACCCCAAAAGCGATAGCGGTAAATCAGTAAGAGACATCATAGATCGCACCATATCTAATAAAGTACGATTCTGACGTTCGGACACACCATTACGTTGTGGTGTTCGGTGGCGTAAGTTCTTGAAACTATTCCGCATTGTTTCAAATGTAGGCCAAACTCGTAACTCAAATATTCTCCTCCACGATCGGATCGTAGAAACTTTATTTTCTTGTTACGATGATTTTCCACTTCACTCTGAAATTCTTTGAACTTTTCAAATGTTTCAGATTTGTGTTTCATTAAGTAGATATACCCATATCTGCTCAAATCATTTGTGAAGGTGAGAAAATAACGATATCCGCCACGAGCCTCAACATTCATTGGACCACATACATCTGTATGTATGATTTCCAATAAATCTGTTGCTCTCTCCATAGTTAGGAGAACGGTGTTTTAGTCATCTTGCCCATAAGGCACGGTTACGCAAGTGCCAAGTGATTCATAATCAAGTGACTCCAAAAGTCCATCAAGATGGAGTTTCTTCATGCGCTTTACACCGATATGACCTAAACGGCGATTACCACAAATAAGTTGCACCATCATTATCAACTCTGCATCTTTTGGTTTCAACATTATGAATATGTGTATCACTACTATCAAGATTAAGTAAAAACAAACCATTCTTCAATGGTGCATGACCATAAAAGATATTATTCATATAAATAGAACAACCATTATTCTCTCGATTTAAATGAATAACCGTCTCGCATCAAACAAGATCCAGATATAATGTTCATGCTCAACGCTGGTACTAAATAACAATTATTTAGGTCTAAAACTAATCCCGAAGGTAGATGTAGAGGTAGCGTGCCGATGGCGATCACATCGACTTTGGAACCATTTCCCACGCGCATCGTCACCTCGTCCTTAGCCAATCTTCGCTTAATCCGTAGCCCCTGTTTCGAGTTGCAAATATTAGCAATGTAACCAAAGATATCAAATACCAGTGCTACTGCGAGTATTAGTAAGGTACACATCAATAACATGTATATCACATATACCTTTGTTAACCTTGCCATCCTTCTTATCCGCCAAATACTTGGGGCAGTTCCGCTTCCAGTGACCAGTCTGCTTGCAATAGAAGCACTCGATTTCGGGCTTAGGACCAGACTTGGGTTTCTTCTCTTGATCAACAACTTGCTTGCCGTTCTTTTGAAGTTTCCCTTTTCTTTCCTTTGCCCTTTTTCTTGAAACTAGTGGTTTTGTTAACCATCAACACTTGATGCTCCTTTTTGATTTCTACCTCCATGCTTTCAAAGATCGCGAAGAGCTCGGGCATTGTTTTGGTCATCCCTTGCATATTATAGTTCATCACGAAGCTCTTGTAGCTTGGTGGCGTTGATTGGAGAATTACATCAATGACGCAATCATCCGGAAGATTAACTCCCGATTGAATCAAGTGATTGTTATATCCGGACATTACGAGTATATGCTCAGCAGCAGAACCGTTCTCCTCCATCTTACAGCTATAGAACTTATTGGAGACTTCATATCTCTCAATCCGGGCATTCGCTTGGAATATTAACTTCAACTCTGGAACATCTCATATGCTCCATGGTGTTCAAAACGACGTTGAAGTCCGGTTCTAAGCCGTAAAGCATGGCACATCGAACTATAGAGTAGTCATCAGCTTTGCTTTGCGGATGTTCACAACTTACGGCGCAGCCTTTGCATCAGGCACGGCACCTAACGGTGCTTCCAGACGTAATTCTTCCGTGCAGCAATAAGGATAATCCTCAAATTACGGACCCAGTCCGTGTAATTGCTGCCATCATCTTTCAACTTTGCTTTCTCAAGGAACGCATTAAAATTCAACGGAACAACAAAGACGAGCCATCTATCTACACATCATAGACAAGCAAGATACTATCAGTACTAAGTTCATGATAAATTTAAGTTCAATTAATCATATTACTTAAGAACTCCCACTTAGAAAAATATCCTCCAATTCTCTAAGTGATTGCGTGATCCATATCAACTACACCATGACCGATCATCACGTGTGATGGAGTAGTTTCAATGGTGAACATCAATATGTTGATCATATCTACTATATGATTCACGCCGACCTTCGGTCTCGTGTTCCGAGGTCATATCTTATATGCATAGCTCGTCAAGTATAACTCGAGTATTCTGCGTGTGCAACTGTTTTGCACCGTTGTATTTGAACGTAGAGCCTATCACACCGATCATCACGTGGTGTCTCAAAGACGAAGAACTTTCGCAACGGTGCATACTCAGGGAGAACACTTCTTGATAATTTAGTAAGGGATCATCTTATAATGCTACCGTCAATCAAAGCAAGATAAGATGCATAAAGGATTAACATCACATGCAATCAATATAAGTGATATGATATGGCCATCATCATCTTGTGCTTGTGATCTCCATCTCCGAAGCACCGTCATGATCACCATCGTCACCGGCGCGACACCTTGATCTCCATCGTAGCATCGTTGTCGTCTCGCCAAACTTATGCTTCTACGACTATCGCTACCGCTTAGTGATAAAGTAAAGCATTACAGGCGATTGCATTGCATACAATAAAGCGACAACCATATGGCTCCTGCCGATTGCCGATAACCGGTTACAAAACATGATCATCTCATACAATAAAATTCAGCATCATGTCTAGACCATATCACATCACAACATGCCCTGCAAAAACAAGTTAGACGTCCTCTACTTTGTTGTTGCAAATTTTACGTGGATGCTACGGGCTTAAGCAAGAACCAATCTCACCTACGCATCAAAACCACAACGATACTTCGTCAAATAGACTCCGTTTTAACCTTCTCAAGGACCGGGCGTAGCCTTTTCAGTTCAACTAAAGTTGGAGAGACAGGTCTTCCACAAGCCATCTATGTGCAAAGCACGTCGAGGGAACCGGTCTCGCGTAAGAGTGCAGCGTAAGGTTGGTCTGGATCGTCGTCCAACAATACCGCTGAACCAAAGTATGACATCTTTGGTAGGCGGTATGACTTGTATCGTCCACAACTCACTTGTGTTCTACTCGTGCATATCATCAAACCATAAAAACCTAGGCTCGGATGCCCTTTGTTGGGGAACGTAGTAATTTCAAAAATTTTCCTACGATCACGCAAGATCATGGTGATGCATAGCAACGAGATGAGAGTGTTGTCTCACGTACCCTCGTGAGACCAAAGAACGAAGCGTTGACGCAACGTAGAGGAAGTAGTCGCTTCTTCACGATCCAACCGATCCAAGTACCGAACGACGGCACCTCCGAGTTCTGCACACGTTCAGCTCGATGGCGTCCCTCGAACTCCGATCCAGCCGAGTGTTGAGGGAGAGTTTCACAAGACGACGGCGTGGTAGCGATGATGATGTTCCACCGGCGCAGGGCTTCGCCTAAGCTCCGCCACGGTATTCTCGAGGTGTAATATGGTGGAAGGGGCACCGCACACGGCTAAGGAACGATCTCAATGATCAACTTGTGTGTCATGGGGTGCCCTCTGCCCTGTATATAAAGGAGGGAAGGGAGGGCTGGCCGGCCAAGGAGAGGTGCGCCAGGGTGTCCTACTCCTACTAGGAGTAGGATTCCCCCAAATCCTAGTCCAACTAGGTTTCCCCAAGTGGGAAGGGAGAGAGAGGCGCCCCTTCTCCTAGTCCTAATAGGACTAGGGAAGGGGAAGGTGCGACCAGCACTTGGGCCCCTTTTCTCCTTTCCACTAAGGCCCATGTTGGCCCATTAGCATTCCGGGGGTTCGGTAACCTCCGGTACTTGGTAAAATTCCCAATTTCACCAGGAACACTTCAGATGTCAAAACATAGAATTAAAATATAAGAATCTTTATTTATCGACCATTTATAGACTCCTCGTCAAGTAAGTGATCACATCAGTGAATCAGAACAACCTTCGGTACAGAAACATCATAAAAAATCATAGTAATGCATCATCGAAGCGTTAAGCGTCACGGACCCTACGGGTTCGAGAACTATGTAGACATGACCGAGACACCTCTCCGGTCAATAACCAATAGCGGGACCTGGATGCCCATATTGGCTCCTACATATTCTACGAAGATCTTTATCGGTCGGACCGCATAACAACATACGTTGTTCCCTTTGTCATCGGTATGTTACTTGCCCGAGATTCGATCGTCGGTATCCAATACCTAGTTCAATCTCGTTACCGGCAAGTCTCTTTACTCGCTTCGTAATACATCATCTCACAACTAACACATTAGTTGCAATGCTTGCAAGGCTTATGTGATGTGCATTACCGAGAGGGCCCAGAGATACCTCTCCGAGCAATCGGAGTGACAAATCCTAATCTCGAAATATGCCAACCCAACATGTACCTTCGGAGACACCCGTAATGTACCTTTATAATCACCCGATTACGTTGTGGACGTTTGGTAGCACCCAAAGTGTTCCTCGTGCAAACGGGAGTTGCATAATCTCATAGTCATAGGAACATGTATAAGTCATGAAGAAAAGCACTAGCAACAAACTATACGATCAGGTGCTATGCTAATGGAATGGGTCATGTCAATCAGATCATTCAACCAATGATGTGATCCCGTTAATCAAATAACAACTCCTTGTTCATGGTTAGGAAACACAACCATCTTTGATTAACGAGCTAGTCAAGTAGAGGCATACTAGTGACACTCTGTAGGTTTATGTATTCACACATGTATTATGTTTCCTGTTAATACAATTCTAGCATGAATAATAAACATTTATCATGATATAAGGAAATAAATAATAACTTTATTATTGCCTCTAGGGCATATTTCCTTCAACTAAAACAGTTCAAAAATAGTTACAATAGTAGTTCAGAGTTCAAATATAGGTACCATCAGATAATTGGAATTTTTCAGATGTTGAGAGGGAGAAATGCACTGCTCAGTTCAGAAAATAGCTGAATGAAAGGACTATAGCTTTCCGTATGCTTGTTTTGTGTTCTTGCATCAAGTGACACCAAACGTGTTTGATGGAACATTCACAAGGAATGATCACACACAAGTGAGACACTTAGTTCAGAATCTAATTTTGGATCAGGGCAATTCTCATTTTCCATGTGTTCTGCATTTTAGGTGGCGGAGAACCAGTAAGTGCTACTACTGGTGTACGCCGAGTTCAAGGATTTTCCCATGCTTGAACATCCACTGGCTCCGACCTCCACCCGTTGCCGCACGCCTGGGATCCGCAATCTCCGACCTCACACGTGGACCCCGGCTGGCTTCTCTGTCCCGAGTGCCGCCGCCGGCCTCCCTGCACCATGGCTTTGGTTCCCTCCTACTGATGCGTCTGCGCCAACCATCTGTACGAGGCTACCCTATTCCTTCGCTGGACTACTCCTTCCATCGGCAACCCCCCTAGAAAACCTCATGTCTCATATTTGTTCTTATTTTCTTGCAGGATGCATCAAAAAGCCCGATTCACAAATTCATCTTCTATATGCTTTTCAGTTCATCGACTTCCCATTGGTAAGTCCAATTTATTTTGTGTTTCAATCTTCTTCCTATAGCACTTGTGCTTGATAATGATGTTGTACACAAAATGGCTTATGAGATATCTGAATAATGTGTATACAAATGATTTTTGGTTAATATTTTGTATGATTCATTTGGCAAAAAAGATTCTTGTTCTTTGTGGAGTTTTATACAACACTTCTGTCATCATAGCCTTTTCATGTACGTACATCTACATGGAAGGGTTCGCCGCAAAACTATGGTTCACTTGGGTTAAAAAAGTATATTTTACACACACAAAATGCTTGAAGTTCAATTACTAATGCTTAGTAAGTACACTCTGTTTTGGGGAGTGCACATCTTGCTTAGAAAACATGGGTAAGTTCATGAAAGAGAAAAATCATATGTTGAAAATCTAGGAAAAGCGGTAATCCATAGGCCCATGCCGCAGTGCTGATGCATACATGCATGCTACCCACAGTTTACTAGTTGTTTGTTGATTCCTTGTGTGTTTTAGATGCTAAGTGCTGCCATGGTTGATGGTGGTATACATAAAAACAATGAATTCTTGCAGTGTAGCTGAACTAGAGCATCACAGGCTAATTAATTGTAGTTTCTTGTTGCGCAATGACAATTTTGTTCAGTTCAACTACTTGTCGGTCGTAAGTCCAATTTCATCTATATTTCCATGTTCTTCCTATAGCATAAGATGATTGGCATTACTGTGACACTAATCAAGCCAACTGCGTGTATTTAGTGATTAAGGTCATTTGGAAAAAACTTTTACACTTCCTGTGATGCCTTTACAATCAAGACATTTTTGTGTTAATGTTTGAAAAGAGAAGAATTTTTTCCCCTGAATTCTGTTTCGTGTTAGGATGGCTAGTGACATTGGAGAATAAGTGGAGTACAAATCTAATTTTCTTGGAGGTTCATTGTGTCTCTGTCGAGCAGTACATTCTCTAAATTAAGTCTGATGTAATTGGTTAATGAAAACAAAACAATTGTTCAGATGTGCATTATAGAAAACAATTCATTCAAAAAAAGCAGTCAAGTATTGTTGTACATTACAAAACAGTAGTCAGTATTTTTTTATAAAAAAGTTCACCGCATAAAAAGTTGCAACAGTAGTTCAACACAATATAAGGAGGGTTGAGTTGGGTATGGTTACAAACGAAAGATATGTGTCGAAAAGTTCACTTCATCTACATACGTAAGTTCAAAAAATTGTCGTAGAGCTAGTTCAAAAGATTGTCAAAAGGCAGAATGGTTGTGCTAGTTCAATTTTTTTAGTCCATCTTCTGTATGCTATTCAGTGCAGCTAATTCCAAATCATAAGTACAATTGCCTTTTATGTTTTCCATCTTCATATAACACAAATTAGGCACTGGAGGAAAAGGTGAGAATATATATTAATGAAATACTTGGTGGCGTTGTCCACGTTTTGATTTTAAACCACTAGCTTTTTTATACACGAGGGCTTATCCTAGGAGAGCCCTATATTGCCATGAGCACTACTGCTACAAACTTTAATCCCCCATTGTCCGGCCCTATATTTTATCCTCGGTTCATAGAAAAGCATGGAAACAATTCTCTGTTTGTTAGAGTATCAGTTCATGTGGAGAAGAACATGTTTCCTATATGAAAAAATATATTATTATCAGTTCAATATGTATTTTGTCATTAGTTCATATAGAACAACCGTAAAAAATATTTTGATGTGTGTTAGAGAGAGATCGACTTTATATTATATGGTAGCTCACTCATTGCATGATTGCACAACACTTTGGCATCAAAATTCACATCAGTTTAGGGGTGCCCGCATAATGGTCTCACTGTGCTACCGCAATCTCTCCTTGATATGCCACCGGACGAGCCCCTCCTCACACTTTGGCAAGCTGTCACTTCTTGCTCCTGTGCCTGGATCCCATGTGAGCGCTGATGGTAGTCCTCTGTGTGCGTCAATGGCACTTTCTCACAACAATCTCTCTCTCTCTCTCTCTTTGTTTGCTCCTACTATTATAATGCATAGATGTGGTATTCTTCTAACTGAGTAGTTGGGAAGATGTGAAAAGAACATGCTCTTTAGGTGTTTGTGACTATTCCTGTGAGCACCAATGTATTTAAATTTTTATTTTGTGCTTCCGTGTATGTTTTTGGGCAGCACAAGTACATCATCATAGTAAGTACAAATGCGGTCTTATGGAACTCTGATAGTTGTTGGATGCTATTCCAAATGCCAATGATCATGCAAAATGGTTGTTGCTAGAATCTAGATGACATTTAACGTAGATACCATAGTATCACCGTATTTTTGGTTCTAATTATTGTTGCATACCTTTTTAAAAGAATGTTCCGTAAATGTTTGTGATCATTGCTTGTAGGTATTCATGTGGACTTTAAATAATGACTATTCTTGTAGGAGGTTTGAAGATTATCGTGGAGCAAGTTCAAGAGATTAGTTTCGTGAAAATGAATGTGATCTTTTGGTCAGGATTTTGCATGATCCATAGCCATCGGTGGCAACAGGGAGTAGTTCGAGGCCTCCTGCGTGAGTCGTCCATCGTCTTCTATGCGTGAGCTTGTTGTCTCTACACATCTAGCATTAGAGTATCTCCTCCCCTTGCCGCACACACATGTCGGGCGGTCGAGCTAGTGTTGTTTGTGATATTGGTCGTGACTCTTGCGTTCTCATTGGACAAAGAATTTGTTATGTAACTATGTATTTGCAGGACCTTTAGCAAATATTGTTGTGTTCTGAGTATTCTGATGTGGGCCAAAATGGTGAGCATTTAAACATCAGCCCAAATTAATAAAACCGATAAGTTCTACTTTAAATAAATGGGTGAACCTAGATGCAACAAAGCTCTGCCATTAGCCGTGGGGATTATCAGTTCATGTGTATTGTGTTCTTTTTGTCGGTTAATGTATTTTCTTGTTTGTCAGGTTGTGTGCAAGTTTGTTCTCAGTTCATGTGTATGTGTATTGGTGATCACTGCTATTGCTGCTAGCTATCAATCAGACTGTGGTATTACTTTGGTTGCTCCATGTAATTAGCCCCTTTGTTGGGTGAATCTCCTACTACTTGCTAGCTTTGGAATTGTAAAAACACAATAAGTTCACAATTTTAAAAGTTTTAAGTTCAACACGACGTCCTAAATAGGTTTTAGAAAAAAGCTGAAACACAAAGAAAACCTAAAGAAATTAAAATGGTAACGTTCAAGTCGTGGGATGAAAGAGGTCCAGAACAACGTTGAAAATGTTAGAGTTGACACACAATATTTTTCTTTAAATAAAATGTCATTCAGTTCAACGATATAAAACCATGCAACTTAGGGGACGATAATATCGTAAACCGTTAAAAAGTTACAAGGAAAACTAGTGGAAAAGCATAACAAAGTAAGTAAGTTTATGTGTGAAAAACATACATACCGATACCGCAAAAACAGAGTAAAGTCTAGTATGTGAAAAACACGCTCAGTACAAAACCATACGGGCATCCGTTCAAGTACTCTTTTTTTGGAACCATTCGAAACTACTGCCAAAAATACCCCAGTACAAACACATAAATACATCAGTACAAGTACTTTGTTTTTTAGACACCGAAAAACAACACGGTGGGTTTCACCTTATTCAAAATTATTCTTAAACGGTTGCGAAGTAGAGAAAACGTTCAACATGTAAGTTTCGCATTTTCGATAGCTATCCAACGGTATATTATTTGCCCCATTTCAACAAACTTTTTAAAAAAATCGCGTTCAAAATCAAATTTGGCCGTATTCAAATTCTGTTTTAGACCGTAAGGAATTAGAAAAAGTTTTATATACAAAAAAGTTGTGCATTTTCCATAGCTTTCCAACGCCGTATCATTTTCGTCAATCCGACAAACCGTTTGCAAAAAAACGTGAAAATACGTTTCGCCCATAATTTCACCATTTTTCAAATTAATTTTAAATTGTATGTAATTTGAAAAAATAGTAGATATATGGAACATGCGAATTTTTACCAGCTTTCCAATGCCATCTTATTTGCTCAATTCCGACAAACCGTTTGAAAATTGAGTCCAAAATACGATTTGCGTTTTCGGTTTTAAAAAAAAGAACGCTTTTTTTCAAAACTGCTCTTAACCCGTGATGATTTGGCAAAAAATTCCTATATATTTGTAATGTAGATGTGAAGAGATTTCCAACGATATATTACACGCCCCATTCCGACGAAAAGAAAATCAGTTCGATGAGATGAAAATCATGAGTACAACCGCCTGAAACCATCAGTTCAAATAGGGTAAAAGAATAATATTCTATTACGCGAAACAGAATAGCCCAGATGTATATATATAGTGGTTATCTTTTTCTCTTCATAAAATTGTTTTAAATTATGCACGAAACGGAACTCTTACAGGGCACGCATCAACAATCTCTCGGACCAAGGTGATTAGCGATTAGACTGAAAAATAGCATCGGGAGTTATACCATGGCGCCCAATTACTGGAGAAATTAATGGGTACACACATGGGACGAGGCTTTGCTTGCTCCGCTCGCGTGCTCCCATATGTGCTCCCCTACGCTTATTTTTCATCCGACGGCCAGACAAAATCTCCTCCACACCTCTTTTTCAGCCAAGAAATAACACTAAATCTTCCGTATTTCCCTCTCAGCCGGTAGTACTTGACTAACCACCATATTTCCATCTTCGAGAGCTAACCAACGCAGGGTCGACGTACACATCGATGACCACGACGTGCATAGCGATGTGGCCAGTACAACATGCGGCACCGGCGCACAGGCGTTCCTCATGTTGATGCCGGAGGTGACACGAGCTGACTCGTGCAAGGACGGCATGCGCATCCATGACCAGGCCGTGCACAACGGCGTGCCTGGTGCACGAAGGCGGCATCGGCGGTGCTTGCGTGACGATGGAGATGAGTTGAGCTGACCTGCGCATGTATGGCATACGCGTTTGCTGTGGCATGGACGGAACAGCTAGCGGCACCGACGTTCGTCGCGTCGATGCCGAGGTGACTCCGACTGTCATGTGTGCTACAACGCCAATAGAGGTTGCGTCGCAATCGACATGGATGGCGGCAGCTTCACCACCACCAAGTCTCAAACAACACCATGACTTGACGGCGTCTCAAACGGGCTTCTTCGCGAAGGAGAACCCGCCGCGGACTGCGATCCTGGCCAACAGGGCCGATACCGAAGTCTATCTCACCGTGCCCGACGAGGAACTCTGCCCACGGACGAATCTAGTCGGCGGCGGCAGGCCTCCAGAGCGCGAGGCCGTGATTTTGCAGCGATAAGGCCTGGCAGCGCGAGGTCGCCATTCGGCGGAGAGAAGTCGGTAGTGAAGATATACCACGAGTAAAGAAGAATTGGCTAGCAGCGGGAGGCCATAGACCAGCGTGGCGGTGGCGCGTCCATTCGAGCGGCCGGCCGCGCGAAGGAGAAGGCGAGAGAAGAAAATACATATAGACGAGGAAACACTGATGAAAATACGGGACTTTCTTTTGTGTTTTCTTTGGCCTGAAAAAAGACATAGGGGTGGGAGTTGGTTTGGCCCGTTGGATGAGGAATAAGCGAAGGGGAGCATGAATGGGAGCACTTGAGCGGGAGCAGGCAAGCCTCGTCCACACACATGTATAGAGCGCTTTCAGTCCAGTATACACATGCATGCAATTATTCCACCCCGCGTACACACATGCATGAAGAGAAAATTATTCTTTAATTAATTGAGCATTAAACCAAACGCGCCTAAAATCCATCCGGTGGTGGAAATGTATGAGAATTGAAGCACTCCCTATAAACTGTGACGGAGGGCAATGCTAATGCGCGAAGAAAATTTAACGCTCGAAGGAGTTAATTCGCAATTAATGCTCCACGCCTCCCGGTTGCACTTACTATCATTCATTCACGTGTGGTACACGACCCTCCGAAGTAAACAACAACTAAAACTGCATGTGACATGGAGGCATTGCCATTGTTGTGCCACTCGGTACCTAGACAATCCATGGCAAGGCGCAGTCGCAGGCGGCCGAAATGCTCCAAATCCGGCAGCTGCGTGCGTCAAATACTGCGGCCGCAGATATAGCGATTGACCGTCGGCGCATGAACCTGTGTGTGCAAGTGTGTATTTATTTTTAACAACATGTGTGTGTTAGAGAGAGCGATACATCAACCTACAGAGAAATTGTGTGTAGTACTATGATTTAATTGTGAGAGTCGGTGCATCCTCTCGTTTCCGGGCATTCGGTCAGGACAGCAGCCACGCCCGCTCCTGACCACCTTGACCCACCCAAACCTCCTTCATCAGCCGCGCGCGCTTGCCGCCCGAAACGGTCAGCGCCAGTCCAGAGAATCGGTGCCGCATTCAAGCCCAGGCAGAGCAGATGCTACCTCTCACTGGCGCCTGCGTTGAAGGGAGAAGCGGATTCAACAAAGAGTGATGGTTGCTTCATCCGTCTCACTGGCGCCTGCGTTGAAGGGAGCGTTCAACCATCAACGCATTCACCTGATTTAAGCTCCGAAACCTCAAGTGTCCTCAGCTATGACACATTCTCTAGGAACAATAGAGCGCTCAGCCAATGACAAATGAAACACTCGACATAAACCCACGTCTACCACAACACCATCACATATAAAACAACCGATACCAAAACATGACAATACGAGATACACAAACCCAACCAAACCAAACATATATCATGGCATAAAATCACACATGCATAGCAGAACATGAGATGACCATAATCAAAAGTGCAACTTGCCTTGAAAGGTGATGAAGTACTCTTCACACTTCGGACAACAACAGGAGAGGCTCGGTGGCTGCCGGACTGTGAGCAGAAGACGCACGGTGGCTCGGACGTCGACGGTGGAGACGTCTGCGGTGGTTCCCCGAGCTTGGGAAGGACTGTACTGGAGACGGACGTTACTGTAGACATTGAATTCGTTCTCTTCTGCGACGGTCCTGTCCTCTAGTGGTGATGACGTGCGGCTGAAGTCACAGTGACGGCGAGGGCTTCGGATCGAGCTCTATTGAGTCGTTCTAGGGGTTCCTGCGCGAAGTAGGATGCCAGAATGGCATATGAGATGCTGGAGAAGAGAATAGGTGCAAGAGGAGATGCTGGGAACCTTCAGAGGCGATGAAATCGACCGGCGGGGTGCTCCTGCAGCGGCGGACTCCGGCGAGATTGGATCCGGGCGAAACGGGCATGGGAAGACAAAATTTTGCCAAAAATCGGTAGAGAAGAAGATGGGGAATATTTATAGAGTGGATTCCGTGGCCTAGGGGCAAAGACTGGCCGAATCGGCGATGATTTGGATCGGGAACAGAGGAGAATTCGTGGACGAACAGGAGTTCGTCGTGAGGAACGAGACGACCTGGCGGGCCCCAAGCATCAGCGGCACAGGAGGGAAAGAAGAAAAAAAAAGTTGCGGGGTGAGCTGCGCTTGGGCTGCGGTATGCGCCGAAATGGGCCGCGTGCCGCTGGGCTGCGCGCGCGCACGAAGAAAAGAAAAAGCTGGGCGCTGGTTTGCTATTGCGCTGGCGCACGCGCGAAGAATAGATGGGTTGCGCCCGAATGAACAATAAACTCTGGCAAACAAAATACATAGGAAAAAATATGTTTTGGCTAAACTAAAATATCAAACCATTTCATAAAAATACAAAAAAAGATATTAAAATATTATTACTATTATAGAAAGCAGTGAACATTTTTCCAGTCCAAAACATATGAAATAAAATACACATAACACTCTTATAAAATTTATTTTGGCTTTATAAATGTTTCATAAAATATTTGTGAACTCTATAGAAACATCCAAATAAAATAAAAAATAAAGCTTTTCCCATTTTCTTATATTTAAGTCATATTTCCTTCTATCATATTGTTTTCTTTGTTGAGTTGGATTTGTTTCAAATTTTATAATCCAAATAAGATTCAATTAGATATAAAAAATGAGTATTTGGGAAAGTCATTTTATTCCCTCTCATTTGAATATTGAATAAAACTGCAAAAGTTTCCAAACCGTATCAAAAAATAGCCTAAAAGCAAACAACACAAGCAAGTTTAAATAGATTCTATTAACATTCCAAATTTCAAAATTTGGGATGTTACAGCACTCTTAATGACTGTGTCCGTGACGTTGCTTTTTCACTCTAACGTGCCTCCTTGGTTTTGGCCCGACGCTTGCCACCGCCTCCCTTCTCATCAACATCCGCCGGTGTCGCCTACCGAATTATGCTCCTCACGGCTCCTCTTGATGCGCCCCATCATCCGATGGCCTTCGCATCTTCGAGTGTCTCTGTTATCCTAGAACTGCGTCCGCCACTCCCCACAAACTCGCTCCACGGTCGGTTCCTTGCATTTTTCTCGGCTACCCTCCCAACACCAAAGGTTCGGTGCTATGATCCAGTGTCGCACCGTGTTTATACATCACGACACGTGTACTTTGATGAGATGGTATTCCCTTTCCAGCAGGGTACCACCCTCCGCCGAGCTGCCTACGGGTCCTCCCATGGCGCCCCTGCCTTGGCGCGGCACTCGGCCGCGGCTCGCCCTTGCCACCACACCTGGCGGCCCGCCCCCTTCGCCAGTGCCGCCTGGCCTCGCCGAGCCTGGCGCCGCCTCGGCGGCCCTCGGATGCCTCTGGCGGCGCCGGTGCACCCTCGGCCGCCTCTTCTAGTGGCGCCCCCTCGGGAGCGCCCTCGGCCGCCTCGGGCGTGACCTTCTCTGGCTCGGCCCCCTCGGGTGTGGCCTCCGGCTCGGTCGCCTCGGGCGCGACCTCCTCTGGCTCGGCTGCTACGGGCCCTTCGGCCGCTTCGACCTCGGGGTCCTCTGAGACTGGCTCGACTTCATCATCGCCTGTCTCCCCTCCGGCTCATCCAGAGGGTGATGTACCCTCCTCCGGTGTGTTCACCCAGGCTTGCGCTGGGACGTTCCGGCCTAGCACGCGCTACACCTCAGACGAGTACGCATGTGCTGCATCCACCTCGGCACCGTCTCCGCTACCTCCCTTCACTCGTGTAGCCCTTCGGAATCCGAACTGGCTTGCTGCAATGCGTGGGGAATTCGACGCCCTACAGCGCAACAATACGTGGCAGCTGGTTCCGCGGCCTCCCCACACTAATATCATCACTGGTAAGTGGTTGTTCCGCCACAAGACTCGCCCCGACGGCCCCCTTGAGCGCTATAAGGCAGGGTGGGTGGTGTGAGGCTTTCGACAGCGCGCTGGCATGGACTTCACCGACACCTTCGCCCTGGTTGTCAAACCGGGCATGATTCGCGCTATTCTCCAGCTCGCTGATTCTCGAGCCTGGCCAGTTCACCAGCTCGATGTTTCCAATGCTTTCCTGCATGCTCACCTCTATGAGCAAGTTTTGTCAGTAGCCCACCGGCTTCGTCGACACCGCATGCCCGGACCATGTGTGCTTGCTTTCCGGTTCTCTTTATGGGTTGAAGCAGGCACCTTGGGCTTGGTACCAGCCAGATGCGGCCTTCCTTCAAAGAAATGGGGTTTCGGTCCACTCGGTCCAATGCCTCCCTGTTCATCTATCATCAGGGCGCCGCCACTACGTACCTCCTCTTGTACGTTGATGACATCATCCTGACTACGTCCTCGCTAGCGCTCTTTCAGCAGATCACAGCTCGTCTCAGCACCGAGTTCGCCCTCAGACTCTTATAGTGAAGCCTGGCTTTAGGGAAATCTTCAGTCTTCTTGAACCAAAAGAAGGGAGGCTTGATTATCTAGAGAGGGAGCATGAGAAGGAGATGTTGAAGCACGTGTTGTGAACCATATTTACTCATGTTGTACAACTACATTTGCTTCCATTGTAGAACCTTATTTGCTTATGTCGTGAACCTTATTTGCTTGTGTTGTGAACCTTATTTGCTTATGCAATCATATTTGTTTGGTGTGAACTATATATTTGCTTGTGTTGTGAACTATATATTTGCTTGTGTTTTTGAGCTGTACCTATGTTGTGAGAAATATTTTTCTATACTGTTGATGATGAATGTGTTAACATTATTATTTCTTGTGTAGATGGATGCAACGATGGAATAATGGCCAGAAAGGGACAAGAGGGACTGGAACTTCTTGCTAAACTTGCAAAGCAGGCTGCTATAATAGGAAACCTAGGTAACCTCTATGTTCAGCGGTACTTGAACAAAACATACAAAGATGCTAAGAAAACTGGACTAGAATGGGTCGTGGAGTGTTATGGTCGGCCCAGATACTTCTATAAAATGTCTCGGATGAATCCTGAAGTTTTCATGGCACTTCATGATTTGCTTGTTTCTACATATGGTTTGACGTCAACTAGTAATGTTTCATCAATTGAGTCATTGTCCATGTTCTTATGGATTATTGGAGGCCCTGAAGCATTTGCTCAAGCAGAAAACCATTTTGTACGCTCACTTTGGATAGTGCACACAAAGTTTAAGGAAGTCTTGTTATGTTTGCGCAATTTAGTGAAGGAAATATGCCCTAGAGGCAATAATAAAGTTATTATTTATTTCCTTATATCATGATAAAGGTTTATTATTCATGCTAGAATTGTATTAACCGGAAACATAATACATGTGTGAATATATAGACAAACATTATGTCACTAGTATGCCTCTACTTGACTAGCTTGTTAATCAAAGATGGTTATGTTTCCTAACCATGAACAAGGAGTTGTTATTTGATTAACAAGGTCACATCATTAGTTGAATGATCTGATTGACATGACCCATTCCGTTAGCTTAACACTTGATCGCTTAGTATGTTAATGCTTTCTTCATGACCCATACATGTTCCTATAACTATGAGATTATGCAACTCCCGTTTACGGAGGAACACTTTGGTACTACCAAACGCCACAACGTAATCGGGTGATTATAAAGGAGTACTACAGGTGTCTCCAAAGGTACTTGTTGGGTTGGCGTATTTCGAGATTAGGTTTTGTCACTCCGATTGTCGGAGAGGTATCTCTAGGCCTTCTCGGTAATACACATCACTTAAGCCTTGCAAGCATTACAACTAATGAGTTAGTTGTGAGATGATGTATTACGGAACGAGTAAAGAGACTTACCGTAACGAGATTGAACTAGGTATTGGATACCGACGATCGAATCTCGGGTAAGTAACATACCGATGACAAAGGGAACAACGTATGTCGTTATGCGGTTTGACCGATAAAGATCTTCGTAGAATATGTAGGAACCAATATGGGCATCCAGGTTCCGCTATTGGTTATTGACCGAGAATGGTTCTAGGTCATGTCTACATAGTTCTCGAACCCGTAGGGTCCGCACGCTTAACGTTTCGATGACAGTTCATTATGAGTTTATAAGTATTGATGCGCCGAAGTTTGTTCGAGTCCCGGATGTGATCACGGACATGACGAGGAGTCTCGAAATGGTCGAGACATAAAGATTGATATATTGGAAGCCTACATTTGGACATCGGAAAGGTTCCGAGTGAAATCGGGAATTTACCGGAGTACCGGGAGGTTACCGGAACCCCCCGGGAACTACATGGGCCCATAGTGGGCCTTGGAGGAAAGGAGAAGGGGCAGCCCTAGGTGGCCGCGCCCCCCCCCTTCCCCTAGTCCTATTAGGACTAGGAAAGGTGGGCCGGCCCCCTCTCTCTCTTTCCCCCTCCGGGAATCCTAATCCAACTAGGATTGGAGGGGGAGTCCTACTCCCGGAGGGAGTAGGACTCCTTAGTCTTGCGCCTCCTCCTTGGGCCGCCACCTCCCCTTGGCTCCTTTATATCTGAGGCAGGGGGCACCCCATAACACACAAGTTGATCTACGGATCTTTCCTTAGCCGTGTGCGGTGCCCCTTCCACCATATTCCACTTCGGTCATATCGTCATGAGCTTAGGCGAAGCCTGCCGGAGAAGTCATATCGTCATGAGCTTAGGCGAAGCCCTGCGTCGGTGGAGCATCAACACCGTCACCACGCCGTCGTCTTGTGGAACTCATCCCGACACTTTGCTTTGGATCGGAGTCCGGGATCGTCATTGAGCTGAACGTGTGCGTAACTCGGAGGTGCCGACGTTCGGTGCTTGGATCGGTCGGATCGTGAAGACGCACGACTACATCAACCGCGTTGTTATAACGCTTCCGCTTTCGGTCTCACGAGTGCGTGGACGGACACTCTTCCCTCTCGTTGCTATGCCATCACCATGGTCTTGCGTGATCGTAGGAAATTTTTTGAAATTACTACGTTCCCCAACAGTTAGAGAAAGATATCATCAAACCGAGAGATCCTACATTTAGCTATGAGCATGAAAATATTAGAGAGGTATGTTTCTGGCCTCATTTCAAAGGCGCTATTGGTGCCATAGATGGATCGCATGTGCCAGTGACAGTGCCTACATATGACGTGGTTAACCATAGATGTCGGCGTGGTTTTACATCTCAGAATGTGCTTGCACTATTGACTTTAACATGAGGTTTACCTTTGTGGTTGCGGGTTGGCCGGGCTCTGCCCATGACTCAAGGATCCTGAATCATGCATTAGCACACTTCTCTTCATTTCTTGTACCTCCCAAAGGTATAACATAACAAAAGATGTCATCATTCATTATCTTCTTATGTGAGACGCTCACTTGGTGATTTGGTGTTCATTTTCAGGGAAATACTATCTTGTGGACTCTGGGTATGCAAACCGAATAGGATATTTTGCTCCTTTTAAGGGGAGTACGTATCATCTACCAGAATTCCGTCTTCATCGGCACCGTCCACCTCAAGGGAAGTATGAGTTGTTAAACTTTTCACATTCGTCCCTTCTCAATGTCGTTGAGCGTGATTTTGGGGTGCTCAAGCAGAAATGGCGCATATTGAAAGGGGTCCCAAGTTATTACTTGCATGGCATTGCACAACTTCATTCGTGATAGCAAGTGGAGTGACAATTTTTTTGATAAATGTTATGCCGATGATGAGTATGTACCTTCAGTGCTACGACAAGAAGTAGCACCAAGGCAAACAGATCTTGTTGAAGAGGAGGAGAACAAAGTGGATACTATTCGTAGTAGGATAGCCGATGCTTGTCTTGCGATAGCAACATAGGTTGGCTATCTTGATGGAGGTCATCATCATGTGAACCGTATGTATATTCTATGGTGCATGCCTTTTGTAATATTATTATGGGGTCAATATCTATTTGTATGTAATATGTAATATGCAACATGAAAGTATAATCGTTGAATTCGTATGTGTTAGCTGTGAATCATCTAAATTATCATAAATTTTCTTTGCAAAACGGTTGTTCTATTGCCTACCAATGTACATATCACTATTTTACGGTCAAGTTGCACATAAAAATAATGAATCATTACCCAGGGCATTACAGACAATTCATAGTCAAATCTGTAGTTTCACAGCTGTTTCAACCAAACGGCTTCCAGCTTTTCCACAGCTGAAAGTTCACAGCAGCTTTTCACAGCTCACAGAGCTCACAACAACTTTTTACAGAATCTGCAGCTCAACCAAACACGGCCTTAGTAATTTCATAAATTTTGTTCGTTTTCATGTGTAAAATGTCTTGATGAATGAGGCAAATATATGTTTATCATAAAAATATGTGCATGCCTCTGCCTCATGGTAAAATTTACCTCAACAAAGACACAACCTTATTTTGCATATAGTAGCAAGAGAAACCACTTGCTGATATGAAAACCAGCATGCTTGGGGGGCATAGCATTACACCAAAAGCATATAACATGTGCCTCCCTTATTGGCACAACATAGAAAGGTGGAAGGTACACGGAGTGTGAAACACTTCGGGGCTAGTTTGAAACAGGTGGACACACGTAAACCCCGATCGCCTCCATGTATTTCCCAGCGCACATGAAGAAACCCATGATGCTGCTATTGTCCCGCACCAGAACACAGAAACGAGTACTCTGTGGTTCTCCAAAGAGCCCGTACGTGCGGACATTTGTGGCTGGGATGAGTTGCATGTCAAGGGTTGCAACTGGGAGAAAAAAGAGTCTGAGCCAGTTGCATGTTGAGGCTGGACTTGTAATTGTGGCAAAAAATGGTCGGGCCCAGTTGCGCGTTGATGGTGGACTTGCAACTGGCACAAAGGGATCGGGAGGGTGAGTTGCGTGTTGAGGGTGTACTTGCAACTGGGAGAAAAAGGGTTCATGGCCAGTTGCATGTTGAGGGTGGCCTTGTAATTGTGGCAAAAAAATGGGTGGGCCCACATGCATGTCGACAATGGACTTACAACTTGGACAAAGGGCTCGGGGTAAGTTGCGTGAAAAGGGTGGGCTTGCAACTGGGAGGAAAAACGGGTTCAGAGCTACTTATGTGTTGGGGATGGACTTGTAACTATGAAAAAAGAAGAAGGTCGGGTGAGTTGCGTGTCAAGCGTGGATTTACAACTGTGTCAAAAAGGCTCTAGAACCAGCTACATGTGGAGTGTGGACTTGTAACTGTGGCAAAAAATGGTCGGGCCCAGTTGTGTGTCAGTTGTGGTTTTGCAACTGGACAAAGGGCTCGGGAACAGGGGCGGTTGCATGTTGGGGGTAGACTTACAACTAGGAGTACGAGGCCAATTGCATGTTGAGGATGGACTTGTAACTAGGGCCAGAAAAAAGTCTGGGGCAACTGCGTATGGGGGTGTACTTGTAACTATGATTAAAAAGGTAGAGGGCAAGTTGTTTGTCAAGAGTGGAGTTGCAACTGCGACAAAAAGGGGTAGAACTTTAGTTGTGTGTCGATGGTCGAGGGCTAGTTTTGAGCGCACTAAAAAAAGAACTTTAGATAAGCTATCTATTAAACTAAGAAAAAGCCAATTCCCCATACCATCTTTAAAACTAGCTTGCTTTTGCTAGAATCTATCAATTGAACAAAAACTGATGCTAGTAAAACGTTCATGAACATAAAAAAGGTCATTCTCCAGTAACTACACATCCACTTCTAAAAAACAAAACATGAAGCTGAAAAACCCCATGTTTAAAAAAGATCTGCAACACATAAAAACAACAAAAAATTCTGCAACTCTACTCTGTATCCATGATACAAGTAACTCTAAAAACAGCACCCAACCATCAAAAACAAGATACATTTTCTACTGGGCAGCGACTAGCAACACAACTTCTCCCTTCAACTAATACAACCCAGGCCAGTGGAAACAAATACACGCAAAATGGCCCAACAAAAGAAACGGACCCACAAGTACACACCGGGGGGCATTGCTCGACGTGGCGCGGGACGCGTGTGACAAAGTGATGCGGGATCACGTTTGCCTGAATTTTACAGTGATTTAGATCAAATGGTCCACAACTTAGATGAGACATTGTAAATCTCAATTAGATGAGATTTAGTAATTCCATAAACTCTGTTTGTTTTCATGTGTGAGATGTCTTGATGAATGAGGCAAATATATGTTTATCATAAAAATATGTGCATGCCTCTGCCTCATTATTTATTTTCCAATAAAGTACAATATGGCAAGCGTGGTAAAATTTACCTCGACAAAGACACAACCTTATTTTGCATATAGTAGCAAGAGAAACTTCTTGCTGATATGAAAACCAACACGCTTTTTTTTGGGGGGGGGGGGGGGGGGAGATATGACAATATTACACCAAAAGTATATAACCTCCCTTATTGGCACAACATAGAAAGGTGGAAGGCACACCGAGTGTGAAGCACTTCGGGACTAGTTTGGAATAGGTGGACACACGTAAACCCCGAGCGCCTCCACGTATTTCCTAGCGCACACGAAGAAACCCACGATGCTGCTATTGTCCTGCACGGGAACACTGAAACGAGTACACTGCGGTTCTCCAAAGGGCCCGTACGTGCGGACATTTGTGGTAATGGTTAGTGATGTTATGGCATTGTACTCGACATTGGCTGCTCCAAATACACCAATCGTTCCAGAGACTTCTGTCACAATCTCCGATGGAGCAAGTTTAATCTGCATGGGGGAAAAGAGATCACCAAATTATTAAATCTACATGCATGAAATACATTATGAGTGCTCGCAAATGCATGCATAAAGGAAAAATGTTTAAAGCATGAACCCACCGTGTCCTTGTTGTCCCCGCATGGCCCACCCCATGGGCCAACGTTATGTTGTCCACCAGCTTGGTCGACGAAGGAAAATGCAAGTGAATCAATGACAACTCCATGGCGAATGGTCACACACTCTAGACGTTGTGGTGTCGTGGGAACGTCAAGAAATTCTCCACTTATTTTACCCCATGGACCGATCTTGGTGACAGAGCTCTGTCGTGGTATCCTTGAGCACGGTGTTTCCTATTGTAATAATCATGATTATATATATGCATGGTATAAGCTAGGTTTGTGTTGATAAAACCAAGTTTTAAATTTGACTAAAAGAGAGCAAGGACATATACATTTCAAGGAACTCACCGGTGCTTTTGAGAAGGACAGACACAAAGCACGAACATGAAGCTCCCTGACATTTGCCTGGGCCGACCAGGTCTTGTTAAAGGTTATGACACCTTGTGCATATGCAAACTCTCCCGTCCCACCAACAATTGCCCATTCACCTTCATTTCCTCGAAAATCTCCCATCACCTTGAAGCTGGAACCCATAAACCTATGTCAAGTATATGTAGTTGACAAATTAATCGAGGCGGATTTTGTGGTGACAGAGTTCAAACTATTTTAGTCGGCTTTTATTTCGTGTGCAAACTAAATATGTTTGCATCAACTGTATTAGAAACTTAACATGCTAGGAAATAAAGGTAAATAATACTAACTTAAAAGCTTTCATTAATACACACACTAAATTTACACTCACTGGCCATTTCATTTGAAAAGAAAGTCGAACCTTCGGTCCACAAACACCATGTTGAAACAAATGAACCAATTTTCTTTGGTCATACCAGCACCAATGTGCAAACCTTGAGCGTGCGCAACAAGGTTTGCATTGGTGCAAGTGCCATCATATATGGTCCAGTCATTAGCAGCAAGGGCACCGAAACACGCGGGGAGCTTTGGATCCACTATGACAGTCTGGTTAGCATTTGGTTTTCCTTGGGTGTGCTGGTAGGCGTACAGGTGGAGAAGAACCTCCGTTCGCTGGATACTCTCTTGGCTAACAGGAGCTGCTTGGAAATAGGAATGGTTAGGCCCAGTAGCAGGCGTGGTGGTGGTGGCTAAGGTAGGCTGAGGAGACATGGTGGCTATAGGCAGGATTGTGTGTGTATGTGTGTCTGTTGATGTCGTGAGTTGATGGAGGAAGAGCCTATTTATAGATGTACAAGGCAGATGACGTTGATAGATATATCCTGACACAAGTGGTTGATACATGCATGGCCCTCAAAATCAATTTATCCAACAAGGGCGTTTATCACGAACCGTCTCGGGCAACATCGCTTGGTCCATATTGGACGATTGCGTTCGATATCGGAAACACCTACTATTTGGCTATTTGCACCGGAGTTCATGTTTTCCTTTTACTCCCTCAGTTCCATATTAAGTTGTCGATGATTGCGTTTGTTATCGGAAACGCCTACTATTTGGCTATTTGCACCAGAGTAGATTTTTAGACAATAATAGAAGCACACCGCTATGTTGCGCTGACGCTGAAAACAGCATGGAAGAATTTGAAGTTGGATATAATTATGTGTTGGAACGGTAGATCGATTCATTTGAATTTTGTACATGTCTTCTGTTGTGCAGGTTTGTTCAGAATACGGTCCTAAATTGAATTTGAGCGATTTTAAGCCAAAATGTTTTTGCTCATAAGCTTAAGCTGCACCAGCCCACACCGCGCGTGCTCTACGGTGGTCCCTCTTTCATCGCTTTCATATCAGGGTCGTGTTTCACGTTACGTTCGTCTAGATACATGGTGTCCTTTCTGCAAAGTTTGACACGCACACGGCTAGCAGGCAATGACATGCATGTTCTTGTGTAATCGTGGTGTCGTTACTGTAGTCTGTACCGTCCATTTGCATCCAACGGCACTCTCAAGTTCCTCCCTGATGTCTTCTTTCTCGCTTCATGCACGCCGGTGCGCAACAAACAAAGGCCCGGCCGATCCCATTCGTGAATCACGTACTACTACCGACGACGTGTGATGCTTTCGCCTTTGTTCTATGTATTTCTGTATAGCCATTGGCTTCTTCTATCAATGGAAGCCCGTGCATTCGTGAATCACGTATAGTTTTGTTGTTTTCTCCGAGCCGACAGCGGAAAGAAAAATGACTTGTGTAGAGAAAACCTAATGAAACCTGGGAGCGCTCGGACGGTTCAGCTTGCAGTTGATGAACACCATCCATTGCAAGAAAACACTCGCGATAATAGACAAATGGTTGATCAATCAAACTTTAACATGTAAAAAAGCTGGTTACGCAAAACACTTCATGCCTCAGTTTCTGACTTCCAGTAACCACAATTGAGTACAGCAAATAATCAGAATGCATGTGTGGTAATAATTGTACTGACCATAGATGCCATCACTTGCTTAGCCGTGCGCACGTGAAGCAACCAGTACTAAATAAATAAAGAAGATTTTATTCATGGACAATGCCATTTTACTGGTTACCTGAATTCCAGGTTATTCACAGAAAATGCCTGAAGCGGGGGGGTTGGTATAACACAAGCCTGGCATAAGAATATGTTTTGAGCTCAGCTACATCTTTCTGGTCGGTCGTACGTCCGAGATGTAATAGTATTATACAAAAAATCGGTCACGTGTCTTGGTAACATATATGAGGCAACTTATATCCACAGTGCAAATTGACTATTTGTATTTCTCACGCCTGCCTTGAGCTTTCATATCTGGCAGGCTTCAATGGGATTTGTACTCTCCTACCTAATCCTGGGAGCCTCAAACCTCGAGAAGGTATCAATTCCCATCATACAGCAGAGTCCTGATATCAAAATGATCAGCAGCACTAGTCCCTGCAGATTGTAGGCAAGTGTGAGAAAATGGGAGCATTTTACAGGTCAAGGGCGCAACAACATACTCCCTCCGTTTCTAAATATAAGCCATTTTAGAGATTTCAATACAGACTACATACGGATGTATATAGACGCATTTTAGAGTGTAGATTCACTCATTTTGCTGCGTATTTAGTCCATATTGAAATCTCTAAAGTCTTATATTTAGGAACGGAGGGAGTAGTTAGTAGCTATAGTGAAAGTAATAGAGTCATATTTACTACTCCCTCCGTCCCAAAATTCTTGTCTTAGATTTGTCTAGATATGGATGTATCTAATACTAAAATGTGACTTGATACATCCGTATTTAGACAAATCTAAGACAAGAATTTTGGGACGGAGGGAGTACTAATAAACTGATACAAAATTTCAGGAAAATAAACAGCCAGAGCACAAGAAGTGACCAGTAACAAAACAGAGTCCAGGTAACTTACAACAAAAGTTCCTTCCAGAAGACTTGATTTTACTAGGCACTCCCATCACATTTGCCTAGGCCAGATTTAGTAGTAGTGTTGGTCTTCTCTGCAAGATACCTGGCTAATGGTAGGTTGGAAGGGTTCTCCAGTAAACCATAGGGTTGGGAAGCATAAAGAACTGTATATCTGGCCTCAGACATTTTCAGCACAGAAACCAGCTCGGAAAGCAACTCCTGATGTAGGATAGAACAGAAGAATGTCAGGTTGAAGTTATACTACAGTTCAAGGTGGACAAACAAAACCTAGTTCACTTAATGTAACCTTCTGATTTTGCATTATCTAAATCCTTGAAACCGCCATTACAGAAGACAATTAGATCAGTCTTTCCCCTTGGATTGCTCCTCTTCCGTGACATCACTAAGTCCTGGAACGTATATGCTGTCAATATGAAATGAAGATAGAAGAAAGGAAAGAAGTTCTCTTAGAGAAAGCTAAGATAACATACGCGAATAGAATCCATGCTTTGATGTTTCTTCAGATCTTCACCACTTACAGTACACGTGTCTGTGTATGTGATGTGGTTTCCGCAAAAATCATTGTCACAATTCTCAGCAAGTCCAGATAGCAATGAGCTCTCCAGTTTGTCATTATCTGTAAAAGCAACATAAGGGAATGCCATGGAAAACTCTGAGCCTGTGAAGGAGAGCTGGTAAAAGAAGAATACAGATTATCAACAGTTAGTTTTTTTATGCATTGACAATACAAATAACAAAAAGGGATAAAACACAAGAGTGCCAGTGCTTACCTTTAGTGTGTCTGCCAAAGATGGATCAGCTTGCTTATCTTTAGAGATGTCTGACGATTGTAGCTAAGGGAACAACATAAGTATGTCAGCACCAATATAAGAATGAGCATATTCCACACAAAATACTACGCTCAGTAACAATTTTGCCACACAGCTTAATACATGGAGGACAAGGAAACTTCATGGTCTCTTGGAATTGATCAACACTGTTGATCAGATATATCTAGAAAAATGCATTTCAGCTTTTAGGTACATATGAGTTTTGCTTCAATAACAAACAGTGCATATTTATAAACAGTAACAGACATGAGTTTCCAGTAGATAGTACCTTCGAGCCAAGAAAAACAACTGCAATGTCAACATTCTTATAAGAGCCCTCCCTTGAACACTACCAACAAAACCACAACGTCAGGAATTATTTAACTGTGTAAAACAAGGATTGGTGCTTGAATAGTTGGACAAGAACTCAAGTTTTGCAAATGGAGATATGTGAGGAAAACTCACCACCAAGTTTGACCAGCCACCTTCATCAAGAAAACATTTTGCTAAACTTGCAGGTGACATTGACTGATAGTGGACTACTCCTTTAGTCTCGTGGGAACTGAATTTGGAGGAAATAGCAGCATGAGATGTGATCTAAACCCAAACAGGGAGCATGTAATACTATAATCTTATTGAAAGAAATGTGCTCCACAAATGAACAAGATATAATAAAATCGACTAGTGTTGTAACAGTTCATAACTCATAACACGTCATATAAGCGGTTGTCAGCAAAAGGTCAAGGTTGTATATATATCCAAAATGAGCTAGCGGTCACAGATGGTTCAGTTAATAAATAAGGAAACCAATGATTTTGCAGTGCTAATTAGGCAAATTAAATGCAGTTTAACCCAGGTCCTTAACCGATGCCTATGCTTCACTCTCTATGTTTGTGCCAGGTTGCAGAAACTAAACTTTTTTTCTAAGCAAAGTAGTGGAGGAACATGCAGTTTTATAGAATCTCTGCCCATGTGAATCTATAAATAGGAACTCACATTAAGGCATTTAAGTCCTAATTGAGCTAATTAAATCGCCCGATCACCTCACAGCGATGCTAAAGGACAGGTTCCTAATCGTGTGTAACCAAGCGCAATTCTCAGGACGGCCGACAAATCGAGCACCAGACATCCATCTAGACGTGGACATAATGAGAAGATTGGGAGAAGCTCGATCAATCATACCCATAGTTCTCAGGCGCCCAGAGGAACGCCGGGGCCGTCACCGGAGCCGCCGCCGCAACGGCCAAGTGCGCTGCCACCAGCATCATGACCGCCACCGCCGCGAAGGCCGCCGAAGCAGCCATCTGACAGAACGGAATCCAAGCCAGAAAAAAAAGGTCAGAACAATTACGCAAAAATTACAACAACGGAAAAGAGGGGGTGAAGAAGAAGCGATCTGAAGTGCCCACCGCAGGGAACTCGATCAAGATGTTACCTTTGGAAGAGGGCGGGTGGCAAATATGAGGTTCGGGGGATTCGCGTCGCCTCTCTGTCCACTCGCGGTCGTGATCTCGATTCGAAGAGAAGAACACGGGGAGGAGCCAAGGCGCTCGTTGCCACGTGCTAAGGGGAACTATGATTTTAGGGTCAAATAGGCGGATGCGGGGACAACCTGTCAGAGTCGTGGAAGAGGTACATCAACAATTACTTAAACGGGTGCTAATTCTACTCATTTTGAGATTTTTTTTTTCATTGAGTTGGATACCCATTTTGAGATTTGAGAGCGATAATTTGTCAGGGGCGTGGAGGGCTGGATTAACGAGTTGATCGGCTTGTTAAGGTTCGGCTAGTTGATCTCATTAAAAGTAACGAGCAAAAATCATGTCTGGCTCTGCTCATTAAAAACTCGTGGGTGATCACAAGCGCTTATTAGAGCAACTCTAGCAGACCCCGCATCTCGCCCCGGCCCGTAAAATAATCGTCAAATTACGGGTTAGGGCAGGAAAACCTGCCTGATCAGATACCGCATCCCGCCCCGGCCCTCAAATATTTTTGCAGGGCGTGGCAAATCTTCTTCCCCAACCTTTATCTTCATGGGTTGGGAGGCCGACCCGAGCTCAACCCCTATCTGCAGCGAGATTTGGCGGGAGGGACATTTTCGCGCGCCCTTTCCCGCTGCCCCCACCCTCCGCCACCATTGTCCCGCCTCCGCACGCTCCGGTGCTTCCTCCCCGGCCGTCCCTCGCCCCCATGGACAACCTCATGCTGTCCCCCGTCACCGTCGAGGTCGCGCATGCTCCTTCCCCTCGGGCGGATCTCGTCGCCGGCCATGTTGGCCCCGCCGCCGTCGCCCAAGCAAACATCTCGCCTGCCCGCAAGCGGCAGGGCAACGTGGTCGTGTAGGGCGGGAATCCGGCTACCCCCGCCGCGATGGCCCGCGCTCCGGGCGCCAACGTGGCAGTGCGATCCCGGCCGGCAGCGGATAAGGTCGGCAAGGTCGCAGGCGTAAAGCGGAGGAAGGTTCCGGCTACAAAGAAGACACCTTCTTCATCCTCTCACTCCATCCCCCCGCAAGCAGGTGCTCCGGCGATGCCGTTCAACGGTGCCGCTCCCCCCACAAGCGCCGGAGGTGGATTCGGTGGCGGCGATGAACTTCAAGATGGACTCGATGGCGCGGAGTAAAGATCGATCAAGTTGATGCCGGACATGAGCGCAAACTTTTGCAGGGCCCTCTTTTGTGTTTGCCGTAATGAACTTGGCTTTTATTTGCGCGTAAAATTGTGTTATGTCGTTTGAATTTGAACTTGTTTGTGAAACCCTATGCGAGATTTGCAGTTTTTCTGTTTGCGGGTCGTCGCAGTGGTGCCCGAGCAGAACCCGCAGGAGTCGACCCGTAAAAAAGCATATTCCGTGAATTACTTTTATGCGGGTCTGTTTGAGCATCTGTGGTCGTCCACGCCGGCCCATAAAAGCGATTTTACACGAACTACAAATGTGTTTTGCGGGCCGGCGGGATGCAGGATCTACTAGAGTTGCTCTTAACAGACTACAACGTGTTACAGCCTATGGGATTAGAGCGTAGGTGTAACTTCTACGAAGGAATATGATGGCTATAGTAGGAGGTAAGCTAGTTTGCTTCCTCCTATGGGTTCGGATGAATCAATTAGATTAAGTAGCTAGGTTGATGTATCATGAAATGTTGTCGCGTAAAACATGATCATGTGTTGTGTTGTACTAACGAGCATAACGGATAACCAACAAACTGAAATATGTGATTGACTATGTTTGTTAAGAAGTAAGCTACGAGTTTAATGAGTTGAACTATCGAGTGCTCATTAAGCTCACGAGCTACGAGCTTTTCGCCCAGCCCTTACTCTCATCTGGATGAGAATTAATCACATCTAACTCATACATCTTTTAATTTTACGTGGAGATTTGTGGGGGTTTTGTTGTCCTATTTTATTTGATTAATCAGATGTTGCAGGAGTTCGATGAGACTTTAACTCACATTAATTTTCCTCCTCTTGATGAGCAACTCCGTGACTAAGGTATTCTCGCCTCTCACATGCACTGTTGTCGATTTGCCTTACCTCCCCTTGCCTTAGGGCCATAGAGGCACGGAGGATCCCGACCCTTGCTGGGGGAGGGCTCTTGCTCCATTTTTAGGTGTTTTTTAGTTTCTTTAGAGTTTGTGTCCTCTCCGGAAGGCGAGGCAGAAACGGCTATATAAAGATGGGATAAGGTTCTCCCTGGTTAGCCCTCGCCCCAATGGTGCTTTTAATTGTTGGAGGACGTGTGAAGGTATGTCTGTGCTACTCCCGTAGGAGTTGTTGGATTCTCCGAAGAGGAAATGTGATGTAACACAAGAGCAGAAAGTATTTCCCTCAGTTAAGAACCAAGGTTTATCGAACTAGTAGGACTCACCAAGCTAACAATGTAAACATCACTTGCACACAAACACACTACAAATGCTTGCACCCAACTTGGCAAGGAGGTTGTGTATACGTATCCAACATATCTATAATTTATGAGTATTCATGTCATGTTTACAATAGTTTTATATGATTTTGGTGCACTTTTATTTATTTTTGTGGACTAACTTATTAATCTAGTGCCCAGTGACAGTTTTTGTTTTTTTTTCAAGTTTTTTTTTTGTAGAAAAACCATACCAGACGAAGTCCAAACGTGATAAATTTTTACGAAGATTTTTTTTGGAATATATGTGATTTTTGAGAAAAAGAATCAACGCAAGACGGTGCCCGAGGCGTCCACAAGACAATAGAGCCCTGATGTCTTGTGGACACCTTGTAAGTCGGTTGAAGCCCTTCTTTTGCCGCAAGAAAGATAATTTCCGGATAAAAATCCCATCAAAATTTCAGCCCAAGCGGAGTTATGGATCTCCGGGAATATAAAAACGGTGAAGGGCTCCGAAAACAGTTGCGGAAAACAGAAGAAAACAGAGAGATCCGATCTAGGGGAGAGCTCCCTCTCTCCCCGGGGGCCAAGGAAGAAGAAGGAGGGGGCCCTTTCCCCCTGTCCTCCAGTGGTGCCGGGGACATCTCCTCCATCACCATCACCACCAACTTTTCCTCCACTCTCATCGTGAAGTGTGAGTAGTTCATCCCCGAGGCCGGGGGTATGTACTAGTAGATATGTGCTCTCTCTCTCTCTCTCTCTCTCTCTCTCTCTCTCTCTCTCTCTCTCTCTCTCTCTCTCTCTCTCTCTCGGGTGTTCTTGATTTGGCACGATCTTGATGTACCATGAGCTTTGTTAATATAGTTGGGTCATATGGTGTTCTTCCCTTCCTGTCTTTGTTGTGATGAATTGAGTCTTGGCCTTTGAGGTTTCATTATTATCACATTGAATATTTTGGATTTGAGATCACTTGATGTGAATATCCATGGTGAATATCCATGTCTTGCATGTTCTATGAATGTGAATATCCGGGTCTTGCATGTGAATATCCATGGTGACAATGGGGTATTCTATTGAGTCACTTGGTGTATGTTCTGATAATCAACTTGCGATACCCCGGGGTGACATTGGGGTAAGCTAGGCACATAGGTTGATACACGTTTTCATCCTACTTTATCCAATAGAAACTTTGGGGTAATCTTTGAAGTTCTTTGCGTTAGATTGAATATTATGAATCTGAAATTGTTTGATGCATATCGAATAGTAGACTCACGGATACTTGTGATGACATTGAAGTATCTAGGTGACATTAGAGTTGATTGATGCATATCATATGGTGTTATTGTAGTACGAACTCTAGGGCTGTTTGTGACACTTATAGGGATGGCTTAATAGATTGGTCGGTAAGATAACTTTGAGGTGGTTCACTACCTACAACAATTTCATCTTATGTTCTACGCTATTAATAAGAAGTTTGGAGTGATTCTTTGTCACACATTGAGGGATTGTTATATGATTCAATTATGTTAGTGAAGGAAATATGCCCTAGAGGCAATAATAAAGTTGTTATCTATATTTCCTTATATCATGATAAATGTTTATTATTCATGCTAGAATTGTATTAACCGGAAACTTAGTACATGTGTGAATGCATAGACAAAGAGAGTGTCCCTAGTATGCATCTAGTAGACTAGCTCATTAATCAAAGATGGTTAAGTTTCCTAGCCATAGACATGTGTTGTCATTTGATGAACGGGATCACATCATTAGAGAATGATGTGATGGACAAGAAGTTGGGGAACGTAGTAATTTCAAAAAAAATCCTACGCACACACAGGATCATGGTGATGCATAGCAACGAGAGGGGAGAGTGTTTTCCACATACCCTCGTAGACCGAAAGCGGAAGCGTTACCACAATGCAGTTGATGTAGTCGTACGTCTTCACGATCCGACCGATCAAGTACCGAACGCACGGCACCTCCGAGTTTAGCACATGTTCAGCTCGATGACGTCCCTCGAACTCCGATCCAGCCGAGCTTTGAGGGAGAGTTTCGTCAGCACGACGGCGTGGTGGCGATGATGATGTTCTACCCATGCAGGGCTTCGCCTAAGCACCGCTATGATATTATCGAGGTGGATTATGATGGAGGGGGGCACCGCACACGGCTAAGAGATCAAGAGATCAATTGTTGTGTCTATGGGGTGCCCCCCGGCCCCGTATATAAAGGAGCAAGGAGAGGAGGCGGCCGGCCAGGGAGAGGCGCGCCAAGGGGGAGTCCTACTCCCACTAGGAGTAGGACTCCTCCTATTCCTAGTAGGAGTAGGAGAGGGGGAAGGAAAGGGAGAGGAGCAGAAGGAAAGAGGGGGCTGGCCCCCCTTGCCCTAAACCAATTTGGTTTGGGCCTTGGGGGGGCGCGCCCCACACTCCCCTTGCTGCCCTCTATTTCCACTAAGCCCCAAGTAGGCCCATTTATCCCCCGGGGGCGTTCCGGTAACCCTTGCAGTACTCAGAAAATCCCGATTTCACCCGGAACACTTCCGATATCCAAATATAGGCTTCCAATATATCAATCTTCATGTCTCGACCATTTTGAGACTCCTCGTCATGTCCGTGATCATATCCGGGACTCCAAACTATCTTCAGTACATCAAAACACATATACTCATAATATAACCGTCATCAAACTTTAAGCGTGCGGACCCTACGGGTTCGAGAACTATGTAGACAAGACCGAGACACGTCTCCGGTCAATAACCAATAGCGGAACCTGGATGCTCATATTGGCTCCCACATAATCTACAAAGATCTTTATCGGTCAAACCGCATAACAACATACGTTGTTCCCTTTGTCATCGGTATGTTACTTGCCCGAGATTCGATCGTCGGTATCTCAATACCTAGTTCAATCTCGTTACCGGCAAGTCTCTTTACTCGTTATGTAATACATCATACCGCAACTAACTCATTAGTTGCAATGCTTGCAAGGCTTAAGTGATGTGCACTACCGAGTGGGCCCATAGATATCTCTCCGACAATCGGAGTGACAAATCCTAATCTCGAAATACGCCAACCCAACAAGTACCTTCGGAGACACCTGTAGATCACCTTTATAATCATCCAGTTACGTTGTGACATTTGGTAGAACACAAAGTGTTCCTCTGGTAAACGGGAGTTGCATAATCTCATAGTCATAGGAACATGTATAAGTCATGAAGAAAGCAATAGCAGAATACTAAATGATCATGTGCTAAGCTAACGGAATGGGTCAAGTCAATCACATCATTCTCCTAATGATGTGATCCCGTTAATCAAATGACAACTCATGTCAATGGCTAGGAAACATAACCATCTTTGATCAATGAGCTAGTCAAGTAGAGGCATACTAGTGACACTCTATTTGTCTATGTATTCACACAAGTATTATGTTTCCGGTTAATACAACTCTAGCATGAATAATAAACATTTATCATGAAATAAGGAAATAAATAATAACTTTATTATTGCCTCTAGGGCGTATTTCCTTCAGTCTCCCACTTGCACTAGAGTCAATAATCTAGTTCACATCGCCATGTGATTTAACATCAATAGTTCACATCTTTATGTGGTTAACACCTAGAGTTCACATCGATATGTGACCAACACCCAAAGGGTTTACTAGAGTCAGTAATCTAGTTCACATCGCTATGTGATTAACACCCAAAGAGTACTATGGTGTGATCATGTTTTGCTTGTGAGATAATTTTAGTCAATGGGTCTATCACATTCAGATCCGTAAGTATTTTGCAAATTTCTATGTCTACAATGCTCTGCATGGAGCTACTCTAGCTAATAGCTCCCACTTTCAATATGTGTCCAGATTGAGACTTAGAGTCATCTGGATCAGTGTCAAAAACTTGCATCGATGTAATCCTTTACGATGAACCTTTTGTCACCTCCATAATCGAGAAACATATCCTTATTCAACTAAGGATAATTTTGACCGTTGTTCAGTGATCTACTATTAGAGCACTATTGTTCTCCCTTGCCAAACTCAGTGTAGGGTATACAATACATCTGGAACACAGCATGGCATACTTTATAGAACCTATGGCTGAGGCATAGGGAATGACTTTCATTCTCTTTCTATCTTCTTCCGTGGTCGGGCTTTGAGTCTTACTCAATTTTACACCTTGTAACACAGGCAAGAACTCTTTCTTTGACTGTTCCATTTTGAACTACTTCAAAATCTTGTCAAGGTATGTACTCATTGAAAAAAGTGTCTTGATCTATCTCTATAGATCTTGATGCTCAATATGTAAGCAGCTTCACCGAGGTCTTTCTTTGAAAAAACTCCTTTCAAACACTCATTTATGCTTTGCAGAATAATTCTACATTATTTTCGATCAACAATATGTCATTCACATATACTTATCAGAAATGATGTAGTGCTCCCACTCACTTTCTTGTAAACACAAGCTTCACCGCAAGTCTGTATAAAACTATATGCTTTGATCAACTTATCAAAGCGTATATTCCAACTCTGAGATGCTTGCACCAGTCCATAGATGGATCGTTGGAGCTTGCATATTTTGTTAGCACCTTTAGGATTGACAAAACCTTCTGGTTGCATCATATACAACTCTTCTTTAATAAATCCATTAAGGAATGCAGTTTTGTTTATCCATTTGCCGATTTTATAAAATGCGGCAATTGCTAACATGATTCGGACAGAACTTAAGCATAGATACGAGTGAGAAACTCTCATTGTAGTCAACACCTTGAACTTGTCGAAAACCTTTTGCGACAATTCTAGCTTTGTAGATAGTAACACTACTACCATCGTCTGTCTTCCTCTTGAAGATCCATTTAATCTCAATGGCTAGCCGATCATTGGGAAAGTCAATCAAAGTCCATACTTTGTTCTCATAGATGGATCTCATCTCAGATTTCATGGCCTCAAGCAATTTCGCGGAATCTGGGCTCATCATCGCTTCCTCATAGTTCGTAGGTTCATCATGGTCAAGTAACATGACCTCCAAAATAGGATTACCGTACCACTCTCGTGCGGATCTCACTCTGGTTTACCTACGAGGTTCGATAGTAACTTGATCTGAAGTTACATGATCATCATCATTAGCTTCCTAACTAATTAGTGTAGTAGTCACAGGAACAGATTTCTGTGATGAACTACTTTCCAATAAGGCAGTAGGTACAGTTACCTCATCAAGTTCTACTTTCCTCCCACTCACTTCTTTCTAGAGAAACTCCTTCTCTAGAAAGGATCCATTCTTAGCAACGAATATCTTGCCTTCGGATCTGTGATAGAAGGTGTACCCAACTGTCTCCTTTGGGTATCCTATGAAGACACATTTGTCCGATTTGGGTTTGAGCTTATCAGGATGAAACTTTTTCTTATAAGCATCGCAACCCCAAACTTTAAGAAACGACAACTTTGGTTTCTTGCCAAACCATAGTTCATATGGTGTCGTCTCAACGGATTTAGATGGTGCCCTTTTTTACGTGAATGCAGCTGTCTCTAATGTATAACCCCAAAACTATAGTGGTAAATCGGTAAGAAACATCATAGATTGTACTATATCCAATAAAGTACGGTTATGACGTTCGGGCACACCATTATGATGTGGTGTTCCAGGTGGCACAAATTTGTGAAACTATTCCACATTGTTTTAATTGAAGACCAAACTCGTAACTCAAATATTTGTCTCCGCGATTAGATCGTAGAAACTTTATTTTCTTGTCACGGTGATTTTCCACTTCACTCTGAAATTCTTTGAACTTTTCAAATATTTTAGACTTATGTTTCATCAAGTAGATATACCCAATCTGCTCAAATCATCTGTGAAGGTCAGAAAAATAACGATACCTGCCACGAGCCACAATATTCATCGGACCACATACATCAGTATGTACGATTTCCAACAAATCTGTTGCTCGCTCCATTGTTCCGGAGAACGGTGTTTTAGTCATATTGCCCAAGAGGCATGGTTCGCAAGCATCAAGTGATTCGTAATCAAGTGATTCCAAAAGCCCATCAGCATGGAGTTTCTTCATGCGCTTTACACCAATATGACCTAAATGGAAGTGCCACAAATAAGTTGCACTATCATTATTAACTTTGCATATTTTGGCTTCAATATTATGAAAATGTGTATCACCACGATCGAGATCCAACAAACCATTTTCATTGGGTGTATGACCATAGAAGGTTTTATTCATGTAAACAGAACAACAATTATTCTCTAATCTTACATGAATAACCATATTGCAATAAACATGATCCAATCATATTCATGCTCAACGCAAACACTAAATAACATTTATTTTAGGTTCAACACTAATCCCGAAAGTATAGGGAGTGTGCAATGATGATCATATCAATCTTGGAACCACTTCCAACACACATCGTCACTTCACCCTTAACTAGTCTCTGTTTATTCTGCAACTCCCGTTTTGAGTTACTAATCTTAGCAACTGAACTAGTATCAAATACTGAGGGGTTGCTATAAACACTAGTACACATCAATAACATGTACATCAAATATACCTTTGTTCACTTTGCCATCCTTCTTATTCGCCAAATACTTGGGGCAGTTCTGCTTGCTATAAACACTAGTACACATTAATAACATGTATATCAAATATACCTTTGTTCACTTTGCCATCCTTCTTATCCGCCAAATACTTGGGGCAGTTCCGCTTCTAGTGACCAGTCCCTTTGCAGTAGAAGCACTTAGTCTCAGGTTTAGGTCGAGACTTGGGCTTCTTCACTTGAGCAGCAACTTGCTTGCCGTTCTTCTTGAAGTTCCCCTTCTTCCCTTTGCCCTTTTCCTTGAAACTAGTGGTCTTGTCAACCATCAACACTTGATGTTTTTCTTGATTTCTACCTTCATCGATTTCAGCATCACGAAGAGCTTGGGAATCGTTTCCGTTATCCCTTGCATATTATAGTTCATCACGAAGTTCTAGTAACTTGGTGATAGTGACTAGAGAACTTTGTCAATCACTATCTTATCTGGAAGATTAACTCCCACTTGATTCAAGTGATTGTAGTACTCAGACAATCTGAGCACATGCTCACTGCTTGAGCTATTTTCCTCCATCTTTTAGCTACAGAACTTGTTGGAGACTTCATATCTCTCAACTCGGGTATTTGCTTGAAATATTAACTTCAACTCCTGGGACATCTCATATGGTCCATGATGTTCAAAACGTCTTTGAAGTCCCGATTCTAAGCCGTTAAGCATGGTGCATTAAACTATCAAGTAGTCATCATATTGAGCTAGCCAAACGTTCATAGCGTCTGCATCTGCTCCTGCAATAGGTGTTGGGGAACGTAGTAATTTCAAAAAAATTCCTACGATCACGCAAGACCATGGTGATGGCATAGCAACGAGAGGGAAGAGTGTCCGTCCACGTACCCTCGTAGACCGAAAGCGGAAGCGTTATAACAACGCGGTTGATGTAGTCAGACGTCTTCACGATCCGACCGATCCAAGCACCGAACGACGGCACCTCCGAGTTACGCACACGTTCAGCTCGATGGCGATCCCGGACTCGATCCAAAGAAAGTGTCGGGATGAGTTCCACAAGACGACGACGGCGTGGACGATGTTGATGCTCCACCGACGCAGGGCTTCGCTTAAGCTCATGACGATATGACTTCTCCGGCGCAGGGCTTCGCCTAAGCTCCGCGACGATATGACCGAAGTGGAATATGGTGGAAGGGGCACCGCACACGGCTAAGGAAAGATCCGTAGATCAACTTGTGTGTTATGGGGTGCCCCCGCCTCAGATATAAAGGAGCCAAGGGGAGGTGGCGGCCCAAGGGAGGAGGCGCGCAAGGGAGTCCTACTCCCTGGGAGTAGGACTCCCTCCAATCCTAGTTGGATTAGGATTCCCGGAGGAAAGAGAGAGAGGGGCGGCCCACCTTTCCTAGTCCTAATAGGACTAGGGAAGGGGGGCGCGACCACCTAGGGCTGGCCCTTCTCCTTTCCTCCAAGGCCCACTATGGGCCCATGTAGTTCCCGGGGGTTCGGTAACCTCCGGTACTCCGATAAATTCGATTTCACTCGGAACCTTTCCGATGTCCAAATGTAGGCTTCCAATATATCAATCTTTATGTCTCGACCATTTCGAGACTCCTCGTCATGTCCGTGATCACATCCGGGACTCCGAACAAACTTCGGTGCATCAATACTTATAAACTCATAATGAATTGTCATCGAAACGTTAAGCGTGCGGACCCTACGGGTTCGAGAACTATGTAGACATGACCTAGAACCATTCTCGGTCAATAACCAATAAGCGGAACCTGGATGCCCATATTGGTTCCTACATATTCTCTGAAGATCTTTATCGGTCAAACCGCATAACGACATACGTTGTTCCCTTTGTCATCGGTATGTTACTTACCCGAGATTCGATCGTCGGTATCCAATACCTAGTTCAATCTCGGTACCGGTAAGTCTCTTTACTCGTTCCGTAATAAATCATCTCACAACAAACTCGTTAGTTGTAATGCTTGCAAGGCTTAAGTGATGTGTATTACCGAGAAGGCCTAGAGATACCTCTCCCAGCAATCGGAGTGACAAAACCTAATCTCGAAATACGCCAACCCAACAAGTACCTTTGGAGACACCTGTAGTACTCCTTTATAATCACCCGATTACGTTGTGACGTTTGGTAGCACCAAAGTGTTCCTCCGGTAAACGGAGTTGCATAATCTCATAGTTACAGGAACATGTATGGGTCATGAAGAAAGCATTAACATACTAATCGATCAAGTGTTAAGCTAACGGAATGGGTCATGTCAATCAGATCATTCAACCAATGATGTGACCTTGTTAATCAAATAACAACTCCTTGTTTATGGTTAGGAAACATAACCATCTTTGATTAACAGCTAGTCAAGTAGAGGCATACTAGTGACATCTTGTTTGTCTATATATTCACACATGTATTATGTTTCCGGTTAATACAATTCTAGCATGAATAATAAACCTTTATCATGATATAAGGAAATAAATAATAACTTTATTATTGCCTCTAGGGCATATTTCCTTGATCTCCCACTTGCACTAGAGTCAATAATCTAGATTACAAAGTAATGATCCTAACACCCATGGAGTCTTGGTGCCGATCATGTTTTGCTCGTGGAAGAGGCTTAGTCAACGGGTCCGCAACATTCAGATCCGTATGTATTTTGCAAATCTCTATGTCTCCCACTTGGACTTGGTCCCGAATGGAATTGAAGCGTCTCTTGATATGCTTGGTCCTCTTGTGAAATCTGGATTCCTTTGCCAAGGCAATTGCACCAGATTGTCACAGAAGATCTTCATCGGTCCCGATGCACTAGGTATGACACCTAGATTGAAATGAACTCTTTCATCCAGACTCCTTCATTCGCTGCTTCCAAGCAGCTATGTACTCCGCTTCACATGTAGATCCCGCCATGACGCTTTGTTTAGAACTGCACCAACCGACAGCTCCACCGTTTAATAAAAACACGTATCCGGTTTGCGATTTAGAATCGTCCGGGATCGGTGTCAAAGCTTACATCGACGTAACCATTTACGACTAGCTCTTTGTCACCTCCATATATGAGAAACATATCCTTAGTCCTTTTCGGGTATTTCGGGATGTTCTTGACCGCTGTCCATTGATCCATTCCTGGATTACTTTGGTACCTTCCCGCCAAGCTTACAGCTAAGCATACGTCGGTCCGGTACACTGATTGCATACATGATAGAGCCTATGGCTGAAGCATAGGAACATCTTTCATTTTCTCTCTATCTTCTGCTGTGGTCGGGCATTGAGTCCGACTCAATCTTACACCTTGCAACACGTAAAAACCTTTCTTTGCTCGATCCATTTTGAACTTTTTCAAAACTTTATCAAGGTATGTGCTTTGTGAAAGTCCAATTAAGCGTCTTGATCTATCTCTATAGATCTTGATGCCCAATATGTAAGCAGCTTCACCGAGGTCTTTCATTGAAAAACTTTTATTCAAGTATCCTTTTATGCTATCCAGAAATTCTATATCATTTCCAATCAATAATATGTCGTCCACATATAATATCGGAAATGCTCTGAGCTCCCACTCACTTTCTTGTAAATACAGGCTTCTCCAAAAGTCTCACAAACCCATATGCTTTGATCACACTATCAAAGCGTTTATTCCAACTCCGAGAGGCTTGCACGGACCATAAATTGATCATTGGAGCTTGCACACTTTGTTAGCACCTTTTGGATCGACAAAACCTTACGGTTGCATCATATACAACTCTTCTTCTAGAAATCCATTCAAGAATGCAGTTTTTACATCCAATTGCCAAATTTCAAAATCATAAAATGCGGCAATTGCTAACATGATTCGTACAGACTTAATCATCGCAACGGGTGAGAAAGTCTCATCGTAGTCAACCCCTAGAAATTGTCGAAAACCTTTCGCAACAAGTCGAGCTTTATAGACAGTTATATTACCATCGTCGGTCTTCTTCTTAAAGATCCATTTATTTTCAATGGCTTGCCGATCATCGGGCAAGTCAACCAAAGTCCATACTTTGTTCTCATACATGGATCCCATCTCAGATTTCATGGCTTCCAGCCATTTTGCGAATCTGGGCTCACCATCGCTTCTTCATAGTTTGTAGGTTCGCCATGGTCAAGTAACATGACTTCCGAATAGGATTACCGTACCACTCAGTGCGTATTTTACTCTGGTTGACCCACGAGGTTCAAGAGTAACTTGATCTCAAGCTTCATGATCATCATCATTAGTTTCCTCACTAATTGGTGTAGTTGTCACAGAACCATTTCTTGTGATGAACTACTTTCCAATAAGGGAGCAGATCTGATTATCTCATCAAGTTCTACTTTCCTCCCACTCACTTCTTTCGAGAGAAACTCCTTCTCTAGAAAGGATCCGAATTTAGCAACGAAAATCTTGCCTTCAGATCTGTGATAGAAGGTGTACCCAACAGTCTCCTTTGGGTATCCTATGAAGACACATTTTTCCGATTTGGGTTCGAGCTTATCTGGTTGAAGTTTCTTTACATAAGCATCGCAGCCCCAAACTTTAAGAAACGACAACTTTGGTTTCTTGCCAAACCACAGTTCATAAGGCGTCGTCTCAACGGATTTTGACGGTGTCCTATTTAACGTGAATGCGGCCGTCTCTAAAGCATAACCCCAAAGCGATAGCGGTAAATCGGAAATAGACATCATAGATCGCACCATATCTAGTAAAGTACGACACTGACGTTCGGACACACCATTTCTACGTGGTGTTCCGGTGGCGTGAGTTGCGAAAACTATTCCACATTGTTTCAAATGTAAACCAAACTCGTAACTCAAATATTCTCCTCCACGATCAGATCGTAGAAATTTTACTTTCTTGTTACGATGATTTTCCACTTCACTCTGAAATTCCTTGAACTTTTCAAATGTTTCAGATTTGTGTTTCATTAAGTAGATATACCCATATCTGCTCAAATCATCTGTGAAGGTGAGAAAATAACTTGATACCCTTGGCGTGCCTCAACATTCATTGGACCACAAACATCGGTATGTATGATTTCCAACAAATCAGTTGCTCGCTCCATAGTTCAGAGAACGGCGTTTTGGTCATCTTGCCCATGAGGCACGGTTCGCAAGTACCAAGTGATTCATAATCAAGTGATTCCGAAGCCCATCAAGATGGAGTTTCTTCATGCGTTTTACAATCGATATGACCTAAACGGCGATTGCCACAAATAAGTTGCACTATCATTATTAACTCTGCATCTTTTGGCTTCAACATTATGAATATGTGTATCACTCTTGTCGAGATTCAACAAGAATAGACCATTCTTCAAGGGTGCATGACCATAAAAGATATTATTCATATAAATAGAACAACCATTATTCTCTCGATTTAAATGAATAACCGTCTCGCATTAAACAAGATCCAGATATAATGTTCATGCTCAACGCTGGCACCAAATAACAATTATTTAGGTCTAAAACTAATCCCGAAGGTAGATGTAGAGGTAGCGTGCCGACCGCGATCACATCGACTTTGGAACCATTTCCAACGCGCATCGTTACCTCGTCCTTAGCCAATCTTCGCTTAATCCGTAGTTCCTGTTTCGAGTTGCAAATATTAGCAATGTAACCAAGATCAAATACCGTGTACTCTGCGAGTATTAGTAAGGTACACATCAATAACATGTATATCACATATACCTTTGATCACCTTGCCATCCTTTTTATCCGCCAAATACTTGGGGCAGTTCCGCTTCCAAAGTGTCCACCGCTTGCGGTAAAAACACTCGATTTCAGGCTTAGGTCCAGACTTGGGTTTCTTCTCTTGATCAGCAACTTTCTTGCTGTTCTTTTTGAAGTTTCCTTCTTCTTCCCTTTGCCCTTTTTCTTGAAACTAGTGGTCTTGTTGATCATCAACACTTGATGCTCTTTCTTGATTTCTACCTCGCAGCTTTTAGCATCGCGAAGAGCTCAGAATTGTTTTAGTCATCCCTTGCATATTATAGGTCATCACGAAGCTCTTGTAGCTTGGTGGCGGTGATTGGAGAATTCTGTCATCGACACTATCATCCGGAAGATTAACTCCCAGCTGAATTAAGTGATTGTTATACCTAGACATTTTGAGTATGTGCTCACTGACAGAACTATTCTCCTCCATCTTGCAGCTATAGAACTTATTGGAGACTTCATATCTCTCAATCCGGGCATTTGCTTGAAATATTAACTTCAACTCCTGGAACATCTCATATGCTCCATGACGTTCAAAACGTCGTTGAAGACCCGGTTCTAAGCCGTAAAGCATGGCACATCGAACTATAGAGTAGTCATCAGCTCTGCTTTGCCAGACGTTCACAACTTCGCTCAAAGATTCTGCAGCAGTTCTGTCACCCGGCGGTGCTTCCAGGACGTAATTTTCAGGCAGCAATGAGGATAATCCTCAAATTACGGACCCAGTCCGTGTAATTGCTACCATCATCTTTCAACTTTGCTTTCTCAAGGAACGCATTAAAATTCAACGGAACAACAAAGACGAGCCATCTATCTACGATGAAACATAGACAAGCAAAAATACTATCGGTACTAAGTTCATGATAAATTTAAGTTCAATTAATCATATTAAAAACTCCCACTTAGACGGACATCTCTCTAGTCATCTAAGTGATCACGTGATCCATATCAACTAAACCATGTCCGATCATCACGTGAGACGGAGTAGTTTCAATGGTGAACATCACTATGTTGATCATATCTACTATATGATTCACGTTTGACCTTTTCGGTCTCCGTGTTCCGAGGCCATATCTGTTATATGCTAGGCTCGTCAAGTTTAACCTGAGTATTCTCAAATGCGCAACTGTTTTGCACCCGTTGTATTTGAACGTAGAGCCTATCACACCCGATCATCACGTGGTGTCTCAAAGACGAAGAACTTTCGCAACGGTGCATACTCGGGAGAACACTTCTTGATAATTTTAGTGAGAGATCATCTTATAATGCTACCGTCAATCAAAGCAAGATAAGATGCATAAAGGATAAACATCACATGCAATCAATATAAGTGATATGATATGGTCATCATCATCTTGTGCTTGTGATCTCCATCGCCAAGCACCGTCATGATCACCATCGCCACCGCGCGACACCTTGATCTCCATCGTAGCATCGTTGTCGTCTTGCCAACTATTGCTTCTACGACTATCGCTACTCCTTAGTGATAAAGTAAAGCAATTACATGGCGTTGCATTTCATACAATAAAGCGACAACCATATGGCTCCTCGCCATTGCCGATAACTTCGGTTACAAAACATGATCATCTCATACAATAAAATATAGCATCACGTCTTGACCACATCACATCACAACATGCCCTGCAAAAACAAGTTAGGCGTCCTCTACTTTGTTGTTGCAAGTTTTACGTGGCTGCTACGGGCTGAGCAAGAACCGTTCTTACCTACGCATCAAAACCACAACGATACTTCGTCAAATAGACTCCGCTTTTAACCTTCTCAAGGACCGGCGTATGCCACACTCAGTTCAACTAAAGTGAGAGAGACAGACACCGCCGGTCACCTTTAAGCAACGAGTGCTCGGGCGGTGAAACCAGTCTCGCGAAGCGTCACGCGTAATGTCGGTCCGGGCCGCTTCATCTCACAATACCGCTGAACCAAAGTATGACATGCTGGTAGGCGGTATGACTTGTATCGTCCACAACTCACTTGTGTTCTACTCGTGCATATGACATCAACGCATAAAACCAGGCTCGATACCATTGTTGGGGAACGTAGTAATTTCAAAAATTTCCTACGATCACGCAAGACCATGGTGATGGCATAGCAACGAGAGGGAAGAGTGTCCGCCCACGCACCTGAGACCGAAAGCGGAAGCGTTATAACAACGCGGTTGATGTAGTCGTGCGTCTTCACGATCCGACCGATCCAAGCACCGAACGCACGGCACCTCCGGAAGTTACGCACACGTTCATTTCGATGGCGATCCCGGACTCCGATCCAGCAAAGTGTCGGGATGAGTTCCACAAGACGACGGGCGTGGTGGACGATGTTGATGCTCCACCGACGCAGGGCTTCGCTTAAGCTCGCTGACGATATGACTTCTCCGGCGAGGGCTTCGCCTAAGCTCATGACGATATGACGAAGTGGAATATGGTGGAAGGGGCACCGCACACGGCTAAGGAAAGATCCAGATCAACTTGTGTGTTATGGGGTGCCCTGCCCCAGATATAAAGGAGCCAAGGGGAGGTGGCGGCCCAAGGGAGGAGGCGCGCAAGGAGTCCTACTCCTCCGGGAGTAGGACTCCCTCCAATCCTAGTTGGATTAGGATTCCGGAGGGGAAACGAGCCAGAGGGGGGCCGGCCCACCTTTCCTAGTCCTAATCGGACTCGGGGACGGGGGGGGGGCGCGCGGCCACCTAGGGCTGCCCCTTCTCCTTTCCTCCAAGGCCCACTATGGGCCCATGTAGTTCCCGGGGTTCGGTAACCTCCGTGCATCTCAGAAATTCGATTTCACTCGGAACCTTTCCGATGTCCAAATGTAGGCTTCCAATATATCAATCTTTATGTCTCGACCATTTCGAGACTCCTCGTCATGTCCGTGATCACATCCGGGACTCGAACAAACTTCGGTGCATCAATACTTATAAACTCATAATGAACTGTCATCGAAGCGTTGTTGCAAGCGGACCCTACGGGTTCGAGAACTATGTAGACATGACCTAGAACCATTCTCGGTCAATAACCAATAGCGGAACCTGGATGCCCATATTGGTTCCTACATATTCTACGAAGATCTTTATCGGTCAAACCGCATAACGACATACGTTGTTCCCTTTGTCATCGGTAATTTACTTACCGAGATTCGATCGTCGGTATCCAATACCTAGTTCAATCTCGTTACCGGTAAGTCTCTTTACTCGTTCCGTAATACATCATCTCACAACTAACTCATTAGTTGTAATGCTTGCAAGGCTTAAGTGATGTGTATTACCGAGAAGGCCTAGAGATACCTCTCCGACAATCGGAGTGACAAAACCTAATCTCGAAATACGCCAACCCAACAAGTACCTTTGGAGACACCTGTAGTACTCCTTTATAATCACCCGATTACGTTGTGACGTTTGGTAGCACCAAAGTGTTCCTCCGGTGGCGGGAGTTGCATAATCTCATAGTTACAGGAACATGTATGGGTCATGAAGAAAGCATTAACATACTAAACGATCAAGTGTTAAGCTAACGGAATGGGTCATGTCAATCAGATCATTCAACCAATGATGTGACCTTGTTACTCAAATAACAACTCCTTGTTTATGGTTAGGAAACATAACCATCTTTGATTAACAAGCTAGTCAAGTAGAGGCATACTAGTGACATACTGTTTGTCTATATATTCACACATGTATTATGTTTCCGGTTAATACAATTCTAGCATGAATAATAAACCTTTATCATGATATAAGGAAATAAATAATAACTTTATTATTGCCTCTAGGGCATATTTCCTTCAATAGGTCTGTCACCTAGCGGTGCATCAAGGACATAATTCTTCTGTGCAGCAATGAGGATAAACCTCAGATCACGGATCCAATCTGCATCATTGCTACTAACATTTTCCAACTTAGTTTTCTCTAGGAACATATCAAAAATAAAACAGGGGAGCTAAACACGAGCTATTGATCTACAACATAGATATGCTAATACTACCAGGACTAAGTTCATGATAAATTTAAGTTCAATTAATCATATTACTTAAGAACTCCCACTTAGATAGGCATCCCTCTAATCTTCTATGTGATCACATGATCCATATCAACTAAACCATGTCCGATCATCACGCGAGATGGAGTAGTTTCAATGGTGAACATCACTATGTTGATCATATCTACTATATGATTCACGCTCGACCTTTCGGTCTCAGTGTTCCGAGGCCATATCTGTTATATGCTAGGCTCGTCAAGTTTAACTCGAGTATTCAGCGTGTGCAACTGTTTTGCACCGTTGTATTCGAACATAGAGCCTATCACACCCGATCATCACGTGGTGTCTCAGCACGAAGAACTTTCGCAACGGTGCATACTCAGGGAGAACACTTATACCTTGATAATTTAGTGAGAGATCATCTTATAATGCTACCGTCAAACTAAGCAAAATAAGATGTATAAAAGATAAACATCACATGCAATCAAAATATGTGACATGATATGGCCATCATCATCTTGTGCCTTTGATCTCCATCTCCAAAGCATCGTCATGATTTACATCATCACCGGCATGACACCATGATCTCCATCATCTTGATCTATATCAATGTGTCGTCACATGGTCGTCTCACCAATTATTGCTCTTGCAACTATTGCTATCGCATAGCGATAAAGTAAAACAATTATTTGGTGCTTGCATCTTATGCAATAAAGAGATAACCATAAAGCTTCTGCTAGTTGCCAATAACTTCAACAAAACATGATCATCTTATACAAAAACTTATAACTCATCACGTCTTGACCATATCACATCACAACATGCCCTGCGAAAACAAGTTAGACGTCCTCTACTTTGTTGTTGCAAGTTTTACGTGGCTGCTACGGGCTTTAGCAAGAACCGTTCTTACCTACGCATCAAAACCACAACGATAATTTGTCAAGTTGGTGTTGTTTTAACCTTCGCAAGGACCGGGCGTAGCCACACTCGGTTCAACTAAAGTTGGAGAAACTGACACCCGCCAGCCACCTATGTGCAAAGCACGTCGGTAGAACCAGACTCGCTTAAGCGTACGCGTAATGTCGGTCCGGGCCGCTTCATCCAACAATACCGCCGAACCAAAGTATGAAATGCAGGTAAGCAGTATGACTTATATCGCCCACAACTCACTTGTGTTCTACTCGTGCATATGACATCTACGCATAAAACCAGGGTCGGATGCCATTGTTGGGGAACATAGTAATTTCAAAAAAAATCCTATGCACACACATGATCATTGTGATGCATAGCAACGAGAGGGGAGAGTGTTGTCCACGTACCCTCGTAGACCTAAAGCGGAAGCGTTAGCACAACGCGGCTGATGTAGTCGTACGTCTTCACGATCCGACCGATCAAGTACCGAACGCACGACACCTCCGAGTTCAGCACACGTTCAGCTCGATGACGTCCCTCGAACTCCGGTCCAGCCGAGCTTTGAGGGAGAGTTCAGTCAGCACGATGGCATGGTGACGATGATGATGTTCTACCGACGCAGGGCTTTGCCTAAGCACCGCTACGATATTATCGAGGTGGATTATGGTGGAGGGGGGCACCGCACACGGCTAAGAGATCAAGAGATCAATTGTTGTGTCTATGGGGTGCCCCCAGCCCCGTATATAAAGGAGCAAGGAGAGGAGGCGGCCGGCCAGGGAGAGGCGTGCCAAGGGGGAGTCCTACTCCCACTAGGAGTAGGACTCCTCCTATTCCTAGTAGGAGTAGGAGAGGGGAAGGAAAGGGAGAGGAGGAGAAGGAAAGAGGGGGTCGCCCCCTTGCCCTAAACCAATTCGGTTTGGGCCTTGGGGGGCGCGCCCCACACTCCCCTTGCTGCCCTCTATTTCCACTAAGGCCCATGTAGGCCCATTAAGCCCCCGGGGGGGTTGCGGTAACCCCCGGTACTCCGGTAAAATCCCGATTTCACCCGGAACACTTCCAATATCCAAATATAGGCTTCCAATATATCAATCTTCATGTCTCGACCATTTCGAGACTCCTCGTCATGTCTGTGATTATATCCAGGACTCCGAACTATCTTCAGTACATCAAAACACATAAACTCATAATATAACCGCCATCAAACTTTAAGCGTGCGGAACCTACGGGTTCGAGAACTATGTAGACATGACCGAGACACGTCGCCGGCCAATAACCAATAGCGGAACCTGGATGCTCATATTGGCTCCCACATATTCTACGAAGATCTTTATCGGTCAAACCGCATAACAACATACGTTGTTTCCTTTGTCATCGGTATGTTACTTTCCCGAGATTCGACCGTCGGTATCTCAATCTTGTTGGAAATATGCCTAGAGGCAATAATAAATTAGTTATTATTATTATATTTCCTTGTTCATGATAATCGTTTATTATCCATGCTATAATTGTATTGATAGGAAACTCAAATACATGTGTGGATACATAGACAACACCATGTCCCTAGCAAGCCTCTATTGGCTAGCTCGTTGATCAATAGATGGTTACGGTTTCCTAACCATGGACATTGGATGTCATTGATAACGGGATCACATCATTAGTAGAATGATGTGATGGACAAGACCCAATCCTAAGCCTAGCACAAAGATCGTAGTTCGTATGCTAAAGCTTTTCTAATGTCAAGTATCATTTCCTTAGACCATGAGATTGTGCAACTCCCGGATACCGTAGGGGAATGCTTTGGGTGTACCAAACGCCACAACGAATCGGGTGACTATAAAGGTGCACTACGGTATCTCCGAAAGTGTACATTGGGTTGTACGAATCGAGATCGGATTTGTCACTCCGTGTAAACGGAGAGGTATCTCTGGGCCCACTCGGTAGGACATCATCATAATGTGCACAATGTGACCAAGGGGTTGATCACGGGATGATGTGTTACGGAACGAGTAAAGAGACTTGCCGTAACGAGATTGAACAAGGTATCGGGATACCGACGATCGAATCTCGGGCAAGTACAATACCGCTAGACAAAGGGAATTGTATACGGGATCGAATGAGTCCTTGACATCGTGGTTCATACGATGAGATCATCGTGGAACATGTGGGAGCCAACATGGGTATCCAGATCCCGCTGTTGGTTATTGACCGGAGAACGTCTCGGTCATGTCTACATGTCTGCCGAACCCGTAGGGTCTACACACTTAAGGTTCGATGACGCTAGGGTTATAAAGGAAGTTTGTATGTGGTTACCGAATGTTGTTCGGAGTCCCGGATGAGATCCCGGACGTCACGAGGAGTTCCAGAATGGTCCGGAGGTAAAGATTTATATATGGGAAGTCCTATTTTGGTCATGGGAAAAGTTTCAAGCACTTTATCGGTATTGTATCGGGAGTGCCGAAAGGGGTCCGGGGTCCACCGGGGTCCACCTGCCTGGGGGCCACATGGGCTGTAGGGGGTGCGCCTTGGCCTATATGGGCCAAGGGCACCAGCCCCAAGAGGCCCATGCGCCAAGGAAACTTGGGGAGGAAGAGTCCTCAAGGGGAAGGCACCTGAGGGTGCCTTGGGAGGATGGACTCCTCCCCCTCTTGGCCGCACCCCTTCCTTGGAGGAAGGGGCAAGGCTGCGCCTCCTCTCCCTTGCCCCTATATATAGTGGAGGGAGGGAGGCATCCACACCTGAGCCCTGGCGCCTCCCTCCCTCCCGTGACACCTCCTCCTCTCCCGTGAGGTGCTTGGGCGGCCTGCAGATTGCCACGCCTCCACCACCACCACGCCGTTGTGCTGCTGTTGGATGGAGTCTTCCTCAACCTCTCCCTCTCTCCTTGCTGGATCAAGGCATGGGAGACGTCACCGGGCTGTACGTGTGTTGAACGCGGAGGTGCCGTCCGTTCGGCACTAGGATCTCCGGTGATTTGGATCACGACGAGTACGACTCCTTCAACCCCGTTCTCTTGAACGCTTCCGCTTAACGATCTACAAGGGTATGTAGATGCACTCTCCTTCCTCGTTGCTAGTTTCTCCATAGATAGATCTTGGTGACACGAGGAAAATTTTGAATTTATGCTACGTTCCCAACAAGTGGCATCATGAGCTAGGTCTATTGCGTTGATTCTTTGCACGAGTAGAACACAAAGTAGTTGTGGGTGTTGATTTTGTTCAATATGCTTACCGTTACTAGTCCAATCTTGTTTCGACGGTATTGTGGGATGAAGCGGCCCGGACCGACCTTACACGTACTCTTACGTGAGACAGGTTCCACCGGTGACATGCACTTGGTGCATAAGGTGGCTAGCGGGTGCCGCCTCTCCCACTTTAGTCGGAACGGATTCGATGAAAAGGGTCCTTATGAAGGGTAAATAGCAATTGGCATATCACGTTGTGGTTTTATGAGGTAAGAAACGTTCTTGCTAGAAATCCAAAGCAGCCACGTAAAACATGCAAACAACAATTAGAGGACGTCTAACTTGTTTTTGCGAGGGTATGCTATGTGATGTGATATGGCCAAGAAGAATGTGATGAATGATATGTGATGTATGAGATTGATCATGTTCTTGTAATAGGACTCACGACTTGCATGTCGATGAGTATGACAACCGGCAGGAGCCATAGGAGTTGTCTTTATTTATTGTATGACCTGCGTGTCATTAAACAACGCCATGTAATTACTTTACTTTATTGCTAACGGTAGCCATAGTAGTAGAAGTAATAGTTGGCGAGACAACTTCATGAAGACACGATGATGGAGATCATGGTGTCATGCCGGTGACGATGATGATCATGGAGCCCGAAGATGGAGATCAAAAGGAGCAATATGATATTGGCCATATCATGTCACTACTATATAATTGCATGTGATGTTTATTATGTTTATGCATCTTGTTTACTTAGAACGACGGTAGTAAATAAGATGATCCCTTACACAAATTTCAAGAAGTGTTCTCCCTCGACAGTGCACCGTTGCTACAGTTCGCTTCTAAGCACCACGTGATGATCGGGTGTGATGGATTCTTACGTTCACATACAACGGGTGTAAGACAGATTTACACAGCAAAACACTTGGGGTTAACTTGACGAGCCTAGCATGTACAGACATGGCCTCGGGAACACAGAGACCGAAAGGTCGAGCATGAGTCGTATAGTAGATACGATCAACATGAAGATGTTCACCGATGATGACTAGTCCGTCTCACGTGATGATCGGACACGGCCTAGTTGACTCGGATCATGTAATCACTTAGATGACCAGAGGGATGTCTATTCGAGTGGGAGTTCATAAGATGAACTTAATTATCTTGAACATAGTCAAAAGACCTTTTGCAAATTATGTCGTAAGCTCGCGCTTTAGTTCCACTGTTTAGATATGTTCCTAGAGAAAATATAGTTGAAAGTTGAAAGTAGCGATTATGCGGACGATGAGAAAGCTTATGTCCTTAATGCACGCTCGGTGCTGAACCCCCAAGCGTCGTTTGTGGATGTTGCGAACATCGGACATACACGCTTTGATAACTACGTGATAGTTCGATTAAGCGGTTTAGAGTTGAGGCACGAAAGACGTTTTCAAACGTCGCGGAACATATGGAGATGTTTCGAGGGCTGAAATTGGGATTTCAGGCTCGTGCCCACGCCAAGAGGTATGAGACCTCCGACGAGTTTTCTTAGCCTGCAAACTAAGGGAGAAAAGCTCAATCGTTGAGCTTGTGCTCAGATTGTCTGAGTGCAACAATCACTTGAATCGAGTGGGAGTTGATCTTCCAGATGAGAAAGTGATGTTTCTCCAAAGTCATTACCACCAAGCTGCTGGAGCTTCGTGATGAACTATAACATATCAGGGATAGATATAATGATCCCTTGAGGTATTCGCGTTGTTTGACATCACGAAAGTAGAAGTCAAGAAGGAGCATCAATTGTTGATGGTTGGTGAAACCACTAGTTTCAAGAAGGGCAAGGGCAACAAGGGATACTTCATGAAACGGCAAAAACAGTTCTTGCTCTAGTGAAGAAACCCAAGGTTGAACCCAAACCCGAGACTAAGTGCTTACGTAATAAGGGGAACAACCATTGGAGCAGATTTACCCTAGATACTTGGTAGATGAGAAGGCTGGCAAGGTCGATAGAAGTATATTGGATATGCATTATGTTAATGTGTACTTTACTAGTACTCCTAGTAGCACCAGGGCATTAAGATACCGGTCCGGTTGCTAAGTGTTAGTAACTCGAAATAAAAGCTACGGCATAAACGGAGACTAGCTAAAGGAGAGCTGACGATATGTGTTGGAAGTATTTCCAATTTTGATGTGATCAAACATCGCACGCTCCCTCTACCATCAAGATTAGTATTAAACCAGAATAATTATCATTTGGTGTTTGCGTTGAGCATAGACATGATTGGATTATGTCTATCGCAATACGGTTATTCATTTAAGGAGAATAATGGTTACTCTATTTATTTGAATAATACCTTCGATGGTCTTGCACCTAAATAAATCTTGAATCTCGATCGTAGTGATACACATTTTCATGCCAAAAGTATAAGATAGTAATGATAGTACCACTTACTTGTGGCAATCGCCATGTAAGTCATATTGGTGTAAACGCATGAAGAAGCTCCATGTTGATGGATCTTTGGACTCACTCGCTTTTGAAAAGTTTGAGACATGCAAACCATATGCATTGGTGAATACGCATGATGAAACTCCATGCAGATGGATCGTTTGGACTCACTTGATTTTGAATCACTTGAGATATGCAAAACATACCACATGGGCAAGATGACTGAAAAGCCTCAGTTTCAGTAAGATGGAACAAGATAGCAACTTGTTGGAAGTAACACATTTTGATGTGTGCAGACCAATGAGTGCTGAGGCATGCAGTGAATATCGTTATGTTCTGACTTCACAGATGATTCGAGTAGATGTTGAGTATATTTACTTGATGAAGCACAAGTCTGAATTACTGAATGGTTCAAGTAATTTCAGAGTGAAGTTGAAGATCATCGTGACAGGAGGATGGAATGTCTATGATATAGAGATGAATATCTGAGTTACGAGTTTTGGCACACAATTAAGACATTGTGCAAATTGTTTCACAATTAATACCGCACTGAACACCATAGTGTGATGGTGTGTCCGAACATCATAATTGCACCCTATAAGATATGGTGCGTACCATGATGTCTCTCATCGAACTACCACTATCGTTTATGGGTTAGGCATTAGAGACAACCGCACTCACTTTAATAGGGTACCACGTAGTTCCGTTGAGATGACACCGTATGAACTATGGTTTAGAGAAACCTAAGTTGTCATTTCTTAAAGGTTTGGGGCTGCGGCGCTTATGTGAAAAAGTTTCAGGTTGATAAGCTCGAACCCAAAGCGGATAAAATGCATCTTCATAGGACACCCAAAGCGGTTGGGTATACCTCCTAATTCAGATCCGAAAGCAATAGGGATTGTTTCTTGAATCGGGTCCTTTCTCGAGGAAAAGTTTGTCTCGGAAAGTTGAGTGGGAGGATGGTGGAGACTTGATGAGGTTATTGAACCGTCACTTCAACTAGTGTGTAGCAGGGCACGTGAAGTTGTTCCGTGGCACCTACACCAATTGAAGTAGAAGCTTATGACAAGAATCATGAAGTTTCGGATCAAGTCACTCTGAGAACCTCGTGGGGCGACAAGGACGCCAGCGTCTTGCTTGAGTGGTACGGTGATCCTGTCTTGAAGGTCATGTTGCTAGACAACAATGAACCTACGAGCTATGGAGAAGCAATGGTGGGCCCAAATTCGATAAATGGTTAGAAGCCATGAAATCCGAGATAGGATCCATGTATCAGAACAAAGCATGGACTTTGGTGGACTTGCACGATAATCGGCAAGCCATTGCGATGAATGGATCTTTAAGAAGAAGACGGATGTGGACGGTAATATCACCGTCTATGAAGCTCGACTTGTGGCAAAGAGTTTTTCACAAGTTCAAGGAGTTGACTACGATGAGATTTTCTCATCCGTAGCGATGCTTAAGTCCGTCGGAATCATGTTAGCATAAGCTGCATTTATGAAATCTGGCGGATGGATGTCAAAATGAGTTTCCTTACCGGTTTTCGTAAGGAAAGGTTGTATGTGATACAATCGAAAGTTTTGTCGATCCTAAGGATGCTAAAGGTATCTGGCTGGTGATCCTTTCTAAGGACCGGAGTAAGCATCTCGGAGTTGGAATGTGCGCTTTGATGAGATGATCAAAGATTTTGGGTTTATACAAAGTTTATGAGAAACTTGTATTTCCAAAGAAGTAAGTGGGAGCACTATAGAATTTCGATGAGTATATGTTGTTGACATATTGATGATCGAAATGATGTAGTATTCTGGAAAGCATATAGGGTTATTTGAAAGATGTTTTTCAATAGAAAACCTGGATTAGGCTACTTGAACAATAAGCATCAAGATCTATAAGATAGATCAAAATGTTTAATAATACTTTCAAATGAGCATGTACCTTGACATGATCTTGAAGGTGTTCAAGATGGATCACCAAAGAAGGAGTTCTTGCACGAGATGTAAGGTATGAAGTTAAGAGTTAAAGCTCGACCACGGCAGAAGAGAGAGAAAGGACGAAGGTCGTCCCTATGCTATAGACGTAGGCTCTACAAGTATGCTATGCCGTGTACCGCACTTGATGTGTGCCTTGCTACATATCCGGCAAGAGAGTACAAAGGTGATCAAGGAGTGGATCACCAGATAGCGGTCAAAATTATCCTTAGAGTAAATAAGGACATGTTTCTCGATTATGGAGGTGATAAAGAGTTCGATGTAAAGGGTTACGTCGATGCAAGCTTTAACACCTATCCGAATGACTCTGAATAGCTAAGCGGATACGTATAGTGGAGCAACCATTTGGAATAAGCTTCAAGTGGAGCGTGGAAGCAGCATTTACAATATGACATAGAGAATTGCGAAGTACACACGGATCCGAAAGGTTCGCACCGTTGACTAAAACCTCTCTCACAAGCAAAACATGATCAAACCTCGTAACTCATTGAGTCTTAATCACATGATGATGTGAACTAGTGTACGCACACTAGTAAACTCTTTGGATGTTGGTCACATGGCGATGTGACCTATCGATGTTAATCACATGACGATGTGAACTAGATTATTGACTCTAGTGCAAGTGGGAGACTGTTGGAAATATGCCCTAGAGGCAATAATAAATTAGTTATTATTATTATATTTCCTTGTTCATGATAATCGTTTATTATCCATGCTATAATTGTATTGATAGGAAACTCAAATACATGTGTGGATACATAGACAACACCATGTCCCTAGCAAGCCTCTATTGGCTAGCTCGTTGATCAATAGATGGTTACGGTTTCCTAACCATGGACATTGGATGTCATTGATAACGGGATCACATCATTAGTAGAATGATGTGATGGACAAGACCCAATCCTAAGCCTAGCACAAAGATCGTAGTTCGTATGCTAAAGCTTTTCTAATGTCAAGTATCATTTCCTTAGACCATGAGATTGTGCAACTCCCGGATACCGTAGGAATGCTTTGGGTGTACCAAACGTCACAACGTAACTGGGTGACTATAAAGGTGCACTACGGGTATCTCCGAAAGTGTCTGCATTGGGTTGGCACGAATCGAGACTGGATTTGTCACTCCGTGTAAGCGGAGAGGTATCTCTGGGCCCACTCGGTAGGACATCATCATAATGTGCACAATGTGACCAAGGGGTTGATCACGGGATGATGTGTTACGGAACGAGTAAAGAGACTTGCGGTAACGAGATTGAACATGGTATCGGGATACCGACGATCGAATCTCGGGCAAGTACAATACCGCTAGACAAAGGGAATTGTATACGGGATCGAATGAGTCCTTGACATCGTGGTTCATCCGATGAGATCATCGTGGAACATGTGGGAGCCAACATGGGTATCCAGATCCCGCTGTTGGTTATTGACCGGAGAACGTCTCGGTCATGTCTACATGTCTCCCGAACCCGTAGGGTCTACACACTTAAGGTTCGATGACGCTAGGGTTATAAAGGAAGTTTGTATGTGGTTACCGAATGTTGTTCTGAGTCCGGATGAGATCCCTGACGCCACGAGGAGTTCCGGAATGGTCCGGAGGTAAAGATTTATATATGGGAAGTCCTATTTTGGTCGCAGGAAAAGTTTAAGACTTTATCGGTATTGTACCGGAGTGCCGAAAGGGGTCCGGGGGTCCACCGGGGTCCACCTGCCCGGGGGCCACATGGGCTGTAGGGGTGCGCCTTGGCCTATATGGGCCAAGGGCACCAGCCCCAAGAGGCCCATGCGCCAAGGAAACTTGGGGAGGAAGAGTCCTCAAGGGGAAGGCACCTCCGAGGTGCCTTGGGAGGATGGACTCCTCCCCCTCTTGGCCGCACCCTTCCTTGGAGGAAGGGGCAAGGCTGCGCCCCCTCTCCCTTGCCCCTATATATAGTGGAGGGAGGAGGGCATCCACACCTGAGCCTGGCGCCTCCCTCCCTCCCGTGACACCTCCTCCTCTCCCGTAGGTGCTTGGCGAAGCCTGCAGATTGCCACGCCTCCACCACCACCACGCCGTTGTGCTGCTGTTGGATGGAGTCTTCCTCAACCTCTCCCTCTCTCCTTGCTGGATCAAGGCATGGGAGACGCCACCGGCTGTACGTGTGTTGAACGCGGAGGTGCCGTCCGTTCGGCACTAGGATCTCCGGTGATTTGGATCACGACGAGTACGACTCCTTCAACCCCGTTCTCTTGAACGCTTCCGCTTAACGATCTACAAGGGTATGTAGATGCACTCTCCTTCCCTCGTTGCTAGTTTCTCCATAGATAGATCTTGGTGACACGTAGGAAAATTTTGAATTTATGCTACGTTCCCCAACAAATACCTAGTTCAATCTCGTTACCGGCAAGTCTCTTTACTCGTTCTGTAATACATCATCCCGCAACTAACTCATTAGTTGCAATGCTTGCAAGGCTTAAGTGATGTGCATTACCTAATGGACCCAGAGATACCTCTCCGACAATCGGAGTGACAAACCCTAATCTCGAAATACGCCAACCCAACAAGTACCTTCGGAGACACCTGTAGAGCACCTTTATAATCACCAGGTTATGTTGTGACGTTTGGTAGCACACAAAGTGTTCCTCCGGTAAACGGGAGTTGCATAATCTCATAGTCATAGGAACATGTATAAGTCATGAAGAAAGCAATAGCAGAATACTAAACGATCGTGTGCTAAGCCAATAGAATGGGTCAAGTCAATCACATCATTCTCCTAATGATGTGATCCCGTTAATCAAATGACAACTCATGTCAATGGCTAGGAAACATAACCATCTTTGATCAACGAGCTAGTCAAGTAGAGGCATACTAGTGACACTCTATTTGTCTATGTATTCACACAAGTATTATGTTTCTGGTTAATACAATTCTAGAATGAATAATAAACATTTATCATGAAATAAGGAAATAAATAATAACTTTATTATTGCCTCTAGGGCATATTTCCTTCACAAGACCCATCTGTTAGCTTAGCACTATGATCGTTTAGTTTATTGCTATTGCTTTCTTCATGACTTATACATGTTCCTATGACTATGAGATTATGCAACTCCCCAATACCGGAGGAACACTTAGTGTGCTATCAAAAGTCACAATGTAACTGGGTGATTATAAAGATGCTCTACAGGTGTCTCTGATGGTGTTTGTTGAGTTGGCATAGATCGAGATTAGGATTTGTCACTCCGATTGTCGGAGAGGTATCTCTGGGCCCTCTCGGTAATGCACATCACTATAAGGCTTGCAAGCAATGTGACTAATGAGTTAGTTGCGGGATGATGTATTACAGAACGAGTAAAGAGACTTTCCGGTAATGAGATTGAACTAGGTATGATGATACCGACGATCGAATCCCGGGCAAGTAACATACCGGTGACAAAGGGAACAACGTATGTTGTTGTGCGGTTTGACCGATAAAGATCTTCGTAGAATATGTAGGAGCCAATATGAGCATCCAGGTTCTGCTATTGGTTATTGACCAGGGATTTGTCTCGGTCATGTCTACATAGTTCTCGAACCCGTAGGGTCCGCACGCTTAACATTCGATGACGATTCATATTATGAGTATATGTGATTTGATGTACCGAAGGTTTTTCGGAGTCCCGGATGAGATCACGGACATGACGAGGAGTGTTGAAATGGTCGAGACATAAAGATTCATATATTGGAAGGCTACATTCGGATACCAGAATGGTTCGGGTCGTTTCGGAGTACCGGGAGTTACCGGGACCCCCCCCCCCTGGGAAGTTATTGGGCCTCATAGGCCTAGTGGTGGAAGAGAGGAGGCAAGCCAAGGTGTGGCACGCCCCCCCTAGCCCAAACCGAATTAGACTAGGGCTAGGGGGACCGGACCCCCTTTCCTTCTCTTCTTCCTCTCCTTACTTCTTCCCCTACTTGGACTAGGAAAGGGGGAAACCTACTCCTACTAGGAGTAGGAATCCCCACCTTGGGCGCGCCCCTTGTGGCCGACCCTCCTCCTTTTCCTCCCCTCCTTTATATACGGGGGAGGGGGAACCCCATAGACACACAAGTTGATCTTTTAGCCGTGTGCGGTGCCCACCCTCCATAGTTACACACCTCGATCATATAGTCGTAGTGCTTAGGCGAAGCCCTGCGCCGGTAGCATCATCATCATCATCGCCACGCCGTCGTGCTGACGGAACTCACCCTCATCCTCAACTGGATCAAGAGCACGAGGGACGTTGTCGATCTGAACGTGTGCTGAACGCGGAGATGCCGTACGTTCGTTACTTGGATCGGTTGGATCGCGAAGAAGTTCGACTACATCAACCATGTTACTAAACGCTTCTGCTTTCGGTCTACGAGGGTACGTGGACACACTCTCCCCTCTCGTTGCTATGCATCTCCTAGATAGATCTTGCGTGATCGTAGGATTTTTTTTAAAATTACTGTGTTCCCCAACAATGGCATCCGAGCCAGGTCTATGCTTAGATGTTATATGCACGAGTAGAACACAAAGAGTTGTGGGCGATAATAGTCATACTGCTAACCAGCAACGTCTTACTTTGATTCGGCGGTATTGTTGGATGAAGCAGCTCGGACCGACATTACATGACCGCGTTCATGAGATTGGTTCTACCGACGTGCTTCACACACAGGTGGCTAGCGGGTGTCTGTTTCTCCAACTTCAGTTGAATCGAGTTTGACTATGCCCGATCCTTGTTGAAGGTTAAAACAGCACACTTGACGGAAAAATCATTGTGGTTTTGATGCGTAGGTAAGAACGGTTCTTGCTAGAAGCCCGTAGCAGCCACGTAAAACTTGCAACAACAAAGTAGAGGACGTCTAACTTGTTTTTGCAGGTCTTGCTATGATGTGATATGGTCAAGACATGATGATATATAAATTGTTGTATGAGATGATCATGTTGTAACAGTTATCGGCAACTTGCAGGAGCCATATGGTTGTCGCTTTATTGTATGAAATGTAATCGCCATGTAATTGCTTTAGTTTATCACTAAGCGGTAGCGATAGTCGTAGAAGCAATAGTTGACAAGACGACAACGATGCTTCGATGGAGATCAAGGTGTCAAGCCGGTGACGATGGTGATCATGATGGTGCTTTGGAGATGGAGATCAAAGGCACAAGATGATAATGGCCATATCATATCACTTATTTGATTGCATGTGATGTTTATCCTTTATGCATCTTATTTTGCTTAGTACAGCGGTAGCATTATAATATGATCCCTCACTAAATTTCAAGGTATATGTGTTCTCCCTGAGTATGCACCGTTGCTTTCTGATTCGTGCCGAGACACCACGTGATGATCGGGTGTGATAAGCTCTACATTCACATACAGCGGGTGCAAGCCAGTTTTGCACATGCAGAATACTCGGGTTAAACTTGATGAGCCTAGCATATGCAGATATGGCCTCAGAACACTGAGACCGAAAAGTCGAGCATGAATCATATAGTAGATATGATCAACATAGTGATGTTCACCATTGAAAACTACTCCATCTCACGTGATGATCGGGCATGGTTTAGTTGATATGGATCACGTGATCACTTAGATGATTAGAGGGATGTCTATCTAAGTGGGAGTTCTTAAGTAATATGATTAATTGAACTTTGATTTACCATGAACTTAGTACGTGATAGTATTTTGCATGTCTATGTTGTTGTAGATAAATGGCCCGTGCTACTATTCCATTGAATTTTAATGTGTTCCTAGAGAAAGCTAAGTTGAAAGATGATGGTAGCAACTACACGGACTGGGTCCGTAACTTGAGGATTATCCTCATTGATACACATAAGAATTACGTCCTGGAAGCACCGCTAGGTGCAATACCCGCTGCAGGAGCAACGCCAGACGTTGTGAACGCTTGGCAGAGCAAAGCTGATGACTACTCGATAGTTTAGTGTGCCATGCTATACGGCTTAGAACCGGGACTTCAACGATGTTTTGAACATCATGGAGCATATGAGATGTTCCGGGAGTTGAGGTTAATATTTCAAGCAAATGCCCGGATTGAGAGATATGAAGTCTTCAATAAGTACTACAGCTGCAACATGGAGGAGAATAGTTCTGTCAGTGAGCATATACTCAGAATGTCTGGGTACCATAATCACTTGACTCAGCTGGGAGTTAATCTTCTAGTTGATAGTGTCATTGACAGAGTTCTTCAATCACTGCCACCAAGCTACAAAAGCTTCGTGATGAACTATAATATGCAAGGGATGGATAAGACAATTCCCTAGCTCTTCGCAATGCTAAAGGCTGCGGAGGTAGAAATCAAGAAAGAGCATCAAGTGTTGATGGTTAACAAGACCACTAGTTTCAAGAAAAAGGGCAAAGGGAAGAAGGGGAACTTCAAGAAGAACGGCAAGCAAGTTGCTGCTCAAGTGAAGAAGCCCAAGTCTGGACCTAAGCACGAGGCCGAGTGCTTCTCTTGCAAAGGGACTGGTCACTTTGGAAGCGGAACTGCCCCAAGTATTTGGCGGATAAGAAGGATGGCAAAGTGAAAGGTATATTTGATATACATGTTATTGATGTGTACCTTACTAATGCTCGTAGTAAGCGCCTAGGTATTTGATCTTGGTTACATTGCTCATATTTGCAACTCAAAGCAATGGCTACGTAATTGCGAAGATTGGCTAAGGACGAGGTGACGATGTGCGTAGGAAATGGTTCCAAAGTCGATGTGATCGCCGTCGGCACGCTACCTCTACATCTACCTTAGGGATTAGTTTTAGACCTGAATAATTGTTATTTGGTGCCAGCGTTAAGCATGAACATTATATCTGGATCTTGTTTGATGCGAGACGGTTATTCATTTAAATCAGAGAATAATGGTTGTTCTATTTATATGAGTAATATCTTTTATGGCCATGCACCCTTGATGAGTGTTCTATTTTTATTAAATCTCGATAGTAGTGATACACATATTCATAGTATCGAAGACAAAAGATATACGCTTAATAATGATAGTGCAACTTATTTGTGGCACTGCCGTTTAGGTCATATTGGTGTAAAGCGCATGAAGGAAATCCATGTTGATGGGTTTTTGAATCACTTGATGCTTGCGAACCATGCCTCATGGGCAAGATGACTAAGACTCTGTTCTCCGGAACAATGGAGCGAGCAACAGACTTGTTGGAAATAATACATACTGATGTATGCGGTCTGATGAGTGTTGAGGCTAGCGGCAGGTATCGTTATTTTCTGACCTTCACAGATGATTTGAGCAGATATGGATATATCTACTTGATGAAACATAAGTCTGAAACTTTTGAAAAGTTCAAAGAATTTCAAAGTGAAGTGGAAAATCATCGTAACAAGAAAATAAAGTTTCTACGATCTGATCGTGGAGGTGAATATTTGAGTTACGAGTTTGGTCTTCATTTGAAACAATGTAGGGAAGTTTCGGAACTCACGCCACCTAGAACACCACAACATAATGGTGTGTCTGAATGTCGTAATCGCACTTTATTAGATATGGTGCGATCTATGATGTCTCTTACCGATTTACCACTATTATTTTGGGGTTATGCATTAGAGACAGTTGCATTCATGTTAAATAGGGCATCATCTAAATCCGTTGAGACAATACCGTATAAACTATGGTTTGGCAAGAAACCTAAGCTGTCGTTTCTTAAAGTTTGGGGTTGCGATGCTTATGTGAAAAAGCTTCAACCTGATAAGCTCGAACCCAAATCGGAGAAATGTGTCTTTGTAGGATACCCAAAAGAGACCGTTGGGTACACCTTCTATCACAGATCCGAAGCCAAGATATTTGTTGCTAAGAATGGATCCTTTCTAGAGAAGGAGTTTCTCTCGAAATAAGTGAGTGGGAGGAAAGTAGAACTTGATGAGGTAATTGTACCTTCTCCTGAATTGGAAAGTAGTACATCACAGAAATCAGTTCCAGTGATTCCTACACCAGTCAGTGAGGAAGCTAATGATGATGATCATGAAAATTTAGATCAAGTTACTACTGAACCTCATAGGTCAACCAGAGTAAGGTACCGCACCAGAGTGGTACGTTAATCCTGTTCTGGAGGTCATGTTACTTGACCATGACGAACCTACGAACTATGAGGAAGCAATGATGAGCCCAGATTCTGCGAAATGGATTGAGGCCATGAAATCTGAGATGGGATCCATATATGAGAACAAAGTGTAGACTTTGGTTGACTTGCTCGATGATCGGCAAGCCATAGAGAATAAATGGATCTTCAAGAGGAAGACGGACGCTGATACTAGTGTTACTATCTACAAAGCTAGACTAGTCGAAAAAGGTTTTTGACAAGTTCAAGGTGTTGACTACGATGAGATTTTCTCACTCGTAATGATGCTTAAGTCTATCCGATTCATGTTAGCAATTACCACATTTTATGAAATCTGGCAAATGGATGTCAAAACTACATTCCTTAATGGATTTCTTAAAGTAGAGTTGTATATGATGCAACAATAAGGTTTTTTCAATCCTAAAAGTGCTAACAAAATGCACAAGCTCCAGCGATCCATCAATGGACTGGTGCAAGCATCTCGGAGTTGGAATATACGCTTTGATGAGTTGATCAAAGCATATAATTTTTATGCAGACTTGCGGTGAAGCCTGTATTTGCAAAGAAAGTGAGTGGGAGCACTACAACCTTTCTGATAAGTATATGTGAATGACATATTGTTGATCAGAAATAATGTAGAATTTTCTGGAAAGCATAAAGGAGTGTTTGAAAGGAGTTTTTCAAAGAAATACCTCGGTGAAGCTGCGTACATATTAAGCATCAAGATCTATAGAGATAGATCAAGACACTTGATAAGTTTTTTCAATGCGTACATACCTTGACAAGTTTGTTGAAGTAGTTAAAAATGGAACAGTCAAAGAAGGAGTTCTTGCCTGTGTTATGATACGTATCCAACGTATCTATAATTTTTTATTGGTCCATACTATATTATCTATTGTTTTTCTATATTGGGCTTTATTTTTCACTTTTATATTACTTTTGGGACTAACCTATTAACCGGAGGCCCAGCCCAGAATTGTTGTTTTTTGCCTATTTCAGTGTTTCGAAGAAACGGAATAACAAACGGAGTCCAAACGGAATGAAATCTCCGGGAACGTGATTTTCTCATCAGACTTGGACCCTCCTTCAAGAAAGCCACGAGGCGGCCATGAGGGTGGAGGGCGCCCCCCCCCCCTAGAGCGCGCCCCCTGCCTCGTGGGCCCCCCCAAGCTCCATCGACGTACTCCTTCCCCCTATATATACCTACGTACCCCCAACAGATCAGAGACGGAGCCAAAAAACTAATTCCACCGCCGCAACTTTCTGTATCCACGAGATCCCATCTTGGGGCCTGTTCAAGCTCATGAAAGGGGATTCCACCACGGAGGGCTTCTACATCATCATCATAGCCTCTCCGATGAAGTGTGAGTAGTTTACCTCAGACCTTGGGTCCATAGTTAGTAGCTAGATGGCTTCTTCTCTCTTTTTGGATCTCAATACAATGTTCTCCCCTCTCTCGTGGAGATCTATTCGATGTAATCTTCTTTTGCGGTGTGTTTGTTGAGACCGATGAATTGTGGGTTTATGATCAAGATTATCTATGAGCAATATTTGAATCTTCTCTGAATTCTTTTATGTAAGATTGAGTTATCTTTGCAAGTCTCTTCGAATTATCCGTTTGGTTTGGCCAACTAGATTGGTAGTTCTTGCAATGGGAGAAGTGCTTAGCTTTGGGTTCAATCTTGCGGTGTCCTTACCGATGTAAAGGGTTGCAAGGCACGTATTGTATTGTTGCCATCGAGGATAACAAGATGGGGTATTTATCATATTGCATGAATTTATTCCTCTACATCATGTCATCTTGAATAAGGCGTTACTCTGTTTCATTAACTTAATACTCTAGATGCATGCTGGATAGAGGTCGATGAGTGGAGTAATAGTAGTAGATGCAGGCAGGAGTCGGTCTACTTGTCTCGGACATGATGCCTATATACATGATCATACCTAGATACTCTCTTAACTATGCTCAATTCTGTCAATTGCTCAACAGTAATTCGTTCACCCGCCGTAAAATACTTATGCTCTTGAGAGAAGCCACTAGTGAAATCTATGGCCCCCGGGACTATTTTCATCATATTAATCTTCCTACGCTTTATTATTGCTTTGCTTTTTTACTTTGCCTTTTTATTTTACTTAGCATCTTTATACCAAAAATACCAAAAATATTATCTATCATCTCTATCAGATCTCACTCTAAGTAAGTGACCGTGAAGGGATTGACAACCCCTATTCGCGTTGGTTGCGAGGAGCTATTTGTTTTGTGTAGGTACGAGGGACTTGCGCGTGGCCTCCTCTTTGGATTGATACCTTGGTTCTCAAAAACTAAGGGAAATACTTACGCTACTCTCTGCATCATCCTCTCCTCTTCGGGAAAACCAGCATAAGCTCAAGGCGTAGCAAGAAGGATTTACGGCGCCGTTCTTGGGGAGTCTACATAAAGTCAACATACCAAGTACCCATCACAATCCCTTATCTCTCGCATTACATTATTTGCCATTTGCCTCTCGTTTTCCTCTCCCCCACTTCACCCTTGCCGTTTTATTCGCCCTCTCCTTCCCAATCTCCTCCTCTCTTTTTCGCTTGCCTTTTTCCTGTTTGCTTATGTGTTGGATTACTTGTTGCCATGGCGCAAGATAATACCAAATTGTGTGACTTTACCAATACCAACAATAATGATTTCCTTAGCACTTCGATTGCTCCTCTTGCCAATACTGAATCTTGTGAAATCAATGCTGCTTTATTGAATCTCGTTATGAAAGATCAATTAAATCGGCCTTCCTAGTGAAGATGCCGCTACTCATTTAAATAGCTTCGTGGATTTGTGTGATATGCAAAAGAAGAAAGATGTTGATAATGATGTTGTTAAATTGAATCTATTTCCTTTTTCGCTTAGAGATCGCGCTAAAGCTTGGTTTTCGTCTTTGCCTAAAAATAGTATTGATTCTTGGAACAAGTGCAAAGATGCTTTTATCTCTAAGTATTTTCCTCCCGCTAAGATCATCTCTCTTAGGAACGATATTATGAATTTTAAGTAACTTGATCATGAACATGTTGCACAAGCTTGGGAGAGAATGAAATTAATGATACGTAATTGCCCTACTCATGGTTTAAACTTGTGGATGATTATATATAAAAAATTATGCCGGATTGAATTTTGCTTCTAGGAACCTTTTAGATTCGGCCGTGGGAGGCACTTTTATGGAAATCACTTTAGGAGATGCTACTAAACTCCTAGATAATATTATGGTTAATTATTCTCAATGGCACATTGAAAGATCTACTAATAAAAAAGTGCATGCGATAGAAGAAATCAATGTTTTGAGTGGAAAGATGGATGAAATTATGAAATTATTTGCTAATAAGAGTGTTTCTTCTGATCCTAATGATATGCCTTTGTCTACTTTGATTGAGAATGATAATGGATCTATGGATGTGAATTTTGTTGGTAGGAATAATTTTGGTAACAACACGTATAGAGGGAATTTTAATCCTAGGCCTTATCCTAGTAATCCTTCTAAGAATTATGGAAATTCCTACAACAACTCTTATGGAAATTTTAATAAGATGCCCTCTGAATTTGAGAATAGTGTTAAAGAGTTTATGAATTCACAAAAGAATTTTAATGCTTTGCTTGAAGAGAAATTACTTAAAGTTGATGAATTGGCTAGGAACGTTGATAGAATTTCTCTTGATGTTGATTCTTTAAAGCTTAGATCTATTCCTCCTAAGCATGATATCAATGAGTCTCTCAAAGCCATGAGAACTCCCATTGATGAGTGCAAGGAAAGAACCGCTAGGATGCGTGCTATGAAAGATGCCTTTATTAAAGCGTGTTCTTCCAATTTCCATGAAAATCAAGATGAAGGTCTAAAAGTTATTGATGTGTCTCCCATTAAATCCTTGTTTTGCAATATGAATCTTGATAATGATGAGATTGAATATGAGTCACCTTTACCTAGAAGGCGTTCTAAAAATTCAGAGCTTTTAGATTATGATGCTAAAATTGATAAAAGTGGGATTGAAGAAAGTAAAACCTTAGATGTTGCTAAACCCACTATTTTGGATTTCAAGGAATTTAATTATGAAAGTTTCTCTTTAATTGATTGTATTTCCTTGTTGCAATCCGTGCTAAATTCTCCGCATGCCTATAGTCAAAATAAAGCGTTTACTAAACATATCGTTGATGCCTTGATGCAATCTTATGAGGAAAAACTTGAGTTGGAAGTCTCTATACCTAGAAAACTTTATGATGAGTGGGAACAAACTATTAAAATTAAGATTAAGGATCATGAATTTTATGCTTTATGTGATTTGGGTGCTAGTGTTTCCACTATTCCCAAAACTTTGTGTGATTTGCTAGATTACCGTGATTTTGATGATTGCTCTCTAAACTTGCACCTTGCGGATTCCACTATTAAGAAACCTATGGGAAGAATTAATGATGTTCTTATTGTTGCAAATAGGAATCATGTGCCCGTAGACTTTATCGTTCTTGATATAGATTGCAATCCTTCATGTCCTATTATTCTTGGTAGACCTTTCCTTAGAACGATTGGTGCAATTATTGATATGAAGGAAGAGAATATTAGATTCCAATTCCCATTAAAGAAAGGCATGGAACACTTCCCTAGGAAGAAGATAAAATTACCATATGAATCTATTACGAGAGCCACCTATGGATTGCCCACCAAAGATGGCAATACCTAGATCTATCCTTTCTTTTATGCCTAGCTAGGGGCGTTAAACGATAGCGCTTGTTGGGAGGCAACCCAATTTTATTTTTATTTTGTTATTTTTGTTTCTTTTTAGGAATAAATAATCCATCTACCTTCTGTTTAGATGTGGTTTTATGTTTTAATTAGTGTTTGTGCCAAGTTAAACCTATAGGATCTTCTTGGATAATAGTTATTTGATCTTGCTGTAATTTCCAGAAACTTTCAGTTCACGAAAACAATTGTTAAAAATCACCAGAACGTGATAAAATAGTGATTCCAATTTCTGTTCATCAATAAACAAATTTCCTAGGTCTTCCTATTTTGGCTAAATTTTTGGAGTTCCATAAGTTTGCGTAGGTTACAGATTACTACAGACTGTTCTGTTTTTGACAGATTCTGTTTTTCGTGTGTTGTTTGCTTATTTTGATGAATCTATGGCTAGTAAAATAGTTTATGGTCCATAGAGAAGTTGGAATACAGTAGGTTTAACACCAATATAAATAAATAATGAGTTAATTACAGTACCTTGAAGTGGTCTTTTGTTTTCTTTCGCTAACGGAGCTCACGAGATTTCTGTTGAGTTTTGTGTTGTGAAGTTTTCAAGTTTTGGATAAAAAAAATTGATGGATTGTGGAATAAGGAGTGGCAAGATCCTAATCTTGGGGATGCCCATGGCACCCCCAAGATAATCCAAGGACACCAAAAAGTCAAAGCTTGGGGATGCCCCGGAAGGCATCCCTCTTTAAATCCACTTCCATCGGTAACTTTACTTGGAGCTATATTTTTATTCACCACATGATATGTGTTTTGCTTGGAGCGTCTTGTATTATTTGCGTCTTTGCTTGTTAGTTTACCACAATCATCCTTTCTGTACACACCTTTTGAGAGAGCCATGCATGAATTGGAATTTGTTAGAATACTCTATGTGCTTCACTTATATCTTTTGAGCTTGATAGTTTTGCTCTATGTGCTTCACTTATATCTTTTGAGCTTGATAGTTTTGCTCTAGTACTTCACTTATATCTTTTAGAGCACGGTGGTGGATTTGTTTTAAAGAAACTATTGATCTCTCATGCTTCACTTAGATTATTTTGAGAGTCTTAAATAGCATGGAAATTTTCTTAATAATAATATGCTTGGTATTCAAGATTTGTAAAACTTTCTTTTGAGTGCGTTGAATACTAAGAAAAGTTTGATGCTTGATAATTGTTTTGAGATATGGAGGTGATAATATCAAAGTCATGCTAGTTGAGTAGTTGTGAATTTGAGAAATTCTTGTGTTGAAGTTTGCAAGTCCCGTAGCATGCACGTATGGTAAACGTGATGTAACAAATTTGAAACATGAGGTGTTATTTGATTGTCCTCCTTACGAGTGGCGGTCGGGGACGAGCGATGGTCTTTTCCTACCAATCTATCCCCCTAGGAGCATGCCGTAGTGCTTTGGTTTTTGATGGCTTGTAGATTTTTGCAATAAGTATGTGAGTTCTTTATGACTAATGTTGAGTCCATGGATTATACACACTCTTACCCTTCCATCATTGATAGCCTCTTCGGTACCGTGCATTGCCCTTTCTCACATTGAGAGTTGGTGCAAAATTCGCCGGTGCATCCAGACCCCGTGATATGATACGCTCTTTCACACATAAACCTCCTTATATCTTCCTCAAAATAACCACCATACCTACCTATTATGGCATTTCCATAGCCATTCCGAGATATATTGCCATGCAACTTTCCACCATACCGTTCTTCATGACATATTCATCATTGTCATATTGCTTAGCATGATCATGTAGTTGACATAGTATTTGTGGCAAGCCACCGTTCATAATTCTTTCATACATGTCACTCTTGATTCATTGCATATCCCGGTACACCGCTGGAGGCATTCATATAGAGTCATACTTTATTCTAGTATCGAGTTGTAATCATTGAGTTGTAAATAAATAGAAGTGTGATGATCATCATTTTCTAGAGCATTGTCCCAAAAAAACCAAAAAAATAGAAAGGCAAAGAAAAAAAGGCCAAAAAAAAGAAATAAAAAGGGGCAATGTTACTATCTCTTTTTCCACACTTGTGCTTCAAAGTAGCACCTTTTCTTCATATAGCGAGTCTCATATATCGTGCTTCAAAGTAGCACCATGTTTTTCATATAGAGAGTTTCATATGTAGTCACTTTCATATACTAGTGGGAATTTTTCATTATAGAACTTGGCTTGTATATTCCAACGATGGGCTTCCTCAAATGCCCTAGGTCTTCGTGAGCAAGCAAGTTGGATGCACACCCACTTCGTTTCTTTTGTTGAGCTTTCATACATTTTATAGCTCTAGTGCATCCGTTGCATGGCAATCCCTACTCCTTGCATTAACATCAATTGATGGGCATCTCCATAGTCCGTTGATTAGCCTCATTGATCTGAGACCTTCTCTTTTCTTTGTCTTCTCCACATAACCCCCATCATTATATTCTATTCCACCATAGTGCTATGTCCATGGCTCATGCTCATGTATTGTGTGAAGGTTTATAAGTTTGATATTACTAAAGTATGAAACAATTGCTTGGCTTGTCATCGGGGTTGTGCATGATGAGAGCATTCTTGTGTGACAAAAATTGAGCATGACTAAACTATATGATTTTGTAGGGATGAACTTTCTTTGGCCATGTTATTTTGAGAAGACATAATTACTTAGTTAGTATGCTTGAAGTATTATTATTTTATGTCAATATGAAATTTTGTCTTGAATCTTTCGGACCTGAATATTCATACCACAATTAAGAAGAGTTACATTGAAATTATGCCAAGTAGCACTCCGCATCAAAAATTCACTTTTTATCATTTACCTACTCGAGGACGAGCAGGAATTAAGCTTGGGGATGCCTGATACGTCTCCAACGTATCTATAATTTTTGATTGCTCCATGCTATATTATCTATTGTTTTGGACTATATTGGGCTTTATTTTCCACTTTTATATTACTTTTGGGACTAACCTATTAACCGGACGCCCACCTGTAATTGTTGTTTTTGCCTATTTCGGTGTTTCAAGAAAGCGGAATATCAAACGGAATGAAATCTTGAGGAACGTGATTTTCTCATCGAGATAAGATCCAGAGACTTGGACCCTCCGTCAAGAAAGCCACGATGCGGCCCACGAGGTGGGCGCCCCCTAGGGCGCACCCCTGCCTCGTGGGCCCCAAGCTCCACCGACGTACTCCTTCCTCCTATATATACCTACGTACTTCAACAGATCAAAGACGGATCCAAAACCTAATTCCACCACCGCAACTTTCTCAGATCCACGAGATCCCATCTTGGGGCCTGTTAGGAGCTCATGGGAAGGATTCCACCACGGAGGGCTTCTACATCATCATCATAGCCTCTCCGATGAAGTGTGAGTAGTTTACCTCATACCTTCGGGTCCATAGTTAGTAGTTAGATGGCTTCTTCTCTCTTTTTGGATCTCAATACAATGTTCTCCCCCTCTCTCGTGGAGATCTATTTGATGTAATCTTCTTTTTGCGGTGTGTTTGTTGAGACCGATGAATTGTGGGTTTATGATCAAGATTATCTATGAGCAATATTTGAATCTTCTCTAAATTCTTTTATGTATGATTGAGTTATATTTGCAAGTCTCTTCGAATTATCTGTTTGGTTTGGCCAACTAGATTGGTAGTTCTTGCAATGGGAGAAGTGCTTAGCTTTGGGTTCAATCTTGCGGTGTCCTTACCCAATGACAGAAAGGGTTGCAAGGCACGTATTGTATAGTTGCCATCGAGGATAACAAGATGGGGTATTTATCATATTGCATGAATTTATTCCTCTACATCATGTCATCTTGCTTAAGGCGTTACTTTGTTTTCATTAACTTAATACTCTAGATGCATGTTGGATAGCGGTTGATGAGTGGAGTAATAGTAGTAGATGCGAGGTGAGTCGGTCTACTTGTCTCGGACGTGATGCCTATATACATGATCATACCTAGATACTCTCTTAACTATGCTCAATTCTGTCAATTGCTCAACAGGAATTCTTTCACCCACCGTAAAATACTTATGCTCTTGAGAGAATCCACTAGTGAAATCTATGGCCCCCGGGACTATTTTCATCATATTAATCTTCCTACGCTTTATTATTGCTTTGCTTTTTTACTTTGCCTTTTTATTTTACTTAGCATCTTTATACCAAAAATACCAACAATATTATCTATCATCTCTATCAGATCTCACTCTCGTAAGTGACCGTGAAGGGATTGACAACCCCTATTCGCGTTGGTTGCGAGGAGCTATTTGTTTTGTGTAGGTACGAGGGACTTGGCGTGGCCTCCTCTTTGGATTGATACCTTGGTTCTCAAAAACTGAGGGAAATACTTACGCTCCTCTGCTGCATCATCCTCTCCTCTTCGGGGAAAACCAATGCAAGCTCAAGACGTAGCATGTTACAAGGTGTGAAATTGAGTCAGACTCAATGCCCGACCACTGCAGAAGATAGAGAGAAAATGGAAGTCATTCCTATGCTTGACCATAGGTTCTATCATGTATGCAATGTTGTGTACGGCACCGGTGTGTGCCTTGCTATTAGTTTAGCAGGGAGGTACCAAAGTAATCCAGGAGTGGATCACTGGACAGCGTTCAAGAACATCCTGAAATACCTGAAAAGGACTAAGGATATGTTTCTCATTTATGGAGGTGACAAACAGCTCGTTGTAAATGGTTACATCGATGTAAGCTTTGACACTGATCCGGATGACTCTAAGTCACAAACCGGATAATTATTTTTATTGAAGGGTGGAGTTGTCAGTTGGTGCAGTTGTAAGCAGAGCGTCGTGGCCGGATCTACGTGTGAAGCGGAGTACATAGCTGCTTCAGATGCAGCAAAGGAAGGAGTCTGGATGAAGGACTTCATATCCGATCTAGGTGTCATACCTAGTGCAGCGGGTCCAATGAAAATCTTTTGTGACAATACTGGTGCAATTGCCTTGGCAAAGGAATCCAAATTTCACAAGAGGACCAAGCACATAGAGACGCTTCAATTCCATCCGTGATCAAGTCAAGGAGGGAGACATAGAGATTTGCAAGATACATACAGATCTAAATGTTGCAGACCAGTTGACTAAGCCTCTCTCACGAGCAAAACATGATCAGCACCAAGACTCCATGGGTGTTAGAATCATTACTATGTAATCTAGATTATTGACTCTAGTGCAAGTGGGAGACTGAAGGAAATATGCCCTAGAGGCAATAACAAAGTTGTTATTTATATTTCCTTATATCATGATAAATGTTTATTATTCATGCTAGAATTGTATTAACCGGAAACTTAGTACAAGTGTGAATACATACACAAACAGTGTCCCTAGTATGCCTCTACTAGACTAGCTCGTTAATCAAAGATGGTTAAGTTTCCTAGCCATAGACATGTGTTGTCATTTGATGAACGGGATCACATCATTAGAGAATGATGTGATGGACAAGACCCATCTATTAGCTTAGCACTATGACCGTTTAGTTTATTGCTATTGCTTTCTTCATGACTTATACATGTTCCTATGACTGTGAGATTATGCAACTCCCGAATACTAGAGGAACACTTAGTGTGCTATCAAACGTCACAACGTAACTGGGTGATTATAAAGATGCTCTCTGGTGTCTCCGATGGTGTTTGTTGAGTTGGCATAGATCGAGATTAGGATTTGTCACTCCGATTGCTCGGAGAGGTATCTAGGCCCTCTCGGTAATGCACATCACTATAAGCCTTGCAAGCAATGTGACTAATGAGTTAGTTGCGGGATAATGTATTACGAACGAGTAAAGAGACTTGCGCAGAACGAGATGGAACTAGGTATGATGATACCGACGATCGAATCTCGGGCAAGTAACATACTGATGACAAAGGGAACAACGTATGTTGTTGTGCGGTTTGACCGATAAAGATCTTCCTAGAATATGTAGGAGCCAATATGAGCATCCAGGTTCCACTATTGGTTATTGACCGGAGATGTGTCTCGGTCATGTCTACATAGTTCTCGAACCTGTAGGGTCCGCACGCTTAACGTTCGATGACGATTCATATTATGAGTTTATGTGATTTGATGTACCGAAGGTTGTTCAGAGTCCCAGATGAGATCACGGATATGACGAGGAGTCTCGAAATGGTCAAGACATAAAGATTCATATATTAGAACGCTACATTCGGACACCGGAATGGTTCGGGTCGTTTTGGAGTACCGGGGGTCACCGGAACCCACTGATACGTCTCCAACGTATCTATAATTTTTTATTGCTCCATGCTACTTTATCTACTGTTTTGGACTATATTGGGCTTTATTTTCCACTTTTATACTATTTTTGGGACTAACCTATTAACCGGAGGCCCAGCCGAAATTGATGTTTTTGCCTATTTCAGTGTTTCAAGAAAGCGGTATATCAAACAGAGTCCAAACGGAATGAAACCTTCGGGAACGTGATTTTCTCACCGAACGTGATCCAGAAGACTTGGACCCTACTCCAAGAAGTAACAGAGGCGGTCACGAGGGTGGGGGGCGCGCCCCCTGCCTCGTGGACCCCCTGTTGCTCCACCGACGTACTCCTTCCTCCTATATATACCTACGTACCCCCAAACGATCGTAGCAGAGCCAAAACCTAATTCCACCGCCGCAACTTTCTGTATCCACGAGATCCCATCTTGGGGCCAATTCCGGAGCTCCCCCGGAGGGGGCATCCACCATGGAGGGCTTCTACATCATCACCATAGCCCCTCTGATGAAGTGTGAGTAGTTTACTTCAGACCTTCGGGTCCATATCTAGTAGCTAAATGGCTTCTTCTCTTTTTTTGGATCTCAATACAATGTTCTCCCCCTCTCTCGTGGAGATCTATTTGATGTAATCTTCTTTTTGCGGTGTGTTTGTTGAGACCGATGAATTGTGGGTTTATGATCAAGATTATCTATGAACAATATTTGAATCTTCTCTGAATTCTTTTATGTATGATTGGTTATCTTTGCAAGTCTCTTCGAATTATCCGTTTGGTTTGACAACTAGATTGGTAGTTCTTGCAATGGGAGAAGTGCTTAGCTTTGGGTTCAATCTTGCGGTGTCCTTTCCCAAAGGATGTAAGGGGCAGCAAGGCACGTGTGTATTGTTGCCATCGAGGATAACAAGATGGGGTTTTTATCATATTGCATGAATTTATCCCTCTACATCATGTCATCTTGCTTAAGGCATTACTCTGTTTTAACTTAATACTCTAGATGCATCTTTGGATAGCGGTCGATGAGTGGAGTAATAGTAGTAGATGCAGGCAGGAGCCGATCTACTTGTCTCGAACGTGATGCCTATATACATGATCATACCTAGATATTCTCCTAACTATGCTCAATTCTGTCAATTTCTCAACAGTAATTTGTTCACCCACCGTAGAATACTTATGCTCTTGAGAGAAGCCACTAGTGAAACCTATGGCCCCCGGGCCTATTCTCATCATATCAGTCTCCATTACTTTAATACTTGCTTTGTTTTTACTTTGCCTTTTACTTTTCACTTTGCATCTCTATACCAAAAATACCAAAAATAATATTTATCATCTCTATTAGATCTCACTCTCGTAAGTGACCGTGAAGGGATTGACAACCCCTAATCGTGTTGGTTGCGAGGAGCTATTGTTTTGTGCAGGTACGAGGGACTTGTGCGTAGCCTCCTACTAGATTGATACCTTGGTTCTCAAAGACTGAGGGAAATACTTACGCTACTTTGCTGCATCATCCTCTCCTCTTCGGGGAAATCCAATGCAGTGCTCAAGAGGTAGCAAGAAGAATTTCTGGCGCCGTTCTTAGGGAGGCTTACGCAAGAGCAAGTCAAGACTTGGACTCCTAATAACAAGCCACTTCTGGCACCGTTAAAGTCTACATACCAAGTACCCATCACAATCCCTATCTCCCGCATTACATTATTTGTCATTTGCCTCTCATTTTCCTCTCCCCCACTTCACCCTTGCCTTTTTATTCGCCCTCTCTTTTCCGTCCGCCTTGATGTCTTTCTTGGCTCGTTTTCTCGCTTGGTTGAAATAGTTGAGTATTTATTCCTAAATAGAGAAGCTAATATCTATGTATCCTCATCCGCTTGCCAATCTTTTTAAGAGATCCAATTATGATGAACCAATTCCTAGTGATTTGGATGCACTAGATTATCTTTATAAGCTTTTGCCTGAAATCCGTAAATCTGAAAATTGTGATGAAGTGCTTCACGATAGATCTTTGAATAAAAAGCATGATTGCAATGATTTTATTAAAAATTCTATTGATTTAAATTATGCTAATAATATGCAAAACTCTAAGCTTGGGGATGCTAGTTTTGCTATGTCCAATAGTCATGATTGGGGAGATTCTTCTTATGATCTTGAAAATTTATTTAAGCCCCATGATGAATATAAGATTGATAATAGTATTTGCAATAATATTGAAAGTGGGTTTGGAAGAGTGTCAACTTTAGATCCCACATATTTGGATAACATTCAATCTTATGATTTTTTTTATAAAAGTGGGCTTGGAGAAATCATGACTTTAGTTAATGATAATCCCACTATTTTGGAAGAGTGTCAACTTCGCATGCATGTGGATCATGTTAAGAATATGTTATGTGATAGCTATATTGTCGAATTTTCTTATGATCCTACATGTAATTATTATGAGAGAGGAAAATATGGTTATAGAAATTTTCATGTTACTAAATTACCTCTCGTTATGTTGAGATTGCTATTATTCCTTTCCGCTTCCTTGCATATGCTAGTTTTTGCTTGCTACGATAATTTGTTTGCCTATAATATGCCTATGCATAGGAAGTATTTTAGACTTAAGTGTGTTTGTCACATGTTTTATGATGCTCTCTTTGTGCCTCAATTCTTGTCTTTCTTGTGAGCATCATTGAAATCTCAATGTCTGGCTAAAAAGGCTTTAAATAAAAGCGCTTGTTGGGAGACAACCCAATATTTTTCCTTGCTGCTTAGTAATAATCCATCTAGCCTCTGTTTAGATGTGGTTTTATGTTTTAATTAGTGTTTGTGCCAAGTTAGACCTATAGGATCTTCTTGGATGATAGTTATTTGATCTTGCTGTAATTTCCAGAATCTTTCTGTTCAAGAGAACAATTGTTAAAAATCACCAGAACGTGATAAAATACTGATTCCAATTGCTGCTGATCATTAAACAAATTGTCTGAAGACAACCTTTTCATTCCTAAATGCCCCTGCTTTGACCCCCCCCCTCCTCCGCTGACGCTCATGGCGTCCGGCAGCAACCCTAAGCGCCGCCGCGCCCCTCCCTTCTCTCTCTCCTCCCTCGCCGCCTCCTAGGGGCACGGCAGTAGCCAGTCGTCGCCCGGCCAGCAGCGAGGCTCCTCTCGTCTCCTTGCGAAGTGCGGCTGCCGGATCTCGCCGGTGGGGATCTTTGCGCTTCGTCTTGAGGCGTGGCGCTGTGGCCGCGCTTCTGGAAGTAAACCAGCGGCAGCGGCGTGGCGTCGGCGGCAGGCGGCATGGTGGTGGTGCAGGCGGCGGGTGGTGGCGGCGGCGGCTGCTGCGGCAGCGCCTCGGCGCCTCGTCTGGCGCTGCGGTGTCGCGGCCCCTTCTCGCCGTGGATCTCGGTGGAGGGGCGTGGCAGTGGAGGTGGGCGGCCCTTGTCCAGTCAGGCCCCTGCGGCTGGCCGGTGGCGCTCGGCGCGGGAAGGCCTCCCCGGTGGCCTCTCGTGGATGCAGCTCGGCGGTGCTGGGCGCCCTCCTCCTCGGCCGCGGGCGGTGGCCGGCGCTCTCTTGCGGATCTGGGCATTCGGCCTCGCGGGCTCCTCCTCCCCCTTCGCCATCTGGGCTTGGTTCCCCTTGAGGCGATGGTCGGCGGTTCGAGGTGGTTGGGCTCATGGATCTTGTCCAAGACGTGACCTTTGGGGCTTCTCGGGGTGGTCCGGTGGCGGGCGGCGGCCTGGCGGTGGGAGTCGCGTCGGTCGAGGGCGGACTGCGACTTCGGATCTGGCGTGCAACCACGGCCGCTTGGGTGGCATGGTTGCGGGTGGTTGGCCGACCGGGATGCAGCGGAAGGGTGGAGCACCGGGTTCATCACTTACCTGTCCATTACTGCAGGTCGACGGTGGCGGCGTCCGCGGATGTCGTGTTCCTCCTCGTAGGCTCCGTCGTGGTGCTCTCACTCCTCCCGTCGTGTTCTGGGTGAAAACCTGATCTTTGGATCGGACGATGGCGACGGTCCGTGGTCGTGCCCTTCTTGGAGGCATCGTCTTGGAACCCTCGGTCCGGTGTGGTCTGTTGCACTTCTTCCCGGATGATCTCTCATCGTTGGTGGTCTCCGTTGGCTACAAGCGGTTCTTTTTGCTCATTTCTGTTGATTCTTGGTAGTCGTTGAAGTTGTGTGTCGGTGCCCGGCATTCTTGTTTCTTGCCTTGGGTTGTGTGGCGTGCGTTTGTATCGGTTACTTGGATGTAAGTGTTGGTGCTTTATTTATAAAGCGGGGGGAAACCCTTTTTCGGTAAACAAATTGTCCAGGTCTTCCTATTTTGGTAGAATGTTTGGAGTTCCAGAAGTTTGCGTTAATTCTGATTACTACTGACTCGCTCTGCTTTTGATGATTCTGTTTTGTGTGTGTTGTTTGCTTATTTTGATGGATCTATGGCTAGTAAAATAGTTTATAATCCATAGAGAAGTTGGAATACAGTAGGTTTAACACCAATATAAATAAATAATGAGTTCATTACAGTACCTTAAAGTAGTCTTTTGTTTTCTTTCTCTAACGGAGCTCACGAGATTTCTATTGAGTTTTGTGTTGTGAAGTTTTCAAGTTTTGGGTAAATTCTTTTGATGGATTATGGAACAAGGAGTGGAAAGAGCCTAAGCTTGGGGATGCCCATGACACCCCAATATAAACCAAGGACACCAAAAGTCAAAGCTTGGGGATGCCCTGAAGGCATCCCTCTTTAAATCTACTTCCATCGGTAATTTACTTGGAGCTATATTTTTATTCACCACATGATATGTGTTTTGCTTGGAGCGTCTTGTATTATTTGCGTCTTTGCTTGTTAGTTTACCACAATCATCCTTGCTGTACACACCTTTTGAGAGAGCCATACATGAATTGGAATTTGATAGAATACTCTATGTGCTTCACTTATATCTTTTAAGCTTGATAGTTTTGCTCATAGTGCTTCACTTATATCTTTTGAGCGTGATAATTTTTGCTCTAGTGCTTCACTTAGATCTTTTAGAGCACGTTGGTGGATTTGTTTTAAAGAAACTATTGATCTCTCATGCTTCACTTGGATTATTTTGAGAGTCGTTAATAGCATGGTAATTTGCTTAATATTAATATACTTGGTATTCAAGATATGTGAAACTTTCTTTTGAGTGCGTTGAATACTAAGAAAAGTTTGATGCTTGATAATTGTTTTGAGATATGAAGATGGTGATATTAAAGTCATGCTAGTTGAGTAGTTGTGAATTTAAAGAATACTTGTGTTGAAGTTTGTGATTCACGTAGCATGCACGTATGGTGAACCATTATGTGATGAACTCGGAGCATGATTTATTTATTGATTGTCTTTCTTATGAGTGGCGGTCGAGGACGAGCGATGGTCTTTTCCTACCAATCTATCCCCCTAGGAGCATGCGCGTAATACTTTGCTTTGATAACTTCTGGATTTTTGCAATAAGTATATGAGTTCTTTATGACTAATGTTGAGTCCATGGATTATACGCACTTTTTCCCATCCTTCCACCATTGCTAGCCTCTCTAATACCGCGCACTTTTCGCCGGTATCATACACCCACCATATATCTTCCTCAAAACAGCCACCATACCTACCTATCATGGCATTTCCATAGCCATTCCAAGATATATTGCCATGCAACTTTCCACCATTCCGTTTATTATGACACACTCCATCATTGTCATATTGCTAGCATGATCATGTAGTTGACATCGTATTTGTGGCAAAGCCACCTTTCATAATTCTTTCATACATGTCACTCTTGTTTCATTGCATATCCCGGTACACCGCCGGAGGCATTCATATAGAGTGATACTTTGTTCTAAGAATCGAGTTGTAATTGTTGAGTTGTAAGAAAAATAAAAGTGTGATGATCATCATTCTTTAGAGCATTGTCCCAAGTGAGGAAAGGATGATGGAGACCATGATTCCCCCACAAGTCGGGATGATACTCCGTACGTAAAAAAAAGAAAAATGAAAAAAATGAGGCCATAAAAAAAGAGAGAAAAGGCCCAAATAAAAAAATGAGAGAAAAGAGAGAAGGGACAATGCTACTATCCTTTTACCACACTTGTGCTTCAAAGTAGCACCAAGATCTTCATGATAGAGAGTCTCTCATTTTGTCACTTTCATATACTAGTGGGAATTTTTTATTATAGAACTTGGATTGTATATTCCAATGATGGGCTTCCTCAAATGCCCTAGGTCTTCGTGAGCAAGCGAGTTGGATGCAAACCCACTTAGTTTCTTTTGTTGAGCTTTCATATACTTATAGCTCTAGTGCATCCGTTGCATGGCAATCCCTACTTACTCACATTGATATCTATTGATGGGCATCTTCATAGCCCGTTGATACGCCTAGTTGATGTGAGACTATCTTCTCCCTTTTTGTCTTCTCCACAACCACCATTATATTCCACATATAGTGCTATATCCATGGCTCACGCTCATGTATTGCGTGAAGATTGAATTTTTTTTGAAAATGTTAAAGTATGAAACAATTGCTTGGCTTGTCATCGGGTTGTGCATGATTTAAATATTTTGTGTGGGGAAGATGGAGCATAGCAGGACTATATGATTTTGTAGGGATAACTTTCTTTGGCCATGTTATTTTGAGAAGACATAATTGCTTAGTTAGTATGCTTGAAGTATTATTATTTTTATGCCAATATGAACCTTTGTCTTGAATCTTTCGGATCTGAATATTCATACCACAGTTAAGAAGATTTACATTGAAATTATGCCAAAGTATCACTCCGTATCAAAAATTCTCTTTTTATCATTTACCTACTCGAGGACGAGCAGGAATTAAGCTTGGGGATGCGTGATACGTCTCCAACGTATCTATAATTTTTTATTGCTCCATGCTCTGTATCTACTGTTTTGGACTATATTGGGCTTTATTTTCCACTTTTATACTATTTTTGGGACTAACCTATTAACCGGAGGCCCAGCCTGAATTGATGTTTTTTTGCCTATTTCGGTGTTTCAAGAAACGGAATATCAAACGGAGTCCAAACGGAATAAAACCTTCGGGAACGTGATTTTCTCACCGAACGTGATCCAAGAGACTTGGACCCTACTCCAAGGAGTAACAGAGGCGGTCACGAGGGTGGGGCGCCCCCCTGGGCGCGCCCCCTGCCTCGTGGGCCCCCTGTTGCTCCACCGACGTATTCCTTCCTCCTATATATACCTATGTACCCCCAAACGATCAGAGGAGGAGCCAAAAACCTAATTCCACCGCCGCAACTTTCTCAGATCCACGAGATCCCATCTTGGGGCCCGTCCTTGAGTTCCGCCAAGGGGCATCCACCACGGAGGGCTTCTACATCATCACCATAGCCCCTCCGATGAAGTGTGAGTAGTTTACTTCAGACCTTCGGGTCCATAGCTAGTAGCTAGATGGCTTCTTCTCTCTTTTGGATCTCAATACAATGTTCTCCCCTCTCTCGTGGAGATCTATTCGATGTAATCTTCTTTTTTTGTGTGTTTGTTGAGACCGATGAATTGTGGGTTTATGATCAAGATTATCTATGAACAATATTTGAATCTTCTCTGAATTCTTTTATGTATGATTGGTTATCTTTGCAAGTCTCTTCGAATTATCCGTTTGGTTTGTCCAACTAGATTGGTAGTTCTTGCAATGGGAGAAGTGCTTAGCTTTGGGTTCAATCTTGCGGTGTCCTTTCCCGGTGACACAAGGGGCAGCAAGGTGATACGTCTCCAACGTATCTATAATTTTTTATTGCTCCATGCCACTTTATCTACTGTTTTGAACTATATTGGGCTTTATTTTCCACTTTTATATTATTTTTGGGACTAACCTATTAACCGGAGGCCCAGCTCATAATTGTTGTTTTTTGCCTATTTCAGTGTTTCGAAGAAACGGAATATCAAACGGAGTCCAAACGGAATGAAACCTTCGGAAACGTGATTTTCTCACCGAACGTGATCCAGGAGACTTGGCCCCTACGCCAAGGAACAGAAGAGGCGGTCACGAGGGTGGGGGAGCCCCCCCCCCCACCTAGGGCGCGCCCCCTGCCTCATGGGCCCCCTGTTGCTCCACCCACGTACTCCTTCCTCCTATATGTACCTACGTACCCCCAAACGATCAGATACAGAGCCAAAAACCTAATTCCACCACCGCAACTTCCTGTATCCACGAGATCCCATCTTGGGGCCTATTAGGAGCTCACGGAGGGGGCATCCACCATGGAGGGCTTCTACATCATCACCATAGCCCCTCCGATGAAGTGTGAGTAGTTTAATTCAGACCTTCGGGTCCATAGCTAGTAGCTAGATGGCTTCTTCTCTCTTTTTGGATCTCAATACAATGTTCTCCCCCTCTCTTGTGGAGATCTATTCGATGTAATCTTATTTTTGCGGTGTGTTTGTTGAGACCGATGAATTGTGGGTTTATGATCAAGATTATCTATGAACAATATTTGAATCTTCTCTGAATTCTTTTATGTATGATTGGTTATCTTTGCAAGTCTCTTCGAATTATCCGTTTGGTTTGGTCAACTAGATTGGTAGTTCTTACAATGGAAGAAGTGCTTAGCTTTGGGTTCAATCTTGCGGTGTCCTTTCCCAAAGGATGTAAGGGGCAGCTAGGCACGTATTGTATTGTTGCCATCGAGGATAACAAGATGGTTTTTTTATCATATTGCATGAATTTATCCCTCTACATCATGTCATCTTGCTTAAGGCATTACTCTGTTTTTAACTTAATACTCTAGATGCATGCTGGATAACGGTCAATGAGTGGAGTAATAGTAGTAGATGCAGAATCATTTCGGTCTACGTGTCTTGGACGTGATGCCTATATACATGATCATACCTAGATATACTCATAACTATGCTCAATTCTGTCAATTGCTCAACAGTAATTTGTTCACCCACCGTAGAATACTTATGCTCTTGAGAGAAGCCACTAGTGAAACCTATGGCCCCCGGGTCTATTCTCATCATATCAATCTCCATCACTTTAATACTTGCTTTGTTTTTACTTTGACTTTTACTTTTTACTTTGCATCTGTATACCAAAAATACCAAAAATATTATTTATCATCTCTATCAGATCTCACTCTCGTAAGTGACCGTGAAGGGATTGACAACCCCTAATCGTGTTGGTTGCGAGGAGCTATCGGGTGGTGTAGGGACGAGGGACTTGTGCGTGGCCTCCTACTGGATTGATACCTTGGTTCTCAAAAACTGAGGGAAATACTTACGCTACTTTGCTGCATCATCCTCTCCTCTTCGGGGAAATCCAACACAGTGCTCAAGAGGTAGCACAAGGCACGTATTGTATTGTTGCCATCGAGGATAACAAGATGGGGTTTTTATCATATTGCATGAATTTATCCCTCTACATCATGTCATCTTGCTTAAGGCGTTACTCTGTTTTTAACTCAATACTCTAGATGCATCTTTGGATAGCGGTCGATGAGTGGAGTAATAGTAGTAGATGCAGCAGAGTCGGTCTACTTGTCTCGGACGTGATGCCTATATACATGATCATACCTAGATATTCTCATAACTATGCTCAATTCATCATTTGCTCAACAGTAATTTGTTCACCCACCGTAGAATACTTATGCTCTTGAGAGAAACCACTAGTGAAACCTATGGCCCCCGGGTCTATTCTCATCATATCAATCTCCATTACTTTAATACTTGCTTTGTTATTACTTTGCCTTTTACTTTTCACTTTGCATCTCTATACCAAAAATACCAAAAATAATATTTATCATCTCTATTAGATCTCACTCTCGTAAGTGACTGTGAAGGGATTGACAACGCCTAATCGCGTTGGTTGCGAGGAGCTATTGTTTTGTGCAGGTACGGGGGACTTGTGCATAGCCTCCTACTGGATTGATACCTTGGTTCTCAAAAACTAAGGGAAATACTTACGCTACTTTGCTGCATCATCCTCTCCTCTTCGGGGAAATCCAACGCAGTGCTCAAGAGGTAGCACCCTCCCCCCAGGAAGTTATCGGGCCTCATGGGCCTAGTGGTGGAGGAGAGGAGGCAGGCCAAGGTGTGGCGCGCACCCCCCCCTAGCCTAAACCGAATTGGACTAGGGCAAGGGGGCGCCCCCCTTCCTTCTCTTCTTCCTCTCCTTCATTCTTCTCCTACTTGGACTAGGAAAGGGGGAAACCTACTCCTACTAGGAGTAGGAATCCCCCCCTGGGCGTCCCCTTGTGGCCGACCCTCCTCCTTTTCCTCCCCTCCTTTATATACGGGGGAGGGGGCACCCCGTAGACACACAAGTTTATCTTTTAGCCGTGTGTGGTGCCCCATCCACAGTTACACACCTCGATCATATCGTCGTAGTGCTTAGGCGAAGACCTGCGCCGGTAACATCGTCATCACCGTCGCCACGCCGTCACGCTGACGGAACTCACCCTCGCCCTCAACTGGATCAAGAGCACGAGGGACGTCATCGAGCTGAACATGTGCTGAACGCGGAGGTGCCGTACATTCGGTACTTGGATCGATTGGATCGCGAAGAAGTTCGACTACATCAACCGCGTTACTAAACGCTTCCACTTTCGGTCTACGAGGGTACGTGGACACACTCTCCCCTCTCGTTGCTATGCATCTCCTAGATAGATCTTCGTTATCGTAGGATTTTTTTTTAAATTACTGCGTTCCCCAACAGTTAGCACTTTTGAGAGATTCCACTAGTGAAAGTATGAATCTTAGGCCTTGTTTTTAAGCATTGATATACCGTTTTTCTCGTTGTTTGCAACTTGCTACCTTGTTGTTTTTATTATTACCATCTCTTCGCCGAACTAGTGCACCTAAACAATTGACAACTGTATTGGGTGTGTTGGGGACACAAGAGATTTCTTGTAATTGATTGCAGGGTTGTTTGAGAGAGACAATCTTCATCCTACACCTCCCAGAGATTGATAAACCTTAAGTCATCCACTGGAGGGAAATTTGCCGATGTCCTACAAAACTCCATGCTTGGAGGCCCAACAGTCTACAAGAATAAAAGTTGCGTAGTAGACATCAGTTGTCAATCCCCTTATCTTGCTAGTTACAAGATTAAAAGCAAATAGATAGTGTTGGGGATATTCCCAACGACCATAACACCAACTTTTATGATTGAACCAGACTCCACACCATACAATTCAACATTGACTACTTGATACCTTAGCTGGCTCTGTTGGTCTGACCTCTTTACAATGCTTGAACTCGTATCATTGCTACAAGATGCGTGCGGATGGGTTGAATAATATGGGTATTTCACTCAAACATTAGAAGAAGAAGTTGGTGGAACTAAACGATCTCCGACCTATCATCTTGTGAAATCTTCATCATAAGGTTATTTCCAAATGCCTTATTAAAGGATCTCCAGCCTATCATCTTGTGCTGCATTCATGCAATGAGGCGCAATAATGCCTAACCCTCCCCGTCCTTGGGCATGCAGATAATTAACCATATGGTATTCTGCCGGTCATCCATTGCCTACGAGAAGCAAGAAAAATATTTATCGAAGGAGCTATGAACCCCTTCTGGCAATATACAACCCCATCATATAAATGAGGAGACTGGATAGGAAGGAATCAATAAGAACGGTCTTACTCCCTTTGGACGTAAAATGACCGCACCATGGCTCCGACCTAGACACAACCTGACCCATAAGTGTCAAACTCACTCAAGGGTACCCTCGAATCAGATAACGGTATCCCTAAGTATGCAATGGGGAAGGATGAAAACCTGAAACTCAAGTTGTTCGCGATCCACTACAACTCGTCCTCCGAGTATCCTAAAACCACAACCTCGTTCTTGTCGAAGTTGATCTTGAGACCAAACATGACCTCGAAGCAGAGAAGAAGGAACTTGAGGTTGATGATATCAAGTTCCGATAGCTCCACCATAATCATGGTATCATCCGCATAATTGCATGTGAGTGACGCCAGAAGCTCCCGTGGCTTGTTATTGCTGACGTGTGGTATAGCTAGGCTTCTTGAGATAATCAGGCAAATCTTATACCATATGTCACGATCCCTGGCCTCTATTGCTCTAGAGATATCATGAATTCAAGGTTTGGCCGGAGTGCAAAGGGAAGATTGGGAGGAGATTGAGTTTGGGAAGGCGGGGGGGAGGATACAAAGAAACAAGGCTTCAGTTCATACATCTCACCTAACTCTCTCATGTCTATCATGTATAAGTATACATGAGCAGTCTTCAGGTAACCCAAGTTGCTCGATCATAGGCGATGGTGAAGTCTGTGTTTCCTCGGGCTGGGATGGGATGGGCCATCCTATGTATAGATGGGGTGACGTAGTAGCTGTGACAACCCTCTTCGAGATCATTTTGTTCCAGTCGGCTAGATCGAGGAGTAGTTCTTGACCATGCTAAAATATATGAAATGGCTTGGTTTCAGAGATTTTGAGATATTCAACTTGGCCTTGTTGGCGAGGTAAGCTTGGAGAATTCTTGAGAATCCGGAGTTTTTGATTGCTCGAATATTAGAAGTTATTTTATCACCCCAATGTCACTATTCTTGAGGCTACATTGGGTAATCATCCAAGCCAAATTTGGCGGACAATCATAGAGGGTCGTGATATTTTGAGTTTGGGGTTGATCAAGCGGGTGAGCAATAGGGCAGATATATGGAGGGACAATTGGATCCCAAGAAGAGAGAATAAGCGGCCGGTTGTCTCTAGATTTGATGATCTGCCTCAGATGGTGTCCGAGCTTATTGATTCTGCTAATGCAAGTTGGAATTTCGATCTAGTTAGTGGAACTTTTCTTCCATATGATTCTTTGACCATCTTTTAGATCCCCATTTGCACATGGAATATTTCTGATTTTTGGGCATGGAACTACGAGAAATCTGGTGTCTTCAGCATTTGGTCAGCTTACTAGATGATAATTGCAACAAACAAGAGGAGGGAAGACTGGCTGCAAAGTAGAGCAGGATCTTCAGATAACTCTGCAATAGAAAAATCTTGGACTTCTTCGTGGAACGTGCTAGTGATAGCCAAGTTGAAGGTATTTCTATGGTGCCTAGCTCATCATTCCCTACCAACGGAGGATTTGAGAAAAAACACGGGGATATGATTGACAGGGATGATTGTATAGTGTGTGGGATGAAATTCATGGAGACATAGTCTCATTGAGTACTCGATGGCGAGGTGTGTTTGAGCCCTTGTGGACCAAAATCTTCTACAACATATGATGGCTACTAGGAAACATCTCGCACGAAACTGGTTATTCTCTATGATCGAGGTTCTCTCCCACAAGAATTTAACTTGGTTGATTGTTACTTTATGGGCGGCCTGGATGGCGGGAAGAAAATTAATACATGAGGGGATCAACCAGAGCCCTCTATCTACTCTTTTGTTTGTCAGTAGATACATTGTTGAATTGGAGCGACTTCATGCCCCAAAGACCAATGCATACATTATCAGGCGCCAACGTCTTTGAAGCCGTGCCAAGATGGAGAACTCCAACTGAAGGGATTACTAAATATTATGTGGATGCAGGGATTTCCCATGATCACAAGGTGGGCCCAGCAGCAACGGTATGCCGTGACCGCAACGGTGCCTACCTAGGCTCCTCGGTGTTGGTTATTCGAGGCCTCCCCGGAAAAAGTTGAAGCAATTGCATGTCAAGAAGCTTTGGCATTGGCAGATGAAAGTACACAAACTCTTAGTTGCTTCAGATTATAATGTGATAGTGGGACATATCCAGCATGACGGTGGAGGCAACTACGAAGGAGTCAATAAGGAGATTAGTGAACATGCTAAAACTTTTATCTCGTGTAATTTTATTCATGAACCTAGAGACTCTAATGTCTATGCTCATAGATTCGGTAGATTTGGTGTCTCTCTCAATCAGGGGAGACACATTTGGCTGGGCAACCCTCATGATCCGATGGTGGTCGCTATAAACATTTCGGTTGATTAATGAAGCTCAGATGTTTTTGCTAAAAAAAAGTCGGCTAGCTCAAGGAGTAGTTCTTGACGGATCAGCGTTCGGTCAAATGACAACCAAAGCAGTATCATATTGATTAAAGAAGCACAATGGCGAGAAGCATCACGCTAGCAATGTTCGGATCTGGTTTAATCTTTTTTTTCAAACTTAGCTTTGTTTAATCTTAACATCTGAAGAAATTGTTAGAGCTTGGCAATGGAAGTAGGACATATTTCTTTTTCAGAGTACCAGCTCCCTCTCTTATTGTAAATCTCGCAGATGATAGTCTCCTCGGCTAGGGTGAAGTTGTCGTGCTTTAGCCCAGGCTGGAGATATTGGTAATAAACATACCAAAAATAAACTGAGAATGTTAGATTCCATCATGATTTTGGACCTTATGGGTCAAATTGTGCAATTAACTAGTCTAAGTATGTGTTTCAAATGAATTTATGTGAAAGAAAATGTTTTAAAAAAACTTGAAGGAAAAAAGTTATAGGTGATCTGCTAGGTGAGCAAAAGTCATTTTGCTAAAAAAGTTGAAAATAGGATAGGGAGAAGAATTTGGAGTTTTATAGGATGTGATCTGCTAGAGATGTCATTTTTTGGAAGAAACCTCCAATGTATTCATAATCGACCAGGGAAATACAAACAACATCAGAGGTATTAAATATGGACCACCTAGTGACGACTACAAATAGTGAAGCAAGCCGAAGACGTGCCATCATCGCCGTCCCTCACTTGAGTTGAGCAAACCTTATAGTAAACAGTCAGAAAATTGTCATGTTAAGATCTAACAGACCAACACACCACAACAAAGACGTTGAACCTAACAAAAATAAGAGAGCGGGTGGGGCACATCCCAAAGGCCATCAGAGGACGGCGGCACAGACGGGAGGAGTAAACCTAATCGTCAGGGTGCTAGAGATGCCCTCAATATAAGGCTATTCATGATGATAGAGTCAATTAACCAGGTTCGTAATTCTACGTTCTACTATAAGGAAAAACAATTGTCGAAGGATTTTAGAAAGAAAGAAAATGAGTTAACCATACCCACATGGTAGCAAGCACGACTGGCTAGGATAGGACATTTGGACACCTGCCAATCCATCACAATCAGCGCTCTCCTATCTCCTCCACCCCCCGTGAGGAGGACACGGCCTCTCCACCTGAGCAACACAAGAATTTTATCCGCTTAAGTGCTGCCCGTCGCAAATGGAGGCAGCGGCAGCAGCGGCAGCAGCGGCTAGCTCATCTGTCCTGCTGTCGTTTTCCATCCCCAGGAGATCAACGGCGGCTACCTTCCTCCGCCTCTCCACGGCGTCGCCTCGCATCACGTGCTCCGCTACACAGCAGCTTCCCCTCGCTGCGCCATGGTTGTTAGCCGCCGAGAAGAGCAGCAGCAGAAGAAGAAGCGGCATCCTATCGTTGAGGTGCTCCTCAGCCGCCACCGGCAGCCCGTCGGCCGTCATCTCTTCGGAACGATGGATTCTTGAGCCCGCAGGTCCGTCTCTCTCCCTGCCTCACAATTGACAGATGACCACCCGTGATAAGTAGCTGGTTTCAGGAGACGGCGACTGGAAACACATCGGCTACCGCGTCACCCGGCCCGGCGCCATCGAGATCGCCTCCGTACGTCCTCTTCGTCGATTCTTGTTCTCCGGTTCATGCTGATCATGTACATTTTGCAACCAAAAATACAAAAGTGTTGGTGATGGTAAGCATGACAGGCATCCTGTTCATCTCAGGAAGCGATGACCGTTGGACGAGTTCCGGAGAACGCCGACGTCGTCATCCCCGTCGCGACAGGTGATCGATCTCTTCTCTTGGGTGTTTTGTTTTAGTAAGGCGTCTGGTTCGCTGGTGATCTGAGAGTCTCTGAGCTGCTGCTGCTGCTGCAGTTTCTGGGGTGCACGCTCGGCTGGAGAAGAAGGACGGGAACCTGGTGGTCACGGACATGGACAGCACCAACGGCACCTACGTCAACGAGAGGAAGCTGGTGCCCGGATTCCCGGTCGCCGTCCAACCCGGGAGCCTCCTCATCTTCGGTACTATATACTGTACCTCCCTTTGCGTTCACTTCTCACTATTGATCAAAATGCTGGCACACTTGATTCAATGCGGTTACACTCCATGCTTGCTTAATACTCTCGGTTAAAATGCTGGCATACTCTTTCAACCAAAATGCCTCCCCGATTAAATCGTCAACCCCCTAAAATTTCTCCTCCCTATCTCAAAAACCCAGGACTCTCCTAATAAGATTCAGCACTAAAATTTGTTCAATTCTAGTAGCTCCCCTATTCTTATTTTAACAATATATGTTGCGGATTGCTGTGATGGAAAACAATTTTTTGATATTTTGCCAAGCAATGCAAAATTGAATGATCTGAGTTGGAGTGAAGCATAATAAGCCGTTGGAGATGTGGCCATTTGAACTGACTGTAACCGCTTCATATGGTAGTTATAGGAATACAGTCACAAGCAACAACAAACAGTAAGAAACCGGTATATATATCTAGCAAATTCTATCACTTTCTCTCTTTAGAAAAAGCACACTAAGCAGAGCAATGAAATTTATCCTCCCTGCAAACACACATCCCCCTATCCCTCCCAGCACAGAGCAGAGCACACGGTAGCAGCAGATACAGATAATTAGCAATCGGGAAGATGCAATCAATCCATATATATAACTATCACTAACACCAGCTGTTGAAATCAGCCCAAATCGCTAACTATCAGCAGCAAATAGGCATAACTAACCCACCGTGGCCTCTCCTCCACCTAGCCCTTTCTCTCGATCTCACCGCCGCCCCGGGGAAAGGAGATGAACTGAAGAAGCTCAGGGAGCAGATCGGGAAAGGAGTGCTGTTTATCAAGGAGGAAGTAGGGGAACTGCTCGTCGAACTACACTTTCACTGCACTGCGTGCTTTTGAGTTTTGACACTTTCACTGCACTACATGCTTTTGACGAATTGCTTCCGTCACAGGTGACATCCACTTGGCAATGTTTCGGGTGAGGAAGACGATCGTCGATGTGCCAGCCGAGGCTACCAAAGATGACCAGCAGGAAGCTCAGACTGTGCTGGGAAGTGCAGTTCAAGAAACAAGCTAGTGTACCTTACCTTTCAAAATAAGCGAGTGCAAAATCAGTAATATGCAGTCTCCATCTCTGGATCGACGAAATATGTCGCTAGGCAGAAATAGCTTGTAACGAGTAACTTGCAACATGTCGTGCTCAAGGAACAGGTCATTCACACAAACACACGCTAAATTTCATGACAAAGCCTGATCCAACCAATAAAACTTTTGCAAAGCATAGGCAGACTGTCTCCGCTTTGTCAATGTCCAACGACCATGGAATGGTAGAAGGGAGATGCCAAATACAAGCTGTGCTGGAAAACATTTCAAGCAATTCGTTTCCAAAACTAGTGTCAGACTGGCATTATAAACAACATGTAATCTACAGATAAAATAGGTTATAACAGAGCTAACAAAGGAAATGCCGGTCAGCTCTTCAGTGATCTAAACGCTCTTATATATCTTTACAGAGGGAGGGAGCAACTGCTACACTAAGGGATCTAACAATTGCCAGCACACAAAAATGTGAGCCCAGTGTAATATCAGGTTCAAAGGATAGGTATATCACAAAACTTTCAGGGAATGAGATGCCATTGCGGGAAATGAGATAACATGTATCTCAAACCCTATGATTAGGAATAAGAAATAATAGTTTCCATGAGTCTAGGCTAATGCTTATTTTCCTCTGAAATAATTCCTGTCTATGAATAGGATTGTATATTCCTACAAACCAAAGGGCTCTAAAGGAAATGAGGCCTAAGAGGTAAAGCAACAAATAGGATTGTTAGGATTGGTTTCTCTCCAGAGATGAAGCAACAATCAACACTGTATCAGAATGGGCGTTATAAACAACGCATGGTCTACAGGTTGAACCCTAAGACAGCCAAAACCGGATGCACCATAAAAGCAAAGCTACCCAAGAGACATGAGGAAATGCTGACCCTCTGATAATCTAGTAGAAAATGCTTCTAAACACCAAAAGGCTTGCACAAGGCGCATAAACTGGGTCATGAATCACTGAATCGCCATAACCAGGAAAGATATACATCATATTAGCATCAATGATGACAACAACATGCATGATATCTTACACGATTTCTAGCGGGGAGATCACTAATCTTGGCGGTGGATACAGATAAATAGCGGAACCAAACTATAAGAAACTGTAAGATGACAGCAACTAGCAACCTAGGGGCATGTTTGATTTATATACCTCCAAACTGCACTAGAAAGTTCAGTATTAGATGGTTGGCAAATTTTCCAATATAAAATTAAACACTTAGTCCACGAAATGATTGGCATATCGCGACTCTTGTTATGTGCAAAGCTTGTAGCATCATATCAACTAAAATTCACGCGCAAACAGGTCCAAGCAATTAAGAAAACTTTATCTGAATGTCCAGTCTCATCATTAACATAAGATAAACATAACATAATCCCTTTAACTAGGCATGAAGCAAAATGATATTGCACGGGCACCTCACAATCCATTTCATTGACCAAAAGATGGGGAAACTACTAGCAGCAAAATGTAGATAGATAAGTAGACAAGCAGTACGCCACCACCGCCATACCCAAGAGGACTTCTCGCACGAGATCAACGGTAAGACTTCTGGAAACGCGCGCGGGCGCCGCGACCTCCGAACTTCTTGGGCTCGCAGCGGCGCGGGTCGGCGACGAGGAGCGTTCGGTCGTAGCGGCCGAAGATCTCCTTCACCTCCTTCTTGGCCGCCTCGTCGACGTACTTCTGGTAGTAGGCGACAAGCGACTTGGCGATGGCCTGGCGGATGGAGTAGATCTGGCTCACCTTGCCGCCGCCGCGGACGCGAATCATCATGTCGATGTCCTTGAAGCGCGACCTGCCGGCGAGCAGGATCGGCTCAAAGGCCTTGAGGCGGAGCATCTCGGGGCGGATGAGCTCGATGGGCGCGCCGTTGACCTTGATGAGGCCGCGCCCGGGCTTGCAGTAGGCCACGGCGACGGCGGTCTTCTTCCGGCCGAAGCACTGGACGGTGCCCGGCGTCGGGCGGGTGAGAACGGCTGCCATGGTGGCTGCGGCGGTGTGCTTGGTTGCTGTGAGCGCGGTGGTGTGCTTGGTTGCGGGTAGCGCAGCGGCGCGGCGGCGCGGGTCGGGGTTTTGGGTGGCGGCGGAGAGGCGACGAAGAAGACGAGAGATCGTTTATATAGCATGGAGGCGTTAGGGTTACGGGCAGCAGTATCTATGACATGTGGGGCCATGCTGAAAGGATCTGGGCTGAGAAGAATCAGTTGGACTCTATGTGGGCCTTGAACACCGGGCTTCTACCAGCCCGTGGGGATTTTGAAGTCGAGTGACTCTAGAGGAGGGAGCTAGGGTTTCGGCCCAAGCACTATTTGACCAAACCTAAATCCTAAAAAGTGGTCGCATGCTACCTTGTCTTACAGAGCAATCGGGCTCGCACGTCGTCCGATCCCCATCTCGCGGTTGCACGCGTTTCAGGTGGATACCACCGATGTATCGATCGCGCCAGTGTCCCCGGTCGTGGCGTGCGGGTCGAGACCCGTTGGGTGCTCAGAGCGGTTGCGTCTCGCCTCCCCACTCCCGTTCCTCTCCACTCCCCCCCCCCCATTCGAAACTGCTCCAATCGAGCGCAGAAGGAGCAGATCTCGCCGGCCAATCCCCCGACCCAACCCCCCAAACCCCCGGGCGAGACCCGAGAGCCAGCGGCGTGTCGGGATTCGGCTGATTGCCTTCCACGGAGCGAGGGCGGACGGCGTCATGCAGATCAAGGAAGGCGGTAGCAGCGCAGACGCCATCGAGGAGGACGACGCTACCGCAGCCGCGACGGAAGGAAGCAGATCAGACGCTACAGAGAGGAACGGCAGGCGCCGTTGTTCTGTTGGCGCAGTAGGGCAAAATCATGGCGAATCCCTGGTATGCCCATCGATCTCTTCCGGTCCTCTGCGCTTAGATTGTCCAATGACGGCCTCGCTGCCCGCCATGGACAGAGGAGAAACGGCGCGCGTGCGGCCGTCATGCGGTTTTTGCAGAGGTGCCGAATCGCGGCGGGGTCGATGCGCTCCTCCGCATTTGACTAAGTTGACGAAATCGAATAGTAGATGGTAGAATTGATGGAGAACTCGTTAGATTGGAGAGGGACGACCACACGGGGCATTTCGTGTTGGTAGGATTCGAAGGCAAGCCTTAGTCTTTGTAGGTTTTCGGTATTGTAGATGTTGAGGTTGATCCTGATGGGTGACTGACTTGCCTGAATATGGTTCATGTGTTGCCTGCGCATGTGTTTTGACGGTGTTGTTGGTTTAGTGCACGAGAATAATGCTTTCTCGCATGTCAATGTTGCCCTTGTTTTGTGACTGACTTGCATGAATATGGTTCATGTGTTGCCTGCGCATGTGTTTTGACAGTGTGTTGTTGGTTTATTGTAGGATAGTAATGCCTCTCCCATGTCAATGTTGCCTTGTTTTTTGTGATGACTTGCCTGATATGATTTGTGTGTCGCCTACGAAGGTGGTTCGACAGTGTGTTTTGATTTAGTGCGGGACAGTAATGATTTAGCAATGGAAAATGTACATGTGATTTTTTTTTTGTGTGCGTGAGGTAGGAAGTAATTCAGTAGAGGGAGGTTAATAGGGTTATTTTGTAGGGCAGTTTTAAGCATTTCACGAGAATTCATTCTGTGATTTTTTGTTCTAGGTGCCTTGATTTGTTTCAGATTCTATAGGAAATGTAGAGGGAGGGTAATAGGGCCAATTATAGGATAGTTGTAATATAGTGAAAATCATATAGTTTACAACGCTTTTCATTGCCCACTTTTTTTAAATTGTTGTTTGCTTAGTTTAGTAAGAATTTAGTCAAACGAATTTTGTTGGATGATATAGAGTTCTTTTCAGAATCATTTTTATGATGAGTCTCAATTATTTGTCCTTTAAATATGCAGCAGAAATTAGATGGCGGGACAAGTCATAAGTCAAAACAGGATGGACCTGCTTTGGATCAAGCCATGACGAGCTTGCATCTCATGGGAATGAAGAGCATCAAACACGGTGTGCATATGCTCGTGAAGTTTTTATGTTCTTCCGCATATAACAGATTTTGTTTCCGATTTTTATTTATTTATGTGGTTTCTATCTTCCACCACGGAGCAAAGGTGCACCAATAATCGGGTACAAGCGTATGAGAACTAAAGCGATTCTTTGCAAGGGGAAGCATACGATGATATCATTAGTACCGAGAATAGTAACGAGAGCCAAGCTGCAAATGCTAGGAATAAAAATGTCGAATGTGCAGACGTCGACCAACCTCCAAAAGCAAAACGCCAGAAGACGGGAGGAACTAAGGTATTTTGCATAGTTGCCTCGATTTCCACCGAAAGCGATTGCCAAAGAATGATGCCTAAGTTGCCTATGTTTGTGATGAACCTTTTCCCTTCCCTTTTGCTAATTCCTTTTTATGTTTTTCCTTATGTGCAATAGGGTCGAGGAACAGGGTATCCTCGCAAGGCTCTTCAAGTTGAACAAGGACTTGGTTCCTGACCAAAAGGGTGTCATCATTGGAAAAGAATTTGGTGGCATTACGGACCTTGCGGTGAGTAGCATGCCCGAGATTTTAGCCGATGGATAATGAAGCATTACGACCGGAGATTTCGCAGATAGTCATTTTAGAAAGGGGAAGATTCATGTAGATGCCGCAAGTGTCCGTAGGATATGGGGTTTTGCCCAATGAGGCGAGGAAGGTGTGCTTCGAGAATCGGCTGAAATCACAAAGGCAATGTATGATTTACAACATCACATCGAAGAACTCCCCAACCCTCACGAGAATGGTGCAAGATGATCGTAGACATGGGAGGATCTCATGATGATGACTTTGTCCGCGCTTGGCTAGCTCTTATTTTTTCGTGCTTCCTTGCCCTTCAACTAGTTTGAGCATTTCCCAAAGAGTTTCCGGCGGTCATGGATGTCAATGGAATAACGGAAACCAATATATGCCGGTTTGTTGTTGATCAATTAAAGCTTATGCGTTCACTTGGGCGTGCCAACAAGAAGGTTGTTTGTTGTTGTGTTTTCCACCTTGTTGCAAGTGCTTCAAGCTGTTTTGTTTTTTAAGCATCCATTGTTTACTTATCTTTTCTTTTCTTTTGCAATCATTAGCTAACTTAAACTTTCATTCTTTTTCCTTGTCTCTACGCAATTGTTGTACCTAGACTCTCTGGATGTTGATGAGCCAATCCCGAACTTGGTACCAAGGGTTTCAGTTTGGAATTCAGATTTAATCTCCAGAGTTATCAAGAAGGACAGGAAGGCTCCAGGAGAATATGGCCAATTGCGGGTAACTCAATTTTTCTGTTTTAGGATATATACTATTGTCATATTGTTTTTAGGCAACACTACCATTTTTAGAGTAGGCAATTCACTTTGAAAGAGCATGTAAGGTAATGTATCTTTTTGGGCAAGTGCCATACATATATTTCAAGTAGGTCCAAGTAGTTATCAGACTTATTTGAACCTTTTTTGTTTGCCATGCACACAGTTGGATTATGTTCACAGGAAGGATTTGTTGGGTTGTTGTATTTTAATAGTAGGCTGCTTGTAGTACATCTTTTAGCTCTTTTTTTTGTCTGTGGCATTTACATGTTGAAAAGTAGCAAATTTATACAACAACACAAGCAACTTATGTTCTGAAAACTAGCAACTTGCATACTAGTTCTTCATTTTTGTTGATTACAGTATCCACTAATAGTAGGCAACAGGGGGAAGTGGCATAATGGTTGCAGGAATTTTCAGACTATTAGTGGTACTATTTTTCTTCATTTATCAGTTCTTTTTTGGTATGGGAGTGCCAGAATTGTTGTCACTCATAGTATTTTTTAATCTTCTTTGGCTATAAACCACCAGCTCAAGATGGAGTTTTCCCGGTGTGCGGATGATAGCTTGTTTGGCAGTGTGGACCACATCACCAAATTTGTTGCCGCAAGATTGCCCGAGTCATACGACAAATCAGTAAGTTATCTAGCACTTGTTTTTCCCTCTCACTGTTGTTCCCCTTTTTATCACCATTTGTACATTCAACCATTTTTTTAGAATCTTCAATAGAAGATATGTACTTATCATGTTCTCTACCATCCACTTTTATGTCTTACAGAAGCAAAAGAAGCTCACAGGGTTGGTGCACGAAATGTGTTCCGTAATTTCTCATGCGATGGGGAAGCTCGTGGTTGGGGTTGGGAAGATAGATGATGATGAATGGGGGACAAAGGAGGCAGATCCTACTACTGCAGAGACAAGCAGGCGGTAGTCTAACAGAAGGGGCAAGCGAGTACCAGTCGGAAGAGACAGCTTACCAAGTGAGGAGGAGTCGTTTAATTCCGACAGCGACGACAACGAGGCAACCGACAGTGAAAGTGAGGGAGATGGCAGGGATAAAGGTAGTGATGAAAGCTACAGCGATGGCAGTTCAGACAGCGTGATGGTCATGATGGATCAAGTGGAGTTCAGGGGAAATCAAGTAGCCAGGGAGCACGACAAACGGTTGATCACCAAGGGGGGTAAGTGCTGACATGGGGAGGGAAGACGGAACTGAGGGGAACGAGGACAATGATGATGACGAAGAAAAGAGGATGACGAAAAAGAAGATGATGAAGGAAAGGAGGACGATGATGATGAAGAAGGCGATGGGGATGACAAAGACAAGGAAGATGATGGGCAGGGGAAGCAGGATGAAGATGATGAAGATGAGAGCGGAGGTGGCAACGGTGGTTCAGGTAACAATGGTGGCTCCGATCGGGACGAGGATCTCGCAGCTGAAAACCCAAGCAGCGATGATGATGAACAATGCATGTTGCAATTTATGATTGAAAAGAAGAGGGACAGAAAGGCAAAAGGATTGGATGAGGCAGATAGGATCTCTATTAGAGACCTTGTGATGACAGAATTCAGAACTGTTGTTTCACCGAAACCACGCTCCCCTGTTTTTGAAGTGAAAGAAATGTTGGATATTGATGACATATCCATGGCAACCGAAGCGAGGGGGATGTTCGAAGAGTTGTTGAGGGGGGAAGACTTGGATATGGTCTTCACATTCAACCCCAAGGAAATATGCCCAAAGGCGATTCGGCAGAAAATAATGAGAAAATTTGGCGCTCTAAATGAAGCTACAGAACATAAGATTGCTTGTCGAAGCCAACTACCACCACTCCCTCCATCAAAGAAGATGAAGAAAACGCTGGCCAGTATTGGAGCCATCTGTGATGAACGAAACAAAGAATGCATCCGCAAGCATATCGTGGCCGAAAATCCCGATTCTGGCCAAGGGGAAAGTCAAGGCGACACCATGAAAAATCTGGTCCTTCTCAGCAACAACAACAGGCAAATTCTGAAACAAAAGAGGCAATTCATGGGAATGCAAAAACACAGGTGGTAAAGAGTAAACCATCAAGGTCAGCAGCACCCCCGTGTAACAAAGTTGGAGATGAGGCAGTACCTACAGGGGTAGATCCAAAGCAGTCGGGTAATTTTCATTCCCAATGTCAAGCAAGTGGATCACATATTCTGGCAACTCAGTCTAAGGAGGAAGCAAGACGAGCTGTTTTTCAGGCAAGTTCTGCAGAGGAAACATTGGACCCCACAAAAGTAAGGCCAGTTCAACTCAAGAAGGGACCCACGGTGCTAGTAAGCACAGGAAACCACAGCAAAACACAACCACTAGGTGACTTAAATGGTCAAGTGCCTTTCCCGTCTCGGGGAAATGTGATCTTGATCGACCAATGGTATCCAGAGGGCCAAGGTGCAAGACTTCAAGGCATCACCTGAGGCTCGAGCATTAATTCATGCAGGACACTAAAAGGAGATAGAGAACATCCCTCCGGTGTAATGTACGGAGATCAATAGGATACAAGACACGCTCAAGTCAGTAACCATGGGAAAAAGTCCGGAACAAAAGTTGCTAAGAGCCCTAGGGAAATTGCATACGCTCAACTGTACTTGCCCAACTCGAGGCGACAAGTGTTCGAAGCGGTGAGAAGCAACTAGCCAGGGGAACACTTACCATTTCTCTAATGTGGAGGAGCGGTACCACGATTTCATGCGTGTTAGTGGGAAGGCAACCAATGCACTAGAAATCAATGTTCTAGATGTGAGTGAGCTGTTTGCAAGGTGTGTTGATCCAAACAACAAGAATGCCCAATCCAACTCCACAAATCACAGCTCAGCAAATAAAGATAAACAACATTTTGAGCAAAGGGACACCGAAAGATCAAATGATTTTTCAGAGAGTCTTGCCCAAAGACCAAGTTTCGATCTAGGCATAGATCATTTGGCCACAAGATCTGCAGACAACATAGCACATCAACTTGTTGGGTCAAGCACATTTGCAGAGCATGAGTTCAAGGAACTCCCAGTACATAACCAGCCAATCATTGATATAACCGATGATGATTATCTGTTGGACGTTGAAGGCATAGATGAACCGTGTGTGCAAGCAGAAGGAAATGCGTACCAAACACCTGAAAAAAGTTCTAACCAAGGAGAAGTGGGGTCAGGCAGCAAGATTTACAGCAGTAGTAGCTCAGGAGAGATGCATCCACATCAATTCGAGAGAAGGATTATCAAGCCACCTCCTTGCAAGAGGTCACCATTCATTGACTATAATGAGAAGAAAGTCTACATGTCCAAACCCGAAGCAAATAGATTGTATGCATCAGTTATTTTGCATGGAAGAATTAATGAAGAAGAATCACCAGATGTGGATACTGTGTATGACAGTATATTCTTGCATTTCTTTTTGTCACTTTTGCACAATGCGCTTTCCCTGTGCAAGGTCTACCATGTTATCCAGGCAATTCAAACTGTGTTTACAAGCAATCCATTTATGGAATCAGGCAACTTGGCTTAGTGTGAAATTCTTTTTTTGAAATAGTCTCTCCATGATATGACCATGCCCCCATGTGTTTTTCCTAAGTTGAAATGGTGGTAGGCAAATTATGGAAGGATTTTGTGAGCTGAATGCCTCTCTTTTTTTTCATGCAGCTCAAGGGTAATTGAATATGGCAAGTACTTTGTCATAGTCAGGGAGCTCGCAAACTCAATGAAGAAGGAAGGTTTTGTCTTGAGCCATGTAATGGAAGTTGGTATAGAGACTATAATGATGAACTTGCCACCAGACTCAAAGAAGCTCGTGATGCCCGTCAGGCTCTCGGTAAGAAAACGCGAAGCAACTAATAGTGTGGTTTTGCGTTTCTTTCTTTTTCTTTTTTCATAAAAGGTCATGGTCATGTCTGTATTCTTTTTTACATCAGGTTCAGATGCAAAACATGGAATTGAACGGCAAGGAGCTCATTTCCCGGTTCAAGAAGTCGAATCGCTTGTACCGTAAAGACATGGTAAGTCAATGGTTTCTTTACTTTTTACCAATGCATTTTTTATATATGACTTTTTATGCTAAAACTTTTGCTCACACAAATGTAAATATTTATTAGGGGGGGGGGGGGGGCAAGTTGACCCCACTCATGAAATTGCTTGCTTTATGTGGCAAGTTTCTTACATATTTGCATAACTTGCCTGTGCATCTTTGGCTGGTTGCTTACATAAGTACATAACTTGCCTATGCATCTTCTGTTTTTGGCAAGTTACTCACGCAAGTACAAAACTTGCATGTGCATTTTTTCTACTTCAGTCCATGTCTTAATTTGTGAGAGCACACAGAAAAAGTTGCTTAAATCCAGCTTCTAGTATTGTATTTTTTATACTAACCCCATTTGTTTTTTTCTAACAGATTATGTTCCCAGTTTTAGAGAACATTGACAAGACAAAGCCTAAAACAAGCAATCATTACTGGATTTTTAACGTGAACATAAGGGATCGACGTTTTGAAGCTCTTGATACTTGGAGGACGCTCAAAAACAAGGCTTTAGATGTTTGCGCAAGGAAAATGGTTGCAAGTTTTCGGTCTCTATGGGAAGAGCATTACGCCAGTTCAGCGTCTCATTTGGATGACTTTGGGCTTACCAACATCGACGTTCCAAAACAAAACAATGAGTAAGCATCCACTTCTTTTCACATATTAACTATGGTTTTGTTCAGTTTTTTACAAGTGACACACTACTACATAGAGGAAGCTAGCTAACTAGAAAAGTTCTTTTTTGAATTTTTGTTTAGGTTCATTGTGGTGTTTTTGCTCGACGCTAGCAAACGGATGGGAGGCAAGGGTTGTTCCAAATTTCACGGTGAGGATATTCCAAGCATAAGGAAACAGTTGACTAACGCATGGGTTGACAACGCCAACAACAAGGCTCCATGGAAAACCATACTCAAGTTAGCATAGGTCAGTTTTTTCTCCCCTCACGCACACTACATCCATGTAAATGCATGTGTTGTTTTCTTTGCTCTTTTGTGAACTTTGATCGCCGAGGGGAGTTGCACGCATAAGAACTTGGACCAGCAACTCAATTGCATAAACAGGCAATTTAAGCTTTCTTGTGAGGCAAGTTATTCAGAATAACCCATAAAAGACAAATACTATGATCATTACATAACCAGTGGAATTGTTGCATTTTTAGCATTGCGAGAATCTTATGTATGTAAGTTTTCACCATTATGGGAGATCAAGGGTGTCTCAGGGCAATTCAAAGCACACAACAGGCAACTCAAAACTTATAACTGTGCAACTCAAACTCTAGTGTGAGGCAAGTTAGCCACAAGAAGCGTAGAACCGAAATAATAGTTTAGGATGTTCAAACATATGCACCCACAAATAGTTTAATTTGTCAATTCCATTCGACACATCTTTTGACCATCCGGTTCTTGTTTGACCATTACACCAATCTGGTCGGGCAGCTTGCACCATTGTGGTTAACAGAACCACAATAGTTGCACTTGTTCTTTCTCTTCGGATGCAGCTCAAGTGCTGATTGAATTATTTTTGACTTTGCCCTCCCTTTTGTTGTTGATTTTGGAGGGTCTCTAGGAATTGCAGGGCCAAGTGTGGTAGCAGGTCTTCCAAACTGTGGTTCAACCATCCTAGTACCTTGTGTGGCCGCAACAGCTGCATGTAGAGATGCCATACTGAGCGGCTGGTGCGCATGTCCACCAGGAGCTTGCACAATAGGAGATGGAATTGCATTGGTATTTTCTTGTGTAGTTGAAGAAAGTGGGTGCTGTCCATACCTGCCATCCACTGTTGCTGATGATGCAGGCGATGGTGCCAGTCCAGGACTAGCCACATAGGTTGTGTTTGCCGCGTTAGCCCCCGCGATGGTTGTATAGCCCCCATAGTTTGTGGTGCAGGCCAAATTGCTGGTCTAGGACCCATAGGAGGTCGCGCAGGACCTCTTGCTAGTGTCGCATGCATCAAAAGTTGTGGTGCAACTCCTCTTAGCACTTGCACAGGCCTTGTCATTGTTGAGCCCCTTGAAAGGTGCGGTGCTGCTCCACTGTTTAGTGGCACATATCCCGACGATTCTTTGTCTGAGCCGCAGCTTTGTGCGGAGGGCTCTGGGTAGTGGTACAGCCCCGTGCATCACTGCAGCCCTGAACGCTGTCTATTGGTGTCCATCCTCACTCATAGAGTTGCGAGCTAGTTTTGGTGTGTTTTTTCTCTGCGGTGCAAAAGTAGATCGCTGCTGCCTAGGTCCAGAAGAGGTTTGTGCAGGTTCGTCAGGACGCACCGCCGGGCCACTAGTTGCCTGAGTGTTACTCGGTGGTGGCGCAGAAGTAGGTCGCTGTTGTCTAGGTCCAGAAGGGGCTTGTGCAGGCCCTTCAGGACGCACCGCAGGGCCACCAGTTGCCTGAGAGTTACTCGGTGGTGGCGCAGAACCATCAGCTGATGGTGGAGGACCACCAGAGGGCCCACTTGTTGGTGCTGCCGTTTTCTTCTTCTTTGACATGTTGAGATTTTTGATTTCATGACGCGCACCACGCATATGTTTCTTTACAATATCCGTTGCAGCATCTGACGCACTAGCAACCCGGGCAAGACTACCAAAATCCATCATCAAATTTGCATGCTTGAGTTCCTTCTTTGACTGTGGTGGCATCTCATCAGGTTGCTCTTCGACGAAGTGCGTTGGGGATTGCCATAGGTGTCCATCTTCTAAGTATGTATCATTTGGGATTTCATCAACACCAAGTTGGTTGAGAACTTTCAAGATATGGCAGCAAAGCATGCCGTCCCTCTCAATCTTGCAGCAGTCACATCTGTAGTCTCCAGCACTAGCTTCCACCGTGACAAAATAGCCCCTAGAACCATATTTGGCAACCCACTCTTGATTGGGGTAAACCTCATACAAGTTTTCACCATGCGGTCGCACATTGTACCTTGTAGTCAATTGAAACTCATCACGAAACTTCTCGTACAAGTCCCTAGTATACGATCCGCATCACCGCTTCTCTATTGGGTAAGATGACCACATTTAGATCAGTAAATGTGCTGTCATCTGTAGTCTTTGAACCCTCAGGACTAGTATGTGTGTTTGGATTTTCTGATATTGCTTCACAAAGTTCAAAATGGACTTGTGTGGGTTCACATATCGCTTAAGGACAGCATTGAATCCCTCGCTACGTTGAGTTGACTGCAAGAAAGGGAAGAATTGGTGCTTGAAATAGCAGGGTACCCATGTCTCTCTGTACTTGTATAGATTCTCGAAGTGAGAGTCAGTCATAGCCTCATACTTCATCATCAGCTCACACCACCGCCTCAAATTCTTCCAAATCAAGCTAAAGTCAACACAGTTGTTGAAATCTTTGGACAAGCTGTGGTTTCACCAAAGAATGCTCCAAGCTTTTCTTGTGCTTTTTCATAATATGCCACCGCAACAATGTGCACACTTGTAGGAAAGATCTTTTTAATTGACTGTGCCATTGCGATGTCTTGGTCGGTTATGATGTTGGTGGGTACTACATTATGCATTGCCTCAAGGAAGGTTTGGAATAGCCAATCAAAGCTTGATGCCAACTCTTGCCTAACAAAGCCACAACCCAACATGAATGACTGCCCATGCCTGTTAATCCCAATGAATGGTGCAAAGGGCATGTTGTACATGTTAGTCATATACGTTGTGTCAAAGGAGATACAATCATGATAAGATTCCACGTACGCCTTCCTTGCTGCACCATCGACCCAGAAAATATTCTCAACCCTATCTTCCTCATCATATTTTATCTTGTAAAAAAATCTGGATCCTCTCTCTGCTGATCTTTAAAGTAAGCAATGTCTCTATCATATCCCCTTCTTTTGTATCATCCTTGTTCAAGAGCGTCTTGAGGTTTGTAATGTGCTTAGTGCCATAAGGTACAATGAGTTCTGTCCCATAGAAATCTGACATGATGTGCATCATACGACCTGTTGACATGAAGTCACGATGGTGGTCAATCCTTTTTCCACACAAAAATAGTGCAAAAAATAGCTTCTTTTTTGTTTTCAGCAAGGCAACTCAAATGCAAAGCTTGGGAAATTCATGAAGCTATACAAGCAACTACAACCATACGCCTCAGGCAACACATGAGCAAAATAAACAAAACAAACCAGGGGGGTAACTATGCATTAGTGAGCAATACAAATTTCAATCATAGGCAAGTTGACCCCATCCAGAAACAAGTACTATTGTACATTTTAGCTACAAAGAGACTAATCATAGGCAAGTTTAGATTCAACACCAAATTTATTTTATAAAAAAGTAGGCAAGTAGGGACTTTTGCATTGAGCAAGAAATAGGTAAACATTAGGCAAGTCCAGCATCCAGAAACAAATTAGGCATTTTATCTCTTTTTGTACTATTATAAGCAATTTAGTGTCACTATCAAGCAACTAAGGCATATGTTTGAAGCAAATTAGTGACATGTTTCAAGCAAAATCAGGTACTTGTTGATGGGCTAAGAAACACACAACCAAAGAGGGCATGTCCAAGTTCTTAAAGTTAGAAGATAGGGGGGAGGTGGGTGTGGTTCAAAACCTATAGTTAAATTGCAGTTATGAAGGTGAGTAAGGAAAGCCCTTTCTTCTGGCGGTATCCCTTGGTGTGATCGCAAATACTTAGTCAAACATGGCTTGTCAACCAACGGATGGTTGTGCTCACTAACAAAGTAGATCACCTCCCATCTGCCATCTATTACCTTCACAATCATCTTAGCTTTGCAACTAGTTTGCACGCCCCCCCATGACTTGACTTCCCATCTTGCTCCTCTTTTTGCCCTTACTATCATCATCAAGAAAGACAATAGCCTCATCTTCATTATCATCTTTTGCTTGCTCAACAATGTCATCTAGCACGGGAATCTTTTCTGCCCCTCCATCATCAACATCAGGCTTTCGAAACTTGTTGCAAACAAACTGTTGTTTTATCAACTCCCCGATTTTCATATCCTTCCTTGAACTATTCATTTTGATTGAAAAACCCATTTGCAAGGAATATGCATTGTAATGCACCTTGGCATCTTCCAAAGTGTCGAACCTCATGCCCACGTAAGGCTCCTTGGGCTGTGACCAAGCTTCATCATCATTTTTAGCACCCAAACCATTACCAACAAGGCGAGGGTATCACCTGCAGACTGTGCCATCAAGGGTATGAGCATCACTCCCACTGCCATAAAATTGTAGGTACTTGTGTACTGCCCGGAGCACGCCCCCCATGACTTGACTGCCCATCTGTCTCCATTGCTTCTGTAGCAGCACCATCCACTCTTTGCATGATAGGGGGATTAGGTGATTCCGCCACAAATTCTGCATTTCCAACAGCATGTTGTGTACAGTACAATGGATCGTCATTATTTTCAATTTGGTTCCTCATTCAGTCAATCATTGTCAACCTGTTTATTTATTTCAATATGGGAAAAAGTAAAGCAAGTCAAGACAGGATGTAAGCAAGTAGCACAAGAATACAGTAAAGCCAATAGCATTACCTACCCAAGCACACAAAAATAGCTCAATTATGTTCAACTTTGTGCATTTTTCAACCGGAAAAATTAAAGCAATTTACGTTGTTGAGGCAAGCTAGTACCACACCAAACTCGGGCAAGCAAACAACACGACAACGCAAGCACACGAGTCACAAGATAGCATTCATTTTGTGTTTTTAAGGATGCAATTGAACATAACCAGGCAATTCAAAGTGCACTATCGTGCAATCCAAACCATATAACTGTGCAAGTCAAACTATATATGTCAGGCAATATATTATTTTCAGGAAATGCATGGTTTTTTTGTACTAATGAATCATGTTTGTACATATAACATAGGCTTGTTTTTTGTGTTTCATAATATATTTGTTATTTTGTTTTTCTTAAATGCAGGCAACATTGATTTTGGGGAAGCAAAGCATCCTGCCATAGAAGTGCTACTTTGAAGTGTCTTCAGAATGGAACTCACTACCAAATCAGAGAGATTAGAGCATGTTTAGTGTTAGGAAAAACTCAAGTTAGCAGTTATGGGCATGATCGCTCTTTTATATTCACACTATTTCTGCTTTCAGTACCTATGTTTTTGTGTTGGAAAGAACTTAAGTTGACAGTTTTGGGTTTCATCTTTATAGCAGCAAGCTTTTTGTTTGTTTTGGATATGCTCAGTATGTTTTGAAGTAACATTTTGCAGTTGATAGTTGTTGTTATATGGCTTTTCTTGTTTTTTTCCTTGTTTTGCAGGATGAAATACTAATAAATTTGCAACTGCATCTTGGCAACTTTCCAACCTTTCTTGGATCATGGTGAAGGATATGCTCTAACAAAGGTAAATCGTACTACACAACTGTCTCTTGTTTTTTAGTTGCAATTTTTAGTTACATTTATTCTTCTAGTGTTTTTTTACTATTGAAACCAAGGAATAATGGAAACAAATGACCAAGAGGAATCTTTTTCTAGCTTCTTCAAGAGTTTCCTTCACATCATTAGCTTAATCCTATAATGCAAGTTGCTCCAATCAGCCATTTGTTTTTGGTCCACATGCTCCAAAAAGATCTGCTAGGGGGAAAAAGCCTTGTTTTTTGCCTTTTTTCCATAGTGATATCGGTATTCATCGTGTTATAATTGTCTTATAAGTTTCAAAAGTGTTCATGATTTGCCATGTCATAAGTTTCCAAAGTTGTGTGCATACATATACTTAGTTGCCTCATTATAGCAATCGCTTTTTGCTCAAAGCAGAATGTCTAATTTGCCAATAACATTTTCATAAGCAATTAATAGAACGGAACACATCGTAAATAGATCATAATCATCATAGCACTATTTCCCTAGTGTTTTTGTCTACAGATTACAAATGTGTTCATATGCAACAAATTTGCAAATGTAATTTGAAAACTGGCAAGAACTATCACTTAGGGTGCACAACACTACTAAATTTGCCCAAACCAGGGGGCTGAAACTTGCCCAAACATCAAACTAAACATGCTTAACGTCACATCTTTTTTACACAATGTTTTGCACAACTACAGCCTTGTACAAATCATGGGGAAAGAGGAGGGGGATCTGGAAGTGAGCTAAAATCTGATCTTTTGCCTTGATTTTTTTGCCTTTTGCAAGGCAATCAGGAACGAGGCACCTTGATTTTGGCTAGAGAAGAAACACTAATGGAGCCACCATTGGAGGGCTGTGGAGGTTTTCTGGATCTGGAAGAGGTGAGGGGAAGGGGCTTGCTGCCCTTGTTGGCTTGGGAGAAAAGAAGATGGGGCTGGGGGTTAGGTGAGGAGAAAAGAAGGGGAAAAGAAGACGCCAGGGTGGGGGAGGGATCGGGCGAAGGGGAGGACCAGGTGATTTTGCCCTCGATAGTTGGTTGCGGAATCGGGAGAAGGGACCAGATGCTTTCCTATCCTAGGGTGGCTGCCAGGAAAGGTGGACAGAAACTTACTATATTTGGGGTGGCTGCCAGGAAACGCTAGGGAGCACCCGGCTGCTCCCTAGACGCGTCCTTGACCAAATCCGGGCGAGTCGTGCGGCGTTACCATCATTGTCACCGCTCTGCGGATGTCAATGGATAAGGTATGAGAGCGGGTAAAATAATACCATACTCACATCTATGTAGTTAATGGATATAAAATTCTACTCATACTTATGGATATGAAACTTTATCCGTACCTATATTCGATGGATACTCATATCTATTGGGTACCCAACAGGTAAATCAAATAGTACATCAGTTATTTATTATTTTACATTTATCCATAGCACATTTGATAAAAATACATTTATCTCAACTTAATAACAGGTAGACGAGAAGATAATTATCTCAATTCAAATTTGCAACTAGTGATAACTTTAACATTGATTCAAATGCTCACGACACACTTCACCAAATAACATCCGTCAAATATGTAACATGTTAGTATAAACGGGTAGGGTATGGGTATATCCATGGATACAAGACTATGCCCGTGCCCTACCCATGACTTAACGGACAGGGTATGGGTACTACCCGTGGGTATAAAGTTGTGCACATACCCTGCCCATGCGGGTACGGTATCCGCGGGTACTCGTACCCATGGGTAAAATTGCCATCCTCTGTTCTTAGTAGTGTATAATACTATTCCTTAAAAAAGTAGTGTATAACACTACTATCATAATGCAACACACCCCTCCAAATGCATAGTATTATAGGTTAGTATCATAGGTTAGTATAAAGAACACCAGAAGTAAAAAAATACATCTAGGTCTGTAGACTATCTAGCGACGACTACTAGCACTGGAGTGAGCCGAAGGCGCGCCGCCGTCTTCAGTCATCCCTCATCGGAGCCGGGCAAACCTTGTTGTAGTAGACAACCGGGAAGTCATCGTGCCAAGAGAAGCATAGATCTATTGTCATGCATGACATAGAGTAGCATAACATTTATTATGATACGGTATCTAACTATGTTACCATAACCCTCTATCTGTTTTCTTTAATTGTCTACCACATCAGTGTGTTTGTTAGACCCGAGTGCATGATACCTGTTAAGATACACCACTATGGCCAGCCTAAGACTGTTGAACACAAGTGTTAAATTTGTGTCGCTATAGATAGATGGCTAGTGTAACTTTTTTTGTTATCCTAATATAAGAGCGTTTTTTGATACTATACACCTACTGCCTATGTATCAAAATATTAGACATTTTTGCAGTTTGAAGTGCGGAAACATTTTATATTTTGGTACGAAGGGAGTATGTTATTATCTTAATATGCATAGGAAGATGGTTTATAATGATCATGGTCAATGCGGTGGAACTACAAATGCTCATAGGAACATATGGAAGGCTGACATTCTAAAACAATGTCAAGGTTTTTATGGGGCGAGGAACCCTACACATAATTATAATGCCAGTTGAAAATAATGATGGGTATACTTCTAGACCATCGTATCCGACTAATAACGGAGCACCCAATAATCTTAATGGAACGAGCATCAATAATAGAAATGCTTTGGATCAAACTCTAAAAAAATATCACTATTCAGAGTGAGAAAAATAAAAAGTTTACCGATATCTTGAATAATCATGATAATATGCTCGGTTAAATGACCGTCAAAATTGCTGGACTTACTAACGATGTGCAGGCTTTGGAGGAAAGAACTAGTATCATGGAGGCACAAGTTGCCAAAATAACAAAGAGCCAAACAGTGGTCCTAGCAAAGTTCGCTGAAAAGTCAGAACCTAACCCGGTTGAGAGTGTCAAGATGATGAGAAGTAGCAATGAAACACTAGAGAAGCTTGACATGAGCCATATACCTGAAAGATCACACTCTGTAGCAAGACTTCATGAAGATGTTGACACTGAAGCATCCACTACCTGAGATATCAAATGATGAGGCATACAAACTTTTCGTTAATCAACTCGCATCAAAGGGAATGTGTGATTTGACCTTGCAATTCCGTAGGTGTCATACATCTATGCTTCCCTCGATGTGACAATTGTGGTCTTACCATCGGTAGTCTCCTTTATGTGCCATCTACAGTCTTACCATCTGTATTGTGCCATACATGAGCTTACCATATGCCATCCTCCTATCTATGGCAATTTATGTATGTACTATCTGTCATACTCACATACCAACTGTCATATCTCTTGCTACCATCAGTGTTCATCGGGAAGATATCTCCTGGAATCCTTACTGTCTCTTTGCTTCCACCCTTGGGTCTTAAATTCCTTATCAGGAAGTGGTATCCGATATGTGGATCCCTTCCGGTCGATGGGTCTGACGTTAAAATTTTAGAAACCCTCATGGTGGTCAATCAAAATCCTCTCGGGGTTCCTGCAAGAATTGGCTCTTGGTTATCCTCGCCATAAGTAGGCGATTCGTTGGTTTTCTCTAAAGTCTTATGCAGGGTGTTCCTATTAGGTTTCGTCAAAATCAGCTCTCTTTCTACACTTACTTTCTCATATAACAAAGAGAATAATAAGATTAGTCGTCATGGTGGCCAATCCATGTCGCACCCAAATCATTAATTGCATATGGTCCAGTGAATCTCGTATCTAGACACTCGGGCTGTCACAAGCATTGCATAAGTCTTTCTTGTTCACGAGTTGAGTTTGGCTAAATCCATTGGTTCTGCAAGCAACAACATCTAACAATCTTACAACTCTCGGGGTCTTAAAAAACTCCCAAAGAGTTAGTTGGAAATCTACTGGTTCTCTGACTATTTCAAACTCTAGTGTGACAACTTCCATTTACAATTGATCGAAAAGCGTCCTCCGGGGCCTCCCAGCTGCTAATAGAGTGAGGAGGCAGGTTGTTAAGCCAATGCCTCGCTGGCCCCTTTAGCTTGAGCGGTAGATATTTAATGGCGTGGAGATAATCTCCAGTAGCCATGTGTATGTGGAGAAGGAAATCCTCGGTCCATACTGCTACGTTGGTGGTGCCATCGTATGATTTTATATTGATGGCCTTAAATACTTCGGGGAATTGATGTTCCATCACCCTGTCTGTGAAGCAGATCGGGTGGGCCGGACCTCGGAACCGAGCAGTATCTCATTGGAGGTCGAGAGAGAGCCGTGAATAGGCCTGGTCTCGGGCACGACCATTCTTGTCCATCCAGGCATCGTAGCCATCAAACCCGGCGTGCGCGTGTCCTCTTGATCCGTAGATGAACCGAGAAGGTGCCCTATTTGCCTCAATGCAACATCGAACGTCGTGAGGATCTAGGTAGTCCACGGGATCCTTGCCATAATGGCATGGAGGTGGCTGGTCATTCATGTTTTCCTGCATTGGCCTATCCCGGCCTCTAGAGGGTTGGTCATGGTCGTCGGCGAGCTCCTCATCAAACTCCAGCAGGAGACGCCTGCGTGGGTATGATATTGGCGTGCCACGACGCCGGTCTTCCATGTCTTGCTCGGCGGAGAGAACCTCGACCTACCTTTCATTCAGTGTGTCGGTGTTGACCTGTAGCTGCTGCTGCTTACGTTTCATGCTCTGAGCCGTCGCAATAAGGCGCCACCGGAACCGCTCTTGTTCGAAAGGGTCTTCGGGGACGACAATGAAGGAAATATGCCCTAGAGGCAATAGTAAAGTTGTTATTTATATTTCCTTATATCATGATAAATTCTTACTATTCATGCTAGAATTGTATTAACCGGAAACTTAATACATGTGTGAATACATAGACAAACAAAGTGTCCCTAGTATGCCTCTACTTGACTAGCTTGTTAATCAAAGATGGTTAAGTTTCCTAACCATAGACATGTGTTGTCATTTGATGAAAGGGATCACATCATTAGAGAATGATGTGATGGACAAGACGCATCCGTTAGCTTAGCATAAATGATCGTTAAGTTTTATTGCTATTGCTTTCTTCATGACTTATACATATTCCTTTGACTATGAGATTATGCAACTCCCGAATACCGGAGGAACACCTTGTGTGCTATCAAACGTCACAACGTAACTGGGTGATTATAAAGATGCTCTACAGGTGTCTCCGAAGGTGTTTGTTGGCTTGTCATAGATCGAGACTAGGATTTGTCACTCCGAGTATCGGAGAGGTATCTCTAGGCCCTCTCGGTAATGCACATCACGATAAGCCTTGCAAGCAATGTGAATAATGAGTTAGTTGCGGGATGATACATTACGGAACGAGTAAAGAGACTTGTCGGTAATGAGATTGAACTAGGTATGAGGATATCGACGATCGAATCTTGGGCAAGTGACATACCGATGACAAAGGGAATGACGTATGTTGTCATTGCGGTTTGACCGATAAAGATCTTCGTAGAATATGTAGGAACCAATATGAGCATCCAGGTTCCACTGTTGGTTATTGACCGGAGATGTGTCTAGTGAAGGAAATATGCCCTAGAGGCAATAATAAAGTTGTTATTTATTCCTTATATCATGATAAATGTTTATTATTCATGCTAGAATTGTATTAACCGGAAACTTAGTACATGTGTGAATACATAGACAAAACAGAGTGTCCCTAGTATGCCTCTACTTGACTAGCTCGTTGATCAAAGATGGTTAAGTTTCCTGACCATAGACATGTGTTGTCATTTGATGAACGGGATCACATCATTAGAGAATGATGTGACGGACAAGACCCATCCGTTAGCTTAGCATAATGACCGTTAAGTTTTATTGCTATTGCTTTCGTCATAACTTATACATATTCCTCTGACTATGAGATTATGCAACTCTTGAATACCAGAGGAACACGTTGTGTGCTATCAAATGTCACAACATAATTGGGTGATTACAAAGATGCTCTACAGGTGTCTCCGAAGGTGTTTTTTGGGTTGGCATAGATCAAGATTAGGATTTGTCACTCCGAGTATCGGTCTCTGGGCCCTCTCGGTAATGCACATCACTATAAGCCTTGCAAGCAATGTGACTAATGAGTTAGTTAAGGGATGATGCATTATGGAGCGAGTAAAGAGAGTTGCCGGTAACGAGATTGAACTAGGTATGAGGATACCGACGATCAAATCTCGGGCAAGTAACATACCAATGACAAAGGGAATAACATATGTTGTTATTGCGGTTTGACCGATAAAGATCTTCATAGAATATGTAAGAACCAATATGAGCATCCAGGTTCCGCTGTTGGTTATTGATCGGAGATGTGTCTCGGTCAAGTCTACATAGCTCTCGAACCCTTAGGGTCCGCACGCTTAACGTTCGATGATGATTTGTATTATGAGTTATGTATTTTGGTGACCAAAGATTGTTCGGAGTCCCGGATGAGATCACAGACATGACGAGGAGTGTCGAAATGGTCAACAGGTAAAGATTGATATATTGGACGATGATATTCGGACACAAGAATGGTTTCGGAAAGGTTCGGGTATATTTCGGAGCACCGAGGGGTTACCGGAACCCCCCGGGGAAATATTGGGCCTACATGGGCCATAGGGGAGAGGGGAAGCAACTGTCGGATTACTGGTTCCGGCAAACCCTTGTGAGGTTCGAACTCCGGGGTACACATGAAGAACACTCTCTTCCTAGCTCGCTCGCTCAACGATCTCACGCCCTAGCTCGATGAACCCAAAGAACAAGAGACACAAAGGTTTATACTGGTTAGGGCCACCTTGCGGTGTAATACCCTACTCCAGTGTGGTGGTGGATTGCCTCGAGGGGCTGAGGATGAACTAGTACAGTGGGTGAACAGCCTTAGGAGGTGAGGTGTTCTAGGGCTCGATGAGCTGGTGAACTCGTCAGGGTGGAATTGATCCCTCCCTTATGGTGGTGGCTAGTCCTATTTATAGAGCCCCTGGTCCTGTTCCCAAATGTTAGGCGGGAAGGGTTCCCACAACGGCCAAGTTTGAAGGGAGACAACTAGTACAAGCTATCCTGACAAAAGGTGGTCTTCATGAAGGAAATATGCCCTAGAGGCGATAATAAAGTTGTTATTTATATTTCCTTATATCATGATAAATGTTTATTATTCATGCTAGAATTGTATTAACCGGAAACATAGTACATGTGTGAATACATAGACAAACAGAGTGTCACTAGTATGCCTCTACTTGACTAGCTCGTTGAATCAAAGATGGTTAAGTTTCCTAGCCATAGACATGAGTTGTCATTTGATTAACGGGATCACATCGTTAGAGAATGATGTGATTGACTTGGCCCATTCCGTTAGCTTAGCACTTGATCGTTTAGTATATTGCTATTGCTTTCTTCATGACTTATACATGTTCCTATGACTATGCAATTATGCAACCCCCGAATACCGGAGGAACACTTAGTGTGCTACCAAATGTCACAACATAACTGGGTGACTATAAAGGTGCTCTACAGGTGTCTCTGATGGTACTTGTTGAGTTGGCATAGATCGAGATTAGGATTTGTATACTCTGATTGTCGGAGAGGTATCTCTGGGCCCTCTCGGTAATGCACATCACTATAAGCCTTGCAATCAATGTGACTAAAGAGTTAGTTGCAGGATGATGCATTACGAAACAAGTAAAGAGACTTGCCGGTAACGAGATTGAACTAGGTATTGAGATACCGACGATCGAATCTCACGCAAGTAACATACCGATGACAAAGGGAACAACGTATATCGTTGTGTGGTTTGACTAATAAAGATCTTCGTAGAATATGTGGGAGGCAATATGAACATCCAGGTTCTGCTATTGGTTATTGACCGGAGACGTGTCTCGGTCATGTCTACATAGTTCTCGAACCCGTAGGGTCCACACGCTTAACATTCAGTGACGATCGGTATTATGAGTTTATGTGTTTTGATGTAACGAAGATAGTTTGGAGTCCCGGATGTGATCACAGACATGACGAGGAGTCTCGAAATGGTCGAGACATTAAGATTGATATATTGGATGACTATATTCGGACACCGGATGAGTTCCGGGGGTCACCGGATAATTATGGAGTGCCGGGGGGTTATCGGAAACACCCGGGGGACTAATGGGCCAACATGGGCCTTGTGTGTGTGAGAGAGAGGAGGGGGCCATAGGGCTGGCCCGCGCCCCCCTTGAGGAGTTCGAATTGGACAAGGAGGGGGGGCTCTTTCCCTCCCTCTCTCCCTCTCCTTCCTTCCCCCTTCCTCCTCCTAGTTGGACTAGGAAAGGGGGAGTCCTACTCCTACTAGGAGGAGGACTCCTCCCCTCCTTGGCGCGCCCCAAGGGTCGGACGGCCTCCCCCTTGCTCCTTTATATACGGGGGCAGGGGGCACCCTAGAACGCAACAACAGACATTGTCTTAACCATGTGCGGTGCCCCCCTCCACCATAATCCACCTCGGTCATATCGTTAAAGCTTAGGCGAAGCCTCGCTACCGGTAGCTTCATCATCACCGTCATCACGCCGTCGTGCTGACGAAGCTCTCCCTCGACACTCATCTAGATCGAGAGTTCATGGGACGTCACCGAGCCAAATGTGTGCAGATCGCGGAGGTGTCATACTTTCGGTACTAGGATCGGTCGGATCATGAAGACGTACGACTACATCAACCGCGTTGTCATAATGCTTCCGCTTACGGTCTACGAGGGTACGTGGACTACACTCTCCCCTCTCGTTGATATGCATCACCATGATCTTGCGTGTGCGTAGGAAATTTTGAAATTACTGCGTTCCCCAAGAGTGGCATCCGAGCCATGTTTATGTGTAGATGTTATATGCACGAGTAGAACACAAGTGATTTGTGGGCGATAATAGTCATACTGCTTACTAGCATGTCATACTTTGATTCGGCGCTATGGTTGGATGAAGAGGCCCGGACCGACATTACGCGTACGCTTACGCGAGACTGGTTCTACCGACGTGGTTCGCACACAGGTGGTTGGCGGGTGACAGTTTCTCCAACTTTAGTTGAATCGAGTGTGGCTACGTCTGGTCCTTGTTGAGGGTTAAAACAACAAATACTTGACGAAAAATCATTGTGGTTTTGATGCGTAGGTAAGAACAGTTCTTGCTTAGCCCGTAGCAGCCACGTAAAACTTGCAACAACAAAGTAGAGGACGTCTAACTTGTTTTTGCAGGGCATGTTGTGATGTGATATGGTCAAGACATGATGCTAGATTTTATTGTATGAGATGATCATGTTTTGTAACAGAGTTATCGGCAACTGGCAGGAGCCATATGGTTGTCACTTTATTGTATGAAATGCAATCGCCATGTAATTACTTTACTTTATCACTAAGCAGTAGCGATAGTCGTAGAAGCAATAGTTGGCTAGACGACAACGATGCTTCAATGGAGATCAAGGTGTCAAGCCGGTGACGATGGTGATCATGACGGTGCTTTGGAGATGGAAATCAAAGGCACAAGATGATGATGGCCATATCATATCACTAATATTGATTGCATGTGATGTTTATCCTTTATGCATCTTATTTTGCTTAGTTCGACGGTAGCATTATAAGATGATCTCTCACTAAATTTCAAGGTACAAGTATTCTCCCCGAGTATGCACTGCTATGAAAGTTCGTTGTAGCCGAGACACCACGTGATGATCGGGTGTGATAAGCTCTACGCTCACATACAATGGGTGCAAGCCAGTTTTGCACACGCAGAATACTCAGTTAAACTTGACGAGCCTAGCATATGCAGATATGGCCTCGAACACCGAGGCCGAAAGGTCGAGCGTGAATCATATAGTAGATATGATCAACATAGTGATGTTCACCATTGAAAACTACTCCATCTCATGTGATGATCGGACATGGTTTAGTTGATTTGGATCACGTGATCACTTAGATGATTAGAGGGATGTCTATCTAAGTGGGAGTTCTTAAGTAATTTGATTAATTGAACTTTAATTTATCATGAACTTACATCATAGTATTTTGCATGTCTATGTTGTTGTAGATAGATGGCCCATGCTGTTGTTCCGTTGAATTTTAATGCGTTCCTAGAGAAAGCTAAGTTGAAAGATGATGGTAGCAACTACACGAACTAGGTCCATAACATGAGGATTATCCTCATTGTTGCACAAAAGAATTACGTCCTGGAAGCACCGCTAGGTGCCAAACCCGCCGCAGGAGCAACACCAGATGTTATGAACGTCTGGCAGAGCAAAGCTGATGACTACTCGATAGTTCAGTGTGCCATGCTTTACGGCTTAGAATTGGGACTTCAACGATGTTTTGAACGTCATGGAGCATATGAGATGTTCCAGGAGTTGAAGTTAATATTTCAAGCAAATGCCCGGATTGAGAGATATGAAGTCTCCAATAAGTTCTACAGTTGCAAAATGGACGAGAATAGTTCTGTCAGTGAGCATATACTCAAAATGTCTGGGTATAATAATCACTTGATTCAACTGGGAGTTAATCTTCGTGATGATAGTGTCATTGACAGAATTCTTCAATCACAGCCACCAAGCTACAAGAGCTTCGTGATGAACTATAACATTCAAGGGATGGATAAGACAATTCCCGAGCTCTTCGCAATGCTAAAGGCCGCTGAGGTAGAAATCAAGAAAGAGCATCAAGTGTTGATGGTCAACAAGACCACCAGTTTCAAGAAAAAGGGTAAAGGGAAGAAGGGGAACTTCAAGAAGAACGACAAGCAAGTTGCTGCTCAAGTGAAGAAGCCCAAGTCTGGACCTAAGCACGAGATCGAGTGCTTCTACTACAAAGGGACTGGTCACTGGAAGCGGAACTGCCCCAAGTATTTGGCGGATAAGAAGGATGGCAAGGTGAACAAAGGTATATGTGATATACATGTTATTGATGGGTATTTGATACTGGTTCTGTTGCTAATATTTGCAACTCGAAACAGGAACTACAGATTAAGCAAAGATCGGCTAAGGACAAGGTGACGATGCGCGTGGGAAATGGTTCCAAAGTCGATGTGATCGCAGTCAGCACGCTACCTCTACATCTACCTTCGGGATTAGTTTTAGACCTGAATAATTGTTATTTAGTGCCAGCGTTAAGCATGAACATTATATCTGGATCTTGTTTGATGCGAGACGGTTATTCATTTAAAATCAGAGAATAATGGTTGTTCTATTTATATGAGTAATATCTTTTATCACTACAAAAAAAAGACACATCCGTGACATTTTGGGCCGAACGAATTTTTTTCTGTCATACATATGACACTTCTATGACGATAACTGTGACAAAACCCAGTATCATCATAGATGTGGTGGGCTCCTACTTCTATGACAAAAAATCATGACAGAAAATGGGCTTTTCGTCCTGGCGGGCGGTAGGAGACGCCTTGTTGCATGACATTCTTTGGGCCGTCCCATGATGGAAAAAACCGTGGTAGAAGCGAGGGGAGGAAAATTTCGGGAGTTGCCGATTCACGGTGGGAGGTCGGGGCCGAGCGATGCTGCTTTCTCTCATACACGACGCTGTGGCGTGTGCGTAGGCGTTGGCTCTAATCGAACCCGAGCGAGGCGTTGGGCTCTAATCGAACCCGAGAGATTGCACCGCAGGCTACGCGTTCATCGAACCCGAGCGATCGATCGATGGTCGTTAATCAACCCGATCGAGCGATTCCTTTGCTACCGCCGCTAATCAAGCCGATCGATGCCGCCTCGATGAACAAAGTGAGCGCTATGGGGGGTTGGATGAACAAAGGAGCGGTGGCGTTTGCCTCACGATGAACAATACCCGTGGTGAGGAGGGCTGGATGAGCGATGAGACGGTGGAGGGGTGCCCGTGGAGGGGTGGTTGAACAGACCCCGTGGTGTGGAGGGATGGATGAGCGAGAAGCGGTGGAGGGTGCCCATGGAGGGGTGGTTGAACAGGACCCCGTGGTGTGGAGAGCTGGATGAACAGTAGATGGTGGAGGGGTGGTTGAACAGTAGCCGGTGGAGTAGTGCGCGGTGGAGGCTGGATGAACAGGAGCCCGTGGAGGCAAGAGGAGGTCGACGGTAGCCCGTGGAGGCTGGAGGAGGTCGACGGTGGAGATGAACAGTATCCCGTGGAGTCTCGTTTTGCGGTACGCCACACCCCTCCCGATGAACAGGAACCCCGTTTCAACCGTAGCGCTCCAACACAAGTCCGTTTCGTCCGTTTTGCGGTACGCCACACCCCTCCCGATCAACAGGACCCCCGTTTCGACCGTAGGTGGTCCGCTTTCTGCTTTTGCAAGACGCCACACCCTCCCGATCAACAGACTCTGCTTCGACCGTAGGAAGTCTCCTCCGTTTTGCGGTACGCCACACCCCTCCCGATCAACAGGACCCCGTTCCGAACGTAGGAGGTCTGTTTCCTCCATTGTGCGGTACGCCAGGCCTTGTTTCCATCGCCTGTTCCGTCCAAGCCCTCCCGATGAACACGACCACGCATTCCGTTCCGACCCAGCCGGTTGGCTCCCACGCGTTCCGTTGCCTCCCGATGAACACGACGCATTCCGTTGCCTCCCCATGAACACGACGCACTCCGTTGTCTCCCCATGAACACGACGACGACGCTGTTTCTCTGTTCCGACCTAGCCATGTACACGAGCCCTGGCCGTACGTATGCGCGAGTAGGCGTTCGATACCCGCCCGTATGTACACATACGCATGGGCATGATTTTCTTTCTTGCACTCGGCGCAGACGTGCGTGTACATGCTACGCGGCGCCTCTACTACGACGCACGCCTCTACAATGACCGGTATATGTACACGTTCGCGACCAGAATGACAACGCTACATACGCTTCGACCAGGTGGGTCCCGACTGTCAGGCACTTCCTTGCGTGCGAAGATGTAGCTGGTGGGTCCCAGCAGTCAGGGGGGTGAATCGTTTTTTTTGCCCGGACGCACTTCCTTGCGTGCGAAAATGTAGACGGTGGGTCCCAGCAGTCAGGGGGGAATAGTTTTTTTTTGCCCGGACACACTTCCTTGCGTGCGAAGATGTAGCTGGTGGGTCCCAGGAGTCAGGGGGCGAATCGTTTTATTTTTTTTGCCCAGACGCACTTCCTTGCGTGCGAAGGTGTAGCTGCTGGGTCCCAAATGTGGGGCGGATCGTTTTGCCCGGACGCACTTCCTTGCGTGCGATGGTGTAGCGTGGGTCCCAGCAATGGGGGCGAATCGTTTTTTTTAGGACGCACTTCCTTGCATGCGAAGATGTAGCTGGTGGGTCCCAGTAGTCAGGGGGCGAATCGTTTTTTCCCCGGACGCACTTCCTTGCGTGCGAAGATGTAGCTCGTGGGTGCCAGCGTCAGGGGGCGAATCATTTTTTTCACGAAATACGGTGGCCCGTCCGGTAGGTCCCCGCTGTCAGGTGGAGGAATAATTATTTTGCGCGTAATAAGAAGGCACTTCCTTGCGGCTTCCGTGGACCCAGCTGTCAGCCTCTCCACGTACAGTCCACGTTTGATGGAAGTCGTTCCTTGACCACGCCGCGCCGAGAGCACCACGGCGGTGGACGACGGCGAGGCCTAGGAAGGGGACGACGCGGAGCCGGGGAAGATGCGGCAGGGGATGGACACGCGGAGAGGAGTATGAGGGTTCATCGGTTCGCTGCTTGTCGTTGCCGCAGAATAACAGGGGTGTGGGTGAGTGGAGGGATGGCCTGCCAGCGGTGGGAGTAGTAGGGGCGGTGAGGCCTCCACGGCAAAGACCCGCCACGGAGGCGGAGCAAGGCGGCACGACCGGCGCTGCTTTTGGGCGGCCGGAGCAAGAAGACCAGAGGTTGAAGAAGCACGACGGCGTTGGATGGACATCGTCTGATCATCGCAGCCTAGAATCGTTTATATTGACTAAGTTGACAAATCCTTTGGTACGTCAACTTAGTAGGCCCATAGGCCGCTTCAAAACGGTGCGCCCCGGATGTCGTGGGAGGAATCATTTTTGGGCGGGTGAAGCTAGAATATCCGAGATTGAAGAAGAAGCACGGCATCCGTTGGATGGTCATCCAACGGCCACTGCTGCTAGAACCGTGTGTTGACTATAAGTTGACAAAGCCATGCATACACGTCAACTCTGTCTTTTTAGGGGACGCGTCAACTTAGTAAGGCCAGAAGTGTGTGGCAGAGAACTTATAGCCCATTTGAGATTTGTAAGAATGTGTAGCCCATTTTTGAATTCTAATGGAATTTACTACAGCCATTTACAGTTTGTTAAAAGTACAGCCCGTTTCAACCAACCGTTCAAAACAGAATTCAATAAAATTTCCTACATTTTGATGGGATCCGAAATATTTTTATCCCGAAGTTTCTAGTCAGATTAAATACAATTTCAATATAAGTTTACGTAAAAATCCAATGAAACATTGCGCTCGCAACAATTAATGAAATTAAAATTTTCAATATCCAAAAATAATAATTTATAAAGTAATCACGTGTTTGGTGCATTTTTTTATAGTTACTGCCCAATTTTTACAATTACATCCCATTTTCTTGTTAAGCCTAATGCATCCCTCCTAGGAAAGGTTTGCAGCCCAGCGGGGCGGAGAATAACAACTTGACCTTGCCTGGGTATTCCTAAAAAAAATTATAGCTGGGCTAGCCATTTTCAGCATGAAAAAATTAATATCCGGGGTGGATATCTGCTGGGCTAGACGGGCCACAGCCCCGCCAAGTTAATACCTGCAGCGATGTTTTCGTTGTTGTTCAGAGGAGAAAAATTAATATCCGGGCTAAACACAGAAAACTCTGCACAAATACCGCCGAGCTGCTTGGTCCCGGTATCGGCCGCTTCTTGTGCAATTCTCTCGTTTATTGACTACTCCAGGAGGTTGACAATGGTGTGGGACCGTGATGTCAGGAAACCAGGAGGAAGCAAAATAAATTATATATATATAAGGAGGCACTTGCGTACGTGAGGCTATGGACCTGGTGGGTCCCCGTTGTCATCCTCTCCAAGTAAAGTCATCTCTCGCCGCTTCCGCTGAAAGCAGCCGCCGCTTCGCTTCCCGGCAGCGATTGCTCCGCCTTTCAAACGACACAAGTGCCGTCCGTCCGTCCATCTGCCGCCCACATTAATGATACGCGGTTGCCGAGGCGTTACTCGGCGCCACACGTCCGTCCCCTCCGCCGCCCACCATTGCTATATAAGCCTGGCGGCCATAGCCGCAATCATTCGCATCCATTCCCTTTCTCCTGTCCACACCACTACTGCCCACCATGGCTTCCTCGCGCTCCAGCGCTCTTCGGGACGGGCGGACGACGGACCACAAGGAGATGGCAGCCATTGCTGCCAACCGGCTGGCCGGCAGGCAAGCGGAGGACGACAACATTCCAATGGAGAACATGGTAGTCGATGATCCAGCACCAACCCCCTCCTCCGCGCCATCCTCACCGGTGCATTGCACCATGACCATCGGCGAGGCCCGTGCCCAATATATGGACAGGGTGAGGCAGATGCGTGAGGAGCAGTTCCGGGAGGCACAGGCCGACGCCGCCTACAACCACCACCTCCTCCAGGAGCACCTGCAGCGGAGGAGCAGATCGCCGTGGAGCGGGCGGAGCAGAGGCGCTGCTCGACTGCATCGCCCGCTTCGCAAGGGCCGCCTGAAGGCCGGGCGGTACCGCATGCGGGTGGCGGAGGCTGCGGACGCCTACAAAGAGGCTAGCAAAGAGGGCGGCGAAGCGGCGAGGCGCTGTTTGGCGAGACCGAGGACGAGGCAGAGGACGATGCCGGCTCCGACGAGTCCCCGCTCCGCTGGCGTCGACGAGGCAGAGGACATCGCCAGCTCAGCCGAGGCCCCACCCTGCCGGCAACGTGGGGGAGGATTTCCACCACTCCGCTGAGGCGCCGCCCGCCGGCAACGAGACAGAGGACATCGCCGGCTCCGCCGAGGCCCTCCTCACGCCAACGAGGCCACGCCACATAGAAAACGAGGAAGAGTAGAACCACGGTGGGTCGCCGCCGCTCGGGTCCAAGTAAGGCCACCGCTGCTACCCTCCGGTTGAAGCCAAGCTATGCGGGTTGACCATTGACGCCGATTAGCTTCTTGGCGGCGACGCGAGTCGGAGAGCTCACTGGAGAAGAACGCCGCTTCTACTTACCGCTGGTGGTTGACACACATGGGCCCAATAGGCCGCATGTCACGAATCGCACCTGCAATTAAGTCATTGAAGCTTCGCTCGCTCGGGACACAGTGGGTAGCTTCGGTTAATTAATTATACCTCCAAAGTGCACCCCTTTAGTTGAAGAATGTATGAAATGTAATGAAATCCGGCATGTTTATATGAAATCCGACCGTGTATTAATGAATTTATTTCGATCGGTTCAATTCTGTATCACCGGCATTGGATGAACATGCAAAACAATACGTACTAGCATTATTCCTGTGGTGATCACCTCGCTTGCAGAAGTTTCACATGTACTCCCTCCGGTCCTTTCTAGTCTGCATACAAGTTTTATCTGCAGTCAAAGTATCTCTACTTTGACCAATCTTATACAAAAAGTATGCACTTTCACAATGTGCTAAGTAAAAAGGAAATGTATGAGTACAAAGAGTTTTAGCAGCTTTTTAGCGCTTCAGACATTGCAATCAAACACACAGTTCGACAATTCATAGAGAACATTCAAAACAATCGATGATTATGCATCTCAAATGACTCACATGTCGAGGCAATATTTACTTCACAACTAAAGAATAAAGAAAAAATTGATCGACGTCACGACAAAGAAAGGGCGTCCCATTCAAAAATATCAAACGCATGTCTTGCTAAAATCAATGAGCAAAATTTGACAAGGTTGTCCCATTCCAAAATATCAAATGCCTACGATTGTGGAATGGGCAGGGTTTGCCATCAGTTTGGACATTGACATGGCACCTCGTGCTAAATAAACCAGCTGTTCTTTTGTGCAGTTCCACCAAAATCAACCAAATTCGCGTAGCTTGTATGATTTCGCCCTTATATGTTGCAACGCTTTGAACTTATCGACACCTCCTTTCTTGTGGTGGAAATGAATGATTCGATGTATTCATGAACATTTTTGCGCTCCCATTGAAATCAAGTCGAGCACCCTGTTTGCACAAATACAAAAAAGTGATTAGTATAAAGCAAACTGTACTATGATTTGTCAGTTTCAACAGGCATATACATGGTCCATGTAGAGCACACTTTTAGAAAAATGGAGCTCACCAGAAAGAATCCTATAACAACATTGTACTCGCGCATCACAGCAAAAAATGGAGATTTGTCACCCTTCCGAAATTTGAAGTTAGTTTGGTCTTGTGGGGAGTAATGTAACCATCCTTCAACTGCTCGTTCTGATGAGAAGATAGACAGGGCTTCTTCATCCTGGCATAATCGGAACTAGTCACTTCACGTACTCCATATTCTTCTGCAGAGGAAGATGATCCTCTCAAGATTTGTCAGTCCTTCTGAGCTGAAGTTAGTTTGGTCTTGTGGGGAGTAATGTAACCATCCTTCAACTGCTCCTTCTGATGAGAAGATAGACAGGGCTTCTTCATCCTGGCATAATCGGAACTAGTCACCTCACGTACTCCATATTCTTCTTCAGAGGAAGATGATCCTGTTGTGCAAAGACAAGAGGACTACTAAATGCTAGCATCCATGTTTGCTTGAAAAAAAGGAAAGGAAATATTTAAAACATCACAGATGAAGCACTTCTCACGGACAATACCACTTTTTCATGACAGTATCTAAACAGTAGCACAACACCAATAGAGATGACAAAGCTCAATCATATGGATGAAATCGATTGTAGTACCAACCTTTGTCGAGAGGCTGATTGTGTAGAGCATACAGATAAAGCGCCTGCGGAACCATCTGTTGCTATCTACGGGGTGGCCATGCTTACTATATACTCCTCGATTAGTTAAATGTTTCCAACATCTTCTTGTGCAGTTCCATTAAAATATATGGTATCTTCAAAGAAGATCCTGTTTGCACAAGTAGAGATAATTACGTATGGCATCAAATCGGTGGCAAAACAATTGCTCGTTCCAGCCATAGCTATAAATTAAGATGCAAAACTATATCACTACTTGTGTCATCACAGCCCAAAGTGCTTCATTCTGACACCGGGAGTTGATTTTTGTTTTTCTTCAGCTTGTTCTTCCCCTTCATCACTTGGTTCAATAACAGACAAGCTTCGCCTTCAATGTAAGATTTGGCATGTCAATTAGGGAGCACAAGTACAGTACTAAACTTAATTTTCTGATGAAAGTGGCAAAATACAGGCCAGCAGTTGTGAAATATCCTTTTCTTACCTCAATGGTATATTATGGTGCACATACAGATTGGAAGTCTTGTCTCCATTTGTGCGATTCACTAAAATCAAGCAACATTATCGTACAAGTAGTACAACATATGAAAGCACACTGCAGAATCATGTGAAAGAAGGCTAATCTTGACCTCTCATGATGCGGAATTCAAACAACTCACAATAAGAAGATCTGAACCAAATTAAGCCTTAACGGATAGGAAGTAAGATCTCCTCTTGTGCGATTCCACTAAGATCAAGCAATCAAGCTAACGTTGTCGGTGTGACATTTTGGTTGAACTGCACAAAACACTCTTAAAACAAAAGTGTTTTGTGCAAAGTGCAACAAAAGGTCACAATGGCAACAAGGTGAAGTAGATAACCCTGTTTACACAGAGGTGCAAAGGAAACAATTAGTGGTCAATAACGGTGGATGACACAGAAGCCAACAAAAAGAAGCATCTACGTTGTCTAAATGGGAAAGAAAGCAAGACAGTAGCATTTCTCAAACGGGGGCATTGATTAATATTAACATAGAGATTATATTAACAATAAAATTCGTTAAACATGTAATTTGCTTTTAACTATGGCATTGCATCAATTTTCCAACGGCATTATTAGAGGGTGTTTGTTTACAGGGACATTTTGGTGTAGGGACTAAAAAAACTCCGTGTCGGTCCCATCTAAACCAAACAGGAGGGACTTTTAGGGACTAAAAGTGGGCATTTGGGACTAAAGAAAGAAGATCCCGAGGGAGTCTTTTCGGGACTTTTTCCAACAGTTGACCCTGCCACGCATCGCACCTTGTTTCTATTAGTTCATTACTAGGGGTAACATGGTCTTTTAGCATGTCATTTAATAACCTCTAGTCCATGTTTAGTCCACGGAACCAAGCGGTAGGGACTAGGGAGATTTTAACCAAACAGGGCATTAGATTAACAACAACAAATGAGATGCACGCGAAAGTGGACGCACAACACCATGTGCATCTACCTATGTACTGTCTTCATGCACAGACTATTGCAACAAAGAACAAACAACCAAGGAGCATATTTGTGTTGGTCCCAGTTTTGTTATCTTTAGACACCTTTCCCTATGTGAGCTGCTAAAGAAATCTAGTCCTGCTCAAACTCTGACCTTGTCACTTCCTTTCCTTTTTGAACTAGTACTTTCGCCCCTTCCTTTCCTCTATGAACCACGTCCTAGATTTATGCGATACAACTTTCCCCACTACTTTCCCACATTCCTTTCCTCTTTGAACCACGTCCCAGATTCATGCTATACAACTTTCCCCCTTCATTTCCTCTTTGAACCACATCCTAGATTCATGCTATATACTTCCTCCGTTCCTAAATATAAGTCTTTGTAAAGATTCCACTATGAACCACATATGGATGTATATATATGCATTTTAGAGTGTAGATTCATTCATTTTGCTCCGTATGTAGTCCTATTAAAATCTCTACAAAGACTTATATTTAGGAACGGAGGGAGTACAACTTTTCCCACTACTTTCCCCCACTCCTTTCCTCTTTGAACCACGTCCTAGATTCATGGTATACATGCAGCTAGAGCAATGCATGTGGAGTAAGTAAATTATACCTTAAGGTTCTTGGGGCGTGGTTAAATTGGGCGGACAGGACGGCGGCAAAGAAGAAGGGGTTGAAGGCCCTCCAGCGCCACCGCTGGGTGGAAAGTGAACAACAAGGCCGGTAGTGGTGGATTCCCTCCCTCGCCGATGGCGACAGTTAAGCCTCCTTCCCTTCCCGGGGGACGGATCCTGCCGGCTCTTTGAGCAGTAGTGAGGGGAGAGAGAGGCCAACGAAGTCTTGTTTAGATCTGGAGAGGGCGAGAGAGTGTGAAGAGAGCAACTACAAGCACTGAGGCTCCAGCGGGAGAGGGCGAGAGAGTGTGAAGAGAGCAACTACAAGCGTTGAGGCTCCAGCGTGTATATATATACTGGAGAGAGAGTGTGAAGTGTGCAAACCCTAGAAAACATTTTGACCCGTCAAAGAATCCTCACGGCAAAAATTATGCTCAAGTGTAGTTATCGAACCCGAGACCTCAAGTTTGATGAGCGAACAGGCTAACAAGCTACACAACCCTCCCGTTATGTTCAACAAGAGGAAAATAACCTTTTATACATTCCTGCATTCGTGTGACAAGAATGCCGTGTTTTTTTGTGTGTGTGGGAGTCATTGGGATTTCAATCATAATCGTGTCATGTGGCTTTGGTGGTAAGACTATCCACAGTGGTGCAGAAATAATGCAGCCTTAGTCACCTTACCTCTCTCCACGTGATACGTTGGGTCCCACCGGTCGGAGGGTGAAACAAACAAATTAATAAGAAAAATTAAAAGCGCCAAAGATGTATCTTACCTCACACATCTACGCCATCGCTCGGGAACCTTTGTCCAATTGATCCCTCTGTTTCGCTCACATACTATTTTAAGTGAATCCTTATTATAACATGCACATAAATTTTGGGCACTTGTATTCGACTTAAGTCAGTGTACCACCGTATCTCGTATACTTACTACTCCCTCCGTCTAGGTGTAAAAAGTCACGTTAGAAGGTGCAACGGGACCAAGGTGCGTGCGTGTGCGTGTGTGTGTTTAACAACATGTGTGTGTTAGAGAGTGCGACAGATCGACCTACTCCTATAGAGAGATGGTGTGTAGTGTACGATTTTAGCCGCGAGAGTCGGTGCATCCTCTCGTTTCCGGGCGTGTCCGGTAGGGACATCTTGCGACATTGCCACGCCGCCTCCTCGACCAGCTGGCCCACCCAAAGCCCCTCCATCGCCACAAGGCTTCCCGCTCAAATGGTCAAGACCACTCCAAAGAATCGGTGCCGCATTCATGCCCGGGCAGAAGCGGACGCGACCTCTCACTGGTGCAAGAGTGATGGTTGCTTCGCCGTCCAACTTCTTCTTTGGGTCTATGTGATTTGTGACTCATTGGTCTTTATTCTTGAGGTGGTAGGACTGCTTTGGATGTCCCACGCTTTGGCGTACTAGATTACAATTTTCTCCATTCTTACAATGTGGAGGAGTGCAAGAGCGGTGAAAACACGCATGCTCGGTGATTACATGGCCCACCTCACACTATCACCGTGCGACACCTAACTCTTTACATAGTACTCCTCCGTTCCTAAATATTACTAGATGAGTCCCGCGTTGCCTTGAACATCGGTATATCTCTCTGCGCAAAATTATCGATTTCATAGAACTAAAAAAAACTCTGTAACCGCATGACAAATGTGGTAGCCAAACTAAATAAACTCCCATCATCATTTAGATCATCCCACGCAAGGAAAAAAGATCAGCCAACTCCCTCTTGCATAATGGGATTATATTTTTCTTTTGACATGTTAATGGGACTTAAAAGCTCACTTACATGCATGCTACCGATGCATGCTTGCATGCTGAACATGTTGATGTGATTTAAAACCCACTCACATGCATGTGCCACGGTATTTACGCATGCTTGCATGTGGCTTAGTCTGAGCCTCTCAACGTCTAGATCAGGGCGTCTATTATGTCTTGATTTACTTCATCTAATGGCTACATCAATTTTGATGATGTGGCTCAAGGAGAGGATAGAGAATTCCTAGTAGTGGGGCTAGCTATTACTAGTAGATAAGTCTTTGTAGAGATTCCACTAGGTGAACTACATACGGAACAAAATGAATGAATCTACACTTAAAATGCATCTATATACATCCGCATGTGGTTCATGGTGAAATCTCTACAAAGACTTATATTTAGGAACGGAGGAAGTACTAGTATTGTACGTATTGTAATTTATTAGCGAGATAAATTTGTACAATGCTATGAAGCTTACAGCTTATGTTACATGTATCTTGCGTCCAAGGTTGCCCGTTGCAACATTTCATCAAATACAAAGGAGACTAACATGCATGCTATTGCATCTCAATGATTGACAGATCATAGCAAATATGTACTCCCTCCGTTCCAAAATAAGTGTCTCAACTTTGTGCAAACTTTAGTACAAAGTTGTACTACTACTAAAGTTGACACTTATTTTGGAATAGAGGCAACTGAAGAAAAAATGATCCATGCAGTCCCTAGCCCTTGAACCGTGAACCACGACCAGCCTTCAATTTTTACGGCAACGCTCGAGCTTCCTAATAAATGAAGTTTGCAACCTTTTGACCATCGGATCATTTTGTGCAGTTTCACCAAAATCGAGACGAGCATCCCTGTGGCAAAGAAATTGAAGAAGCGTGATTAGAATAAGATTACTAGGACTAGTTGATGAGACATAAACACATCACAAATACGATGCGTAGAAGCCGGTAGAGGTATGTGCGGGGCAAAGAAGTAGAGAAATATCCACAGGGAGTGATGTGGGCAGCTGGAGCAGTGGTGCAAGCCGGCTGTAAAGGGAGTTGTACCTGAGGGACGTAGCTCAACCTTGAGGAGGGAGGAGGGAGGCGGCAACTGCCCACGTCGCGGCATTGAGCAAGGGATGAAGGCAACCTCACCGGCTTTGTGAGAGAGAACGACGGGGACCCCTGATCGGGACGTGCTGACAGTGGGTTTTCGCCATCAGCGACGGCCACCGCATCTACACTAAGCATCCACCCCTTCCCCAAGCGGACGTGATCCACCGGGATGTTAGAGATGTGGCCACAGTTGTTTTGTGCGAGAGAGTGTGAAGAGAGCAACCCTGACAAGCAACCGTGTAGGCTGGCCCGTCCTGACTATGTATATAGTGGAGCGGTTTCCTTTTCTCTCCATATGAACCTATCATATTGCGTACGTTCCACTGAAGAAAAAAAAACTTTATTTATAAATGACGCGGCACCTACTACTCGTTCTCCTGTAACCTTGCGCTTGGCATCTCCAAAATATTAATCTTGCGATTGGCCTCTTCGAGAAGTCGAGCAATAATGGTAGTGCAGTATATATCGTTCTGGATATATGAGACCGAATGAATTGCTACATGTCCACCACGTGGGCGAGGGTCGAGGGGCGAGGGAGTGTGCTACATACGGAGCAAAATGAGTGAATCTACACTCTAAAATATGTCTATATACATCGATTGTTTGGAGTATGTACTAGTAGTTCATATTGAAATCTACTAAAGGACATATATATTCCAAACAATATGATATAATCTCTATAACCAAGGTAGTAGGGACGAGGAGTAAACGGAGGGAGTAGTAAATTTTTCTCCTCGTCCTGCGAGCCATCGCGCGCATGGGCGAGGGAGCGGGCGTAAGGCGGAGCAAGCTTCACCTCATCCTGTGAGCCACCGCGCCCGTGGGCGGGGGAGACGGCGTACTAAGCAAGCTGCTCCTCGTTCTGCGAGTTGACGGGACACATCAAAAGTCTTGCCTCTAAGGTAGGCCCCACATGGTTTTCCTCTTTTTTTAACATAACACGTCAAGTCGCAATTTGTTTGTTCACCCATGGTAGACGATCCTCCCTCCACCAAGTGGACAACCAAGTACACGTGCCAAATTACCACGTGGGCTGCCTTTTTAAATGCAGTAATTGAGCTCCACCGTGTACCCAGCGGGTGTGGTTGGGAAAGAGACAGAATGCGTGCGCCGTGCTTGCACCTCTTCTATTCTTTCACGTCCCCCACCTTTGTGGGTGTGTTTTAGAGATACAAACCGCGTTCGTTTGTGTTTTTTTTTTTTTGGTGGGGGTTAGGGTGGGGGGGGGGTTGATTTCGTGAATTATTTGTTGGAATATGTGTCGATGACATCTCAAAAAAAATTTGCATGCAATGTGTGTGAAATGGAGGCCTATTCATATCATACATAGAGGGTCGGGCAATCCACGAGAAGAGAGGGAGGGGTCATAGCTATCGATAGAGTCGAAGAGAGGATCAAGTGGGTGGGTGCGAGATCGATGAAGAGAGCCATCGAAATTGTGTGTGTGTGCAAGTCAAAGATATAGGGCGACTGGCCTACCGGAACGTTAGAGGGCACATGTGAAGTTTGTGTGTGGTAGGGAGACATGACTAGAGCGTTCGATGTATCAGTGTGTGTGTGGGGGAGGGGTGGGGGAGGGGTAGGGAGAGGCCTAACTATAGAGGTAGAACGACTTCGTATATGTGATGAGAAGGAGAGACCCAACTATGTCTTGAGGGAGATCGGTCGACATCCATACATAACTGAAGGACGGGAAATATGATGGGACAGAGAGAGAGAGGAGAGAGAGAGGGAGGGAGAGGGAGGGAGAGGGGTAGAGTGCTGGATGGGTGATGGAGTTTCTTCTCGGAGATGGTGGGAGAGGCCTACTAGAAAAACTGAGGGTGGAACTGCAACGTTATCAATAAGAGCGGGGATGTGTTTCTGTGTGTGCCTGTGCGTGATAGATCTGTCAGGACGCATCCATGGATGATGAAGGGGAACCATGTGTTTGGTAAGCAAACCTAACTAGATCGATAGATCAATTGTTGTTTGTCGGAGGAAGGGAGAGACACAACTAATGAGGTAGGTCGATTGACGTGTGGGTAAAAACGAGTTATAAGGACCTAGCTAGCTATATGTATAGCGAGAGACCGGTTGGTGTACGTCCATTTGTTAGAGGCAAATAAGGTCCAGCGAGATGGATAGACAGAGAGAATGGAGCTAGGAGGTGGTGCGAGAGGCCCAACTTCTAGCTAGATAGGGGGAGGAGTGTGCTGTTGTGAGATCGATGAAAAGAGGGGCGAGAGTTTACACGTGTGTCGACTGCATGAGAGACATGAGGCAAGGACACATAAAGGAGGAGATTGAAGGTGTGTGTGTATGTTGTAGGCAGGCATCGCTGGAGAGGTTTATCGATCGGTGTGTGTCGGAAAGGAGTTGTGGAGACTCTGAGATAACGACCTAAAGAAAAAAAAGAATGTCCCCGGTGGATAGAATGCCGAGGGAGGGGGAGGGCGAGGAGGGCGTGTGCATGCACGAGAGAAAGTTAGTGGTAGCTACAAAGGTTAGAGGATTGAGTGGGTGTAAGAGACTAACAAAGATCATAATTTGATATGAAAGCGGATTCATATATTTGAACAGGAGATCATAGTGTTTTAAACATTGCATGCATGAATATAGCGGTGATACACGTCTTGTGCACATGTTATACCATAATGTGATAATGCATGGCGTTTGCAACTCACAACTAAATGCCGAACAATCAAAACCATACTATACATCAAACAATCTCACATTTTATTTGAATTTGTGATAATGTGTGGCGTTTGCATCTTACAACTAAATATCGAACAATCTAAACAATACTATATAAATAACATTCTCACATTTTATGCGAATTTTTTGTAATGTGTGGTGTTTGCAACTCAAATCTAAATACTTGTAGGCGTGAGGCGGGGCACCATACATAATGTGATAAACACATTATACATATGAGACATGGTTTAGATTATGAAGATCTAGCTAGAGCTAGAAATGTAATGTGATTTGAAATCAAAATAAAGTGGATTCAAAAAATCTAGTTCGAGTTCATATAGTACACATAGTTCATATGTAACTCGAGACTAATCATGTGGTGTCTTTGTGAAGATAATACACAAACGATGGTTTAACTTGACAATAATGATGATTGTAGATCTTATTAAAACAGAGAAACAAATTCAAATGGTTTGACTTCACAACAATCATTCTTGTAGATCTTATTCAGGATAGAGAAACGAATTCAAATTTAGTTCATATTGAAGCGGTAGTATATACGTTTGGAATGCACTAAAACGTTCATTTGAGTAGTAGGTTGCATGCATTATACACGTAGCGGAATATTTTAATTGAACATAACATGACTTCAAAGTTTTGAATGACATTTGTAGTGCGCATTGATTTGGTACAATACACGTTAGGCTTGTCTGGAAATTTCAACCTGTGCCTTGTTAGCCCAAAATATTTAAGATATATCTTTGTCTCGTTGTGCTCCAACAACTCCCTCCATCTCAACCCGCGCCTTGCTATTCCGAAATTACAACGCGCGCGAAAACTCCCACCTCCTGTGAAATCCCGACACGCGAAATGCCCGTGGTACCCCTGAACCGAAAGAACCGCCTCAAATCGGTGGGGGTACTTTCGTAACTTACCCCACATTTCGGACAAGCGCGTCTCTAAGCCATGGTTCCCCACTGCCATCCCATCCGCCCACCCATTCGTACATCGAGGCCGTGAAAACCCGCGACGAAACCCCACACCCTGCTCCGTTTGCCACCCAGCCGGAGCCTCTTCCCCGACGAAAGTCGTCCACAGCAACACCTCGACGTCCCTCATCCACCGTACCGGATGAGGATCCGTCGTCGATCTCATCGTCCCGCCGGTTCAGCCACCCCGTCCTCCACCTCCAAGGAGCTGCCCCGATGTTCCCCTTGTCTTTCGCACCACCTCCATTCCCACACCGCCGTCTTCACCTGCACCACCGGAAGAGCATCATCATCACCGTTTCCTCGGATGAAGCTGCGGCCTAATCGGCGCCACCAAAGAGGTTGTACACTAATCGCCGCATTTTCTTCTTGATTCGATCTCACGGTGCTGCCGTCGCTTGGTCCTGAGCCGACACGGCGCGGCTCCATCCACGGCGGCGTCGCCGGCCACTTCCTCCACGGCGTCGCTCCCTCGGCGGCGATGTCCACATCAGTAGGAGCTGCTGCTTCTTTAGCTCTCGCTCGCGCTGCTGCTCTGCTCTTGCTCTCGGTCCCCTGCCTAGTCTGCTCTTGCTATTGCTCTTGCTCGCGCTGCTGCTCTCGCTCTTGCTCTTGCTCTCGGTCCCCTGCCTAGTCTGCTCTTGCTATTGCTCTTGCTCGCGCTGCTGCTCTCGCTCTTGCTCTTGCTCTTGCTTGCGATGCTGCTCCGATTTAGCTAGACTTGATCGTTGAATCGACTTTGGGTCGATCGATTTTGGGGGTGGGGGGGCTCACGGGTGAAGGAAGAATCACCAGAAGGGAGGGGGGAGGGCTTGGGAGAGGTACCCCACTATCTATCTTAGGGTTCAGGATGGGGCGGTGGTGGCGGTGTGGCGGCGGTGGCGTGGGGATAGCCGGAGAAAAAGCTCGACACGTGGGGGCCTAGAGGGATGGCAGGCGTGACAGACGGCGGTGTGGAGTGTTTTCGGGCGGGCGGGCGCACCGCCCGGCCATGACGGGGCTGCTGTTTGGCCGGTGGTGGTGGCGGCTCAGGGGTGGAGGTTGAAGATGAACCGTAGGCCCTTGATTTCGTATCCAACGGCTGCAAAATTGGTGACTAGAGATGAAAAAAGTCACGACCGACGTGTAGCCTCACCTTGCTAGTGCGTTCAGTTTCGGCAAAATTCAGTTTGACAGCTTAAGTTCGGTTTCAATAGTTAAGTTAAGTTCGGTTTGACGGTTAAGTTCGAGAGATGAGCGGCGGATGTATTTTACATCTAGCACTTTGTGGTTATGTATTTTACGTCATGTATTGGAGATGCTATTAGAATCCCACTCAAAGTTAACGTTGTTCGTTGTCTCTCTTGTCCTCGCTTGACCTCGGCGTCGTACAACTCATCGAGCTGCTCCAACGATTTAAACCCTCCATCACGTGTGAGGCGATACCTCGAGCTCCATCTCCGGACGCCTAAGATCTTCTTCCATCCTCCGACAGCAAAGTCAGCCGGAGCATCCTCATCGGCCAACCCAATCACGCTGAGATCGACATGGCTTCGCCAAAGAGGTTGTACACTTGTTGCATCTCTTTTTTACTCTACATGTTATATATATTGTCCACTGAGCACACGGATTTGTTCCTTTAGTGTCTCCTTGAAACAAAAAACATAGGAATTTTAATTTTCACGTGTCCTCCTTTTCAAATTCCTATTCATGAAGCAGAAGACTAAGAGATAGTAGCATAATAGCATTATACCGTACATTTTCTTGTGGTTTGACTTAATCTCACCATGCTTCTTTGGATCCTGTGATCTTCCAATTGTTGTGAATCAAACACCCAGATTGGCAGAAATCCTGTGTTTTTAAATTCTCTGTTTTGCACGTGCATTCCTATCCTATTCCTGTCTATTTCCTCTCCCTGCATTGTTGGAATCCTCCGGTTCAAATGAGCACTTACGTAATTACTTCTCTTACAGAGATAGTTGTCAAAGAAAACCTTGCGTGGTTTGTCCCGCTCTGCTTCTTGCCGTCGTCCACCCCAAATTTCGGTGCTCCAACAGCAGAAGGGTCCAAAGACTGTGAGGATCGGCCTCTAGATTGTCTTTTCGCCGCCTCGAGATCTTCTTCCCTTACCGGGCAGCCATGAAAACTGCATTACCATCATCAACCAAGCAGATGACCTCGAGGACTACACGGGTCCGCAAGAGAGGTCGCACTCTTCCGTGTCTGCTTACGTTATGCATCGCTTAATATTGCATGCTACTTTATCGTCCTGTTCACCGATTAGACTCCGAGTCAGCTCCAAACTAGTGGTCAAACTTGAGTTTTTATATGGTTGTGCGGTACATATTGGGGCCGCTATCAATAGTATCTATTTAATATCTGGTTAATCTCCGGTGTCTACTATGAGTTTCATGTTGGGTGGGAAACAAACAGTAAAGAAGCCATTATATGTATTTTTTAACTGAAGCCATTATCTGCCTGCTATTATTGGTTTTGGGTCTATCCACAGGTTGCTACCATCACTCTGGATTTCTGCATGCACTCCTTACATAATCTCACTATGTTTTATTCCTATGCATGCCAATTATTGTAAACAATGGAATTGAACATGTAGAGCAAAAGATACGAGCCTTGCGTGGCAATAAAATTTCATGGGCGATACGCTCCATGGTAGGCGCAAAGGCAGCCCCCCTCCACGCATTTCAGATTGTAATCGAGAGGAAGATATCTGTTCTGAGGGGGATTCAGAAGGAGAAGACAACTCCAATTTACCCTCTGAGGTGTTCGCTCTAACTTGGCATGCTGATGTTGGTTATATCATGCATATGGTGTCTTGCAATGCTTACTTTATACATCAAATATGTCATCTGCTTAGTTTAGACATCCTTTCTGTGAATGCCATCTGTTTAGTTTATTCATCGTTTATGTGAATTATGCAACGCCATCTTGTTTAGCAGGGCATCATATATGTGAATTTTGCAATGCCATCCCGCTTAGCAGTCATCTTATATGTAAATTATATCAGGCCATCCTTTTTTTGCGTTACATATTACATTTGTCAACAATGTTAGTACATTCAATCGCTCTTAGGTGCATCTGCCATTTGACACGGTGATGGCAAATTCTGGAGCGAAAACAAGGTCTTCAGAGCAGACTATGCTATCTGACGAAGCGAATATCTCGCTGGTTACGGATAACTCCTCAGAGGAGGATTCAGAGACAGATGACCAGTCCTATTCCCCCCGAGGTGTATGCTCTAACTTGGCAGGGTTATGTTGCTCATATCGTGCGTATGACGTCTCGCATTGCTATGTCATTTGATTAGTTTAGACATGCTTTGTGTGAATGTCACTGCTCAAAGGTGTCTAATTACCATATATGTGAATTATGCATTGCCATCTTGTTGCAAGACATTATATATGTGAATTATACAATGCTATCTTGTTGCAAAGGCATTATATATGTGAATTATGCAATGCCATGCTGTTTAGCCAATCATCATGTATGTGAATTATATCATGCTATTATTTTTTGTATTACATGTTCCATTTGTCGACAACGTTTGTATATTCAACTACTCTTCCTGTGCATCAGCCATTTAAAGCGGTGATGGAAGTATCTGGATGAAAACAAGGTATTCAGAGCAGACAATGCTACCTGCTGAAGCAGACATCTTCTTTGATTCTGAGAGAGCTCCTCAGAGGAGGATTCATAGGCCGATGACCATTCCTATTTCACCGAGGTCTATTCTCAAACTTGGCAGGGTTATATTACCCATGTCATGCATGTTGTCTTGCATTGCTTAGTTTTTACATCATATATGGATTGCCATCTCGCTTACTTGCTTAAAATATAAATCATATATTTGAATGATATCATGCCATCATGTTTACATAGTACATACACATCATCTATCCGAATTATGGCATGGCAACCCATTTAATAAAAGACATCATATGGTTATATCATCTCATCCTGTTTAGTGTTTACAGTCATCATATTTTGAATTATGTCATTCTATCCGTGAATGTATGTGAATTATGGCATGCCAACCTATTTAATAAACACATTATATAGTTATGTCATGTCATCCTGTTTACATAGTCTCATATTTTGAACTATGTCTTTCCATTTTTTTAGTTAGCCATCATAATGTGAAATTGTGTCATGCTATCCTGTTTAGTTAGCCATCATATATGTGAAATTGTGTCATGCTATCCTGTTTGGTTAGACAACATAAATATGAATTATTTCATGCCCTCTTTTATTCCCCACTATCCATTGCACACAATGTCTATACTTTCAATTACTTTTCTTGTTTATCAGCCATTTGAATTGGAGAGCGTGATGGCAGTATCTAAGGGAGTAACAACACGGTCTTCAGAAAAGATAGTGCTACCAGTTGTGCAGATAGAACCACGGTTGTACTTGCCCAAGGACCAGATCCACCACACATAACCCAGACTCTCATAGATTTTACCCCTACCCAGTTGGACAGAGAACCAGCTATACCCCTTCTAACCCCAACCCCGGCAGATAGTAACCCAGTTCCAGTTGACACAACACCGTCTCCACCACAGAGCACTCAAACACGAGCAGTTAGTAAGGGAACTGCAGTGCCCAAAGCACAAGGACCACCACTCAGAATCCCAACTCAACGCTTAAAGGAGAAGAAGATTTGTTCTCAGGTCAGGTTCTATAGCTATGGTTCATACTCCTTTGCTGTTGCATTACTGTATTTACTCATACCAACTATTTTGAATTTGAAGGATGGAATTGAAACTCCAATGGCGCAACAGGCATGTTTTAAACCTGTTTCTTTAACCGGTTTGCTGTTGTAACCTGCTCTATGTTGATTTCAGTTTCAATTGAATAAACAGTTATGTTCTCATGTCATGCACATTACAAGTGTTGTTATTGCTCTATAGTTACCCACACTTATATTACATCTATTCTCGCTTTGTCTTGAACAAATATTATTTGAACTGTGTCTCTATCTTGATTTGGCAACAAAAACTAGAATGATATAGACCATAAAGTGACCATGGTACATAGATATATGTTTGTTTCATGTTGTTATCCTGTCCACTTTACTACTAAACTCATTTACCAAAATGAGTTTCATATACAACATGGTAAACATGTGATGTATGCCTTGTTTCTCTTTTAGAACGCGGACAAAATATTGGAGAACAAAGATACGCGTTAGCCAATGGTAAAGGAAGTAATGCTGAGATAAGGTTCAAGATAGTGAAACATCCTGTTGGTCTCCAAGAAAGCTGATAAAAACTATCTTGACGACATTGAGGGAACCCAAAAGTCACATCTTGATGTAGTGTTCGAGTTATCGGCCACTCTGCTGGCACAAGCTCTTGAACTTCATTTGCTGAATCAGTTCGTCTTCTTGAGTCTCAAGTTCAAGTTGAAAGACATCGACCGGATGTGCTTGACGAGGAAGTCAAGGACCGAGGAAGTCCCTGCAGAATTCAGATGCATATTTTCCGGTGCAATGACAATATTGGAGGATTTAAGCGCCAAACAAGAGAAAGTTAATAAGCTTGCTAAGCATCTTGCCCGACATTATGGGTCCCAGTGATATTGTTTCTTGAGATCTTCCGAAGTGGTTTCAGTTCTGGATTTGTTTTGTCATGCGGCGTTTATTTGCGCTGGTCGCCAACTTTGACATCCGATGTATATGATATGTCGCTTTGTTCCCTATATTTGCACCGGTGGCGAACTTTGATCCCCGATGGATGTAATATGTGTAATAGCCGTGATAGCCTAGCGTTAGTTGCTTGCTTATTTATTTCCTTGTTGTCTTGTTTATTTGTTTGCTTGTAGTCATTGCAGTTCTTTTTCCGCGGTTTGCTAGTGGCTGCAATAACCTATTTTTTAAAACTAGGCCACAATAACCATGGGCTAATATTTACTGTAGTGACACTAGGCCTCCTACTGGCAGTAGAAACAGTGGTCCTTCTACGCGCCGTAGAAACAATGGGCCTTCTACAGGCCGTAGAAACAATGGGCTTTCTCCGGGCCGTATCATCAATGGGCCTTATACGGGCCGTATGATCGATTGGCCAAACATGGGCCAAACAGATCGCATTATGGCCGTAAACGGGCTAGAGTTGGAATAGTCCGTTCATGGGCCGACCATAACAGGCCATCGTTAATAGGCCGTATTTGATGACGCTATGAAAACGGCCCAACGTATTAACGAACCACAAACGGGCCGATCAGTAACCACAATTTGAATTTGGCCTACAAGCGTAAAATGAGCGAACGGGCCGTAAGTAAACGAATCTTTGAAATGAGCCCAAGAATAAATGGGCTCGAGAAGGCCGAAAGATAACATGGGCTGGAAATGACCCAACGGAATAACGAGCCGTTAATGGGTATAAAGTGATACCTTTGTTCATTACGGGCCAGTTTCACCACGGGCCGTTAATGGGTGTAAAGTGATACACTGTTCATTACGGGCCACTTTCACCACGGGCCGTTAATAGGCCAAGAGTTACATAGGGCCTCATGTGGGCCGAAAGACGTCATGGGTCATACATGCGCCAAAAGTGAAAACGGGCTGGAATCATATTGGATGGCCCAGACGACGCTACTGGGCCTAATTCAGATATGGCGTAATGGGCCTTGGGTTAGCGAGCTGTAAATGGGCTATATGCGAACATGCCGTTAACAGGCTTTCCATGGGCCGGTCCACCACCTTTTGACCAAGTAAAACGGGCCGGCCTTTTCACAGGAATGGGCCTCTGTTGCGCCGTGCCACGTGTCGACGTATCATAGGCGCCTTACGTCCAATGAGTGGATGACATCTGTCCCAACAATGAGAAGACACGTGTTTCCTCCAGCCAATGATAATTTTACACGTGGAAAATCCCCGTTGGTCGGGGCTGTTAACGGGTTATCGGATCCAAAACCCGACCCGATAGCTTAACGGCGTTCTGTTATGGTGGATGCCACGTGTGTCGGTCACCCTTGACGAAAAGCACTTCGTGGACGACGATTTATCGTCATGGAAGTAGACACTTCCGTGATGATAATTTTGGTAATGTCATGGAACATCGCTCTGACAAAGACAAGTATGACTATCTTGATTACGTCATAAAATCGTCATGGATGTACATGCATGACAGAAAACGCGACCTACTGTGACAAACACGTATCATCACAGAAGTGTATTCTTTTGTAGTGTATGATCATGCACCCTTAAGTAGTGGTCTATTTTTGTTGAATCTCGATAGTAGTAATACACATATTCATAATATTGAAGCCAAAAGATGCAAAGTTGATAATGATAGTGCAACTTATTTGTGGCACTGCCGTTTGGGCCATATTGGTGTAAAGCGCATGAAGAAACTCCATTCGGATGGACTTTTGGAATCACTTGTTTATGAATCACTTGGTACTCGCGAACCATGCCTCATGGGCAAGATGACTAAAACTCCGTTCTCCGGAACAATGGAGCGAGCAACAGATTTGTTGGAAATCATACATACTTATGTATGTGGTCCGATGAATGTTGAGGCTCGCGGCGGCTTTCGTTATTTTCTCACCTTCACAGATGATTTGAGCAGATATGGGTATATCTACTTGATGAAGCATAAGTCTGAAATATTTGAAAATTTCAAAGAATTTCATAGTGAAGTGGAAAATCATCGTAACAAGAAAATAAAGTTTCTACGATCTAATCGTGGATGAGAATATTTGAGTTACAAGTTTGGTCTTCATTTGAAACAATGCGGAATAGTTTCGCAACTCACACCACCTGGAACACCACAGCGTAATGGTGTGTCCGAACATCGTAATCATACTTTACTGGATATGGTGCGATCTATGATGTCTCTTACTTATTTACAGCTATAGTTTTGGGGTTATGCTTTAGAGACAGCTGCATTCATGTTAAATAGGGCACCATCTAAATCCGTTGATACGACACCTTATGAACTGTGGTTTGGCAAGAAACCCAAGTTGTCGTTTCTTACAGTTTGGGGGTGCCATGCTTATTTGAAAAAGCTTCAACCTAATAAGCTCGAACCCAAATTGAAGAAATGTGTCTTCATAGGATACCCGAAGGAGACTGTTGGGTACACCTTCTATCACAGTTCGGAAGGCAAGACATTCGTTGCTAAGAATGGATCCTTTCTAGAGAAGGAGTTTCTCTCGAAAGAAGTGAGTGGGAGGAAAGTAGAAATTTATGAGGTAACTGTACCTGCTCCCTTATTGGAAAGAAGTTCATCACAGAAATCTGTTCCTGTGACTCCTACACCAATTAGTGAGGAAGTTAATGATGATGATCATGTAACTTCAGATCAAGTTACTACCGAACCTCGCAGGTCAACCAGAGTAAGATCCGCACCAGAGTGGTACGGTAATCCTGTTCTGGAGGTCGTGTTACTTGACCACGACGAACCTACGAACTATGAGGAACCGATGATGAGCCCAGATTCTGCGAAATGGCTTGAAGCCATGAAATCTGAGATGGCATCCATGTATGAGAACAAAGTGTGGACTTTGGTTGATTTGCCGATGATCGGCAAACCATCGAGAATAAATGGATCTTCAAGAAGAAGACTGACGCTGACGGTAATGTTACTGTCTACAAAGCTCGACTTGTTGCGAAAGGTTTTCAACAAGTTCAAGGAGTTGACTACAATGAGACATTCTCCCCCGTAGCGATGCTTAAGTCCGTCTGAATCATGTTAGCAATTGTTGTATTTTATGATTATGAAATTTGGCAAATGGATGTAAAGACTGCATTCCTGAATGGATTTCTGGAAGAAGAGTTGTATATGATGCAACCTGAAGGTTTTATCGATCCAAAGGATGCTAACAAAGTGTGCAAGCTCCAACGATCCATTTATGGACTGGTGCAAGCATCTCGGAGTTGGAATAAACATTTTGATAGTGTGATCAAAGCATATGGTTTTATCTGAGACTTTTGGAGAAGCTCAGTATTTACAAGAAAGTGAGTAGAACCGTAGCATTTCTAATATTATATGTGGATGACATATTGTTGATTGGAAATGACATAGAATTTCTGGATAGCATAAAAGGATACTCGAATAATAATTTTTCAATGAAAGACCTCGGTGAAGCTGCTTATATATTGGGCATCAAGATCTATAGAGATAGATCAAGACGCTTAATTGGATTTTCACAAAGCACATACCTTGATAAAGTTTTGAAGAAGTTCAAAATGGATCAGTCAAAGAAACGGTTCTTGCTTGTGTTACAAGGTGTGAAGTTGAGTCAGACTCAATGCCCGACCACTGCAGAAGATAGAGAGAAAATTAAAGTCATTCCCTATGCCTCAGCCATAGGTTCTATCATGTATGCAATGTTGTGTACCAAACCTGATGTTTTCCTTGCTATAAGTTTAGCAGGGAGGTACCAACGTAATCTAGGAGTGGATCACTGGGCAGCAGTCAAGAACATTCTGAAATACCTAAAAAGGACTAAGGATATGTTTCTCGTTTATGGAGGTGACAAAGAGCTCGTCATAAATGGTTACGTTGATGCAAGCTTTGACACTGATCCGGATGACTCTAAGTCACAAACCGTATACGTGTTTATATTGAACGGTGGAGCTGTCAGTTGGTGCAGTTCTAAATAGAGCGTCGTGGCGGGATCTACGTGTGAAGCGGAGTATATAGCTGCTTCGGAAGCAGCAAATGAAGGAGTCTGGATGAAGGAGTACATATCCGATCTAGGTGTCATACCTAGTGCATCGGGTCCAATGAAAATCTTTTATGACAATACTGATGCAATTGCCTTGGCAAAGGAACCCAGATTTCACAAGAGAACCAAGCACATCAAGAGACGCTTCAATTCCATCCGCGATCAAGTCAAGGAGGGAGACATTGAGATTTGCAAGATACATACAGATCTGTTGCAGACCCGTTGACTAAGCCTCTCTCATGAGCAAAACATGATCAGCACCAAGACTCCATGGGTGTTAGAATCATTACTGTGTAATCTAGATTATTGACTCTAGTGCAAGTGGGAGACTGAAGGAAATAGGCCCTAGAGGCAATAATAAAGTTGTTATTTATATTTCCTTATATCATGATAAATGTTTATTATTCATGCTAGAATTGTATTAACTGGAAACATAGTACATGTGTGAATACATAGACAAGCAGTGTCACTAGTATGCCTCTACTTGACTAGCTCGTTGAATCAAAGATGGTTAAGTTTCCTAGCCATAGACATGAGTTGTCATTTTGATTAACGGGATCACATCATTAGAGAATGATGTGATTGACTTGACCCATTCCGTTAGCTTAGCACTTGATCATTTAGTATATTGCTATTGCTTTCTTCATGACTTATACATGTTCCTATGACTATGAGATTATGCAACTCACGAATACCGGAGGAACACTTAGTGTGCTACCAAACGTCACAACGTAACTGGGTGACTATAAAAGTGCTCTACAGGTGTCTCCGATGGTACTTGTTGAGTTGGCATAGATCAAGATTTGGATTTGTCACTCCGATTGTCGAAGAGGTATCTCTGGGCCCTCTCGGTAATGCACATCACTATAAGCCTTGCAAGCAATGTGAATAAATAGTTAGCTGCGGGATGATGCATTACGAAACGAGTAAAGAGACTTGCCGGTAACGAGATTGAACTAGGTATTGAGATACCGACGATCGAATCTCAGGCAAGTAACATACCGATGACAAAGGGAACAACGCATATCGTTATGCGGTTTGACCGATAAAGATCTTTGTAGAATATGTGGGAGCCAATATGAACATCCAGGTTCCGCTATTGGTTAATGACCGGAGACGTGTCTCGGTCATGTCTACATAGTTCTCGAACCCGTAGGGTCCGCACGCTTAACGTTCGATGACGATCGGTATTATGAGTTTATGTGTTTTGATGTACTGAAGATAGTTTGGAGTCCCGGATGTGATCACGGACATGTTGAGGAGTCTCGAAATGGTCGAGAAATAACGATTGATATATTGGATGACTATATTCGGACACCGGATGAGTTCCGGGGGTCACGGAATAATTATTGAAGTGCCTGGCGGTTATTGGAAACCCCGAGTGGACTAATGGGCCAACATGGGCCTTGTGTGAGAGAGAGGAGTGGGCCATAGGGCTGGTCCCCCCCCCTTGAGGAGTCTGAATTGGACAAGGAGGGGGGGGGGGGGGCGGCGCCCCCTCTTTCCCACCCTCTCTCCCTCTCCTTCCTTCCCCCTTGCTTCTCCTAGTTGGACTAGGAAAGGGGGAGTCCTACTCCTACTAAGAGGAGGACTCCTCCCCTCCTTGGCGCGCCCCAAGGGTCGGACGGCCTCCCCCTTGCTCCTTTATATACGGGGGCAGGGGGCACCCTAGAACGCAACAACAGACATTGTCTTAGCCGTGTGCGGTGCCCCCCTCCACCATAATCCATCTCGGTCATATCGTTGCAGTGCTTAGGTGAAGCCGTGCGCCGGTAGCTTCATCATCATCATCATCACGCTGTTGTGCTGATGAAGCTCGCCCTCGACACTCAGTTGGATCGAGAGTTTGTGGGACGTCACCGAGCCGAACGTGTGCTGATCGCGGAGGTGTCATACTTTCGGTACTAGGATCGGTCGGATCGTGAAGACGTACGACTACATCAACCACGTTGTCATAACGCTTCCCCTTACGGTCTACGAGGGTACCTGGACTACACTCTCCCCTCTCATTGCTATGCATCATCATGATCTTGCGTGTGCGTAGGATTTTTTTTGAAATTACTGCGTTCCCCAACACTTCGCCTGTCAAAGGCTCTGGTGGTGAAGCTGTCGTGGGCTCCCGATGACCTCGTTCCTGCCATCATGCTGGTCTTGGTCTTGTTGCACTGATATGGAAACCTTTGCCTGACGCCTCGGGACTCCTCACCTATGCTTGCCTCTTTAGCACCAAAGAAGAAACTGGTACACTACACCCACTGGCGCCCACCTGGCCTTGGTCGTCATGGCTCACGTCACGTGAACCTCGCTTAGGTACCCCTTGCATAGAGATCTCCGCTCCTGGGGAGCTAGCCTGGCGAGGCTGCCCCCAAGGAGGTCTTGGCGTCGTCCGCCTCGCGAGGCTTGGCCCCTCGCGAGGGTCTTGGATTGTCACTACTGAAGATGGCCCGTACCAGGCCGTTGGTGGAGCCACATGCTGGGCCGCAGGCAGGCAAGTCTTGGCACCCCCGGTCCCAGAACACCGACAATAGCCCCCGGGCCCAAGGCGCGCTCGGACTTGGCTTCGAGGCGAAGCCAAAGGGCAAGTGCGGAGCGCCGCGGGCCCCCAACCGCCTGTGGCCCTGATTGACGCGTGGTGATCGGTGGTACGTGGGCGCCTCCACTCCCCCATGCAGCCTTGATATCCACCAGGCTAGGCGGCCGCCATTGCCAACACAACTCCGCCCCCATTGCTAGCAGCGCGCTCCCACAACTCCTCCATCTCCTAGAAACAGCAGTCTCCTCCCTTGACCTGACCCGACCCCAATCCTCTCTGCTGCCATGGCGCCGAACCAGAAGAAGAAGGGGAAGAAGAAGACTCATACCTCAGCCTAGGCGTCACCGGTCCTCGAGCCCGCCATCGAGCGTCGGTGGTGCTCAACCAGGAAGTGATGGACAAGGTTCGCCCCGCGCTCGCCTCAGATTTCAATGAGTGGAAGGTGATGGTGGCCTGGCCTGCTTCCCGCGCCGCGATTGATAGGACGGCCACCGAGATCCCCATTCATCTTCACGCCCTCTGGGCTGGCCTGATTCCCCCTTCTACGATTTCTTCAACGTTGTGCTCTCGTATTACCAAGTCAATGCGTTGCACTTGGATCCCCAGTCCATCCTCCTCCTCGCCGGCTTTGCCTTCGTCTGCGAGGCCATGGTGGGCATTGTCCCTTCCGTGGCTTTTCTTAGCCATTTCTTCTCACTGCATCTGACCGACGCCGCCAGCGCTTGGGGTGCGTGACCCTCCAAGCTGTTGCAGCGACGGCCGGCTCAAGGATTGACTTTGAGCTCTCACCAGTTATGGGCGGATTTTGGAAGCGATGGGTATTCGTGGACGTTGGTGTGCTCAACCCCCTGCTCCTGCTCCCACGAGCTCCAGCTGTCCCTTGCTTCGGCTGGGGGCACGCGAAGCTTGTTGGCCGACGGCTCGCCCACGTCTGGCGTCGGCTAGCCAGGCTGAAGGACCTTGGGGTGACAACACCTATGGTGGTGAAGGAGTTCATCCGGTGCCGCATTGCTCCGCTTCAGCGCCACTCTCGGCCGATGTGGGCCTTCTACGGCTGCGGAGACCCCATGAGGCTTCATGCGCCTGCTCTTCCTCCCGAGGCGCGGCATACAGTGCTCGAGCTCCTGGCGGGCGACCCAGCACCAGCCAATCTATCAGAGGAGGGTTGCCTCTTGTACTGCTGCTCGAACAAGGTGGAGTTCACGAGGCAGATGCCCCCTTTCGACGAATGGGGACTGCGCCCGGTCGGCCTTGAAGGGCCCCGTGAAAGCCCCGTCTTTGTGTTCCCCCTGCCCACTGTCACCTCGGCGCCCACCCCAGAAGCTGGTGCAAGGGGGCGAGCACCGTCGAACGCCAGCGAAGTGGCCGCCGAGGAAGCGACGTCGGTCGTGGCCCCCGTGGTGGCGGATCCTGGGGCTCGGGTGAGCTATCCCGAGGCTGCGGCCATGGGGCCGGCGCTGTTCGAGGCTCCTAGGTCGGGAGCCCCCGAGCCTTAGGCGAGCTATCCTGAGGCGGAGACGGAGGGGTCGGCGTAGCCTGACGCTCCCAAGGTCGTCCCTCAGAGCCCCGCTAATCGCCCCAAAGCGACGGCGATCGCGCCCAGGGCTTCGGCCAGCTCCGCCTGAATTTGGAAGCACTCCGCAAGAGGAAGGTGCTTCCAAGGTGCAATGGTGGCACCTACCGGCCGTTGAAATAGAGGAAATACATTGCCAAAGATGAGTAAGTACCTCATCTGCGTGATTTCTTGAGTGCTGCATCCTTTTCTGACCAAGGATCTTCAGGGTCCCCTCGGCTGGAACGGCGAGATCTCCTGAGGGGCGGCCCTCGCCGGCCACCGACTCGCCATTGATCCTGAGCGCTGCTTGTTGAATCGCTGCGTGGGGCCCGTGGCCTGCTCCGGAGGCGGACGTGTCGACCTGGGGCCTTGATCCGGCTTTCCTAGCGTCACTTCTTCGCGCCGCGGCCTGGGGCGTAGCCGGCGTGCCAAGGACTCCTCTATTGGTCACCGCCGGCGGCTGGGCATCCCCAGCACCAGCCTCATCTTCAGGTGGTGAGGCCTGATACGTCTCCAATGTATCTATAATTTTTGTTTGTTCCATGCTATTATATTATCTGTTTTGGATGTTTAATGGGCTTTAATATGCTCTTTTGTATTATTTTTGGGACTAACCTATTAACCGAAGGCCCAGTGCCAGTTTATGTTTTTTGCCTATTTCGTGTGCCCCCAAGGTGAGCTTCGGCCCCTTCCCCCTCTCCTCGCGCGTCTCCGCCTCCTCCGCAGCTAGCTCACAGCGTAGCCGAGCTCCGCCGTTCGCTGTGGCCGTCGGGCTCGCGCACCCAGTACTTCTCTGCCCGCACCGGCCATCCCCATGTGCTCCTGGCCCTCCCAGGAGGCCAGTGAGCCCCTTAGCCAGCCAGCTAGCACTCACGGCCCCGACCCCAGCTTCGCCGGCGCTCACTTGGCCCGACCTCATCGCCGGTGCCGTTTCCGACCACCCGCGGACGTGCCACCACCACCAAACGACGCGGCGTCGTGTCGCCATTCGAACGAACCCAGCCGCACGTCGAACATCGTCGTAAAATGCGTTTCCGACGCGGCCCGAGCGGCTCCGCCGCGTTTAGGCGTCGCCGGCGGCGAGACGCCGGCCACCGCTGACGTGGCACACCTGGGGCCACACCCTCGGTCGCTGATCCGTGGGCCCCTAGGGCCCGGCTGTCCTGTTGACTTCGGTCAACTGCTGATTGGGCAGGCCCCAGCCACTGATGTGCGGGCCCCACCGCTTATTCCTCTAATTAAAATGTTTAATAATTAAAACTGATTAGTTTAGCTAACTAGTAAGCATGCACGTGCAACGCACGTCTAATAACCATAGAAAGAAAATTTCTCCATCATCCTAATTACTTTCCCCCGCTTTATATTATAAAGCAATGAACCAAGCACCCAACACAACAGTACATAGTACAATAAGTCATAGAGTTCTACTGGGGCACAGCAAGACAAGCCCCAACGAAAGCTAAAAGGAGAACTAATCGGCTTGGGAGGCGGTGGCGGTGGCGGCGGTGGTGGAGCAAAGGCCAATGCCGAGGAACGAAGACCATAATGATGCTGTCGATGACATCTCGGTCGCGCCGCTTGCTAAGCGGTCTCTAGATCTGAAGAAGCCACACACAATTATTTCAATAAAATGAACAAATGCAATAATGCAGCACAAATCTTAATTTGAACTGAATATAGCTTTGCATGTATAGTTCTTTCCATATGAGCACCATACCTCGTATCAAACATGCACACAGAATGTATTTCTCAACCATACAGATTTAACAAAATATGAAAGCAAGTTACACATTGAGCATATATTTCATCTATATTCATAACTCCATCCTTTACGGAAGCAACAAACCATGTGTAATTAACTTTCGTATAAAAACCGTATATTTTAAGCCTGGTCATATCTCCATCAATGCTATGCACCTTAGGGTGTAATCCAAAGAATCGGAAACTATCGATGGATCAATAAATGAGGCATACAATTAACATCGCAAAGATGCATCACCATGTATCAATGGAGCTAACATAATCGTGAAGCTCCACATGCCCTAAAACCAACGAATCACCTCATGTCCTTATAGTGCTGCGTAAGAAATCCTGCACCTCACAAATATTGTGTATTAAAAGAAAATCAATTTTTCACCATGGAAGTCATTCTTTCTATAAGTACAAACAGAATACTACAATATATCATCCTACTGTGTTCAAATTGTTTTGTCCCTCTGCTGCAAAATAAACTATGTATGCCTTACTATATGTATATCATCTAAGGATGGCATGATGAACCATCAGTACAACTCTAACCAACCAATAGTCAACTTTAGCTTATAGTAACATTCATGAAATTAAATACTCCCGTATTTCTTTTAGATGAGCACTTGTATATATGATAAAAGCATCATTACAGCTTGTATGCTTGTTGAGATTGGGTTTCTCTTTTCATGTTGGGTGTGGAGTGGGTCAAACCGCAGTGCAGGACAAAAATACAGAGGTGAGGACGCGTGGATAGCGAGATGAAAGGAGCGAAAGCAGGATGAAGCGAAATCTGTAATGTTGTGTGTGTTTTAGGTAGCAAAGATTACAGATTGGTCGTCAAGTGACCTGTGCTTTTAGCACTAAGCACATACGCATTACGATTTCGACAATGAGTAAACATACCAGCTGCATTTCTTCGTAAATTCATGCATATTAACATAACAAAGTGAGTTTTGGGTGAAAAAATACCTAGATGTACCATATACATGAATTTTCACAACTTGCTAGAATTATCCGGTCACCGCCCTTGGGCCACATAAGTCATAACCACAGTTTCCTCGCAAACTCTGCATCGGCCAAATTAGAAACACAAGAGGACGCAAGGGCAATGAGCCAATGAAGCGCAATTTATGAAAATCAAGTGGAGCATGATTTACCTTGAACAGGATGCCCTTGAAATAGCTCTTACGGTAGGCCCAAATGAACCTTGTTGCCATTGTAAAAATAATTGCGGTGCAATAAACTTGTAGGCATTACTTACGCCATGCGGTAGAAATGACTATATATTCATAATAGTAGCAAAACAGCAGAATCGCACAAGCGGTAGCAAACAACACTCCTGCAGTGTGTCTTCTCCATCGAAAGTGCACATCCTTTCCTGTATCCTTGCTACCTATCCCACCCCCCACCAAGCTCATACATTCACTGCATACACTATGATCTCTTAGTAATCTCGCTCTCTCACGCATCAAACACAACAACAAGCAATTAGCAGCCACAAGCAAAGGAACAAAGAACAAATAAACAAACAACAACGGCATCTCGACGGACTGAATGACTGATGGATGTCGAACTGGGTGGATGGATCGCGTCTCGCGGGTGGATGTCTTGTCGCGGCAAGGTGGCTACCGACCCGATGCCGATGGCGCATGAAGTGGCGGACGGGCGGACCGCCACCCAGCCCGGACTGAGACTCGGATCGGGGACATGGCCCTCGTGGATGGTGGGCCAGTCGGGGCGGCGATGGGCGAGATCGGACCTTGAGCAAGGATGCCGTCGCCCGTAAAGCAGATGGACAGCGAGCCATGGCGTCCATGGTGACATGGAGTTAAGTGGTCGATGCCTCCTAGCGAGGGACGGCGTGCTCGACCCATGGCCGAGGACGGCGGCCGGCAGCAGGAGGTTGGAGGGAGGAGGCTGAGGGGTGGCTCAGGAAGATTGAGGCGGTGGGGAGTGGGAGGATCGGCGTCGTCTCATTAGATGCGGCGGCTGCGGTGTCCACTTCGGGCGATTGGTTTCTTTTTCTTCGCATTGCGTGATTGTAGGGTCGTGGAGGCGTGGAGTTGGCATTTTCTCTCCGGTGGTGGAGTACGGTCACTAACTTAAATTACTAAGTGCACACAAAAATAGATTGGATTAAAGGCGTAGGTTAGATTAAGTTTAGTGGACCTAATCCTGCGGTGGCAATTAGTCGGTGTACGTTTTGTGGGTGCGTTTAGAGAAGATAATGTTGGATCTTTTATTAGTAGTATAGATTAGTCTTTGATAGGTGGGGTCAAGTAGCTAATTAACCTAGATTAGTTAGTTTAATACACTGTTAGACTAATAGAGCCTGACATGTGGGTCCCATCGACCCACAGTGCCAGTTTGACACGTTAGCCGCCTCATTGACTGGCCGATGTCCTTTGTGACATCATCTTGTATAATAAACCCTTCTGTTAATATGTTTAATTCCATAAAGTGTTTAAACCTTTAGAAATTCATAGAAAATAAACCGTATCTCGGATGAAAAAGTTTTCTACATGAAAGTTGCTCAGGAAAATCCAACGAATCCGGATACGTGGTCCGTTCATCTGTCACGTGCCCCTAGCATGCTGAACATGGAACCGTCCCCTCTCTTTTCATCTGTCCGGAAATGCCAAACTTCGGGAAAGCATTCCCGGATGATATCCCCCTTCGCCGGTAGCGTGTAGCACCGCGTTAGAACATGTCTAGCTCTGCCTGTTGTCCTGTTATGATCTTGCTTGCTATGTATTTACTGTTTCTCCCGAGATCGATGCCGCCTCTGTGATCGACTACGTCGACGATGACCCCTCCTTGCCAGAGAAACCAGGCAAGCCCCCCCTTTGATCATCCCGATATCGCCCATTCCATTCTCTTATGCTTGTATTAGATTTTTGCTACTGTTATTGTTTGCTCCTATTCTGATGCATAGCCTGCTTTTGTAACCTGCTCATTGTACCTTACCTACTTATCCTAAGATGCTTAGTATAGGTTGGTTAGTGATCCATCAGTGACCCCCCACCTTGTCCTTGTTGCCCCTCCTTCATCATTGAAGACCCGATCAACAGGATCGAAGACCAGGCCCCGGCACCACACATCACTTTCCCCTTAGTTGCTCGACACTACTGGGTTACTATCGAGTGCCGAGGGTGAGACCTCCACATCACTTTTGATGTTAACCCTGTAGTGTAGCTGTTCGGTCGTGGTCATCGGGGGTGATTCCGCCTTAACCACTTCCGATATGACTCTGTCGTGCAACCCCTCAAGTGTGAACCTCGGGGGTGGTTCCTCTGACATTCACCTTGATGATTACATCGAGTGGAATTCACCGGGGGTGATTCCTCGGGTTTTCCCCATGATTTTTGGACACACGATTACTATGGTTACTATGACTTTACACTGAACCCGGTAACTAAAGACGGGTCGGCCTTGAGGGGTACCCGCGCGAGCATATTTGCGAGTGATGAGGAGTCGGGTTGACCTGGAGGGTGCCCGTGAGATAATTACGAGGCGTGGCCGGGCATTCCTAGCCCTTGCCGCAAGTCCTCGAGACGGGGCAACGGGGTCACATCTTTTGTGAGTCTCTGCTTGTTACCGCACGTTCCTAATCCACTACGATTTGGATATTTGATTCGAGGGGCCTCTGGCCTGATAGCACTAACCATCACGTGGGCATAGTATGGGCGTTCTGCGTCGTATGCATCAGCCGAAGCTTAATAGACGTCATGCGACTGAGCGGCGCGCGCTGGGTTGGACTGCGTAAGCACCTGCCTTTTTAAAGGAGGTAGCTAGGTCTGCTCACCGCCCGCCCACGCAACGTGCAGGAGTTACCGGGGCGATTGCCCATGACCCATGGGGGCATAGGTTTAGTTCGGCGTGCTTGACCTCTCTATTAAGCCTAGGTCGGGTTGCGGTGTATTGTTTGGCCGAGGCCGGGCATGACCGAGGAAAGTGTGTACGGACGGAGTTAATCGAGCATGGTGGGTAAGTTGGTGCACCCCTGCAGGGAAGAAAACATCTATCGATAGCCTGTCCTACAGTAACGAACACTTGGAGTTGTATCCCGATCGATACAACTTGAACAGGATACTTGTGATGAGAATTGGTTTGTGATGAGAAATGGATAGTATGGCTCTGGGATTGCTTTCTCACAGGGAGTCGAGAAAGGATCTCTGGCCGAGGTTGATAAATCTACTACTACTTTACTTTATGCTACTCTACTTCCTCCTGTTGCTGCAAGATGGTGGTTTCTAGAAGATGCTAGTCTTCGATAGGACTAGGTTCTCCCCTCTATTCTGGCATTTACGGCCCGATCCACATATCTGACCTTCCTTTGATAATGTTGCATATGTAGTGTAGATCCTTGCTTGCGAGTACTTTGGATGAGTACTCACGGTTGCTTTGCTCCCCCTTTTCCCCTTTCTTCTTCTTTTCGGTTGATGCAACGGATGCCGAACCCAGGAGGCAGATGCCACCGTTGATGCCTACTACTACGTGGAGACCGCCGACGACCAGGAGTAGTTTGGAGGCTCCCAGGCAGGAGGCCTTGCCTTTTTGATCGTAGATGTCTTTGTGATAGCCTTCTTAAGGCACACTTGTCTAACTTATGTACGTACTTTCGGATATTGTTGCTTCCACGACTCTTGTGTTTTCGAGCTTATGTATTCGAGCCCTCGAGGCCCCGGCTTGTAATATAAAGCTTGTATTATTTTAATTTGTGTCTAGAGTTGTGTTGTGATATCTTCCCGTGAGTCCTTGATCTTGATCGTACACATTTGCGTGTATGATTAGTGTATGATTGAATCTAGGACGTCACACCACCTTAAGTTTCCCTTGGTTAACAATAACTCTCACATCTTCAATGAATACACTCAACCAATCCACGTCTACGAGCATAGCAGAGCAGTATGAGCATAACGTAGAAGTAACTCCCAAGGTTTGAATGCAGGACAATAGGTTCCTACCTCATCAACTACTTCCCAATACCCACATGTTATCAATTCCTAACCATGCAATGTTTGAGGGTTGAAACTAATGCATAAAAACCGGGTATGATAAGTATGATCAAAGTGCGAACTTGCCTTGTACTGTTGATGTAGATGATTCGCACTCATAACTCCTGATAGTTCTACTCGTCACACTCCGGTCAATCTAGCGTGAGCAAGCAATTGCCTACATAAGCACTCATGCAAAAGAATCGAAGAAACGATCTCGGAAAACTTCGAAAACAAGGAAATAACTCTTGCGATAGAAAACAATTTCTAATAGTGCCAAAATTGGGTGAATTTGGTCTTATCAGAAAATTTAGATCAAGAGCTTTATTTTGCAAAAAGAATCAACTAAATCGGAGTTATAAAACTCAAGTTACAAACAAAAGAAGTTCAAATATAAATCTGTTTTGAATTCAAATTTTAAACTTTTAAAAATATGTTGAAGTTGTTTTACTATATTGAGGGGATCATAATGAAGAAGTGGGCGTTGGCTTCGTTGAATTTGGATAAACGAGCAAAAAGTAGTGATTGTTTTAAGATTAGGGACTAATCTGTAAAAACTTTAATCGCAAATAGGTCCCTGGTGTAAAAAACAGAAAAAGAAAGGTCTATCGAGCGAACGCTCGCTAACAGAACTAATCTAACGAATCTGTTCACTAAACACTACTAAACGAACGAATCGGTTCACTAAACACTTACCTAATATCTCCGGTAAGCTTCTGGGTCCTAAGTTCTTCACGAAATGCTTCCTTGTCAAATGCGGCTTCCTGAAGGTCCATCTTAACTTCTGCTCCAGATCCTAGTGATACACCAGCTAAGTTTAAAACTTCATCTTTTACTGATAGGTGCTCCGTTAGCCCTTTTGTCATCCAATCCTTCTGACGAAATACATGCTTAACTCAATACGGTGACAATTGCAAAGGCGGCGATAACATCATGGATAGCCGTGTTTATGCCCATGTCGTTGCCATGAGATATCATTCCATAGTTGATATCTCCTACCTTAGGGTTTTCTCCACAAAAACCTTGAGTGTTAACGTTCCATGTTCCGGTCTTTCACTGACACACCTTGATCTCTGGTATTGACAACTTTAATAGTCCAACAAGTTCCATAAGTAGCCTTCCTAGGTCATACCAATCTGGAAGTTCTTCAGAGCCTTCAAATTCTCCTAGTCTCCAGAGTCTTCAAATGTTGTGGTTTCCATTATTATAATGCTCGGTAAAATCCTCTTCATTCCGAAGTGGTCTTAGTTGTCCGATATCTTGTCCTTCTCGGAGTGGCCTTTTCAGTCGAGCCTTCGTGATCAAAATGGAAAGGGGTATGGTCTAACTAAAAGGGAATATTTGGTAAAACTAAGAAAAGAAGAGAGGTAAAAGATCATTTTGAAAATAATTTTTTAGAGAAAATCTTTCCTATGGGCTTGCCAGTTTCTAGGGTCACGTCCTACAGTCAACATGTGCTTTGATACCATCTTGTAGCGACCCAACTTCAGATGGTCAAGTCTCCGTGCTTAAGTGTCATCCCTGGATCGGTATGCTGACACACACAATACTCGAGGATTTATAACAGAGGTAAATCACATGTATAAACTAACGTAAATACTATTACCTCAATCCAAAATAGCGGAAGTAACAACAAAGCTGTGGATTCCCATCAACACCAACGACAAAGTTGAGTGTAGAAATCGTAACCCTAACGTATCACTTACTCGTCGTAAGATTCCGACAACATGAGACGTTGCAGCCATATAGGTCAGTACATTGAATGTACTGGCAAATTCACACCATCAGACAATGATGAATAATAGCTATCACTACATGCATATTTGGCTGGTGGAAAGCTCTAAGTTTATTTTTTTTGCATAAAGCCAAATTTTCCCTACAACAAAGGAATATATTTTATTTAACTACAAAGTTTGTTGAAAATATTGAGAAGGTTCCTCCAACTCAATCCCAAATTAACATCAATAAGCCAACAAATTATTTAAGTAACATGATGAGATCAACATGATAATTCAAGAACCAGATACTCAAGATGTCCATAACCGGGGACACGGCTAACCATGATTAGTTTGTACACTCTGCAGAGGTTTGCACACTTTTCCCCACAAGACTCGATCTCCTCCGTTGGATTTCTCGCACTACATGGTGTTTGAGAAACGGATGACCGAGACACAGTCTTTCAAAAACATTAACTCTTTACTCTAGGTAGACAGTACCACCAACATCCCCCTACATCTGCTAGCCTACCACTGAAAGAGGTCATGCAACATAATCAACTATGCTAGAGCCCATAATAGCTTGTGGCTGCACACGGAAGTTTCTAGCATGAATAATCTTATGATCCCTTTGAGCCTAGGTGGCATTCCATAGGATGATCACACGGGTACTCCGGGATATCCTAGGACAACACTGGATTCTCCAGGTGCCCGGGCAAACCACTGGGTGCTCCAGGGTGCCCCAACCAATCCACCCAGATGTGTATTAAAGTAGCCACCTTAAGTTTCCCTTGGCTAACAATAACTCTCACATCTTCCATGAATACACTCAACCAATCCACGTCTACGAGCATAGCAGAGCAGTATGAGCATAACATAGAAGTAACTCCCAAGGTTTGAATGCAGGACAATAGGTTCCTACCTCATCGACTACTTCCCAATACCCACATGTTATCAATTCCTAACCGTGCAATGTTTGAGAATTGAAACTAATGCATAAAAACTATGTATGAAAAGTATGATCAAAGTGTGAACTTGCCTTGTACTATTGATGTAGATGATTCACACTCATAACTCCTGATAGTTCTACTCATCACACTCCGGTCAATCTAGCGTGAGCAAGCAATTGCATACATAAGCACTCATGCAAAAGAATAGAAGAAAATATCTCAAAAAACTTCGAAAACAAGGAAATAACTCTTGCAACAGAAAACAATTTCTAACAGTACCAAAATTGGGTGAATTTGGTCTTATTATAGAGTTTAGATCAAGAGCTTTATTTTGCAAAAAGAATCAACTAAATCGGAGTTATAAAACTCAAGTTACGAACAAAAGAAGTTCAAATATAAATCTATTTTGAATTCAAATTTTAAACTTTCAAAATTATGTTTAAGTCATTTTACTGGATAGAGGGGATTATAATGAAGAAGTGGGCGTTGGTTTCGTTGAATTTGGATAAACGAGCAAAAATTAGTGATCGTTTTAAGATTAGGGACTAATCTATAAAAACTTTAATCGCAGATAGGTCCCTGATGTAAAAAAACAGAAAAAGAAAGGTCTATCGAGCGAACGAACGCTAATAGAACTAATCTAACGAACCTATTCACTGAAGACTACTAAACGAATGAACGTTCGTTAAATAGCCGGAACTAGAGGAAAAAACGAAACGAATCAAGATCGTCGGATCTCGATCCGATGATGGGGATCGAGGCTAGGGCTTACCGCGGCGCCTATGGTCTCCGGCGGGCGGGGCGGTGACGGGCGGTGTCGACAGCGGAGCGGCTCGAGGCGGCGCGTCATGAAAAGAAGCTGCGGCGGCAAGAGGCAGGCAGTGGCAAAGCAGCAAGTGAGCGAGCGAGGGCGGCAAGAACCGACGGCGGCGGCGGATCTCGCTTGAGTTTTCGAACTCCGGCGATCGCGGGCACACGATGCGGAAAAGAGAGAGAGGGGTGCCGGGCGACGGCTTTATAGGCGGGAAGGCGGTGGCGATGCTTGGGCGAGGGCAAGCAAGGCGGCGGCGGAGTTTGGGCGGCAGACGGCCGGACGCCGAGGCCGACACGGCGGCCAAGCTGCAGGCTGGAGGAGTCCCGCGGGCGAAGCGGCTTGGCTGGTCAAGGGCTGTGGCCCCGCCCGGCTGGTCGGGCCGGTCGATGTCGGTCAAAAGTTTTTTTTCAATTAGTCAGACAAAAAGAAAAGAAAATAAAATAAAATATTATATAGGCATCTAATATATCAAAATTTTCAGAAAAGGATTTTCTACAATATGAACATTTTTCTAGCATCAAATAAAATCAATAAAAAATTAAATACAGCAAACAGTGCTACAGCTCTAATAAAATCCAATAAAAATCATTTTAAGAAAATACCAAAATGAATTCAAATTTATTTCTCTCCAATTTTCTACTGTAGGGAATCATTTTACCCTATTTTCCACATATTTTATTTTTGGAGAAAAATAATTTGAATAAAACCAATTAACTCCAAATTGAAAATAATTTCCAAAAGGACTTTAAATGTGATCCTTTTAAACTTCCAACTCATATATCATATGTTTTGAAGAAGCCATTTTGTCTTCCCTCGTGAAAATCATTGAGTTTCTTAAAGTTTCTGAATTGGAATATATTTCCAAATAAAATTCAAATCTTTTCAAAACCCTTTTTCATTTATTCAAATGGAAGAAGTCATGTCATCTTCTCTCTAGGGTTTTGTATTTGAAAAGAATTTGAATTCACGGAGATCATAAATGCAAAATGAAAGTTTGGGAAAGTCCTTTTATTCCCTCTCATTTAACTTTCAAAAAGTTTCAAATTTCAGTCAAACAATCACACAACAATCAAACAAACAATCAAAACTATTTATTTAATACAACAGTCCAAAATTTAGAATTTTGGGATGTTACAGGTTCAATCTTGCGGTGTCCTTTCCCAGTGACAGCAGGGGCAGCAAGGCACGTATTGAATTGTTGCGATCGAGGATAAAAAGTTGGGGTTTATATCATATTGCTTGAGTTTATCCCTCTATATCATGTCATCTTGCTTAATGCATTACTCCGTTCTTATAAACTTAATACTCTAGATGCATGCTGGATAGCAGTCGATGTGTGGAGTAATAGTAGTAGATGAGTAATCGTTTGGTCTACTTAGCGGGGCCGTGATGCCTATATTCATGATCATTGCCTTAGATATCATCATAACTATGGCTTTTCTATCAATTCCTCGGCAGTAATTTGTTCACCCACCGTAATACATGCTATCTTGAGAGAAGCCACTAGTGAAACCTATGGCCCCCGGGTCTCTTTCTTATTATATTGCATCTCTTTTATTTACATCGCATCTCGTTTACTGTTTTGCAACCTTTACTTTTCAATCTATACAACAAAAATACCAAAAATATTTATCTTATTATCTTTATCAGATCTCACTTTTGCGAGTGGCCGTGAAGGGATTGACAACCCCTTTATCGCGTCGGTTGCAAGGTTCTTGATTGTTTGTGCAGGTACTAGGTGACTTGCGTGTTGACTCCTACTGGAATGATACCTTGGTTCTCAAAAACTGAGGGAAATTCTTATGCAACTTTGCTGCATCACCCTTTCCTCTTCAAGGGAAAACCAACGCATGCTCAAGAGGTAGCAAAAAGGATATCTGGCGCCGTTGCCGGGGAGATCTATGCTCAAGTCAAGCATACCAAGTACCCATCATAAACTCTTCTCCCTCGCATTACATTATTTGCCATTCACCTATCGTTTTCCTCTCCCCCACCTCTAAAACGATTTTTGAAAACCTTTGCCTTTTCTTTGCCTCTCTTTCGTTCATCTTCCCGTTTGCCTCTTGTGTGCCCATCCTTAGTGCGGTTTGTTTCCATCATGTCTGAAACTGGGGAGGTTATCATTGAAAAAGATAGTAGTAACAATGGGGGAAACTTTGATGCTTCTGATGATCTTCATAAAAAACCTACTATTTTACACACTAAAAAGTTTCGGATTGGTAGTGGTAATATTATTGGAAAAGGAGTTATTCAAGATTTCTTTACTTGCGCTGGTGCTTTACCCACTATGGGTGGTTCTATTCTTCGTAGAACAAGCAGTCTTGCTGATGCTATATCTTTGCTCATAGTTTAACTTGAAAGACAATTTATCCACATGCATCCTTGCATACAAAGGATTTTTCTAGAATTTTCCAACATTGAGCATTCTTCTGTTAAGCGTGCAGCTACCATCTCTTTAGCACATGAGTTTAGATTTATAATAAAAGAGGCCAATGAAAATTTTGTGCATTATAGGGTGGATGTTGGCCGTCCTCCCATAGAAGCAATCCTTTTTAATCAAGAAGACATAATGCGTTTACGATCTTTAGATCATGTTGCTTGTAATGAAAACCTTAGGAAAAAGGTTCCTACCGATGTTCTGGTTGATAGGATTTCTGAACTCAATGATAATTTTGGTATTCAGAACAATGGGTTAGGTTTTTCTCTTGAACAAAGGCCTATGACTTTTTTCCAAAAGAATGCTTATAATGATGAATTGGTTGTGCAATATGAGGGGGCAAACGAGGAACCAATACCTCCCGAGCTTGATCTTGGGGACTTTTGTCCCATTAAATTTATCCCTTTTGATTACTTTTGCCTGCCACAAAGAAAACGTGCTACTGAATATAGGGAGTATGAGAGGATTTTTCACGATTTGCCTTATCATTATTATGGCAATACTTAGATCTATTATTGTTTTTATGCCTAGCTAGGGGCGTTAAACGATAGCGCTTGTTGGGAGGCAACCCAATTTTATTTTTGTTCTTTACTTTTCGTTCCTGTTTAGTAATAAATAATTAATCTAGCTTCTATTTAGATGTAGTTTTATGTTTTAATTAGTGTTTGTGCCAAGTAGAACCTTTGGGAAGACTTGGGTGAAGTCTTTGCGATCTTGCTGTAAAAAACAAAAACTTTTGCGCTCACGAGAATAGCTGCCATTTTTTACTGGAGAGTGATTTTAGGTTGATTCTTTTTGCAGATGATTAATAGAAAAATTACTCACGTCCACCAATTTATTAAGAAGTTTTGGAGTTCCAGAAGTATGCGTTTGATACAGATTACTACAGACTGTTCTATTTTTAACAGATTCTGTTTTTCGTGTGTTGTTTGCTTATTTTGATGAATCTATGAGTAGTATCAGGGGGTATGAACCATAGAGAAGTTGGAATAAAGTAGGTTTAACACCAATATAAATAAAAAATGAGTTCATTACAGTACCTTAAAGTGGTGACTTATTTTCTTACACTAACGGAGCTCATGAGATTTTCTGTTTAAGTTTTGTGTTGTGAAGTTTTCAAGTTTTTGGGTAAAGATTTGATGGATTTTGGAATAAGGAGTGTCAATAGCCTAAGCTTGGGGATACTCAAGGCAACCCAAGGTAAAATTCAAGGATAACCGAAAGCCTAAGCTTGGGGATGCCCCGGAAGGCATCCCCTCTTTCGTCTTCATCTATTGACAACTTTACTTGAGGCTATCTTTTTATTCACCACATGATATGTGTTTTGCTTGGAGCGTCTTGTATGATTTGAGTCCTTGCTTTTTAGTTTATCACAATCATCCTAGCTGTACACACTTTTTGGAGAGACACGCATGAATCAGAATTTATTAGAATACTCTATGTGCTTCACTTATATCTTTTGAGTTAGATAATTTTGCTCTAGTGCTTCACTTATAAAACTAGTCCTAATATGATGGGCATCCAAGATGGGTATAATAAAAACTATCATATAAAGTGCACTGAATACTATGAGAAGTTTGATTCTTTATGATTGTTTTGAGATATGAAGATGGTGATATTAGAGTCATGCTAGTAGAGTAGTTGTGAATTTGAGAGATACTTGTTTTAAAGTTTATGATTCCCGTAGCATGCACGTATGGTGAACCGTTATGTGATGAAGTTGGAGCATGATTTATTTTTTGATTGTCTTCCTTATGAGTGGCGGTCAGGGACGATCGAAGGTCTTTTCCTACCAATCTATCCCCCTAGGAGCATGCGCGTAGTACTTCGTTTCAATAACTAATAGAATTTTGCAATAAGTATGTGAGTTCTTTATGACTAATGTTGAGTCCATGGATTATACGCACTCTCACCCTTCCACCATTGCTAGCCTCTCTAATACCGCGCACCTTTCTCTGGTATCATACACCCACCATATACCTTCCTCAAAACAGCCACCATACCTACCTATTATGGCATTTCCATAGCCATTCCGATATATATTGCCATGCAACTTTCCACCATTCCGTTTATTATGACACGCTCCATCATTGTCATATTGCTTTGCATGATCATGTAGTTGACATTCTATTTTTGGCAAAGTTGCCACCTTCATAATTCTTTCATACATGTCACTCTTGATTCATTGCACATCCCGGTACACCGCCAGAGGCATTCACATAGAGTCATATTTTGTTCTAAGTATTGAGTTGTAAGTAAATAAAAGTGTGATGATCTTCATTATTAGAGCATTGTCCCAGTGAGGAAAGGATGATGGAGACTATGATTCCCCCACAAGTCGGGATGATACTCCGGACGAAAAAAATAAAAAATAAAAGAGGCCATAAAAAAGGCCCAAATAAAAAAATAAAAAAATGAGAGAAAAAGAGAGAAGGGACAATGATACTATCTTTTTACCACACTTGTGCTTCAAAGTAGCACCATGATGTTCATGATAGAGAGTCTTATATGTTGTCACTTTCATATACTAGTGGGAATTTTACATTATAAGAACTTGGCTTGTATATTCCAATGATGGGCTTCCTCAAATTTCCCTAGATCTTCGTGAAGAAGCGAGTTGGATGCACACCCACTTAGTTTCATTTGTTGAGCTTTCATACACTTATAGCTCTAGTGCATCCGTTGCATGGCAATCCCTACTCACTCACATTGATATCTATTGATGGGCATCTCCATAGCCAGTTGATACGCCTAGTTGATGTGAGACTATCTTCTCCTTTTTGTCTTTTCCACAACCACCATTCTATTCCACCTATAGTGTTATGTCCATGGCTCACGCTCATGTATTGCGTTAAAATTGAAAAAGTTTGAGAACATCAAAAGTATGAAACAATTTCTTGGCTTGTCATCGGGGTTGTGCATGATTTAAATATTTTGTGTGATGAAGATAGAGCATAGCCAGACTATATGATTTTGTAGGGATAACTTTCTTTGGCCATGTTATTTTGAGAAGACATTATTGCTTTATTAGTATGCTTGAAGTATTATTGTTTTTATGTCAATATTAAACTTTTATTTTGAATCTAATGGATCTGAACATTCATGCCACAATAAAGAGAATTACATTAATAAATATGATAGGTAGCATTCCACATCAAATATTCTGTTTTTATCGTTTACCTACTCGAGGACGAGCAGGAATTAAGCTTGGGGATGCTTGATACATCTCCAACGTATCTATAGTTTTTTTTGTTCCATGCTATTATATTATCTGTTTCAGATGTTTAATGGGCTTTAATATTCTCTTCTATATTATTTTTGGGACTAACCTATTAACCGAAGGCCCAGTGCCTGTTTATGTTTTTTTGCCTATTTTGGTGTTTTGCAGAAAAGGAATACCAAATGAAATGAAACCTTCGCCAGGATCTTTCTTGGAACAAACGCAATCCAGAAGACTTGGAGTTGAAGTATGGAACTCCGCGAGGCAGCCACGAGACAGGAGGGCGCGCCCAGGGGGGTAGGCGCGCCCCCACCCTCGTGGCCCCCATGGAGCTCCACCGACCTATTTCTTTCGCCTATATATACTCTTATACCCTAAAACCAGCCGGGAGAGCCACAAAACCACTTTTCCACCGTCGCAACCTTCTATACCTATGAGATCCCATCTTGGGGCCTTTTTCGGCGATCTGCCGGAGGGGGAATCAATCACGGAGGGCTTCTACATCAACACCATAGCCTCTCCGATGAAGCATGAGTAGTTTACCACAGACCTTCGGGTCCATAGTTATTAGCTAGATGGATTCTTCTCTCTCTTTGGTTCTCAATACAAAGTTCTCCTCGATGTTCTTGGAGATCTATTTGATGTAATACTCTTTTGCGGTGTGTTTGCCGAGATCCGATGAATTACGGATTTATGAACTTGATTATCTATGAATATTATTTGGTTCTTCTCTGAATTCTTATATGCATGATTTGATATCTTTGCAAGTCTCTTCGAAATATCGGTTTAGTTTGGCCTACTAGATTGATCTTTCTTGCAATGGGAGAAGTGCTTAGCTTTGGGTTCAATCTTGCGGTGTCCTTTCCCAGTGACAGCAGGGGCAGCAAGGCACATATTGAATTGTTGCCATTGAGGATAAAAAGATGGGGTTTATATCATATTGCTTGAGTGAAAGGAACGAGAAGAGGTGTCTAGAGGGGGGTGAATAGACTCTTAATAAATAAAAGTTGCAGTTTCTATTTTCTTCAAGTTAAGGTAGAGTTTTGGCACAAGTTTAAACATTCACAACACATTCAAGCAAGCATGTCAAGAGTATATGAGCAGCGGAAAGTAAAGCATGCAATTTGCGAGAATATAAAGGGATGTGATTGGAGTGTGCAAACGCAATTGGAGACACGGAGATTTTTAGCGTGGTTCCGATAGGTGGTGCTATCATACATCCACGTTGATGGAGACTTCAACCCATGAAGGGCAACGGTTGCGCGTGTCCACGGAGGGCTCCACTCAAGAAGGGTCCACGAAGAAGCAACCTTGTCTATCCCACCATGGCCATCACCCACGAAGGACTTGCCTCACTAGGGTAGATCTTCACGAAGTAGGCGATCTCCTTGCCGTACAAACTCCTTGGTTCAACTCCACAATCTTGACGGAGGCTCCCAAGTGACACCTAACCAATCTAGGAGACACCACTCTCCAAAAGGTAATAGATGGTGTGTTGATGATGAACTCCTTGCTCTTGTGCTTCAAATGTTAGTCTCCCCAACACTCAACTCTCTCTTACAGATTTGGATTTGGTGGAGATATGATTTGATTGGAAAGCAACTTGGAGAAGGCTAGACATCAAGATTCATATGGTTGGAATGGAATATCTTGGTCTCAACATATGAGTAGGTGGTTCTCTCTCAGAAAATGTATGCTAGTAGTGTAGGCTTGTTCTGATGGCTCTCTCCACGAATGAAGTTTGTGTGGAGGGGTATATATAGACTCCACACAAAATCTAACTGTTACACACAAATCACCAAACTCGATGGGACCGAATAATTAAACTCGGTCAGACCGATTTAGTTCAAAATGTGAACGTTAGGATTTTCGGTGGGACCGACATGTCAACTCGGTGGGACCGATTTCATTAGGGTTAGGGCATAACGTAATCTCGGTGTGACTGATTACGCAAACTCGGTATATCCAATTTTGGTAATAAGCTAACCAGAGAGTTGGTCAGGCAAACTCGGTGGGACCGATTTGCTTATCTCGGTGAGACCGAAACGTTATGAAGGGGAAACAGAGAGTTTGCATTGCGAACTCTGTGGGACCAATCGCTCATCTCGGTTGAACTGAAACATTACGAAGGGAAACAGAGAGTTTGCAATCCCATCTCGGTGTGACCGAGATCCCTATCAGTGATACCGAAGTGACTAGAGTTTGTGGTAGTGGCTGTGTCAAATGAACTCGGTGGCGCCGGATAGAAAGTTTTGGTGGGGTCGAGTTTGACTTTTGGTTTGGAACCTATGTGGATATGAGAAAGTGGTTGAGGGCTTTGGAGCATATAACTAAGCACTTTGAGCAAGCAAGCCATTAAGCGACACCTCATCCCCTTTTAATAGTATTGTCTTTCCTATGGACTCAATGTGATCTTGGATCACCGAAAGTAAAATGTAGAGTCTTGAGCTTTTAAGCTTGAGCCAATCCTTTGTCCTTAGCATCTTGAAGGGGTTCCACATCCTATTGTCCATGCCACTCCATCTGTTGAACTTATCTGAAATATTCTAGATAAAAACATTAGTCCAACAAGAGATATGTTGACATTAATTACCAAAACCACCCAGGGAGCACTTGTGCTTTCAATCTCCCCCTTTTTGGTAATTGATGACAGCATACATCAAAGCTTTATATAAAGATATAGAGAATATCAAGTAAAGCTTTGGAAAGACATGTAACATGCATAGGCTCCCCCTACATGTATGCAGTCATGTAAATAAGGAATGTAAGAGCATGTGAATGCATAGACATGGCAGAGCAAGCAATGTGTTACATGTATCTTGGCTATATGCATCAGAGCAAATGATATGAATATATGAAGTGTAACTTCATGTTCACGATTCCTTCTTGCAAACAATATGTACATCATCAAGAAATCATCATGCACATGAGTGTGATGCATATACTTACCTTGTGGTCTTGAGTTGGCTTAGGAAGAGATGAACCTGAGTAAACAAGGTTAGATAACACAGATACATCTACTAGACAGAGCAAACAAAAGAAGCCACAAGAATACCAAGATTGGGATACCATGTAGAGAGTGAGTACTAGGTACTCTATTAAATATAGACATGTCCCCAAAGGTAAAAGATATGCAATGGATTCAGGGATTTCCTTCCCTAGAGGTCTTCTCCCCCTGAATCTTCTATGGAATAACGGGAGAAAATAGGGGAACAAAATCAGAACACAAATCAGAACACAAATTGACATGTCTTTCCCCTCTTAAAGACATGTGACTTCTCTCCTCTTGAACTCCAAGCATCTGGGGCCTTTGATGTTATTCCTCTCTCTCTCTCCCTTGTTGAAGTACTCTCTCACCCTTATGAAGTGATTAAGGTTTGATGTGATCTCTCTATCCCCCTTTGACATCAATTTCCAAGAAGGGATCTTCTGGAGTGTGAGTAAAAATAGGTTCGGTTCTTGAGTCACAGAGCAAAGCAGCATATAGAATGTGATGCTGGTAGAGGACAAGAATCATGGAGTGGAGATGGAACAAGAGTGCAGGAACAAGTGGCAAATTGTCTTCTCTGCAGTGAAATCGGTGACACCAAGTTGAAATTTTTGGTTGCACCAAAATGGTTCGGTTTGACCGAAAGAGATAGACTGGTGGGACCGAGTTCAACACAGAGAAAGAGCAATTGTCACCTCATCTCACTAGGCAAATGAGATCTCACAAAGATGTGCAAGGAATTAACTGAAGGATTTGCATTGAATTGGATGTAGGGAATGCAGAACAAAACAGACAAAGGAAAATAAAAAATCTAGATGAAGTGCAAGAACTCAGAAAAACACTAGAGAACTTCATCTAGAAATGGGCGGTGATAAAGTCACCTATGTTAGAGCATATTGACTAAGGAGTCAAGCAAGAACACTTGATCATAAGTCATACTCATCGTTTAATCTCAAAATGGGGTTACCATTTTTCGTTTAAGCATTTGATGTATTCACATCTTGTTGAGCTGCTTTAACCCATGACTTGGAGTAAAGCTTCTCTAAGATGGAATAACATACCTTGGGTGGTGGTGTTGAACTTGATCATGTAGTTGAACTTGCATGGAGTGCTCAAGGTTGATGTAGCGCATCAAGGATTGGGAGAACCACTTGGAGTTGAGTTCATCTACCTACATGGGTTAGTCTTGCAAGGAAGAGCACTTGTGTATCCAATCATGAAACTTTATACCAAATGAAATTTGATATATAGAATTTGTCAAAGGATATGTTGAAGGGTTTCATGCTTCCTTGTCTTCAACCACCATGTTGTAGAGACTTGGTGATGTAGAGGTTGCTCAAGTTGTGAGTGAGTTGCAATATCATAGAATTAGATTCACCCAAGTACCTACAAGGGTTAGATAGCATGCAAGGGTACAAATGTATCCAAGACATATGATCATCATCATAAGAGAAAAGGTCAAGGATTAGTCATAGGCTCATGCCTTGCATGTATCCAAATGGAGTTCCTACTCCAAGTTTGAAGCATCAATGATGTTCAGTTCACCTCTCAATCGGCAAAATACTTTCTCATCAAGCGGTTTGGTGAATATATCTGCCAATTGCTTATTGGTACGAACATGATTAAGATCAATGTCCCCTTTAGCAACATGATCTCGAATGAAATGATGACGAACTTCAATGTGCTTAGTTCGAGAATGTTGCACGGGATTGTGAGCAATCTTAATAGCACTCTCACTATCACAAAGCAATGGAACATGTTTCACATTGATCCCATAATCTTTAAGAGTCTGGGTCATCCAAAGTAATTGAGCACAACATGAACCGGCGGCTATGTATTCCGCTTCGGCGGGATAAGGATACCGAGTTTTGTTTCTTGGAGAACCAATACACAAGAGATCTACCAAGAAATTGACAAGTACCCGAAGTGGACTTTCTATCAACCTTGTCTCCAGCATAGTCCGAGTCGGAGTAGCCAACAAGACCAAAAGAAGACCTCTTAGGATACCAAATGCCAAAATTTGGTGTTTGTATTAAGTATCTCACTATCCTTTTCACAGCCTTAAGATGACATTCTTTGGGGCCCGCTTGATATCGTGCACACATGCACACACTTAGCATAATATCGGGACGGGAGGCCCATAGATATAACAATGAACCAATCATAGATCGGTAAACCTTTTGGTCAACCGATTTTCCATCCTTGGTCAAGTCAAGATGTCCACTAGTAGGCATGGGAGTTTTCATACCTTTGCTTTCTTGCATGTTGAACTTCTTGAATAAGTCCTTGGTGTACTTTGTTTGAGAGACAAAGGTTCCTTCCTTATTATTTGTGTGCCAAATTTATGTTGATGATATCATATTTTGTTCGACTAACCCTCATTTTAGTGAAAAGTTTGGGAAGCTAATGTCGAAGATGTTTGAGATGTCTATGATGAGTGAACTCAAGTCCTTCCTTAGTTTGCTTAATTTGCAAACCAAGAAAGAACTTGAGTTCACTCATCATAGACATCTCAAACATCTTCGACATTAGCTTCCCAAACTTTTCACTAAAATGAGGGTTAGTCGAACAAAATATGATATCATCAACATAAATTTGGCACACAAATAATTCACCATTAACCCTTTTAGTAAAAAGAGTGGAATCTATTTTTCCAATATCAAAGCCTTTTTCAATATGGAACTTGGTCAAGCATTTATACCACGCTCTAGGAGCTTGTTTAAGACCATAAAGAGCTTTGTGAAGTTTTTAAACATGGTCGGGTTTCTTAGGATTGACAAAGATGGGAGGTTGCTTAACATAAACTTCTTCCTCAATTTCACCATTTAGAAAAGCACTTTTAATGTCCATTTGGTACAAGGTGATATCATGGTGATTAGCATAGGCAAGTAAGATGCGGATGGACTCAAGTCTAGCAACGGGGGCATATGTCTCACCGTAGTCCATACCTTCGACTTGAGTGTAGCCTTGGGTGACGAGACGTGCTTTGTTGCGGACGACTTGACCATCTTTGTCTTGCTTGTTGCGAAACACCCATTTGGTACCAATGATGTTGTGGTTGTTGTCGGGCTTCTCGACCAATGTCCACACTTGATTTCTCTCAAAGTTGTGTAGCTCTTCATGCATGGCGTTTATCCAATCCGGATCTTCCAATGCTTCTTCAACCTTCATAGGTTCAATGCTAAAGATGAATGAATAATGTTCACAAAAGTTAGACAAATGAGTTTTAGAGCGAGTGATTCTCTCGGTTTGACTATCATTGAAGATTTGTTCGACGGGATGGTCTCTTGAGACTCTTGCTCGAACTCGATAGAGCTTTTGCTTGGGTCGGGGTGGAACATCTTCTTCATCATCTTGTCCTTCTTCTTGGCCTTCTTCATTGTTGACATTGTCATTTTCTCGTCATGGTGGAGAAGGAGGTCGATGAGGTTCATCTTGATGCATTTCCTTGTTTTCTTCATCTTGATGTGTCCCACTTGTGGATGCTTCCATGTCAACTCTTGGTTCACCTAGTCGTGAGGTAGAAGCTTCCACTTGGACGGATGAGGTACTCTCCTTCACCTCCGTTGGCCGAATCTTGCCAATAGACAAGTCTTGGATTGCTTCCGAAGGGTCTTTGTCTCCAACATCAATTGGCAATTGCTCTAATTGCGAGTCGTTAGATTCATCAAACTTCACATCTACCGTCTCTTCAACCTTTCGGGTGAAATTATTGTAGACACGGTAAGTGTGAGAGTTTGAGCCATAACCAAGTAGGAAACCCTCATGAGATTTAGGAGCAAATTTAGAACGACGATGCTTATCAAGAATGTAGCACTTTGAGCCGAATACTCGAAAGTATCCAACTTGGGGTTTGTTATCGGTGAGGAGCTCGTATGCAGTCTTGCCGAGTAGCTTGCGAAGATACAAGCGATTTGTTGCATGACAAGCCGTTTCAACCGCTTCCACCCAAAAATGTTTTGGAGTCTTGTACTCATCGAGCATCGTTCTCGCCATCTCAATAAGAGTTCGGTTCTTCCTCTCAACAACTCCATTTTGTTGAGGTGTGTACGTAGCTGAGAACTCATGTGCAATCCCTTCTTAGTCAAGAAAGGTATCCACATTTGCGTTCTTGAAATCTGTTCCGTTGTCGCTGTGAACCTTCTTGATCTTCACTTCAAATTGATTTTGGGCCTTCCTAGTGAAGTTCTTGAAGATCTTTTGGACCTGTGATATATCATCAAGAAAGAACACCCACGTAAATCTTGAAAAATCATCGACTATAACTAGACCAAATGAGTTTCCACCGAGACTCTTGTAGGCATTGGGACCAAAGAGATCCATATGAAGTAGCTCGAGCGGTCTTCTCGTGGTCATCATGTTCTTCACGGGGTGACTTCCTCCAACCTGTTTTCCTGCTTGACAAGCACTGCACAATCTATCCTTGTCAAATATAACATCTTTTACTCCAAGGATATGATCACCTTTAATAAGCTTATCAAGATTCCGCATGCCCACATGACCTAACCCTCTATGCCACAACCAGCCTTTCGAAGATTTAGCAATTAAGCAAGTTCTAGGTTGAGCCTTTTTAGTGAAGTCAACAATATAAAGATCACCTCTATGTATACCGGTAAAGACCATTTTATGATTATCCCTACGAAACACTTGGCAATCTACTTCAGTAAATAGGATATTGAAACCAAAGTCAGCAAGTCTAGATACGGAAAGTAAATTGTAGCCAAGAGATTCAACGAGAATAACATTTTGTATGGAGCTATCATGTGAGATGGACACCTTACCAAGGCCAACCACCTTACCCTTTGATTTATCGCCAAAAGTGACGTACTTCCAAGGGCCGTTGTTTTCAGCAAGCTCACGAAACATATCCTTGTCTCCGGTCATATGATCGGTACATCCACTATCAAGGACGCATTCCTTTCCTCCATCCATGTAGCCTCGAAGATTAGCCATAAGACCAAAGTGTCTCACAGATTCATCGAGATCAAAGTCGCTATCATCATCCCCATCATAGTATCCATGTTCAACTTCATCTTGTAGTTGATCATTCCCTAGAGAAGGTGATTCATTAGAAGTATGACCGTAACAATGTTCATCTTTATGTTCTAGTGACTTTGGAAATGATATTGCTAATAATTCCAACATCTCCTTTGGCACGCATGAGATCACAAAGCTCAAACATGCAATCATCAAACTTAGGATCACCCATCCTATTCAAGGCAATAGACTTATGGAGAATCTCATCTAGATTTTTCAAGGAATAGTTTGGAAAGCATTCCTCAAGAAATCTCCATATAGTGTAGGCACAATCAAGAGTAGGCAAGTAAGAAATCTGTAACATCCCAAAATTCTAAATTTTGGAATGTTATATTAAATAGATAGATTTGATTGTTTGCTTGACTGTGATGAGTGAAATGGAGTGAAATTCGAATCTTTTTGAAAGTGAAATGAGAGGGAATAAAAGGACTTTCGCAAACTTTCATTTTGCATTTATGATCACTGTGAATTCAAATTCTTTTCAAATACAAAACCCTAGAGAGAAGATGACATGACTTCTTCCATTTAAATAAATGAAAAGGGTTTTTGAAAATATTTGAATTTCATTTGGAAATATTTTCCAACTCAGAAACTTTATGCAACTCAATGATTTTCACGAGAGAAGATAAAATGACTTCTTCAAATTATATGAAATATGAGTTGGGATTTTCAAAAATAAAATTTAAAGCCCTTTTGGAATTTATTTTACATTTGGAGTTATTTGATTTTTATTCAAATTATTTTTCTCCAAAAATAAAATATATGGAAATAAGGGTAAAATGATTCCCTACATCATAAAATTGGAGAGAAATAAGTTTGAATTTATTTTGGTATTTTAAAATGATTTTTATTGGATTTTAGTAGGGTAGTAGCACACTTTGAATTATTTGAATTTTTCTTGATTTTATTTGACTTTACAAAAATGTTCACGTCGTAGAAAGTAATTTTCTGAAAATTTTGATATATTATATGCCTATATAATATTTTTTATTTAGTTCGCTTTTATTATTTTTCGTTTGTCTGTGTTTTAAAAAAATTCCCTCCGCCGGACCGGGCCGACCCAGTTTGCCAGGCCGCGGCCCGCCAGCCCAGCCCCGCACATCCCCGACCTCCAGCGGGAGACCGGACCCCGCACGAGTCTGCCGGCCACCGCCGTCTCCACCCCGGACTTCGCCGCCGCCTCGACCTCGCCCCCTCCTCCACGCCTCCCCGCCTATATAAGGCGAGGCCAGCTCTCCTCTCTCTCTCTCTCTCTCTCTCTCTCTCTCTCTCTCCTCCATGCGTTCTTGCCCGCCGCCATCGCATCTTGCCGCTTGGGCCGGCATGCCTCGCCCGTTGATTGGCCGTGATGCCACCACCGCATAACCGCCGCTCCACGCCGCTCCCGTGCTCTTCGCCGCCTTCCACAGCCTTTCGGGCCGCCTCCCAGCTGCCGTCTTCTTCGCCGCGCCGACAACCGCCCGCATGTAAAGCCTTGGCAGTCCTCGGCCGTCCGATCGTGAGCGTGGGGCTAGGATTAGATCTGTTAGTTTTTTTATTTCAACCGTTCTTCTTTAAGTAGTGAACGCTCGTTGTTTTAGTCCTTGCAGCGAAAGATTTTCATCTTATAAGCCTCAACAGCAAATGTTCTTTCGGTAAAAATTTTCTTTTTCTTTTTGATTTCGGCCAGGGACCCATCCATGAATATTATATTTACAGGTTAGTCCCTGTACTTCAATCGATCACTACCTTTTACTCGTTTATCCAAATCCAACGAAACCAACACCCACCTCTTCGTTACGATCTCGTCTATCCAGTTAATCAACTTGAACATGTTTTTGAAAGTTTTAAAATTTTAATTCAAACAGATTTGTATTCAAACTCCTTTTGTTTATAACTTGAGTTTTATAACTCCGATTTAGTTGATTCTTTTTGCAAATCGAAGCTCTTGACCTAAACTTTATGATAAGGCCAAATTCACATAATTTTGGTACTGTTAGAAATTGTTTTATGTTGCAATAGTTATTTGCTTGGTTTTGATGTTTTCCGAATTGCCTTCTTCGTTCTTCCTGATCTTTTGAGTGATTGCTTATGTGTGGTTACTATTGCTTGCTTACGATAGATTGACCGGAGTGTGACGGGTAGAACTATTAAGAGTTTTGAGTGCGAATCATCTTCATCAACAGTACAGGCAAGTTCACACTTTGATCATATCCCTTTCATACCCAGTTTTATGCATTAGTTTCACCCTCAAACATTGCATGATTAGGATTTGATAACATGTGGGTATTGGGAAGTAGTTGACGAGGTAGGAACCTATTGCCCTGCATTCAAACCTTGGGAGTTACTTCTACGTTATGCTTATACTGCTATGCTATGCTCGTAGACGTGGATTGGTTGAGTGTATCCATGACAGATGTGAGAGTTTTTAATAATGGTTAACTTAAGGTGGCTACTTTAATACACATCTGGGTGGATTGGTTGGGGTACCCTGGAGCACCCAGTGGTTTGCCCGGGCACCTGGAGAACCCAGTGCTTGCCCAACGGGATCCCGGAGGACCCGTGTGATCACCCTATGGAATGCCACCCAGGCTCAAAGGGATCATACGATTATTCATGCTAGAAACTTCCGTGTTCAGCCACAAGCCATTATGGGATCTGGCATAGTTGAGTAAGTTGCGTGAGCTCTTGAAGAGGTGGACTAGCAGATGTAGGGGGATTGTAGGTGTACCGGTCTGCCTGGAGTAGAGAGTAAATGCTTCTGAAATATTGTGTCTCGATCATTCGTTTCTCAAACATCATGCAGTGTGAGAAATACAATGGAGGAGATCGAGTCTTGTGGGGAGAAGTGCGCAAACCTCTGCAGAGTGTACAAACTAATCATGATTAGCCGTGTCCCCGGTTATCGACATCTTGAGTATGTGGTTCTTGGATTATCATGTTGACCTCATCACTCTAAATTAATTTTGTTGGGTTATTAATTACTATTTTAATTAGGATTGAGTTGGAAGAACCTTCTCAATAATTTTTCAACCAACTTTGTAGTTAAATAAATTATATTCCTTTGCAGTAGGGAAAAATTGTCTTTTCGCAAAAACATTATAACCATAGAGCTTTTCCACCAGCCATATATGCATGCAGTGATAGCTATTATTCATCATTATCCTATGGTGTGAATTTAACATTACATTCAATGTACTGACCCTTTGTGGCTGCAACGTCTCATGTTGCAGGATTCTTACGACGAGTAAGTGATACGTTAGAGTTATGATTTCTACACTCAACTTTGCCGTTGGTATTGATGGGAGTCCACAACCTTGTTGTTACTTTCGCTATTATGGATTGAGGTAATAGTATTTACGTTACTTTATACATGTGATTTACCTCTGTCATAAATCCTTGAGTACTGTGTGTGTCAGCATACCGATCCAGGGATGCCACTTAAGCACAGAGACTTGACCGTCTGAGGTCGGGTCGCTACACAATCGATTTTTTTGGCAATCCTCTAATGATAAGATTGATAGTTCCAAGATTGCGAATCATGTCAAGATCCTCATCGGGTGTGGGATGCAAAGAATCACTAGGGGGAATGCAAGGACTATTAACGCACTTGTTCAAGTGATATTCATTGAAAATCTCAAGCATCTCATTTTTCCGAAGGTGTTTAAATCAAATCAATGGAAACCTGGCTCTGATACCAATTGAAAGGAACGAGAAGAGGTGTCTAGAGGGGGGGGGGTGAATAGACTCTTAACAATGAAAAGTTTCAGTTTTTATTTTCTTCAAGTTAAGGTAGAGTTTTAGCACAAGTTTAAACATTCACAACACATTCAAGCAAGCATGGCAAGAGTATATAAGCAGCGGAAAGTAAAGCATGCAATTTGTGATAATATAAAGGGATGGGATTGGAGTGTGCAAACGCAATTGGAGACACGGAGATTTTTGGCATGGTTCCGATAGGTGGTGCTATCGTACATCCACGTTGATGGAGAATTCAACCCACGAAGGGTAACAGTTGCGCGAGTCCACCGAGGGCTCCACCCATGAAGGGTCCACGAAGAAGCAACCTTGTCTATCCCACCTGGCCATCGCCCACGAAGGACTTGCCTCACTAGGGTATATCTTCACGAAGTAGGCGATCTCCTTGCCCGTACAAACTCCTTGGTTCAACTCCACAATCTTGACGGAGGCTCCCAAGTGACACCTAACCAATCTAGGAGACACCACTCTCCAAAAGGTAATAGATGGTGTGTTGATGATGAACTCCTTGCTATTGTACTTCAAATGATAGTCTCCCCAACACTCAACTCTCTCTCTCACATATTTGGATTTGGTGGAGAGATGATTTGAGTGGAAAGCAACTTGGAGAAGGCTAGAGATCAAGATTCATGTGGTTGGAATGGAATATCTTGGTCTCAACACATGAGCAGGTGGTTCTCTCTCAGAAAATGTATGCTGGAAGTGTAGGCTTGTTCTGATGGCTTTCTCCACGAATGAATAGTGGGTGGAGGGGTATATATCGCCTCCACACAAAATCTAACCATTACACACAAATCACCAAACTCGGTGGGACCGAATAATCAAACTCGGTCAGACTGATTTAGTTCAAAATGTGAATGTTAGGATTTTTGGTAGGACCGACGTGTCAACTCGGTGGGACCGATTTCATTAGGGTTAGGGCATAACGTAATCTCAGTGAGACCGATTACACAAACTCAGTGTGACCGATTTTGGTAATAAGCTAACCAGAGAGTTGGTCAGGCAAACTCGGTGGGACCAATTCGCTCATCTCTGTGAGACCAAAACGTTATGAAGGGGAAACAGAGAGTTTGCATTGCGAACTCGGTGGGACCGATTGCTCATCTCGGTTGGACCGAAACATTACGAAGGGAAACAAAGAGTTTGCAATCCCATCTCGGTGTGACCGAGATCCCTATCGGTGAGACTGAAGTGACTAGGGTTTGTGGTAGTGGCTATGTCAAATGAACTCGGTGGCACCGGATAGAAAGTTTCAGTGGGCCGAGTTTGACTTTAGGTTTGGGACATATGTGGATATGAGAAAGTGGTTGAGGGATTTTGAGCATATCACTAAGCACTTTGAGCAAGCAAGCCATTAAGCAACACCTCATCCCCTTTTAATAGTATTGGCTTTCCTATGGACTCAATGTGATCTTGGATCACCGAAAGTAAAATATAGAATCTTGAGCTTTTAAGCTTGACCCAATCCTTTGTCCTTAGCATATTGAAGGGGTTCCACATCCTCTTGTCCATGCAACTCCATCTGTTGTACTTATCTGAAATATTCTAGATAAAAACATTAGTCCAACAAGAGATATGTTGACATTAATTACCAAAACCACCCATGGAGCACTTCTGCTTTCTTTGAGTTTATCCCTCTACATCATGTCATCTTGCTTAATGTGTTACACCGTTCTTATGAACTTAATACTCTTTATGCATGCTGGATAGCGGTCGATGTGTGGAGTAATTGTAGTAGATGCAGAATCGTTTCGGTCTACTTGACAGGGACGTGATGCCTATATTCATGATCATTGCCTTAGATACCATCATAACTATGGCTTTTCTATCAATTCCTCGGCAGTAATTTGTTCACCCACCGTAATACATGCTATCTTGAGAGAAGCCACTAGTGAAACCTATGGCCCCCGGGTCTCTTTCTTATTATATTGCATCTCTTCTATTTACATCTCATCTCGTTTACTATTTTGCAATCTTTACTTTTCAATCTATACAACAAAAATACCAAAAATATTTATCTTATTATCTTTATCAGATCTCACTTTTGTGAGTGTCCGTGAAGGGATTGACAACCCCTTTATCGCGTTGGTTGCAAGGTTCTTGATTGTTTGTGCAGGTACTAGGTGACTTGCGTGTTGACTCCTACTGGATTGATACCTTGGTTCTCAAAAACTGAGGGAAAAATACTTATGCTACTTTGCTGCATCACCCTTTCCTCTTCAAGGGAAAACCAACGCATGCTCAAGAGGTAGCAAGGCCGCGTCACCTAGCACCTTTGCCGAAGCCCACAAGGTGGCGGGGAAGGCGCCGGCCTCGAGCTCCCTGCCGGGGGCAAGCGGGCCATCTTGAACTTCCCTAGCAACCCTTGGCGCGGAGGACGGACTTGGCCGCACACTAGAGCTTGCGCGCGGATGCTGTGTCGTATGCCACGAGCTCTTGCAGGAGGCGATGGGTGCGCTGAGCCGCCTTGGAGGGGAACTCATGGCGGTTGACGCTCGACTCGAGATGGAGGACCTCCGCCTGGCTCATGAGTGGCACCAGTTGAAGGTCGCCATCAACCTTGGGCAGCTTCAGCACGAGCGTGACAAGGCAAAGGCTCGAAGTGGACCTCGCGGCCTCCCGGGAGGCCAGCGCTCGGGCGTTGGAGGAGGCGAAGAGGCCGACCACCGTTGTGAGTGCGCCGAGGAGCGGGAACGCGAGCTCCTGGCCTTGAATGCTGCCCTAGAGCAGCAGATCGAGGCGCGCCGGACTGTCTTGGCGTCGATGAGGGGAGCGCCTTCTAAAGAGAAGGAGATCCTGAAGCGCGAGGAGGCACTGGCGCTGGAGGCCTTGTAGCACGGCTTGGAACACGAGCGGCTGGAGACGAGGGAGCGCCATGTGTCCATGGCCGAAGATGCCGTCATCGCCCGCGAAGCCAGAATCCAGGAGGAGGTCGACCGGAGGGTGGCGAAGGCTCGCGCGGATCTCTCCAACGAGTACGGCCTGAAGCTGAAGCTCTCGGAGGCCAAAGCCGAGGGTTGGATTTCTGCCCTTAGGTCTAGGCTAGACAAGGCAGAGCAGCGCGAGAGGACCACTGCGGCAACCCAGACTTCCGCCCAAGCCGACCTGGGCGAGGCTCGCGCTGATCTGCTTTCGCTCTAGCAGCAGATTGATGACACTACGTCCCTTGCGCAGCAGAAGAGGGAGGAGGCGTGTCGTCGGCAGACGTTGCAACGCGAGCACGCCCCCATGCTCCAGGCCCTGAGAGTGAGGGCTAATCGGGCATTGGGCGTCATCTGCGAGGAGAACGTCCCTCATCCCCATGTGGAAGACTATGGCAGCCAGCTCCGCTTCTTCACCGACGCCGTGACGCGCCTGGAGGACCGGGTTGCGAGGGCTCGCGAGCTTGTTGAGGTAAGGAGCCGAGGCCTCCTCAGGCGCGCATTCTCCCGCATCTTCAGTCATCTCCAGAACCTTGACCCCCACTTTGACTTCAACGCCGCTTATCGCTTCAGCGTTCGGGCTATCCGGACAACTTTGGCGTCTTTGGGTGGATGACAACGTGGATGCTCTGGTCAGGGCTTTCGCCACCGAGGATGACGAGGTGGTAGTCGTGGTGGACGAAGACGGCGCGATTGATGACGGTGAAGACGACGCCAGTGCCAGCGCCAGCAGCATGTGCGAGAGCGACCAGGACGACGCTGCGAGCGGCATGTCCAATTGAGCCCGCTCCTTCGCTTGAACCTGCACGCAAAGACTTGGCCTCGGCCCCGCAAGGCGTAAGAGCATTTTGGAGGGGGGGGGGCCTCGTGTATGTAAATTGACATTCTATTTCTTAGGATGAACTTGAAACGCGCTTCCGCAAGCTCACGAGCCCTTCGGCAGGCTTGCTGCTGTAACTTACCTCGATCCAAGCAGGCCTTGAGCTAGTTTTGGGGTTGCCGATGTGCTTTTCTCCTGAGGGGAGCCCTCTATGGGCTCGCGAGGTTCTGGATTTTCCGAGGATCCTGCTAGTCCGCCTGAGAGGGCCTCGCGAGGAGCAAATGCCAGACCATGGCAGGGTGTGCGCGCGGTGGTTCTGTGGCAATTGCACTCTTGGTCCTGGGGGTTTGCCGCCGCCCGGCTTGCCTGATACGTCTCCAACGTATCTATAATTTTTGATTGTTCCATGCTATTATATTATCTATTTTGGATGTTTAATGGGCTTTATTATGCAATTTTATATTATTTTTGGGACTAACCTATTAACCGAAGGCCTAGTGCAAATTGCTGTTTTTTTGCCTATTTCAGTGTTTCGCAGAAAAGGAATATCAAACGGAATCCAAACAGAATGAAACCTTCGCGAGGATCGTTTTTGGAACAAACGCAATCCAGGAGACTTGGAGTGGACTTCAAGGAAGCAACACGGCGACCACGAGGCAAGGAGGGGCGCCCAGGGGGGTAGGCGCGCCCCCACCCTCGTGGGCCCCTCGTAGCTCCACCGACCTACTTCTTTTGCCGATATATACTCTTATACCCTGAAACCCTCGGGGAGAGCCACGAAACACCTTTTCCACCGCTGCAACCTTCTGTACCCGTGAGATCCCATCTTGGGGCCTTTTTCCAAGGCTCACGGAGGGGATTCGATCACGGAGGGCTTCTACATCAACACCATGGCCTCTCGATGATGTGTGAGTAGTTTACCACAGACCTTCGGGTCCATAGTTATTAGCTAGATGGCTTCTTCTCTCTCTTTGGATCTCAATACAAAGTTCTCCTCGATCTTCTTGGAGATCTATTCGATGTAATTCTTTTTGCGGTGTGTTTGTCGCGATCCGATGAATTGTGGGTTTATGATCCAGATTATCTATGAACAATATTTGATTCTTCTTTGAATTCGTATATGCATGATTTAATATCTTTGCAAGTCTCTTCGAATTATAAGTTTGGTTTGGCCTACTAGATTAATCTTTCTTGCAATGGGAGAAGTGCTTAGTTTTGGGTTCAATCTTGTGGCATCATTTCCTAGTGACAGCAGGGGCATCAAGGCACGTATTGTATTGTTGCCATCGAGCATAAACAGATGGGGTTTATATCATATTACTTGAGTTTATCCCTCTACATCATGTCATCTTGCCTAATGCGTTACTCTGTTCTTATGAACTTAATACTCTAGATGCATCTTTGGATAGCGGTCGATGTGTGGAATAATAGTAGTAGATGCAGAATCGTTTCGGTCTACTTGACACGGACGTGGTGCCTATGTTCATGATCATGCCTAGATATTCTCATAACTATGCGCTTGTAGCGACCTGACCCAATATCGGTCAAGTCTCTGTGTCTGTACCATCCCAAGATCATGCTGGTACTCACAGTACATCGATAAAGTAATCAAAGTTCAATCACACCTGAATATCATTAAACGATTCTCATATAGAGTCTTTATTACAAGGAATAAATTCGGCTCAAGGCCAACTCATGAGAAATAAACTACTAATGCTAAGGCCGAGGTAAAGCGAGTCCATCCGACTCCAAAGGGCAATCGCCAAGCGGAGCGTAGCCTCACTCTGATCGAATATATCTACGCAACATAATACGTTGCAGCCATGTAGGTCAGCTTTTGGAATAAGTGGCAAGTCATGAAGAATAACAATAATAAAGTTACTACACTATATGCATTTTTTGGTCAGGAGCTCTAAGTTTCATCATTTTGCGTAAAGCCAATTTTATCCTACTACAGTGGACTTATTTGCAAATTACTACAAATTGTTGGTAGTTATTGAGATGGTTCCGCCAACCAAAATCTCGTTCCCAAATTATTAAGTCATAAACCCTCAAATTAATTCATTAGTTTTAGTGTTGAGATATCCGAATACTTCCAAGTTCCAGAGGCTCAAATGTCCGTAACCGGGGACACGGCTAATCGATTAGGTTTAAACCCTCTGCAGAGGTTTGCGCACTTTCCCCGCAAGAATCATTCCCTCCTTTAGAGTCTTCGCACTTCATGGTGTTTGAAGACGGGACGAATGAAACAGGGTCTTCCAAAGAGTTCTTCCGCCAACGCCGTACCCATCCAATCCTACCGTTCGTCTACTTCTCGTAGTACCGCCCAGCCAGCGTCACTACTAGGGTCAACCCAGCCAGAGCCCATAATGGCTTGCGGCTGCAGTAAGCTTCCGGTCATGGGGCATCCATCCTTCTCTTCGTGGCTGGGTGAAGCTTTCGCAGGATGTCATGGCGCTTCTCCATGCATCCCGCCACCACTGGGTGCTCCAGGTGCCCACAACCGTCCTCCACCCAAAGAGTGATTTTCCAAGTCCATCTTGATCATTGTAGTTCATGGGGTTATCATCATCATTGACTCTCACATCTTGCTTATGAATATCACTCATACCAAATCCCGCTCACGAGCATAGCAAAATAACTACTACGTCCCGGGGTCATGGTAATAAGGGGATTGGTTCATCCTACCACATGATACTACTCAAGTTTAATGACTTCAAGGTTTCACTACTGCATGCATGGTGGGGTGGTGACAACTACTAATGCACAAAAACATAGGTATAGAAATAACATGATCAAAACTTGCCTTGTCGATGATCCTCGTAAGCTAAAGAGTCAGAGTAGCAAGCTTCAAGACTCGAAACTCTACCGAGACAAACAATGAACACAATAAGCAAAACAATAGGATCACATAACACAACATAACACAACAAAGCAACCAAAACCAAATCCAAGGGAAAACTCAAAGAAAAATCACTCAAAGTTTCCTACTTCAACAATAGCTAGAACTAGTTTTTATATAACAAAAATTCCTTAATATAACCTAATCATGGTTTTAGGTTAACTTAACAGAAAAGGATTCACTAAGCAACTAGGAGCAAAAAGAATTAATTAAAAAGCTATTATAAAACTCATTCTAGGCCTAATCCAATTTCTATTAAGAAGAATAATTTAAAACTTTTATTAATTATAAATAAAAGTTCATCTACTAGAATGACAGAAACTAACCTAGAATAACTAATCACAAGTTAAAAATAAATTAATTTACTAATTAATTAATTAGGAAAACAGGAACTAGTTAATTAATTAGGATTAATAGGATTCTGTCTAAAACTAATTATTTATTAATCCTAAAATACCCAAATTAATTTCTAGGGTTTGGCAATGTCAAAATAAAGTGGTGACAAAAAGAATCATGCAAAAATAATTTTTCTAACTAAAGTTATAGCAGATTTGCTATTCTGGCTAAAACAATATTAAAGCATTTTTAATTATTTGTAACATAGCTATATATATATTTTTCAGAAACTACATAAAATTTGCAATCCAACAAAAAAAGAATCACTCAAAAATATTAAACAGAATAAAAGATATACTTTTTGAAAACTGAAACTATTCGGCTAAAACAGAAAATCAAATAAAAGAAAAAGGCCTAATGGGCCTATACTGTGCACTAGGCGTAACTTAGTCTAAACGGGCCTAGGTTTAAACTAAACGAACCGGTCCTAAAAGAAATAACCTAACTAATACTAAACCGATTGAACCGGCCGGTTTTCTAAATAAAACTTACCCCTTCGGGGGTTCTAATCCTAGCCGCTCATCTAGGATCGGACGGGGGAGGGTGATGCCGGTGGCTTACCGGACTCGGCGGCGGGCAGCGGCGAGAGTTCGCTTGAGCTTCAAGGCCGGGGAGCCTGGGAGTCGTCGGGAGGATGCGGGGAGGTCGGGGAGTGGTTCGGTGGGGTCGTTGGGGTCGGGTGGACTAGGGTGGCGGCAGCGGCGACTATGGCGGCGGGCGAGCCTGGCTCAGCTGACGTCCGAGCGGGAGGGAGAGGGTCTGGCGAGGTCTCGGGGAATGGGGTGCGGGGGCTCGGCCTTTATAGCCACAGGGTCGGGCTCGCTCGGAAGGGCATCGGAGGCGATCGGGGATCCGGATCGCCGGGATCCGGCGATCTCCCATGAGGTCGATGCGGGCGAGGGGAAGAAGATGGGCGGGGCCCACGGGTCGAGAGAGAGAGGGAGGCGGGTCGGCGGGTGGCCGAGGCCAGCGTTTTGGGCGCTGGTGAGAGGGAGGTGAGCTGGGCGGTCGGTGGCTCATTGGGCTAGCTACAGTGGTCATTGGCCGGGCCAGCTGGGTGCGGAGGGTGCGGCGTTGGGCTGGGTGGCCTAGCTGGCGCCGAGGGGTTTTTCTTTATTTTTTTAAATAAAACAAAAACAAAATAAAACCAAATCCATAAATATTTTATATAGGGTATATATATACCAAAATGATCGGAATATTCCCTTTCATTTGGACATTTTTCCAAAGGCAAAATCCAAACTTTATAAAAATCCATTTTTCAAATTCAAATAAAATTCAGATTTGAATCCAAATCTTTTGGCATTGTTTCCTCTGATATTTTTGGAGTGTCATGTTTGCTCCTCTCATACTTTTGATCAAGTATTTATCAGGCTTAGTTTTTGAAATGATTCCCACATGCCAAAGTTTGAAATTCAAATTCAAAACTCAAATTGCTCTGAAACTTCAAATGGCATTCAAATTCAAACAGGATGCATAGGATGCTTAGCTATAATTGTAAAACATTCCAAATAGGAAATTTGGGATGTTACAGCGCTTTTCTATCAATTGCTCGACAGTAATTTGTTCACCCACCGTAATATATGCTATCTTGAGAGAAGCCACTAGTGAAACCTATGGCCCCCGGGTCTATTTTACATCATATTATTTTCCTATCAACTTGCTATTTCTGCCGCCGTTTATTTTGCAATCTTTACTTTCCAATCTATATAACAAAAATACCAAAAATATTTATCTTATTATCTTTATCAGATCTCACTTTTGCAAGTGGCTATGAAGGGATTGACACCCCCTTTATCGCGTTGGTTGCTAGGTTCTTGATTGTTTATGCAGGTACTAGGGACTTGCGTGTAGTCTCCTACTGGACTGATACCTTGGTTCTCAAAAGCTAAGGGAAATACTTACGCTACTTTGCTGCATCACCCTTTCCTCTTCAAGGGAAAACCAACGCATGCTCAAGAGGTAGCAAGAAGGATTTCTGGCACCGTTGCCTGGGAGATCTACGCACAAGTCAAGACATACCAAGTACCCATTACAAACTCTTCTCCCTCGCATTACATTATTTGCCATTTGCCTCTCGTTTTCCCCTCCCCCACTTCACCCTTGCCGTTTTATTCGCCCTCTTTGTCCATCCGTCTCTTTTCACTTGCTCCTTCCGTGTTTGTGTGTTGGATTGATTGTTTGTCACGATGGCTCAAGACAATTCTAAATTGTGTGACTTTTCCAATACCAACAACAATGATTTTATTAGCACTCCGATTGCTCCTATTACCGATGCTAAATCTTGTGAAATTAATGCTGCTTTGTTGAATCTTGTCATGAAAGGTCAATTTTCTGGCCTTCCTAGTGAAGATGCCGCTACCCATCTAAACAACTTTGTTGATTTGTGCGATATGCAAAAGAAGAAAGATGTGGATAATTATATTGTTAAATTGAAGCTATTTCCGTTTTCGCTTAGAGATCGTGCTAAAACTTGGTTCTCTTCTTTGCCTAAAAATAGTATTGATTCGTGGAATAAGTGCAAAGATGCTTTTATCTCTAAGTATTTTCCTCCCGCTAAGATCATCTCTCTTAGAAATGATATTATGAATTGAGCAACTTGATCTTGAGCATGTTGCACAATCTTGGGAGAGGATGAAATTAATGATACGTAATTGCCCTACACATGGTTTGAATTTATGGATGATTATACAAAATTTTTATGCTGGATTGAATTTTGCTTCTAGAAATCTTTTAGATTCGGCCGCGGGAGGAACTTTTATGGAAATCACTTTATGGGAAGCTACTAAACTCCTAGATAGTATTATGGTTAATTATTCTCAATGGCACACCAAAAGATCTACTAGTAAAAAGGTACATGCGATAGAAGAGATTAATGTTTTGAGTGGAAAGATGGATGAACTTATGAAATTGTTTGCTAATAAGAGTGTTTCTTCTGATCCTAATGATATGCCTTTGTCTACTTTTATTGAGAATAATAATGAATCTGTGGATGTGAATTTTGTTGGTAGGAACAATTTTGGTAACAATGCGTATAGAGGAAACTTTAATTCTAGGCCGTTCCCTAGTAATTCCTCTAATAATTATGGTAATTCCTACATCAACTCTTATGGAAATTTTAATAAGATGCCCTCTGATTTTGAGACTAGTGTTAAAGAATTTATGATTTCGCAAAAGAATTTCAATGCTTTGCTTGAAGAAAAACTGCCTAAGATTGATGAGTTGGCTAGGAACGTGGATATAATTTCTCTTGATGTTGATTATTTGAAACTTAGATCTATTCCACCTAAGCATGATATCAATGAGTCTCTCAAAGCCATGAGAATTTCCATTGATGAGTGCAAAGAAAGAACTGCTAGGATGCGTGCTAAGAAAGATTGTAAAAGCGTGTTCTTCTAGTTTTCATGATAATAATGATGAAGATCTAAAAGTGATTGATGTGTCCCCTATTAAATCTTTGTTTTCCAATATGACTCTTGATAAAGATGGGACTGGAGATGAGTCAACTTTAGTTAAAAGGCGTCCCAATGATTCCGAGTTTTTAGTTCTTGATGCAAAAATTGGTAAAAGTGGGATTGAAGAGGTCAAAACTTTACATAGCAATGAACCCGCTATTTTGGATTTCAAGGAATTTAATTATGATAATTGCTCTTTGATAGATTGTATTTCCTTGTTGCAATCCGTGCTAAATTCTCCTCATGCTTATGATCAAAATAAAGCTTTTACTAAACATATCGTTGATGCTTTAATGCAATCCTATGAAGAAAAGTTTGAATTAGAAGTTTCTATCCCTAGAAAACTTAACGATGAGTGGGAACCTACTATTAAAATTAAAATTAAAATTAAAGATCATGAATGCTATGCTTTATGTGATTTTGGGTGCTAGTGTTTCCACGACTCCAAAAACTTTGTGTGATGTGTTAGGTTTCCGTGAATTTGATGATTGTTCTTTAAATTTGCATCTTGCGGATTCCACCATTAAGAAACCTATGGGAAGAATTAATGATGTTCTTATTGTTGCAAATAGGAATTATGTGCCCATATATTTTATCGTGCTTGATATAGATTGCAATCCTACATGACCTATTATTCTTGGTAGACCTTTCCTTAGAATGATTGGTGCAATTATTGATATGAAAGAAGGAAATATTAGATTCCAATTTCCATTAAGGAAAGGCATGGAGCACTTTCCTAGGAAGAAAATTAAATTACCTTATGAATCTATTGTGAGAGCCACTTATGGATTGCATACCAAAGATGATAATACCTAGATCTATTCTTGTTCTTATGCCTAGCTAGGGGCGTTAAACGATAGCGCTTGTTAGGAGGCAACCCAATTTTATTTTTTGTTCCTTGATTTCTGTTTAGTAATAAATAATTCATCTAGCCTCTGTTTGGATGTGTTTTTATGTTTTAGTTAGTGTTTGTGCCAAGTAGAACCAATAGGATCTTCTTGGGTGATAGTTGTTTGATCTTGCTGAAAAACACAGAAACTTTCCGCTATTTAACATAATTGTTAAAATTCACCGTAACGTGATAAATTACCAATTATTTTTGCAGTAGATCAATATGAAAATTATCCAGGTTTCTTCGTTGTGCAGAATTTTTGGAGTTCGAAGTATTCGAACAAATCAGATTACTCTGACTGTTCTGTTTTTTGTGATTCTGTTTTTCGTGTGTTGTTTGCTTATTTTAATGAATCTATGGCTAGTATCGGGGGGTATGAACCATAGAGAAGTTGGAATACAGTAGGTTTAACACCAATATAAATAAATAATGAGTTCATTACAGTACCTTAAGGTTGTGGTTTGTTTTCTTATACTAACGGAGCTCATGAGATTTTCTGTTGAGTTTTGTATTGTGAAGTTTTCAAGTTTTTGGGTAAAGATTTGATGGATTTTGGAATAAGGAGTGGAAAGAGCCTAAGCTTGGGGATGCCCAGGGCACCCCAAGGTAAAATTCAAGGACAACCAAAAGCCTAAGCTTGGGTATGCCCCGGAAGGCATCCCCTCTTTTGTCTTCGTCCATCGGTAACTTTACTTGAGGCTATATTTTTATTCAACACATGATATGTGTATTGCTTGGAGCGTCTTGTATGATTTGAGTCTTTGCTTGTTAGTATACCACAATCATCCTTGCTGTAAACACTTTTTGGAGAGACACACATGAATCATAATTTATTAGAATACTCTATGTGCTTCACTTATATCTTTCGAGCTAGATAATTTTGCTCTAGTGCTTCACTTATATCTTTTAGAGCACGGTGGTGGTTTTATTTTATAGAAACTATTGATCTCTCGTGCTTCACTTATATTATTTTGAAAGTCTTTACAACATGGTAATTTTCTTTGGTTATAAAATTAGTCCTAATATGATAGGCATCCAAGATGGGTATAATAATTCATATAGAGTGCATTGAATACTATGAGAAGTTTGATACTTGATGATTGTTTTGAGATATGGACATGGTAATATTAGAGTCATGCTTGTTGATTAGTTGTGAATTTGAGAAATACTTGTGTTAGAGTTTGCAAGTCCCGTAGCATGCACGTATGGTAAACGTTGTGTGACAAATTTGAAGCATCAGGTGTTTCTTTGATTGTCCTCCTTATGAGTGGCGGTCGGGGATGAGCGATGGTCTTTTCCTACCAATCTATCCCCCTAGGAGCATGTGCGTAGTGCTTGGTTTTTGATGACTTGTAGATTTTTCCAATAAGTATGTGAGTTGACTAATGTTGAGTCCATGAATTATACGCACTCTCACCTTTCCATCATTGCTAGACTCTTCGGTACCGTGCATTGCCCTTTCTCACCTTGAGAGTTGGTGCAAACTTCGCCGGTGCATCCAACCTCCGTGATACGATACACTCTATCACACATAAACCTCCTTATATCTTCCTCAAAACAGCCACCATACCTACCTATTATGGCATTTCCATAGCCATTCTGAGATATATTGCCATGCAACTTTCCACCGTTCCATTTATTATGACACGCTTCATCATTGTCATATTGCCTTGCATGATCATGTAGTTGACATCATATTTGTGGCAAAGCCACCATGTATAATTTCATACATGTCATTCTTGATTCATTGCCCATCCCGGTACACCGCCGGAGGCATTCATATAGAGTCATACTTTCTTCTAGTATCGAGTTGTAATATTTGAGTTGTAAATAAATAGAAGTGTGATTATCATCATTAATAGAGCATTGTCCCGAAAAATAGGAAAAAAAGAAAGAAAAAAGGCCAAATAAAAAAAGGGACAATGCTACTATCCTTTTTTTTCACACTTGTGCTTCAAAGTAGCACCATGATCTTCATGATAGAGAGTCTCTTTTATTGTCACTTGCATATACTAGTGGGAATTTTTCATTATAGAACTTGGCTTGCATATTCCAACAATGGGCTTCCTCAAATGCCCTAGGTCTTCGTGAGCAAGCAAATTGGATGCACACCCACTTAGTTTCTTTTGTTGAGCTTTCATGCATTTATAGCTCTAGTGCATCCGTTGTATGGCAATCCCTACTCCTTGCATTGACATCAATTGATGGGCATCTCCCTAGCCCGTTGATTTGCCGTGTCAATGTGAGACTTTCTCCTTTTTTGTCTTCTCCACACAACCCCCATCATTATATTCTATTCCACCCAAAGTGCTATGTCCGTGGCTCATGCTCATGTATTGCGTGAAAGTTGAAAAAGTTTGAGATTACTAAATTATGAAACAATTGCTTGGCTTGTCATCGGGGTTGTGCATGATGAGAGCATTTTGTGTGATTTAAAAAATGAAGCATAGCCAAACTATATGATTTTGTAGGAATAAGCTTTCTTTGGCCAGGTTATTTTGAGAAGACATAATTGCTTAGTTAGTATGCTTGAAGTATTATTATTTTTATGTCAATATTAATCTTTTGTCTTGAATCTTTCAGATCTGAACATTCATGCCACAATAAAGAAAATTTCATTGAAAATTATGTTAGGTGGCATTCCACATCAAAAATTCTGTTTTTATCATTTACCTACTCGAGGACGAGCAGGAATTAAGCTTGGGGATGCTTGATACGTCTCCAACGTATCTATAATTTTTGATTGTTCCATGCTATTATATTATCTGTTTTGGATGTTTAATGGGCTTTATTATGCACTTTTATATTATTTTTGGGACTAACCTATTAACCGAAGGCCAAGTGCAAATTGCTGTTTTTTTGCCTATTTCAGTGTTTCGCAGAAAAGGAATATCAAACGGAATCCAAACAGAATGAAACCTTCGCGAGGATCGTTTTTAGAACAAACGCAATCCAGGAGACTTGGAGTGGACGTCAAGGAAGCAACGAGGCGGCCATGAGGCAAGGAGGCGCACCCAGGGGGTAGGCGCGCCCCCACCCTCGTGGGCCCCTCGTAGCTCCGCCGACCTACTTCTTTCGCCTATATATACTCTTATACCCTGAAACCCTCAGAGAGAGCCACGAAACACCTTTTCCACCGCCGCAACCTTCTGTACCCATGAGATCCCATCTTGGGGCCTTTTCCGGCGCTCCGCCGGAGGGGGATTTGATCACGGAGGGCTTCTACATCAACACCATAGCCTCTCCGATGATGTGTGAGTAGGTTGCCATAGACCTTCGGGTCCATAGTTATTAGCTAGATGGCTTCTTCTCTCTCTTTGGATCTCAATACAAAGTTCTCCTCGATCTTCTTGGAGATCTATTCGATGTAATTCTTGTTGCGGTGTGTTTGTCGAGATCCGATGAATTGTGGGTTTATGATCCAGATTATCTATGAACAATATTTGACTCTTCTCTGGATTCTTATATGCATGATTTAATATCTTTGCAATTCTCTTCGAATTATCAGTTTGGTTTGGCCTACTAGATTGATCTTTCTTGCAATGGGAGAAGTGCTTAGCTTTGGGTTAAATCTTGCGGTGTCCTTTCCCAGTGACAGTAGGGGTAGCAAGGCAAGTATTGTATTGTTGCCATCGAGGATAAAAATACGGGGTTTATATCATATTGCTTGAGTTTATCCCTCTACATCATGTCATCTTGCCTAATGCGTTACTCTGTTCTTATGAACTTAATACTCTAGATGCATCTTTGGATAGCGATTGATGTGTGGAGTAACAGTAGTAGATGCAAAATCATTTCGGTCTACTTGACACGGACGTGATGCCTATGTTTATGATCATGCCTAGATATTCTCATAACAATGCGCTCTTCTATCAATTGCTCGACAATAATTTGTTCACCCACCGTAAAATATGCTATCTTGAGAGAAGCCACTAGTGAAACCTATGCCCCCCGGGTCTATTTTACATCATATTATTTTCCTATCAACTTGCTATTTTTGCCGCCGTTTATTTTGCAATCTTTACTTTCCAATATATACAACAAATATACCAAAAATATTTATCTTATTTTCTTTATCAGATCTCACTTTTGCAAGTAGCCGTGAAGGGATTGACAACCCCTTTATCGCGTTGGTTGCAAGGTTCTTGATTGTTTGTGCAGGTACTAGGGACTTGTGTGTAGTCTCCTACTGGATTGATACCTTGGTTCTAAAAAACTGAGGGAAATACTTACGCTACTTTGCTGCATCACCCTTTCCTCTTCAAGGGAAAACCAACGCATGCTCAAGAGGTAGCATTGCCCGAGCGGTCGACGTGCGCATACCACGCCCAACCAAAACGCGAGAAATCTACACGAACGAGAAAAGACTCCCCCACGCATGTCAACGAAAATACGACTTCAAGTTCAGCTGAAAAAAGGGTGGCAAATCGAGTTATAGAAAGAAGGGACGAAAGCAAATGGCCGCATCCGGCACCTAGCTAGTCTTCTTGTCTTCCCACCAGTGCGGAACTAAGTTCTTTCACTGGCTGTGAGCATAGTCATTGGGGGACAGTGTCGACGGCCAGCGCGGAGCATGGTGCTTCCACTAGGATGTGGGTGGGAGTCCCCTAGGCCCAAGGGCGGCACTCCGGAGACTCCAGGACGTGTACAACCCCACTCATTATTACGTTAGAGTGTCACGAGCGGAGACCTTCACAGGCGCGAGCCTTGCTTCATATCACCAGACGAGGGCCCTGCCCTGCGCCACCCCCGACCACCATTGGGGCGTCCGGAAACCAGCACGAGGCCAAGGGCCAAGGAGGACGCTAACGGCGCCCTCGGCAACCACGGGCCCTCTGCCGGGGGGAAGGGTGATAACCCACAAGTATAGGGGATCGCAACAGTTTTCGAGGGTAGAGTATTCAACCCAAATTTATTGATTCGACACAAGGGGAGCCAAAGAATATTCTCAAGTATTAGCAGTTGAGTTGTCAATTCAACCACACCTGTAACACTTAATATCTGCAGCAAAATATTTAGTAGCAAAGTAGTATGGAAGTAACGGTAACGGTGGCAAAAGTAACAATAGTAGTTTTGTAGTAATTGTAACAGTGGCAACGAAAAGTAACTAAGCAAAGATCAATATGTGAAAAGCTGGTAGGCATTGGATCAATGATGGATAATTATGTCGGATGTGATTCCTCATGCAACAGTTATAACATAGGGTGACACAGAACTAGCTCCAGTTCATCAATGTAATGTAGGCATGTATTCGAATATAGTCATACGTGCTTATGTAAAAGAACTTGCATGACATCTTTTGTCCTACCCCGTGGCAGCAGGGTCCTATTGGAAACGAAGGGATATTAAGGCCTCCTTTTAATAGAGAACCGGACCACTGCATTAGCACTTAGTGAATAAATGAACTCCTCAAACTATGGTCATCACCGAGAGTGGTCCCGATTATTGTCACTTCGGGGTTATCGGATCATAACACATAGTAGGTGAATATTGACTTGCAAGATAGCATCAAGAAATCACATATATTCATGAAAATATAATAGGTTCAGATCTGAAATCATGGCACTCGAGCGCTAGTGACCAGCATTAAGCATAGGAAAGTCATAGCAACATCAATCTCAGAACATAATGGATACTAGGGATCAAATCCTAACAAAACTAACTCGATTACATGGTAAATCTCATCCAACCATCATCGTTCAGCAAGCCTACAATGGAATTACTCACGCACACCGGTGAGCATCATGAAATTGGTGATGGAGGAAGGTTGATGATGACGATGGCGACGGTTTCCCCTCTCCGGAGCCCTGAACGGACTCCAGATCAGCCCTCCCGAGAGAGATTAGGGCTTGGCGACGGCTCCATATCATAAAACGCGATGAATCCTTCTCTCTGATTTTTTTTTCTCCCTGAACATGAATATATAGAGTTGGAGTTGAGGTCGGTGGAGCCTCAGGGGGCCCACGAGGCAGGGGGCGCGCCCTCCACCCTCGTGCATAGGGTGTGGGCCCCCTGGTGTTGATTCTTTCGCTAGTATTTTTTATTAATTCCAAAAATATTCTCCGTGAAGTTTCAGGTCATTCCGAGAACTTTTATTTCTGCACAAAAATAACACCATGGCAATTTTTCTGCTGAAAACAGCGTCAGTCCGGGTTAGTTCCATTCAAATCATGCAAGTTAGAGTCCAAAACAAGGGAAAAAGTGTTTGGAAAAGTAGATACGTTGGAGACGTATCAACTCCCCCAAGCTTAAACCTTTTCTTGTCCTCAAGCAATTCAATTGATAAATTGAAAGTGATAAAGAAAAACTTTTACAAACTACATACGCTCTTGTTGTTCTAAATATGTAAAGCCAACATTCAAGTTTTCAAAGAAAGATTATGAACTAACCATATTCACAATAACACTTAAATCTCATGTTTACTCATATCAATGGCATAATAAACTAGCGAGCAATAGTAGTAAATCTTGGATGACAACACTTTCTCAAAACAATCATAATATGATATAACAAGATGGTATCTCGCTAGCCCTTTCTGAGACCGCAAAACATAAATGTAGAGCACCCCTGAAGATCAAGGACTGAATAGACATTGTAATTCATGGTAAAAGAGATCCGGTCACAGTCATACTCAATGTAAACTAATAGTAATGCATGCAAATGACAGCGGTGCTCTCCAGCTGGTGCTTTTTAATAAGAGGGTGATGACTCAACATAAAAGTAAATAGATAGGCCCTTCACAGAGGGAAGCAGGGATTTGTAGATGTGCCAGAGCTCAAGTTTTGAAACAGAGATAAATAATATTTTGAGTGGTATACTTTCATTGTCAACATAACAACCAAGAGATCTCGATATCTTCCATGCTACACACATTATAGGCGGTTCCCAAGCAGAATGGTAAAGTTTATACTCCCCCACCACCAACAAGCATCAATCCATGGCTGGCCCGAAACAATGGGTGCCTCCAACAAACAACAGTCCTGGGGGAGTTTTGTTTGCAATTATTTTGATTTAAGCATGGGACCGGGCATCCCGGTTCCAGCCATTTTCTCATGAATGAGGAGCGGAGTCCACTCCTCATGAGAATAACCCACCTAGCATGGAAGATATAGACAACCCTAGTTGATACATGAGCTATTCGAGCATACAAAACATAATTTCATTTGAAGTTTTAGAGTTTGGCACATACAAATTTACTTGGAACGGCAGGTAGATACCGCATATAGGAAGGTATGGTGGACTCATATGGAATAACTTTGGGGTTTATGGAAGTGGGTGCACAAACAGTATTCCCGCTTAGTACAAGTGAAGATTAGAAAGAGACTGGGAAGCGACCAACTAGAGAGCGACAACAGTCATGAACATGCATTAAAATTAATCAACACTGAGTGCAAGCATGAGTAAGATATAATTCACCATGAACATAAATATCGTGGAGGCTATGTTGATTTTGTTTCAACTACATGCGTGAACATGTGCCAAGTCAAGCCACTCGAATCGTTCAAAGGAGGGTACCACCCTACCATACCACATCACAACCATTTTAATAGCATGTTGGCACGCAAGGTAAACCATTATAAACTCCTAGCTAATTAAGCATGGCATGAGCAACTATAATCTCTAATTATCATTACAAATACGTTTCATTCATAATAGGCTGAATCAGGAATGATGAACTAATCATATTTACAAAAACAAGATAGGTCGAGTTCATACCAGCTTCTCTCATCTCAATCAGTCCATTGCCTTTCACTCGCACGACCGAACAGTGTGGACAATAATAATAGTGCACGTGCATTGGACTAAGCTGGAATCTGCGAGCATTTAATACAAGGAAGAAGACAAGGTAATATGGGCTCTTGGTTAAATCAACAATAATGCATATGAGAGCCACTCAACATTTTCATCATGGTCTTCTCCTCTCGACCCCCAAAGAAAAGAAATAAAACTATTTACACGGGAAAGCTCCCAACAAGCAAAAGAAGAACAAGAAATCTTTTTGGGTTTTCTTTTAATTACTACTACTACTACAGGCATGGAAAGTAAACTAGCTAAAAGCTACAACTATTTTTTCTTAAGGTTTTTCAAACACACAAGAAAAAGACTTAGAAAAGAAAATAAACTAGCATGGATAGTACAACGAAAAAGTATGAGCACCGACAACTAGAATGAGTGTGTGAACATGAATGTAATGTCGGTGAGAAATATGTACTCCCCCAAGCTTAGGCGTTTGGCCTAAATTGGTCTACGGCCACGGCTGGCCTGGCGGATATCCAAAGTTGTAGTTGGGGTCGTACTGAGATGCAGCAGCTACTGCCTCAAGAGCTGCAGCTTGGAGGCGAGCTGCCTCCGTCCTCCTTTCGTACTCGTTCGCCTCCTCCCTGGTTATAACATATCTCCTTTTTGCTTGAAAGTCAAAGAAAGTAGGAGCAGGGAGAGCAATATGGATAGTGTGACGTATGTCAAAGATTAGTCGGTAGTGGAGGGACTGTTCATTCCTCTCAACAAACTGATGGCGAATCATAGCCTTATAATCCAGATAAGCAGGGGGTAACCTAATATCATTTTCATTTATGGGTACATCAAGATAATTAGCTACACGAGTTGCATAAATTCCACCAAACAAATCTCCACTTAAACCGTTAAGATGCAACCTTCGTGCAACAATAGCCCCCAAGTTATATTGTTTATCACCTAATACCGCACTTTTGAGGACACAAAGATCTGGAACGCACATGTGACAAGCCTCATCTTTACCGTTAATGCATCTACCTATAAAGAGAGCGAAATAATGTATGGAAGGAAAATGAATGCTCCCTATGGTAGCTTGTGCGATTTCTCTAGATTCCCCCATAGTGATACTAGCAAGAAAGTCTTTATACTCAGATTTGCGAGGTTCACTAACATTACCCCACTGCGGGAGTTTACAGGCAATATTAAAATCTTCTAGGTCCATGGTATATGATTTATCATATAGATCAAATAAAACAGTGTGAGAATTGCGCGAGGATGTAAATTTAAACCTTCTCACAAAGGAATCGGTTAGGTAGTGGTATTGTGGGCACTTATCTGACACAAAGCCCTCAAGATCAGCATTACGCACATACGCGTCAAATTCTTCCTTGATGCCTGTTTGGACCATGAACTCCTCTGACAGCCATTCACAAGGCCGTACTTGAGCTTCCCTTGGTGGTTCATCGTCCGGCTCACGTATCGCGAGCCTTGGTCCTTGCTTCCTTGAGGAACCACCTTGGTATATTTTCCAAATCATATTTCTTCCTGTGAAAAATTTCTGAAATTTTTAGTGACTCAAAAATAAAAGTGAACCAAACTCAACAAGATTGATAGCAACTACTCCCACAAGTGCCTAGAGGCCATATCATGCATTAAAACTACTTTTGACCATATAAATTCGGCATGCAAGCTCAAGAACAGGGTCATCTAAGCAACAAAAATTTGCAATAAGTAAAGCACTAGAACAAATACTAATTGGACCATTGGAGGAGTCACATACCGAAGAACAATCTCCCCAAACAGTTTTGTGAATGGAGCTTTGAGCAAGGAGATCGAAAATGGCAGCAAGATGAGCTAGAACACGGGTTTGATCCATGGAAGGATTTTTTCTAGAGGAAGACGAAGTGAGTGGGTGCTGGAATAAGTGGAGGGGGGCCATGTGGGGCCCACAAGGCCGGGGGCACGCCCCAGGGGGGTGGGCGCGCCCTGGACCCTAGTGGCCAGGTGGTGGCTCCCCCTGGTGTGTTCTCAGTGCCAGATATTCTTAAATATTCTACAAAAAATCTTATATAATTTTCCGAACATTTGGAGAACTTTATTTTCGGGGTATTTTTTATTGCAAGGATAATTCAGAAAACAGACAGAAAATTCTGTTTTTGCTTTATTTAATGTAAATAACAGAAAGTAAAAGGAGGGTACAGAGAGTTGTGCTTTCAAACTTCATCCATATCATGCTCATCAAAAGGAATCCATTAACAAGGTTGATCAAGTCTTGTTAACAAACTCTTTCCGAATAACATGGAACCGGAGAATTTTCGAATAACACTAGGTTACCTCAATGGGGATATGCACGTCCCCAACAATAAGAATGCCATATTTCTTTTTGACAGTAGGAAGAGGAAATTCAAAACCTCCAATAGTAATCGTTGAAATTTTTCCAATAGAATTGATACTGTGGACTTGAGGTTGTTTCCTCACAAAGTGTACCATATGCTCATTACCATTAACATGAAAAGTGACATTGCCTTTGCTACAATCAATAACAGCCCCTGCGGTATTCAAAAAGGGTCTACCAAGGATAATCGACATACTATCATCCTCGGGAATATCAAGAATAACAAAGTCTGTTAGAATAGTAACGTTTGCAACCACAACAGGCACATCCTCACAAATACCGACAGGTGTAGTAGTTGATTTATCGGCCATTTGCAAAGATATTTCAGTAGGTGTCAACTTATTCAAATCAAGTCTACGATATAAAGAGAGAGGCATAACACTAACACCGGCTCCAAGATCACATAAAGCAGTTTTAACATAGCTTCTTTTAATGGAGCATGGTATAGTTGGTACTCCTGGATCTCCTAGTTTCTTAGGAATTCCACCTTTAAAAGTATAATTGGCAAGCATGGTGGAAATTTTAGCTTCTGGTATCTTTCTTTTATTTGTAACAATATCTTCCATATACTTAGCATAAGGATTCATTTTAAGCATATCAGTCAAACGCATGCGCAAAAAGATAGGTCTAATCATGTCAGCAAAGCGCTCAAAATCCTCATCATCCTTTTTCTTGGATGGTTTAGGAGGAAAAGGTTCATAAAGTGCATGATGGTCTTGATAACCCATGGTTATCTTTCTTTACCGTGCTTCCTAGCAACGAAGTCTCTCTTATTTGATTGTTTGATTGTGGGTTATCAAGATCAACAGCAGGTTCAATCTCTACATCATTGTTATTGCCAGGTTGAGCACCAACATGAACATCATCCTTAACATTATCACTAGGTTCATGTTCATTACCAGATTGTGTTTCAAAGATCGTAAATAGAAATATCATTGGGATTCTCAGGTGTGTCAACAACAGGTTCACTAGAAGCATGCAAAGTCCTATCATTTTTCTTTTTCTTCCTCTTAGAAGGACTAAGTGTATCAACATTAGTTCTCTAAGAATCTTGCTCAATTCTCTTTGGGTGGCCCTCAGGATACAAAGGTTCCAGAGTCATTCTACCCCCTCTAGTCACAACTCTAACAACATTATCAATTTTCTTATTATTTAATTCACTGAGCAAATAATCTTGTGCTTTAAGCCCTTGTTCTACCTGAGTGGTAACCATAGAAGCATGTTTGCTAATGAGTTTAAGTTCACCTTTAATTCTAGATATATAATCACTCAAGTGTTCAATCATATAAGCATTACATTTCAATTGTCTACCAACATAAGCATTGAAGTTTTCTTGTTTAACAATAAAATTATCAAACTCATGTAAGCATTGACTAGCAGACTTATAACGAGGAATATCACCTTCATCAAATCTATAGAGAGAATTTACCTTTACTACCCGTGTCGGGTTATCAAGACCATGTATTTCTTCAATAGGTGGTATATTCTTAACATCTTCAGCTTTAATACCCTTTTATTTCATAGATTTCTTTGCCTCTTGCATATCTTCAGGACTGAGAAATAGAATACCCCTTTTCTTCGGAGTTGGCTTAAGAGTTGGTTCAGGAAGTGTCCAATTATTATCATTACTCAACATATCATTTAATAGAAATTTAGCTTGATCAACAGTTCTTTCCCTGAAAACACAACCAACACAACTATCCAGGTGGTCTCTAGAAGCATCGATTAGTCCATTATAAAAGATATCAAGTATTTCATTTTTCTTGAGAGGATGATCAGGCAAAGCATTAAGTAATCGGAGAAGCCTCCCCCAAGCTTGTGGGAGACTCTCTTCTTCAATTTGCACAAAATTATATAATTCCCTTAAGGCAGCTTGTTTCTTATGAGCGGGGAAATATTTAGCAGAGAAGTAATAAATCATATCCTCGGGACTACGCACATAACCAGGAGCAAGAGAATTAAACCATGTTTTAGCATCACCCTTTAATGATAACGGAAATAACTTAAGGATATAGTAGTAACGAATTTTTTCCTCATTAGTGAACAAGGTGGCTATATCATTTAATTTAGTAAGATGTGCCACAACAGTTTCAGATTCATAGCCATAAAAAGGATCAGATTCAACTAAAGTAATTAACTGAGGATCGACAGAGAAATCATAATCCTTATCAGAAATACAGATAGGTGAAGTAGCAAAAGCAGGGTCATATTTCATTGTAGCATTCAAGGACTTTTCTTTCAGCTTAACTAACAGTTTCTTAAGATCATATCTATCTTTGCAAGCAAAAAAGTCTCTAGCAGTTTCTTCATCCATAACATAACCCTCGGGCACATCGTGCAATTCATATCTAGGGGAGAATCTTCATCATCACTTTCATCAGTATTATCAGTTTCAATAATTTCATTCTCTCTAACCCTAGCAAGTTGTTCATCAAGAAATTCACCTAGTGGCACAGTATTATCAAGCATAGAAGTAGTTTCATCATAAGCATCATTCATAGTAGAAGTGGCATATCACCAATAACATGCGACATATCAGAATCAATAGCAGGAGTAGGTGTCGCAAATTTACTCATAACAGAAGGTGAATCAAGTGCAGAGCTAGATGTTAGTTCCTTACCTCCCCTCGTAGTTGAGGAAAAATCTTAGTTCTTTTGTCTTTCAAGTTCCTCATAGTGATCAACAGATATAAATCCCAAGTGACTCAAAGAATAGAGCTATGTTCCCTGGCAACGGCGCCAGAAAATAGTCTTGATAACCCACAAGTATAGGGGATCGCAACAGTTTTTGAGGGTAGAGTATTCAACCCAAATTTATTGATTCGACACAAGGGGAGATGATGTCTACTACGCAACCTTCTTCTTGTAGACGTTGTTGGGCCTCCAAGTACAGAGGTTTGTAGGACAGTAGCAAATTTCCCTCAAGTGGATGACCTAAGGTTTATCAACCCGTGGGAGGCGTAGGATGAAGAAGGTCTTCCTCAAGCAACCCTGCAACCAAATAACAAAGAGTCTCTTGTGTCCCCAACACACCCAATACAATGGTAAATTGTATAGGTGCACTAGTTCGGCGAAGAGATGGTGATACAAGTGCAATATGGATGATAGATATAGGTTTTTCTAATCTGAAAATATAAAAACAGCAAGGCAGCAAGCGATAAAAGTGAGCGTAAACGGTACTGCAATGCTAGGAAACAAGGCCTAAGGTTTATACTTTCACTAGTGCAAGTTCTCTCAACAATAATAGCATAATTAGATCATATAACAATCCCTCAACATGCAACAAAGAGTCACACCAAAATCACAAATAGCAGAGAACAAACGTAGAGATTATTGTAGGGTACGAAACCACCTCAAAGTTATTCTTTCTGATCGATCTATTCAAGAGTCCGTAGTAAAATAACACGAAGCTATTCTTTCCGTTCGATCTATCCTTGTTTTTGTACTAGAATAACACCTTAAGACACATATCAACCAAAACCCTAATGTCACCTAGATACTCGAATGTCACCTCAAGTATCTATGGGTATGATTATACGATATGCATCACACAATCTCAGATTCATCTATTCAACCAACACATAGAACTTCAAAGAGTGCCCCAAAGTTTCTACCGGAGAGTCAAGACGAAAACGCAGCCAACCCCTACGCATAGATTCCCAAGGTCACGGAACCCGCAAGTTGATCACCAAAACATACATCAAGTGAATCAATAGAATACCCCATTGTCACCACGGGTATCCCACGCAAGACATACATCAAGTGTTCTCAAATCCTTAAAGACTCAATCCGTTAAGATAACTTCAAAGGGAAAACTCAATCCATTACAAGAGAGTAGAGGGGGGAAACATTATAAGATCCAACTATAATAGCAAAGCTCGCGATACATCAAGATCGTGCCGAATCATGAACACGAGAGAGAGAGAGAGAGAGAGAGAGAGAGAGAGAGAGAGATCAAACACATAGCTACTGGTACATACCCTCAGCCCCGAGGGTGAACTACTCCCTCCTTGTCATGGAGAGCACCGGGATGATGAAGATGGCCACCAGTGAGGTACCCCCCCTCCGGCAGGGTGCCGGAATAGGGTCCCGATTGGTTTTTGGTGGCTACAGAGGCTTGCGGCGGCGGAACTCCCGATCTAGGTTTCTTTTCAGGGGTTTCTATACTTATAGGGATTTTTGGCGTCGGGAACAAGTCAGGGGGGTCTCCGAGGTGGCCATGAGGTAGGGGGAGCGTGCAGGGGGGTAGGGCGCGCCCCCACCCTCGTGAGTGCCTCGGGACTCTTCTGGTCCATCTCCGATACTCCCTGGGCTTCTTCTAGTCCAAAAATAATCTCCGTGAAATTTCAGGTCAATTGGACTCCGTTTGGTTTTCCTTTTCTGCGATACTCAAAAACAAGGAAAAAACAGAAAGTGGCACTGGGCTCTAAGTTAATAGGTTAGTCCCAAAAATCATATAAAATAGCATATAAATGCATATAAAACATCCTAGATGTATAATATAATAGCATGGAACAATCAAAAATTATAGATACGTTGGAGACGTATCAGGAGCCAAAGAATATTCTCAAGTATTAGCAGTTGAGTTGTCAATTCAACCACACCTGTAACACTTAATATCTGCAGCAAAATATTTTGTAGCAAAGTAGTATGGAAGTAACGGTAACAGTGGCAAAACTAAAAGTAGTAGTTTTGTAGTAACTGTGACAGTGGTAACGGAAAAGTGACTAAGCAAAGATCAATATGTGAAAAGCTCGTAGGCATTGGATCAATGATGGATAATTATGTCGGATGCGATTCCTCATGCAACAGTTATAACATAGGGTGACCTGTAACTAGCTCCGGTTCATCAATGTAATGTAGGCATGTATTCGAAATATAGTCATACGTGCTTATGGAAAAGAACTTGCATGACATCTTTTGTCCTATCCTCCCGTGGCAGCGGGGTCCTATTGGAAACTAAGGGATATTAAGGCCTCCTTTTAATAGAGAACCGGACCAAATCATTAACACTTAGTGAATACATGAACTCCTCAAACTATGGTCATCACCGGGAGTGGTCCCGATTATTGTCACTTCGGGGTTACCGGATCATAACACATAGTAGGTGACTATTGACTTGCAAGATAGGATCAAGAACTCACATATATTCATGAAAACATAATAGGTTCAGATCTGAAATCATGGCACTCGGGCCCTAGTGACAAGCATTAAGCATAACAAAGTCATAGCAACATCAATCTCAGAACACAATGGATACTAGGGATCAAACCCTAACAAAACTAACTCGATTGCATGGTAAATCTCATCCAACCCATCACCGTCCAGCAAGCCTACGATGGAATTACTCACGCACGGCAGTGAGCATCATGAAAATGGTGATGGAGAAAGGTTGATGATGATGATGGCAACGGATTCCCCTCTCCGGTGCCCCGAACGGACTCCAGATTAGGCCTCCCGAGAGAGATTAGGGCTTGGCGGCGGCTTCATATCGTAAAACGCGATGAATCCTTCTCTTTGATTTTTTTTCTCCCCAAACGTGAATATCTAGAGTTGGAGTTGAGGTCGGTGGGGCGCGCCCCCACCCTCATGGACAGGGTGTGGGCCCCCTGGTGTTGATTCTTTCACCAATATTTTTTTATTAATTCCAAAAATATTCTCCGTGAATTTTCAGGTCATTCCGAGAACTTTTATTTCTGCACAAAATAACACCATGGCAATTCTGCTGAAAATAGCATCAGTCTGGGTTAGTTCCATTCAAATCATGCAAGTTAGAGTCCAAAACAAGGCCAAAACTGTTTGGAAAAGTAGATACGTTGGAGACTTATCAAAGGGCTCGCCGACGCCTCCCCCGACAGAGGACCTACCTCCGTGCAGCGCCTTGCTCCATGCGGCGTGGGGAAGGCCCTGGCTCCAGGCCCCTCCCGCGCAGCCCCCAGTGCACCACTCCCGTCGGGGCGGAGCCACAGCCATGGGGTCTCCGACCATTGCTGCGGTTTGGTTCACCTGCAGCCCATGGTTAGCGTAAACTTGTTCCTGAGACATTGACTGTACCCCGCCATCATCGTCGCTGAAGGGGTCGACGAAGCCTCTTGGCGACTCATGGACGGCCCCGGTCTCGAGTGCTCCGTCTTCCCATCCTGACTTGGGGAACGAGTTGGAGCCTTCTCCTGGCGTGTACCCCAGGTTCACCATGCGGGGGACATAGGCGTCTTCGGTCGCCCCGCCGGAGCCGTCGCCTGGATGCCCCGCACCTTGAGCCACGAGCCGGGCGCCTGGCCCTGGTGGCCCTGGGTGGCACTCCAGCGCATCCTCGGGGTGGCCTGTCAGTGCTTGTCCCTCCTGGCGACGGCACCGTCGCGGCAGGACGGGTCGCGTCAGGGTCCATGTTGTTGTCGGGTCCCCCTGGCGCTCCAGGAGGGACGCGAGCTCGCTGGGGCCTCGCGCGCGCCTCTGCCATGACCTGAGGTGTGGTCAAGGAATAGAAGGGCGGCGTACCTCTGCAGGCAGCGTCCAGCAGCTCGGCGACGCGTTCCAGCAGTGCATCATGGCCGCTCTCCGCCAGCCTGCATCGCAGTAGCTCCCGCGCCACGATCAGCGCGGCTCGCATGTTCGCCTGCTCCCGTCGAGTGTGCGTTGTCGTTGCCACAGTAGCCTGAAGACCGTGTGGTGGCACGCGTATGCCGCGACGCGAGGGTGGAGGGCGTCGGTCCGCCCCGCCCGCGTCCGGCGGTGCTCGGCGGTGTCCGGGCCGCCTGGAGTGCGGAGTTGAGATCTTCTTGGGCGGTCGGCGCCGCCCGGATGGGCCAAGCAGCCCAATGGTCGGCTGGGTCCTCGGGTCGTCCGACATCAGAATCGAGGGGTGTCAGCGGGTCGATCGACGAAAGAGGGGCTTCGGTGCACCCCTACCTGGCGTGCTAAATGTCAGATTACGGGTTCCGGCAAACCCTTGTGAGGTTCAAACTCTGGGGTGCGCACGAAGAACACTCTCTTCCTAGCTTGCTCGCTCAACGATCTCACGGCCTAGCTCGATGAACCCAAAGAACAAGAGACACAAAGGTTTATACTGGTTTGGGCCACCTTGCGGTCTAATACCCTACTCTAGTGTGGTGGTGGATTGTCTCGAGGGGCTGAGGATGAACTAGTACAGTGGGTGAACAGCCTCAGGAGGTGAGGTGTTCTAGGGCTCGATGAGCTGGTGAATCGTCAGGGTAGAATCGATCCCTCCCTTATGGTGGTGGCTAGTCCTATGTATAGAGGCCCTGGTCCTCTTCCCAAATGTTAGGCGGGAAGGGATCCCACAACGGCCAAGTTTGAAGGGAGACAACTAGTACAAGCTATTCTGACAAAAGGTGGTCTTCGCCTGTCAAAGGCTCTGGTGGTGACGCTGCTGTGGGCTCCGCGATGACCTCCGTCCTTCCGTCCTGCTGTTCTTGGTCTTGTTGCACTGATATGGAAACCTTTGCCTGACGCCTCGGGACTCCTCGCCTGCGCTTGCCTCTTTAGCACCAAAGAGGAAACTGGTACACTGCGCCCGCTGGCGCCCGCCTGGCCTTGGTCGTCATGGCTCACGTCATGTGAACCTCGTGAGGTGCCCCTTGCATAGAGATCTCCGCTCCTCAGGAGCTAGCCTAGCAAGGCTGTCCCCAAGGAGGTATTCACGTTGTCCGCCTCACGAGGGTCTTGGATTTTCGCTCGAAGATGGGCGTGCAGGCCGTTGGTGGAAACCATCTTGTTTGGGCATGACGAGTGCAAGTCTGGACAACCCCGGTCCTAGAATGCTGACACCAGCCCACAAGGGGTGGTCGGGCCCCCTCCCATGGGGAGTCCGAATTGGACTTGGGGAGGGGGCGTGCCCCCCTTTCCTTCTCCTCTTCCCTCTCCTTCCCCCTTCTCCCCCTCCGTGAGAAGGAAAAAGAGGGGGGGGGTGAATCCTACTAGGAGTGGAGTCCTAGTAGGACTCCCTCCCCTTTGGCGCGCCCCTTGGTGGCCGGCCTCCTCCTCCCCTCCTTTATATATGGGGGTAGGGGGGCACCCCAGAGCACAATAGTTATTCTCTTATCCCTGTGCCGTGCCCCTCCATAGTTTACTCCTTCGGTCATAGCGTCGTAGTGCTTAGGCGAAGCCCTGAGCGGATCACATCACCATCACCGTCACCACGCCGTCCTGCTAACAAAACTCTCCCTTGACCCTCTGCTGGATCAAGAGTTTGAGGGACGTCATCGAGCTGAACATGTGCAGAACTCGGAGGTGCCGTACGTTCAGTACTAGATCGGTTGGATCATGAATATGTTCGACTACATCAACCGCGTTAACCTAACGCTTCCGCTTTCAATCTACGAGGGTACGTGGACACACTCTCGCCCTGTCGTTGCTATGCATCGCCTAGATAGATCTTGCGTGATTTTAGGAATTTTTTGAAATTTCATGCTACGTTCCCCTTCATCTCGGTCATGTCTACATAGTTCTCGAACACATAGGGTCCGCACGCTTAACGTTTGATGATGATTTGTATTATGTGTTTTGGTGACCGAAGATTGTTAGAAGTCCCGGATGAGATCACAGACATGACGAGGATTCTCGAAATATTTGAGAGGTAAAGATTAATATATTGGACGATGATATTCGACACCGGAATGGTTTCGGGACATTTCGGATATTTATCGAAGTACCAAGGGGTTACCGGAAGCCCCCGGGGAAAGTATTGGGCCTTATGGGCCATAGGGGAGAGAGAGAGCAACCCACAAGGGGGTGGCGCCCCCCAAGGGGACTCCGAATAGGACAAGGGGAGGGGGCGCGGCCCCCCTTCCCCTCTCCCTCTCCTCTGCTTCCCCCTTTCCCCCTCCGTAAGAAGGAAGGAGGGCCGAATAGGACTTGGAGTCCTAGTCGGTTCCCCCCCCCCTCCATGGCACACGCCTTGTGGCCAGCCTCCTCCCCTCCTCCTTTATATACGGGGGCAGGGGCACCCCATAGCACATCAATTGTTCTCTTAGCCATGTGCAGTGCCCCTCCACAGTTTACTCCTCCGGTCATATCATCGTAGTGCTTAGGGGAAAGCCCTGCGCGGATCACATCATGATACATCTCCAACGTATCTATAATTTTTGATTGTTCCATGCTGTTTTATTATCAATCTTGGATGTTTTACAATCATTTTATATTATTTTTTGGTACTAACCTATTGACATAGTGCCAAGTGCCAGTTGTTGTTTTTCCATGTTTTTTTCATCGCGGAAAATCCTTATCAAACGGAGTCCAAATGCCACGAAACTTTACGGAGATTTTTGATGGACCATAAGAAAGAAGTTGGGCCCTGGTAGCACCTGGGGGAGTCCCGAGGAGGCGACAACCCACCAGGGTGCGCCAGGAGGCCCAGGCGTGCCCTAGTGGGTTGCGCCCACCTCGGGTGCCCCTGGACCGCCTCTTTGCTCTATAAATACCCCAATATTCCACAAACCCTAGGGGAGTCGACAAAATATTCATCTAGCCGCCGCAGAGTCCAGAACCACCAGATCCAATCTAGACACCATCTCGGATGGGGTTCACCACCTCCATTGGTGCCTCTCCGATGATGCGTGAGTAGTTCCTTGTAGACCTTCGGGTCCGTAGTTAGTAGCTAGATGGCTTTCCCTCTCTCGCTGAATTCTCAATACAATGGTCTCTTGGAGATCCATATGATGTAACTCTTTTTGCGTTGTGTTTGTTGGGATATGATGAACTTTGAGTTTATGATCAATCATATCTTTTTATATCCATGAAAGTTATTTGAGTTTATTTGATCTCTTATATGCATGATCTCTTATAGCCTCGTATTTCTTCTCCAATATTTGGGTTTTGTTTGGCCAACTTGATCTATTTATATTGCAATTGGAAGAGGTGCCCGGTAGTGGGTTCGTTCTTACGGTGCTCGATCCCAAAGGATGTAAAGGGAACCGACACGTATGTATCGTTGCTACTAAGGATAAAAAGACAAGATCTATATCTACCGCCATATAGATAAACGGATCTTGTCTCCATCATGTCATCATTCTTATTGCATTACTCCGTTTTCCATGAACTTAATACACTAGATGCATGCTGGATAGTGGTCGATGTGTGGGGTAATAGTAGTAGGTGCAGGCAGGAGACGGTCTACTAATCTTGGACGTGATGCCTATTTATTGATTATTGCCTGGATATCGTCATAATTATTTGAGGTTATATCAATTGCCCAACAGTAATTTGTTTACCCGCTGCTTGCTATCTTTCTCAGAGAAGCCACTAGTGAAACCTACGGCCCCCGGGTCTTCTTTCTCATATATTTGCTTGCGATCTACTTTTTCCTTGCTTTTATTTTCAGATCTATTAAACCAAAAATACAAAAATATCTTCCTGCACTTTTATTTATTTGCGATCTATTTATTTAATCTATTACAATTTTCTCCCGCCCACGCACCAATTTCTGGCGCCGTTACCCGAAAGGGATTGACAACCCCTTTAACACGTCGGGTTGTGAGTGGTTGTTATTTGTGTGCAAGAGTTGTTTACGTTGTGATTGTTTGGTTCTCCTACTGGTTCGATAACCTTGGTCTCATATCTGAGGAAAATACCTACTGCCGCTGTGCTGCATCATCCCTTCCTCTTTGGGGAAATACCGATGTAGCTTCAAGCGACATCAAAATGAATTTTTGGCGCCGTTGCCAGGGAGGATCTTCATCATAACCAGGTTCCTAATCACAAATCTCATCTCCACAAAATTTACATTATTGGCCATTTGCCTCTCGTTTTCCTCTCCCCCACTTCACATAAATTTGCCGTTTTATTCGCCTTTCTTTTTCAGTTCGTCGTTTTCTTGCCGGATCTGTTTTTGTGTGCACTATTGTTTGCGCAGTCATGATGCCTCAAAGAAAATATTATGATGTTCCTTACCCAAATATTTTGCTTGAAATTGAAAAAAGTACTAAGGAATATATGACTACACAATTTGAGCACAATAAGTATTTTACCGAAGAACTTAAGGAACACTCCGTTGTGCTAGATGCTATTACAAACAACTTGATGATATTAGTAGAGAAGTTTGCAATCTTCAATCTAAGTATGCTTTTGCTGAAAGTTTGTTGGAAAAAATATCTGATGCACAAGCTACTTTGGTAAATCAAATGGCTGCTAAACCAATCTCTTTGGAAGATAAAAATGATGAAGATCTTAAAATGATTGATGCTTCTTCTATTGATTCCTTGTTTAGTAAAATTAAGAATGATGAAAAAGGGACTGGAGAAGAGTCAACTTTAGGTAGAAGGCGTCCTAATATTTCGGAGGGTGAAAATCTTGTTGAGAAAATTGATAAAAGTGGGTTTGAAGAGGTCAAAACTTTAGCTAGTGATGTGCCCACTCTTTTGGATTACAAAGACTTTATTTATGATAGTTGCTCTTTGATTGATTGTATTTCTTTGTTGCAATCCATGATAAATTCACCCCATGCTTATGAACAAAATAAAGCTTTTACTAAACATATTGTTGATGCTACGATGAAAGCTCTTGAAGAAAAATTGGAATTAGAAGTTTCAATTCCTAGAAAATTGCATGATGAACGGGAACCTACTATAAAAGTCAAGATAAAAAATTATGAGTGTTTTGCTTTGTGTGACTTGGGTGCTAGTGTTTCTACAATTCCGAAATCTTTATGTGATGTGCTTGGTCTTACTAATCTTGAAGAATGTTCTTTGAATTTGCACTTGGCGGATTCCACTATTAAAAAGCCTATGGGAAGAATTAATGATATTATTATTCTTGCAAATAGGAATTATGTGCCCATATATTTTATTGTTCTTGATATTGATTGCAATCCGTCTTGTCCAATTATTCTTGGTAGACCGTTTTTACGCACTATCAGTGCCGTGATTGATATGAAAGAAGGCAATATTAAGTTCCAATTTCCTTTGATAAGGGTATGGAACACTTTCCTAGAACTACAATTAATCCACCTTATGAATCAATCATGAGGGCATCTTATGGATCTCGAACCAAAGATGACAAAACTTAGATCCTTGCTTTATGCCCAGCTAAGGGCGTAAACTATAGCGCTTGTTGGGAGGCAACCCAACGAATAAAATTTATTTTTGCTTTTCGCTTTATGTTCTTGTGTGTTTACATAATTAGGCTACTGTTATGATTGTGTTTTTATGTTTAATTAGTGTTTGTGCCAAGTAGAACCGATAGGATCTTCTTGGGTGATAGTTGTTTGATCGTGCTGAAAAAGGCAGAAACTTTGTGCTCACAAAATTAATTATCATTTTTATTCAGAAATAACTTTTGCCCTGATTCTTTTGAATAACATTAATATACAAATTTCTCAGGTCGTCCTATTTTTCAAAAAATTGGAGTTCAGAAGTTTTCGTTTAAGTCGATTACTGCTGCACCGTTCTATTATGACAGATTCTGTTTTGTTTGTGTTGTGTGCTTATTTTGATGGATCTATGGTTTTCTTTGATGAGTTTTTGCCATAGAAAAGTTGGAATGTAGTAGATATAATACAAAAACAAAATATGAATTGGTTTGATACAGCACTAGTAGTGGTTTACTTTCTTTCACTAACGGATCTCACAGAGGTTTTGTTAAGTTTTGTGTGATTGAAGTTTTCAAGTTTTGGGTTATATTACGATGGATGAAAGAAGGATGGAATAGCCTAAGCTTGGGGATGCCCCGACATCCCAAGCTATTATCCAAGAATGAGCAACCAACTAAGCTTGGGGATGCCCCCGAGTGGCATCCCCTCTTTCTTCTAACGACCATTGGTATTTCACTTGAGACTATATTTTTATTCGTCACATGATATGTGTTTTGCTTGGAGTGTCTTGTATGATATGAGTCTTTTCTTGTTTTATTTTGTGTTTTAAGTCATCAATCCTTGCTGGACACACCTATTTGAGAGAGCCAAAATTATGTCATGACTTGTTAGAATTGCTCTCTATGCTTCACTTAATTTTTTTTTGAGCAATGGACTTGCTCTAGTGCTTCACTTATATCTTTTTGAGCACGGTGTGCTTAGTATTTTTGAAGAAATGCTCTCTTGCTTCACTTAGATTTATTTGAGAGTTAGTTAAATTTTGAAGAAATTCTCTCGTGCTTCACTTAAATTATTTTGACAGAAAGAAAATTTGTTATGCTCATGATCTTCACTTAAATTTGTTTGAGCCTATGAAAAGCAACACATGAAAATTAGTCCCAAAGTGATAGATATCCAAGAAGGACAAAATAATAATAATAATAGTCATGAAGATCATTGGACAAAATAAACTTGATTCTTAGTAATAGTTTTGAGATATGATGATGTGATATGTGAGTTATGTTGATGAGTAATTGTGCTCTAGTAAGAATATTGGTGTTAAGGTTTGTGATTCCCTATGCATGCACGAAAGTCAATAATCTTGCAATGAAAATTATATCCTACTTGTGATGCATTATTCGGTGTTAATTATGCTTAATGCTTGCTTATGAGATTATTCATTTCTTGGTTGGTCGCTTCCCAATCTTTTGCTAGCCTTCATTTTGCACTAAGTATAACCTCTACTTGTGCATCCAAAATCCTTTAAACCAGTTTTGCCACATGAGTCCACTATCTCTACCTATATGCGATATTCTTTTGCCGTTCTAAGCAAATTTGCATGTGCCATCTCTAATTTTCAAAATAAACTTCTCTTTTGTGTGTTTGTTTAGCTCATGAGCAGTAGCAGGTGGCTAATATTTTCCATGCTAGATGTGTTATTCTCAAGATGAGTGTTTATTCACTTATCATTGCACGAGAGTAAGGCAAAGGTATTAGGGATGCCAGTCCCGAAATGCAAAAAAAAAGAATTTACTTTATGTCCTGAAATAATTCATTCCTTGGAAAGTGGTTGTATGGAGGGCACCGGTGGATACGGTTAGCCATGGAAAGTGAAAGTATGGTGGAAAAAGGAATAACTTTATTTTATGTTTGGGAATCGCTTATGGCATATCTAGCATGGAAAGTGTTCAGAACTCTAAGTCGTTTTCGTTGGTGGGATGGATACACCTCCCAAAATGTTTTTATCTCTAAGTTTTTCGCATTGAGCTCTGGCACCTCTACAAATCCCTACTTCGCTCTGCAAAGGGCCTTTCTTTTACTTTATGCAATTTTTATTTTTGAATTTGAGTCTCCATCTTCTCTTATAAAAAGCACCAACTAGGAGGCAATATGATCGTACTTAAGTATTGAGTGTAGTTAATATTCGAGTGTGTTTCATGAATGGATCAATGTTTGAGCATGATGGGCTAGGGATAACTTATTTTAGCGTTGATATTTTGAAAGACATGATTGCTTGTTGATATTCTTGAGTATCTAAATTATTATGTCAAAACCAGACTATTGCTTTGAATCACATAAAAATCCAAATGTCCATGCTATAAAGAAAACAATATGATATGACATGATAGACAACACTCCACATCAAAAATTCTGTTTTTATCACTTACCTACTCGAGGACGAGTAGGAGTTAAGCTTGGGGATGCCGATATGTCTCCAACGTATCTATAATTTTTTATTGTTCCATGCTGTTTTATTATCAATCTTGGATATTTTACAATCATTATAGTCATTTTATATCATTTTTTGGTACTAACTTATTGACATAGTGCCAAGTGCCAGTTACTGTTTTTCCCATGTTTTTTACATCGCAGAAAATCCTTATCAAAAGGAGTCCAAATGCCACAAAACTATTGGGGAACATAGCATGCAATTTAAAAAAAATCCTACGCTCACGCAAGATATATCTAGGAGATGCATAGCAACAAGAGGGGGAGAGCATCCTCATACCCTTGAAGATTGCAAAGCGGAAGCGTTTATCAACGCGGTTGATGTAGTCATACACCTTCACGATCTGTCCTGATCAAGTACTGAAAGTACGGCACCTCCGCGTTCAGCACACGTTCAGCTCGATGATGTCCTCGCCTTCTTGATCCAGCGAGACGGGCAAAGTAGTAGATGAGTTCCGGCAGCACGACGGCGTGGTGATGGTTTTGGTGAAGAACAATCTCTGCAGGGCTTCGCCTAAGTACTATGGAAACTATGACAGAGGATAAACTAGACGGGACGGGGTTGCCGGCACACGGCTTGGTGTTTCTTGATGTGTCTTTGGGGCTAGCCCTGCCCCTCTATTTATATGTTGAGCCATGGGTCGAAACTTGGAGCAAAAGCCTCCTCAAAGTCGGTTTTGCCCGAAAGGCAAGAGATCCACTCGGACTCCAGGACCAAACACCACAATCCTTGGCGTCTAGCCCAGACGCCATGGGCCTCGGCGTCTGGCCCAGGGCCAGACGCCAGGGTCTCCGGCGTTTGGCCTCTGACCTCCGTAAAACTATCTTTTGCACCGACCTATAGCCCCATGGGCCTGACCCCTTGGCCTAACCATATCATCCAATATATGAATCTTTACCTCCGGACCATTCCGGAGCTCCTCGTCATGTTCGTGATCTCATCCGGGACTCCGAACAACATTTGGTCACCAACATACATAACTCATATAATACTATATCGTCAATGAACGTTAAGCGTGCGGACCCTACGGGTTCGAGAACTATGTAGACATGACCGAGACACCTCTCCGGTCAATAACCAATAGCGGAACCTGGATGCCCATATTGGCTCCTACATATTCTACGAAGATCTTTATCGGTCGAACCTTATGACAACATATGTAATTCCCTTTGTCATTGGTATGTTACTTGCCCGAGATTCGATAGTCGGTATCTTCATACCTAGTTCAATCTCGTTACCGGTAAGTCTCTTTACTCATTCCGTAATACATCATCCCGTAACTAACTCATTAGTCACATTGCTTGCAAGGCTTATTATGATGTGCATTACCGAGAGGGCCCAGAGATACCTCTCCGATACACAGAGTGACAAATCCTCATCTTGGTCTATGCCAACCCAACAAACACCTTCGGAGACACCTGTAGAGCATCTTTATAATCACCCAGTTACGTTGTGACGATTGATAGCACACAAGGTGTTCCTCCAGTATTTGGGAGTTGCACAATCTCATAGTCAGAGGAATATGTATAAGTCATGAAGAAAGCAATAGCAATAAAACTTAACGATCATAATGCTAAGCTAACGGATGGATCTTGTCCATCACATCATTCTCCTAATGATGTGATCCCATTCATCAAATGACAACACATGTCTATGGCTAGGAAACTTAACCATCTTTGATTAATGAGCTAGTCTAGTAGAGGGTTACTAGGGACACGGTGTATTGTCTATGTATCCACACATGTATCAAGTTTCCGGTTAATACAATTCTAGCATGGATAATAAACATTTATCATGATATAAGGAAATATAAATAACAACTTTATTATTGCCTCTAGGGCATATTTATTTCAGTCTCCCACTTGCACTAGAGTCAATAATCTAGTTCACATCGTCATGTGATTTAACACCAATAGTTCACATCTTTATGTGATTAGTCGACATCGCCATGTGACTAACATCCAAAGGGTTTACTAGAGTCAATAATCTAGTTCACATTGTGATTTAACACTAATAATTCACATCTTTATGTGATTAGTCCACATCGCCATGTGACTAACACCCAAAGGGTTTACTAGAGTCAATAATCTAGTTCACATCACTATGTGATTAACACCCAAAGAGTACTAAGGTGTGATAATGTTTTGCTTGTGAGAGAAGTTTAGTCAACGGATCTGCCACATTCAGAGCCATATGTATTTTGCAAATTATCTATGTCTACAATGCTCTGTACGGAGCTACTCTAGCTAATTGCTCCCACTTTCAATATGTATCCAGATTGAGACTCAGAGTCATCCGGATCGGTGTAGAAGTTTGGATCGATGTAACTCTTTACGACGAACTCTTTATCACCTCCATAACTGAGAAATATTTCCTTAGTCCTCTTAGGCAACTCAGGATAACTTTGACCGCTGTCCAGTGATCCACTCCTGGATCACTATCGTACCCCCTTGTCAAACTCATGGCAAGGTACACAATAGGTTTGGTACATAGCATAGCATACTTTATAGAACCTATGGCTGAGGCATAGGGAATGACTTCCATTCTCTTTCTATTTTCTGCCGTGGTCGGGTTTTGAGTCTTACTCAACTTTACACCTTGCAATATAGGCAAGAACTCCTTCTTTGACTATTCCATTTTGAACTACTTCAAAATCTTGTCAATGTATGTACTCATTAAAAGATCTTATCAAACGTCTTGATCTACATCTATAGATCTTGATGCCCAATATGTAAGCAGCTTCACCAAGGTCTTCCTTTGAAAAAACTCCTTTCAAACACTCCTTTATGCTTTCCAGAAAATTCTATATCATTCCGATCAACAATATGTCATTCACATATACTTATCAGAAAGGTTGTAGTGCTCCCACTCACTTTCTTGTAAATACAAGCTTCACCGCAAGTTTGTATAAAACTATATGCGTTGATCAACTCATCAAAACGCATATTCCAACTCCAAGATGCTTGCACCAGTCCATAGATGGATCGCTGGAGCTTGCACACTTTGTTAGCACTTTTAGGATTGAGAAAACCTTCTGGTTGCATCATATACAACTCTTCTTCAACAAATCCATTAAGGAATGCAATTTTGACATCCATTTGCCAGATTTCATAAAATGCGGCAATTGCTAACATGATTCGGACAGACTTTAAGCATAGATACGAGTGAGAAACTCTCATCGTAGTCAACACCTTGAACTTGTTGAAAACCTTTTGCGACAATTCGAGCTTTGTAGAAATTAACACTACTATCAGCGTCCATCTTGCTCTTGAAGATCCATTTATTCTCAATGGCTCGCCGATCATTGGTCAAGTCAATCAAAGTCCATACTTTGTTCTCATACATGGATCCCATCTCAGATTTCATGGCCTCAAGCCATTTCACGGAATCTGGGCTCATCATCGCTTCCTCATAGTTCGTAGGTTCATTATGGTCTAGTAACATGACTTCTAGAATAGGATTACCGTACCACTCTAGTGCGGACCGTACTCTGGTTGACCTATGAGGTTCGGTAGTAACTTGATCTGAAGTTTCATGATCATCATCATTAGCTTCCTCACTAATTGGTGTAGGCATCACTGGAACTGATTTCTGTGATGAACTAGTTTCCAATTCGGGAGAAGGTACAATTACCTCATCAAGTTCTACTTTTCTCCCACTCACTTCTTTCGAGAGAAACTCCTTCTCTAGAAAGGATCCATTCTTAGCAAAAGATCTTGCCTTCGGATCTGTGATAGAAGGTGTACCCAACAGTTTCTTTTTGAGTATCCTATGAAGACGCACTTCTCCGATTTGGGTTCAAGCTTATCAGGCTGAAGCTTTTTCATATAAGCATCTCAACCCCAAACTTTAGGAAACGACAGCTTGGGTTTCTTGCCAAACCATAGTTCATACAGTGTCGTCTCAACGGATTTAGATGGTGCCCTTTTTTAACGTGAATGCAACTGTCTCTAATGCATAGCCCCAAAACGATAGTTCTAAATCGGTAAGAGACATCATAGATCGCACCATATCTAATAAAGTACGGTGATGACGTTCGGACACACCATTACAATGTGGTGTTCCAGGTGGCGTGAGTTGTGAAACTATTCCACATTGTTTTAAATGAAGGCCAAACTCGTAACTCAAATATTCATCTCCGCGATAAGATCGTAGAAACTTTATTTTCTTGTTATGATGATTCTTCACTTCACTCCAAAATTCTTTGAACTTTTCAAATGTTTCAGACTTCTGTTTCATTAAGTAGATATACCCATATCTGCTCAAATCATCTGTGAAGTCAGAAAATAACGATACCCGCTGCGAGCCTTAATACTCATCGGACCGCATACATCAGTGTGTATTATTTCCAATAAGTCGGTAGCTTGCTCCATTGTTCCGGAGAACGGATTTTTAGTCATCTTGCCCATGAGGTATGGTTCACAAGCATCAAGTGATTCCAAAAGCCCATCATCATGGAGTTTCTTCATGCGCTTTACACCAATATGACCTAAAAGGCAGTGCCACAAATAAGTTGCACTATCATTATTAACTTTGCATATTTTGGCATCAATATTATGAATATGTGTATCACTACGATTGAGATTCAATAAACCATTCACATTGGGTGTATGATCATTGAAGGTTTTATTCATGTAAATAGAATAACAATTATTCTCTGACTTAAATGAATAACCGTATTGCAATAAACATGATCTAATCATATTCATGCTCAACGCAAACACCAAATAACATTTATTTAGGTTCAACACTAATCCCTAAGGTAGAGGGAGTGTGCGATGGTGATCGTATCAACCTTGGAATCACTTCCAACACACATCATCACTGCGCCCATAACTACTCTCTGTTCATTCTGCAACTCCTGCTTTGAGTTACTAATCTTAGTAACTGAACCGGTATCAAATACCCACGGATTACTATAAACACTATTAAAATACACATCAATAACATGTATATCACATGTACCTTTGTTCACTTTGCCATCCTTCTAATCCGCCAAGTATTTGGGGTAGTTTTGCTTCCAGTGACCATTTCCTTTGCAATAGAAGCACTCAGTTTCAGGCTTGGGTGCAGCTTTGGGCTTCTTCACGGGAATGGCAACTTGCTTGCCATTCTTCTTGAAGTTCCCTTTCTTTCCCTTTGCCCTTTTTCTTGAAACTAGTGGTTTTGTAAACCATCAACACTTGATGCTTTTTCTTGATTTCTACCTTCGCCGATTTCCGCATCGTGAAGAGCTTGGGAATTGTTTTCGTTATCCCTTGCATATTATAGTTCATCACGAAGTTCTAGTAACTTGGTGATAGTGACTAGAGAACTCTGTCAATCACTATCTTATCACGGAAGATTAACTCCCACTTGATTCAAGTGATTGTAGTACTCAGACATTCTGAGCACATGCTCACTAGCTGAGCTATTCTCCTCCATCTTGTAGGAGAAGTACTTGTCAGAGGTCTCATACCTCTTAACACGGTCATGAGTCTGAAATACAAATTTCAACTCTTGGAACATCTCATATGCTCCGTGGTGTTCAAAAGGTTTTGAAGTCCCGGTACTAAGCCGTAAAGCATGGTGCACTAAACTATCAAGTAGTCATCATACCGAGCTTTGTCAAACGTTCATAACGTGCGCATACGCTCCTCGCAATAGGTCTGTCACCTAGCGGTGCATCAAGGACATAATTCTTCTGTGCAGCAATGAGGATAATCCTCAGATCACGGACCAAGTCCGCATCATTACTACTATCATCTTTCAATTTTTCTCTAGGAACATATAAAAAATAAACAGGGAGCTACATCGCGAGCTATTGATCTACAACATAATTTGCAAATACTATCAAGACTAAGTTCATGATAAATTAAAGTTCAATTAATCATATTACTTAAGAACTCCCACTTAGATAGACATCCCTTGAGTCATCTAAATGATCATGTGATCCATGTCAACTAAACCATGTCTGATCATCACGTGAGATGGAGTAGCATTCAATGGTGAACATCACTATGTTGATCATATCTACTTTATGATTCACACTCGACCTTTTGGTCTCAGTGTTCCGAGGCCATATCTGCATATGCTAGGCTCGTCAAGTTTAACCTGAGTATTCTGCGTGTGCAAAACTGGCTTGCACCCGTTGTATGTGAACGTAGAGCTTATCACGCCCGATTCTCACGTGGTGTCTCGGCACGAAGAACTGTAGCAACGGTGCATACTCAGGGAGAACTCTTATACCTTGAAATTTAGTGAGGGGTCATCTTATAATGCTACTGCCGTACTAAGCAAAATAAGATGCATAAAGGATAAACATCACATGCAATCAAAATAAGTGATATTATATGGCCATCATCATCTTGTGCTTTTGATCTCCATCTCCAAAGGACCGTCATGATCACCATCGTCACCGTCTTGACACCTTGATGTCCATTGAAGCATCGTTGTCATCTCGCCAACTATTGCTTATATGACTATCGCTACTGCTTAGTGATAAAATAAAGCAATTACATGGCGGTTGCATTTCATACAATAAAGCGACAACCATATGGCTCCTGCCAGTTGCCGATAACTGTTACAAAGCACGATCATCTCATACAACAATTTATATATCATCACGTCTTGACCATATCACATCACAAAGAAGCCCTGCAAAAACAAGTTAGACGTCCTCTACTTTGTTGTTGCAAGTTTTACGTGGCTGCTACGGGCTTTAGCAAGAACCGTTCTTACCTACGCATCAAAACCACAATGATTTTTCGTCAAGTGTGTTGTTTTAACCTTCAACAAGGACGGGGAGTAGTCATACTCGATTCAACTAAAGGTGGAGAAATAGACACCCACTAGCCACCTGTGTGCAAAGCACGGCGGTAGAACCAGTCTCATGAACGCGGTCATGTAATGTCGGTTTGGGCTGCTTCATCCAACAATATAGCCGAATCAAAGTATAACATGCTGGTAAGCAATATGACTATTATCGCCCACAACTCTTTGTGTTCTACTCATGCATATAACATCTACGCATAGACCTGGCTCGGATGCCACTGTTGGGGAACGTAGAATGCAATTTCAAAAAATTCCTACGCTCACGCAAGATCTATCTAGGAGATGCATAGCAACAAGAGGGGGAGAGCATCCTCATACCCTTGAAGATTGCAAAGCGGAAGCGTTTATCAACGCGGTTGATGTAGTCGTACACCTTCATGATCCGTCCCGATCAAGTACGGAAAGTACAGCACCTCCACGTTCAGCACACGTTCAGCTCGATGACGTCCTCGCCTTCTTGATCCAGCAAGACGGACGAAGTAGTAGATGAGTTCCGGCAGCACGACGGCGTGGTGATGGTGTTGGTGAAGAACAATCTCCGCAGGGCTTCGCCTCAGCACTATGAAAACTATGACGGAGGGTAAACTAAAGGGACGGGGTTGCCGGCGGCTTGGTGTTTATTGATGTGTATTTGGTGCTATCCCTGCCCCTCTATTTATATGTTGAGCCCTGGGGGTCGAAACTTGGAGCAAAAGCCTCCTCAAAGTCGGTTTTGCCCGAAAGGCAAGAGTCCCACTCGGACTCTAGGACCAAACACCACAATCCTTGGCGTCTAGCCCAGATGCCATGGGCCTCGGCATCTGGCCCTGGGCCAGACGCCAGGGTCTCCGGCGTTTGGCCTCTGACCTCCGCAAAACTATCTTTTGCACCGACCTATAGCCCCATGGGCCTGACCTCTTGGCCTAACCTTTTCATCCAATATATGAATCTTTACCTCCGGACCATTCCCGAGCTCCTCGTCATGTCCGTGATGTCATCCGGGACTCCGAACAACATTTGGTCACCAACATACATAACTCATATAATACTATATCGCCAATGAACGTTAAGCGTGCGGACCCTACGGGTTCGAGAACTATATAGACATGACCGAGACACCTCTCCGGTCAATAACCAATAGCGGAACCTGGATGCCCATATTGGCTCCTACATATTCTACGAAGATCTTTATCGGTCGAACCTTATGACAACATACGTAATTCCCTTTGTCATTGGTATGTTACTTGCCCGAGATTTGATAGTCGGTATATTCATACCTAGTTCAATCTCGTTACCAGCAAGTCTCTTTACTCATTCTGTAATATACCATCCCGTAACTAACTCATTAGTCACATTGCTTGAAAGGTTTATTATGATGTGCATTACCAAGAGGCCCCAGAGATACCTCTCCGATACACAGAGTGACAAATCCTCATCTTGATCTATGCCAACCCAACAAACACCTTCGGAGACACCAGTAGGGCAACTATATAATCACCCAGTTACGTTGTGACGATTGATAGCACACAAGGTGTTCCTCCGATATTCGGGAGTTGCATAATCTCATAGTCAGAGGAATATGTATAAGTCATGAAGAAAGCAATAGCAATAAAACTTAACGATCATAATGCTAAGATAATGGATGGGTCTTGTCCATCACATCATTCTCCTAATGATGTGATCTCGTTTATCAAATGACAACACATGTCTATGGCTAGGAAACTTAACCATCTTTGATTAACGAGCTAGTCTAGTAGAGGCTTACTAGGGACACGGTGTATTGTCTATGTATCCACACATGTATCAAGTTCCCGGTTAATACAATTCTTGCATGGATAATAAACATTTATCATGATATAAGGAAATATAAATAACAACTTTATTATTGCCTCTAGGGCATATTTCCTTCAAAAACTTTACGAAGATTTTTTATGGACCGAAAGAAAGAAGTTGGGCCTTGGTAGCACCTGGGGGAGTACCGAGGAGGGGACAACCCACCAGGGCACGCTAGGAGGCCCAGGCGCACCCTGGTGGGTTGTGCCCACCTCGGGTGCCCCTGGACCGCCTCTTTGCTCTATTAATTCCCCAATATTCCAGAAAACCTAGGGGATTCGACGAAATATTCATCCAGACGCCGCAGGGTCCAGAACCACCAGATCCAATCTAGGCACCATCTCGGATGGGGTTCACCACCTCCATTGGTGCCTCTCCGATGATGCGTGAGTAGTTCCTTGTAGACCTTCGGGTCCATAGTTAGTAGCTAGATGAATTTCTCTCTCTCGCTGAATTCTCAATACAATGGTCTCTTGGAGATCCATATGATGTAACTCTTTTTGCGGTGTGTTTGTTGGGATCTGATGAACTTTGAGTTTATGATCAGTCATATCTTTTTATATCCATGATCTCCTATAGCCTCGTATTTCTTCTCTGATATTTGGGTTTTGTTTGGCCAACTTGATCTATTTATCTTGTAATGGGAAGAGGTGCCCGGTAGTGGGTTCAATCTTACGGTGCTCGATCCCAGTGACAGAAAGGGAACCGACACGTATGTATCGTTGCTACTAAGGATAAAAAGACGAGATCTATATCTACCGCCATATAGATAAACGGATCTTGTCTACATCATGCCATCATTCTTATTGCATTACTCCATTTTTCCATGAACTTAATACACTAGATGCATGCTGGATAGCGGTCGATGTGTGGATTAATAGTAGTAGATGTAGGCAGGAGTCGGTCTACTAATCTTGGACGTGATGCCTATGTATTGATCATTGCCTACATATCGTCATAATTATTTGAGGTTCTATCAATTGCCCAACAGTAATTTTTTTACCCACCGTTTGCTATCTTTCTCGAGAGAAGCCACTAGTGAAACCTACGGCCCCCGGGTCTTCTTTCTCATATATTTGCTTGCGATCTTCTTTTTCCTTGCTTTTATTTTCAGATTTATTAAACCAAAAATACAAAAATATCTTGCTGCACTTTTATTTATTTGCGACCTATTTATTTGATCTATTACAATTTTCTCCCGTCCACGCACCAATTTCGGGCGCCGTTACCCGAAAGGGATTGACAACCCCTTTAACACGTTGGGTTGCGAGTGGTTGTTATTTGCGTGTAGGGGCTGTTTACGTTGTGATTGTTTGGTTCTCCAACTGGTTCGATAACCTTGGTTTCATATCTGAGGGAAATACCTACCGCCACCGTGCTGCATCATCCCTTCCTCTTTAGGGAAATACCGACGTAGCTTCAAGCGACAACACATCACCATCACCATCACCACACCATCATGCTAACGAAACTATCCCTCGATACTTTGCTGGATCAAGAGTTTGAGGGACGTCATCGAGCTGAACGTGTGCTGAACTCGGAGGTGACGTACGTTCGGTACTTGATCGGTTGGATCGCGGAGACGTTCGACTACATCAACCGCGTTAACCTAACGCTTCCGCTTTCGGTCTACGAGGGTACTGGACACACTCTCCCCCTCTCGTTGATATGCATCTCCTGGATAGATCTTGCGTGATCGTAGGATTTTTTTTGAAATTGCATGCTATGTTCCCCAACAGTGGCATCCGAGCCAGGTCTATGTGTAGATGATATGCACGAGTAGAACACAAAGAGTTGTGGGCGATCATAGTCATACTTCTTACCACCAACGTCTTATTTTGATTCAGCGGTATTGTTGGATGAAGTGGCCCGGACCAACCATGCATGGCCACGTTCATGAGACCGGTTCCACCGACAGACATGCAACTTGTTTTGCATAAAGGTGGCTAGCAAGTGTCTGTTTCTCCAACTTTAGTTGAATCGAATTTGACTACGGCCGGTCCTTGTTGAAGGTTAAAACAACAAACTTGACAAAAGATCGTTGTGGCTTTGATGCGTAGGTAAGAACAATTCTTGCTAGAAGCCTGTAGCAGCCACATAAAACTTGAACAACAAAGTAGAGGACGTCTAACTTGTTTTTGTAGGGCATGTTGTGATGTGATATGGTCAAGACCTGATGTGATATACGTAATTTTATGAGATGATCATGTTTTGTAAAAGTTATCGGTAACTGGCAGGAGCCTTATGGTTGTCGCTTTATTGTATGAAATGCAATCGCCATGTAATTGCTTTACTTTATCACTATGTGTTAGTGATAGCTGTAGAAGCAATAGTTGGCGTGACGACAACGACGCTATGATGGTGATCAAGGTGTCAAGCCGGTGACGATGGAGATCATGACGGTGCTTTGGAAATGGAGATCAAAGGCACAAGATGATGATGGCCATATCATGTCACATATTTTGATTGCATGTGATGTTTATCTTTTTATGCATCTTATTTGGTTAGTACGACGGTAGCATTATAAGATGATCCTCGCTAAATTTCAAGGTATAAGTGAGTATGCACCGTTGCGGCAGTTCGTCGTGCCAAGACACCACGTGATGATCGGGTGTGATAAGCTCTACATTCACATACAACGGGTGCAAGACAGTTTTGCACGTGCAAAATACTCGGGTTAAACTTGACGAGCCTAGCATGTACAGACATGGCCTCAAACACTGAGACCGAAAGGTCGAACGTGAATCATATAGTAGATATGATCAACATAGAGATGTTCCCCATTGAAAACTACTCGATCTCACGTGATGACCGGACATGGTTTAGTTGATATGGATCACGTGATCATTTAGATGACTTGAGGGATGTCTATCTAAGTGGGAGTTCTTAAGTAATATGATTAACTGAACTTAAATTTATCATGAACTTAGTCCTGATAGTTTTTGGATATCTATGTTGTAGATCAATGGCCCGTGCTACCGTTCCCTTGAATTTTAATGCATTCCTAGAGAAAGCTAAGTTGAAAGAAGATGGTAGCAACTACACGGACTGGGTCCCTAACTTGAGGATTATCCTCATTGCTGCACAAAAGAATTATGTCCTTGATGCACTGCTAGGTGCAAGGCCCGCTGCAGGAGCAACTCCGGTCGTTATGAACGTCTGGCAAACTAAATCTGATGACTACTCGATAGTTCAGTGTGCCATGCTTTACGGCTTAGAATTGGGACTTCAAAGATGTTTTGAACGTCATGGAGCATATGAGATGTTCCAGGAGTTGAAGTTAATATTTCAGGCAAATGCCCGAGTTGAGAGATATGAAGTCTCCAACAAGTTCTACAGCTGCAAGATGGAGGAGAATAGTTCTGTCAGTGAACACATACTCAGCATGTCTGGGTACCATAACCACTTGACTCAGCTGGGAGTTAATCTTCCTGATGATAGTGTCATTGACAGAGTTCTTCAATCACTGCCACCAAGCTATAAAGGCTTCATGATGAACTATAATATGCAAGGGATGAACAAGATGATTCCCGAGCTCTTCGCAATGCTCAAGGCTGTGGAGGTAGAAATCAAGGAGCATCAAGTGTTAATGGTTAACAAGACCACTAGTATCAAGAAAAAGGGCAAAGGGAAGAAGGGGAACTTCAAGAAGAATAGCAAGCAAGTTGCTGCTCCCAGGAAGAGGCTCAAGTCTGGACCTAAGCCTGAAACTGAGTGCTTCTACTGCAAAGGGACTGGTCACTGGAAGCGAAACTGCCCCAAGTATTTGGCGGATAAGAAGGATGGCAAAGTGAAAGGAATATTTGATATACATGTTATTGATGTGTACCTAACTAATGCTCGTAGTAGCGCCTGGGTATTTGATACTGGTTCCGTTGCTCATATTTGCAACTCGAAACATGGGCTACGGATTAAATGAAGATTGGCTAAGGATGAGGTGACGATGCGCGTCGGAAATGGTTCCAAGGTCGATGTGATCGCCGTCGACACGCGACCTCTACATCTACCTTCGGGATTAGTTTTAGACCTAAATAATTGTTATTTTGTGCCAGCGTTGAGCATAAACATTATATCTGGATCTTGTTTAATGCGAGACGGTTATTCATTTAAATCAGAGAATAATGATTGTTCTATTTATATGAGTAATAGCTTTTATGTTCATGCACCCTTGATGAGTGGTCTATTTTTGTTGAATCTCGATCGTAGTGATACACATATTCATAATATTGATGCCAAAAGATGCAAAGTTAATAATGATAGTGCAACTTATTTGTGGCACTGCTGTTTAGGTCATATTGATGTAAAGCGAATGAAGAAACTCCATGCAGATGGGCTTTTGGAATCACTTGATTATGAATCACTTGATGCTTGTGAACCATACCTCAAGGGCAAGATGACTAAGACTCCGTTCTCTGGAACAATGTAGCGAGCCACTGACTTATTGGAAATAATACATAATGATGTATGAGGTCCGGTGAGTGTTGAGGCTCGCGGCGGGTATCATTATTTTCTGACCTTCACAGATGATTTGAGAAGATATGGGTATATCTACTTAATGAAACACAAGTCTGAAACATTTGAAAAGTTCAAAGAATTTCGTAGTGAAGTGGAAAATCATCGTAACAAGAAAATAAAGTTTCAACGATCTGATCGCGGAGGCGAATATTTGAGTTACGATTTTGGTCTTCATTAGAAACAATGTGGAATAGTTTCGCAACTCACGCCACCTGGAACACCACATCGTAATGGTGTGTCCAAACATCATAACCGTACTTTATTAGATATGGTGCGATCTATGATGTCTCTTACCGATTTAGCACTATCATTTTGGGGTTATGCATTAGAGACAACTGCATTCACGTTAGATAGCGCACCATCTAAATCCGTTGAGACGACACCGTATGAACTATGGTTTGGCAAGAAACCTAAGCTGTCGTTTCTCAAAGTTTGGGGTTGCGATGCTTATGTGAAAAAGCTTCAGCCTGATGAGCTCGAACCCAAATCGGAGAAGTGCATCTTCATAGGATACCCAAAAGAAACTGTTTACACCTTCTATCCCAGATTTGAAGGCAAGATATTTGTTGCTAAGAATGGATCCTTTCTAGAGAAGGAGTTTCTCTCAAAAGAAGTGAGTGGGTGGAAAGTAGAAATTTATGAGGTAGTTGTACCTTCTCTCGAATTGGAAAGCTATTCATCATAGAATTCAGTTCCAGTGATGCCTACACCAATTAGTGAGGAAGCTAATGATGATGATCATGAAACTTCGAATCAAGTTACTACCAAACCTCGTAGGTCAACCAGAGTACGTTCCGCACCAAAGTGGTATGATAATCTTGTTCTGGAAGTCATGCTACTAGTCCATGAAGAACCTACGAACTATGAGGAAGCGATGATGAGCCCAGATTCCGCAAAATGGCTTGAGGCCATGAAATCTGAGATGATATCCATGTATAAGAACAAAGTTGGACTTTGGTTGACTTGGCCGATGATCAGCAAGCCATAGAGAATAAATGGATCTTCAAGAAGAGGACTGATGTTGATGGTAATGTTATTGTCTACAAGGTTCGACTTGTTGCGAAAAGTTTTTCGACAAGTTCAAGGAGTTGACTACGATGAGACCTTCTCACCCGTAGCGGTGCTTAAGGCTGTCTGAATTATGTTAGCACTTGCAGCATTTTATGGTTTTGAAATTTGGCAAATGGATGTCAAAACTACATTCCTTAATGGATTTCTTAAAGAAGAGTTGTATATGATGCAATCAGAAGGGTTTGTCGATCCTAAAGGTGTTTACAAAGTGTGCAAGCTCCAGCAATCCATTTATGGACTGGTGCAAGCCTCTCGGAGTTGGAATATATGCTTTGATAGTGTGATCAAAGCATATGGTTTTCTACAGACTTTTGGAGAAGCCTGTATTTACAAGAAAGTGAGTGGGAGCTCTGTAGCATTTCTAATATTATATGAGGATGACATATTGTTGATTGGAAATGACATAGAATTTCTGGATAGCATAAAAGGGTACTTGAATAATAATTTTTCAATGAAAGACCTCGGTGAAGCTGCTTATATATTGGGCATCAAGATCTATAGAGATAGATCAAGACGCTTAATTGGACTTTCATAAAGCACATACCTTGATAAAGTTTTGAAGAAGTTCAAAATGGATCACCAAAGAAAGGGTTCTTGCCTGTTACAACGTGTGAAGTTGCGTCGGACTCAATGCCCACCACTTCGTAAGATAGAGAGAAAATTAAAGTCATTCCCTATGCCTCGACCATAGGTTCTATCATGTATGCAATGTTGTGTACTGGACCTGATGTGTGCCTTGCTATAAGTTTAGCAGGGAGGTACCAAAGTAATCCAGGAGTGGATCACTGGACAGCGGTCAAGAACATCCTGAAATACCTAAAAAGGACTAAGGATATGTTTCTCGTTTATGGGGGTGACAAAGAGCTCATCGTAAATGGTTACGTTGATTCTAGCTTTGACACTAATCTATATGACTCTAAGTCGCAAACCGGATACATATTTATATTGAATGGTGGAGCTGTCAATTGGTGCAGTTCCAAGCAGAGCATCATGGTGGGATCTACGAGTGAAGCGAAGTACATAGCTGCTTCAGAAGTAGCAAATGAAGGAGTTCATATCCGATCTAGGTGTAATACCTAGTGCATCGGGTCCAATGAAAATCTTTCGTGACAATACTGGACCAATTGCCTTAGCGAAGGAATCCAGATTTCACAAGAGAACCAAACACATAAGAGACGCTTCAACTCCATTCGCGATCAAGTCAAGGAGGGAGACATAGAGATTTGCAAAATACGTACGAATCTGAATGTTGTTGACCCGTTGACTAATCCTCTTCCATGAGCAAAACATGATCAGCACCAAGACTCCATGGGTGTTAGAATCATTACAATGTAATCTCGATTATTGACTCTAGTGTCAGTGGGAGACTGAACAAAATATGCCCTAGAGGCAATAAGAAAGTTGTTATTTATATTTCCTTATATCATGATAAATTCTTATTATTCATGCTAGAATTGTATTAACCAGAAACTTAATACATGTGTGAATACATAGACAAACAAAGTGTCCCTAGTATGCCTCTACTTGACTAGCTCGTTAATCAAAGATGGTTAAGTTTCCTAACCATAGAGATGTGTTGGCATTTGATGAACGTGATCACATCATTAGAGAATGATGTGATGGACAAGACCCATCCGTTAGCTTAGCATAAACGATCGTTAAGTTTTATTGCTATTGCTTTCTTCATGACTTATACATATTCCTTTGACTATGAGATTATGCAACTCCCGAATACCGGAGGAACACCTTGTGTGCTATCAAACGTCACAACGTACACTACTGCAGGATGCTGCTAACGCAACACTACGATCAGAGACCCTTTGAGAAACTGTGTGCGATGCCATAATCGCAAACGGTGTTGTATGAAAACCGTCAGAAATGTGTAAAACGTTTGTGATGAAGGATGCATCAAACACCATTCAGGTTTTAGTTGCGTGTGCGATGAAGGGCATACAGTTCAGTTCAATGAACTGTTTGCGATGAGGAGGAACAAAAGAAACGGGTAGCAAGATGGAGGCATGTGCGATACATAGCATACAGTTCACTCAGATGAACTGTTTGTGATTAGGCAACACAAAAGAAACGATCAGCCAGATCAAAGGTGTGTGCGATGTATAGAATACAGTTCACTCGGATGAACTATTTGTGATTAGGCAAGAGAACAGAAACGGTTCAATATAACAAGATGTGTGTGATACGCGGCAAACAGGTCTGTAATCAGAAATGTGTGCGAAGACTGATAATAACACGCATTTATTGCTTCTAATAAGACGTATGTGATGTGCTCTGTCTACACAACATCTATTGGCCATTGTGGGACGGGCGGTCATCTGGATACGCCATAAGGATGCGAAGAGGCATTCCTATCAGCAAGGACAAGTTGTTCCACCAGTAGCTTATGTAAGAAAACTATCAAGTTAAGTGTGCTTAGGCTGGAGCAGCATCGGATGGGTGACTGGATGGGAAGTTGTGTCGATGTTATATTAGGTGATGGGACGGGTCATTTCGGCCAAATGACCGAAATGCCCCATTCCCTCAGCTAATTTAACCTCGAGGTCCTTGTTTTTTATTTTATTTTTATTTTTTAACACATGTTAAAGAAGGTCTACCGCATTACTTTTTGACAATGTGCGATACGTGGCGTACTGTTCATCCATCCGACCTATTTGTGATGGAATAGGTCGTGTGTGTTGTGGGAAAACGCTTGCTAGTATTCAACCGTTTGGGATTGATGAATTCACCACCAACGGGATCCCTAGTGTGGTTCGTGTTCATCTGATCATCATCTACTTCTTGTGCTAGCTCGATGCTAAGTTTCCATTAGTTGATGGCGTTTTATGAACACGCCACCGTTTCCCACAATTTCCTCACCTGTTTCCTGCCACCCTACTATATTGCGCATAGGGGGCGCGCGACGCATGGAGGCGACAAGCTCAGCCTGTAGCACATCCACCTTTTCCAAGAATGCCAACCCACCAAAGCGACACCTCTGCCATCAACCTCGTCGATGAGGAAAACGAGCAGGCGCCACGGCCCGTCGAGGCCGAGGTGCTCCCCGCTAACGCGATGGACGACACTATGATGCGCGTCATCGCCAGGGTTGAGCAGTCCTTTGGCGCATGGCGCTTGAGGGCCGCGGATCAAGATAGGCATGTCAGCACCGACAGGCTGCAGCTCGCCGCACAACATGATCGATGGCGCGCCGCAGAGCAAGCTAGGCGCGTCCGCGCCGATAGGCTGCGGCTCGCCGCACGGCAAGACCGTTGGAGCGCCGCAGAGCGAGAGGCGCGGCGCGCCGCACAGCAAGAGCGGATCCATCGGCGCTTGCCTGCTGTCGACATGGCGTCGCAGCTGGGTACACGTCCCGTCAGTACCCCCATTCCTCGCCAGGAGTGGGCAGAGGCCCTCAGCACCGTACTTGCACCAGATGTCGGCCATGCCGTACTTGCACCGGACGCCCACCGTGCCGTTCGCGTGGGTGGCGTCGTTCGCCTTGTCCGTGGCCCGCTGGATGCCAACGCGCTGGTCCGTAGACTCGACCGCCTCCTTGGCCTAGGTGTCCACCTGGGCGCAGTAGAGGAACATGGCCGTCGCATCCTCGAGCTGGTGATCTCCGATGAAGTAGCCAACTTGGAGCTTGAGATCGCGCTCCAGATGTACCTCGAGCGTGTCGACCGCTTGGATGAACACCTGCACGAGTTCAGGCAGAGCCATGAGTTACCCTAGGCAAGGGCTGCTGGTCATGGTCTCATGGACGCGTTTTATTTTGAAAAGTTGTTTCGACATGGATAGCTTTGTATTCACAGCAATCATAGTATTGCTCTGTTTATTGCTCTGTTTCAATGGGTATCCTTTGTTTTCCATTCTTATATGTTCTGTTTCAATGTGTGTATATACGCTTTCCATTCTGTATATGTGGATGATAACAGCTAGATTCAAATTAGTATACAAAAACAGATAGAAAATGGAATTCATAATATATATATATATATATATATATATATATCTTCTGTGATGATCTAATGAACAAAATATATATATATATATAATATCATCACATATACTTGATGATACTTAACTACTAGGTACAATGCATAAAATTGAAAACGAACAATACTAAAACTAATAATCCCTCACAGGGCCAAGATTTCGGCAGCCCTCGCCAGCAGCTCCCTAGTGTGGCGTCTTCCCAATCTTGGAGGCAGTACTCAACTCCTCCACCTTGCAGCACTTGACGTCGACCTCTTCTTTGGCGGGGATGCGGCCGATCTTGCCATTTTTTTGGGCGCCTACCGGAGCTCCTCGTCGGTGGCACGCTGGAGCTTATCAGCCCACCTCCACGCAGCGACGAGGCGCCCAGCGCCTATGACCTTCCTCACGAAGTACCCGTCTCCATACACCTCCTCGGCACAATGACACGCCTGCCCCCAAAGCTGCGCTGCCTCCTTTTTCCAAACGGCATCACGGGCTTCACATGCCACCTGGTACCTGGCTTCCTCCTGCGTCATCTCCTTCTTGAACGCCACTTGCCTGGCTTTCTCATCCGGCGGCAGCGACTTCCACAAACAAAGATTGTACTGGCCCCAAAACCAATCCAAAGTTGGGGGGTCCGGCGCAACCTCATCAGGCGGCGTGTAGGGGTCCCCGTCGCTACTAATCGAGTGAGCGTCCTCGGGGGGCGGTGACTCCTCGTCGGCTCGTGGGCAGACCGGCGGTGCCATGGCAGAGATTTGAGAGAGAGAGAGAGGGCGAGCGAGGGGAGGATGTAGATGAGAATGCAGGCGGGACGACGTGAGCAAGGTAGTATTTATTGGCAGCTGGAATCTAGATCGACGGGGACAGTACACACGCCGTCAGAATTTACGAAAATCTTGTAGTTTGAATTACACACAATTCCCGTAGCAAATCCGTGTGTGACCATAATAGCTGACGGTTTCCAATACAGAACCGTTTCTGATTAATGACCCCCGCAAATCACCTACCAAACCTCGAGCTGCAAGATAGAGTGCCAATCGTGTGGGGGCCGGTTGTCTTGCCAGATCTTTACATTTTCTTTTTTGAACACCAGATATTTACATCGTCTGATGATTTTTTAACTCGCACAAAAGTACACAAAATATGATTTTTCAAACCATTTTGGTTAGGCGTTGCATGTAGATGTAGTTCAAATTTGAATAATGATCATTAAATGGTTAGAAAATCACTTAATTATCTTTAAAAGGTCAAATGACCCCTGAAAATTTCCAAATTTTCACATGACAGTTGTATTAGTGCACGTTAAACGTAGGAAAAAATTTGAAGGCCGTAAGAGGAAGCTATCTCCCGTCCGTCAGCAAACATGCATTGTTCCCTCTCGGAACCACGAATCTTCTAGTGACTTGCTCCGGTTTGTGAGGGGTGTGTGTCCAAACTTTCGTCAAACAGGACAATTTTTTTACCACATCATCTTGGTGGCATGACATCAAATCAAGCAAGGTTTCATGTTTTTCAGATCATTTTTAATTTTTTGGAATTAAAATGCCATGGCATGCACTCCATGCATGTGCCCATGCCTTGACACCAATATGTTTGAAAATTCATTCGAATTTACTGCACATGGAATTAACTCGCACACAAGTACACAAAAATATGATTTTTCAAACCATTATGGTTAGGCGTTGCATGTAGATGTAGTTCAAATTTGAATTACGGTCATTAAATGGTTAGAAAATCACTTAAATGTCTTTAAAAGGTCAAATGACCCCTAAAATTTACCAAATTTTCACATGACAGTTGTATTAGTGCATGTTAAACGTATAGGAAAAAATTTGAAGGCCGTAAGAGGAAGCTATCTCCCATTCGTCATCAAACATGCATTGTTCCCTCTCGGAACCACAAACCTTCTAGCGAGTTGCTCCGGTTTGTGAGGGGTGTGTGTCCAAACGTTCGTCAAACATGCCAATTTCTTTACCACATCATCTTGGTGGCATGACATTACATCAACCAAGGTTTCATGTGTTTCTCATCATTTTTCTATTTTAGAATTAAAATGCCATGTCACTCCATGCATACGTATGCATGTGTCCATGTCGTGAGACCAATATGTTTGAAAATTCCTTCTAATTTACTGCACATGGAATTAACTCGCACACAAGTACACATATATGATTTTTCAAAACGTTTTGCTTAGGTGTTGCATGTAGATGTAGTTCAACTTTGAATTACGGTCATTAAATGGTTAGAAAATCACTTAAATGTCTTTAAAAGGTCAAATGACCCCTAGAATTTTCCAAAATTTCACATTACAGTTGTAGTAATGCACGTTAGACGTAGAAAAAATTTGTAGGCCGTAAGAGGAAGCTATCTCCCGTTCGCCATCAAACATGCATTGTTCCCTCTCGGAACCACGAACCTTCTAGCGAGTTGCTTCGGTTTGTGAGGGGTGTGTGTCCAAACTTTCGTCAAACATGCCAATTTCTTTACCACATCATATTGGTGGCATGACATTACATCAACCCAGGTTTCATGTGTTTCTGGTTTTTTTGGGAATTAAAATGCCATGCCATTCCATGCATACGTATTCATGCATATGTGTCCATGTCGTGATACAAATATGTTTGAAAATTCCTTCTAGTTTACTGCACATGGAATTAACTCGCACACAAGTACACAAATATGATTTTTCAAACTGCTTTGATTACGCTGCTGCATGTAGATGTAGTTCAAATTTGAATTACGGCCATTAAATGGCTAGAAAAATCACTTAAATGTCTTTAAAAGGTCAAATGACCCTAGAAATTTCAAAAATTCACATTACAGTTGTAGTAGTGCACGTTAGGCGAGAAAAAAATTTGAAGGTCGTAAGAGGAAGCTATCTCCCGTTAGGTCATCAAACATGCATTGTTCCTCTCGGAACCACGAGCCTTCTAGTGAGTTGCTCCTGTTTGTAAGGGGTGTGTGTCCAAACTTTGGTCAAACATGCCAATTTTTACCACATCATCTTGGTGGCATGATATTACATCAACCAAGGTTTCATGTGTTTCTTATTTTTTAAATTTTTTGGAATTAAAATGCCATGTCACTCCATGCTTAATTGTGTCATAGCCGTTAGACCAATATGTTTGAAAATTCCTTCCAATTTACTGCAGATGGAATTAAATCGCACACAAGTACATGAAATATGAGTTTTCAAACTGTTATGGTTAGCTGTTGCATGTACATGTAGTTCAAATTTCAATTACGGTCATTAAATGGGTAGAAAATCACTTAAATGTCTTATAAGGTCAAATGACCTCTGAAATTTTCCAAAATTTGACATGACATTTGTATTAGTACTACAAAATTTCTCGTTCATTTAAAACACCATCTGTTGGCACTTTATTCCAAACTCGTCTTTCACAGCTAATAAAAAATATCTACAACATCACACACAGTTGTTTTCTAGGAACCGTTTGCGATGAAAATATCTAGGTCTATTTAAGTCTCCCTCCTTAAGCTTCGCCGGCTCGTCTGCTCCAGTGCCGGCAACCCCCGAATCCACGAATCTCGATCCCATTTCCGCACCCCCTTCTTGCAAAGATGAGGCTGTGGAAACGCTTCGTGAAGGCCCATACGATGGCCGCGTCCCCCCCCCCCCCCCCGAGCACCGCCGCCTGCGCCGAGAGCACGGCCGCCTACGCCAAGAGTGCCACCGCATCTGCATTGAGCGCGGCCGCTTCTGTCGAGAGGGCGTCTGCGGCAGTCGACAGAAGCAGCAGCGAGACGGCCGCAATGCGGTGATCGCGACGGCGGCCGCAAACGCCGAGAGCACCCGAGCTGCCGTCTGCGTTACCGATGTCGCCCTAGTTCGGGTCGAGGCCATCCACGCCAAGATCGAGGATGCACACGCCAAGATATTCCAGCCACCACGGACTCCAAAGATGCAACCCACGTCTGAAAAGGCGGCGGTGGCCATGGAGCACCTGCTTTCTCATGAGGTCGCCGAGCGGGAGCTGGAGATGCAGGAGGCGGTGGAGATCGAGGAGCGCCAGGAGGAGGAGTTGCGCATGGCCGAGGTCGAGGTAGAGAAGAGTATTTCCGTCGAGGAATCGGCGGTGGAGTACCAACGCGAGCTGTGGCGCAACCACTACTACGAGTATTACAACCTTGAGGGCTGCGCCGAGGACGAGGACGTGGTCGACTTCAGCAGGGAGGACGCGGAGTCCACCAATGGCGGCAAGTCGCCAATACAAGTCATCGATGTCTCATCTCACACCGGTGATGCATAGGCCGGCGCGGCGGTGGATTTTTAACTTAGGCTTTGTTTTTAATGCTGGTCTTTTGTTAGAGCAATGTTGAGGTCAACTGGCTCTGTGTAATTACTAAAATTGCTCGATTCAGTAAGTGTGGTATGTCTCAGACGCTCTTTTGTGTGCCCAAATTAGCAAGCGATGTTAAATTATGCATGACGCACTGGGAAATTTCCACCAAAATTTGAATTATCAAACTCATCCCATGCGCGTAAAGCAGAAGCATCGTTTGCGATGCACACAATTGTTCAAAGTGAATAGTCCGGCGGCACCGCGCGCTTTCAAAGTGAATGTGCCCGTGCCTTGAGACCAAAATTTGAATTATCAAACTCATCCCATGCGCATAAAGCAGAAGAATCATTTGCGATGCACACAATCGTTCAAAGTGAATGGTCCGGCGGCATCGCGCGCAAAGTTTCCCTCCACATTTCCAAAATTTTGGCCTACCGCCAAAATATCTACCCCCACCCCCCTTCCCCCTTCCCCACCCTCTTTTCTCCCCGACCACAAGTTACATTTCCCCTGTTTCCTCCTTCCTTCCTTCCTTGCTATGCTATATCCGCTTCCTCGCTCTCACCGTCTCACATCCTACCGCCGGGGTCGCCATGGTCTTCTTCAAAGACATCTCCAGCGGTTCCTCCTCCGGGACTACTACTTCAACACCCGGGTATGCCTCTCTTCTCTCTCTCGGGCTATGACTTGGAATGAAGGATTTTTACCCGGAGGTCGATTTGAGTCATTTCTTCCTCTTGTAGCTCCCTAAGACCATCAGTGGCAACGAATGGAGCGGGGTGGCTGAAGATCTATCTGCTCGTTGTCACCATCAATCTCCATGCGTGAAGCTACTTGCGTTTGATTCTGTGGACACTGGGAGGAAGTTTCTGGCATGTGCAGAGAAGGTTAGACCCTCTTCCATTGTTACAAATCATTTGTTAGATGTGATTCAGACATTGTCATGGTCCCAACCCATTCATACCACACCTTCAACCAAACGCATCCTAAGACAGTGTCACAGTTTGTAGTATCTTAAATTGTTGCCATCTCATCAGCGGTGCCATTAGAAAATTATTTGGCACCACTTCAGCAGTTTGTGCAGCCAACTTTGGTCCACACATCCAAGCAGCCAAGCAGTAAAATACTAAATCTTTATGGCATGAAGGAACTGGGCATCGGAGAAACTACGTGCTCTGGAGTCCGGGTCCCTGATTTTTTTTCCGCTGCATCGGCTCGCCAGTTCAGGGAACCGGTGCGAGATGTAGCAATAGTTGTCTTTACACAAGTTTTATGTTACATAGTGGATGACCTTAGTGCTATTAGTTCTATGTTACTAAATTTGTGCATGTACACACCTGTTAGTATCAATTTGCTGTCATCCAAACACTGTCGCTATGCTATTGCAGTTATATTTACCTTCCTCATAAAATGTCCAATTTGTTATTTATTGTACATGAGTAAGAACTTGTAGCGTCGTTGTAGTTAATTATAGCTTCTGATGTTCCAGAATTTGGTTGTTGTCTCAGTACCAATTATTTCATTTGCACATTGATCTTTTTGAGAAGATATGTCATAATTAACATGTTTCTTCAGTTTTTTAAAATAAGCATTGGTGATTTTCTATGTTGCTATAAACCCATTTCCCCTACAATTGTTACTTATCTAGTTTTAAATATTATAGGATGAACGGAAGTGTTATTACTTGGAGTGGGTTGATCAAGAGTGGCCACAGTCTTTGAAGATGTGCCTAACAAAGCTCTGGAGCATGTATGAGGAAGTGAACACAGCTACGCTTAGAGAAAGTCTTGTCAACACTGAAGCATATTTCAAGATGCGGGATAAAAAGTTGAAGCTGGAGAATGAGCTCGGATTTAAAAAAAAAATTTGCTAAGATGGTGTTGGCGAAGGAGGAGGCACTTTCCCAGTTGGCCCGTGCAAAACGGGTTCTTACTGAATTGAAAGCAGAGGTGGATAAGACGAGCCTGGATGATCTCGATTAGGGAAATTAATATATTGTTCTTTTGAAGTTGAACTAGCTATGTGTTGTACTATGTTGTTTTCATGTAGCTACCGTACTGTGATGTTATAATATATTTATGTGCCTGATATGAAATTGGCAAACAGTTGTTCGATATGAAATGTGAATTTGCGTAATACTGGAACTATTAATGGTAAACTAATAAACCTGCTAAATGTGTCATGGATCTTTGCAAACGGTTCTAGCAGTCAAAGTGGTTGCGATGGATAGCCCAATGCCACACAGTTTACTTCATCAAATCGTGTGTGTGATATAGTTGATAAAAGCAAATAGTTAACCAAGGAAGACCGTGTGTGATAGTTACACCTTTCACACACGAGCCTACACATAAAACCGTGTGGGATGTACGTCCGAACGGAAAAGTTTTCCCTGGATTGACTGTGTGGGATGTACATAAGAACGGAAACGTATTCCTTGGATTGACTGTGTGTGATATACATACGAATGGAAATGTTTTTCTGGGATTCACCGTGTGGGATGTACATACCTACGGAAATGATTTTCTTGGATTACCGTGTGGGATGTACATACCTACGGAAATGATTTCTAGGATTCACCGTGTGGGATGTAAATACCTACGGAAATGATTTCTGCGATTCACCGTGTGGGATGTACATACCTACGGAAATGATTTGGTTTCGATGCCTCGCCCGATCGCACACGGCCCCAGCCTGGGTCCCAAGAGGGCCTATCCCCTACGATTTCTGGGTCATGTGGGAAGGACACCCTATCGCACACACTCACTTGGCGACGGTTCCAAATGCCATCACGGAAAGGGGTAAAAAACCGTTTGCTTAGGATCGACGCGCACCAGTGGTAACTGGGTGATTATAAAGATGCTCTACAGGTGTCTCCGAAGGTGTTTGTTGGGTTGGCATAGATCGAGATTAGGATTTGTCACTCCGAGTATCGGAGAGTTATCTCTGGGCCCTCTCGGTAATGCACATCACAATAAGCCTGGCAAGCAATGTGACTAATGAGTTAGTTGCGGGATGATACATTATGGAATGAGTAAAGAGACTTGCTGGTAATGAGATTGAACTAGGTACGAGGATACCGATGATCGAATCTCGGGCAAGTAACATACCGATGACAAAGGGAATGACATATGTTGTCATTGCGGTTTGACCGATAAAGATCTTCTTAGAATATGTAGGAACCAATATGAGCATCCAGGTTTCGCTGTTGGTTATTGACTGGAGATGTGTCTCGGTCATGTCTACATAGTTCTTGAACCCATAGGGTCCGCACGCTTAACGTTTCATGACGATTTGTATTATGTGTTTTGGTGACCGAAGATTGTTCGAAGTCCCAGATGAGATCACGGACATGACGAGGAGTCTCAGAATAGTCGAGAGGTAAAGATTAATATATTGGACGATGATATTCGGACATCGAAATGGTTTCAGGACATTTCAGACATTTATCGGAGTACCGAGGGGTTACCGAAAACCCCCGTGGAAAGTATTGGGCCTTATGGGCCGTAGGGGAGAGAGAGGGTTGCCCACAAGGGGGTGGCGCCCCCCCCCCCAAGGGGAGTCCGAATAGGACAAGGGGAGGGGGCGCGCCCCCCTTTCCCTCTCCCTCTCCTCTCCTTGCCCCTTTCCCCCTCCGTAAGAAGGAAGGGGGGCGAATAGGACTTGGAGTCCTAGTCAGTTCCCCACCCCATGGCGCGCCCCTTGTGGCCGGCCTCCTCCCCTCCTCCTTTATATACGGGGCCAGGGGGCACCCCATAGCACATCAATTGTTCTCTTGGCCATGTGCGGTGCCCCCCTCCATAGTTTACTCTTCCCGTCATATCGTCGTAGTGCTTAGGCGAAGCCCTTCGCGGACCACATCACCATCACCGTCACCACGCCGTCGTGCTGATGAAACTCTCCCTCGACACCTTGCTGGATCAACAATTCGAGGGACGTCATCGAGCTGAACGTGTGCTGAACTCGGAGGTGCCATACGTTCGGTACTTGATCGGTTGGATCACGAAGACGTTCGACTACATCAACAGCGTCAACCTAACGCTTCTACTTTCGGTCTACGATGGTACGTGGACACACTCTCCCCCTCTCGTTGCCATGCATCTCCTAGATAGATCTTGCGTGATCATAGGAAGTTTTTTGAAATTGCATGCTACGTTTCCCAACAGACAAAGTCCTCGGTACCGAGGCTTTCTTCCTCCTCAGATTCCGGCATGTAGTTATCATCGGCCCCTTCAAAGAGGTCGTCGGTGTCGGTGTTCTGGGAACAGGGGTCCCCAGACTTGCCTACCTGCGGCCCATGGCGTGGCTCTGCAAGCGGGCCCGTACGGCCCATCTTCACCAACAAGCATTCAAGACCCTCGCGAGGGGCCAAGCCTCGCGAGGCAGACGACGCAAGACCCCCTCGGGAGCGGTCTCACCAGACTAGCTCGCGAGGGGCAGATCGATCAAGGCAAGGCAAACCTCGCGAGATTCCAGTGATGTGAGTCGTGACGATCGAGACCAGACGGGCGCCAGCGCGCACTGTGTCCTTGTTTCCTCTTTGGTGCTAAGGAGGCAAGCGCAGGCGAGGAGTACTGAGGCATCAAGCAAAGGTTTCCATATCGGTGCAACGACACCAAGACCAGTAGGACGGCAGGACGGAGGTCACCATGGAGCCCAAGGCGGCGTCACCGCCAGAGCCTTTTGCAGGCGAAGACTGCTTTTGTCAGGATAGCTTGCACTAGTTGTCCCCTTTCAAATTGGCCGTTGTTGGCTACCTTCCCGCTCAATATTTGGGGAGAGGACCAGGGCCTCTATAAATAGGACTAGCCACCATAGTAGGAGGCAGCTCATCTTGAGTAATCCTTACCCACTCAAGTTCACCAAGCACAAGAACACCTCGCCTCAGGAGGCTGTTCTTCCCCTTGTACTGTTCATCCTCAGCCCAAGAGGCAATCCACCACCACACACTGGAATAGGGTATTACACCACAACGGTGGCCCGAACCAGTATAAATCTTGTGTCTCATGTGCTGCGAGTTCGCCGAGCTAGCCTTAGAGATCTTAGCGTGGTTAAGGGCGTGGTTCAGTAGAGGGAGATCTTCGTGCGCACCCTAGTGTTCGAACCTTGAGGGTTTTGCCCGAACCCGAGATCTGACATTTGGCGTGCCAGGTAGGGGTGCGCCGGAGCTCTCCTTCCACCGGTTGATCCGCCCGCTGGATCCCCGACACTCCACGGCTCCGATGTCCGGCGACTCGAGGACCAACACCGACCGTTGGGCAGCCTGGCCAGCCCGGGCGGCGCCACCCATTCAAGAGGACCTCAACGTCGCGCCCCAAGCAGCACGTGCGCCACCAAACACTGCGGGGCGTGGGCGGCGCGGTCACTCGCCGTCTGCTCTTACTCCACGACAAGTGCGAGCGGCCGCAAGGGCCTCAATCCACGCTGCGGCCATGGTGCCGCACACCCGACGGGAGCAGGCAAACATGAGGGCCGCGCTCACAGTGGCTCGGGAGCTACTCGATGCCAGTTAATGGAGAGCGGCCGGGATGCTTTTCTAAAGTGCGTCGCCGAGCTCTTGGATGCCGCCGCTTCAGGAGCGCCACCCTTCTGCTCTCTGCTCACACCCCAAGCTGCGGCCGGGTCGCATAGCGGACCACGTCGCGCCCGCGTGCCCACAGGCGCACCACCAGGCTTCATCGACACCGACGCAACCAATGGAGCTGGACGCCCGCTCATGCCCGCGCCACCTCCGGTGGGCGCGGGCACGAGCACGGCCACCTACGATTCGGGCGGGATGCAACCCTACCATCCTCAAGGTGGCATGCTAGGTCGGGTGACATAGAGCGTGGGGCACTACGGCGAGGTCTTCGAGGCGGCGGCCTCAGAGGCCTACGTACCCCGCATGGTGGACCAGGAGTACATGCTGGAAGACGACCCTGGCTCGTTCCTCGAGCCGGGCTGGGAGGAGGAGGCACTAGAAGCCGGCACCTTTCAGGAGCCCTCCGGAAGCCTCACCAACCGCGCCGGCGACAGCAGCTACAGGGTACCACTAATTACTCAGGAGAAGGCTTACGCTAACCATGGCACGCAGGAGAATTAGGTCGCAGCAGTGGATCGCGGCCCCAGCTCGTCGGCCTCCCTGCCGCCGGGGGGGGCACGCTGGGGGCTGCAGGAGGGAAGCCGGGACGAAGGCCCTTCCCAGCGCCGCGCGAAGCAAGGCGTCCCCAGGAGGTAGGCCCTCTGCCGGGGAGGTGCTCTAGAGCCTACCCCCGGCAGAGGACCCGTCATTGCTGAGAGTGCCATTGGCATCCCCTTTACCCCTTGGTGTCGTCCTGGTTTCCGTTCGCCCCCAACAGTGGTCAAGGGAGGCGCAAGGCGGGGCCCTCGTTTGGCGATATGAAGTAAGGCTCACGCCTGTGAAGGTCTCCGCTCGTGACACTCTCACGTAATAATGAGTGGGGCTATACACGCCCCGGAGTCTCAGGAGTGCCGCCTTCGGGCCTTAGGGGCTCCCTCCCACGTCCTAGTGGCAGCACTTAGCTCCACGCTAGTGAGAAGCCTCGAAGACAAGAAGACTAGACTATGTGCCGGACGCGGCCATTTGCTTTGGATCTCTTTTCTGTAGCCTTGCCTTCTGGATTTGGATTTATGCTGAAGTCGAATTTTCGTTGATGTGCGCGGGGGGTGTCTTTTCTCGTTCGAGCGATTTCTTGCTATCTGGTTCTTGCCTTAATCCGGAGTTCGCGCCCGCTACTTCCTCCTCGCGAGCGGGGCTTGGCATGGTACACGCGCGCCACGCGTACGTCGTGCCATGGCGGGCGCCCGCTTCTCACGAAGCCCTCTCGGGTGGATCAGCAGGCGCCTCAGGAGCCTTTCAGGAACTCGCGACCACACGAGTCAGTTTGGGACTTGCCCAGGCTAAGGTAAACCGCAACAGCGAACTTGTCCCAGGATTCGTGAGATCATAAAGACACATATGCAACTTGGCCTAAAAGGATAGAGGCAGTAGTGTATTTACACGAGGGGCTTCCCCTCCAAAAATGCTCCTACAATCTCCAGGGCCGCGCCCGAGTTTCTACGTGCAGGACAAGCAGCAGGAAAACACGGTAGTCAGTCGGACATGTCGCTCGCCCCATCTCCCAGGTCGTCCACAGGCGCGTCGCTGGCCTCGCTGCCCCCAGCGTCGTCATCATCGCCAGCATCACCATCGCCTTCACCGACGCCGCCACCACCATCATCGACCACGTCGCCCTCATCCGCCGCGACCACCACCGCGTCGTCCTCGGAGGTGAAGGCCCTGACCAGCGCGTCCATGTTATCCTCCACCCACCGCGCCAGGTCGCCCCAGATGGCCTCCGGAACTGGAGCAATGTCAGCGTCAAAGTCGAAGTCCTGGTAGGTGTTCTGGAGATGGCTGAAGACACGGGAGAATGCGTGCCCCAGCAGGCTGCGGCTCCTCTCTTCGACAAGCAGGCGAGCTCTCTCGGAGCGGTTCTCCAGGCGCGTCACCACGTCGGCGAAGAAGCGGAGGTGGCTGGCGTAGTCGTCCACGTGGGAATGAGGGGCATTTTCATCACAGATGTGGCCCAGGGTAGTATTGGCCCTGTTCCGGAGGTCCTGGAGCATGGGAGCATGCACGCGCTCCAGCGTCCGCCGCTGCAGCACTTCCTTCCTGTTCTGCCGCGCAACGGACTCGGTGTCAGCAACCCGCTGCTGAAGAGAGAGCAGCTCGGCGCGGGCGGAGGCCAGTTCCGCCTGCCGTGACCAGGGCGGCTGCGGTGGCCTCCTCACGCCGCTCCACCTCAGCTAACCTGGGCCTAAGGGCAGCGGTCCTACCTGCAGCCTCAGCTTCCGCAAGCTTCAACTTCAGGTCGTGCCTTCCCTCAAGACCCGTGCGAGCGTCGGCCACCCAGCGATCGACCTCCTCTTGGGCCTTGGCCTCGCGCGCACCGACGGCATCTTCCGCTTGGGCAACTTGACGCTCCATCGTCTCCAGTTGCTCGAGCTCGAGGCTACGCTCCATGGCTTCCAGCGTCAACGCCTCCTCGCACTTTCGGATCTCTTCTTCTTTGGCGGGCGTTCCCCTCAACGACGCAAGGGCGGCTCTGTGCGCCTCCACTTGCCGGTCCAAGGAGGCGCTCCAGGCTTGGAGCTCCCACGCGCGCTTCTCCGCGGCCTCGCGATGGCGGTCAGCTTCCCGGGCCTCTTCCTAAGCTCGGAAGCAGGCCTCGGCCTTTGCCTTATCAAGCTCGCGCTAGTGGCGCCTGAGGTTGATAGCCACCTTCAGCTTATGCCGCTCCTCCGCCATCCGAAGACCCTCAGCCACAAGGCGCGCGTCCACATCCGCGAGCTCCTCACGAAGCCGGTTCATCGCGCCCATCGCCTCCTGAAAGAGATCGTGGCGGACGACGCTCTTCTCTTGCGCAGACTTCAGCATGCCGCTGACTCTGTCCTCTGCCGCGAGGGACGCGGCCGGGGCCCGAAGCGGCCCGCCCCCTAGCAGCAGGGGGCTGGGGGCTGGCGCCAGCCCGACTGCCAACCCAGCCGCGCGAGGGGCCCAGACAAGTGAAGACCCGCCGCCTGAAGAGGACCCCAGGATCGAAGCCAACCAGCCGCTGTCCAAGATCAGGGGAGGCGCCCTTGGCACACTGGTCGCGCTTCAAGCGAGGCTGACAAGAGGAGGCGACAAAGGCATGAGGTTAAGGCACCCCGCTGGCGGGCTGGCTTCCCCGGCTGATCCCACGCCAGGGGCGGCATGCGGGCTCGCAACGCTCAAGTCTAGCGGGGGAGACGAGGCTGCTTCTTGGGAGATTCCACGGCCTTGGCGGAAGGGATCCTGAAGAACCATCGTCAGGAAGAGAAGCAGCATTCAAAGAATCAAAAAGATAAGGTACTTACACATCAACAGCGATGTACTTTCTCCATTTTAACGGCTCGAAGGTGCTGTTGCCGCGACTTGGGGACCCCTTCCTCCTGCGGAGCTCCTCGAAGTCCACACAAAGCCGACCGAAGCGCTGGACATGGCGGCCAACGCGAGGCGCGACTGGAGAAGCGCTTGAAGGGGCAACCTCAGGAGGGCCAAGCTGAGGGGGGCTAGCGGGCTCCGCCTCACAGTGACCCGTCGAGGCCTCGAGAGCCGCGGCCTCGGGAGTTGCAGGCTGTATCGCCCCCTTAACTGCCCCCCAGGGCAGGAGTTATGAGTTCCCAAAGACGACGCCTCGGGAGCCCTAGGCGTCATCAGCACCTCGGCACCCGCGACATCAGCCTCCAACGGTGCTCGCCCCCTACACCCACGCCTGGGGCGAGCTCAACTCCAGCGCCAAGGAGGGGAACCACATCGATGGGGTTCTCACGGGGCCCCACCAGACCAACCGGGCGCAGCCCCCACTCATCAAAGGAGGGCATACGCTCCACAAATTCCACCTTGTTCGAGCAACGGTACAGCAAGCATCTCTTCCCTGGCATGTCTTCTGGCAACGGGACACCAGTCAGGACCTCAAGCACCGTCCGCCGCGCCTCAAGGGGGAGCCCGGACTCCTGAAGCCTCATGCGGTGCTTGCTGCTGAGCAAGGCCCACATTGGTCGGGAATGGTGCTGAAGCGGAGCAATCCGACGCTGGACCAACTCCTTCACCACCATAGGTGCGGTCACACCACGGTCCTTCAGCCCCTTTAGCCTGAGCCAGACGAGGGCAAGGCGCAGATCGGCGAGCCTTTGGTGGCACCACCCGGAGTTGGGGATGGTGGGCGCCGACAGAGAAGAAAGCAGGGGTCTGAGTACTCCAACATCGACAAATATCCACCGCGTCCGAAACTCGCTCATGGACGGCGGAAGCTCGAAGTCGATCCTGGCGCCGGCCGTCGCCGCCACAGCCTGGAAGCTCAGGCACCCCGAACTCTGCCAGGGGTCGATTAGGTGCAATGAGAAGAAGTGGCGGAGAAGGGCCACGGAAGGAGCAACGCCTACCATGGCCTCACAGACAAAGGCAAAGAAGGCAAGAAGGGTCACGGATTGGGGATCAAGGTGCAGCATGTGGATATGATAGTAGGCAAGCACCGCATTGAAGAAGGCGGAGAAAGGAGGAACTAGGCCAGCCCAAAGGGCGTCGATGAAGAATGGGACCTCGGCGGCCGTCCGGTTGATGCGAGCGCGAGACGTAGGCCAGGCCAACGTGCATCCCCACTCATTGAAACTGGAGGCGAGCATGTGGCGCACCTTGTCTGTGGCTTCTTGATTGAGCACCAGTGACCTGCCAACGGCAGGCTCAATGACCGGGCGTGATTCGGCGGAAGACAGGGGTTTCTTCCCTTTCTCCATCTGACCCGGCGCCATGGAGACAGAAGGACTGAGCTCAGATCAGATTGGGAGAAGGGGCTGAGCTCAGGGGAAGTAGGAGAATTGGGGGAGTGCGCCGCAACGATGGGAGGGAAACCGTGTAGACCGTGGTGGCCGCCTAGCCAGGCAGGTATCAAGGTAGCATGGGGAAGCGGAGACGCCCACGTCCAATCAACCGCCACGCGTCGACCAAGGCCGCAGGCTATTGGGGCCCGCGGCGCTCCGCACTTGCCCTTTGGCTTCGCCTCGAAGCCAAGCCCGAGCGCGCCTTGGGCCCGGGGGCTACTATCGGCGTTCTAGGAACGGGGGTCCCCAGACTTGCCTGCCTGCGGCCCATGGCGTGGCTCTGCAAGCGAGCCCGTATGGCCCATCTTCACCAACAAGCATTCAAGACCCTCGCGAGGGGCCAAGCCTCGCGAGGCGGACGATGCAAGACCTCCTCGGGAGCGGTCTCACCAGACTAGCTCGCGAGGGGCGGAGAGATCAAGGCAAGGCAAACCTCGCGAGGTTCCAGTGACATGAGCCATGACGATCGAGACCAGGCGGGTGCCAACGCGCACTGTGTCCTTGTTTCCTCTTTGGTGCTAAGGAGGCAAGCGCAGGCGAGGAGTACCGAGGCGTCAAGCAAAGGTTTCCATATCGGTGCAACGAGACCAAGACCAGCAGGACGGCAGGACGGAGGTCACCATGGAGCCCAAGGCGGCGTCACCGCCAGAGCCTTTTGCAGGCGAAGACTGCTTTTGTCAGGATAGCTTGTACTAGTTGTCCCCTTTCAAATTGGCCGTTGTTGGCTCCCTTCCCGCTCAATATTTGGGGAGAGGACCAGAGCCTCTATAAATAGGACTAGCCATCATAGTAGGAGGCAGCTCATCTTGAGTAATCCTCACCCACTCAAGTTCACCAAGCACAAGAACACCTCGCCTCAGGAGGCTGTTCTTCCCCTTGTACTGTTCATCCTCAGCCCAAGAGGCAATCCACCACCACACACCGGAGTAGGGTATTACACCACAACGGTGGCCCGAACCAGTATAAATCTTGTGTCTCCTGTGTTGCGAGTTCGCCGAGCTAGCCTTAGAGATCGTAGCATGGTTAAGGGCGTGGTTCGGTAGAGGCAGATCTTCGTGCGCACCCTAGTGTTCGAACATTGAGGGTTTTGGCGAAACTCGAGATCCGACAGTCGGGATCTAAATCCTAGAGATGTCCTTCAGGTGTGTTGTTCCACCTCGGGAAAGCTTGATGGTCTCCGTCGGGGTTGTCATCATCACCGGCTTCAGCCTCGCCGCTATCGACGGTTGCATTATTCTCACTAGGTTCACCATTGTTGTCTCTTCTGCATCTTCGCCGACGACTTGGAGGGGTATTGGGGGTGTCCACTATGTAGACATCATAAGTCGATGTAGCAGTCCACCTGCCAGTGTTTACATGAGGCGAGGTGTCTTCTACGGGGCCATCGACACCTTCATCCTTATCTCTGGCCTCACCATAGTCTAGTACGTCCGTTAAATCATCGACAGTGATGGTAGGTAGGTGGTGGGTGGGATGTAAATTTCTCGATCGTCGGCTTTAAGTCCGATCTGGTCGTAAGCTAAACTTTCCGCCCTAGATGGACATACTCGGGATACGGTCAAGCATCTCATTGAGGTTTGATGGCTCTTCAGGATTCATCACTGCGTTGTAAGAGGGGATGACTCGAAGTATGCCCGGTGTATAACTTGATCTAGGAGTGATTCCGGGTTCTACGCCGAGGTCAGTTCTAGTCTTGACATACGGTTTCGGAGTCGAGCCTCCGGAGCCAGATGAGTTCCCGATTCGGCCGGGGGCCCATCCCAACAGGACGAGCTCACCACGGGAATCCGCCATGTACTCGAGGCCGTCAAAGGTCACGATCCGACATGGGGCGTAGTTATCTCCAGGGGCCAGATGACCTATCGAGTCGATGCAAAATACCATCCTGTCAAAGACAAAAAGTTGGTCGGGGGCGAAAACACTCCCGAGGCCATTGGAGCAGTTGATCTGCAGATGAGCCATCGATCCTTCTGGTGACCGCACAAGGGAACTCTCAATAAAAGCACCAGTGTTGGTGTCAAAATCGGCAGACCTCAGGGTAGGGGGTCCCGAGCTGTGGATCTCGGATCGAGGGTAATAGGAACGGAGGAGATGATGTTTACCCAGGTTCGGGCCCTCTTGATGGAGGTAAAACCCTATGTCCTGCTCTTGTTTATATTGATGAAGATGTATCAAGTACAGAGTTGGTCTACCTCGAGATCATAATGTGTGGTCTATCTCTAGGGCTAGGTGAATGATTTTGCGTTGATCTCCCCTCTACGGGCTAAGCCATATGGCTTACATACATGCCAGGGAGGGTATCTAGGGTTACAAGGTCGGTATCTAGGAGCTAGGCGGCAGCAGAGATCTTGGAGTATACGTCAAGTCTTCGGTGGAGGTAGTCATGATCACGCCTCCTGCGTACGGCCTCCGAAGTCCATCTTGACCATGAATGAGGGCCATTGGCCCAACCCGAGGAGAATGGGCCGGTTAGGTTAGCCCCCCCCCCCAATCCAGGACACCATCACATGGGTTCGAGGAGGTCCAGCGGTGTTGATAGTGTGCATGGAGGTAGCCACCTCGAGAAGGAGGAATTGTTGCTTCCCGTGTATGATCCTAGCTTGTAGCCTGCCTATGTGTTGGCTTTGGAGGATACACGAGAGTATGTGTTGAACACGGTGGAGAGGCACATATCGATCGTGGAGACTAACCTTGGCCAGAGAATCAACTCCCTTACCAAGGAACTCTGTCGAGATTGGCTTGCTGGATGGGGTCGACATCGACAAATACCCGTGCAGCAGGGCCAATGCCACCTTGAGGAGGGGCATGGAGAGCTTATCCAAATCTACTCTGGCGATGCCATAGCTACTACGTCGCACCACCTCGGTGTGCTCGCCACGACCAACGAGGTTCTACTTGGGCACCACCGTCTCCTCCATGAGATGGGCTTGCTGCACGAGGTCAACATCGACAACTCCCCATACAGCAGGACCACCACAGAGAGCATTGGAGTGACCACTCCAATGATGCTCGAAACTACTACGTGCCTCGACCACGACGTACTCATCACGATAATCGTGGAGAAGGCCATGAAGGCTTTGTCATGGGAGGAAGAGGTCATGGGCGTGCTCATCTTGACCATGAAGATGATGGGATTGCTAAATTCAAACTTACCATACCATCTTTCAATGGGAAAACTGAGCCCGATGGTTATTTGGAGTGGGAGATGCGTGTGGATCGGATCTTTGATAGCCACCACTATGCTGAGGAGAAGAAGGTACGATATGTGTCCATTTAGTTTACCAGATATGCTTTGATTTGGTGGTACCAATTGTGTCGTGCTGGAGGCCATCTTGAGACTTGGGTGCAAATTAAAAATCTATTACGGAGGCCTTTTTGTTCCTGAACATTTCACAAGAACCTTGTACAATTGACTCCAACGGTTTGATGCGGCTTGAAACTACGTCGGTATTTCCCCAAAAAGGAAGGGATGATGCAGCACATCAGCGGTAGGTATTTCCCTCAGTTATGAGACCAAGGTTATCGAACCAGTAGGAGAACCAAGCAACACAACATAAACAGCTCGTACACACAGATAACAAATACTCGCAACCCGACGTGTAAAAGGGGTTGTCAATCCCTTTCGGGCAGCGGCGCTCCAAGATAGGCAAACGGATGTGAATAAAATTGTAGTAGATTGATAGATCGAATGCCAAATAAAATAAATAAGAATAAAACGCAGCAAGGTATTTTTGTATTTTTGGTTTAATAAATCTGAAAATAAAAGCAAAGGAAAAGTAGATCGCAAAGGCAAATAATATGAGAAAGAGACCCGGGGGCCGTAGGTTTCACTAGTGGCTTCTCTCGAGAAAAATAGCAAAAGGTGGGTAAACAAATTACTGTTGGGCAATTGATAGAACTTCAAATAATCATGACGATATCCAGGCAATGATCATTATATAGGCATCACGTCCAAGATTAGTAGACCGACTCCTGCCTGCATCTACCACTATTACTCCACACATCGACCGCTATCCAGCATGCATCTAGTGTATTAAGTTCATGGAGAAACGGAGTAATGCAATAAGAACGATGACATGATGTAGACAGGATCTATTTATGTAGAAATAGATCCCATCGTTTTTTCCTTAGTAGCAATGGTACATACGTGTCGGTTCCCCTTCTGTCACAGGGATCAAGCACTATAAGATCGAACCCACTACAAAGCACCTATTCCCATTGCAAGATAAATAGATCAAGTTGGCCAAACAAAACCCAAATATCGGAGAAGAAATACAAGGCTATAAGCAATCATGCATATAAGAGATCAAAGAAACTCAAATAACTTTCATGGATATAAAAAGATAGATCTGATAATAAACTCAAAGTTCATCCGATCCCAACAAACACACCACAAAAAGAGTTACATCATATGGATCTCCAAGAGACCATTGTATTGAGAATCAAATGAGAGATAGGAAGCCATCTAGCTACTAACTACGGACCCGAAGGTCTACAAAGAACTACTCACGCATCATCGGAGAGGCACCAATGGAAGTCGTGAACCCCTCCGTGATGGTGTCTAGATTGGATCTGGTGGTTCTAGACTCTGCGGCGGCTGGAATTGATTCTCGTCGACTCCCCTAGGGTTTCTGCAATATTCGGGTATTTATAGAGGAAAGAGGCGGTACGGGAGGCACCCGAGGTGGGCACAACCCACCAGGGCGCGCCTGGGCCTCCTGGCGCGCCATGGTGGGTGGTGCTCCCCTCGGAGCACCCCCAGGCGCTGCCTTGGCCCATTGAGTGTCTTCTGGTCCATAAAAAATCTCTGTAAAGTTTCGTTGCATTTGGACTCCGTTTGGTATTGATTTCATGCGATGTAAAAAACATGCAGAAAATAGCAACTGGCACTTGGCACTATGTCAATAGGTTAGTACCAAAAAATGATATAAAATTACTATAAAATGATTATAAAACATCCAAGATTGATAATATAACAGCATGCACAATAAAAAATTATAGATACGTTGGAGACGTATCACGGTTGTGCCAAGATAACTCTAATGATGAGTACTATAAAGAGATGGAGATCTTGATGATTAGGACAGTGGTGAATGAGCTAGACGAGGCCACAATGTCGAAATTCTTTCATGGGATGAATGAAGATGTGCAAGAATAGAGATGGTTAGATATCAAGATGTGCAAGAACGTGTGCATCAAACTATCCTGTAGAGCAGCAGCTGAAGCTCGCCAAAATCGTAGCCAAACCTACACATCAAGCACTTGGAGAGGTTCAGTTTAGTGAGAAGTAGATGGAAGCGTTGCTACAGATTTTCGCTCACACAACAAGATGACTGTAAAGGAAGCTAATGCATCAAAGGTTGTATATTCTAATACTCATGTCACCCGCATTACTAATATTCAGTGCGATACATGCAAGGGTAGAGGTCACTTCAAAAAGGTTGTCCTAGTTTGAAGAAGGTGCTGCTCACAAATGATGGATATGTCACCGTGAATCAAGTAACAAATCTGAATCGGAGAAGACAGCTACAAAATATTGTACTTTTGAGACCGGAGCACCTCTGAGTTCAGATGGAGGAGATGGTGTTAATCTCATGGTTCACAAAGTGGCTCATGATGATGCTCCTATTGTTGAGAAGGGCCAATAAAAAATGTGTTCCTTTCCATTTGCAAGATCAAGGACAAAAACGGCAAGGCAGTCAACGATGGAGGTAGCTACAATAACATCATCAGTAGTGATATTGTGCATGCTCTTGGGATATCAACATGGAGGCAGCCCCAGCGATATTATGTTAAGTGGTTGAATTGTGTTGGTAAAATAAATATTACACATCATGCTAGGGTGCAATTTTCAGTGGGAAGTTATGTGAACAAAGTGGTATGTGATGTGGTGCCAGCAAGCTTGTCATCTTCTTTTGGGAAGGCCATGGTAGTTTGATCATGATGCTACTCACCATGGGAGGTCCAACAACTATTCTTTCATGCATCAAGGAGTGAACCATGTCTTGGAACCTATGGTGGATCAAACATTCAAGGCCATGAGACACACCATATAGCCATGGGTGTTAAAGAAAACATGCAACTAGATTATTGACTCTAGTGCAAGTGGGAGTCTGTTGGAAGTATGACCTAGAGGCAATAACATTGTATTATTATATTCGCCATGTTCATAACTAAGAGTTTATATTCATTGCTATAACTGATATGATCATGGAATATTTGATTCAATGGAAAACTCATATGCACGTGTATAATGATAAACAATAAAATAAGATTCCCAATCTCACCTCTAAGACTGGCTCAAGTGTTGTTAGTGATCATGTTTTCCGGATCTTAAGATATTGTTAAGTGTAATGATAGTCCTAAGACAACAATGATAATATGACGTTAGAAGAACGATCATATTGAATCGACCCAAACTTGTTTGTTATACTTTGAGATGATATCATCACAAGTCAATTGTTGTAAAACGGAGTGTTAGCATGTTTTTTAGTTCCTTAGACCATGAGAGTATCGTCGCCACTTATTACCGTACGATGAGCTTTGGGGTGTCTCAAACGTCATCCGTAACACGATGATTGATAGTTCTCCAACGTATCTATAATATATGAAGTTTTCATGCTGTTATTTTATCATTCTTGGATGTTTTACAATCATTTTATAGCAACTTCATATCATTTCTGGGACTAACCTATTAACCCAGTGCCCAGTGCCAGTTGTTGTTTTTTTGCTTGTTTTTTACATCGCAGGAAATCAATATCAAACGGAGTCTAAACACCACGAAACTTTTTATGGATGTTTTATGGACCAGAAGACCACCAATGGGCCGGAGCAGCACCTGGTAGGTTGTGCCCATCTAGGTGGCCTCCCTCACCCCCTATTTACCCTATAAATTCACAAATATTCCAAAAACCCTCGAGATTAACCTAGATCAGAAGTTCCGCCGCCGCAGGCCTCTGTAGCCACCGAAAACCAATCTAGACCCCATTTCGGCACCCTGCCTGAGGGGGGGATCATCTCAAGTGGCCATCTTCATCATCCCGGCGGCCACCACGATGAGGAGGGAGTAGTCCACCCTCGGGGCTGAGGGTTTGTACCAGTAGCTATGTGTTTAATCTCTCTCTCTCTCTCTCGTGTTCTTGAGATGTCACAATCTTGATGTATCACGGGCTTTGTTAATATAGTCGGATCATATGGTGTTTTCCCCTCTCTATCTTGTTGTGATGAATTGAGTTTCTCCCTTTGAGATTTCGTTGTTATCGGATTGAATAATTTTATGGATTTGAGAACACTTGATATATGTCTTACAATTGAATACTCGTGGTGACAATGGGGTATCGTATTGATTCACTTGATATATGTTTTGGGACTCAACTCGCGGATTCCCGAGGTGACATTGGGGTAATCTATGCATAGGGGTTGATGCACGTTCTTGTCCTTGTTTCTCCGATAGAAATCTTGGGGCACTCTTTGAAGTTATTTGTGTTGGATTGAGTATTATGAATATGAATTTGCTTTGGTGTTATTTTAATACGAACTCTAGGATAGATCGAACGGAAAGAATAGCTTTGAGGTAGTTTCGTACCCTACAAACAATTTATTCTTATGTTCTCCGCTAGATAGGAACTTTTGAGTGATTCTTCATCGCACTTTGAGGGATGGTTATATGATCCAGTTATATTAGCACTGTTAAGAGATTGCACTAGCAAAAGTACGGACCCTAGGCCTCATTTCGAGCATTGCAATACCGTTTTTGCGCCCGTTTACTATTTGCTACCTTGCTGTTTTTTTATTCAGATTATAAAAATATATTTCTACCATCAATATTACATTTGTATCACCATCTCTTCGCCTAACTAGTGCACCTATACAAATTGCCATTGTATTGGGTGTGTTGGGGACATAAGAGATTTCTTGTATTTGATTGCAGGGTCGTTTGAGAGAGACCATCTTCATCCTACACCTCCCATGGATTGATAAACCTTAGGTCATCCACTTGAGGGAAAATTGCTACTGTCCTACAAAACTCTGCGCTTGGAGGCCCAACACGTGTCTACAAGAATAAAGTTGCGTAGTAGACATCAATGATCATAACGACAACTTACAGGTTCATCGAAAAGTTTGACAAGGGACACGATAGCTCAAGAGTGGAATTTGCTCCTTTGAGGATGGAGATATATTCTTACGGCCCTCTTGGTGTGACAACATCCATCATTGTCTGGCCATACATAGGTGACTACATCACGGGGATGCCGAACATGTCAATGAGAAAAGAAGAACAAAACTGATACGTCCATTTTGCATCATGCTTTTATATTGATATTTATTGCATTATGGGTTGTTATTACACGTTATGTCACAATACTTATGCCTATTCTCTCCTATTTTACAAGGTTTACATGAAGAGGGAGAATGGCGGCAGATGGGATTCTGGGCTGGAAAAGGAGCAAATATTAGAGCCTATTTTGCACAGCTCCAAAAGTCCTGAAACTTCACGGAAGTCATTTTTGGAATTAATAAAATATACTGGGCAAAGAAAATACCAGAGGGGGCCCACACCCTGGCCACGAGGGTGGGAGGCGCGCCCTACCCCCCTGGGCGCGCCCCCTGCCTCGTGGGCCCCCTGGCAGGCCTCCGGTGCCCATCTTCTGCTATATGAAGTCTTTCGTCCGAGAAAAAATCATAAGCAAGCTTTCGGGAAGAAACTCCGCCGCCACGAGGCGGAACCTTGGCGGAACCAATCTAGGGCTCCGGCGGAGCTGTTCTGCCGGGGAAACTTCCCTCCGGGAGGGGGAAATCATCGCCATCGTCATCACCAACGATCCTCTCATAGGAGGAGGGTCAATCTCCATCAACATCTTCACCAGCACCATCTCCTCTCTAACCCTAGTTCATCTCTTGTATCATATCTTTGTCCCAAAGCCTCAGATTGGTACATGTGGGTTGCTAGTAGTGTTGATTACTCCTTGTAGTTGATGCTAGTTGGTTTAATTGGTGGAAGATCATATGTTCAGATCCATTATGCATATTAATACCCCTCTTATTATGAACATGAATATGATTTGTGAGTAGTTACGTTTGTTCCTGAGGACATGGGAGAAGTCTTGCTATTAGCAGTCATGTGAATTTGGTATTCATTCGATATTTTGATGAGATGAATGTTGTCTTTCCTCTAGTGGTGTTATGTGAACGTCGACTACATGACACTTCACCATTATTTGGGCCTAGAGGAAGGCATTGGGAAGTAATAAGTAGATGATGGGTTGCTAGAGTGATGAAGCTTAAACCCTAGTTTATGCGTTGCTTCGTAAGGGGCTGATTTGGATCCATATGTTTCATGTTATGGTTAGGTTGACCTTAATACTTCTTTTGTAGTTGCGGATGCTTGCAATAGGAGTTAATCATAAGTGGGATGCTTGTCCAACTAAGGACAGCACCCAAGCACCGATCCACCCACATATCAAATTATCAAAGTACCGAACGCGAATCATATGAGCGTGATGAAAACTAGCTTGACGATAATTCCCATGTGTCCTCGGGAGCGCTTTTATCTATATAAGAGTTTGTCCAGGCTTGTCCTTTGCTACAAAAAGGATTGGGCCATCTTGCTGCACCTTATTTACTTTTATTACTTGTTACCCGTTACAAATTACCTTTTCACAAAACTACCTGTTATCGATAATTTCAGTGCTTGCAGAGAATACCTTGCTGAAAACCGCTTACCATTTCCTTCTACTCCTCGTTGGGTTCGACACTCTTACTTATCGAAAGGCCTATGATAGATCCCCTATACTTGTGGGTCATCAAAAACCGATAACGAGGAGACCGGTATAGTGAGCATGTGTATGACTCAAGAGGATACTGACACATCTCACCTCGGGTTTCGCAAATTATCATGAAGCAAAGGGAACATCACATTATAACCAAAGGTTCACTCAAATGTCATTCATGTAATCATAAGGATTGATATGGATGTCCACGTTTCCGCTATCAGTCATTGAATGAAGGGATTTCGTTCATCTCTATGTTTTACGAACCTACAAGGTCCCAAAGCTTAAGGCAATCATGACCTTCTGATTCATTAATATTCGTAATAGTTTTGATAGGAATTTGAAGCATTTCGGGGTCACCGGAAGGGTTTCGGAGTTTATCGGGCAATACCGGGTATTACCGATAAATAATATATAGGTGGAAAATGTTTCTAGCGATGTTAAATTAATAATAAAAGGCTCTATTAATTCTGAGGAGGATTTATATTATAATTTAATATCAACGGGCCTAAAAAGGCCAAGTGGTGGAAGAAGAATTGCGCCACAAGGGGCCATGTAAGAAAGGCGCCCCCTTTCCTTGGAGGGGAGGCAAAATTGGACCAAGGGAGACTGCTACCTCTTGAGCTTGCGTTGGTTTTTCCCTTGAAGAGGAAAGGGTGATGCAGCAAAGTAGCGTAAGTATTTCCCTCAGTTTTGAGAACCAATGTATCAATCCAGAAGGAGATAACGCAACAAGCCACTGAATACCTGCACAAACAAACACCAACTTGCAACCAACGCAACAAAGGGGTTGTCAATCCCTTCACGGTTATTCGCAAAGTGAGATCTGATAGAGATGGATAAATGGTAAAGTAATATTTTTGGTATTTTTGGTTTATGGAACGGAAAGTAAAAGATTGCAAAGTAAGGGAACGGCAACGGAAATTGGTAAGTTGACGGGAAACTAATATGTTGTAAAATAGACCTGGGGGCCATAGGTTTCACTAGAGGCTTATCTCAAGAAAGGAATTATTACGGTGGGTGAACAAATTACTGCCGAGCAATTGATAGAAAAGCGCAAAGTTATGACGATATCTAAGGCAATGATCATGAATATAGCATCACGTCCGTTTAAAGTAGACCGAAACGATTCTGCATCTACTACTATTACTCGACGCATCGACCGCTATCCAGCATGCATCTATAGTATTAAGTTCATAAAGAACGGAGTAACGCCTTAAGGAAGATGACATGATGTAGAGGAATTAACTCAAGCAATATGATGAAAACCCCATCTTTTTATCCTCGATGGAAACAATACAATACGTGTCGGTTCCCCTTCTGTCACTAGGATCGAGCACCGCAAGATTGAACCCAAAGCTAAGCACTTCTAACATTGCAAGAAAAAACAATCTAGTTGGCCAAACCAAATTGATAGTTCGAAGAGACTTGCAAAGATATCAAATCATGAATAAAAGAATTAAGAGGAGATTCAAATAATATTCATAGATAAGCTGATCATAAATCCACAATTCATCGGATCTCGGCAAACACACCGCAAAAGAGTATAACATCGAATAGATCTCCAAGAACATCAAGGAGAACTTTGTATTGAGAATCAAAGAGAGAGAAGAAGCCATCTAACTACTAGCTATGGACCGGTAGGTCTAAGGTAAACTACTCACGCTTCATTGGAGAGGCTATGGTGTTGATGTACAAGCCCTCCGTGATCGAATCCCCCTCCGACAGGATGCCGAAAAAGGCCCCAAGACACCCAGGAGACTTGCACTCCAAGTCTCCTGGGTGTCTTTTGGTCCAAGAAAAATCATCGCGGAAGTTTTATTCTGTTTGGACTCCATTTGGTATTCCTTTTCTGCGAAACTCCAAAACAAGAAAAAAAAACAGAAACTGCCACTGGGCTCTAGGTTAATAGGTTAGTCCCAAAAATCATATAAAATAGCATATTAATGCATATAAAACATCCAAAACAGCTAATATAATAGCATGGAACAATCAAAAATTATAGATACGTTGGAGACGTATCAAGCATCCCCAAGCTTAATTCCTACTCATCCTCGAGTAGGTAAATGATAAAAACAGAATTTTTGATGTGGAATGCTACCTAACATATTTATCCATGTAATTCTCTTAATTGTGGCATCAATGTTCAGATCCGTAAGATTCAAAACAAAAGTTTAATATTGACATAAAAATAATAATACTTCAAGCATACTAACAAAATAATTATGTCTTCGCAAAATAACATGGCCAAAGAAAGCTTATCCCTACAAAATCATGTAGTCTGGCTATGCTCCATCTTCATCACACAAAAATTCAAATCATGCACAACCCCGATGACAAGCGAAGCAATTGTTTCATACTTTTGACGTTCTCAAACTTTTTCAACTTTCACGCAATACATGAGCGTGAGACATGGATATATCACTATAGGTGGAATAGACGGTGGGTGTGGAGAAGACAAAAATAAGGAGATAGTCTCACATCAACTAGGTGTATCAACGGGCTATGGAGATGCCCATTAATAGATATCAATGTGAGTGAGTAGGGATTGTCGTGCAACGGATGCACTAGAGCTATAAGTTTATGAAAGCTCAAAAAGAAAACTAAGTGGGTGTGCATCCAACTTGCTTGCTCACGAAGACCTAGGGCGATTTGAGGAAGCCCATCGTTGGAATATACAAGCTAAGTTCTATAATGAAAAATTCCCACTAGTATATGAAAGTGATATCATAGGAGACTCTCTATCACGAAGATAATGGTGCTACTTTGAAGCACAAGTGTGGCAAAAACGATAGTAACATTTTCCATTCTCTCTTTTTCTCTCTCTTTTTTTTATTTGGGCCTTCTCTCATTTTTTTGGCCTCTTATTTTATTTTATTTTTTATTTTTCGTCCGGAGTCTCATCCCGACTTGTGGGGGAATCATAGTATCCATCATCCTTTCCTCACTTGGGACAATGCTCTAATAATGAAGATCATCACACTTTTATTTACTTACAACTCAAAATTACAACTCGATACTTAGAACAAAATGTGACTCTATATGAATGCCTCCAACGGTGTACCGGGATGTGCAATAAATCAAGAGTGACTTGTATAAAAATGATGAACGGTGGCTTTTCCACAAATACGATGTCAACTACATGATCATGCAAAGCAATATGACAATGATGATATGTGTTATAATAAACGAAACAGTGGGAAGTTGCATGGCACTATATCTCGGAATGGCTATGGAAATACCATAATATGTAGGTATGGTGGCTGTCTTGAGGAAGGATATGTGGTGGGTTTATGGTACCGGCGAAAGTTGTGCGGTACTAGAGGCTAGCAATGGCGGAAAGTTGAGAGTGCGTATGATCCATGGACTCAACATTAGTCATAAAGAACTCACATACTTATTGCAAAAATCTATTAGTCATCGAAACAAAGTACTATGCGCATGCTCCTAGGGGAATAGATTGGTAGAAAAAGATCATCGCTCATCCCCGACCGCCACTCATAAGGAATACAATCAATAAATAAATCATGCTCCGACTTCATCACATAACGGTTCACCATACGTGCATGCTACGGGACTCACAAACCTCAACACAAGTATTTCTCAAATTCACAACTAATTACTAGCATGACTCTAATATCACCATCTTCATATCTCAAAACAATCATAAGGAATCAAACTTCTCATAGTATTCAATGCACTTTATATGAAAGTTTCTATTATATCCCTCTTGGATGCCTATCATATTAGGACTAATTTTATAACCAAAGCAAATTACCATGCTGTTTAGAGACTCTCAAAATAATATAATTGAAGTACGAAGAGTTCATCAATTTCTATAAAATAAAACCACCACCGTACTCTAAAAAGATATAAGTGAAGCACTATAGCAAAATTTGCCTAGCTCAAAAGATATAAGTGAAGCACATAAAGTATTCTAATAAACCACGATTCATGCATGTCTCTACCAAAAGGTGTGTACAGCAAGGATGATTGCGGCGAACTAAAAGACTCAAATCATACAAGACGCTCCAAGCAAAACACGTACCATGTGGTGAATAAAAATATAGCCTCAAGTAAAGTTACCGATAGACGAAGACGAAAGAGGGGATGCCTTCACGGGGCATCCCCAAGCTTAGGATTTTTGACATCCTTGAATATTACCTTGGGGTGCCTTGGGCATCCCCAATCTTAGGCTCTTGCCACTCATTATTCCATAGTCCATCAAATCCTTACCCAAAACTTGAAAACTTCACAACACAAAACTCCAACAGAAAATCTCATAAGCTCCGTTTGTATAAGAAAATAAATCACCACTGTTGGTACTATTGTGAACTCATTCTTTATTTATATTGGTGTAATATCTACTGTATTCCAACTTTTCCATGGTTCATACCCCCCGATACTAGCCATAGATGCATCAAAATAAGCAAATAACACGCGAGAAACAGAATCTATCAAATACGTAAGCGATGCAGTAGCAATCTGGATATTTCGAATACTTCTAAAACTCTAAAAATCATGAGAAAATAGGAAGTCCTCTATAATTTTTCTATTAATCTTCTTCAAAAAGAATCAACTAAAAATCACTCTCTAAAAGTGAGAGTTCTTTTCGTGAGCGCAAAAGTTTCTGTTTTTAAGCAAGATCAAATTAACTATCATCGTAGGTTATCCCATAGGTCTTACTTGGCACAAACACTAATTAAAACACAAAACCACATCTATCCAGAGGCTAGATGAAATATTTATTGCTAAACAGGACCTAAAAAGCAAGAACAAAAATAAAATTGGGTTGCCTCCCAACAAGCGGTATTGTTTAACGCCCCTAGCTAGGCATAAAAACACGAATAGACCTAAGTGTAATCGTAATAATGGTAAGTAAAATCTCGAAAACTCATCTCATACTCCCTTCGTTCAGCAGCAAGTTTTCTTTGAGGCAAGCAAAAGTAATCAAAAGGGCTAAATTGAATGGAACAAGAATCCCCAAGATCGATCTCGGGAGGAATTGGTTCCTCCTTCGGTCCTTCATATTATATGACCAACTCATCATTATAAGCATTCTTTTGGAAAAAAGTCATGAGCTTTTGTCTAAGAGAGAAACCCAATCCATTGTTTTGAATATAAAAATCATCATTAAGCTCAGAAATCTTATTGACTAAAACATCGGTAGGGACCCTCTTTCTTAAATTTTCGTTATAAGCAACATGATCTAAAGACCGCAAACGTATTACATCCTCTTGGTTAAAGAGGATTCCCTCTATGGGAGGACGACCACCATCTACCTTATAATGAGCGAAAATTTCACAAGCTTCTTTCATAATAAATCTAAACTCATGAGCTAGGAATATAGGGGCGGCGCGCTTAACAGAAGAATGCTCAATATTAGAAAACTCTAGAAAAATCCTTTGTATGGATGGATGCATGTGAACAAATTGTCTTTCAAGTTCAACAACAAGAAGAGATATAGCATCCGCAAGGCTACTAGTTTTATGGAGGATAGATCCACCCATAGTGGGGAGTGCACCGGCACAAGTAAAGAAATTTTAAATAACCCCTTTTCCAATAATATTTCCGCTACCTATGCGGAATTTCTTAGCATGCAAGATAGTAGTTTCTTCATGGGGATCAGAATTAACAAAAGCATCAAAGTTTCCCCATCCTTACTACTATCCTTTTCAGTGGTAACCTCCCGATTTAGGACATGGTGGCGATGGCGAGAAAACGAAGAAGACGAACGGAAGAGGGGCGAAGAAAAGGCGAATCTTTTCGAAAATCATTTTAGAAGTGGGGGAGAGGAAAACGAGAGGCGGATGGCGAATAATGTAATGCGAGCAATGAGAGTTTATGATGGGTACTTGGTATGTCTTGGCTTGGTGCAGATCTCCCCGACAACGGCGCCAGAAATCCTTCTTGCTACCTCTTGAGCTTGCGTTGGTTTTTTCCTTGAAGAGGAAAGGGTGATGTAGCAAAGTAGCGTAAGTATTTCCCTCAGTTTTGAGAACCAAGGTATCAATCCAGTAGGAGACAACGTAACAAGCCACCGAATACCTGCACAAACAAACACCAACTTGCAACCAACGCGACAAAGGGGTTGTCAATCCCTTCACGGTTATTCGCAAAGTGAGATCTGATAGAGATGGATAAACAGTAAAGTAATATTTTTGGTATTTTTGGTTTATGGAACGGAAAGTAAAAGATTGCAAAGTAAGGGAACGGCGATGGAAATTGGCAAGTTGACGGGAAGCTAATACTTTGTAAAATAGACCCGGGGGGCATACATTCCACTAGAGGCTTCTCTCAAGAAATGAATTATTACGGTGGGTGAACAAATTACTGCCGAGCAATTGATAGAAAAGCGTAAATTTAGGATGATATCTAAGGCAATGATCATGAACATAGGCATCACGTCCATGTCAAGTAAACTGAAACGATTCTGCATCTACTACTATTACTTCACACATCGACCGCTATCCAGCATGCATCTAGAGTATTAAGTTCATAAAGAAGGGAGCAACGCCTTAAGCAAGATGACATGATGTAGAGGAATTAACTCAAGCAATATGATGAAAACCCCATCTTTTTATCCTCGATGGCAACAATACAACACGTGTCGGTTCCCCTTCTGTCACTAGGATCGAGCACCCCAAGATTGAACCCAAAGCTAAGCACTTCTCCCATTGCAAGAAAAACCAGTCTAGTTGGCCAAACCAAATCGATAGTTCGAAGAGACTTGCAAAGATATCAAATCATGCATAAAAGAATTCAGAGGAGATTTAAATAATATTCATAGATAAGCTGATCATAAATCCACAATTCATCGGATCTCGGCAAACACACCGCAAAAGAGTATTACATCGAATAGATCTCCAAGAACATCGAGGAGAACTTTCTATTGAGAATCAAAGAGAGAGAAGAAGCCGTCTAGCTACTAGCTATGGACCGGTAGGTCTGAGGTAAACTACTCACGCTTCATCGGAGAGGCTATGGTGTTGATGTAGAAGCCCTCCGTGATCGAATCCCCTCCGGCAGGATGCCGGAAAAGGCCCCAAGATGGGATCTCACGGGTACAGAAGGTTGCGGCGGTGGAAAAGTGGTTTCGTGGCTCCCCTGGATGTTTTTGGGGTATAAGAGTATATATAGGAGAAAGATCTAGGTCAGGAGATCAACGAGGGGCCCACAAGGTTGGGGCGCCTCCCTACCCCCCTGGGCGTGCCCTCCACCCTTGTGGCCGCCTCGTGGCTCTTCTGACTTGCACTCCAAGTCTCCTGGGTGTCTTCTGGTCCAAGAAAAATTATCGCGAAAGCTTTATTCCTTTTGGACTCCGTTTGGTATTCCTTTTCTGCGAAACTCTAAACAAGGGGAAAACAGAAACTGGCACCGGGCTCTAGGTTAATAGGTTAGTCCCAAAAATCATATAAAATAGCATATTGATGCATATAAAACATCCAAAACAGATAATATAATAGCATGGAACAATCAAAAATTATAGATACGTTGTAGATGTATCAGAGACCCCTCAAAAAATTTGACTAGGGGAGGGATTTCTCCCTCCCCCAGGTCGGCGCACCAAGGAGGGGCTCCTTCCCTTCCTGTGTGGCACCCCTCTCTGTCTCTCCAACCTATATATAATAGAGGCTTTTGCACTATTTGGACACACAAGTTTTGAAGCCTCCTCTAGTTCTCTAGTTCTAGTTCTAGATGGTCCTAATTGATCAATTAGAGCTTGACCTAGATCTTCTAATCCTCATAATTAGAAGCCCAATGTGGTTCTAATCTCCTCGCTCTAATTCTCCGACGAGGATTAGCTCTGGATGGCGGCTTCTTGCGGATCGTGAAGGCATGACGCTTTCAACCAAGTAGAGAGGTTGTGCTTTCGGTCTTCCGTTCGAGAGATCATTCATGGGTGGTTCATGAGATCATTCATCTATGGTTCGATGGACTCCAAGTACGATCTACACCGACTCGTCTACTTCTGCTGCTACTCGGAGTCGGTAACGACTGTTATCCTAAACGTTAATGCGTCTTCATATTGTTTCTGGGTGATCGTAGGGATTTTTTTTTTGTTTTCTACTACGTTTCCCAACAATGTTAAAGATCGGTTCAACCAAAAAGAACCGGCCCGGAGCTTAGTGAAGAAGGGGGAGGTGGTCACGCAAGTTTGCCGAGTGAAAAAGGATGGTTGCAAGTGTGTTGTTTCATATCCGACTACAAATGATAAAGAGCCAGCCGAATCTACGTTGGCTACAAGAGGCAAGGGGTTGAAGCATGTAACTTTCAAAGATCCAGTTACCGAGTTTGAACAAGCCCAGGGCGGTCCACGAGAATTGAGGGCGGGCGAAACAATAATTTGGGGCCCTTCGGGGCCCTTAGTGTAGTTGTTTAATAGTAATTAACATATGTAGATATAAAACTGTATCAAAGAAAACAGTCAAGTCCATCCAAAATCAATGTGCATATCGAATAAAATATTACATAATACCTTCAAAATTCTTTGTAATGTTCCAAGATGCAAAATCGGTAATGATAGTGTCAATATCAATTTGATCAACCAATTCTTTCTGGATAGTTTCTGCCTAAGCCTAACATGATGGCGCTGAAATTAAAAGGAACAGTTAGCTGTTAAAATTAGTGCAAAGCTATGTTAGATACAAGATCAATTATAGAAATCTAGGGCATAGTATAGTACCTTCTCTCTAATTTAATGTGGCTGCAATTTTATTATGTGCGTTGTGCGCAATAATTCGAGCGCGAGCTCCGACAATGCGAGTATGCGATAACTCCCTTCCCAGTTTGGTCAATCAAGATTCGAGAGTTTAGGATTAGAAAAGAAACATGAAGAATAGCAAAACAGTACAGGCGAAGGCATAGGGTCTTTGGGCGGCTGCGCAAGGAGGCGATGCTTTCGTACTGTAAATAGCCGCATAGCGCTACGTGCCCGCGTCGTTGTCGTTCCTCAGGACGAGAAGACCAGCAGAGTCGAACCAGGGGTCGAGTCGTTGAAGACGACGAACACTCGAACAGGTAAACGAAAAGAAGGAAGGGGAGGAACGATCGGAATCAAGGCCAGGATCTGATCGATCCCGTTATCCGAACAAACAGGGAAACGAGCGATTTGGTTTCTACGTTCTTCTCTGCCTTCATGCGAACATGGGTCACGCCATTTTCTTTTTTCCTTCTATGTATCCAATACGCGTTTCTAAAAAAATTCATTCTAAACATAGCCCCTAATACTACATATGCTACCAGGGGGCCCCTGACTTTTGGGGCCCGGGCGGCGCCAGTTCACCCCTTGAGGGGACGGCCTTGAACAAGCCAAATCAAAAGTGCCCAAGGTCAAGGACGATTTGCGGATGTCTAAAACGAAATCACAGTCCGGATGCCCACTCGGCTTGCCACATTGGCAAAAGAGAAAGCTGAAGCAACTTAGTGGCGAAGAGCTTAAAAAGAGGAACATGGCATGGGTTCCCAAAGGAAGTACTCCAAATAAGAATAATGTGCAAGCTTCCTTTCCAAGAAGTGTAGCAAAGGTGAAGAAGGAAAATAGTGGAAACTATCAACAACCAAGTCGAAGGTTTGCACATCGAAATTCGGTCCACACATTATTCATATTCTTCAACTATGCCATTGATGCCTATGTTATGGGATTCATCCTCGGGTATGATTGATTACCCTCCATGGTCTTATTTTGATCCATAGATGCATTATAATTTCTCACATCATGAAAGGGTTTGACCAAATCACAAGTCATTCGAATAGCTGCAATTTTGTTGCTCATTCAAATGGTCAATATACAATATCGCCCTGAGCATAAACATGGCTGATATATATTTATCGCCATAAGCATAAACATGACCGATATATACTTATCGCCCTTAGCATATACAAATTGACCGATGAGGCGTTGACATCATCCTTAGATCAAACTCAATACAAGTTATTTTTCGGCGCACAAGCTTTGCCGAAAATAGGGGCCATGTGTTGACATCAGTTTTTGGCACGAATGAAAACTTAATCAAGATGGCCTAAACTGAAACTATGCCCAATATGAAAAATCTTTGTATGGTCAAAATGAACAACTTTGATGTTTGGGTCGTCGCCATCCAATCTCATCTCGGGGGACGAAAATGTGCTCGGAGTGCTAAGATTTGGCATTTGGAGTACTGTTCGGCCAATTACGCCTCTAAGAAGACATCATACGAGAAAGTGTTTTACATGGATTGGCTTTGTCTCGTTGAGGCAATTAATTTTTATATTTGAATCATCTCAACCTAAGGCTGTATGCAAAAGTTACAGCCAAATCTATGCGATGCTGCAGTTGATGGCCGGATTGTCCGGGATGGAAACAGGATCATCCGGCCGAAGGCCAAAGGAAAAATTGAAGCCGGACAATCCGGGCAAACTTCTGGATTGGAGTCCGGATATCCAGGCAATACTCACTTTTTTCTCTCATGCAAAAGTTAAAAAACAGGCGAAAACTCCTTCATGACCTCTGAATCTAAAAAGGGTTCAGCATGCAAGTCGTTCGTCTCACTGGAACGGATAAATTTGATTTTGGGCGCATCACCAACGTCGTATATGAACTATAGAACCTGAAAACCAAACTGGGGCATACAAAATCCGAGTCAGGTTAATTTTGAAAGGATATCGACGAGAATTAGGGTCATTTTCTTGTACTGGAAGTCCAGTCGCCTGATAAACAACAATTAAACAACAAGATAAATCACTTGCGTAACACGCTTTCGGTTTCGGTTGGGTCTTGCGTAACACCCTTTCGGTTGGGTCTCCTTTGACATGAGCTACTATACATCACTCCCGGTGTCGAGGGTACACAGCGACATGTTCATGTGCGAACAGGTTACAACGTCCCACACACCGCGTCTAAGAGGCTTGCATCTCTCAACCTCGGTGGTTGCAGCTCCCCACGGCTACGATCGCAGCTTCTGCATTGTCGACACCTTCGCCCGGTCGCCACCAACGTTGGGCTCGACTTGCAGCGACGAGGACATGAAAAAAGGCTAAGGCTTTGAGGACACAGTGTTGGGGCTAAGGCGTTGAGGGCAGTGTTGGGGGGAGGGGGCGCTGAAGGCACGACCATCACATAAGGAAAGGGAGAGGTCGACGACGGCCATGGCCGATTACGGGTGGTAGGAGGTTTCTTCCTTGTGATTTGCTGGGAAATGGCAGTCGTGAGCAGGTTTCTTCCTTGTGTTTTGCCTTGAGGGGGTGGGGGGCTGAAGGCCCCGGCCACCACATGAGGTAGGTGAGAGATGAACGACGGCCATGGCCGATCTCCGATGGTGGGAGGTTTCTTCCTCGTGATTTGCTAGGAAATAACAGTTGAGCAGGTTTCTTCCTTGTGATTTTCTGGGAAATAACAGTTGTGCAGGTTAAGACCCCAGAGGGCAAAGTTCCAGTCTGCTCGGCCAGATAGAACAACTTCCCAATAAGAAGCGCATTGTGTACTGGTCATGCAGCCATGTAGGGGATATAGAAATTGCCTTACAAAATTACAATCCCACCGTATAATCAACAAGTCAATGAAAATACAAAGACTACCCAAAATTATAAGCCCAATGAAACATCAACCACAAGGGCATAACTTCCCATATAAACGGCCAGAGAGTTTGGTTACGTTACTGTTTTATATACTCAACTAAAAATACGCTTTAGATTGGGCATGAAATTGCCCAAAAACTGGCAGCGGCGTAATACCAAGCTACAGAGAGACCAGAGCAAGTGCTGGCCCTAAACCGAACCCAGATAGAAATGCATATCTAAAAACAACACCAAAAAACAATGATGCATAAACATGGTCATGAATCGGCTTCACAGGATAAATTCACAACATTAGTATCAATGATGATAGGATGATAGGCTGATAGCAATACGCAGGGTCTTCAACAATTACCAATAGTTGACGGAGATGCTTACTGTTGGAAGTGGAAGTACATAGATAAGGAACCATATTCTAAGAATCGGTGCGTTGTTCACTTCCAACATGCAAAACATTTTGTGCAACATATGCTACTAGAAATGATGGCCATATTATTCACAGATTCTAAATAAAGCTGCATTTTACCTATTGAACTAAATATCAAATCACAAACAGTTAAGCTTAAAGAGAACATTCAGTTTAATCATTAACATAAGATTATGATGACAAAACCCCTTCGTAAACTAGGCAGGATACTGCAGACAACTCACAGTCTTAGAGATCATATCCAATTCATGTGTCCAAAAGAAAGCAAACTACTAGAGGTAAAAGGTAGATAGATAGGCAGGCCAGGAGGCCACCGCCGCCATACCCAACAAGAGATCTCGCCGGAGCTCAACGGTACGACTTCTGGAAACGCGCGCGGGCACCGCGACCGCCAAACTTCTTGGGCTCGCAGCGACGCGGGTCGGCGACGAGGAGCGTCCGGTCGTAGCGGCCGAAGATCTCCTTCACCTCCTTCTTGGCCGCCTCGTCGACGTACTTCTGGTAGTAGGCGACGAGAGACTTGGCGATGGCCTGGCGGATGGAGTAGATCTGGCTCGTCTTCCCTCCGCCGCGGACGCGGATACGCATGTCAATGTCCTTGAAGCGGGACCTGCCAGCGAGCAGGATCGGCTCGAAGGCCTTCAGGCGGAGCATCTCGGGGCGGATGAGCTCGATCGGCGCGCCGTTGACCTTGATGAGGCCGCGGCCGGGCTTGCAGTAGGCCACGGCGACGGCGGTCTTCTTCCGGCCGAAGCACTGGACGGTGCCCGGCGTCGGGCGACTGAGAACGGCGGCCATGGTGGCTGCGGCGGTGTGCTTGGTTGCGGTGAGCGCGGGGACGCAGGTTAGGGTTTTGGGTGGCGGCGCGTAGTGGGGATCACGGCGGCGAGAGAACGATTATATAGCGTGGAGGCGTTAGGGTTTCGGCCTCGCTCGCGCAGCACTTTCTATGACATGCGGGACCAAGCTGGAAGGTGATGGGCCGGGCTGATCAGTTGGACTTTATGTGGGCCTCCAAGTGCTGGGCGTTCTGTGGCCTATGGGTGGGTTGTTGTCGTCGATAAGAGGGTGCCGGGGGAGGAGCAGGAAATTAGGGTTTCGACCCGAACACTACTTGATCTTATCCGAGCGAGCCGTCCGACGGCGCCGCGGCGGCCGGAGTTTTCTCTCCCATCGGCCGCGCCGCCACCGTGGTCCACCATGGGCTTGCGGGAAGGTGGCGCGCGACGTTTGGGTTGAGAGACGCGGCATCCGCGGGAGCTGCCGGCGGCGAGCGATGACGACTGCCCGCGGTCGGAGCGCGCGCGATGATGGCCGCGCGGGCTCACCCAACAAACAAAACAATCTCCATTACTTTCTTGCTTTCTTGGAAGGGTTTTCATCTTTTTTTTTTGATCGATTTCTTTTTATTCGTTTTTCTTGTACTTGAAATTTGTATTCCTGAGTAAATTGTTCTCCGTTTCTTGGGTTCTAACCAAGTTTCTTCTAAGAAGATATTTTTAGTGGGTACAGTAGTATGTTTTTTTGTTGAGTGGGATATTTTTAATGCGGAAGTGCATATCAAGTAGTATGGTTTTTTTTTTAGGATTCGTGTTTAATCTCTTGTCCAATACTACATATATCAGCATCCATAATAGTAGAAAGTAATATGCTATTATGGATGTTGATTTGCTGAAATTTCACAGAATTCTGATTATTATTATTCTGCAGGTGTCTTTGATCGCTCTCTTCGAAGCGGGAAGGGTGCCAGTTTTCCTGTTTGAGACGAATACATGACCCGGAGGCTGTGATAGTATAGTTTACCTATAATAAGGTGTCTAATTTCTTTAGGAGCTGCGCGCTGTAATCTTTCTCTGATTGGTTGACGGCTGCCATGCAGATTCAGCCTGTTAGTGGAGGATCCTGTTGTAATAGTATGAATTGTATTTGTATGTGAAAAAGATTCAAAGAAATGACGTTGTAATATGTTTTGCGAGCCCGTTGTATACTTGTGTCTCAGCTTAATACTGTGAAATATATGATAATATATCCTTTCGTTGACTCTTCAGATGTTATTTGAATGTTTTTTGATGATATGGGTAAATGTTTTCCAGTTATATGTGCTGAATCATGAAATCTGTGTCCTGTTGTTTCAAAGATATGCCTGCGGTTTTGGAGTGGTATAGCAGAGGTTACATGTAATGTTAAGGGCCTCTTTGATTTGCAGGATTCTAAAAATGCCGGAATAGGAAGAACATAAGATTGGATTCGAATGTCACGCTCATCTCAACGTACAGGAAGGATTTTGGGTTGTTTGATTGCAACATAGGAAAAATGAAGAATTTTTTGCAAAAAGGTTTGAGTAAATGCTAAAAATTCAATGGGAAGTAGTATAAAAAATCCTTAGAAAAAGTTCATATAGTACTCAAATCTTATGAATCAAACAACCAACGTAGGAAAATTTTGTAAGGATTCTAATCATCAACAATTCCTATGAAAATCCTTTGAATCGAAGGAACCCAAACATTTTGATTTGCCTTTATGCTGGACCTTTCTGAATACACAACATAAATTCACATGAGATCAATCGCTTTGGTCACAACATCATCGGAAACAGCTAGCATGGATCCCACTTCTATAATTTACTTCAAAATAGTCCCTCCGTCTGAAAATATTTGTCGGAGAAATGAATGTATCAAATATATATTTGTTTGGAAAATGAATGTATCAAGACGTATTTTAGTCATCCATTTTTAGCCATTTCGGAGAAATGAGTGTATCAAGATATATTTTAGTTATCCATTTATGCGACAAGTAATTCCAGACGGGGGGACTATTTTGAAGTAAATTATAGAAGTGGGATAAACTCCGAGCAAACATACATTCTGAGCTATCTGTCGGATGGAGTATATGTTACATTAACAATAATCATTTGCCTTCCTAACATACATTCAACTGGACCAATAAAAGTCTGAGCTATTTGTTTTTGTTCCAAGGTATAACCAAACATTCAACCTGAATCTTCTAATTTACAATGTTCCTCAAAGGGAAAATGCAACTGATGTGCCAGTGTCAGTGAATGCTGTGTTAGATTAGCCTAGAAGCAAGATACATACACACTTTTTCCTGTTTATTTGGTTCCTCTTTCAGATCTTGAAAATCCTCTAAACATATGTGACTTCGTCCAAACCGAAGGCACCTTTCCTAGCCACTGCTTGCCCTATCATCTGGAGCACATCATCAATACATACACCTCCTTCCTGTTTATTTGCTTCCTCTTTCAGATCTTGAAGATCTTCTAAACCTATGTGCCTTCAGTCGGATCGAGGGCACCTTCCTGGCCAATGCTTGCCAGATCATCTGAACCGCATCATCCTTATGAGATGGGAATTGGTACTCAAAATGTTTATCCACTTCTTTGAGCCTCTTCCACATCCTTGTCCATCGATGCTTGTTTATGCCTTTAATTAGCCTCATCAAGTAGCCCTTTTTAATAGCATCAGAGGAACGGACAAAGATGGAGAACTTTGAATAGTCTAGGATATCCTCGTAGGGGAGCTCGATGTCGTCACTTATGATAACAGGGACACAGTGGCTTACTATAGCGTCAAAGAGACGATTGGAAGACGGGGTATCCCCGGCAATGTTTAGGCAAAACTTTGATGAGTGCATTCCCTGGCTGGCTTTGCTGACACCATGATCCTGGACGCTTCCGAAGGAAAAGAAAACATCATTCTCGTCTTTGAGCATATTATATAGTTCCTGCCGAATGTTTCCTCCCTGGAAAAGAAAATATGATGTGATATATCATGGCACCAAACACTAGTTTTCTCACATACAGACATAATGGGGTTAAAATCTGCAACATGTATTAATATATACTACTCCCTCCATCCCACAACATAAGATGATCTTATATCATGGGACGGAGGGAGTATCTTTTAAATAAGAACTTAGGCACAACATCTATCTACCAGCAATCAAGGAGATGCACAAATTGTGTTCCGAATTCATGCATAAGGCTGAAATTTTTCTGAGTATATTTAATTCATCTCAACCAAGGTGAGGGGAACCACCTTGATGGTTTTAAGTTTTATAAGATGGCGCCAAGCTATCCAATTTGCCTCATCGTGTATTCAGAAGCACTAGCTGGTGCATAATGTACACGGTTTAATACTAATAACATTTGCTACCATCAGCCACAACTCAAAATATGGCAGTTTGTAGTAGCACTATAGCAGTAACTTGTGCAGCTAAAACTGAAAACACATCAAAGCTGGAATTCTGAAATCTTAAGATCTTGCCTAAGAAATGCCTAATGATCGCTCCACCCATCATAGAGTCTCAGCCTAATGATTCGACTACGACAATTTACCAAATTCTGAATTATGTCACTCGATATAAATCTCACCAATCCTCTGCATCAGCTAAACCTACTTGGCAAATACCAGCAGGCTTCTGCGAGAATTAAGCAGTGCCACTATAGTATGTCATGATTGGCGTCTCATAGTCATAGGTTATACAGAAATTAGTTTGCAGTGTGCAGAACCAGATTAGTAAGCACAATTATTACCTCCTTCCTGTAAATGGCTCCCCGGAAGTATAACAATGTCGGCCGATCATCAAACCCGGCCGTGTCATTCACAAATGTCTTCGCCATATGTCGGTATGGCGCAATGAGATCCTTCTCCAAGCTGGCAACCCTGGGGTGGTACCTCCCGAAGTCAGACAGCACGAACACTGCTGGGAACAGCGCCGATCGGGCGTGGAGCAAGCTGTTGGGGTGGTGCGCAACGACGACATGGTCGGCACCGCCGGACCTCTTCCACTCCGGCTGTGCCACCAGATACCTGACGAGCTTCTCCTGTAGGGACATGTCTCTGCTTACCTTCTCCGGCGGCACGGCCTTGGAGTGGCGGTTGTAGCTGAGGGACGCGAAGAAGGGGACGAAGATCACGTCCGCATCACGAGAGTCGGCAACCCTCACCGCCGGACCGCACGGTGCTGCTGACGAGGATGCCAGGAGGTCCAGCGTGAGCCAGTACTCCACGCTGTGCTGCTGGTTAAGCCCACCGGGGTAGCGCGGGACTATGCCGCCCCTGACGTCAGGCCAGACGCCGCCGCCGTTCCCGGGAGGTGGCGCCCAGCCGAGCAGCCCGAAGTGGAACTCCGGCGGCATGTCGTAAACGAACACCCTGACGGCAGCGTCGCGGGGGTCGCATCTCCCAGGTTCAGCAGCCGCCGCCGAGCCGGAGCTGGGGTCGTCGGGGCGGCCATTCTCATCAAGAAAGGAGAGCTCTTTACCCTTGGCGGCGGATGTTACACTCACACCGATAGAGACGGCCGAGAAGTCGGCGGGGGTGGCCGGGACGGGGAGGCCGGTGTCGGCGGGGCGCCAGCGGCTGGCGCCGGCGGCGGCGAAGAGGAAGATGGTGGAGGCGACTAGGACGGTGGCCGCGGCTAGCGGCAGGAGGAGGGCGCGAGCACGGGGCGGCGCCATGGAGCGCGAGGCTCATGGCCGGAGTGGTGCACGGGGGAGCATGGCGAATCGTCGATCTGGTGGATTGGAAGGAAGGGGAAGCAAAGGTTGGGTTTTCCGTGTGGTCGGAGTTTGGTTGGTTCTGGGTGGTGAGTTGGCTGGCGTGTGCTTTCCGGACTGGGCCTTGAAAGTGACGTGACCATTCACTGCTGGACTGGATTCTCCAAATAGGTGTAGCAGCAGCCAATTTTTTTCCTACGAGGTTATGTGATACAACGAGCAAACTTTACTCTCGGTGAATCGTTTTCCTCCCGTCCCCGGCGGCTGGAACCCTAGCCGCCGCCAGGAGACCCAATCTTCCAGCGCCGTCGTCCGGCGGCTTTCCTCCACCGGCGACCTCGGTTGTCGGTGGTGAGGGGGGTCGCCGGATCCATGCATGCGGATCGTTTTTACTCCCTCGTAGTTTAGATTTTTAGGTTGTTCATCGTCTTTGTTTCGGCGGCGACGATGACAGCGCTGAATAAAGATTCGTCGGATCCTTCTTTGACAAGGTCATTGGTTCTATGGTTGGGGATGGACTTAGAAACCAATCTGTTCAAGCAAGGATGGCGTGGCGGCGGCGGCATCCTTGTGGTGGACCTGTGTCCTCGGGCTTCGCCGTTGCGACGGCGTTTGCTCCAGCGTCGGCGCGGAGCTTGGAAGGTAGTCCAGGAGCGGATGCAGATTGTGGACTGCATCAACGACATCTGGAAGACGGAACATGTGCTGGGTTCGTGGTTCGTGGATGGCGGGTATGGTTTCCTTCCGCGACGTCTTAGTCGCGGTGGGGTGTCAGATCTGGAGTTCGATGGCGTGTCCGGTGTTGCCCGATGCGATTCGTTCAACGGTAAGGGCTTCACTTTTGGTGAGCCACCTTGGAGGTCCGCAGTCGCATATCGTGATGGAGCCGCGTCGAGCTTCGGGTGAGGCGATCCATCATTCTTTTCTTCGATGGGCTGCTTTGCCGTGGTGCGGAGGCAGGTGATGGGCGTTGGCGTCAAGCTCAGAGATGTTCTGCTATCTTTTCAGTTTTGTCATGTCGGTCCTTACGTGACTTGTACTTTAATCTTTATGATACGAATGAGACACATATTACCATGCAAAAAAAGAGGTTATGTGATACTAGGGTTTTCTCTCCCCGACGGCGATAGCCTAGGGTTTCAACATACTCCGGCGCCACGGCCGGATCTTACCTTGTTTTCCCCGGGCGAACCTGCTGGTGATCCCCCTGGACTCGGGCTGATCAAGGGAGGCCCCTCGTGACCTTACCGTGCCTTGGTTCTCGTGGTCTCTCCGGCAGGTCGATCTAGGGTTTTCGTTGGCAACGACTAAACTGCTCGATTCATGGCGTCGGGATCAAGCTCGCAGGGGCGGCATGGCAAGGAGGCGACGGAGGAGCTGCTAGCCAGGTTGAATTTGCAGGAGGAGGAAGATGGTGATTTCGTGTGGGAGGAGGAATTGCCGGATCTGGGGGCGCCGGCGAAGTGGCTAGCCATAGCCAGGGTGCACACTACAAGGACTTTTAGCCCTAATGCTCTTTATGGGGATATGCGTGCAGCCTGGAACCCGGCGAAGACGGTGGTCTGGAGGAAGGTGAAGGAAAACTTGTTCATAGCTCAGTTTGGTTGTTTAGGGGATTGGAATAAGGCCATGCTAGAGGGGTCGTGGCTTTTCAGAGACCAAGCAGTGATTTTGGTGGAGTATGATGGGTTCAAAAACCCTGATAGCATCAAGTTGGATAAGTTGGCAGTTTGGGCGCAAATCCATCGTTTACCTGACAACTTTTTGATCGAGCCTGCAGTCAGGGGGATGTCATCGCGAATTGGCGAGGTGGAAGAACTGCAGCTCAAGCTACCGGCAGGTTTTTCCGGTGAATTTGTCTGGGTGAGGGTGAAAATCGATATCAACGCAAAAATTAAGAGGTTTGTCACTGGAAAGAAGGGGGATGAACGAGTTAGATACCAAGTAAAATATGAGAAATTACCTGTCTTTTGCTTTAACTGTGGTGAATGCGGGCATTGGCACGAGGAGTGTGGTGATGGTGTTCATGATGAGACAAAGTTTGAGTGGGGTGACTTTGTTCTGGCTGACAATATTCGCTTCAGGCAACCTGGCAGAGGTGGTTTTGGTAACCAGAGGGGTCGAGGCGGCCCAAGGAATGCAGGAGGAAGAGGTAGGGGGCGAGAGCAGTACAAACCCAATCAAAGTTGGCGCTTCGATGCATATCAGAATGAACCTCGCAGGGAGGCTGGGAGGCAGGATGAAAGAGAGGACAATGCAATGACCACAGACGTGTCGGGGCCAAGCGAGCCCTGTGTTATGATCGAGGCACCGGCTAACTGCAGCTACTGGGGTAGTGGTGGCAAGTAACAAGAGGCAATCCTCGGACGAGAACCATCTAGAGACAGTTCAATGAGCGATGATGGAGAAGGGGTTAGGTCCCGATGAGCTATCTGACTCTTGTAATCTCTGGAAAGCTGGCCGGGGTTCCACCGATGCCGCCTGTATATGTGTCTCCAAGGAAAGAGGTGAAGCGACCGAAGAAAGATGTTGGCAATAAAGGAGCCCTGTTTAAGGAGCTGTCTGATGCACAGACGCCAAGTATGGTGACAGATGGAGTGGAAGATGGCAAGGACAAGTATGATGGATCGGCGGACTCCTCTGGGGAGTGCCGCCGGACGCAATGAGTTCATTTTGTTGGAACTATCGCGGCGCGGGTAAAGCCGCGAGAGTTCGTGAGCTTCGCGACTTTGCGAAGAAATTTACCCCTACCGTGTTGTGTATTGTTGAAACTCAATTAAAGGGTGCACGTGTAGAAGCTTTAGCTAACACTTTGGGCTATGATAATGCCTATGCGATAGATAGTCAAGGAAGAAGTGGAGGAATAGGAATTTTTGGAATAATACAATAAATGTTGAGATCTTGGGTGATTACATTTATCATATTGATGCAAAGGTTGTAGAGGATGGGAAAGACCCGTGGAGGTTGACATGCGTGTATGGCGAGGCCCAGACACAACTGAGACACCAAACATGGGATCTCCTAAAGGGGTTGGCGTCTTTCAGCAACCTCCCTTGGCTGTGTTTGGGGGATCTTAACGAAGTTTTACGTCCGGATGAACATGAGGGAGTTGCTAATCGGAGTAATGCACAAATACAAGGTTTCCGGGATGCGGTTGACGTTTGCATGTTGATGGACTTGGGCTATCATGGTAGATTTTGGACCTTTGAGAAAAAAGTGACCGAGGGATCCTACACCCGCGTGAGGCTAGACAGGCGATGGCCCACGGTGATTGGGCGGCGCTTTCCCTATGGCCAAGGTTACAAACTTAACTTCGGCCTCCTCGGATCATGGACCAATACTCGTGCAGTTTGAAGAGGTTTTACCACGCCCTAAACCGAGCTTCAGGTATGGAGTGATGTGGGAGTCACATGAATCATGGCGTGACACTATCATTTCCAGGATGGAGCGAATCGCAAGCGGTCCAAGGAGTTGAGGGATTCGCAGAAAATTGGAGCTCTTTGTCCAAAGAATCTCTCGGCATGGAATGATACAACTTTTGGAAGTGTTAGGAAGGAGATCAAGAAGGCAAAAGGGGAGCTAGAGAAGCTCCGGAGTGTTCCGTCTAGGACTGCCCCAAATCACCTTGAGCAAAAGTTGAATGAACGACTGGTTGAGCTCTACCATAGGGAGGAGATAATGTGGAGACAAAGATCTCGCATACAGTGGCTGACTGCGGGTGATCGCAACACACAAAAAATTCACATGAGAGCAAATATGCAGCGAAAGAAGAATATGATTCGAGCTCTACACAATGCGCTGGGTATACGAGTAGATGACAAGGCTGAGATGAAACAACTTGTGACAGATTTCTATAAAACTTTGTACACGACGGAAGGTGTACAGGGGGTAGATGACGTATTGCAGCATGTGCCTCGGAAAGTGACACCAGAGATGAATGCTTCGCTTTGCGCCCCTTACACAAATGAAGAAGTAAAGCAGGCCCTGTTTCAGATGTTTCCTACAAAGGCACCAGGGCCAGATGGTTTTCCTGCACACTTCTATCAGTATCCTTTGGGACATTTGTGGGGATGAAGTAAATAAATTGGTGCTTCGGATCGTCCGTGGAGAGGAGACTGCTGCAAGTATTAATGATATGGTACTCGTGTTGATACCTAAGGTACAAAACCCCACTCTCCTTACCCAGTTTAGGCCTATCAGCCTTTGCAATGTGATTTATAAAATAGCTTCTAAAGTGGTGGCGAATAGATTGAAGTTGATATTGCGGATATTATCTCAAAGGAGCAATCAGCCTTTGTTCCCGGGAGGTTGATCACGGATAATATTATTTGTGCGTATGAATGTTTGCACTTCATGAAGAGAAACAAATCCAAGACAAACAGCTTTTGTGCACTTAAGCTTGATATGATGAAGGCATATGACAGACTAGAGTGGCCTTATCTAAAGGCAATTATGGTTAAGCTTGGCTTTGCGCCAGATTGGATCCATACAGTTATGAGCATGATCACTTCTGTTTCATTCTCGGTCTTGTTTAATGGAGAAAGATTGGAGAGCTTCTCACCGTCCAGAGGTATCAGGCAGGGAGATCCTATTTCCCCTTACTTATTCTTGATTGCAGCGGAGGGCCTTTCGTGCCTTTTAAAACACAGTTCTCAGTCATTAGTGCTCGGTGGCATAAAGGTGGCGTCCATGGCTCCGGTAGTGAACCACCTTTTGTTTGCAGATGACAGCCTGCTGCTTTTCAAGTCTAGTGTACAGGGGGCAAATGAGGTTTCAAACCTACTTGATGCATATTGCTTGGCTTCGGGCCAAAGGGTTAACTATGATAAATCGTCCATATTTTTCAGTAAGGGATGTCCGGAGACCCTTAGGGTGGAGATAAAGAATATACTTAATGTGCAGAATGAGTCTTTGAGTGAAAAGTACTTGGGTCTGCCGACCGATGTTGGACAGTCCACAAATGGCACCTTCAAATATTTACGAGACAGAGTTCGGGAAAGGATAAAGGGATGGATGGAGAAACTTTTATCAGTGGCAGGAAAGGAGGTTCTCATAAAATCTGTAGCTCAAGCTTTACCAGTTTTTTCGATGTCTTGCTTCAGATTACCTCGAGGCCTTTGTGAAAGCATTACGTCACTCATTCGTCAATTTTGGTGGGGGAGCAAGAGAGGCAAGAGGAAACCATGTTGGGTAGCTTGGGATTTGATGACCCGACCGAAAAGTTTGGGAGGACTTGGCTTTCGGGATATAGAGATCTTCAACTTGGCACTTTTGTCTCGGCAAATTTGGAGATTATTGAATGATCCCTCCTCTCTTAGTGCACAAATCCTTAAAGCATCATATTTTCCACAATGTTCAGTCCTTGAAGCTCAACTAGGTCCACATCCTTCTCAGGTGTGGCGATCTATACTTGATGGGAGAGATATTATCACCCAAGGAGCTATCCGGCGTATTGGGGATGGAACTACCACGAACATTTGGCAACATAGTTGGATCCCAAGGGACGGAATGATGAAGCCGGTGGCCTCTTTAGTTGCTGACCCACCGCAACTGGTTTACGATCCGATCGACCATACTAGAGCTGCGTGGCGAGAGGACTTGCTCGAACGGTGTTTATACCTATTGACGTGGAGGCGATCTTGCAAATCCCGCCTGCATACACGGCTTGTGGACGATTTACGGGCGTGGAATGATGATCCAAGGCGTTTTTACGTGCGGTCAGCTTATAAGATGATTGTCAAGATCAAGATTGGGCGAGGCATGGCCGAGGAAAGGGAGGATCCTTCCAACTCTGAACATGAGATAAGGGGTGGAACTTCGCTATGGAACATGCAGTGCCACTTTGAAGCTGCGCTTTTTCACTTGGCGATTGGCGCAACACTCACTCCTCACGGGAGATGTCCTAAACCATCGTCATATGGCCACTACGAGTGCTTGCTCCCTCTGTGGAGGGCAGGATAGCTGGCGGCATTCCTTGCTGGAGTGTAATGTGTCTAGGTGTGTGGGGGCACTTTCAGAAGCCGAGATGGTCGAGCACATGTTGGCAACCTCGAAACCTGACGCACGGTTATGGCTCTTTACCATGAATGAGTCTCTTTCACCGGAGCAATTTCAGTTGATGATTGTTACTTTATGGGCGATTTGGAGTGCAAGGCGGAAAGCTATACATGAGGATATATACCAGACTCCGTTTGCCACTGACAATTTCATCAAAGCTTACTTATCAGACATAGAGTTTTTGAAGAAGAAGGAGGAAGCACATGGGATAGCAGTACCATGACCCCGTACATGGATTCCGCCACCAACAGATTACTATAAACTCAATGTGGACGCAGCCGTGTCACGCCCGGGCACGTTTGGCGCAGTTGGTGTGCTTTGCAGGGATGAGAGGGGTTTGTTCATGGGAGTGTCACTGCTTTGAGAGGATCAAGACAACCCCAGGTGCTAGAAGCACTAGCTATTCGGGAGGCATTAGCACTTTAGGAAGATCTCTATATCAACCATTTCTTGGTGGCCTCCGATTGCAAGGTGGTGGTAGATGCAATCAGGCAGGGAAGCTCAGCAGAATTTGGAGCCATTGTCGAAGAAATCAAGGCTAGAGCAACTACCTTTATTTCATGTTCGTTTACTCATGAGTATAGGACCTACAATATGGAGGCCCATAATCTCGCAAAGCATGCGTTATCTTTAGGGGTTGGCCGACACACTTGGCTAGGACAACCCGGCGATCTTCTTTTTGTACCTATGAACATTATGATTCAGTAATAAAGCTTTGTGAGATTCTAAAAAAAAGCAGCCAATTTTCCTTTCTCCCTTGCTATTTCTCATGTACTCCCTCCGTTCCTACCGCTCAAAAAAAAAACTCCCGTTCCTAAATACAAGTCCTTCTAGATAGAGATTCTAATATAGACTACATACGGAGCAAAATGAGTGAATTTACATTTTAAAATATGTTTATATACATTGGTATCTTGTCCCTACGAAAATCTCTAAAAAGACTTATATTTAGAAACGGAGGGAGTACGTGAAAACGACTCTAAAAATTCGGTTTTGCTAAAGCACATCTAGATGTGCCCTAAGTATTGCATATTAACTAAAAAATATCCCCCATCGTCCCATAATATAAGATTGTCTTATATTGTGGGATGGAGGGAGTATTACCTAAAAAAGATTTCGCATCAGTTGAATTGGGCATTAGCGCCAAGACAGCGCTAATCGCAGTGAGGTGCGGGAACGGCGGCTAGGCTCGGACGGGAACAACTACAAGTTGGGGACGATGCGGTAGTGGCGTCCCAGGCAAAGGGGGGAGGGCAAGGGTTGAAGATTCGGACGCGCGCACGCGCGCGTGTGCGTGTGTGTGTGTTTGTGTGTGTGTGGTGAGGGTGGGGCGCGGGCTCGCTGGAGATAATCCGATGTCGTCAAGGTTTAGATGGATGGCCAAGGCGGCAGAAGGCGACGATGCTCGTGCAGGAGCACCTCTAGCCACATGGGGACGTGAGTAGGCGGTCTGGTTGGTGGTATGTGGGAGGAGGGAGAAAGACGTGCGCGTCTGGAGGGGGAAGAGGAATAGCGGTGGTTATTTGAATTTTGAAGGAGGAAATGGATGGTGGGTCATTAGATTTTGATACAGGAGATCTGCAAGCCTCGACCGCGTCATCAACACTGCGAGCGTAAAACCAGCTAAGCCGCTTTCATGCTTAAAAGATTACAAATTTCAGTTTTTGTTTAGTTTGGTCATGCTTTATATGTGTTGAATAAATATGTTGTTCTCCTTGTTCGTTTTGATCGTTCTAAGTAACTTACCTAAATCAAGGCAGAAAGGAGGTTGTTAAATCCTTCACTTTAATCTGTGTCGTAACAGTCTAAGTGTTTTCTTCTTAAGTCGTTCTGAAGCCTTTTCCTATTGTTCCTTTGTCGTCTCAAGTACTCGGCCAATAGCCGGATTGCCTTACTTCTTTTACCACTTACATTTAGGCTCAGGTACTCGGCTAATAGCCGGATTGCCTTACTTCTTTTGCCACTTAAATTTAAGGCAATCAGTCCAAGTCTTTGGGAAGTACAATAGCCGGATTCAATCCTCAGGGGCTCAAGTACTCGGGGGCTCAAGCCGACAATAGCTAGGTTCAATCAGCCTTTGCGCCCAACTTGAGGCTCGGGGGCTACTGCACACCTCTTTTTCTAAAGTATGTGGCCAAGTGAGAAATCAATTCTCAGGGCGATTTTGTGAATCGACCTGAGTCTCGGGGGTTTCTGGGATCAATGGTTTTATTTTATCCTTCAGGTGCATACCAGATTTTAAGCCGACGCACACCTTTATGGATACTGGTTGTATATCTCGATAGAGAATAAATTGCACCAATCCAAAAACATTCATGAAAAATCGGCTCGAGGAAGTCGGCTTGTCTGGACAACTTTTTCCCTAGGAGGCTGACCATCTACATCGACAACTCAAGATCGAGGTGGTGCACGCCACTTCGGAAATAGTCCAACATGGAGGTTGGCTGCGAGCGGCCGGCTGCGCGGGAGACTTTTTCAGTGTGCAGCTCGGTCCCACTGCTTCAACATTTTTGGAATACCGAGGTGTTCTACGTCATCTTGGATGTAGTCTGACATCAAAGCTCGGCTACAAGAAGATACGGGTCGGGGAAAGTTCTCGTAGGACCAGCTTCATGATCGGCGGTCGAAGATGACGAGTAGCTCGGTAAACCATGGTGCGACCAGAGTTGAAGACCGATTCAGAGACTATTGACAGTGTCCTGTTTAGGGGGCTCTCACCATGTCAACTCTGGGCCTGGTGGGCCGGGCTGAGGACCCCTATGTCGGCTCCAGTCGAGACCACTTTGGGCGGCCCATGGAGATCTACAAGAAAAATCAAGAAGCCTTGTCGTTCAAGACAAGGACTCCGTATTTGTGTGATGGCTTTAGAATTTGTGACTTTTTATAAGGAGTTTTGACTTGGTTTTCATCAAGTTTTGATTATTTCTCGGTTATTTCTAACGTTAATCCTTCGAGAGAGAAGAAAACTCATTTTTCCATAGTTTGGCAAAAAAGCATATATGGAAGGAAATCAAGGAGTATTACTCCAAATCAAGCCAAATGGAACACTTTCCATGTTGGAGGATTCACCATCAGGCGCACCACAACGCAAGACGGCCAACCATAGGAGCATGTGCGCTTGTATGTACAGTCGTATGAGGGGCCACGGGATCCCCATCATCTACAATAACAACTTCCGTAAAGGAGAACACACCATTAGAGAGACCTAGCCACCGCCACACCATCCAGAACAGAGAGAGAAGAGGTCTGGAGAAGAAGAACCACCAGAGATCCTTCTAATTTGTTCTTCCACCTTCATACTCATTTCGTTTCATCATCACCATTGTAAGAGGAATTCCAAGTTGTAAGATTAGGGTGTATAACAATATTCGTATTCATCTGGAGATGGAGGCTTGTTTAATCATTAATCTTATTGTGGATCTTCATTGTGACACCCCTGTAATTAAGCTACAGTGATCTCTGACTAATGATGCCATGTCGCCACTTTTTGTTAAGCTTAATTGCCGCTAGTTGAAAACCAAATTCAAATTCAAATTCAAATGCAAGTTGAATAATTAAAAAATTCAAAAGGTAAAATAAAAATGTAGGTTGGCTTGCAAATATTCACTAACTAATTGTTATGAATGTACCAACATTTTTTGAAGTATTTAGATGCCCCTAAGCTATTTATAATTGACCCATACACATTTTATTTAACCAATTTAATATAAATAAATACATATACTATTCCGAATATTTTTGCAACTAATTGTACTAACTCCAAATATTGCATACTGTTTATGTGCTAAGTTTTAAGTTCAGAAAAAATCAAACACTGTATAAAAGAAATGCAAAACAAAAAATAAATAAAGAATAATAGAAAAAGAATATATAATAAGAGAATAAAAGTGGCTAAGCTAGAAGCCCTCCTAGGCGTTCCCAGTGCTGAGAGATGGTTGCTCTTCCCGCGACACGTGTACACATATAAAGCATTTGTTTTTCAGTTTTTTTATAGGCCTTGGCATTTGCCACTGAATGTCACATATATACTGTGTATTTTCTTAATACCGTATAGGCACATACCCTCATACATACGCATTGTCCATCTCTATAAATGAACGCACGCACACCCTATCTTTATGAGCACTTACAAGAGACTGAGCCGACACATCATTTTGAGATTCACGGAGTCACCATAGACGTCTTCATACGACAGGAACACCTTTTCTCTCTGAACGCACATCTCCAGAAAGACTATAATAAGTCCAAAAAATGTGAGCACCAGTGCAAGTCTAGGACTTAAATCTCGGTGGGTTAAAAACACCACTTTTTTTCTAACCATCAAACTACATGTTGGTTTACCTGTATGCTACGTATTTGGGTTCCGTGTTGCGTTTGGCTTCTGGCCACGTCTTCCATAGGTCTAATCATGGGCATAGTTACTTATTATCCTGAATATTTGTGGTTTTAACTGATTCAAATTTTTCTCACCACTTAATAGTTACCTATTATCACATTTATTTGTGGTTTTGACTGACCCGGGGTTTTCTCACCGTTTAATGGTAACTTCCATGTCTTGCTTATTCTGCCTCCCTAAAATCTCTCTCTCTCTCTCTCTCTCTCTCAGTAAACAGCGACACCACATACACAATAGGCCGAGGCAGTAGATGCGTCTAGCGACGTATCTCCTTTGACGTTTCCAGCAACACACAACCATGCCTTCACTCAGCCGCCATGTTGTGACCTGCAACCTGCACCTTTCTGGACCACGAACTTCAAGTGGCGTCGGACGAACTAATAGCCCTTATGTTGTCCCGGTCTTTCTCCTCTGCATTCTACCGCATCGCCCTCGATTTGCCGGGCTACGCCCTCCCATCAAACAAATCTTCACGACAAAGTAATCATGGACTCTTTCGCTTCGTTGGACGAGACTCACAATAGGCATTGTTTATCTTAACCCTGCCCTTCACGCTACTCGGCTTAATATCCGGTGGGAGGCCACGACATTGGCGTTAAATGAATGAAACGCCATGGCCAAGGTTGTTGGCGTGTGACATCGGAGGCCACGAAAGGAAGTAGCGCACCGTTGCGTGTTATTCGGCTACATATGTAGTTTATTCTTTGAGGTGTCGTTCGATTCGCTTTTCTATGCCCTAGGTGCTTACGCCTCGAGTCGTGCTTGGAGACCAAACCTGAATTCCTCTTTGCAAATGGGATCAGGTTGTTCGATTCATAATAGATGGCTGGAAGGTGGAGAAATTGGATGGGAATTCCTTATTCTTATGGACATGGTCATCCTTGGCTAAGTTTACTACAAGATATTTACATATGCATAATTGTCGAGGTCTATTTTCTTCATATGATATTCATTGATCCTACAATTTTACTTGCTTCCTTAGGTTTATACTATATCTGAGATTTGTATTATATATTCATTCTTGGTTTCCTTTGAGTTATGCAGTTGCTAGCAGTAGTCGACTTTTGCTTAAGTAAGTGCATTGTTGACGCAGATGTGGCCTCATTCCCCATCCCAGTTTCGTGTTTAGTGATGTTTTACCTCTTCTTTGTCTCCCTTTCTTATTCTTCTTAGTTTTTTTACAATGGGGGCTAAATGGTAGTTTGATTGTGTAAAAAGATATGTGAGTTCCTTAGAGAAAGTTTTGGTGCTTGGAACATATGGAACGATTATTTTATTTGGCTATAAGACATTTCTGATGGACTATGAAACTTCTAAATTTGTGTACATGTAGATTGGCAGTAAAATTTTCTAGGATCTCTTGCTAATCAAACTCTTTCCTTGCATGTATGAATATACATGGTCATGTTATGTCCATAAACAAATAGAAACAAATATCAGTGGCTAAGATCAATTTTCAAACTGGTGTAGTATTGACTGGAATTGGAAATATATATAGAGGTGCCAGTGGCTAAAACCTATAACACACATCTCTCACGCTCTTTCACTTCACATAACAAGCAAACCAACAAGCACACTACCAAACTTCCAATGGCACAACCAACCATCTTCCTGTCCCAACTCCTTCCTGCTAACGGTAGCAATGTTGTCCAGATCCTTGGCATAGTTAGCCATGACACCATGCTCTTTCATGTGGAAAATAAATTCCTTGTATGTTGATATGACTTTCCTAGCTTCTATAAATAAGAAAGTACAAGGACCTGCATCAACTCGCTAAATACCCATATACTTTCACGCCATCAGCCGGCTTTCAAATGCATTATTTTTGTTTCCTCACTGAAATAATCAACATAGGCGCACACATAGGCTTTCTGATGGGCGCGGCGTGCCGCCGCGCCTCTTCCCGCTAGTAAAGATAAAAAGGGCCTAACGCTACTGTGCAATTGGGCCTAAGTGCCACAGTGCACTGAGGCCCAGCCCACACCCCTCCACATGTCTCCTTCCTCCCTCTACATGAGCCAGGGGAGGTCGTGGCGCCCATCCGCGGGCGATGGCCATGCGTGGCGGCCATCCACGCCCCCCGGCGCCTACAAGACTCCCTTGACCCCTGGACGACCCTAGTCCTCCCTCTTGCCGCCCCTCACGCCGCTTTGCTCTCCTCCACTACCCACCCGACGCCATTGTTGTCGTACTGCCGTCGTTCACGCGGACACCGGTTGCCCCGCCTCGCACCACCACGTCCAGGAGCCCCATCGTCGTCTCCTTCGTCTTCCTCACCATCTGATCGGAGCTAGGAGCACGCCTCCATGTCACCCGCACCGCCTTCCCAAGCTTCAGCCGCCCCGCCTCACTGTCGATCCCCTCGACTCCGACCACCCAAGCCTCCTCTAGCTCGCCAGCATGCTCCCGGTGAGCCCCTTCCTTCGGATCCCCCGCTTCCCCCCTCTTCTCGCGCCGCTCGCCCGCTCCCGTGCCTGCCTAGCTGCTGCTGTTGTTGCCACAGCTCTGCTTCTGCTGCTGATGCCTAGCTCCGCCTCTTCCTGCGGCCTGCTGCTGCTCGCCATCTTGCCGTCGCGCTCCGCCCGCCGCTGCCCGCAGCTGCTCGCTCTGCTCCGCTCGCGCCCTGTCGCTGCTCCCACGCCCCCTGCCCATGTGTGCCCGCGCTATGGCTGCCACTCCTGCCTTACGCTTCCGGCCGCCGCTCCCCGCGCAGCCTCGCCCGCTGCTCACCCTTCGCCGCCGCCCGTCGCCGCGCTGCTCGGTCGGCCGCGCCCATAACTTTGCTGCGCTCACGCAGCGCTGCGCCCTTGTCGGCGTTAAGGAGCACGGGGTACCAGAACTTACACTGCGGCTGCGGCGTGGCTCAAGGGTGGCCCAAGACGACCCATCTTCATCGGCACAAGCTCAAGACCCTCGCGAGGGGCCAAGCCTCATGAGGCGGAGACGACGAGAAGCCTCCTCGAGCACGGCCTCGTCAGTAGCTCGCGAGGCGGAGAGATCAAGGCGGGGTACCTCACGAGGTGCCCATGACGCAAGCCATGACGACCGAGGCGCCCGGGCGGCGCCGACCCAGTGATGTCCTCATTTCCTCTTTGGCGCAAAGGAGGCAAGCGCAGGCGAGAGCATTAGGCAAAGGCAGCCATTTCGGTGCAACAAGACCAAGACCATCACAACGGCAGGAAGGAGGTCATCGTGGAGCCCAAGCCGGCGTCACCGTCAGAGCCTTTGACAAAGCGAGGACCAACTTTAGTCAGGTTATGTGTACTAGATGTTCCCCTTCAAAATGGCCAATTGTTGGCGCCCTTCCCGCTCAATATTTGGGAAGAGGCCCAGGGCCTCTGCCTATAAATAGGACTAGCCACCCACAGGGTAGGGCATCTGGCATCTTGGATCCAGAATCCAGAACAGAGCTAGAGGTCAAGCAATCTAGCGAGAGAGAGAGAGCGACCGAACTCCCCCTAGCAGTTCGTCGCACCGGCCAAGAACAGACCCTCGCGAGGCTGTTCTTCCTTGTATTGTTCATCATCAGCACCTGAGGCAATCCACCACACCACTCACTGGAGTAGGGTATTACACCACAATGGTGGCCCGAACCAGTATAAACCTTGTGTCTCTTGTGTTGCTCTTTTTGTAGTTTAGATCCTTGCGGCTGACGAGGTGCAGGTAGGTAGGGGTGAGATCTCCGCGTGCACCTTGAGTTCGAACCTAGAGGGTCTGCCGGAACCCGAATCCGACATTTGGCGCGCCAGGTAGGGTGCGCGGAATCCGCTTCCGCCGCCCTATTCTTCGCCGCCCATCGCATCCATGTCGAGACACTCGTCGGGCCCGCTGAAGCGCCGAGCCGCTCTCGCTACCAGCGTCGCCTAGACGGCCCGTCGGCGGCCGCCCGTCGCCTGCCGTCAACGCCGCCACCGGCCCGGCAGGGAACGAGCAGCAAGCATCGTCCCAGCATCCGTCCGTGAGGCGAGACGGCCGTACCGCTACTCCTTCGCTCGCCCCAGCTGGTTCTTCGTCTCGCACGCTCCGCGCGCCCATGGAGGCTCGAGCCGCGCTCATCGCGGCAAACGAGCTCCTGCACTACCGCCCCGTCGACGACGTCTACGAGGAGTGGCTCGACCGCGTCGCCGAGCTCGTCCGCGCCGCAGGGGGCTCCCCTGCGCCGTCCTTCTCGCTGCACCGCGCCCTGCCTTGCGCAGGCGATGAAGCTCCGGGGGCGCCTCAGCCGCCTCCCCCTCAAGAAGGCGCCTTGGCCCCAAGGCGCGTGGCCCCTGGGCGAAACCCACTCCGTCCGGCACCAGCGCAGCAAGAGCAGAGCTGCCAAGAGGTCCCTCGCCCCCAAGAAGCTGCCCGAGTGCTCCCTGCATCGGCCCGTCACGACAGCTCTCCTGCTCCAGCACGCCAAGACCCCACGCTGCTCCCAGCAGCAGCGCATGGGGACCCGCAAGACCAGGCCCTTCGTCACCAAAGGCCTCCCGTGGCCACTGCAGGCTGCCGCGCCTTCACCGCCGAGCTACGCAGCGTTGCGTGGCCCGGCAAGTTCAAGCTAGACCTGCCTCCTTGCTACGACGGCACGGCCGACCCTGCGGAGTTCCTCCAGCTTTACAAGCTGGGCATCGAAGCCGCCAACGGGGAAAAGAAGGTCATGGCGAACTGGTTTCCCATGGCGCTCAAGGACGGTGTCCGCACGGCTCTGAACACGGCTCGCACGATCTCCTCCACAGGGACGAGATGCGCACCGCTTCATCGCCAACTTCCAAGGCACTCGTGACCAGCCTCCTGCCGTGGCGACATGCGCCGCATCAAGCGGCAGCCGGAGAAACCCTGCAGAAGTACATCCAGCTTCAACAACGCACGCCTCAAGATTCCCAAGGTGACCGAGGAGGCCATCATCTCAGCCTTCTCCGACGGTTTGCGTGGCGTCAAGATGAAGGAGGAGCTAGCGATGCATGAAGACCGTGCACATCCTGGAGCTGTTCAACTTGGCGACCAAGTGCGCCGAGCTGAGGAAGGACGCCTTTCCCTCCTCGAGCTGCCAGCTGCTGACCCAGAAAAGAAGAAGCCCAAGGTCAAGGACGTGAAGCGCAAGGGGGCTGCGGCAGAACCAGATACCAAGCGAGGCAGAGATCAGCCCGGGTCTTCCAAGGGCAGTTGATACTGTGTGTACCACGACCTCCACACCCACAACACCAATGAATGTCAAGAACTCCGAGCCGTGCGAGAAGGGCGAATCGGTCGACGCCCCGACCGCAGTGATCAAGGCTACGACCGAGGAGGAGGAAGAAACGCAGGACGCTGGGAAGACCGCGGCCCTCGCCAAGGGTGGCGCGACCGACCTCGCGAGGACCGCTGGCAGGATCAGCCTCGCGAGGGAGGTTGGAGGGACCCGCCTCGCGAAGGAGGCTGGAGGGATCAGCCTCGCGAGAATCGCCCGCAAGGCAACGCATGCCTCCCTCCTCTGCAACCGCAGCCAAGGAGAAATGAGGACCACCATCAGGACGAGGGGGCTGGGGGCTTCCAGGAGCCGCGCGCGATCGCTTGCATCCTAGGCGGAGCTCAAGCCCCAGCCTCTCAATGCATCTTCAAGCAGTTCGCCCGTGAAGTGAACGCAGTCCTCCCCAAGCTCGAAGCCACGCGCCCTCTCAGGTGGTCGGCGTGCGCCATCACGTTCAGCTCGTGGATCAGCTCAAGTGCGCGGACACGGTAGGAGTCCTCCGGATGCTTTGCTCCCCAATCATCGACAACGTGCAAGTTACCAGGACCCTCATTGATGGCAGAGCAGGGCTCAATGTCCTGTCCGTCGAGACGTTCAACAATCTCCAAGTGCCGTACAATCAGCTTCATCCAACCAAGCCTTTCTCCGGAGTCACCGATGGCTCCATAGTTCCGATTGGGCAGGTCCGCCTCCCTGTCACCTTCGGGGCGCGCGACAACTACCGCATCGAGCTCATCGACTTTGACGTCACCCACATTCGCCTGCCATACAATGCCATCCTCGGGTACCCAGCTCTGGCCAAGTTCATGGCCATGACTCATCACGGCTACAACATACTCAAGATGCCGGGAAGCGGCGGAGTCATCACGGTGCCTTGTGAAGAGAGGCCTTGATGTGCTCCTGAGCGTGCTTTTGAAGCCGCGTCACTTGAAGACCCAGATCGCAGGAGCGGGAGGCTCCCCAAGGCTGCTCCCAAGAAGAAGAAAACATCACCTGGCCCGACCCCTCGGGAGGCAGGCCCCTCAGGGTCCGCGCCAGTTCAGGGGGCACCTCCTTCTATCGCATAGGAAGGCGCGCCCGGCGCCCTCTGCTGCGTCTCGAGCTTGCGTTGGATTTCCCCGAAGAGGAGAGGATGATGCAACACAGTAGCGTAAGTATTTCCCTCAGTTTTTGAGAACCAAGGTATCAATCCAGTAGGAGACTACGGGCAAGTCCCTCGTACCTGCACAAAACGATAGCTACTCGCAACCAACGCTTAGGGGTTGTCAATCCCTTCACGGTCACTTACGAGAGTGAGATCTGATAGAGACAATATTTTTGGTATTTTTGGTATAAAGATGCAAAGTAAAAAGTAAAAGCAAAGAAAGAAAATAAAGTGATGGAGATTGATATGATGAGAATAGACCGGGGCCCATAGGTTTCACTAGTGGCTTCTCTCAAGAGCATAAGTATTCTACGATTGGGTGAACAAATTACTGTTGAGCAATTGACAGAATTGAGCATAGTTATGAGGTTATCCAGGCAATGATCATGTATATAGGCATCACGTCCGTGACAAGTAGACCGAAAGGATTCTGCATCTACTACTATTACTCCACTCATCGACCGCTATCCAGCATGCATCTAGAGTATTAAGTTAAAAAGCGAGTAACGCCTTGTAAGCAAGATGACATGATGTAGAGGGATAAATTCATGCAATATGATAAATACCCCATCTTGTTATCCTCGATGGCAACAATACAATACGTGCCTTGCAACCCCTTACGTCACTAGGTAAGGACACCGCAAAGATTGAGCCCAAAGCTAAGCACTTCTCCCATTGCAAGAACTACCAATCTAGTTGGACAAACCAAACGGATAATTCGAAGAGACTTGCAAAGATAACTCAATCATACATAAAAGAATTCAGAGAAGAATCAAATATTTTCCATAGATAAGCTGGATCATAAACCCACAATTCATCGGTCTCAACAAACACACCGCAAAAAGAAGATTACATCTAATAGATCTCCACGAGAGAGGGAGAACATTGTATTGAGATCCAAAAGAGAGAAGAAGCCATCTAGCTACTAACTATGGACCCGAAGGTCTGAAGTAAACTACTCACACTTCATCCGAGGGGCTATGGTGTTGATGTAGAAGCCCTCCGTGGTGGATGCCCCCTCGTGAGCTCCGAACAGGCCCCAAGATGGGATCTCGTGGATACAGGAAGATGCGGCGGTGGAATTAGGTTTTGGCTCCGATTACGATCTGTCGAGAATGCGTAGGTATATATAGGAGGAAGGAGTACGTCGGTGGGCGTCGGGGCCCACGAGGCGGGCGCGCGCCAGGGGAGGCCCCCACCTGTAACCGCCTCGGCACTCCTTGGAGTAGAGTCCAAGTCTCTGGATCACGTTCGGTGAGAAAATCACGTTCCCGAAGGTTTCATTCCGTTTGGACTCCGTTTGATATTCCGCTTTCTTATAACACGAAATAGGCAAAAACAGCAATTACAGGCTGGGCCTCCGGTTAATAGGTTAGTCCCAAAAATAATATAAAAGTGGAAAATAAAGCCCATTATAGTCCAAAACAATAGATAAAGTAGCATGGAGCAATCAAAATTATAGATACGTTGGAGACGTATCGGGCATCCCCAAGCTTAATTCTTGCTCGTCCTCGAGTAGGTAAATGATAAAAAGAGAATTTTTGATGCAGAGTGATACTTTGGCATAATTTCAATGTAAATCTTCTTAATCATGGTATGAATATTCAGATTCGAAAGATTCAAGACAAAAGTTCATATTGACATAAAAATAATAATACTTCAAGCATACTAACAAAGCAATTATGTCTTCTCAAAATAACATGGCCGAAGAAAGTTATCCCTACAAAATCATATAGTCTGGCTATGCTCCATCTTCCCCACACAAAGTATTTAAATCATGCACAACCCCGATGACAAGCCAAGCAATTGTTTCATTCTTTAACGTTTTCAAAACTTTTTCAATCTTCACGCAATACATGAGCGTGAGCCATGGATATAGCACTATATGTAGACTAGAATGGTGGTTGTGGAGAAGACAAAAAGAGGGAAGATAGTCTCACATCAACTAGGCATATTAACAGGCTATGGAGATGCCCATCAATAGATATCAATGTGAGTGAGTAGGGATTGCCATGCAACAGATGCACTAGAGCTATAAGTATATGAAAGCTCAACAAAAGAACTAAGTGGGTGTGCATCCAACTCGCTTGCTCACGAAGACCTAGGGCATTTTGAGGAAGCCCATCATTGGAATATACAAGCCAAGTTCTATAATGAAAAATTCCCACTAGTATACGAAAGTGACAAAATGAGAGACTCTCTATCATGAAGATCTTGATGCTACTTTGAAGCACAAGTGTGATAAAAGGATAGTAACATTGTCCCTTCTCTCTTTTTCTCTCATTTTTTTATTTGGGCCTTTTTTATGGCCTCTTTTTTTAGTCCGGAGTCTCATCCCGACTTGTGGGGGAATCATAGTCTCCATCATCCTTTCCTCACTTGGGACAATGCTCTAATAATGATGATCATCACACTTTTATTTTTATTACAAATCAACAATTAAAACTCGATACTTAGAAAAAAATATGACTCTATATGAATGCCTCCGTGATGTACCAGGATATGCAATGATTCATGAGTGACATGTATGCAAGAATTATGAGCGGTGGCTTTGCCACAAATACGATGTCAACTACATGATCATGCTAGCAATATGACAATGATGGAGCGTGTCATAATAAACGGAACGGTGGAAAGTTGCATGGCAATATATCTCGGAATGGCTATGGAAATGCCATGATAGGTAGGTATGGTGGCTGTTTTGAGGAAGGTTTATGGTGGGTGTATGATACCGTGAAAAGTGCGCGGTATTAGAGAGGCTAGCAATGGTGGAAGGATGGGAAAAAGTGCGTATAATCCATGGACTCAACATTAGTCATAAAGAATTCATATATTTATTGCAAAAATCTAGAAGTTATCAAAGCAAAGTTTTAGCGCATGCTCCTAGGGGGATAGATTGTTAGGAAAAGACCATCGCTCGTCCCCGACCGCCACTCATAAGGAAGACAATCAACAAATAAATCATGCTCCGAGTTCATCACATAACGGTTCACCATATGTGCATGCTACGGGAATCACAAACTTCAACACAAGTATTCCTTAAATTCACAACTACTCAACTAGCATGACTCTAATATTATCACCTTCATATCTCAAAACAATTATCAAGCATCAAACTTATCTTAGTATTCAACGCACTCAAAAGAAAGTTTCACATATCTTGAACACCAAGTATATTAACATTAAGCAAATTACCATGCTATTAACGACTCTCAAAATAATCTAAGTGAAGCATGAGAGATCAAGTTTCTTTAAAACAAATCCACCACCGTGCTCTAAAAGGTATAAGTGAAGCACTAGAGCAAAAATTATCACGCTCAAATGATATAAGTGAAGCACTATGAGCAAAAACTATCAAGCTCAAAAGATATAAGTGAAGCACATAGAGTATTCTATCAAATTCTAATTCATATATGTCTCTCTCAAAAGGTGTGTACAGCAAGGATGATTGTGGCAACTAGCAAGCAAAGACTCAAATAATACAAGACGCTCCAAGCAAAACACATATCATGTTGGTGAATAAAAATATAGCTCCAAGTAAATTACCGATGGAAGTGGACGAAAGAGGGGATGCCTTCTGGGGCATCCCCAAGCTTTGACTTTTGGTGTCCTTGGATTATCTTGGGGTGCCATGGGCATCCCCAAGCTTAGGCTCTTGCCACTCCTTGTTCCATAATCCATCAAAAGAATTCACCCAAAACTTGAAAACTTCACAACACAAAACTCAATAGAAATCCCGTGAGCTCCGTTAGAGAAAGAAAACAAAAGACTACTTTAAGGTACTGTAATGAAATCATTCTTTATTTATATTGGTGTTAAACCTACTATATTCCAACTTCTCTATGGTTCATAAACTATTTTACTAGCCATAGATTCTGTTGGAAATATGCCCTAGAGGCAATAATAAAAGCATTATTATTATATTTCCTTGTTCATGATAATTGTCTTTTATTCATGCTATAACTGTATTATCCGAAAATCATAATACACGTGTGAATACATAGACCACAATACTTCCCTAGTGAGCCTCTAGTTGACTAGCTCGTTGGTGACGATTAGTCATGGTTTCACGACTATGGACATCAGATGTCATTGACAACGAGATCACGTCATTAGGAGAATGACGTGATGGACAAGACCCAATCCTAAGCATAGCACAAAGATCGTGTAGTTCGTTTTGCTAGAGCTTTTCCAATGTCAAGTATCTCTTTCTTAGACCGTGAGATCGTGTAACTCCCGGATACCGTAGGAATGCTTTGGGTGTACCAAAGCGTCCTGGCAATCGGGTGACTATAAAGGTGCATTACGGTATCTCCGAAAGTGTACATTGGGTTGACACGGATCGAGACAGGGATTTGTCACTCCGTATGACGGAGAGGTATCACCGGGCCCACTCGGTAATGCATCATCATAATGAGCTCAAAGTGATCAAGTGTCCGGTCACGGGATCATGCATTCTGATGCGAGTAAAGTGACTTCTTTGTAACGAGACTAAACGAGGTATTGGGATACCGGCGATCGAGTCTCGGGCAAGTAACATACCGTCGACAAAGGGAATAGAATACGGGGTTGCTTGAACCCTTGACATCGTGGTTCATCCGATGACAACATCGAGGAGCATGTGGGAACCAACATGGGTATCCAGATCCCGCTGTTGGTTATTGACTGAGGTAGTCTCGGTCATATGCGCATGTCTCCCGAACCCGTAGGGTCTACACACTTAAGGTTCGGTGGCGCTAGGGTTATTAGGAAGACAAGTATGTGATTACCGAATGTTGTTCGGAGTCCCGGATGAGATCCGGACATCACGAGGAGTTCGGAATGGTCCGGAGGTAAAGATTTATATATGGAAAGTGGTTAAACGGACTCCGGAAAGTTTTGGGGGTATCTTGGTAATGTCTGGGGCCATCGGGAGAGTTCGGAGGTCCACCCCTCGGGGGCCACATGGGCTAAGTGGGAGGGAGCCAGCCTGGTGGGCTGGGCGCACCTCCCACCTAGGCCCATCTTGGCTAGGGCATGGGAGGGAAACCCTAAAGGCGCCCCCTAGCTTGGGGGCAAGCCACCCTCCCTCCTCCCTTTGGCCGCCGCCCCATCTAGGGTTTCCCCTAGATGGCCGGCCCCCTGCCCTCTCCTCCTATAAATAGAGGGGTGGGGGAGGGCTGCACACACACCATTGAAGGCGCAGCCCCTCCCTCCCAACACCTCTCTTTCTCCATGTGAGCTTGGCGAAGCCTCTTGGAGAAGCTGCCGTACCATTGCACCACGCCGTCGTGCTGCCATTGGAGTTGTCTTCCTCAACCTCTCCTTCATCCTTGCTGGATCAAGACGGAGGAGACGCCATCGTCCCATACGTGTGTTGAACGCGGAGGTGCTGTCCGTTCAGCACTTGGTCATCGGTGATCGGAATCACGTTGGGAACGTCTTCATCATCACCACTCCCTCGAACGCTTCCGTACTCAATCTACAAGTGGTATGTAGATGCAAACTCTCTCTCTCTTGACTCGTTGCTTAGTAGAACTCATAGATGGATCTTGGTGAAACCGTAGGAAAATTTTATTTTCTGCAACGTTCCCCAACAGTGGCATCATGAGCTAGGTCTATGCGTAGTTCTCTATTGCACGAGTAGAACACAATTTAGTTGTGGGCGTGGATCTTGTCAATTTACTTGCCGCTACTAGTCTTATCTTGCTTCCGCGGCATTGTGGGATGAAGCGGCCCGGACCAACCTTACACGTACGCTTACGTGAGACCGGTTCCACCGACTAACATGCACTAGTTGCATAAGGTGGCTGGAGGGTGTCTGTCTCTCCTACTTTAGTTGGAGCGGATTCGATGAAAAGGGTCCTTATGAAGGGTAAATAGAAGTTGACAAGATCACGTTGTGGTTATTCGTAGGTAAGAAAACGTTCTTGCTAGAACCCAATTGCAGCCACGTAAAAGATGCAACAACAATTAGAGGACGTCTAACTTGTTTTTGCAGCAATTGTCATGTGATGTGATATGGCCAAGTTGTGATGAATGATGAATGACACATTGTGATGTATGAGATCATGTTCTTGTAATAGGAATCACGACTTGCATGTCGATGAGTATGACAACGGCAGGAGCCATAGGAGTTGTCTTTATTTTGTATGACTGCGTGTCATTGAAGAACGCCATGTAACTTACTTTACTTTATTGCTAAGCGTGTTAGCCATAGAAGTAGAAGTAGTCGTTGGCGTGACAACTTCATGGAGGCACAATGATGGAGATCATGATGATGGAGATCATGGTGTCATGCCGGTGACAAGATGATCATGGAGCCTCGAAGATGGAGATCAATGGAGCTTTATGATATTGGCCATATCATGTCACTACTATATATAATTGCATGTGATGTTTATTATGTTTATACATCTTGTTTACTTAGAACGACGGTAGTAAATAAGATGATCCCTTACAACAATTTCAAGAAGTGTTTCCCCTAAGCGTTGCACCGTTGCTAAAGTTAAATGCCGCTTCTAAGCACCACGTGATGATCGGGTGTGATGGATTCTTACGTTCACATACAACGGGTGTAAGACAGATTTACACACGCGAAAATACTTAGGGTTTACTTGACGAGCCTAGCATGTACAGACATGGCCTCGCAACACGGAGACCGAAAGGTCGAACACGAGTCGTATAGAAGATACGATCAACATGAGAATGTTCACCGATGATGACTAGTCCGTCTCACGTGATGATCGGACACGGCCTAGTCGACTCGGATCGTGTAACACTTAGATGACTAGAGGGATGTCTAATCTGAGTGGGAGTTCATTGAAATAATTTGATTAGATGAACTTAATTATCATGAACTTAGTCTAAAAACTTTTGCATAATATGTCTTGTAGATCAAATGGCCAACGCTCATGTCAACTTGAACTTCAACGCGTTCCTAGAAAACCAAGCTGAAAGATGACGGCGACAACTATACGGACTGGGTCCGGAACACGAGATCATCCTCATAGCTGCCAGGAAACAATATGTCCTAGAAGGACCGCTAGGTGACGCTCCGTCCCGGAGAACCAAGACATTATGAATGCTTGGCAAACTTCATGATGATTACTCCCTCGTTCGGTGCGGCATGCTTTCTGACTTAGAACCGGGGCTCCAAAAGCGTTTTGAGCATCACGGAGCATATGAGATGTTCGAGGAGCTGAAACTTGTTTTCCAAGCTCACGCCGGGTCGAGAGATATGACATCTCCGACAAGTTCTATAGTTGTAAGATGGAGGAAAAGAGTTACATCGATGAGCACATCTTGAAGATGTGCAGGTTGCACAACCGTATGACCCGGTGAACATTAACCTCCACGATGAGGCGGTCATTGACAGAATCCTCGATCGCTCCCACCAAGCTACAAGAGCTTTGTGATGAACTACAACATGCAGGGGATGGTAAAGACCATTCTGAAGTGTTCTCTATCTTTGAAGTCACCGAGGTTGAAATCAAGAAAGAACATCAAGTGTTGATGGTCAATAAGACCACTAAGTTCAAGAAGGGCAAGGGTAAGAAGAACTTCAAGAAGGACGGCAAGGAGGTTGCCGCGCCGGTAAGCAAGTTGCCGGAAGAAGTCAAAGAATGGACCCAAACCCGAGACTGAGTGCTTTTATTGCAAGGGAGGGGTCCTTTGGAAGCCGGAACTGCCCCAAATACTTAGCGGACAAGAAGGCCGGCAACACCAAAGGTATATCGATATACATGTAATTGATGTGTACTTTGCCGATTATCGTAGTAACTCTTGGGTATTTGATACGGTGCCGTTGCTCATATTTGTAACTCACAGCAGGAGCTGCGGAATAAGCGGAAGCGGCAAAGGACGAGGTGACGATCTTGGCGTCGGGAATGGTTCAGTCGATGTGATCGCCGTCGCACGCTACCTCTTCATTTACCTACGGGATTAGTTATGAACCTTAATAATTGTTATTTGGTGCCAAGTTTGAGCATGAATATTGTATCCGGATCTCGTTTAATGCGAGATGGCTACTCATTTAAATCCGAGAATAATGGTTGTTCTATTTATATGAGAGATATGTTTTATGGTCATGCTCCGATAGTCAATGGTTTATTCTTAATGAATCTCGAGCGTAGTATTACACATGTTTATAAGCGTGAATACCAAAAGATGTAAAGTTGATAACGATAGTCCCACATATTTGTGGCATTGCCGCCTTTGGTCACATTGGTGTCAAGCGCATGAAGAAGCTCCATGCTTGATGGACTTTTGGAGTCTCTAGATTATGAATCATTTGACACATGCGAACCATGCCTTATGGGCAAGATGACCAAGACTCCGTTCTCCGGAACAATGGAGCGAGCAACCAACTTATTGGAAATCATACATACCGATGTGTGCGGTCCAATGAGTGTTGAGGCTCATGGAGGATATCGTTATGTTCTCACTCTCACCGATGACTTGAGTAGATATGGGTATGTCTACTTGATGAAACACAAGTCTGAGACCTTTGAAAAGTTCAAGGAATTTCAGAATGAGGTAGAGAATCAACGTGACCGAAAAATAAAATTCCTCTGATCGGATCGTGGGGAGAATATTTAAGTCACGAATTTGGTACACACTTAAGAAAATGTGGAATCGTTTCACAACTCACGCCGCTGGAACACCTCAACAGAACGGTGTGTCCGAGCGTCGTGTCGCACTCTATTGGATATGGTGCGATCTATGATGTCTCTTACCGATTTACCGCTATCATTTTGGGGATACGCTCTAGAGACAGCTACATTCACTTTAAATAGGGCACCGTCTAAGTCCGTTGAGACGACACCGTATGAATTATGGTTTGGGAAGAAACCTAAGCTGTCGTTTCTAAAAGTTTGGGGATGCGATGCTTATGTCAAGAAACTTCAACCTGAAAAGCTCGAACCCAAGTCGGAAAATTGCGTCTTCATAGGATACCCCAAAGAAACCATTGGGTATACCTTCTACTTAAGATCCGTGGGCAAGATTTTTGTTGCCAAGAACGGAACCTTTCTGGAAAAAGAGTTTCTCTCGAAAGAAGTAAGTGGGAGGAAAGTAGAACTCGATGAAGTACTACCTCTTGAACAGAATAGTGCTGCAGCTCAAGAAAATGTTCCTGTGATGCCTACACCAACAGAAGAGGAAATTAATGATGATGATCAAGGTACTTCGGATCAAGTTGCTGCTGAACTTCGTAGGTCCTCAAGGACACGTTCCGCACCAGAGTGGTACGGCAACCCTGTCCTAGAAATCATGTTGTTAGACAACGGTGAACCTTCGAACTATGAAGAAGCGATGGCGGGCCCAGATTCCAACAAATGGCTAGAAGCCATGAAATCCGAGATAGAATCCATGTATGAAAACAAAGTGTGGACTTTGGTGACTTGCCCGATGATCGGCGGCGATAGAAAACAAATAGATCTTTAAGAAGAAGGCGGACGCGGATGGTAATGTCACCATCTATAAAGCTCGACTTGTCGCTAAGGGTTATCGGCAAGTTCAAGGGATTGACTACGATGAGACTTTCTCTCCGTGGCGAAGCTTAAGTCCGTCCGAATCATGTTAGCAATTGCCGCATACTATGATTATGAGATATGGCAGATGGATGTCAAAACAGCATTCCTTAACGGTTATCTTAAGGAAGAGCTGTATATGATGCAACGGAAGGTTTTGTCGATCCTAAGGACGCTAACAAAGTATGCAAGCTCCAGCGATCCATTTATGGGCTGGTGCAAGCATCTCGGAGTTGGAACATTCGCTTTGATGAGATGATCAAAGCGTTTGGGTTTATCTTGAGACTTATGGAGAAGCCTGCGTTTACAAGAAAGTGAGTGGGAGCTCTGTAGCATTTCTCATATTATATGTAGATGACATACTTTTGATGGGAAATGATATAGAATTCTTGGACAGCATTAAGGCCTACTTGAATAAGTGTTTTTCAATGAAGGACCTTGGAGAAGCTGCTTATATATTAGGCATCAAGATCTATAGAGATAGATCGAGACGCCTCATAGGTCTTTCACAAAGCACATACCTTGATAAGATTTTGAAGAAGTTCAAAATGGATCAGTCCAAGAAAGGGTTCTTGCCTGTATTGCAAGGTGTGAAATTGAGCTCAGCTCAATGCCCGACCACGACAAAAGATAAAGAAGAGATGAGTGTCATCCCCTATGCCTCGACCATAGGATCTATTATGTATGCCATGCTGTGTACCAGACCTGATGTAAACCTTGCCGTAAGTTTGGTAGGAAGGTACCAAAGTAATCCCGGCAAGGAACACTGGACAGCGGTCAAGAATATCCTGAAGTACCGAAAAGGACAAAGGACATGTTTCTCGTTTATGGAGGTGACGAAGAGCTAAATCGTAAAGAGGGTTACGTCGGCGCTTCAAGCTTCGACACAGATCTGGAGATGACTCTAAGTCACAAACCGGATACGTGTATATGTTGAATGGTGGAAGCGATGGCTGGTGCGGCTGCAAGCGGAGCGTCGTGGCGGGATCTACATGTGAAGCGGAGTACATGGCAGCCTCGGAGGCAGCGCATGAAGCAATTTGGGTGAAGGAGTTCATCACCGACCTAGGAGTCATACCCAATGCGTCGGGGCCGATCAAACTCTTCCGTGACAACACCGGAGCTATTGCCCTTGCCAAGGAGCCCGGGTTTCACAAGAAGACCGAGCACATCAAGCGTCGCTTCAACTCCATCCGTGAAAGCGTTCGGGATGGAGACATAGAAATTTGTAAAGTGCATACGGATCTGAATGTCGCAGATCCGTTGACTAAACCTCTTCCATGTAAAGCAAAACATGATCAACACCAGAACTCTATGGGTGTTCGATTCTTCACAATGTAAACTAGATTATTGACTCTAGTGCAAGTGGGAGACTGTTGGAAATATGCCCTAGAGGCAATAATAAAAGCATTATTATTATATTTCCTTGTTCATGATAATTGTCTTTTATTCATGCTATAACTGTATTATCCGGAAATCGTAATACACGTGTGAATACATAGACCACAATACTTCCCTAGTGAGCCTCTAGTTGACTAGCTCGTTGGTCGACAGTTAGTCATGGTTTCCTGACTATGGACATCAGATGTCATTGACAACGGGATCACGTCATTAGGAGAATGACGTGATGGACAAGACCCAATCCTAAGCATAGCACAAAGATCGTGTAGTTCGTTTTGCTAGAGCTTTTCCAATGTCAAGTATCTCTTCCTTAGACCGTGAGATCGTGTAACTCCGGATACCGTAGGAATGCTTTGGGTGTACCAAAGCGTCCACAACGTAATCGGGTGACTATAAAGGTGCATTACGGGTATCTCCGAAAGTGTCATTGGGTTGACACGGATCGAGGCGAGGATTTGTCACTCCGTATGACGGAGAGGTATCACTTGGGCCCACTCGGTAATGCATCATCATAATGAGCTCAAAGTGATCAAGTTAATGGTCACGGGATCATGCATTACTGATGCGAGTAAAGTGACTTGCTTGTGCGAGACTAAACGAGGTATTGGGATACCGACGATCGAGTCTCGGGCAAGTAACATACCGTCTGACAAAGGGAATAGAATACGGGGGTTGCTTGAACCCTTGACATCGTGGTTCATCCGATGACAACATCGAGGAGAATGTGGGAACCAACATGGGTATCCAGATCCCGCTGTTGGTTATTGACCTGAGGTAGTCTCGGTCATGTCTGCATGTCTCGAACCCGTAGGGTCTACACACTTAAGGTTCGGTGGACGCTAGGGTTATTAGGAAGACAAGTATGTGATTACCGAATGTTGTTCGAGTCCGGATGAGATCCCGGACGTCACGAGGAGTTCCGGAATGGTCCGTAGGTAAAGATTTATATATGGAAAGTGGTTAAACGGACTCGGAAAGTTTGGGGTATCTTGGTAATGTACCGGGGCCACGGGAGAGTTCGGAGGTCCACGGGAGGGCCACCCTGGGGGGCCACATGGGCTAAGTGGGAGAGGAGCCAGCCTGGTGGGCTGGGCGCACCTCCCACCTAGGCCCATGCGGCTAGGGCATGGGGAGGAAACCCTAAAGGGGCGCCCCTAGCTTGGGGGGCAAGCCACCCTCCCTCCTCCCTTTGGCCGCCGCCCCATCTAGGGTTTCCCTAGATGGCCGGCCCCCTGCCCTCTCCTCCTATAAATAGAGGGGTGGGGGAGGCTGCACACACCATTGAAGGCGCAGCCCTCCCTCCCAACACCTCTCTTTCTCCACGTGAAGCTTGGCGAAGCCCTGGAGAAGCTGCCGTACCAAGCACCACGCCGTCGTGCTGCCATTGGAGTTGTCTTCCTCAACCTCTCCTTCATCCTTGCTGGATCAAGGCGGAGGAGACGCCATCGTCCCGTACGTGTGTTGAACGCGGAGGTGCTGTCCGTTCAGCACTTGGTCATCGGTGATCGGAATCACGTTGGGAACGTCTTCATCATCACCACTCCCTCGAACGCTTCCGTACTCAATCTACAAGTGGTATGTAGATGCAAACTCTCTCTCTTGACTCGTTGCTTAGTAGAACTCATAGATGGATCTTGGTGAAACCGTAGGAAAATTTTATTTTCTGCAACGTTCCCCAACAGATTCATCAAAATAAGCAAACAACACACGCAAAACAGAATCTGCAAAAACAGAACAGTCTGTAGTAATCTGTAACTAACGCAAACTTCTGGAACCCAAAAAATTCTACCAAAATTAGACGGCCTGGAAAATTTGTTTATTGACCAGAAGCAACTGGAATCAGTATTTTATCACGTTCTGGTGATTTTTAACAATTCGGGCACTGAGCAGAAAGATTCTGGAAATTACAGCAAGACCAAATAACTATCACCCAAGAAGATCCAATAGGTCCAACTTGGCGCAAACACTAATTAAAAGATAAATCACATCTAAACAGAGTCTATATGGATTATTTTATTCCTAAACAGAACCAAAAACAGAAAACACAAAATAAAATTGGGTTGCCTCCCAACAAGCGCTATCGTTTAACGCCCCTAGCTAGGCATAAAAACAAGGATAGATCTAGGTATTGCCATCTTTAATTTTCAAGTTTTTAGCGAGGTCATGCTCAAATCTGGGGGGTTCTTCCCTCTTCCCGTCATACTCGGAAATTTTTAGATCTAGAGAATCCAAGCGTTTATTGCAAAGAGTAATCAACATATTCATACGGTTAAGATTTCCGCTAATATTTTTAAGAGGCTCAAGAGACTTTTGTAAAATCTTTGTTACTTCGCAAATCTTCTCAAACACTTGGGTTTCTTCCTGGGTAGGATGAGATCCTCCCTTTTGGGGTGGTGTTCCCACTATTCCCTCTATAATCTCATGCACAATACCGAGATCAATATTAATGAATTTTCCCTTGGCCATGCAATCCAAGAGTTGTTTATGCGTCATGTTTAACCCAACATAAAAACTGCGAATAAGAATTCTAAAGTTCACCTATAGGGTGCACTTACGATAAGATTCCATCATCTTATACCAAGCATCTTTTAAGTTTTCTCCTTGCCTTTGCTTGAAGTGAAGAACTTCAAACTCGGGAGACATAGGAGCGGATAAGGAATTCGACATAACGGCAAGCAAGCAAACTAACACACGAGCAAACAAAAGGCAAAGGGGAAAAGAGGAGGAGATTGGGAAAGAGAGGGCGAATAAAACGGCAAGGGTGAAGTGGGGGAGAGGAAAACGAGAGGCAAATGGCAAATAATGTAATGCGAGAGATAGGGATTGTGATGGGTACTTCGTATGTTGACTTTTGCGTAAGCCTCCCCGACAACGGCGCTAGAAATTCTTCTTGCTACGTCTCGAGCTTGCGTTGGATTTCCCCGAAGAGGAGAGGATGATGCAGCACGATGGCGTAAGTATTTCCCTCGGTTTTTGAGAACCAAGGTATCAATCCGGTAGGAGACTACGCCAAGTCCCTCGTAGACCTGCACAAAGCGATAGCTACTCGCAACCAACGCTTAGGGGTTGTCAATCCCTTCACGGTCACTTACGAGAGTGAGATCTGATAGAGATAATATTTTTGGTATTTTTGGTATAAAAAGATGCAAAGTAAAAAGTAAAAGCAAAGCAAGTAAATAAAGTGATGGAGATTGATATGATGAGAATAGACCCGGGGGCCATAGGTTTCACTAGTGGCTTCTCTCAAGAGCATAAGTATTCTACGGTGGGTGAACAAATTACTGTTGAGCAATTGACAGAATTGAGCATAGTTATGAGGTTATCCAGGCAATGATCATGTATATAGGCTGAAGGAAATATGCCCTAGAGGCAATAATAAAGTTATTATTTATTTCCTTATATCATGATAAATGTTTATTATTCATGCTAGAATTGTATTAACCGGAAACATAATACATGTGTGAATATATAGACAAACGGTATGTCACTAGTATGCCTCTACTTGACTAGCTTGTTAATCAAAGATGGTTATGTTTCCTAACCATGAACAAGGAGTTGTTATTTGATCAACAAGGTCACATCATTAGTAGAATGATCTGATTGACATGACCCATTCCGTTAGCTTAACACTTGATCGTTTAGTATGTTAATGCTTTCTTCATGACCCATACATGTTCCTATAACTATGAGATTATGCAACTCCGTTTACCGGAGGAACACTTTGGGTACTACCAAACGTCACAACGTAATCGGGTGATTATAAAGGAGTACTACAGGTGTCTCCAAAGGTACTTGTTAGGTTGGCGTATTTCGAGATTAGGTTTTGTCACTCCGATTGCTCGGAGAGGTATCTCCAGCCTTCTCGGTAATGCACATCACTTAAGCCTTGCAAGCATTACAACTAATAAGTTAGTTGTGAGATGATGTATTACGGAACGAGTAAAGAGACTTACCGTAACGAGATTGAACTAGGTATTGGATACCGACGATCGAATCTCGGGTAAGTAACATACCGATGACAAAGGGAACAACGTATGTTGTTATGCGGTTTGACCGATAAAGATCTTCGTAGAATATGTAGGAACCAATATGGGCATCCAGGTTCCGCTATTGGTTATTGACCGAGAATGGTTCTAGGTCATGTCTACATAGTTCTCGAACCCGTAGGGTCCGCACGCTTAACGTTTCGATGACAGTTCATAATGAGTTTATAAGTATTGATGCAATCAAGTTTGTTCGAGTCCCGGATGTGATCACGGACATGACGAGGAGTCTCGAAATGGTCGAGACATAAAGATTGATATATTGGAAGCCTACATTTGGACATCGGAAAGGTTCCGAGTGAAATCGAGAATTCTTAGAATCTTAGGGAGGTTACGGAACCCCGGGAACTACATGGGCCCATAGTGGGCCTTGGAGGAAAGGAGAAGGGGCAGCCCTAGGTGGTCGCCCCCCTTCCCTAGTCCTATTAGGACTAGGAAAGGTGGGCCGCCCCTCTCTCTCTTTCCCCTCAGGAATCCTAATCCAACTAGGATTGGAGGGAGTCCTACTCCCGGAGGAGTAGGACTCCTGCGCCTCCCCTTGGGCCGCCACCTTCCCCTGGCTCCTTTATATAAAGGCGGGGGGGCACCCCAAGACACACAAGTTGATCTCACGGATCTTTCCTTAGCCGTGCGGTGCCCCTTCCACCATATTCCACTTGGTCATATCGTCGTAGAGCTTAGGCGAAGCCTGCGCCGGAGAAGTCATATCGTCATGAGCTTAGGCGAAGCCCTGCGTCGGTGGAGCATCAACATCGTCCTGCCACGCCCGTCGTCTTGTGGAACTCATCCCGACACTTTGCTGGATCGGAGTCCGGGATCGTCATCGAGCTGAGCGTGTGCGAACTCGGAGGTGCCGTCGTTCGGTACTTGGATCGGTCGGATCGTGAAGACGTCGACTACATCAACCGCGTTGTTATAACGCTTCGCTTACGGTCTCACGAGTGCGTGGACGGACACTCTCCCCTCTCGTTGCTATGCCATCACCATGGTCTTGCGTGATCGTAGGAAAATTTTGATATTACTACGTTCCCCAACAGTGGCATCCGAGCCTGGTTTTTATGCGTTGATGTCATATGCACGAGTAGAACACAAGTGAGTTGTGGACGATACAAGTCATACTGCCTACCAGCATGTCATACTTTGGTTCAGCGGTATTGTTGGGCGAGACGATCCGGACCAACCTTACGCGTCACGCTTACCGAGACCGGTTCCCTCGACGTGCTTTGCACATAGATGGCTTCTGCGGAAGACTGTCTCTCCAACTTTAGTTGAACCGAGTATGGCTACGCCCGGTCCTTGAGAAGGTTAAAAGCGAGTCTATTTGACAAACTATCGTTGTGGTTTTGATGCGTAGGTAAGAACGGTTCTTGCTCAGCCCGTAGCAGCCACGTAAAACTTGCAACAACAAAGTAGAGGACGTCTAACTTGTTTTTGCAGGGCATGTTGTGATGTGATATGGTCAAGACGTGATGCTATATTTTATTGTATGAGATGATCATGTTTTGTAACCGAGTTATCGGCAATGGCAGGAGCCATATGGTTGTCGCTTTATTGTATGCAATGCAATCGCGATGTAATGCTTTACTTTATTACTAAGCGGTAGTGATAGTCGTGGAAGCATAAGATTGGCGAGGCGACAACGATGCTACGATGGAGATCAAGGTGTCGGCGCGGTGGCGATGGTGATCATGGCGGTGCTTCGGCGATGGAGATCACAAGCACAAGATGATAATGACCATATCATATCACTTATATTGATTGCATGTGATGTTTATCCTTTATGCATCTTATCTTGCTTTGATTGACGGTAGCATTATAAGATGATCTCTCACTAAAAATTATCAAGAAGTGTTCTCCTGAGTATGCGCCCGTTGCCAAAGTTCGTAGTACCCGGACACCACGTGATGATCGGGTGTGATAAGTTCTACGTCCATCTACAACGGGTGCAAAACAGTTGCACACGCGGAATACTCGAGTTAAACTTGACGAGCCTAGCATATAACAGATATGGCCTCGTAACACGGAGACCCGAAGGTCGAACGTGAATCATATAGTAGATATGATCAACATAGTGATGTTCACCGTTGAAACTACTCCGTCTCACGTGATGATCGGACACGGTTTAGTTGATATGGATCACGTGATCACTTAGATGACTAGAGAGATGTCCGTCTAAGTGGGAGTTTTTAATATGATTAATTGAACTTAAATTTATCATGAACTTAGTGCCCGATAGTATTTTGCTTGTCTATGTTTCTTGTAGATAGATGGCTCGTCTTTGTTGTTCCGTTGAATTTTAATGCGTTCCTTGAGAAAGCAAAGTTGAAAGATGATGGTAGCAATTACACGGACTGGGTCCGTAACTTGAGGATTATCCTCATTGCTGCACGAAAAATTACGCCCTGGAAGCACCGGGTGATGTGCCCTGCTGCAGATCTTTGAGCGGAAGTTATGAACGTCGGCAAAGCAGAGCTGATGACTACTCTATAGTTCGATGTGCCATGCTTTACGGCTTAGAACCGGGTCTTCAACGACGTTTTGAGCGTCATGGAGCATATGAGATGTTCCAGAGTTGAAGTTAATATTTCAAGCAAATGCCCGGATTGAGAGATATGAAGTCTCCAATAAGTTCTATAGCTGCAAGATGGAGGAGAATAGTTACATCGGTGAACACATACTCAAAATGTCCGGGTATAACAATCACTTAATTCAATTTGGGAGTTAATCTTCCGGATGATAGTGTCATTGACAGAATTCTCCAATCATCGCCACCAAGCTACAAGAGCTTCGTGATGAACTATAATATGCAAGGGATGACTAAGACAATTCTGAGCTCTTCGCAATGCTAAAAGCCGCAGAGGTAGAAATCAAGAAAGAGCATCAAGTGTTGATGGTCAACAAGACCACTAGTTTCAAGAAAAAGGGCAAAGGGAAGAAGAAGGAAACTTCAAAAAGAACAGCAAGAAAGTTCTTTGATCAAGAGAAGAAACCCAAGTCTGGACCTAAGCCCGAAATCGAGTGTTTATCCGCAAGCAGACCGGACCTTTGGAAGCGGAACTGCCCCAAGTATTTGGCGGATAAAAGGATGGCAAGGTGAAAAAAGGTATATGTGATATACATGTTATTGATGTGTACCTTACTAGAGCTCGTAGTAGCACACGGGTATTTGATACTGGTTACATTGCTAATATTTGCAACTCGAAGCAGGGACTACGGAATAGACGAGCACCGGCAAAGGACGAGGTGACGATGCGTGGGAAATGGTTCCAAAGTCAATGTGATCGCAATCGCACGCTACCTCTACATCTACCTTCGGGATTAGTTTTAGACCTAAATAATTGTTATTTGGTGCCGCGTTGAGCATGAACATTATATCTGGATCTTGTTTAATGCGAGACGGTTATTCATTTAAATCAGAGAATAATGGTTGTTCTATTTATATGAATAATATCTTTTATGGTCATGCACCCTTGAAGAATGGTCTATTTTGTTGAATCTCGACGGTAGTGATACACATATTCATAATGTTGAAGCCAAAAGATGTAGAGTTGATAATGATAGTGCAACTTATTTGTGGCACTTGCCGTTTAGGTCATATCGGTGTAAAAGCATGAAGAAACTCCATCTTGATGGGCTTACGGAATCACTTGATTATGAATCACTTGGTACTTGCGAACCGTGCCTCATGGGCAAGATGACTAAAACGCCGTTCTCTACGGAACTATGGAGCGAGCAACTGATTTGTTGGAAATCATACATCTTGATGTTTGTGGTCCAATGAATATTGAGGCACTTGTGGGTATCGTTATTTCCTCACCTTCACAGATGATTTGAGCAGATATGGGTATATGTACTTAATGAAACACAAATCTGAAACATTTGAAAAGTTCAAAGAATTTCAGAGTGAAGTAGAAAATCATCGTAACAAGAAAATAAAGTTTCTACGATCTGATCGTGGAGGTGAATATTTGAGTTACGAGTTTGGTTTACATTTGAAACAATGTGGAATAGTTTGCAACTCACGCCACCCGGAACACCACGGAGAAATGGTGTGTCCGAACGTCGTGTCGTACTTTACTAGATATGGTGCGATCTATGATGTCTATTTCCGATTTACCGCTATCGTTTTGGGGTTATGCTTTAGAGACGGCCGCATTCACGTTAAATAGGACACCGTCAAAATCCGTTGAGACGACGCCTTATGAACTGTGGTTTGGCAAGAAACCAAAGTTGTCGTTTCTTAAAGTTTGGGACTGCGATGCTTATGTGAAGAAACTTCAACCAGATAAGCTCGAACCCAAATCGGAAAAATGTGTCTTCATAGGATACCCAAAGGAAACTGTTGGGTACACCTTCTATCACAGATCTGAAGGCAAGATTTTCGTTGCTAAATTCGGATCCTTTCTAGAGAAAGAGTTTCTCTCGAAAGAAGTGAGTGGGAGGAAAGTAGAACTTGATGAGATAATCGTATCTGCTCCCTTATTGGAAAGTAGTTCATCACAAGAAATGGTTCTGTGACAACTACACCAATTAGTGAAGAAACTAATGATGATGATCATGAAGCTTGAGATCAAGTTACTCTCGAACCTCAGAGGGTCCACGAATAAAATACGCACTGTGAGTGGTACGGTAATCCTATTCGGAAGTCATGTTACTTGACCATGGCGAACCTACAAACTATGAAGAAGCGATGGTGAGCCCAGATTCATGAAATGGCTGGAAGCCATGAAATCTGAGATGGGATCCATGTATGAGAACAAAGTTTGGACTTTGGTTGACTTGCCCGATGATCGGCAAGCCATTGAAAATAAATGGATCTTTAAGAAGAAGATGTACGCCGATGGTAATGTAACTGTCTACAAAGCTCGACTTGTTGCGAAAGGTTTTCGACAAGTTCAAGGGGTTGACTACGATGAGACTTTCTCACCAGAAGCGATGCTTAAGTCTGTCCGAATCATGTTAGCAATTGCCGCATTTTATGATTATGAAATTTGGCAAATGGATGTAAAAACTGCATTCTTGAATGGATTTCTAGAAGAAGAGTTGTATATGATGCAACCAGAAGGTTTTGTCGATCCAAAAGGTGCTAACAAAGTGTGCAAGCTCCAACGATCAATTTATGGTCCGGTGCAAGCCTCTCGGAGTTGGAATAAACGCTTTGATAGTATGATCAAAGCATATGGGTTTATCTGAGACTTTGGAGAAGCCTGTATTTACAAGAAAGTGAGTGGGAGCTCAGTAGCATTTACGATATTATATGTGGACGACATATTATTAATTGGAAATGATATAGAATTTCTGGATGGCATAAAAGGATACTTGAATAAAAGTTTTTCAATGAAAGACCTCGGTGAAGCTGCTTACATATTGGGCATCAAGATCTATAGAGATAGATCAAGACGCTTAATTGGACTTTCACAAAGCACATACCTTGATAAAATTTTGAAAAAGTTCAAAATGGATCGTGCAAAGAAAGGTTTTTGCCTGTGTTGCAAGGTATAAGATTGAGTAAGACTCAATGCCCGACAACGGCAGAAGATAGAGAGAAAATGAAAGATGTTCCCTATGCTTCAGCAATAGGCTCTATCATGTATGCAATGCTGTGTACCAGACCTGACGTATTCTTAGCAGTATGATTGTCATGAAGGTACCAATGTAATCCAGGATTGGATCACTGGACAGCGGTCAAGACCATCCTGAAATACCTGAAAAGGACTAATGATATTTTTCTCGTATATGGAGGTGACAAAGAGCTAGTCGTAAATGGTTACGTCGATGCAACCATTGACAAATAACCGGACGATTCTAAAACGCAAACCGGAAAAGTGTTTTTAATAAAAGTTTGAGCTGTCAGTTTGTGAATTTCTAAACAAATCGTCGTGGCAGGATCTACATGTGAAGCGGAGTACATAGCTGCTTGAAGCAGCAAATGAAGGAGTCTGGATGAAAGAGTTCATTTCCGATCTAGGTGTCATACCTAGTGCATCGGGACCGATGAAGATCTTCTGTGACAATCTGGTGCAATTGCCTTGGCAAAGGAATCCAGATTTCACAAGAGGACCAAGCACATCAAGAGACGCTTCAATTCCATTCGGGACCAAGTCCAAGTGGGAGACATAGAGATTTGCAAAATACATACGGATCTGAATGTTGCAGACCCGTTGACTAAGCCTCTTCCACGAGCAAAACATGGGTGTAAGGATCATTACTTTGTAATCTAGATTATTGACTCTAGTGCAAGTGGGAGACTGAAGGAAATATGCCCTAGAGGTAATAATAAAGTTATTATTTATTTCCTTATATCATGATAAATGTTTATTATTCATGCTAGAATTGTATTAACCGGAAACATAATACATGTGTGAATATATAGACAAACAGTATGTCACTAGTATGCCTCTACTTGACTAGCTTGTTAATCAAAGATGGTTATGTTTCCTAACCATGAACAAGGAGTTGTTATTTGATCAACAAGGTCACATCATTAGTAGAATGATCTGATTGACATGACCCATTCCGTTAGCTTAACACTTGATCGATTAGTATTTTAATGCTTTCTTCATGACACATACATGTTCCTATAACTATGAGATTATTTAACTCCCGTTTACCGGAGGAACACTTTGGTACTACCAAAGCGTCACAACGAATCGGGTGATTATAAAGGAGTACTACAGGTGTCTCCAAAGGTACTTGTTGGGTTGGCGTATTCGAGATTAGGTTTTGTCACTCCGATTGTCGGAGAGGTATCTCAGGCCTTCTCGGTAATGCACATCACTTAAGCCTTGCAAGCATTACAACTAATAAGTTAGTTGTGAGATGATGTATTACTGAACGAGTAAAGAGACTTACGGTAACGAGATTGAACTAGGTATTGGATACCGACGATCGAATCTCGGGTAAGTAACATACCGATGACAAAGGGAACAACGTATGTTGTTATGCGGTTTGACCGATAAAGATCTTCGTAGAATATGTAGGAACCAATATGGGCATCCAGGTTCCGCTATTGGTTATTGACCGAGAATGGTTCTAGGTCATGTCTACATAGTTCTCGAACCCGTAGGGGTCCGCACGCTTAACGCTTCGATGACAGTTCATAATGAGTTTATAAGTATTGATGCACCAAAGTTTGTTCGAGTCCCGGATGTGATCACGGACATGACGAGGAGTCTCGAAATGGTCGAGACATAAAGATTGATATATTGGAAGCCTACATTTGGACATCGGAAAGGTTCCGAGTGAAATCGAGAATTCTGAGTACCGGGAGGTTACCGGAACCCCCCGGGAACTACATGGGCCCATAGTGGGCCTTGGAGGAAAGGAGAAGGGGCAGCCCTAGGTGGCCGCGCCCCCCCTTCCCCTAGTCCTATTAGGACTAGGAAAGGTGGGCCGGCCCCCTCTCTCTTTCCCCTCAGAATCCTAATCCAACTAGGATTGGAGGGGAGTCCTACTCCCGGAGGAGTAGGACTCCTTGCGCCTCCCCTTGGGCGGCCACCTTCCCCTGGCTCCTTTATATCTGAGGCAGGGGGCACCCCAAGACACACAAGTTGATCTACGGATCTTTCCTTAGCCGTGTCGGTGCCCCTTCCACCATATTCCACTTCGGTCATATCGTCGTAGAGCTTAGGCGAAGCCTCGCGCCGGAGAAGTCATATCGTCATGGAGCTTAGGCGAAGCCCTGCGTCGGTGGAGCATCAACATCGTCACCACGCCGTCGTCTTGTGGAACTCATCCCGACACTTTGCTGGATCGGAGTCCGGGATCGTCATCGAGCTGAGCGTGTGCGTAACTCGGAGGTGCCGTCGTTCGGTACTTGGATCGGTCGGATCGTGAAGACGTACGACTACATCAACCGCGTTGTTATAACGCTTCCGCTTACGGTCTACGAGGGTACGTGGACGGACACTCTCCCCTCTCGTTGCTATGCCATCACCATGGTCTTGCGTGATCGTAGGAAAATTTTGAAATTACTACGTTCCCCAACATAGGCATCACTGTAACGCCCCGGATTCGATGCGCCAGGTGTCTGCCAGTTATTCGTCGTCTTTGCCATGTCATGTGCTTGCGTGTTGCACTTTGCCATGTCATCATATGCATTTCATATCATGTCATCATGTGCATTTCATTTTGCATACGTGTTCGTCTCATGCATCCGAGCATTTTCTCCGTTGTCCGTTTTGCAATCCGGCACTCCTATGTCCCATGGCGCCCCATTTTGAGCATGTTCTAGTAGTTTTTGGGGATAGCTCAGTGTTCATGTTTTGTAATGCTTTACCTGTACGTCATGCCCATGACTTTTGTTATTACGTTGAGATGCTGTAGCATAGTGTTTTGATGCTTGCAATATGCCTAGTTGTTGTTTTGGACAGATTGTGGCTATAACTTGTTTCATGTGTATGTGTTGAACCGTTGCTCCGTTTTGAGTGTGCTCTATATGAAACTTGCTTGATTTTGCATGTAGCTTCATATTATCATGTTGCATCCTTGTTTTGAGGTGTTTGCTTGATGTTTGTATGCATTTTGCATCAATGCCATGTTTAACTTGTTGTGCTCATATCTTCTAGGCCGTAGCTCCGAATTAAATGAACTTTATATGTAACTTGACTAGAATTTCGTGTAGATCATCGTGGTGCATCTTAACTTGCTGTTTAACAACTTGAACATAAGGTTTATTCAGATCTGGACCAATTTCGAAATTTGCATATGAGGACTTACCGGAATTGTTATATGTTGTTTCCGGCCTCATTTAAACTTGCTTTGATGTGCTGCTCTTATTTGCATCATCTCTTGCCATGGGTAGCTTCATGTAGTCTTGTCATGCATCATGCTTGTTTGTGCTTCATGCCTTGTTCATGTGTGGTGTGTTTACCTTGTTGTGTGCTTCTTCTTGTTAGTTCCTGTTCCGTTGCGATCGTGAGGATTCGTTCGTCTACGCTCGGTTCGGCTTAATCCGTTCATCTTCTTCATGGACTCGTTCTTCTTCCTTGCGGGATTTCAGGCAAGATGACCGCTTCTACTGGATCTCACTACTATCATTGCTATGCTAGTTGCTTCGTTCTATCGCTTTGCTGCGCTACCTATTACACATTTATCAAGCCATCCCAAATTGCTATGTCAGCCTCTAACCTTTTGCACCGTTCCTAGCAAACCGTTGTTTGGCTATGTTACCGCTTTGCTCAGCCCCTCTTATAGCGTTGTTAGTTGCAGGTGAAGATGAAGTTTGTTCCTTGTTGGAACATGGAGATGTTGTTCCTTGCTTTGGAACATGTTTACTTGTTGGGATATCACAATATATCTTATATTATTAATGCATCTATATACTTGGTAAAGGGTGGAAGGCTCGGCCTTATGCACGGTGTTTTGTTCCACTCTTGCCGCCTAGTTTCCGTCATATCGGTATTATGTTCCCGGATTTTGCGTCCCTAACGCGGTCGGTGATTTATGGGACCCCTTGACGATTCGCTTTGAATAAGACTCCTCCAAAGAAGGCCCAACCTTGGTTTTACCATTTGCCTCACCACTACCTACCTTTCCCTTGGGAGTAATTAACCCAAGGGTCATCTTTATTTAGCCCCGGGCCAATGCTTGTCTAAGTGTTGGCCCGAACCTAGAACTGCGGGGCCCCCTCGGGAAACTCGGGTCTGGTTTTACTCGTAGGATGTCTCATCCGGTGTTGCCACGAGAACGAGATATGTGCAGCTCCTATCGGGATTGTTAGCGCATCAGGCGGCTTCTTTGGTCTTGTTTTATTCTTTGCCGAAATGTCTTGTAGCCGGGATTCCGAGACTGATCGGGTCTTCCCGGGGAGAAGGAATATCCTTCGTTGATCGCGAGAGCTTATCATGGGCTGAGTTGGGACACCCCTGCAGGGTTTAAACTTTCGAGAGCCGTGCCCGCGGTTATGTGGCAGCCTGGGTTAGCAGGGTGGATATTGTTTGAGTTTCTGTTTATGTTTCATCCGTAGTCGGATGTTGATATCTTGTATATGATGTTGATGTATTCTTGTGGCATTCGTGCCGTATGTATGTATCCCCATCTATTATGTAATGTTGATGTAATGATATCCACCTTGCAAAAGCGTTCCAATATGCGGGTCTATCCTTGATGGGACCGTCGAGTTCCTTTTGGATAGGGTCGCATATTGGGCATGACAAGTTGGTATCAGAGCCTCGACCGACCCTAGGAGCCCCCTTGATTGATCGTGTAGTTTGGCCGTTGTTGAGTCTAGAAAAAAAACTGTTTCAGAGTCTAGTTATATCTGAGAGTAGGAATTCTTTTTACTCCTCAGCCCCTTCGTCGCTCTGGTAAGGAATCCTGACGTAGGTGTTTTGAATTACTCCTCTTCCCTTTCAAATTTTCTTTAGGATCACGTGGTTTGTTTTTCGTTCGTTGGGTCTCAGCTCTTTTTGTCCGGTGCATTTCTCGTCAAGTCGACTCGAGCCCCTTCATCTCTGCAAGTTCAATCCTCAGTTGTTTTCTTTTCCCACCCACCCACCCGTTTTCTTGTTGGAACCGGAGTTCGTAATCGAGTATCCATTCTACTCGTGCGAAGTCTTTGCTTTCTCTCCTCAATGATTTCAACCGGTGTTTTCTCTTCAAGATATTCACGATTTCCCCTTCCAAGTTGCCTTTGTTTTTCCCGCCTCCCACCCTATCATTCCCGGAGTTCGAGTTTCTTCCGACCATCAATTCCATTCGTGTGGAGCCTCTTCAGTTTTCCCTCAATTATTTCAACCGGTGAATTCTCGTCTTGTTCGTCATTCTTCATCCCTTTCTTTTCCCGGTGCACTCAATTCAAGTTTTTCGGGTTGATCTTATTCTTTTCCTCGGCTCAAATGTTTTCTCCTTGCTCGTTCGCCTCTCGCCAGTTTATCCTTCCGGAGTGCTCAAGTCATCTCAGGAGATTTGTCAGTGTTCCAATTAATTCGAGGTTGTCACCTCATCAAATATTTCAATTGTTCCGGTGCACCATCTATCTGTTCAATAATCCTTTTCAACAGTGTTTTTCTCTTTAGCGGGCCCTAACCCACAGGTCTTTTCCCAGAATCTTACCTGACTCTTCTATTTCCCCGGAGCTATTCTCAATTCTTTTCAAGTGTGACGTAAGAATGGATATCATCAGTCACTTGCATTTTCCAAGATCGATTTCGAATCATTTCATTGTTGGCTCAACCTCTCTGTTTTTCATTCTACCGGAGTATATCAACAATTTTGGTGGTGTTTATCGTCGTCCTTGAAGACCGAAGTAGAGTTTCCCTTAAATCTTGTTCGTTCCCCCGGAGATTCATGGTGCTAGCTCGATGTTATCCTATCTAATTGTTTCTAGTCGTGCAAATTCTTTTCATCCATCCGGAGCATTTCAGGAGCTGCTTTCTCTCTCGATTATCCGGAGGCCATCTTTTCGGAAGATTTCTTCGTCCCAAGTTCTTCAAAGTAGTTCTCCAATTATTCTATATCGTGCCCCTTCGTTCATCTCAATATTCTTCCGGTGCTTCGTTCAAGTATTCTTCGATCAGCTCACGATCTCTTTGTTCTTTTGCATCTAAATTCCCTCAAGCATATTTGTTTTGCTAATTCTTCCCGGTGATTCATTCTCTTTCGTCAGTCATTTTCGATTTCTTACGGTGGCTCGTTCAAGATTCTTTTTCCTTGATTATCTTTTAATCCATTCGTTCTTTTCAATCCTACCGGTGGTTCATGAAGACCTTCTCAAGTTTGCGATATGTCACTTCTCAATTCTTTTTCAAGAAGAATAAGTTGCATGCCAAGTCCATTGCTTGTCATCAATTTAATTTGATGAAGGATAAGCATACAATAAATCTTATTCTTATTTCATCCTAGCGATAAATCCCTTCCTTCGGAATTTGTTCGTAATGAATAAATTCTAGTTCCAAGTGTTTTCATCTTTTCTTTTCCGGAGTTCAATTATTTCCTCGGCCATTTTGTCGGAATCCTCCATCTAAATCATCGCAAGGCTCATCTTATTCTTTTTTTTCCTTCATCTTATCTCGTCATCCTTTCGTTACCGGAGTTCTTCATGGTGGTTCGTCATGATTTAATTCTTTCTTCAAGAGTTTCATCAATATTTTGGTGGAATTCAAATATCTTTTCCTCTTGCATCTCTAAGTGTAATTAATTCTCCGTATTCTTTAGAACTGGAGTTTTGCATTTCTTTGTTCTTCTCAGATATTCAAATCCACTCAATCCTTCCTTCTAAGTTCTTTTCATTCAAATTCTTTCAATTCTTCCGGAGGCATTGCGTTGTTTATCTCGTCAAGTGTCATTCCATCTTCTGAAGCTCATGTTCTATTCTTTCCTTGTTCAACCGGTGTGCTGCCTAAATCCTTTCAGTCTTATTCGCTTCTTATCTCATCCTATCCGGAATGCTTCATAGTCTATTTGATTCCGTGAGCTTTCGATTTTCGTCATTCTCTTCGTTCCTCTCTTTTCTCTAGTGCTCTCGATTCTTTGCCTCTTCTCTCTTGCGTTTCTTGTTTCACCTCATCCCTTTTCCCTTCCGTCTCGGTCCTAAGATCTCGGGACGAGATCTCTTGTTAGTGGAGGAGTGTTGTAACGCCCCAGATTCGATGCGCCAGGTGTCTGCCAGTTATTCGTCGTCTTTGCCATGTCATGTGCTTGCGTGTTGCACTTTGCCATGTCATCATATGCATTTCATATCATGTCATCATGTGCATTTCATTTTGCATACGTGTTCGTCTCATGCATCCGAGCATTTTCCCCGTTGTCCGTTTTGCAATCCGGCACTCCTATGCCCCCCGGCGCCCCTTTTACCTCTTTTCATGTGCGGGTGTTAAACTTTCTCGGAATGGACCGAGGTTTGTCAAGCGGACTTGGTATAGCACCGGTAGACCGCCTGTCAAGTTTCGTGCCATTTGGAGGTCGTTTGGTACTCCAACGGTTAACCGGGTAACTGCAAAGGCCTCTTTTATCTTGCAGCCCAACACCCTTTCAAAGTGGCCCAAAACCCAGCAAACTCCTCTCCATGATCTCGGTCGTTCGATCACGATCGTGTGGGCGAAAACCGCACTCCATTTGGAGCCTCCCACCTCCTTCTACCTATAAATATGTGACTTCCCCCAAAATTCCGGGTCCAAACCTACCCTAACCTTCCCTGCCGCCGCCGGACATTTCATCCCGCGCCGACGGACATGTCCACTCGCTCACAAGCGGCCTTGGCGTATCTGCCGCCACGTCGCCCTGCCGCCGCCTCCCACAGCGCGCCGGCCCTGCAGGCCCATCCGTGGCCCTTGAAACCCCATCTGGGGCCCGGGTCAACCCAGCAGCCGCCTCCCGCGCCTCAATGCCCGACCATTGCCGTGGCGCTTACCCGCCCGGCCAGCGCCTCGCCGGACCTCGGCCCGCCGCCCGCCGCTTCAACGCCTCCTCTCTCCGCGCCTCGCGCCCGCAACCCTCCTCCCGCTGGCTCCCGGGTGCCTCGCGCCGGGAGCTCATCGGGCTCGCCGAGCGCGCCGCCCGCCCGGTCGCCTCAGCATGACTCCTCGACACCGGCGTCGCCCCGCCGCCGGACGCTGTCCCCGCGCCGGATCCGGCCGGAGAAGGTCTCCCCGGCTCCGGATCCGCCTCTCCGCCTCTCCCTTGCCATCTCCGGCGAAGTTCCGGCGAGATCCGGCCCTGCCTCGGAATCCGTGCAAGGTTGACTTTCCCCCCTTCGTTTTTCTCAAGTCCCCGAGTATTTCAGTATTTTTATGCATTTTCATCGCATCATAACTCGGTGCATGTTGCTCCGTTTCGTGCGTGTAATATGTCAAATTGTTCGTCTCAACGAGTAAATTATTTCATCTCATTGCATCATTTTCATTTGAGCTCATCTTGATGCCCGAAATACTGTTATAAGAGGTCTATGTGATGTTAGTTTCAGATTCTTATCAGAACATGCACTTTTGTCATTTTTGCCATGATTGATATGTGCATCCTATGAACTTGAGTCCTACATGTGTATTGTAATATGCCATTCCATCTTTACAGGGGTGTATGCCATGTATTTTTTGTGATCTCTGTGGTGACTAGCACAAGCATGCAAACTAGGCTTCATGATGTTGCTGATTTCAGCCCCTGTTCTGCTGATATTTTTATGCCATGTAAACTTGATGCTACCGGGAGATCCATGCTTATTTTGAGATACTTCAGTAAGGATGTTTTGAACATATGGTTATTCTATATCCATCCATGCCCTTGTTTGCAATTATGGAGTGTCATAGCTTGAGTCAATCGAGCTCTACTTTTGCTATATAATGTTTCCTGGCAGGTTGTTTACATGTTATTCAATTTTGCCAAGGTTGTTGTAGTTGATCCGTGTATGCTATGATGTTGTTCTTGCCATGTATAGCTTCTATGCCATGTCTTCTTACTGTGAGTTGCCTTGCCATGCCATGTATTGCTCTGTGGTGAGTGGTTCAAGCTCACCAACATGCCTACTAATTGTTGTTCCTGCCATGTATGAATCTGTAATATAACTTGCCATGTTTACATGGGTGCCATCATATCTTCTGATCCTTTTTGGCTCATGGTCAGTAAAGAACTTTTGTTATATGTAATTATTAGATTCATTCCATGCCTTTGTTTGCCATGATAAATTCATGTAGCATGTTGTTTGATAGCTCTAAACATTGCAACCTGATGTTATTTCTGCTAAAGTCTGAAACTGTTATTATTTGCAATCTTGCCATGTCATTTTGAGCATGTTCTAGTAGTTTCTGGGGATAGCTCAGTGTTCATGTTTTGTAATGCTTTACCTGTACATCATGCCCATGCATTTTGTTATTACGTTGAGATGCTGTAGCATAGTGGTTTGATGCTTGCAATATGCCTAGTTGCTGTTTTGGACAGATTGTGGCTATAACTTGTTTCATGTGTATGTGTTGAACCGTTGCTCCGTTTTGAGTGTGCTCTATATGAAACTTGCTTGATTTTGCATGTAGCTTCATATTATCATGTTGCATCCTTGTTTTGAGGTGTTTGCTTGATGTTTGTATGCATTTTGCATCAATGCCATGTTTAACTTGTTGTGCTCATATCTTCTAGGCCGTAGCTCAATTAAATGAACTTTATATGTAACTTGACTAGAATTTCGTGTAGATCATCGTGGTGCATCTTAACTTGCTGTTTAACAACTTGAACATAAGGTTTATTCAGATCTGGACCAATTTTGAAATTTGCATATGAGGACTTAAGGAATTGTTATATGTTGTTTCCGGCCTCATTTAAACTTGCTTTGATGTGCTGCTCTTATTTGCATCATCTCTTGCCATGGGTAGCTTCATGTAGTCTTGTCATGCATCATGCTTGTTTGTGCTTCATGTCTTGTTCATGTGTGGTGTGTTTACCTTGTTGTGTGCTTCTTCTTGTTAGTTCCTGTTCCGTTGCGATCGTGAGGATTCGTTCGTCTATGCTCGGTTCGGCTTCATCCGTTCATCTTCTTCATGGACTCGTTCTTCTTCCTTGCGGGATTTCAGGCAAGATGACTGCTACGCTGGATCTCACTACTATCATTGCTATGCTAGTTGCTTCGTTCTATCGCTTTGCTGCGCTACCTATTACCTGTTTATCAAGCCATCCCAAATTGCCATGTCAGCACCCTTCCTAGCAAACCGTTGTTTGGCTATGTTACCGCTTTGCTCAGCCCCTCTTATAAGCGTTGTTAGTTGCGGTGAAGATGAAGTTTGTTCCTTGTTGGAACATGGAGATGTTGTTCCTTCTTTGGAACATGTTTACTTGTTGGGATATCACAATATATCTTATATTATTAATGCATCTATATACTTGGTAAAGGGTGGAAGGCTCGGCCTTATGCCTAGTGTTTTGTTCCACTCTTGCCGCCCTAGTTTCCGTCATATAGGTATTATGTTCCCGGATTTTGCGTCCCTAACGCGGTCGGGTGATTTATGGGACCCCTTGACAGTTCGCTTTGAATAAGACTCCTCCAAAGAAGGCCCAACCTTGGTTTTACCATTTGCCTCACCACTATCTACCTTTCCCTTGGGAGTAATTAACCCAAGGGTCATCTTTATTTAGCCCCCCCCCCCGGGCCAATGCTTGTCTAAGTGTTGGCCCGAACCGTGTAGATCAGGGCCCCTCGGGAAACTTCGGGTCTGGTTTTACTCGTAGGATGTCTCATCCGGTGTTGCCTGAGAATGAGATATGTGCAGCTCCTATCGGGATTGTCGAGCATCGAGCGGCTTTGCTGGTCTTGTTTTATTGCTTTGTCGAAATGTCTTGTAGCCGGATTCCGAGACTGATCGGGTCTTCCCGGGGAGAAGGAATATCCTTCGTTGATCGCGAGAGCTTATCATGGGCTGAGTTGGGACACCCCTGCAGGGTTTAAACTTTCGAGAGCCGTGCCCGTGGTTATGTGGCAGCCTGGGTTAGCAGGGTGGATAATGTTTGAGTTTCTGTTTATGTTTCATCCGTAGTCGGATGTTGATCTCTTGTATATGATGTTGATGTATTCTTGTGGCATTCGTGCCGTATGTATGTATCCCCATCTATTATGTAATGTTGATGTAATGATATCCACCTTGCAAAAGCGTTCCAATATGCGGGTCTATCCTTGGTGGGACCGTCGAGTTCCTTTTGGATAGGGTCGCATATTGGGCGTGACAATCACGTCCGTGACAAGTAGGCTGAAACGATTCTGCATCTACTACTATTACTCCACTCATCGACCGCTATCCAGCATGCATCTAGAGTATTAAGTTGAAAACAGAGTAACGCCTTAAGCAAGATGACATGATGTAGAGGGATAAATTCATGCAATATGATAAATACCCCATCTTGTTATCCTCGATGGCAACAATACAATACGTGCCTTGCAACCCCTTCTGTCACTAGGTAAGGACACCGCAAGATTGAACCCAAAGCTAAGCACTTCTCCCATTGCAAGAACTACCAATCTAGTTGGCCAACCAAGCGGATAATTGAAGAGACTTGCAAAGATAACTCAATCATACATAAAAGAATTCAGAGAAGAATCAAATATTTTCCATAGATAAGCTGGATCATAAACCCACAATTCATCGGGTCTCAACAAACACCTTTGCAAAAGAAGATTACATCGAATAGATCTCCACGAGAGAGGGGGAGAACATTGTATTGAGATCCAAAAGAGAGAAGAAGCCATCTAGCTACTAACTATGGACCCGAAGGTCTGAAGTAAACTACTCACACTTCATCGGAGGGGCTATGGTGTTGATGTAGAAGCCCTCCGTGGTGGATGACCCCTCCGGCAGAGCTCTGGAATAGGCCCCAAGATGGGACCTCGTGGATACAGGAAGGTACAGCGGTGGAATTAGGTTTTTGGCTCCCGTTCTGATCTGTCGGGGGTACGTAGGTATATATAGGAGGAAGAATGCGTCGGTGGGCGTCGGGGGCCACGAGGCGGCGCGCCCGGGGAGGCGCGCCCCCCACCTCGTGACCGCCTCTGGCTCTCATTGGAGTAGGGTCCAAGTCTCCTGGATCATGTTTGGTGAGAAAATCACGTTCCCGAAGGTTTCATTCCGTTTGGACTCCGTTCGATATTCCGTTTCTTCGAAACACTGAAATAGGCAAAAAACAACAATTCTGGGCTAGGCCTCCGGTTAATAGGTTAGTCCCAAAAATAATATAAAAATGGAAAATAAAGCCCATTATAGTCCAAAACAATAGATAAAGCGAGGCAAGGAAGGCCAAACCCTCAGGAGTTCGTCAGCCAGATCATTCAGGAGCTGCAGGCGTCAAGAGTCATGAGTGGCAGCCGCCGCTTACCCGCCGTAGCTCCCCATCCAGGCGAGGATGGTGGGCTGCGCGTCTGCATCGACATACCAGGGCTCAACCAAGCCGCCTCTCAGGAGAGCCTCTGGCCCTCGCGCGTGGGGCGTTGTGAAGGTCCACCCCACATCTACGTTCGCATGCCTTACGGTTTGCTGAACGCAGCTGCCACACGCCCGGCGCCTGCGTAAGGAGCATCCTCGAGGCTCAAGAGGCCAGGCGTTCCGCATGATCTGGCGGAGATGGAGATGGTCGCGAGGAGCCACCAGTGCCTCGGAGCCTCCCGAGGCTCTGGGCACGGGGCTCGTGAAGATCAGCTTCCGCAGCCCACGACGTCCGCTACTTCAGCATCCCTTCGCCTTCAACGTTATCAGGTGACATCCTTCGAGTTTCATTTTTCGGTCGAGCGCCCCGAGGCTGCATCATTCCCAGGCCACGTGGGTCCGTCCCTGCGGCATGTATCTCTTTTGCTTCACGCTCTTAGCTTACTTTATTGGGGGCGCCCCTCGGGCTGCATCATCCCCAAGTCGCTCGGGCCAGACCCAGCGATGTCTGCCTTCCCTGCACCTATCTAAATGAACTTGCTCCTTCGTGATTAACGTGTTTGACCTAGTCGCCCGCTCGATTGACACCAACTGATGGAGCTGCTCCCTAACGGCATGACACTTGCGCATGGGTCCCTCCCTGCAACGCAGACAAACCTGAATGGCTGAGCTCTGGTCGCGGCAGCCCCGCATGGCGCCACCTCGTCAAGCCTTCAGTGCCTCGTCACCCCTCCAGAGCAACCAACGGCTGACCGTCCCTTGTCATGGCGAACTCTTGTTCTTCTTGTGATGAGCCTGCAGGATCTCTTCAAGGAGCAGCGCCAGGCGAGGCCCTCACGGCGTCTTCTTCACTCTCGTCCACGCGAACCGCTTGCACGTTAAAGGGGGGGTACCTGAGCATCGCGACTCATGGGCTCCTACTGTCTCTCCAGCCCTCACCCTCTGGCCTTGTCCACGGCATCGCGACCTGGCATACCAGCGACGGCTGAGACCCGCTCGAGGGCCGGGACCCGAGGACATAGAGCAGAAAGGGGAGCAAAGGCGAGAGGGAAGAGGCACGCGGGGACCTCTCCAGGCAACTCCTCGTCTGCCGATGCGCGTACCTAACGCCGCACCAGGAAGCGGTTCCTGACTCCCGAGATAAGTCATCCTCCGGAAACACTAGCTATCGCAGCACCGACCTCGCACCTAAGGCAATCCCGTGTTAGCAACGTCGCGCTCCTTTCTCACCGAACGATGGCTGCTTGAGCGCTAAAGGGACCTCCTGAGCATCGCGACTCAGGGGCTCTTCTTTGGACCCGGGCTGCTCACCTCCAGCCTTGACCACGGCATCGCGACCTGGCATACCGGCGACGGCTGAAGCCTGCCTTGGGACCGGGACCTGTCGGCGCAGAGCATCAAGCCCTAGTGAGGTTCGAAGGAGGAACTGAGCTAAGACGGAATGAGCATCTCACACTACTTCACGACAAGGATCATATTAACAAACAGAACCACATGCACCTTACAAGCACCCACAGGGCGTGTTTTTCGATTCCTCGCAGGGAACAAAGGGAGCAGATCCTAAAGAACGCTAACTACACGCGCCTCCGCAAGAGATGCCATCATCAACAGTGGGCCGTCAGGCACCGGCTCCAACCCCATCCAGATCAGAGGCGGCGGCTGGCACGAGCCCGCCCTGCTCCGAGAGGCGGCGCAAGCTCGGGGGCTCAGGCTGTCGTCGCTTCGTCTCCGGAGTCGTGAAGAGCTCGGCGGAGTCACTGGATCGCCAGCGCCTCCGCCGCTGAGGAGCTGCTGAGGGAGCAATCGGCGAGCACGGTCCTCGCCACGGCAGGCCCGACCACCTCTCTCGGGCAGCACTCCAAGGCGTCCTTCCGCGTCAAAGACCTTGAAGAACATCACGGAAGCGCCATCGTACTCCAGGTGGATCGCGAGGGCGCCCCTCGTCCTGCAGACCCGGGCGATCTCGCCCCAGCCTCGAGTCATGAAGACCTTGCCCGGAGCGACGACCGCGACCTCCGCTTCGGTCGCAAGGGTGCTGCAGCCGGCGTGCTGCAACCAAAGCTCCAGAGATCCCCTCTGCGGAATCGCGAAGGCGAAGGAGGGAGGAAGGCGAATCCAAGACTGAGGAGGTATGGCGGCGTGGAGCACCAACTCTCGGGAGGAGCCCTCGGCATGGACTCTAGGGGGAACAACGCACACCGCCGTGACCCGCCGGCGCCGACGGCGGCGTCGTCCATCGCGCTCGGCGGCAACTCCTTCAGGGCCCTCAATTCAGGCGTACAAAGGCAGCGGGAACACTGGCGGCGGCCGCTCGTACCAAGGCCTCGACACCTCCTGCTGGGCGCCCTCATCTCAACGGCAGAGGGCTAGCCATTTCTTCGGCGGAAGCGGGTCGGGACCCTCTCGGGGAGCCTTTCCTTTCTCTTCCGCGGAGAACCGGCGGATCGGAGACATTGCCGCAAAATGGAGCAAGGGATGGAGAAGAAGGAGAAGCAAGAAGAGATGGACCGGAAGGGCACGCGTCGTTCCGTACTTATAGCCGGGGAAGGCCAACCATAGACCTCCACGATCACAGGTAATCATGACCCGCTTTGCATGCAGGGACTTGTCAATTCGATGCGATCGCCCGGCGTCGTGGGGAAGCGAAGACGCCCACGTCCAATCAACCGCCACGCGACGCCCAAGGTCGAGGCTGTTAGGGCCTCTGACAACCGCGACTTGCCCTTCGCTTCTCTGCTCAGCCAAGTCCAGCGCGCCTTGGGCCCGGGGCTCTGTCTGCGCGTTACGGGAACAGGGGTACCCAGACTTGCTTGCTGCGGCCTGCAGCGTGGCTCAAGGGGTGGCCCAAAGACGGCCCATCTTCATCAGCACAAGCTCAAGACCCTCGCGAGGGGCCAAGCCTCGCGGGGCGGACGACAGGAAGCCTCTCAGGCACGGCCTCATCAGGCTGGCTCGCGAGGAGGCGGAGAGATCAAGGCGGGGTACCTCACGAGGTGCCCATGATGCAAGCCATGACGACGCAGTGTCCTCATTTCCTCTTTGGTGCAAAGGAGGCAAGCGCAGGTGAGAGCATCAGGCAAAGGCAGCCATTTCGGTGCAACAAGACCAAGACCATCACAACGGCAGGAAGGAGGTCATCGTGGAGCACAAGCCGGAGTCACCGTCAGAGCCTTTGACAGGCGAGGACCAACTTTAGTCAGGATAAGTGTACTAGATGTTCCCCTTCAAAATGGCCAATTGTTGGCGCCCTTCCCGCTCAATATTTGGGAAGAGGCCGGGGCCTCTGCCTATAAATAGGACTAGCCACCCACAGGGTAGGGCATCGGCATCTTGGATCCAGAATCGGAAGCGAGCTAGAGGTCAAGCAATCTAGAGAGAGAGAGCGGCCAGAACTCCCCTAGCAGTTAAATCGCACCGGCCAAAACAGAGACCCTCGCGAGGCTGTTCTTCCTTGTATTGTTCATCATCAGCCCCTGAGGCAATCCACCACACCACACATTGGAGTAGGGTATTACACCACAATGGTGGCCCGAACCAGTATTAACCTTGTGTCTCTTGTGTTGCTCTTTTTGTAGTTTAGATCCTTGCGAGGCGACGAGGTGCAGGTAGGTAGGGGGTGAGATCTCCGCGTGCACCCCAGAGTTCGAACCTAGAGGGTCTGCCGGAACCCGAAATCCGACACCCACCCCCCCTTTGTGGCCTCTTGCCACTGCCTAATGGGGCCAAGCCCATTTTAATTAGAGGGGTAACCCTCAATTAGTTTCTAATTAAAGAAAAAGAAAAGGAAAGGAAAAGTCCTAGACTATGACGGTGGCCTGGCCACAGCCTGTTGACGATCAACATTGTTTGGTCAGCTTCTGATTGACCGTCTTGTTGGACCACCAGGCCCCACTGTCAGCCACTAGTACAAACTGTTGCGTACACTTTTGTGTACCCATAGCAATTAAATATTAATTAAATTCTGAATTAAATTAAATTTAGAAAATTAAAAATCATTTAAAACTTTGAAAAATCATATAAAATAAACCGTAACCCGGATTATAATAATTTATATATGAAAATGGATCAGAAAAATATAACGAATGTGTTTATGCTATCCACATACCTGCCACGCCCCTCTAACATAGCGAACATCGACATTTCCCCCCTGGACCAATATACTGTTTTCCCTCTTCTTTTAAAATTCCTAGGGTTGCTTGCATTAGAGCATTTTGTCATCACATAGTACCATGACATGCTTTGTGCTGCATTTGTCTGCTGCATTATTTATCTGTTTCCCCCTCTTCCCTATTCTTTCGGTAGACCCCGGGCCTGCCGGTGACACCCTATACGACTATATCAACGACGACCCGTCCTTCTCCGCGGAGCTTTCAGGCAAGCAAACCCCCCTTGATCATGAAGATAACACCTATTCTTTCCCTCTACTGCTTGCATTAGAGTAGTATTACTGTTACTGCCTTATCAGTTGATCCTATACTGCTGCATAGCCTGTCCTTGCTACTACTGTTGATACTTGCCTATTATGCTACATGCTTAGTATAGGTATGCTAGTTTCCATCAGTGGCCCTACATTCTTGTCCGTCTACCATGCTATACTATCGGATTGTGATCCCTTCGGGCGATGATCAAGGGTATATATATATAGATACTATACATGATACCTGATATGATTAAAGTCGGGTCGGCTCGTAGAGTACCCACGAGTGATTCACGGACTGTGGGCTGAAAGGGCTTTTATCCTGATGGCCCTCTGAATGATTCTTTGTGGCGGAGCGACAGGGTGGGTTGAGATCACCTAGGAGAGAGGTGGGCCTGGTTCCTAGTCGGTGTCCGTGGTTATTCCTGAATAACACGCTTAACGAGATTAGGTATTTGATCTGAGTTGGCCGCTGGCCTATACGCACTAACACTTGGCGTGGGATAATGCTTTATGGGACCCTCAGCGTCGTACGTTCCTTCTGAAAGCAATCCAGATGTCACAGTTCAGAGATGCGGCTAATTGTTGGGGTGGTCCACTTAAGCACCTTCTTTGTATAAAGAGGTAGCAGTGTCAGTCCCGGCCGATCCACGCACCATGTAGGAGTGCAAAGGGCGATGGGCCCAAGACCCCTGAGCACTTTGGATTTAGACCAACGTGTTGAATTCTCTGGAGAGCCTAGGTAGGACTACGGCGCGTTGATCATCCGAGGCCAGACATTACCCAGGAAAGTATGTCCGACCAGAGGTAATCGAGCGTATCGGTAATGTGGTGCACCCCTGCAGGGAAGTAATTTATTTGAATAGTCGTTTCCACGGTAACAGGATGACTTGGAGTTGTATTCCGACCTCTTACAACTAAAATTGGATACTTGATAAAACACACCCAGATAAGTGACAGATACAAGCCGGTGATCGCTTTATCTCAGGGATACGAGGAAAGGATCTCTGGGTAGGATTATTGCTATAAGATGATACTTGTTACCATTCCAGCTACTCTCTTCTATTGCTTCAAGATGGTGGCTGCGGAAGGCGTAGTCTTTGATAGGATGAGCTTCTTCCCCCTTATTCTGGCATTTCTGTAGTTTAGTCCACAGATACTACCCCTTTCATTTGATACCGATGCATATATAGTGTAGATCTGATGTAAGTCTTGCGAGTACTTTGGATGAGTGCTCACGATTGCTTTGTTACCCCTTTTTCTTTCGACCTGTATATTCGCAACATATGATGGCGCCGCAGGTGGAGGTCCCCCCAGTGGAGTGTACTACGTGGAGACCGACGACCAGGAGTAGTCCGGAGGTCCTAGGCAGGAGGCCTCGCCTTTTGATCTAGTGGCTTTGTTTTGCTCAGCCTTCTTAAGGCAAAACTTGTCTAATTATGTTTGTACTCAGATACTATTTGCTTGATGACTCATGTATTCGGGTCCTCGTGGCCCCTGGCATGTAATATAAAGACTTAAGTTTATCCTTTGTGTTGTAGAGTTGTGTTTTGATATCTTCATGTGAGTCTATGATCTTGATTGTGCATGTTTGCGTGTATGATCAGTGCATGATTGAATCGGGGGCGTCACGATTGGGTATCAGAGGCGACTACATGTAGGAAACCCTTACACACTCCTTGATCGATGTTGAGTCTGGATTTGAAAGAAAAAACTATTTTACTATGTGAAAGTGCAACTATCCCTAGGTGGTTTTGGTAATTCATAACAACATATAGCTCATTGAGCTAATACTATTCCAAGATAAATATTTCAGGAAAGCTCAATGAATGGCATGGCATGGATGATGAAAGTGGATCCCTCAAAATATTAAGGACAAAGGATTGGCTCAAGCTCAAAAGCTCAAGACTCTTCATTTTACATCTTAGTGATCCAAGATCACATTGAGTCTATCGGAGAAGCCAATACTATCAAGAAGGGATGAGGTGTTGCTTAATGAGCCTTTTGCTTCATGTGCTTAGTGATATGCTCCAAAACCCTCCACTACTTTCTCACATCCACATATTGAAGGAAATATGCCCTAGAGGCAATAATAAAGTTATTATTTATTTCCTTATATCATGATAAATGTTTATTATTCATGCTAGAATTGTATTAACCGGAAACATAATACATGTCTGAATACATAGACAAGCAGATAGTCACTAGTAAGCCTCTACTAGACTAGCTCATTAATCAAAGATGGTTATGTTTCCTAACCATAGACATGTGTTGTCATTTGATTAATGGGATCACCTCATTAGAAGAATGATGTGATTGACATGACCCATTCCGTTAGCTTAGCACTTGATCGCTTTAGTATATTGCTATTGCTTTCTTCATGACTTATACATGTTCCTATAACTATGAGATTATGCAACTCCGTTTACGGAGGAACACTTTGGGTACTACCAAGCGTCACAACGTAATCGGGTGATTATAAAGGAGTACTACAGGTGTCTCCAAAGGTACTGGCTGGGTTGGCGTATGTCGAGATTAGGTTTTGTCACTCCGATTGTCGGAGAGGTATCTCTGGGCCTTCTCGGTAATACACCTCACATAAGCCTTGCAAGCATTACAACTAATGAGTTAGTTGTGAGATGATGTATTACGGAACGAGTAAAGAGACTTACCAAAGAATGAGATTGAACTAGGTATTGGATACCGGCGATCGAATCTCGGGTAAGTAACATACCGATGACAAAGGGAACAACGTATGTTGTTATGCGGTCTCGACCGATAAAGATATTCGTAGAAAATGTAGGAACCAATATGGGCATCCAGGTCCCGCTATTGGTTATTGACCGGAGACATGTCTCGGTCATGTCTACATTATTCTCGAACCGTAGGGTCCGTGACGCTTAAGGTTTCGGCGATAGTTATATTATGAGTTTATGTATTTTGATGTACGAAGGTTGTTGAGTCCGGATATGATCACAGACATGACGAGGAGTCTCGAAATGGTCGAGACATAAAGATTAATATATTGGACGGATATATTTGGACACCGGAAAGGTTAGGAGAAGTTTGGAGCTCAGGGAGGTTCTGGAACCCCCGGGAGGTATATGGGCCTTATTGGGCCCATGTAGGAGGAAGGAGAAGGAATGGAGGGGGCGCGCCAAGCCCAATCCGATTGGGGAGGGGGCCGCCCTTTCCTTTCTCCTTCCCCTCTTCCTATTCCTACTACTAGTACTACTTCCTAATACTAGTACTCCTTCCTTCCCCCTCCAAATAAGATAAGGAAGAGAGGAAACCTACTTGGAGTAGGTTTCCCTCCCTATGGTGCGCCCCTTGAGGCCGGCCACCTCCTCCCTCCCTCCTTTATATCACGGGGTAGGGGGGCACCCTAGGACACACAAGTTGATCCTTGAGATCGTTCCTTAGCCGTGTGCGGTGCCCCCCTCCACCATATTCCACCTCGGTCATATCATAGCAGTGCTTAGGCGAAGCCCTGCATCGGTAGAACATCAAGATCGTCACCACGCCGTCGTGCTGACGGAACTCCCTCTCCCCGGAGCTTTGCTGGATCGGAGCCCGAGGAGCGTCATCGAGCTGAACGTGTGCCAAGAACTCGGAGGCGCCGAAGTAACGGGCGCTGGATCGGCTGGATCGCGAGGAGAACGTCGACTACTTCCTCTACGTTGTGAACGCTTCCGCTTACGGTCTCACGAGTGCGTGGACATACACTCTCCCCTCTCGTTGCTATGCCATCACCATGGTCTGTGTGTGCGTAGGGAAATTTTTGAAATTACTGCGTTCCCCAACGATGGCATCCGAGCCTGGTTTTATGTGTTGATGTCATATGCACGAGTAGAACACAAGTGAGTTGTGGGCGATACAAGTCATACCGCCTACCAGCATGTCATACTTTGGTTCAGCGGTATTGTGAGATGAAGCGGCCGGACCGACATTACGCAGACGCTTACGCGAGACTGGTTTCACCGTTACGAGCACTCGTGCTTAAAGGTGGCTGGCGGGTGTCTGTCTCTCTCACTTTAGTTGAACCGAGTGTGGCTACGCCCGGTCCTTGAGAAGGTTAAAACGGAGTCTATTTGACGAAATATCATTGTGGTTTTGATGCGTAGGTAAGAACGGTTCTTGCTCAGCCCGTAGCAGCCACGTAAAATTTGCAACAACAAAGTAGAAGACGTCTAACTTGTTTTTGCAGGGCATGTTGTGATGTGATATGGTCAAGACGTGATGCTATATTTTATTGTATGAGATGATCATGTTTTGTAACCGAAGTTATCGGCAATCGGCAGGAGCCATATGGTTGTCGCTTTATTGTATGAAATGCAAACGCCTACGTAATTGCTTTACTTTATCACTAAGCGGTAGCGATAGTCGAGAAGCAACGAGATGGCGAAACGACAACGATGCTACGATGGAGATCAAGGTGTCGCTACCGGTGATTTATGGTGATCACGACGGTGCCGGAGATGGAGATCACAAGCACAAGATGATGATGGCCATATCATATCACTTATATTGATTGCATGTGATGTTTATCCTTTATGCATCTTATCTTGCTTTGATTGACGGTAGCATTATAAGATGATCTCTCACTAAAAATTATCAAGAAGTGTTCTCCACGAGTATGCACCGTTGCCAAAGTTCGTAGTACCTGACACCACGTGATGATCGGGTGTGATAAGTTCTACGTCCATCTACAACGGGTGCAAAACAGTTGCACACGCAGAATACTCGAGTTAAACTTGACGAGCCTAGCATATAACAGATATGGCCTCGGAACACGGAGACCGAAAGGTCGAGCGTGAATCATATAGTAGATATGATCAACATAGTGATGTTCACCATTGAAACTACTCCATCTCACGTGATCGGACATGGTTTAGTTGATTTGGATCATGTAATCACTTGGATGACTAGAGAGATGTCTGTCTAAGTGGGAGTTTTTAATATGATCAATTGAACTTAAATTTATCATGAACTTAGTACCTGATAGTATTTTTGCTTGTCTATGTTTACTGTAGATAGATGGCTCGTCTTTGTTGTTCCGTTGAATTTTAATGCGTTCCTTGAGAAAGCAAAGTTGAAAGATGATGGTAGCAATTACGGATCGGGTCCGTAACTTGAGGATTATCCTCATTGCTGCACGTAAGAATTACGTCTGGAAGCACCGCTGGGTGCCGAACTGCTGCGGGAGCTGCGCGGAAGTTATGAACGTCTGGCGAGCAAAGCTGATGACTACTCGATAGTTCGATTGTGCCATGCTTTTACGGCTTAGAACCGGGTCTTCAACGACGTTTTGAATGTCATGGAGCATATGAGATGTTCCAGGAGTTGAAGTTAATATTTCAAGCAAATGCCCGGATTGAGAGATATGAAGTCTCCAATAAGTTCTATAGCTGCAAGATGGAGGAGAATAGTTACAAGGTGAACATATACTCAAAATGTCCGGGTATAATAATCACTTGATTCAACTGGGAGTTACTCTTCCGGATGATAGTGTCATTGACAGAATTCTCCAATCATTGCCACCAAGCTACAAGAGCTTCGTGATGAACTATAATATGCAAGGGATGACCAAAACAATTCCCGAGCTCTTCGCAATGCTGAAAGCCGCGGAGGTAGAAATCAAGAAAGAGCATCAAGTGTTGATGGTCAACAAGACCACTAGTTTCAAGAAAAAGGGCAAAGGAAAGAAGAAGGGAAACTTCAAAAAGAACAACAAGAAAGTTGCTGCTCAAGAGAAGAAACCCAAGTCTGGACCTAAGCCTGAAACTGTGTGTTTCTACTGCAAGCAGACTGGACACTGGAAGCGGAACTGCCCCAAGTATTTGGCGGATAAGAAGGATGGCAAGGTGAACAAAGGTATATGTGATATACATGTTATTGATGTGTACCTTACTAGAGCTCGTAGTAGCACCTGGGTATTTGATAATGGTTACATTGCTAATATTTGCAACTCAAAACAGGGACTACGTAATAAACAAGCCGGCAAAGGACGAGGTGACGATGCGCGTGGGAAAGCGGTTCCAAGGTCAATGTGATCGCGGGTCGGCACGCTACCTCTACATCTACCTTCGGGATTAGTTTTAGACCTAAATAATTGTTATTTGGTGCCGCGTTGAGCATGAACATTATATCTGGATCTTGTTTGATGCGAGGCGGTTATTCATTTAAATCGAGAGAATAATGGTTGTTCTATTTATATGAGTAATATCTTTTATGGTCACGCACCCTTGAAGAATGGTCTATTTTATTGAATCTCGATAGTAGTAATACACATATTCATAATGTTGAAACCAAAAGATGCAGAGTTGATAATGATAATGCAACTTATTTGTGGCACCGCCGTTTAGGTCATATCGATTGTAAAACGCATGAAGAAACTCCATCTTGATGGGCTTCGGAATCACTTGATTATGAATCACTTGGTACTTGCGAACCGTGCCTCATGGGCAAGATGACCAAAACGCCGTTCTCCGGAACTATGGAGCGAGCAACTGATTTGTTGGAAATCATACATCTTGATGTTTGTGGTCCAATGAATATTGAGGCACTTGGCGGGTATCATTATTTTCTCACCTTCACAGATGATTTGAGCAGATATGGGTATATCTACTTAATGAAACACAAATCTGAAACATTTGAAAAGTTCAAAGAATTTCAGAGTGAAGTAGAAAATCATCGTAACAAGAAAATAAAGTTTCTACGATCTGATCGTGGAGGAGAATATTTGAGTTACGAGTTTCTTGTACATTTAAAACAATGTGGAATAGTTTTCGCAACTCACGCCACCCGGAACACCACGGAGAAATGGTGTGTCCGAACGTCGTGTCGTACTTTACTTGATATGGTGCGATCTATGATGTCTCTTACTGATTTAGCGCTATCGTTTTGGGGATATGCTTTAGAGGCGGCCGCATTCACGTTAAATAGGGCACCATCTAAATCCGTTGAGGCGACACCGTATGAACTATGGTTTGGCAAGAAACCAAAGTTGTCGTTTCTTAAAATTTGGGGCTGCGATGCTTATGTGAAGAAACTTCAACCGGATAAGCTCGAACCCAAATCGGAAAAATGTGTCTTCATAGGATACCCAAAGGAGACCGTTGGGTACACCTTCTATCACAGATCTGAAGGCAAGATTTTCGTTGCTAAGTTCGGATCCTTTCTAGAGAAGGAGTTTCTCTCGAAAGAAGTGAGTGGGAGGAAAGTAGAACTTGATGAGATAATCGTATCTGCTCCCTTATTGGAAGGTAATTCATCACAAGAAATGGTTCCTGTGACAACTACACCAATTAGTGAGGAAACTAGTGATATTGATCATGAAACTTGAACAAGTTGCTCTTGAACTTCGTAGGTCAACCAGAGTAAAATACGCACTGAGTGGTACGGTAATCCTATTACGGAAGTCATGTTACTTGACCATAGCGAACCTACAAACTATGAAGAAGCGATGGTGAGCCCAGATTCGCGAAATGGTGGAAGCCATGAAATCTGAGATGGGATCCATGTATGAAAACAAAGTATGGACTTTGGTTGACTTGCCGATGATCGGCAAGCCATTGAGAATAAATGGATCTTTAAGAAGAAGACTGACGCCGATGGTAATGTAACTGTCTATAAAGCTCGACTTGTTGCAAAAGGTTTTCGACAAGTTCAAGGGGTTGACTACGATGAGACTTTCTCACCCGTGGCGATGCTTAAGTCTGTCCGAATCATGTTAGCAATTGCCGCATTTTATGATTATGAAATTTGGCAAATGGATGTAAAAACTGCATTCTTGAATGGATTTCTAGAAGAAGAGTTGTATATGATGCAACCAGAAGGTTTTGTTGATCCAAAGGGCGCTAACAAAGTGTGCAAGCTCCGGTGATCAATTTATGGTGCAGTGCAAGCCTCTCGGAGTTGGAATAAACGCTTTGATAGTGTGATCAAAGCATATGGTTTTATACAGACTTTTGGAGAAGCCTTGTATTTACAAGAAAGTGAGTGGGAGCTCAGTAGCATTTACGATATTATATGTAGGCGACATATTATTGATTGGAAATGATATAGAATTTCTGGATAGCATAAAAGGATACTTGAACAAAAGTTTTTCAATGAAAGACCTCGGTGAAGCTGCTTACATATTGGGCATCAAAATCTATAGAGATAGATCAAGACGCCTAATTGGACTTTCACAAAGCACATACCTTGATAAAGTTTTGAAGAAGTTCAAAATGGATCGTGCAAAGAAAGGTTTTTACCTGTATTACAAGGTGTAAGATTGAGTCGGACTCAATGCCCGACCACAATGAGAAGATAGAGAGAAAATGAAAGATGTTCCTATGCTTCAGCCATAGGCTCTATCATGTATGCAATGTGTACCAGACCTGACGTATGCTTAGGCTGTAAGCTTGGCGGGAAGGTACCAAAGTAATCCAGGAGTGGATCACTGGACAGTGGTCAAGAACATCCTGAAATACTTGAAAAGGACTAAGGATATGTTTCTCGTATATGGAGGTGACAAAGAGCTAGTCGTAAATGATTACGTCGATGCAAGCTTTGACACTGATCCGGACGATTCTAAATCGCAAACCGGATACGTGTTTTTGTTAAACGGTGGAGCTGTCAGTTGGTGCAGTTCTAAACAAAGCATCGTGGTGGAATCTACATGTGAAGCGGAGTACATAGCTGCTTCGGAAGCATCAAATGAAGGAGTCTGGATGAAAGAGTTCATTTCCGATCTAGGTGTCATACCTAGTGCATCGGGACCAATGAAGATCTTCTGTGACAATCTTTGGTGCAATTGCCTTGGCAAAGGAATCCAGATTTCACAAGAGGACCAAGCATATCAAGAGACGCTTCAAGTCCATTCGGGACCAAGTCCAAGTGGGAGACATAGAGATTTGCAAAATACATACGGATCTGAATGTTGCAGACCCGTTGACTAAGCCTCTTCCACGAGCAAAACATGATCAGCACCAAGACTCCATGGGTGTTAGAATCATTCTTGTGTGATCTAGATTATTGACTCTAGTGCAAGTGGGAGATCAAGGAAATATGCCCTAGAGGCAATAATAAAGTTATTATTTATTTCCTTATATCATGATAAATGTTTATTATTCATGCTAGAATTGTATTAAGGAAACATAATACATGTGTGAATACATGGACAAACAGATAGTCACTAGTAAGCCTCTACTAGACTAGCTCATTAATCAAAGATGGTTATGTTTCCTAACCATAGACATGTGTTGTCATTTGATTAATGGGATCACCTCATTAGAAGAATGATGTGATTGACATGACCCATTCCGTTAGCTTAGCACTTGATCGTTTAGTATATTGCTATTGCTTTCTTCATGACTTATACATGTTCCTATAACTATGAGATTATGCAACTCCCGTTTACAGGAGGAACACTTTGGGTACTACCAAACGTCACAACGTAACTGGGTGATTATAAAGGAGTACAAAACGAGTCTCCAAAGGTACTTGTTGGGTTGGCGTATTTTGAGATTAGGTTTTGTCACTCCGATTGCTCGGAGAGGTATCTCTGGGCCTTCTCGGTAATACACATCACATAAGCCTTGCAAGCATTACAACTAATGAGTTAGTTGTGAGATGATGTATTACGGAACGAGTAAAGAGACTTACCAAGATGTAGATTGAACTAGGTATTGGATACCGACGATCGAAACTTCGGGTAAGTAACATACCGATGACAAAGGGAACAACGTATGTTGTTATGCAGTCCGACCGATAAAGATCTTCGTAGAAAATGTAGGAACCAATATGGGCATCCAGGTCCCGCTATTGGTTATTGACCGGAGACATGTCTCGGTCATGTCTACATTATTCTCGAACCGTAGGGTCCGCACGCTTAAGGTTTCGATGATGCTTATATTATGAGTTTATGTATTTTGATGTACCGAAGGTTGTTCGAGTCCGGATATGATCACAGACATGACGAGGAGTCTCGAAATGGTCGAGACATAAAGATTAATATATTGGACGGATATATTTGGACACCGGAAAGGTTAGGAGAAGTTTGGAGCTCCGGAGGTTACCGAACCCCGGGAGGTATATGGGCCTTATTGGGCCCATGTAGGAGGAAGGGAGAAGGAACAAGGGAGGCGCGCCCCCAAGCCCAATCCGAATTGGGGAGGGGCGGCCCCCTTCCTTTCTCCTTCCCCTCTTCCTATTCCTACTACTAGTACTACTTCCTAATACTAGTACTCCTTCCTTCCCCTCCAAATAAGATAAGGAAAGAGAGGAAACCTACTTGGAGTAGGTTTCCCCCTCCTATGGTGCGCCCTTGAGGCCGGCCACCTCCTCCCTCCCTCCTTTATATACGGGGTAGGGGGCACCCTAGGACACACAAGTTGATCCTTGAGATCGTTCCTTAGCCGTGTGCGGTGCCCCTCCACCATATTCCACCTCGGTCATATCATAGCAGGTGCTTAGGCGAAGCCCTGCATCGGTAGAACATCAAGATCGTCACCACGCCGTCGTCTTGTGGAACTCCCTCTCCCCGGAGCTTTCTTTGGATCGGAGCCCGTGGAGCGTCATCGAGCTGAACGTGTGCCAAGAACTCGGAGGCGCCGGAGTAACGGCGCTGGGATCGGCTGGATCGCGAGGAGAACGTACGACTACTTCCTCTATGTTGTGAACGCTTCCGCTTACGGTCTACGAGGGTACGTGGACATACACTCTCCCCTCTCATTGCTATGCCATCACCATGGTCCTGTGTGTGCGTAGGAAATTTTTTGAAATTACTGCGTTCCCCAACACATATGACCTAAACCCAAAGTCAAACTCGACCCTACCGATTCTTTCTATCCGGCGCCACCGAGTTCAGATGTCATAGCCACTGCCACAAACCCTAGGCAAATCGGTTTCACCGATAGGGATCTCGGTCTCACCGAGATGGGATTGTAATCTCTCTGTTTCCCTTCGTAACTTTTCGGTCTCACCGAAGAGCGAATCGGTCCCACCGAGATTACAATGTAAACTCTCTGTTTCCCTTTTGTAACTTTTCGGTCTCACCGAAAGAGCAAATGGTCCCACCGAGTTTACTCGACCAACTCTACGGTTAGCTAATTACCAAAATCGGTCTCACCGAAGTTTGTAATCGGTCTCGCCGAGATTACGTTATGCCCTAACCCTAACCAAATTGGTCCTACCGAAATGCATGTCAGTCCCACCGAAAATCCTAACGGTCACTAGGTTTACTAAATCGGTCTGACCGAGTTTGATGATTCGGTCCCACCGAGTTTGGTAAATTGTGTGTAATGGTTAGATTTTGTGTGGAGGCTATATACCCTCCACCTCCTCTTCATTCATGGAGAGAGCCATCAGAACAAACCTATACTTCCAACTTACCAGTTCTAAGAGAGAACCACCTACTCATGTATTGAGGCCAAGATATTCCATTCCAACCATATGAATCTTGATCTCTAGCCTTCCCCAAGTTGCTTTCCACTCAAATCTTCTTTCCACCAAATCCAATCCTGTGAGAGAGAGTTGAGTGTTGGGGAGACTATCATTTGAAGCACAAGAGCAAGGAGTTCATCATCTACACACCATTTGTTACTTCTTGGAGAGTGGTGTCTCCTAGATTGGCTAGGTGTCACTTGGGAGCCTCCGACAAGATTGTGGAGTTGAACCAAGGAGTTTGTAAGGGCAAGGAGATTGCCTACTTCGTGAAGATCTACCGCTAGTGAGGCAAGTCCTTCGTGGGCGACGGCCATGGTGGGATAGACAAGGTTGCTACTGTGGACCCTTCGTGGGTGGAGCCCTCCGTGGACTCACAAGAACTGCTACTCCTACGTGGGTTGAAGTCTCCACCAATGTGGATGTACGATAGCACCACCTATCGGAACCACGACAAAAACATCCGTGTCTCCAATTGCGTTTGATTTCTCCAAACCCTTCCCTTTACATTCTTGCAAGTTGCATGCTTTATTTTCCGCTGCCTATATACTCTTTGCATGCTTGCTTGAATTGTGTGAAGATTCCTTGACTTGTTCTAAATTAGCTAAAATCTGCCAAAGTCTAAAATTGGGAAAAGGTTAAGTTTTTATTGGTCAAGTAGTCTAATCACCCCCCTCTAGACATACTTCAAGGTCCTACAAGTGGTATCATAGCTTTGGTCTCCATTTGCTTTGATTTCCATAGCTTTTGGTGCTCATAGCCTTGGTTTCACAACCTAGGAGAGTATGGCGTCTAGCGAGGGAAATTATCACCGTAGAGGTCCTTACTTTGATGGCACTAATTTTGCTAGTTGGAAGCATAAGATGAAAATGCATATTCTTGGACATAACCCCGCCGTCTGGGCTATTGTCTGTATTGGCTTGCAAGGTGAATTCTTTGATGGGAGAGAACCGAATCGTGAAGCTAGTGCAGATGAGTTGAAGATGTTGCAATACAACGCTCAAGCTTGCGATATCCTCTTCAATGGATTGTGCCCCGTAGAGTTCAATAAAATCAGCCGTCTTAAGAATGCAAAGGTAATTTGGGATACTTTGATTGATATGCACGAAGGTACCGACTCCGTCAAGGAATCCAAGTTGGATGTGCTCCAAAGTCAGCTTGACAAGTTCAAAATGAAGGATGGTGAAGGTGTCGCTGAAATGTACTCTAGGCTTGCTCTCATCACAAATGAGATTGCCGTCTTAGGAAGTGAAGAGATGACCGATAGATTCATCATCAAGAAGATCCTAAGAGCATTGGATGGAAAATATGATACCGTGTTCACATTGATCCAAATGATGCCCAATTACAAAGATCTCAAGCCTACAGAAGTCATTGGAAGAATTGTTGCTCATGAGATGTCACTCAAGGATAAGGAGGAACTTCACAACAAGTCGAGTGGTGCTTACAAAGCCTCATGTGAAGCCCCCACATCATCAAGTGAGAAACAAACCTTCAATGAGGAATTGAGCTTAATGGTGAAGAACTTCAACAAATTCTACAAGAGTAGAAGCAAAGAAAGAAGCTCTAAGTCAAGGTCCTCAAATGAAAAAAGATCTTCTAATCGACAGCGCAATTGCTACAATTGTGGGAGACCCGGACACTATTCCAATGAGTGTACGACACCCTACAAAAGAAGAGAAGATTCTCCCAAGAGAAGAAGTAGAAGAGAAAAATCACCACCAAGAGAGAGAAGGAGTAGAGATGATCATTATGAACGAAGACCCTCACGGAGAAGCAAAGATTCGGAAAGGAAGGACAAGTCATCAAAGAGCTACACAAAACGAAGACATCAAGCTCATGTTGGTGAATGGGTATGCGGCTCCGACTCCGACCATCACTCCGAGATAAGCTATCACTCCGACTCCGAATACACTCAAGATGAAGGTGTTGCCGGTCTAGCACTTGTGTCAACCAACTCCTACGACATATTTGAATCACCAAATGAAGGAATTGCTAGATGCTTCATGGCCAAAGGTCCTAAGGTAACACACCCTGAGTATGTTGATTTTGATGTTGATGAAGATGACTTGCTAGGTGATGATGATTTACTTGTTGACAACTCTAGTGATGAATACTATGATGAAACGTCAATTAATCATGCTAATCAAGTTGAAACGAATGACAATGATAAGGAGAAAATTGAGCGTCTAACTAAAGAACTAAACACTCTTAAGTTAGCTCATGAAACTATCTTTGAAGATCATCGAGAACTTTTAAGGGCTCATGAGAAGTTACGCTTTGAAAAGCTCAATCTTGAGCAAGAGCATGAGTTCTTAAAGGCAATCAATGATGATCTTCATAAGAAAAGTTCTTCTTACATTGCCAAGCGTTTACTCTTATCTACTTACATGCCTCAAGTCAAGTCTAGTAACAAGAACAAGAGAGATTCTTCTTCTAGTAGTAACAATAACAATGCCAAATCCAATATTGTTGCTTCTAGTAGTTCTCTTGATTCCACTAATGATCCTCTTAGCCAAGTTTCACTTGAGCAAGAGAACAACTTATTGAAGGGAATTATAGAGAAAGGTGTATACAAGAGTCTTGCCGGGAGTAAGCAATTTGAGGAAATTATGCATAAGCAAGGAAGGCACGGAAGAATCAAGGTGTTGGTTTTGAACGAAAGTTCAATGCCAATGGAGTTGAGTGGGAAGAAGATCAATACCCCAAGATGAAGTTTGTTCCTCAACAAGAGAAGTATGATCCTACTTCCTTCAAGGGAACACACGCTCAAGATGATCTTCCACCACAAGACCACAAGAACAAAGGCAAGGACAAGCTTCAAGAGGAGATTGATGCATTTGAAGAAGCATCTAAGGCCTTGGTCAAGTGGATTCCCAAGACTACGTCAAGCTCTACTTCATCAAGTACAACTACTACACCAAGGATTCCCATCAAGTTGATGTGGATCCCGAAGAAGAAGAACTAGAGAGTTCTTGAGGGTGACTCCGCCAACATTTTTCACTCATATCACTATGCAAGGACAAGTGCAATCAACTTCCATATCTTGCACTAGTTCAAGGAGTCACTGTCAGGACCCTGATTCCAAGTCACATCGATCTAGCCGGTAACACCTCATATCACTTTGCGGCCTCACGCACGGTATTCCCACGGGTGTCGCCTTACCATGGCCTGGGACCGTTTGCGCCTTTTGGCTCACGTATATGATAGTGTCGCTAGCATCCATATGACAGAGAACCGGGCCGACATGGCTAGTCGTGAACCCAAAGCGGCACTAACCCATGGGGACATGCATACATGAATCACATCGAGCATGTCGGTCAGCGTGTGTGAATCCGGGCTGTAACACTTTGGGCTAACAGGACTCAGGGAACCCGGCTGTGAGCTAGGCAGGACTCCGGATGTCACCGCGTGACATTTCCCGAAGGGACAGACACGAGAACGAAGTGAAACACATGCCGCCAGTCAAGTGTCCTGCAAGTGATAATGCTTTGGGCTATGAGGACTCCGGTGAACCGGGCTGTAGCGGACTACTATGGCTCATGGAAGCACTGGACTACATTTCCCCATAAGAGAGGCTGCCAAGGATAAACAACTAGATTGTCGGATCCCACACATACCAAGCATTTCAAACATACACACAATATGCTCGATATGTGTAAATACAACATGGCATCACAACATAACTCTACGACTCAAGTATTTATTCATTAGGCTCCGAGGAGAGAGATATTACAACATGGGTCTCATGACCCAACATTCAGAGCATACAAGTCAAAGCACAAACGGAAGATTAACATGTCTGAGTACAGACATCTACAAATGAAAAAGGCTGATAAGCCTGACTAACTACCAGATCCTACCGAGGGCACAAGATCGTAGCTGAGGTAACAAGCTAAACGTCGAAGTCCAAAGTGAACTACTAGCGAGGCCAAGTCTCTCTGCAAAAACATAAAATAGGAAAACGTGAGTACAAATGTACTCAGCAAGACTTACATCAGAACTAACTACATATGCATCATTATCAACAAAGGGGTGGTGGAGTTTAACTGCAGCAAGCCAACTTTGACTCGGTGGCTATCTTGAACTACTACTGCAAGTAACTCTTTTGAGTGGCGCACACGAGTCCACATATTCACCATATCAATACACCACTATGGACCCGCTCCCGTCTCCCTACGAGAACGCCATCCATAGCACTCACGCTTATCTTGCGCATTTTAGAGTATCCACTTTCACTTGTCTATGAACTGATATAGGCAACCCAGAAGTCCTTTATCGTGGACGCGACTATTCGAATAGATCATTTATAACCCTGCAGGGGTGTACTTCTTCACACACGCTCTCGCCACGTACCACCATGTACACGTCGTGTATCTCGGCAACCTTCAAGCGGAAGCCTGGCGAGGGAGTCGGCCACGACGACTAACCACACAAGTCTCTAGTCCGGGTTTATCGCCTATTCGGGTTCCATCCGCGAGGAGATCCGTCGGAGTTTCGCCACAGCCCCAAACGATGTGTGCAGGGTTCCCGAGACACCAAGCAGGCGCCGGTACACGGGCCACGGTGTATCTACCGCATCATAGCCCACCCCTAGGGTCAGCGCCACACGCACGGCCTACAACACATATCATACAAACACGAAACTAGTTGCAACTCACGGGACAGGAGGGCAAGGGCAGTTAATAAGTCGAGAGGGTCCATTGGTTTGGGCCCAATGTGTGGTAGTAACTGTTTCATGGATCACAAACACGTAACTTCAGTTCACGAGGACGGCTGCAATGAGAAAACCCACCATGTACTCCTACATGGCCTCTCACCTCCACCTTTACCAAATCGTGTTCACACACTTAGCTCTCAACAGTAGGACATGTTCACACACCTCCGATTCATCCCCGATGAATCAGACCTGACATAACTCTAAGCAATAGAAGGCACGACAAACAAGCATAAATGAGTAGGCACATCAGGGCTCAAACAACTCCTACTCATGCTAGTGGGTTTCATCTATTTACTGTGGCAATGACAGGTCATGCAGAGGATAAGGGGTTCAACTACCGCAGCAAGTAACAGTGTAATCGATGTTGTCCTAATGCGATAAAAAGAGAGCAGGAGGCGAGAGAGTGGGTTTGTATCGAACTGAACAAGAGGGTTTTGCTTGCCTGGCACTTCTGAAGATAGTATAGTTCTTCATCGGTGTCATTGATCACGTCATCGGAACACGTCTATCGAGAGGGAACAACCACCGACAAACAAAGGAGGAACACAATCAATGCCATGCAACAATATGATGCATGAAGGTGACATGGTAATATGCTGTTGATTGGTCTAATGCAACTAGCAACAAGTTAAATGGGGTTGGTTTGAACACTAGGTTCAAATTCAAACTCCATATGTGAGAGTTTAAATGCCATTTAATTGATTTGACCTGATCAGCAGGTATAAGTTGTTCTAACATGCATGAAAATGGTACAGATGGATAGATTGGATTTTTCTGATCATTTTTCATATATAAATTATTTAATTTGGAGTTACGGTTGAATTTCTATGAATTTTAGAAGTTTAGATCATTTTCTGGAATTTCCTGAGTAAGAATAAATCCAGGAAAACCTATTATTGCGTCAGCATTGCATCATGCTGACCTCAGCAGGTCAATAGGCGCCGTCCAGGTCAAACCTGACCAGTGGGACCCATACGTCAGTGTCTCAGGCTGGTTTAGGTGTATGACAAGTGGGACCGGTCAACGTTGACTTGACCAAAGTCAAAGCTGACACGTGGGGTCCACAGGTTAGCACTAATCTAAACAGGTAGTTTACACTAACCTAATCTATTTTAGTTAGCCGGTTAGTTGGGTGGTGGGGTCCAGTTGTCAGTGGCTTAGGGGCTTAGTTAGCGGGGTGATTAACCCCAAAAAGTGGCTATCACCGGCAGCTAATCGCCGGCGTAACCAGGATGCGGCGGCGTTGTCCGTCCGGCCGTTTCCGGCGGGCGAAGCGGGCTGGGCTTTCACGTGCTCAACAGAGAGGCGCATCGAACGGTGGTCGTGGTTCGAGCGGGGGTGGACGGAGTCAGCGGCGGCGACCAAAATGGCGGCGTCCGGAGCATGGTGGGTTGCGGGTTTGGGGTTGTGGTGCGCTAGAGGAGGAGATGGTGCGTGCGTTCAGCTCCTGGGAGAACGGTGAGCACAACGGCAGACTCAAAAGGGGTACGTCGGCAGCTGTGGCCACGGAGGCGACATGGCCGGCGTGAGGCGCTTCGGCTCCGTGGCTGATCCGGCTTAGGGGTGAGATAAGCGGCAGGGCATGGGGAGAAGAATGGTAGGCTCACCACGGATCTGATGGAAGGGACGGCGAGGCCGGGGAAGCAGGAGGCGGCGGGTGTGGCGGCAGTCTTCGGTGGCCGAGGAGGGGAACGACGGAGCTGGCGGCGTCCAGGGCTTCCGGCGCCATGCGGCTTGGTGAGGAGGAAGAGGGGGGGGATGAGGCAGAGCTCGTAGGTAGCTTAGGGTGTCGTCGGGACGACGGTGGCTGCGGTGGTGGCGTGCAGCGTCGACGGCATCGCTCGGGTGTGCTGCGGGAGAGGAACAGAGGAGGGGAGAGAGAGCAGCGAGTGAGGGGGAGGGGAGAGAGGTCTCAGGGCGGATCGGGACGGCGCCAGGGCGTTCACCCACGCGTCCAGAGGCTCGGCGGCAAGCAGGAGGAGGCGTGGCGCCTCGCGCGCGCGTGCGCTATCTCCCTCCTCTGCCTACTGGCAGAGGTAGGTGATGACTGGCACATCCAGGTGGGCCGGCCTAGCCACGTAAGTTGGCCAGGTTAGTCTCTCTCTCTCTCTTTTATTTCTGTTTTCTATTTTTTTGTAACTTCAGGGCTTTATTAAAAATGCCAGGGCGTTTCCAAAAATCATGAAACTAATCATGGCTACTGTTTAGAATATATCCAACAGTAAACATTTTAGTTTATGATCATTTGAACATTTAAAATATTTTATAGCATTTAAATGCCCAAATTCAAATACTATAGGATTTAATTCGAAAGTCCAGAAATGGCCTAGATATATGTGCATCATTTTTGCCAGAGGTTTTCACCTTTATCAAAAATCATGAACTTTTCCAGAGGACATTTTGGATTTATTGAAAAGGATTTTATTTGATCCTATTTGAATTCACTTGGTGCTAGGGTTTGGATCAATCCCCATTTCAACTTCATTTGAAATTTAACATGATGCATGGATGCAATGCCACTATCTACAACCAAAATCTAGGGATGTGACAACTCACCCCCACTAAACAAGAATCTCGTCCCGAGATTCAGGACGTGAGGTGAGAAGGAAAAGGGGATGCAAGGCTTAGCACAATCTTCATGATCCAACTGCCCTTCTTAAGGATGTCGACTCCTTGCGTCATATTGATCTTGGCATCTTCGCTTTAGAGAGTTCCATCGACACGATCATGACGGAAAGAAACTCTACTAGGATTGATCTTCTTGAAGATCGAGCTATACAAGATCAACTCACGGAATGAGATGTTGAAACATCTCGAGTTGAGACACAAAACACACATCGAGAGGGATGGAAGAACAAACGACGAGATTTGATTTGGTGGGCAACAATTCCACGCTTGGAAAGAAGGTGGATGGAGTCAGAGTAGCGAGGAGTTAATTGCTATGATTCCATAACGGGGCACCTTAGGAAAGGTGACTCGTAGAATTATTCCCTTTAAGTGGAAAAAGAATCACTTTTGATATAGAGACCATTGAGATTCTTAAAACCAGCCTAAGGCAATCACAATCGATCGTTTGGCGGAGTTCAAAGGAACGGCATATCCGGATTCGAGTGGATGATGTGGACTACCTTGTTGAAGACAACGCGATGGGTGATTTTGCTTATCATCGGAAATGGATGGGACCCATGGTAAGTCCACTTTGGAAGATGATCTTGGACAGCAACTGCTGAGGAGGGCATCCCATGGAAAATTGGCACGATGGGTTGCAGCTGGGAACAAAATGCAAATGTTGGGAGTGTTCCAACCATCATATCTGCCTGAGATTCAGATCTGGTTGGTAACAGAATATTTCAGACAACAGGTCTGGAAAGGAAAATGAAAGTTTGCAACACAAATCGATGAGATGGCATTGCGAGAATGAACTACGATAGCAAGCTCCAAAACATGAGCTGGTTCTGCTTCAACATGTGAACACGTTGTCTGAGACAAGCATGACCACATAGTAGTCTTATAATAAAACACTACCGAGTTCAGGTGGGGAACCATCAACAAAGATATCGAAGTCCCTACATAAGTCTGGATTAGCTCTTATGAAGGAACTCCTTCTCCTTGAACAAATCGTCGATCGGTGGCTTGGTGTGCCAGGGACGCATATAGAATGGAGGTTGCAAGTCTCCAAACCACAGAATACTTCGCACATATGCATGACTGATTTGGGGTGATTCCATAGGAAGCAACATTAACTTTCTCGAATCCACGGCGACAACTTGCATCAAATGAACATCAACTGGAGGAAGTCACTTCCCACATCCAAACATATGCTTCATGAGCTAGCATGAGCAAATGCTTTCAAAAGTTTCCAACACTAGCTTAATGTTCAACATGAATCATGGAGGAGACAAAATGCTGCTGATGGACTCAACAGCAACTCATCGGAATTTCCATATCATTGGACTTCCACCATCATGTGAACACGGTGATATCATTGGTCAGACCAAAAGATGTAATGGTGTATGCTCGAGGGATCAACCACGAGTAAGACAACATTACGAACATCGTTGGTTCTGATTTGGCTTGGCGATAGCCCATACTCAAGTCAAAGTTTGATAAGACAATAGGTTCAACAACTGATCACGAGGACCAATCGATGAAGATATCATCTTTCTTCAACACACGCACAAACGCAAAGATATCCCTTCAGAATGAACTAAATTCAGCAAAGCTTTTATCTTCCAACTCTCCAAGTTGTTGTTTAGCTTAACCAACCAGCTCAGGGATATCCAACACGGACTCTTGGAGAAGGGGTGGTTTACAAGAAACCAACTTGATCACGAACTTAACATAGCGGTCGGTGACAACCTGGTAGCACTTCCAAGAAGATATTTGGAAAGTCACGAACCACCGATATATTACTAAGCTCGAGAACAATCTTGCTTTTCAGGGCAAGGCGATATGATCAAAGAGCAAGGGATTGACACAATCCTAACTCATTAATCGAAGTGTGCTCCAGGAAAATGGACTAGGTGGCACGATCAACCTTAGGGTGATGATTCAATAATCAACACACTAAGAATGGAATATTGTCCATGAACTACCAAGCAACACGGTTGCTAGGAGTATAAATTTTACACATCATGGTTCACTTGTCGGCATTCCGGTTGCAACAACACGGAACCGAGGAATGAACGATGATGGCGAGAGTATCACTACCCCAAGAATTCATGAGAAATGGTGCAATTCTTATGACATTCTTGACATAAAGATGGTAACACTCCAAGGTAGAACAGAGCAAAGGATGGATTGGCATTTGATCTGCAGAGCACAACTACTTTGACCCAATCCTGGATATGGATGAGGTACTGGAGTTTGTTTTCCTAGTCATTCCGGAATAGAATGGCTTGACGGACCACAAGGATAATAGGCATCGATAAACACGACCGCACACATACCCTTGACTATCAATTGATAGACGGGGGTCAGAATACAACTAAGGAGGAACAACTCGAGGAACATATAACTTTATGAGTTGTGGATGCATAGGTTAGTATGTCGAATCAAGTTCAACAGGTTTCTTCCGGATAACCCATGCAGGAAAGTAGAACTGGCAGATTCACAATGTAGAACGAAGAACTCATCAAGAGGACTCTTATTGTGATCTTTGTTTCAAAGGAACTCCTGTCAAGGATGGTTCATGGTATTTGGAAGAATGATATACCACGGACCTCGAAGACTATCACAAAGGTTACTAGTATCCTAAAGGTACGAGCAACACTATCAACACGAGGTAAGTAGAGTGAATCTTGGGTCAAGAACCGGGAGTAGAATACCTACTAACTAAATTGCATCACGGGATGCTTTCGAGAATGGTGGCGAATTATCACCTTTGGGAACACAAAACATGGCTAGATTACTAGGTGGTTCTCTAAGACACTTAGGGTCATAATAGTAGCTCCAACACATATACCGAGGCAATAGAGTACCTCAACTCACCGATTAGTGTGCTTATTCTGACCAAAAAGGACATCGGGAACGGAAAGAAAGGATTTGCAAATGCATCAGACTATTTAGAGACCTGGGATGACTCGGACAGCATAACGGCTGTAAATGCTCAAAATGACTTGAGACATCCTGCAAAAATGGTGGCATAACCACTCAGAAGCACAAAATCAAGGTTCTGAGACCAGCTATGAACATATGGAAGTAGTAAAAACTTAACTAAGATTTGAAACTATCAATTCTATAAGTCTATGGATTAGTAACACGTCATCCTGATAGATAGATGAGAAGGCCTAGTTCTTTATCCCCATAGAAGAGAAGAGGATGACTCAGATCAGAAGGCCATAAGGTAAAGGAGTAAAAAGAGCCTTACATTCCATTCCACAATCAATTCCCTTATATAACTAAAGCATTTCTAGACACAACTTCGACCAGTTTGGCTTGGTAATCCTACAGGCAGTCAGGCTCTGATACCAAAGCTGTCAGGACCACGATTCCAAGTCACATCGATCTAGCCGGTAACACCTCATATCACTTTGCGGCCTCACGCACGGTATTCCCACGGGTGTCGCCTTACCATGGCCTGGGACCGTTTGCGCCTTTTGGCTCACGTATATGATAGTGTCGCTAGCATCCATATGACAGAGAACCCGGGCCGACATGGCTAGTCGTGAACCCAAAGCGGCACTAACCCATGGGGACAGGCATACATGAATCACATCGAGCATGTCGGTCCGCCAGTGTGAATCCGGGCTGTAGCAGGGCTATGAGGACTCCGGGAACCCGGGCTGTAGCGAGCTAGGTAGGACTCCAGATGTCACCGCGTGACATTTCCCGAAGGGATGCAGACACATGAACGAAGTGAAACACATGCCGACTCAGTCAAGTGTCACGGCGGTAGTCTTTGGGCTAGCAGGACTCCGGTGAACCAGTCAGAAGCGGACTACTATGGCTCATGGAAGCACCGGACTACATTTCCCCATAAGAGAGGCTGCCAAGGATAAACAACTAGATTGTCGGATCCCACACATACCAAGCATTTCAAACATACACACAATATGCTCGATATGTGTAAATACAACATGGCATCACAACATAACTCTACGACTCAAGTATTTATTCATTAGGCTCCGAGGAGCGAGATATTACAAACATGGGTCTCATGACCCAACATTCGTGAGCATACAAGTCAAAGCACAAGCGGAAGCTTAACATGTCCGAGTACAGACATCTACAAATGAAAAAGGCTGATAAGCCCGACTAACTACCAGATCTCCGCCGAGGGCACAAGATCATAGCCGAGGTAACAAGCTAAACGTCAAGTCCACGCGGAACTACTAGCAAGATCAAGTCTCTCGCAAAAACATAAAATAGGCAAACGCAGTACAAATGTACTCAAAGAAGACTTACATCAGAACTAACTACATATGCATCATTATCAACAAAGGGGTGGTGGAGTTTAACTGCAGCAAGCCAGCTTTGACTCGGTGGCTATCCTGAACTACTACTGCAAGTAACTCTTTTGAGTGGCGCACACGAGTCCACATATTCACCATACCAATACACCACTATGGACCCGCTCCGTCTCTCCCTACGAACGCCATCCATAGCACTCACGCTTATCTTGCGCATTTTAGAGTATCCACTTTCACTTGTCTATGAACTGATATAGGCAACCCAGAAGTCCTTTACCGTGGACACGGCTATTCGAATAAATCATTTATAACCCTGCAGGGCTGTACTTCTTCACACACGCTCTCGCCACTTACCACCATGTACACGTCGTGTATCTCGGCAACCTTCAAGCGGAAGCCTGGCGAGGGAGTCGGCCACGACCTGACTAACCACACAAGTCTCTAGTCGGGTTTATCACCTATTCGGGTTCCATCCGCGAGGAGATCCGCCGGAGTTTCGCCACAGCCCCAAACGATGTGTGCGGGGTTCCCGAGACACCAACGGGCGCTGCAGACACCGGGCCACGGTGTATCTACCGCATTATAGCCCACCCCTAGGGTCAGCGCTACGCACGGCCTCCAACACATATCCTACAAACACCAGAAACTAGTTGCAACTCCTGGACAGAGGGCAAGGGCAGTTAATAAGTCGAGATGGTCCATTGGCTTCGGGCCCAATGTGTGGTATTAACTGTTTCATGGATCACAAACACAGAACTGAGTTCCTGAGGACGGCTGCAATGAGACAACCCACCATGTACTCTACATGGCCTCTCACCGCTACCTTTACCAAATCGTGTTCACACACTTAGCTCTCAACAAGATGGGACATGTTCACACACCTCCGATTCATCCCGATGAATCGGACTGACACAACTCTAAGCAATAGCAGGCATGACAAACAAGCATGAATGAGTAGGCACATCAGGGCTCAAACAACTCCTACTCATGCTAGTGGGTTTCATCTATTTACTGTGGCAATGACAGGTCATGCAGAGGATAAGGGGTTCAACTACCACATCAAGTAATAGTTGAATCGATGTTGTCCTAATGCAGTAAAAGAGAGCAGGAGCGAGAGAGTGGGTTTGTATCGGAATGAACAAGGGGTTTTTGCTTGCCTGGCACTTCTGAAGATAGTATAGTTCTTCATCGGTGTCATTGATCACGTCATCGGAACACGTCTATCGAGAGGGAACAACCACCGACAAACAAAGGAGGAACACAATCAATTCCATGAAACAATATGATGCATGAAGGTGACATGGCAATATGCTGTTGATTGGTCTAATGCAACTAGCAACAAGTTAAATGGGGTTGGTTTGAACACTAGGTTCAAATTCAAACTCCATATGTGAGAGTTTAAATGCCATTTAATTGATTTGACCTGATCAGCAGGTACAAGTTGTTCTAACATGCATGAAAATGGTACAGATGGATATATTGGATTTTTCTGATCATTTTTCATATATAAATTATTTAATTTGGAGTTACGGTTGAATTATTATGAATTTTAGAAGTTTAGATCATTTTCTGGAATTTCCTGAGTAAGAATAAATCCAGGAAAACCTATTATTCGTCAAGATTGCATCATCTTGACCTCGGCAGAGGTCAACAGGCGCCGTCCAGGTCAAACCTGACTAGTGGGACCCATACGTCAGTGTCTCAGGCTGGTTTAGGTGTATGACAAGTGGGACCGGTCAATGTTGACTTGACCAAAGTCAAAGCTGACACGTGGGGTCCACAGGTTAGCACTAATCTAAACAGGTAGTTTACACTAACCTAATCTATTTTAGTTAGCCGGTTAGTTGGGCGGTGGGGCCCAGTTGTCAGTGGCTTAGGGGCTTAGTTAGCGGGGTGATTAACCCCAAACAGTGGCTATCACCGGCGGCTAATCGCCAGCGTAACCAGGATGCGGCGGCTTTTCCGTCCGGCCGTTTCTGGCGGAAGCGAGCGGGGCTGGGCTCTACGTGCTCAGCGCAGAGAGGCACATCGAACGGTGGTCGTGGTTCGAGCGGGGGTGGACGGAGTCAGTGGCGGCGACCAAAATGGCGGCGGCCGGAGCACGGTGGGTTGCGGGTTTGGGGTTGTGGTGCGCTAGAGGAGGAGATGGTGCGTGCGTTCGGCTCCTGGGAGCACGGTGAGCACAACGGCAGGCTCAAAAGGGGTACAATGTAATGTGGCCACGACGGGCGACATGGCCGGGCGGCGGGAGCGCCGGCCCGGGCCGATCCGGCTAGGGGTGAGATAGGCGACGGGCATGGGGAGAAGAATGGTAGGCTCACCACAGATCCGATGGAAGGGACGGCGAGGCTGGGGAAGCACGTGAGGTGGCGAATCGACGGCAGCAGTCTTCGGTGGCCGAGGAGGGGAACGGCGGAGCTGGCAGCGCCTGTGGCTTCCGGTGCTGCAGGCGGCTTGGTGAGGAGGAAGAGGGGGGGGATGAGGCGGAGCTCGTAGGTAGCTTAGGGTGTCGTCGGGACGACGGTGGCTGCGGTGGTGGCGAGCGGCGTCGACGGCATCTCTCGAGTGTGCTGCAGGAGAGGAACAGAGGAGGGGAGAGAGAGCAGCGAGTGAGGGGGAGGGGAGAGAGGTCTCAGGGCGGATCGACGGGCGCTGTGGTGTTCACCCACGTCCGTGAGGCTCGGCGGCAAGCGGGAGGAGGCGTGGCGCCTGCAAGCAGCGTCTTGTATCTCCCTTCTCGCCCTCTTGGCAGAGGTAGGTGATGATCGGCACAGCCAGTGGGCTGCCCAGCTGTAAGTTGTCCAGGTTAGTCTCTCTCTCTCTCTTTTATTTCTGTTTTCTATTTTTTTTGTAACTTCAGGGCTTTACTAAAAATGCCAGGGCGTTTCCAAAAATCATGAAACTAATCATGGCTACTGTTTAGAATATATCCAACAGTAAACATTTTAGTTTATGATTATTTGAGCATTTAAAATATTTTATAGCATTTAAATGCCCAAATGCAAATACTATAGGATTTAATTCAAAAGTCCAGAAATGGCCTAGAATTATGTGCATCATTTTTGCCAGAGGTTTTCACCTTTATCAAAAATCATGAACTTTTCCAGAGGACATTTTGGATTTATTGAAAAGGATTTTATTTGATCCTATTTGAATTCACTTGGTGCTAGGGTTTGGATCAATCCCCATTTCAACTTCATTTGAAATTTAACATGATGCATGGATGCAATGCCACTATCTACAACCAAAATCTAGGGATGTGACAGTCACAAACCCTCATGTTGGTAAGGCAAGGGACAAGGTAACCTAATGTTTTCATGGACATCATTTTGTGTGTGCGTCACTCTATGTCTATGGATATCCTTGTTTGTTCCTTGTGGGACTAACCAATGTAGGTATTGAAAGTGCAACTCACTCCAAAGGATTGCTCCAAACGATCTACATTAACATTGAGCATCCACATCTTCAACACCTACATGAAGTCATCATCGACAAAACCCAAGGTTAGTTTATCCCTCTAAGGTGGGATCTCACATCTAGGGGGATCTTAACTCTAAGAATTGAGTCAAAGCAACTCTAATGATGTGAACACATAAATGCTTTATGTATAAGTGGTAACCCCACTTGAGCCTAAACGATGAGTATGACCTATGATCAAATGTTCTCATTTGACTCCTAAGTCAATATACTCATATATAGATGACCTAATCATCGCCAATTGTTTGATAGATGCTAGAATTGGTTGTGCATGCTTTGTCACATATTTCATTTGTCATTTTATTGTGTGAGCATGTTGGTTGCATATTTACTCATTCGAGGACATCCACTTGTTGTTTTGATTGCTTGGCTTTTCTTTCTTTGGCCAAGTGGATGGACAAGAATGCCTAAGAACCTTCTCTAGCTATCTATGCTTTTCTCGTCTCAAACTCTATTCATGCTACATCACAAAATTTGATCAAGTCAGATTTGAACCACTCGTGTGAGGAGCACTTTCGGAGTCCCCGATTAAATCATAGACTTAAACTTCCAAAACTTCTTTGTGATTTTTGGTCTGACCGATTCCTCCATTTCGGTCATACCAAGATTACTAAGTCGATCTAGGTTTTCATCTCGGTGCAACCGATTTGTACTTTTCGGTCACACCGAGTTGCTATAACTGTTCACAATTTTGCATCTCGGTGCCACCGAGTTGTACCACTCGGTCACACCGACAGGGTCGGGCTATATATATCGCACGGGCAAAATTTGGAAAACTTTCTCTGAATCCTCTCGCCCGCGCATAGCTCACTCTGCCAACGTGGTTTACGGATCGTCGACTTCGTCGCCAGCTGCCTCCAGTCGCTGGTCTCCTCCACCGTCAACGGAATTCTCCTCCGCCGTTGCCGCCGTAGCGAGTTCCCGCCGAACTAGGGTATGGACTCGATCACAGTGCTTTCCTCGTCCGATTCTCAGCACATTGTGAACATTTTGCATCTTGCCACGATTGAATGACTCCTATCCAGTCAAATCAATCCTTAGAATAGTTGCGATTCGAAAATTTAGGGTTAGGTTTCCTTTGAAATCATCTCGGACCCACCGAGTTGAAAAACTCGGTCCCATCGATTTGGCTGATGCCATTGCACTTGTAAGTCTCGGTCTGACCGAGAATTACAAATCGGTGTGACCGATTTATGAACTTTGTGAAACCCTAGCAGTCTCGGTGCCACCGAACTGTGGCTCGGTCTGACCGAGCTCACTAGTTTAGGTTCCAAAACTGCTTCGGTATCACCGAGTTTGAAAATCGGTAGATCCGAAATGTTTTCAGTGGGAAACTAAAACTAAGTTTTTGAATCACTCTTTTGCAAAAATCTCTGCATTTTGTGATGCTCATCCACTCTACCTCATCTATAACTATTCATGTGGTCGTGATGGGTTGGACAAAGATGTCGCACTGAGTGACAACCAGAACAAATCTGAAGAGCAGGTTCAATTGAGCGAGGGCACTAGTCCCTCAAGCAGCTCAGATGAGGGGAGCAGGAGCACTCCGAGCAATTTGCCCATGGCTGCCACTAGATCAAGAAAGAAGAAGACCTCAGAGTCTAAGGATGAGGATTATGTGGCAGTTGAGGATGAGGCAAGCTCCAAGAAGAAAGTGCTCAAGAGGGAGGTCAGTTCATCTGCAGTGAAGCCTGGTTTGGAAATCAAAAGGCCAGCAGGTAGACAACCCATGTCCAAAGCTAGAGTGTCGACTTAAGCTCCTTTGGAATCACAACCCAAAGAGCCTGTTGCTGCAGAGGGAAAGAAAATGAAAGAAAGGGTCAAGAAGACCATGGCAAGAGTGATAGGGAAGCCTTCCATGATGGAAGAGGAAGAAGAAGAAGAAGAGGCTGCAGGGCCTGCACCCAAGGCACAAAAGCTGATGGGTGATGCAATCAAGTCAGGGGCTGCAACTTCCAAGCCCAAAGCTGCCTCCAAGCCCAAGAATGCACCCAAGAGGAATACAAGGAGCATTCCAAAGAAATTGAAAAGAACAAGGCTCCATTGCACGAGGTTGAAGTCAAGAAGAAGAAGAAGGGCGGGTCCTAAGGAAACTCAAACCCAAGATCCTGCACCACAACGATGCTCATCCTGTGGCTGAAAACATGAAGATCGGGGAGAGATAATGGGTTGAGGCTATGGAGAGAGATGATCCATATGCCACGAGGAGAAGGACTGTTGTGGATTACAGGTTCCACACCAAGGAGCAGCAGGACTTTTATGAGACTGTCTTGCTGGATAAGAAGCCCACAGTTTGCGATATGAGATGGGTCAACTGGACCTACATGAAGGAGAATGCAGAACACTACCCTGGAGTTTATGACAGCTTCAGTGCTTGTGGAGTTGTTGATTTTGTTGGGCAGAAGCTCACCAACTGGAACGATGAACTTATCATGCAATTCTACTCCACAACACATTTCTATCCGTATGGCGTGGATAGTGTGGATGTCAAGGAACCAGATATCAGTCTACCATAGAGGAATGTGCCAAATTGATCAATGCCCCAAAGGAAAGTGAGGATGACCTGGACATTTATGGTAAGAAGAAAATGGATCATAACTCAATGGCACACATGTACAAGGAGATCCCAGATGATGCAATTGAGACCTTCAAGTTTGGATGGTCCATTTTCTGCTGTCAGGGCTGCCTACGATCAACTGGATCTTAAGGCATACTCTATTGCCCAAATCAGGTGACCATAACATGATTAGAGGGCATGCAATCAATTTGCTTCATGTCTTTGATGTGCCTCAGAAATTCAAGGTCATGAGCCTCATAGTCGAGACAATCAAGAGGACAGCAGCAACTCAGAAGAGAAGCTGTGGATATGCCCCATGATTCGTGGAGTTGATAAACTCGAAGATGGGCACATGCAAGTATCTCTTGGATAAGAAACACATGGTTCTCTATCCTGATTTTGAGGACAATCAAGTTGTCATGACCGAGAATGAACCATCATCAGTGCAAGCTCTGGAGTGAAAGGAGAAGGCAAGACAAGAGAAAGCTGCAAAGATGCCAACTCAAGCAGAGGCATCTGACTACTTTCTGAAGAGCAAGCAGGAGCAGATTGGTTACTTAATAGCATCATCTCTGCGGATTGAGAAAGGATTGGCCACCCTAACTCAAAACCATGAGAGCCTGGAGAGAATCATGGAACAAAAATTCTATGATCTTGATGTCAAAGTGACTGAGATTCAGTCAGCTATGGAGCAATTACAAGATGATATGCAGGAGAGGAAGGGCAAGACGACAACTGATGCATTTGCCAGAGTGACAAGAGCTCAGAGGTCAGCTGCAGTACGAACTCCAGACACCAGAGCCACTACTTCAGCTCTAGCTACAGCTCGAGCTCAACCAGCTCCAACTCCAACTTCTTCAGCTCCTACCACGTCTACTGATGCGTTCTCCTTGGAGTACTGTCTACACCACCACCAGAAGACCAAGCCTGAGAGACGACATAGTACTATGCATTTTCTAGGAACTTTTTGGTAACTTGTTGCCAAAGGGGGAGAAAAATGTATAGATCATAGGCTTTGAGAGAGAGATATTTGCTTTTGTTCTCTCTTGTCTTCTTGGTTGAATTTTTTTTGCGTTTGATTGCTTGAGATACTATGCATTACCTGTGAGACATTGATGATCATGTGTTTGATCATAAGCTACACTTATGCCTTTTATGATATTATCTTATCTATCCTTATATGATCATTCACTGTGCTTGGTGATGAGTGCATGTATTCAATCGTTATTATTTTGAGCGCTCCACCAAGATGTATGTGTCATGGAAGAGTAACCCATGAGCCAAATTTCTTGTGCATTTGCAGTCCAAAGCAAATCCTAAGATATGCACAAATTTAGGGGGAGCTCTTGCTTATCACATACTTCTCAAAGCGACGATGTTTTTCAATTTTATTATCATTTGTCGAAGCTTAGATCTATGTGTTGTCATCAATTACCAAAAAGGGGGAGATTGAAAGTGCAACTATCCCTAGGTGGTTTTGGTAATTCATAACAATATATAGCTCATTGAGCTAATACTATTCCAAGATAAATATTTCAGGAAAGCTCAATGAATGGCATGGCATGGATGATGAAAGTGGATCCCTCAAAATATTAAGGACAAAGGATTGGCTCAAGCTCAAAAGCTCAAGACTCTTCATTTTACATTTTAGTGATCCAAGATCACATTGAGTCTATAGGAAAAGCCAATACTATCAAGAAGGGATGAGGTGTTGCTTAATGAGCCTTTTGCTCCATGTGCTTAGTGATATGCTCCAAAACCCTCCACTACTTTCTCACATCCACATATGACCTAAACCTAAAGTCAAACTCGCCCTACCGATTCTTTCTATCCGCGCCACCGAGTTCGGGATGTCATAGCCACCGCCACAAACCCTAGGCAAATCGGTTTCACCGATAGGGATCTCGGTCTCACCGAGATGGGATTGTAATCTCTGCTTCCCTTCAGAAATTTTTGGTCTCACCGAAAGAGCGAATCGGTCCCACCGAGCTTACAATGTAAACTCTCTATTTCCCTTTTGTAACTTTTCGGTCTCACCGAAAGAGCAAATCGGTCCCACCGAGTTTCCCTGACCAACTCTCTGGTTAGCTAATTACCAAAATCGGTCTCACCGAGTTTGTGTAATCGGTCTCACCGAGATTACGTTATGCCCAAACCCTAACCAAATCGGTCCTACCGAAATGCATGTCAGTCCCAATCAAAATCCTAACGGTCACTAGGTTTACTAAATCGGTCCGACCGAGTTTGATGATTCGTCCCACCGAAGTTTCAGAATTGTGTGTAATGGTTAGATTTTGTGTGGAGGCTATATACCCCTCCACCTCCTCTTCATTCATGGAGAGAGCCATCAGAACAAACCTACACTTCCAACTTACCCGATTCGAGAGAGAACCACCTACTCATGTGTTGAGGCCAAGATATTCCATTCCAACCATATGAATCTTGATCTCTAGCCTTCCCAAAGTTGCTTTCCACTCAAATCTTCTTTCCACCAAATCCAATCCTGTGAGAGAGAGTTGAGTGTTGGGAGACTATCATTTGAAGCACAAGAGCAAGGAGTTCATCATCTACACACCATTTGTTACTTCGTGGAGAGTGGTGTCTCCTAGATTGGCTAGGTGTCACTTGGGAGCCTCCGACAAGATTGTGGAGTTGAACCAAGGAGTTTGTAAGGGCAAGGAGATCGCCTACTTCGTGAAGATCTACCGCTAGTGAGGCAAGTCCTTCGTGGGCGACGGCCATGGTGGGATAGACAAGGTTGCTACTGCGTGGACCCTTCGTGGGTGGAGCCCTCCGTGGACTCACAAGAACTGCTACTCCTACGTGGGTTGAGGTCTCCACCAACGTGGAAGTACGATAGCACCACCTATCGGTACCACGACAAAAACATCTGTGTCTCCAATTGCATTTGATTTCTCCAAACCCTTCCCTTTTCATTCTTGCAAGTTGCATGCTTTATTTTCCGCTGCCTATATACTCTTTGCATGCTTGCTTTAATTGTGTGAAGATTGCTTGACTTGTTCTAAATTAGCTAAAATCTGCCAAAGTCTAAAATTGGGAAAAGGTTAAGTTTTTATTGGTCAAGTAGTCTAATCACCCCCCCTCTAGACATACTTCAAGGTCCTACACTATGTTGTGTGGCTTATGGGCCCACATCACCTATGGGTGGGATTAGGATCTTTTATTCCGCTCCTTTACTCTGGGATTCTGATCACTCTTCTCTTTGGGTTAAATTTTTACTAACTCTAACTCTAGGATCACGCAACAACTTCATTCTGGATAGCCACTCATTACAGGTCGTCCCTTGATATATGAAGACATTTCGAAGCACTCTTCGATGCTTTCCAGAGACTCTTGTGCCCACCACCTTTGCAATTCCCTGCCATCGATAAATCCTTATGGATAACTTCATACACTTGTTCCCAGTAGCTCTTGTTATTACAAGATACCCTGAGATACTCTCCGATATTCCAAAAATCCTTTGTGACAACTGCCTTGCAGCTCCTTTCTGTATGAATACACCACGAATAGTTCCTCACACTTACCGGTGATTTGTTCACCCCCAGTTGTTCACGTGTCTCACCAAATACTTCAAAATGCTATCCGATCTTCCAAGAATCCTTTGCAGCCTACTGCTTTTGAGATTCTTCTTGCCTGACTGCTCTTGTGGTTAACTGCATATGTCTAACAATCTTCGTTGACATCCCTTATCATTACTATTTTGAGCCTAATGATTCAATATGTCTGTGAATACTCGTAATCATCAATCAAACCTATAATTCGTCTTTCCGACTCAGACGTCATTCCGGAAATGAGCTGGTTCTCAGCAAATCAAACCTTGATTGATTGCCCATCTAAGTATTTATTCAACTTACTCAGGTTTGATCAGAGCATTTGCTTCTTATCCCCCGATTTGGAAGTCATAATTCCTTTGCATTTAAGTTTTCGAATTATTCAGATGTTTCTATAATCTCATCTCTTTGCATTCTTTCTTCTTCTGGTTGAGTATCGATACTCACACTAGATTCTTTGTAGACCACCTAACCTTTTGGTGGATTACTATCTATAGCTCCTTCGTGTTCTAAATTATGATGAAGTTCCCCTGATACAAATGCCTCTAGCAAATTGTATCACCTACTCAGTGTCGTCGCCCCTCTGCTTTTGAGCTAATATCTGTTGCTTCTATAAATGTGTTGTATAGGTTCCTAAAATGCCCAGATGGGTTGGATCTATGCTTTTGCCAACTGTGTGAACCCGAAGGTTTTCACTGGTCATACTCTACTGGTGTTACGCTGGATAAAATTTCAACACTATAACTTCATCAAAAGCGAGAAGTAAATGGAGGGTTATGCATTGAGGAAGTGGGAATCGACCTTGAACCTTTGCGTTCATGCCCATGGACACGATGTAGATCTTATCATGGAAGCTTCCCATAATAATAAGCATCCCCTTGGTATGATTTATCTTGTATCTATGTTTTGGTCCTTTGCAATCATGGTTCTGGCATGATGTTCTCCTTTGATTCCATTTGTCAGACAAGTTAGAGCACTTGTCTTCCGCAGATCAATACACCGGTCCAACCTCTATTCTGTTCAACCTTCGAGTACTACCCTTTGGTATGTCGAGATATTACAGAAGTGCGTTGCTTCTTGTGAGTTCTTCGTCAAGTATTACTTATCACATATTTCAGTTTTCCATGGTTTCTAAGTTGTTTGTAACTCGAGAACACCAATAAGTGAATCGATTCCGCACTGCAATTCAATAGTTCTTAATGATCTCCATTGCTTACGAGTTTGTACTCAATGATGACTTTCTTATCTGATTGGCTACCTCATCATCGTCATGCTAATGCTTGACGGTACTGGCTAATCCTTCATCCTCGGAACACAATTCTAACAATGCACTAAGCTGCGTCGAGCTTTCAACATCACATTGGTTGTCTTAAAAGGCAGCTCTGATTCTGAGATTGAATCTTATCTGTGGTTCCAGTAACCTTTACCTTCACCATTCCTTTGGCTTGATGTCGTCGCTGATCGATTGCATCTTCATGAAACCTCTCAACAAAAATGTGTCATGATCATCGTCAACATTTGACTTCTTCCAAGATGTAAATTGAATTCATGATGAGAAATACCATCCTTGCCCCTCGATGATTTGTGTTATCATTGACAACACCCTTGCCTTCCCTCAACACAAACGTGTTCATGTTTTGATTGAACCTTGAGTTCCTTTCTATCCAGCATCCGTTCTTCTTTGCCTTGGAGTATTGCCATATTTTCTGTCAAGAATGCCGTGAGATATGCGCCGCCTCTTAAGAATTCTTGGTATAGTGGTACTTCTCGCCGTCACCATTCATTTCTTGGTCCCCGTGTTGTTTCTAACCAGAATACCGACCAATGTACTGTGATGTGTAAATTCAAAACTTCTAGCAACCCTTTTGCTTGCAAGTTAATGAACGATAGTTTCATTCTTCGTGTGTTGGTTATTGCATCGTCATCCTAATACGTCTCCATCGTATATACTTTTCCAAACTCTTTTGCCCTTGTTTTGGACTCTAATTTGCATGATTTGAATGGAACTAACCCCAATTGACGCTGTTTTCAGCAGAATTGCCATGGTGTTATTTTTGTGAAGAAATCATAGTTCTCGGATTGACCTGAAAAATTACGAGGAATTTTTATAGAATATATAAAAAATACTGGCGGGAAAAGATATTAGAGGGGGGCCACCCAAGAGCCACAAGCTCTGCGGGCGCGCCTACCCCCCAGGGCGCGCCTCCCAGCCTTGTGGGCCCCATGGACCTCCGGCAACCCTAACTCCAACCCCATATACACCTATTCACGGAGAAAAAAAATCAGAGAGAAGGATTCATCGCGTTTTACGATATGAAGCCGCCGCCACCTCCTCTTCCTCATCGGGAGGGCTGATCTGGCGTCCGTTCGGGGCTCCAGAGGGTGGAATCAATCGCCTTCGTCATCATCAACCTTCCTCCATCACCAATTTCATGATGCTCACTGCCGGGAGTGAGTAATTCCTTCGTAGGCTTGCTAGACGGTGATGGGTTGGATGGGATTTATCATGTAATCGAGTTAGTTTTGTTAGGGTTTGATCCCTGGTATCCACTATGTTCAGAGATTGATGTTGCTATGACTTTGCTATGCTTAATGCTTGTCATTAGGGCCCGAGTGCCATGATTTCAGATCTAAACCTATTATTTTTTCATGAATATATTTGTGTTCTTGATCCTATCTTGCAAGTTGTATGCACCTATTATGAGTTATGATCCGCATACCCCAAGGTGACAATAATTGGGATTCTTTCCGGTGATTACCGTGGTTTGAGGAGTTCATGTATTCACTAAGTGCTAATGCTTTGTTCAGGTTCTCTATTAAAAGGAGGCCTTAATATCCCTTAGTTTCCTTATGGACCCCGCTGCCATGGGAGGGTAGGACAAAAGATGACATGCAAGCTCTCTTCCATAAGCACATATGACTATATATGGAATACATGCATATATTACATTGATGAATTGGAGCTAGTTCTGTGTCACCCTAGGTTATGACTGCTACATGATGAATATTATCCAACACAATTATCCATCGTTGATCCAATGCCTACGAGCTTTTCACATATTGATCTTTGCTATGTTACTTTCGCTGTTGCTACTATTACAATCACTACAAAACTGCTACTGCTGCTATTGCCACTATTACCGTTACTATCATACTATTTTGCTACTAAATACTTTGCTGCAGATATTAAGTCTTTCAGGTGTGGTTGAATTAACAACTCAACTGCTAATACTCGCGAATATTCTTTGGCTCCACTTGTGTCGAATCAATAAATTTGGTTGAATACTCTACTCTCTAAAATTGTTGCGATCCCCTATACTTGTGGGTTATCAAGACCTTTTTCTGGCACCATTGCCGGGGAGCATAGCTCTATCTGTTGAGTCACTTGGGAGTCATATCCGTTGATCACTATGAACAATATGAAAGATACAAGAACCAAGATCGTTCCCTCTAGGACGAGGGGAGGTAAGGAACTGCCATCACACTCTGCACTTTATTCACCTTATGTTTTAAGTAAGCTTGCGACACCTACACATGCTATTAATCCTGATATGTCGCAAGTAATTGATGATGCTACTTCTGCTATGAATGATACTTATAAGGGACATTTACATCTATGCCCTTAACTCGAACCCACTACTTAATTTTGCCCCTAATTTTTAGGTATCCTCAGTTTTGCCCCTCCGCCGTTAGTTTCACTTATAGAAATGACCTTTTGTGCCGTTACCGTCCGGTCAAAGGGCTTTGACCTTCCTGAAAAAATAGCAAAAAAATCAAAAAAAAATTGAAACTTTGTGGGATCGAAGATACTCATGTCTGCAAGGTGTGTACAAATTTTCGTGCCGTTCGGACACCCTGGGAGCTCGTGGCAAAGGAAAACATAAATTTTGTACGTATGTGAATAGTAAATTCAAAAAAATAAAAAAAATGAAATTTTGTGGGACTGAAGATACTCAGGTGCGCAAGATATGTGCACATTTTTGTTGTGTTTGGACACCTAGGAGCTCATGGAGAATTTTTTTTTAGCTCAAAACAACTTTGAAAAAATGCACTATTTTGTTTTTTTCTCTAGAGCGCCTCGTATGTCATTTGATCACCAAAACTTGCAAGCACCTTGTGCACTCAAGCCTCTTTGAAGCCAAAAAAATTCATTTTATTTTGAATTTTGTTGCTATTTTTTGAATTTACTGTTCATAGGCATAAATTATTTTTGTTTTCCTTTGCCACGAGCTCCCGGAGTGTCCAACCAACACAAAAATTTGCACGCGCCTTGCGGACATGACTATCTTCGATCCCACAACTTTTCAGATTTTTTTGATTTTTTTTACTATTTTTTTGGATGGTCAAAGTCCTCTGACCGGACGGTAATGGCGCAAAAGGGCATTTCTATAAGTGACACTAACGGTGGAGGGGCAGAACTGAGCATACCTGAAAATTAGGGGCAAAACTGAGTAGTGGGTTCAAGTTAGGGGCACAACTAGAATTGGCCCTACTTATAATGATGCTAGTTCTTCGCTTGATAAGACTGTGACACTGGATGAATTTCTTGATGAACAACTTGCTAGAGCTAAAGAAAATGAGAATGCTAAAACTGATGAGATTACTGAAACTGATGAAATTATTGAAACTGGACACTTTGAAACACCTATTAGATATGAATTGCCTGATATACCTGAGGTTTGATAACCCACAAGTATAGGGGATCGCAACAATTTTCGAGGGTAGAGTATTCAACCCAAATTTATTGATTCGACACAAGGGGAGCCAAAGAATATTCTCAAGTATTAGCAGTTGAGTTGTCAATTCAACCACACCTGGATAACTTAGTATCTGCAGCAAAGTATTTAGTAGCAAAGTAGTATGGAAGTGATGGTAACGGTAGCAAAAGTAACAACGATGGTTTTGTAGTGATTGTAACAGTGGCAATGGTAAAGTAAATAAGCGAAGAACAATATGTGAAAAGCTCGTAGGCATTGGATCGGTGATGGAGTATTATCTTGGGATCACGATTATTCATGCAACAGTTATAACATAGGGTGACACAGAACTAGCTCCAATTCATCAATGCAATGTAAGCATGTATTCTGAATATAGTCATACGTGCTTATGGAAAATAACTTGCATGACATCTTTTGTCCTACCCTCCCGTGGCAGCAGTGTCCTATTGGAAACTAAGGGATATTAAGGCCTCCTTTTAATAGAGTACTGGACCAAAGCATTAACACATAGTGAATACATGAACTCCTCAAACTACGGTCATCACCGGGAGTGGTCCCGATTATTTTCACTTCGGGGTTGCCCGATCATAACACATAGTAGGTGACTATAGACTTGCAAGATAGGATCAAGAACTCATATATATTCATGAAGACATAATAGGTTCAGATCTGAAATCATGGCACTCGGGCCCTAGTGACAAGCATTAAGCATAGCAAAGTCATAGCAACATCAATCTCATAACATAGTGGATACTAGGGATCAAACCCTAACAAAACTAACTCGATTACATGATAAATCTCATCCAACCCATCACCGTCTAGCAAGCCTATGATGGAATTACTCACGCACGGCGGTGAGCATCATGAAATTGGTGATGGAGGATGGTTGATGATGAAGATGGCGATGGATTCTCTCCGGAGCCCGAACGGACTCCAGATCAGCCCTCTCGAGAGAGATTAGGGCTTGGCGGCGGCTCCGTATCGTAAAACGCGATGAATCCTTCTCTCTGATTTTTCTCCCCGAACACGAATATATAGAGTTGGAGTTGAGGTCGGTGGAGCACCAGGGGCCCACTAGGCAGGGTGTGGGCCCCCTGGCCTTGATTCTTTCGCCAATATTTTTTTTATTTCCAAAAATAATCTCCGTTGATTTTCAGGACATTCTGAGAACTTTTATTTCTACACAAAAATAACACCATGGCAATTCTGCTGAAAACAGCATCAGTCCGGGTTAGTTCCATTCAAATCATGCAAGTTAGAGTCCAAAACAAGGGCAAAAGTGTTTGGAAAAGTAGATACGACGGAGATGTATCAAGGGTTATGTTATGGATGGAGAGGTAGCTAGGGACTTTCTTGCTTGTAAGGATAGAGATGATCTTAAGAAGTTGCTAGTCAAGTTGAAAGAAAAATCTTTGAATGCTAGAATGAAATATGATCCTAAGTTTGCTACTTCACCCATCTTTGTTACTGATAAGGATTATAAATTCTCTATTGATCCCGAGTTAATTACTTTGGTTGAACTGATCCTTTCCACGATTATGATTCTGAAACTGTTGTGGCACATCTTACTAAACTGAAGGATATAGCCACCCTATTTGCTCATGAGGAAAAATTTTGCTATTGCTATATTCTTAAGTTGTTTCCTTTCTCATTAAAGGGTGATGCTGAGACATGGTATAATTCTCTTGCTCCTGGTTGTGTGCGTAGTTGATGTCTACTACGCAACCTTCTCCTTGTAGACGTTGTTGGGCCTCCAAGTGCAGATGTTTGTAGGACAGTAGCAAATTTCCCTCAAGTGGATGACCTAAGGTTTATCAATCCGTGGGAGGCGTAGGATGAAGATGGTCTCTCTCAAGCAACCCTACAACCAAATAACAAAGAGTCTCTTGTGTCCCCAACACACCCAATACAATGGTAAATTGTATAGGTGCACTAGTTCGCCAAGAGATGGTGATACAAGTGCAATATGGATGGTAGGTATAGGTTTTTGTAATCTGAAAATATAAAAACAGCAAGGTAACTAATGATAAAAGTGAGCGTAAACGGTATTGCAATGCTAGGAAACAAGGCCTAGGGTTCATACTTTCACTAGTGCAAGTTCTCTCAACAATAATAACATAATTGGATCACATAACTATCCCTCAACATGCAACAAAGAGTCACTCCAAAGACACTAATAGCGGAGAACAAATGAAGACATTATGGTAGGGTACGAAAGCACCTCACAGTTATTCTTTCCAATCAATCTATTGGGCTATTCCTATAAGTGTCACAAACAGCCCTAGAGTTCGTACTAGAATAACACCTTAAGACACAAATCAACCAAAACCCTAATGTCACCTAGATACTCCAATGTCACCTCAAGTATCCGTGGGTATGATTATACGATATGCATCACACAATCACAGATTCATCTATTCAATCCAACACAAAGTACTTCAAAGAGTGCCCCAAAGTTTCTACCAGAGAATCAAGACAAAAACGTGTGCCAACCCCTGTGCATAGGTTCATGGGCGGAACCCGCAAGTTGATCACCAAAACATACATCAAGTGAATCACGTGGTATCCCATTGTCACCACAGATACACACGGCAAGACATACATCAAGTGTTCTCAAGTCATTAAAGACTCAATCCGATAAGATTACTTCAAAGGGGAAACTCAATTCATTACAAGAGAGTAGAGGGGGAGAAGAAACATAAGATCCAACTATAATAGCAAAGCTTGCGATACATCAAGATCGTGCCAAATCAAGAACACGAGAGAGAGAGAGAGAGATCAAACACATAGCTCTTTGGTACATACCCTCAGCCCCGAGGGTGAACTACTCCCTCCTCATCATGGAGAGCGCCGGGATGATGAAGATGGCCACCGGTGAGGGTTCCCCCCTCAGGCAGGGTGCTGGAATAGTGTCCTGATTGGGTTTTGGTGGCTACAGAGGCTTGCGGCAGTGGAACTCCCGATCTATTCTGTTCCCCGAAGGTTTTAGGGTATATGGGTATATATAGGTGAAACAAATACGTCAGGGGAGCCACGAGGGGCCCACGAGGGTGGAGGGCGCGCCCGGGGGGCGCCCCCTGCCTCGTGGCTCCCTTGTTTCTTTCCTGATGTGCACTCCAAGTCTATCAGGAAGCTTTCCTTCCAAAAATAACTTCTCCAGAAGGTTTCATTCCGTTTCGTCTCCGTTTGATATTCCTTTTCTTTGAAACTCTGAAATAGGCAAAAAACAACAATTCTGGGCTGGGCCTCCGGTTAATAGGTTAGTCCCAAAAATAATATAAAAGTGGAAAATATAGCCCAATATTGTCCAAAAACAGTAGATAATATAGCATGGAGCAATCAAAAATTATAGATACGTTGGAGACGCATCAGTAGTCCCTAGGATATGATATATTACTTCTCTGAAAAATATTTTCCTGCTCATAAGAAAGAAGCTGCTCTACAGGGAATATTTAACTTTGTGCAAACTAAAGAAGAGAGTCTCCCACAAGCTTGGGGAGGCTTCTCCAATTACTTAATGCTTTGCCTGATCATCCTCTCAAGAAAAATGAAATACTTGATATCTTTTATAATGGACTAATGCTACGTCGTCTCCAATGTATCTATAATTTTTTATTGTTCCATGTTGTTATATTATCATTCTTGGATGTTTTACAATCATTTTATAGCAACTTTATATCATTTTTTGGACTAACCTATTGACATAGTGCCAGTGCGGGTTGCTGTCTTTTGCTTGTTTTTTACTTCGCAGGAACTCAATACCAAACGCAGCGAAACTTTTTGGTGATTTTTTTGGGCCAGAAGACACCAGATGGGCCAAAGAAGTACCAGAGGGGTGCCCCGAGGGGGGAACAACCCACCTGGGCGCGCCTGGGGGCCCAGGCGCGCCCTGGTGGGTTATGCCCACCTCGGTGGCCTCCCGCACTGCCTCTTTTCTCTATAAATACCCCAATATTCCAGAAACCCTAGGGGAGTCGACAAAAAATCAATTCCAGCCGCCGCAAGTTCCAGAAACCATAGATCCAATCTAGACACCATCACGGAGGGGTTCATCATCCTCATTGGTGCCTCTCCATTGATGCGTGAGTAGTTCATTGTAGACCTACGAGTCTGTAGTTAGTAGCTAGATGGCTTCCTCTCTCTCATTTGATTCTCAATACAATGGTCTCTTGGAGATCTATTTGATGTAACTCATTTTGTGGTGTGTTTGTTGGGATCTGATGAACTTTGCGTTTATGATCAGATCTATGTTTTTATCCATGAAAGTTATTTGAGTCTTTTGATCTCTTATATGCATGATTACTTATAGCCTCATATTTCTTCTTTGAATCTTTGGTTTAGTTGGGCCAACTAGATCAATTTTTCTTGCCATGGGAAGAGGTGCTTTGTGATGGGTTCGATATTACGGCGCTTGATCCCGATGACAGAAGGGGAACCGACACGTATGTATCGTTTCTATTAAGGATAACAAGATGGGGTCTATTTCTACATAAATAGATCTTGTCTACATCATGTCATCATTGTTATTGCATTACTCCGTTTTTCCATGAACTTAATACACTAGATGCATGCTAGATAGCGGTCGATGTGTGGAGTAATAGTAGTAGATGCAGGCAGGAGTCGGTCTACTAATCTTGGACCTGGTGCCTATATAATGATCATTGCCTGGATATCGTCATGATTATTTGAAGTTCTATCAATTGCCCAACAGTAATTTGTTTACCCACCGTAGGCTATTTTTCTCGAGAGAAGCCACTAGTGAAATCTACGACCCTTGGGTCTCTTCTTTATTATATTTGCCTTCGAGATCTATTTTCATTTGCTTTTTTCCAGATCTATTAATTCAAAAACACAAAAATACCTTGCTGCAATTTTTATTTATTTATTTTATCTCGCGTTCCCGCGAGATCTTTTTATCCAATCTACTACAATTTTACCTATCTTTTTACCCATGAGGGATTGACAACCCCTCTCCTACGTCGGGTTGCAAGTATTTGTTCTTTGTGTGGAGGAGTTGTTTATGTGGTGTTGCATGGTTCTCCTACTGGTTCGGTAACCTTGGTCTTATCACTGAGGGAAATACCTACCGTCGTTGTGCTGGATCATCCCTTCCTCTTTGGGGAAATACCGACGTAGTTCAAGCCGTATCAAAAGGAATTTCTGGCGCCGTTGCCGGGGAGGATCAAGTCAAGATAGTCTCCCGGCCACGTGCCAATTTCTGGTGACGTTGCCAGGGAGACATCATCAACATATACCAGGTTCCTAATCACAAATCTCATCTCCTTGCAATTTACATTATTTTCCATTTGCCTCTCATTTTCCTCTCCCCACTTCACAAAAATTTGCTGTTTTATTCACCCTCTTCTTCGTTCGCCGTTTTTCTTGTCAGATCTGTTTTTGAGTGCAATCTAGTTGCATAGTCACAATGACTCAAGAGAACACCAAGTTGTGTGATTTCTCCAATAGCAACAACAATGATTTTATTAGCACTCCGATTGCTCCTCCCGCCACTAGTGCGGAGTCTTGTGATACTAATGCCACTTTGTTGAATCTTGTTATGAAAGATCAATTTTCCGGTACTCCTAGTGAGGATGTCGCATCCCATCTTAACACATTTGTGGAATTATGCGATACGCAAAAGAAAAAAGATGTGGACAATGATATTGTGAAGTTGAAATTATTCCCGTTTTCTTTGCGAGATCGTGCAAAAAATTGGTTTTCTTCATTGCCTCGCAATAGTATCGATTCTTGGGATAAGTGCAAGGATGCTTTTATTACTAAGTATTTTTTGCCCGCCAAAATTATTTATCTTAGGACACAAATCATGAATTTTAAGCAACTTGAGCATGAACATGTTGCGCAATCTTGGGAAAGAATGAAATTGATGCTAAGAAATTGTCCTACTCATGGTTTAAATCTTTGGATGATCATACAAAAAATTAATTCGGGATTGAATTTTGTTTCTAGAAATCTTTTAGATTCCGCATGGTGGTACTTTTTATGGAAATTACTTTGGGTGAAGCTACTAAATTGCTAGACAATATTATGGCAAATTATTCACAATGGCATACCGAAAGAGCTCCTACTAGTAAAAAAGTTAATTCGATTGAAGAAATTTCTTCTTTGAGTGAAAATTTGATGCTCTTATGAAATTGGTTGCTAATAAAAGTACTCCTATTGATTTTAATGATGTGCCTTTGTCTACCTTGATTGAGAAAAATAGTGATGCCGTAGATGTGAATTTTATCTCTCGAAACAATTTCAATAACAATGCTTGTAGAGGTAATTTTAATCCTAGGCCTTTTCCTAGTAATTCCTCTAATAATTATGGTAATTCATATTGTAATCCTTCTTATAATAATAATAGGAACACCTCTGATCTTGAGAATAATATTAAATAATTTATCAATACTTAAAAAGTTTTTAATGCTAGATAGAAGAAAAGTTGAATAAGATTGATGGTATGTCTAGAAGTATTGATAGAATTTCTCATGATGTAGAAAATCTCAAGATGAAATTTTTGTGCCCAAGGTTTAGGAATCAAATAAAGCTTTATATGTTTCTATGGATGAAAGTAAGAAAAGAACCGCCATGCTTAGAGCTAAAAGAGAATTTTTAGAAAAAGCATTTTCTAGTGATTGTTTTCATAAAAGTGATGAAGATCTTAAAATGATCGGTGTTTCTTCAATTGATTCCTTGTTTAGTAAAATTAAAATTGATGATAAAGGGACTAGAGAAGATTCAACTTTAGCTAGAACGCGTCCCAATAATTTGGAGGGTGAAAATCTTGTTGAGAAAATTGATAAAAGTGGGTTTGGAGAGGTCAAAACTTGAACTAATGATGTGTCCACTCTTTTGGATTATAAAGACTTTAATTATGATAATTGCTCTTTGATTGATTGAATTTCTTTGTTGCAATCCATGATAAATTCACCCCATGCTTATGAACAAAATAAAGCTTTTATTAAACATATCGTTGATGCTATGATGAAAGCTTTAGAAGAAAAGTTGGAACTAGAGGTTTCAATTCCTAGAAAATTACATGATGAATGGGAACCTAATATCAAAGTCAAGATTAAAAATTATGAGTGTTTTTCCTTATGTGACTTGGGTGCTAGTGTTTCTACAATTCCGAAATCTTTAAGTGATGTGCTTGGTCTTACCTATATTGAAGAATGTTCTTTAAATTTGCAATTGGCGGATTCTACTATTAAAAAGCCTATGGGAAGAATTAATGATGTTCTTATTCTTACAAATAGGAATTATGTGCCCATATATTTAATTGATCTTGATATTGATTGCAATCCATCTTGTCCAATTATTCTTGGTAGACCATTTTTATGTACTATTGGTGTCGTGATTGATATGAAAGAAGGCAATATTAAATTTCAATTTCCACTAAGGAAAGGTATGGAACACTTCCCTAGAACTAGAATTAAGCCACCATATGAATCAATCATGAGGGCATCGTATGGATCTAGAACTTAGATCTATGCATTATGACTAGCTAGGGGCATAAAACGATAGCGCTTGTTGGGAGGCAACCCAATGAATAAATTTTATTTTTGTCTTTTTCTTTCTGTTCTTGAGTGTTTGCACAATTATGCTACTGTTATGATTGTGTTTTAGTTAGTGTTTGTGCCAAGCTAAGTCTTTGAGATCATGTTGGGTGATAGTTGATTTCAGAAACTTTTGCGCTCAGAAAAATATTTTTCATAAATCACAGAAACATGCTTTTGCTCTGAATATTTTTACACAAGATTGATATACAAATTTCCCATGTTATCATAATTTTTTAGAAATTTTGGAGTTATAGAAGTATACGAAGTTCCCTGATTACTACAGACTGTTCTGTTTTGACAGATTCTGTTTTCTTTGCGTTGTGTGCTTATTTCGATGAATCTATGGTTTGTATTGGAGGGTATAAGCTATAGTAAAGTTGGAATACAGTAGATATAATGTAAAAATTAAATATGAATGGGTTTGCAATAGTACTTATAGTAGTGATTTGCTTTGTTATACTAACGGATCTCATGAAGGTTTTGTTGAGTTTTGTGTGATTGAGCTTTTCAAGTTTTGCGTGAGATCACGATGGATGAAGGAATAAGGAGTAAGAAGAGCCTAAGCTTGGGGATGCCCCATGGCATCCCAAGCTATTATCTAAAACATAAGCAAGCAACTAAGCTTGGGGATGCCCCGAGTGGCATCCCCTCTTTCTTCTAACGACCAAAGGTATTTTACTTGGAGCTATATTTTTATTCGTCACATATCATGAGTTTTGCTTGGAGCGTCTTGTATGATTTGAGTCTTTGCTTGTTTTGCCTTTTATTTTTAGTCATGAATCCTTGTTGGACACACCTATTTGAGAGAGCCAAAATTATGCTATGACTTGTTAGAATTGCTCTCTATGCTTCACTTAAATCTTTATGAGCTACGGAATTGCTCTAGTGCTTCACTTATATCTTTTTGAGCATGGTGTGTGAGGGAGTCCTGGACTAGGGGGTGTCCGGATAGCCGAACTATCGTCACGGCCGGACTCCAAGACTATGAAGATACAAGATTGAAGGCTTCGTCCCGTGTCGGGATGGGACTTTCCTTGGCGTGGAAGGCAAGCTTGGCGATACGGATATGTAGATCTCCTACCATTGTAACCGACTCTGTGTAACCCTAACCTATCCGGTGTCTATATAAACCGGAGGGTTTTAGTCCGTAGGACAAACAACAATCATACTATAGGCTAGCTTCTAGGGTTTAGCCTCCTTGATCTCGTGGTAGATCTACTCTTGTACTACCCATATCATCAATATTAATCAAGCAGGAGTAGGGTATTACCTCCATCGAGAGGGCCCGAACTCGGGTAAAACATAGTGTCCCTTGTCTCCTGTTACCATCCGCCTAGACGCACAGTTTGGGACCCCTACCCGAGATCCACGGTTTTGACACCGACATTGGTGCTTTCATTGAGAGTTCCTTCCGTGTCGCCACCGATAGGCCCGATGGCTCCTTCGATCATCAACAACGACGCGGTCCAGGTGAGACTTTTCTCCCGGACAGATCTTCAGATTCGGGCGGCTTTGCATCATGGGCAATTCGCTTGGCCATCCGGAGCAGATCGAAGCTACACCCCGGCCATCAGTCAGATTTGGAAGTTTGAACTATACGGCCGATGTCGCGGAGACTCGATCTTCGACGGATTCGAGCCGCCAAGCGTGCCGCCTTCAGATCGACAGGCATGATCTAGCTTTGCAGCCGAACAGTGCCCTGGAGGCCGCACCAGCTTCCGCTCCGACCCTTAATCCGGAGCCGGATTCCCCGGTCGAGGACGAGTGGTTGGACACCGCCTCGGGGGTTGCGATCTCTACGGCGATTGAGCCGAACTCCATCCCTGTCCTTTGCGAAGACCTTGACTCCAGGGTGCCGGACTCCTCTCCGGACTCCGAACCCTCCGTGCCCCTGCCAATCGAATCCGATCGGGCGCGCCGGTCATGGAGTTCACTTGCCGCGGACATCTTTTCAAAGACTCGCCCTTTGGCGACATCCTGAATTAACTAAAGTCTCTCTTTATCCGGAGAGCCATGGCCGGACTACGGTCAGGAAGGTTGGGATGCAGACGACGAAGAAATTCAACGCCCACCCACCACCCACTTTGTAGCCACTGCCGAAAGCTTACACGACGTGCTCGATTTCGACTCAAGACATCGACTGTATGGACGACGATGTAGGAGACAACCATGAACCAGCGCCTATAGGATGTCGGACAATCACTTCATCCCATGATGTATACATGGTGGATACACCTAAAGGAAATGAAGACGAGGAACAACGGACGCCACGAAGGATAAATCCTCGAAAAGCAGTCAAACGGCAACGTAAACGCCGAACCAAGTCCCGCCTCAACAGAGACCCAACCATAGAGCAGGGCGAACCAAAGGACGCATTTAACATGCTATCGAGCAATCGTCCGAACAAGACAACTTGGATAAACAACCCGTCCCCGGTGAAGACAACAGTCCGGACGATCTCACGCCGGACAAATTGTTGGAGCAAAATAACCTCCAGAAAAGGCTCGTCTCCACTGCGCATAGCCTGAAAAAGCAGAAGCGAAAGTTCAAAACAGCGGAAGATGCACTCAGGATCAGATGGAGCAAAGTATTCAACACCGCAGACAAATACGGCGACAAATAATAAAGAGCTACCCAAAAGAAAGCTATCGCTCGAATTTGACGAGGAGGCCTTAGAGCCCCCACAATCAAAAAGTAAGAAGGCCACCCGGTCGGATGGACGACCCCACGACAAAAAGAGAGCGGCAAAGGGCACCGCACACAAGCCGGTACGCGATCCACATAAGGATTCACATCAAAAGGATGGCCCAGTTAGGTCCATCTATGGGCCGAGAAAGCAAGCTCTTCAAAGCAATGCAACACGCCAAATATCCGAACATCACGGCACACCGAAATAGGGCGCCGCACATCCCCTATGTTTCACCGATGAGGTGCTGGATCATGAATTTCGGTGATTCAAACCCGTAAACATAGAGGCATACGACGGAACAACAGACCCTGGAGTCTGGATTGAGGATTACATCCTCCACATACACATGGCTAGAGGAGATGATCTCCAAGCCATAAAATACTTACCCCTCAAACTCAAAGGGCCAGCTCGGCATTGGCTTAAAAGCCTCCCCGAAAATGCCATTGGAAGCTGGGAAGAGCTCGAGGATGCGTTTCGGGCAAATTTTCAGGGGACCTATGTCCGCCCTCCGGATGCAGACGATCTAAGTCACATAACTCAACAGCCCGGAGAGTCAGCCTGGAAATTCTGGAATAGGTTCCTCACTAAAAAGAACCAAATAGTCGACTGTCTGGATGTCGAAGCCTTAGCAGCCTTCAAACACAACGTCCGAGACGAATGGCTCGCCAGACACCTCGGCCAAGAAAAACCAAGAACAATGGACGCATTAACAAGCCTCATGACCCGCTTTTGCGCGGGAGAGGATAGCTGGCTAGCAAGATGCAGCACCAGCGACCCAAGCACATCCGAAATCAGGGATGGAAATGGGAAACCACGGTGCAACAAGGACCAGCGCCGGATTAAAAGGAATGGTCCAAAGAGCGCGGCAGTCAACGCCGGATTCAAAAGCTCACGATAGAACAATAAAAAGCTGCCCCCTAAGGACAATAGTGATGAGCTATCCAACTTAAACAAAATCTTGGACAAGATATGTCAAATCCACAGTACTCCCGGGAGGCCTGCAAACCATACCCACAGAAATTGTTGGGTCTTCAAACAGTCCGCAGACTCAACGCCCGAACACAAGGGGCTCGACACACCAAGTGAAGATGATGACGAGCACCACAAGCAGAGCCCTGGAAAACAAAAGAATTTCCCACAAGAGGTTAAAACAGTAAACTCACTTCACGTGATAAAAGGGAAAAAGCAGGCGCCCACTAAAATGCGCGTCGCACCGGGTTGTCAAAACCAATCACCTTCGACCAACAGGACTATTCCGCAGAAGTATCTCATAGCATGAGGATGGACTGCCTTGATATTGGATCCTATAATCGACGGATTCCAATTTACACAAGTCCTCATGGATGGCGGCAGTGACATAAACCTGACATATCAGGACACAATCCGCAGAATGGGGATAGACCCAACCAAAATTTGCCGTAGCAACACCTCCTTTAAAGGAGTAATGCCAGGCCCATATGCCCATTGTACGGGCTCCATACTGCTAGAAGTTATGTTCGGTTCATCTGACAACTTCCATCGTGAAAGGTTAATCTTCCATGTTGCCCCGTTTAAAAGTAGCCATCAAGCACTATTGGGACGCGAAGCTTTCGCCCGCTTTAACACAATACCGCATTATGCATCTCTAACACTTAAAAATGCCCGGTCCACGCGGCATCATCTCATGAAAAGGGAGTATTAAGTGTTACTTTAGCACGGAGGAACGTGAGACTGCCTTGACAGCCCCACACCTATCCGGCTCCGCTAGTCAAAGAACCTGAATTGGTCATTCAAACCTCGGACACGGCTAGACGAGTCCGGCGCCTACTAGCGGCATACCCCCATACAAGGGGCTGCATGCATGTATCACAAGAGACAATAAAGCTCAATTTTATTCACTTCTTTGAATCGTACTCTGTTTATCTAATATAAAGTACATCTTTCGCACGATCTTTTTTCTTTTTAAACTAAGTTCCTCTCTTTTACAGATGAACAACATGCTACACCCGTCCAGGATACGGCACAACGGAGACACAGGCGCAGACGTGCAGTAGGGACCCGTTGCAAGGATTCTTTTCAGATTAAGACCCTGCGTAAACCTTTTTACTGTCTCTTGTTGATATACATCCCCGGTTTCTTACTATAACCGAGGAGGAGGCTGGCGTTTTGGCATTGGCCACACCAGAATTCTTGCGCGTACCTGGACACCAGGGGCTTAGGGCATTATTCTGCCCGTTTTTTATAAAGACTGAATACCTTAGGGAGTATTCGGCGTCTCGAGTTAGGCCTTATATGCATCAGCTCCGAATCATGTCTTTGGTCAAATGTTGGGTTTGCGGCTCCCGTGTTTTGCTGCCTTACGTTCCGCTTTTATCGGCTTACGCGACACCAGGAGAACTATCGCGATTGTGCCCGGTTCGCCGGGCGAGCACCACAAAGAGAGAAAGCCAAAACCGACTGTCATGATATAGCGAGAGACTGGTCAACCACTCGATGACTCATTGGAATGTTTAGAATTCCTCCGCATTAACGAAGGACCGGTTTTCGGTCAGCACATACGCACTCGAATTCGGGAGAGTGCGGTGCCCTGTGGGCTATATAGTAGCCCCACCCTCGAACTCCTATGGCTAAGTGAAAGTGATAAAGCATTATAGTCCGGTTGCCTAGTTTGCTACGCTACCACCTCCTTAACAGGACCAAGACATTGGATTAAGTGTGAAAAAGCGCCTTCTTTGCAAACACCCCGCACTATGTGCGTAATGGGCCAAGGACTGCCATCTTTCAGGTTATATATACATATACATAAACGGCCGCACTGGGAGTAGTTTACTACTTGAACGCACAAGTATAAAAAGCTCTTATATCATATTGAAACATTGTTTTCACAAATCATACATGTCATTTAAAACATAATATCCTTCGAGCACTGCGTCTCTATTAAACGAGCGCCCTGTAGGACTTCCTCAAAGTAGTGCTCGGCAGGCACTCGACTTCTGTCCGAATCTTGGGATGCAACGCCGGTGGCCTTCATATCTGCCCAGTATGTCTTGACACGGGCCAGAGCCATCCGCGCTCCCTCAATACATGCCGACCGCTTTATTGCGTCGTCTGATACCGCACCAAGGAACTACTGCACTAAACCAAAATAACTCTTGGTGGGTCCGCCCGGCCACAAATGAGTCATGACATGCTTCATGGCAAGTCCGGATAGTCGATTCAGCTCGGCCCATTCGCCAACCGATCGGTCAACGGAAGAAGACGCCCGGACTATGGAATTGCGACCAATATAGCTCTTCCCTTACGTACGCCGGCCTCGGAAGTGCTCAATCGTGTCCGCGGCGCCATTGCTAAGTCCAGATAAGCATCCTCCGAACTCCACAACTTGTCCAATTGAGCATACTTTGGATCCGTATATTTCCTCCGCAGCAGAAACAGTTTTCCAGCCGCAATTGCCCCGGCCTGACTCAGCTCCTCCTTGGCAGCTCTCAAAGCCGAACGGGCATCCTTGGATTCACCGGTGGCCTTTTTCAGGCCCTCTTGCTCCGCCTGACGTTCTTTTTCAAGAACCTCGCAGCGATCGGTAGTATTCTTCAACTTTCTGGCCATATCGGCCATTTCCTCTTTGCTTCGGCAGTGAGCAGCCCGTTCGGCTTTTAGCTCTTCGACCGCCCTTAAAGCGGCCGCATTACTATTTCTGGCTTGCTCTTTCGCTCGGGCGAGTTCCGCCCGCAGCTCCTCCACAGCAGCGGCACCATCTGCATTAAGCATACAAATAGTAAGACATGGGCATCAAGCTCCCTTACCAGGTGTCCACGTAGAAGTCGCATACCTTGTGACTCGTCAAACCGTTTATTGACCAGCGCGATGTCCGCATCCGCCTCGTCAAGTTGCCGCTTTAGTTCGGCATATTAATCAGTCCGGCTGGCCACCGGACGCCCCGCCACCTGTTTAGGAGCGGCGATATGTTATAACTAAGATTTTGATCCTCGACATGCTGTCAATTTTGACAGCATACCGAGTCTCAGGGGCTACTATCTATACAGGGCGCATTCTATATGCATAACTGTCAGAAGGTACATCATTTTGCGTACCTCGAACCCGCCAAGAAGCTTCTGACGGCTTCATGCAATCCGCTCTCCGCGGATGCAATTCTTTCAATCACCGTACCCATTAGAGCACGATGATCTTCTGACATAGCCGCTCGCCCGAGCAGATCCTTCAGTTCCTCCGACCGCACACCACTTGGCGCCGGACCTTCCGGCCCCGCCGGACTTGGGGGAACCCTCCGTGACGACACTTCAGGGTCGTCCGCCTCGCATGAGGGTGCGACAGGTGGAGGCATTTCGCTCTCCATCATCTCCGGAAGAAGATCCCCTGAAGACGAGCTCTGCTGAGAAGGGCTGAGGTCCGAACTACAAGGTACAATTTCCGTTATCTTCATAAATAAATACAGGGATGTTCCTTATTTACAAGACCCCTTCTTTTTACTTACGGCTCGCTGGAGGGCTGATCCCCTTGGGGAAATAGTGCGGCTGGGTTACTTCCCAGCGCCGGACTCTCTGACGAAGATTCCTTTTCCCTCTTTGATACCTTGACCTCCGGATCTTTCGAAGCGGTCCTCTTCTCTCCTCAAAAGATGGGACTTTTAATCCCTCCTTCCTTGATAGCCTCCTTCGTAAAGGCAGTTCCTTCCCCGCACCCCCCTCCGCCTTCTTCAAAAGGCGCGGCCTTCAACATCTTGGTCAGCATGGGATCCGGTGTGGTCTCTGGGAGGGGAGCCGGACACCTTATTAACTTTGCCTTGGCTATCCACTCCTGTTCAAGAAACGGCTCCTTTAAAGGGCATATATATATATGATAAATGAATGAACAACTTGTCCGTTCTGGGACTACTTACTTGAGTATCCGGGCGATTGCAGCAGCTTAGTCCTGCGTCCTCGGTCAGTCCGGACACTTCTCGTGTGATCCAAAGAACAGTTTATACATCTCCACGGGCGTCGTGCCCATAAAATTTTTGAGAGCTCGTGGTCCCTCCGGATTAAATTCCCACAGGCGGAGGGGGCGACGTTTGCAGGGCAAAAGGCGCCGGATCAGCATAACCTGCGCTACGGCAACCAGATTGATCTCTCTTTCTTGGAGGTCTCGAATACGGCCCTGCAGCAAAGGAACGTCCTTGGACGGCCCCCAGTCGAGCCCCTTGTTGACCCATGACGCCACCATTGTGGTGGACCTGAGCGGAAGGCGGGAGCGCCACCCATTTGGTGCCCACAGGAGCGGTGATATAAAACCACTCCCGTTGCCACAAACCAAGCTCCTCTTAAAGAGCCCTCGGCCACGGAGCATCAGCACATTTGCTTATGACCGCCCCTCACTTTCTGCTTGTTGCCCCCGATCATCTTTGGCTCCACCTTAAAGGTCTTGAGCCACAATCCAAAGTGGGGGTAATATGGAGGAAGGCCTCACATACTACAATGAATGACGAGATATGGAGGATGGACTCGGATTCAAGTCATGGAAATCCAGCCCATAATAAAACATGAGCCCCCGCACAAAGGGATCCATCGGGAAGCCTAAACCCCGAAGGAAGTGAGACACGAACACCACGTTCTCGCCGGGCTCAGGAGTGGGAATGACTCTCGCCGGGCTCAGGAGTGGGAATGACCTGCCCTGGAGCAGGCAGCCTATGCGATATCTCACCGGTTAGATACCTGGCATCTTGCAGCTTTAGCACATTTCTTCTGTGACGGAGGAAGACATCCATCGGCCGTGCTGGCCGGAGCCGGACATCGTCGAAGGTCTGGAGCGCCTAAATCGGAAGCTTTGGGTGTTAGAACTCGAAGCGCGAGGCGAACTCGATGGAGGGTGTAAAAAGAAGAGGGCCTTGGTCTCATTATAAAGAGGTTGAATACCAAGAGCCCACCCCGTGGTCGATTAGGACTCGCCTTTGATAGAGGAGGCGTACGACGGAACGCAGTTGGGTTACCCACGTACGTATTGATGGGAATCCTGGAATAAGGGCGCACGATCTATGCTTTGATAAGACGTGCCAAGGAAACCGCCTCGCTAAACGCGCTAAGGTGGAACAGCAAAAAACAATTCATATAAAGACCTGGCCATGGTGTGATGTCACAGCATGAATACGTCGGCCAGATCTGCGGCAAAAGTTATTCTCTACGATGTATGTGGAACTTGTTTTGCAGAGCCGGACACTATCCTGATGTTCAAAACCTTCTATGAAGTATTCGGAGGAGGAACCCGCCTTGCAATGCCGAAGACAATAAGCGCGTTGGAATCGTCGTCATTGAAGCCTGGTTCAGGGGCTACTGAGGGAGTCCTGGACTAGGGGGTGTCCGGATAGCCGAACTATCATCACGGCCGGACTCCAAGACTATGAAGATACAAGATTGAAGGCTTCGTCCCGTGTCCGGATGGGACTTTCCTTGGCGTGGAAGGGAAGCTTGGCGATACGGATATGTAGATCTCCTACCATTGTAACCGACTCTGTAACCCTAACCTATCCGGTGTCTATATAAACCGGATGGTTTTAGTCCGTAGGACTAACAACAATCATACCATAGGATAGATTCTAGGGTTTAGCCTCCTTGATCTCGTGGTAGATCTACTCTTGTACTACACATATCATCAATATTAATCAAGCAGGAGTAGGGTATTACCGCCATCGAGAGGGCCCGAACCTGGGTAAAAACATCGTGTCCCTTGTCTCCTGTTACCATCCGCCTAGACGCACAGTTCGGGACCCCCTACCCGAGATCCGCCGGTTTTGACACCGACAGTGTGCCTTATTATTTTTTAAGTAATTCTCTCTTGCTTCACTTAAATTATTTTGAGAGAAGAAAATTTTATGCTCATATTCTTCACTTAGATTTGTTTGAGCTATCAAAAACAACATATGAAATTAGTCCCAAAGTGATAGATATCCAAGAGGGATATAATAAAAACTTTCATGAAGATCATTGGACAAAATAAACTTGATTCCTTGTAATAGTTTTGTGATATGTTGATATAATATGTGAGTCATGTTGATGAGTAATTATTGTTTAGTAAGAATATTGGTGTTAAGGTTTGTGATTCCCTATGCAAGCACGAAAGTCAATAGTTATGCAATGAAATTATATCCTACTTGTGGTGCATTATACGGTGTTAGTTATGATTAATGATTGCTTATGAGATTTTTCGTTTCTTGGTTGGATGCTTCCCAATCTTTTGCTAGCCTTCATTTTCACTAAGTATGATCACTACTTGTGCATCCAAAATCCTTAAACCCAATTTTGCCACATGAGTCCACTATACCTACCTATATGTGGTATTTTCGTGCCGTTCTAAGCAAATTTGTATGTGCCATCTCTAATTTTCTAAATAAATTTCTCTTTTGTGTGCTCGTACCGCTCATGAAACGGTAGGGGGTGGCTGCTATTTTTCATGCTAGATGTGTTATTCTCAAGATGAGTGTGTATTCACTTGTCATTGCACGAGAGTATGACAAAGATATTAGGGCCCAGTCCCGAAATGAAAAATGAATTTACTTTATGTTGTCAAATAATAAATTCCTTGGAAAGTGTTGGTATGGACGACACCCGTGGATTCGGTTAGCCGTGGAATGTGAAAGTATGGTGGAAAAAGGAATAAACTTTATTTTCTGTTTGGGAACCGCCTATGATATATCTAGCATGGAAATTATTGGGAACTACTCGATCATTTTCGTTGACAGGAAAAGCATGCCACTGAAAATGTTTTATCTCTACCTTTTTCGCTCTGAGCTCTGGCACCTCTACAAATCCCTACTTCCCTCTGCGAAGGGCCTTTATTTTACTTTATGCAATTTTTATTTTTATTTGAGTCTCCATCTTCTCTTATAAAGCACCAACTAAGGGGCACTATCATCGTACTTGAGCATTGGGTGTAGCTAATATGCGAGTGTGTTTCATGAATGGATCAATGATTGAGCATAATGGGCTAGGGATAACTTGCTTTAGTGTTGATATTTTGAAAGACATGGTTGCTTGTTGATATGCTTGAGTATTGAAATCTTCATGTCAAAACTAGACTATTTCTTTGAATCATATAAAAGTCCAAATATCCATGCTACAAAGAAAAGAATATGTGATGAACATGTTAGGCAGCATTCCACGTCAAAAATTATATTTTTATCATTTACCTACTTGAGGACAAGCAGGAATTAAGCTTGGGGATGTGATACGTCTCCGTCGTATCTACTTTTCCAAACACTTTTGCCCTTGTTTTGGACTCTAACTTGCATGATTTGAATGAAACTAACCCGGATCGACGCATTTCAAAGAAAATTGCCATGGTGTTATTTATGTGCAGAAACAAAAGTTCTCATAATGACCTGAAACTCCACGGAACATCTAGTTGAAAATAATAAAAAATCCTTGCTAAATATGAAGACCAGGGGGGCCACACCCTGTCCACGAGGGTGGGGGCGCCCCCCTAGGGCGCGCCCCCTACCTCGCGGGACCCCTGGAGCTCCTCCGACGCCAACTCCAACTCTTTATATTTGCTTTCGGGGAGAAAAAAAAATCAAGGAGAAGAAATCATCGCGTTTTACAATACGGAGCCGCCGCCAAGCCCTAAAATCTCTCGGGAGGGCTGATCTGGAGTCCGTCGGTGCTTCGGAGAGGGGGATTCATCGCCGTCGTCATCATCAACCATCCTCCATCACCAATTTCATGATGCTCACCGCCGTGCGTGAGTAATTCCATCGTAGGCTTGCTGGACGGTGATGGGTTGGATGAGATCTATCATGTAATCTAGTTAGTTTTGTTAGGGTTTGATCCTAGTATCCACTATGTTACGAGATTGATGTTGCTATGACTTTGCTATGCTTAATGCTTGTCACTAGGGCCCGAGTGCCATGATTTCAGATCTGAACCTATTATGTTTTCATGAATATATGTGTGTTCTTGATCCTATCTTGCAAGTCTATAGTCACCTACTATGTGTTATGATCCAAAGAACCCCAAGTGACAATAATCGGGACCACTCCCGGTGATGACCATAGTTTGAGGAGTTCATGTATTCACTATGTGCTAATGCTTTGTTCCGGTTCTCTATAAAAAGTAGGCCTTAATATCCCTTAGTTTCCATTAGGACCCCGCTGCCACGGGAGGGTAGGACAAAAGATGTCATGCAAGTTCTTTTCCATAAGCACGTATGACTATATTCGGAATACATGCCTACATTACATTGATGAATTGGAGCTAGTTCTGTGTCACCCTATGTTATGACTGTTACATGATGAACCGCATCCTGCATAATTATCCATCACCGATCCAATGCCTACGAGTTTTCCATATACTGGTTCTCGCTGATTTACTTTCCTGTTGTTACTGTTACAATCACTACAAAATACCAAAAACATTACTTTTACTTCCGTTACTTTTATTACCGTTACCACTTCTATCATATTACTTTGCTACTAAATACTTTGCTGCAGATATTAAGTTATCCAGGTGTGGCTGAATTGACAACTCAGTTGCTAATACTTGAGAATATTCTTTGGCTCCCCTTGTGTCGAATCAATAAATTTGGGTTGAATACTCTACCCTCGAAAGCTGTTGCGATCCCCTACACTTGTGGGTTATCAGGATGCTTATACGTCTCCAACGTATCTATAATTTTTGATTGTTCCATGCTGTTATATTATCATTCTTGGATGTTTTACAATCATTTTATAGCAACTTTATATCATTTTTTGGGACTAACCTATTGACATAGTGCCCAGTGCCAGTTGTTGTTTTTTGCTTGTTTTTTTACTTCGCAGGAAATCAATACCAAACGGAGTCCAAATGCAGTGAAACTTTTTGGTGATTTTTTATAGGCCAAAAGACACCAAATGGGCCAAAGAAGTACCAAATGGGTGCCCTGAGGGGGGCACAACCCACCCGGGTGCGCCTTGGGCCCAGACGCGCCCTGGTGGGTTATGCCCACCTTGGTGGCCTCCCGCATCGCCTCTTTGCTCTATAAATACCCCAATATTCCAGAAACCCTAGGGGAGTCGACGGAAATCAATTCCAGCCGTCGCAAGTTCCAGAAACCACATATCCAATCTAGACACCATCACGGAGGGGTTCATCATCCTCATTGGTGCCTCTCCTATGATGCGTGAGTAGTTCATTGTAGACCTACGGGTCCGTAGTTAGTAGCTAGATGGCTTCCTCTCTCTCATTTGATTCTCAATACAATGGTCTCTTGGAGATCTATTTGATGTAACTCTTTTTGTGGTGTGTTTGTTGGGATCTGATGAACTTTGAGTTTATGATCAGATCTATGTTTTTAATCATGAAAGTTAATTGAGTCTTTGGATCTCTTATATGCATGATTACTTATAGCCTCATATTTCTTCTTCGAATCTTTGGTCTAGATCGATTTTTCTTGCCATGGGAAGAGGTGCTTTGTAATGGGTTCGATATTACGGTGCTTGATCCCAGTGACAGAAGGGGAACCGACACGTATGTATTGTTGCTATTAAGGATAACAAGATGGGGTCTATTTCTACATAAATATATCTTGTCTACATCATGTCATCGTTCTTATTGCATTACTCCGTTTTTCCATGAACTTAATACAGTAGATGCACGCTGGATAGCGGTTGATGTGTGGAGTAAAAGTAGTAGATGCAGGCAGGAGTCGGTCTACTAATCTTGGACGTGATGCGTATATAATGATCATTGCCTGTATATCGTCATGATTATTCGAAGTTCTATCAATTGCCCAACAGTAATTTGTTTACCCACCAAATGCTATTTTTCTCAAGAGAAGCAACTAGTGATATCTACAGCCCCCGGGTCTCTTCTTTATTATATTTGCCTTAGAGATCTATTTTCATTTGCTTTTATTTTTAGATCTATTAATCCAAAAAACACAAAAAATACCTTGCTGCAATTTTTATTTATTTATTTTATCTCGCATTCCCGTGAGATCTATTTATCCAATCTACTACAATTTTACCTATCTATTTACCCGTGAGGGATTGACAACCCCTCTCTTACGTGGGGTACCAAGTATTTGTTCTTTGTGTGCAGGAGCTGTTTACGTGGTGTGCGTGGTTCTCCTACTAGTTCGATAACCTTGGTCTCACCACTGAGGGAAATACCTACCGTAGCTATGCTGCATCATCCCTTCCTCTTTGGGGAAATACCGACGTAGTTCAAGCCACATCAACTAACTGATGCTTCTAGGGACCACCTAGATAGTTGTGCTGGTTGTGTTTTCAGGGAACGAACTGTTGAACAAGCTGAAGAATTATTTAATAGTATATTGAGTAATGATAATGATTGGACTCTTCCCGAACCATCGTCCAAGTCAACTCCGAAGAAGAGGGTATTCTATTTCTCAGTCAAGAAGATATGCAAGAGGCAAAGAAATCTATGAAAGAAAAAGGTATTAAAGCTGAAGATATTAAGATTTTACCACCTATAAAAGAAATACATGGTCTTAATACCCCGACACAGGTACTAGAGGTAAATTCTCTCCATAGATTTGATGAAAGTGACATTCCTTATACTAAATCTGCTAGTCAATGCTTGGATGAATTTGATAACTTTAATGTTGAACAAGAAAACATCAATGCATATGTTAGTAGACAATTGAAATGAAATGCTTATATGATTGAACTCTTGGGTGACTATATGTCTAGAACTGTTAATGATCTCAAAGTTGTGAGTAAACATGCTTCCACGATAAAAACTCAAGTAGAACAAGTTCTCAAGGCACAAAATGATTTGCTTAATGAGATGAACAATAAGATGACTGCTCATGCTGTTAGAGTTGTGACTAGGGGTGGGAAAATGACTCAGGAACCTTTGTATCCTGAAGGCCACCCTAAGAGAATTGAACAAGATTCTCAAAGAATTAATATTGATGGACCTAGTCCATCTAAAAATACCTAAGAATCCTAATGATATTTCTGTTTCTGATGCTGAAACACAATCTGGTGATGAACATGAACCTAGTAACAATGATAATGATAATGTTCATGTTGATGCTCAACCTAGTAATGATAATGATGTGGAGATAGAACCTGCCTTGATCTTGATAACCCACAACCTAATATTAAAAGATATTATAAGAGAGACTTCATTGCTAGGAAACATGGTAAAGAAAGAGAACCATGGGTTCGGAAACCCATGCCTTTTCCTCCTAAAGCTTCAAAGAATGATGAAGAATTTGAGCGCTTTGTTGAAATGCTTAGACCTGTCTTTTTGCGCTTATGTTTGCCTGATATTCTGAAAATGTCTCCTTATGCCAAGTATATGAAAGATATTGTTACAAATAAAAGAAAGATACCGGAAGCTAAAATTTCCACCATGCTTGCAATTTATACATTCAAGGGTGGAATACCAAAAAACTAGGAGACCTGGGAATACCAACTATACAATGCTCCGTTAAAAGAAACTATGTTAAATCTGCTTTATGTGATTTAGGAGCCGGTGTTAGTGTTATGCCCTTCTCTTCATATCGAAGACTTGATTTGAATAGGTTGACACCAACTGAAATCTCTTTGCAAATGGCCGATAAATCAACTGCTATACCCATTGGTATTTGCAAGGAAGTGCCTGTTGTAGTTGCAAATGTTACTACCTTAACGGACTTTGTTATTCTTAATATACCTGAGGACGACAGTATGTCGATCATCCTTGGTACACCCTTTTTGAATACTGCAGGGGCTGTTATTGATTGCAATAAAGGCAATGTCACTTTTCATGTCAATGCGAGCATATGACACACTTTTCGAAGAAACAACCCCAAGTGAACAATATCCATTCTATTGGAAAAATTTCAATGATTACTATTGGAGGTTTTCAATTCCCTCTTCCTATTGTCAAAAAGAAATATAAATTTTTTGGGGACATGCATTTCCCCGTTGAGGTAACCTAGTGCTATATGAAGATTCTTCGGTTTCATGTAATTCGGGAGAAGTTTGTTAATAAGACTTGATCAATCTTATTAATGGATTCCTTTTGACAGGCATGTGGTCGATGAATTTAGTAAACACAACCTTCTGTACCCACTTTTTACTTTCTATTATTTAGAATCAATAGAGTAGAGATGCTATGACTGTGCTGTTTTCTAAACTTTCCGTGCAATAAAAAAATGACCAGAAAATAGAAGTTCTCCAAATGCCCTCGAAATTTAATATGATTTTTTCTGCAATATTTGAAATTTTTTGGCACTAAACACACCCCAGGGGGTGCACATGTGAGCCACAAGCTCACGGGCACGCCCACCCCCTAGACGCGCCATGCAAGATTGTTGGGCCCACATAGGCCCCTCACTTATTCCAGCCAGCCATCCACTTCTTCTTCCTCCAGAAAAAATCACCCTCTTGCTCAAACCCGTGTTCTTGCTCATTTTGCTGCCATTTTTTATCTCCTTGTTCAGAGCTCCGTTTCCAAAACTTTTTTGGGGATTGCTCATCGGTATGTGACTCTTTCGTTGGTCCAATTAGTTTTTGTTCTAATGGTTTATTATTTGCAAATTTTTGTTGCTGTGGTGACCATGTTCTTGAGCTTGCATGTCAAATTTATATGGTTCAAAGTAGTTTTGTTGCATGATATGGCCTCTATACACTTGTAGGAGTAGTTGCTTTTAATTTTATTGAGTTTTGTTCACTTTTATTTTGAGTCACTAAATTATTTTAGAAATTTTCAGAGGGAGGAAATGTTTAGGTAAATGTTCCAAGGTGGTTCTTCAAAGAAGAAATCCCCAAGGCTCGCGATACGTAAGCCGGACCTTGAACCACCGTGGGAAGCAATAGTACAACCTTGCGAATGACCGTCGATCATTTCATGGCTCGTGCAGGTTTCACGGAAGAAATTGATATGTATGTGCACAACGCCAGCCTGACGGATTTCTTGTGAGACAAGTGCTTGCAATACTACAATCTTACTGATTCTTTTGTGCGGAGATTTAAGTATTCAGTCCATCGAAACACAAATTATGTCTTATTTGATCTTTATGATAAATCATTTCGCATGGACCTTGAAGAATTTAATGAAGCATGCAAAATTCCGCAATGGGGCATTTATACTGAACCTCGTAAATGTAATCGTGTTGAATTTGTTGCTAGCATCACTAGGGGAGAAACTAGAAGCGTAACACAAGCTACTATAGGGAGCATTCACTTTCCTGCTTTACATTATTTTGCTCTGTTTATAGGTAGGTGCATTAATGGGAAACATGACCATAGCCACCTTTGTTCTCCTGATTTAAGTGTCCTCAAGAGCGTGGTAATGAACGATAAACAATATAATTTGGGGGCTATCATTGCACGCGGTTACATAATAATGCTTTAGATGGAGATTTCTTTAGTGGAATTTATGCCACTCGTTTAGGTGATTATCTTTGGGTACTCTTGATAACCCACAAGTATAGGGGATCACAACAGTTTTCGAGGGTAGAGTATTCAACCCAAATTTATAGATTCGACACAAGAGGAGCCAAAGAATATTTGCAAGTATTAGCAGTTGAGTTGTCAATTCAACCACACCTAGAGATTAAATATCTGGAGCAAAGTAATCAGTAGCACAGTAGTATGATAGTTTTGATAGAAGTGGTAACGGTAACGGTAGCAGTAACAGTAATAGCAATGGTTTTGTAGCAAGTATAACAGTAACAACAACAGTAGTAACTTAGAGAGAACAATATGTGGAAAACTTGTAGGCATTGGATCGGTGAATTCGTTGGATGATATTCATCATATAACAGTATAACCTAGGGTGATACAAAACTAGCTCCAGTTCATAGGCATGTATTTCGTAAAATAGTCATACGTGTTTATGGAAAAGACCTTGTATGGCACCTTTTGTCCTACCCTTCCGTGGTAGCGGGGTCCATAAGGAAACTAAGGGATATTAAGGCCTCCTTTTAATAGAGAACCAAAACAAAGCATTAACACATAGTGAATACATGAACTCCTCAAACTACGGTCATCACCGGAAAGTATCCCAATTACTGTCACCCCGGGGTTTACGGATCATAACACGTAGCAGGTGCATATACTTGCAAGATCGGATCTAGAACATGGATATAATGGTGAAAACATAAATGGTTCAGATCTAAAATCATGGCACTCGGGCCCTAGTGACAAGCATTAAGCATGGCAAAGTCATAGCAACATCAATCTCGGAACATAGTGGATACTAGGGATCAAGCTCTAACAAAACTAACTCGATTACATGATGAATCGCATCCAACTCGTCACCGACCAGCGAGTCTACGAAGGAATTACTCACCCCGGTGGGGAGCATCATGGAATTGGCGATGAAGGAGGGTTGGTGATGACGAAGACCGAAGATACCCCTCTCTGGAGCCACAAACAGGCTCCAGATCTGGCCTCCCGATGAAGAATAGGAGGCGGTGGCGGCTCCGTATCGTAAAACGCGATGAAACTTCCTCCCCTATTTTTCTCTCCAAAAATAGGTATTTATGGAGTTGGAATTAGGGTCTGTGGGGCCATGAGGTGGGCACAACCCACCAAGGCGCGCCTGCAGGGGTGCGCCCTGGTGTCTTGTGCTCAACCAAACCCCCCCTTCGGTGGTTCTTGGCTCCAGTATTTTTTACTTATTGTAAAATAATTCTCCAAAAAGTTTCGTTCCATTCCGAGAACTTCTATTTCTTCACAAAAACAACACCATGGTAGTTCTGCTAAAAACAATGTCAGTCCGGGTTAATTTCATTCAAATCATGAAAATTAGAGTCCAAGACAAGAGCAAAAGCGTTAGGAAAAGTAGATACGACGGAGACATATCAACTCCCCCAAGCTTAAACCTTTGCTTGTCCTCAAGCAATTCAGTTGATAAACTGAAAGTGATAAAGAAAAACTTTTACGAACTCTTTTGTTCTTGTTTACATAAATAAGCTTAAGTAGCACCCAGGTTTTTAGCAAAGATCATGACTAAACATATCAGCAATAACTCTTAAAAAATATATTAACTCATATCAATGGCATAATCAACTAGCGAGCAATAATATGATATCTCAAATGCCAACACTTAGTCAAAACAATCATGATATAATATGACAACAGTGGTATCTCGCTAGCCCTTTCTGAGACTGCAAAACATAAATGCAGAGCACCTCCAAAGTTCAAGCATCGACTAGACATTGTAATTCATGGTAGAAAAGATCCAGTCATGATGCATTCAACATTAACTATACACAATGCATGAGGATGACAATAGCGCTCTCAGATCTGGCGCTTGTTTAAGAAGGTGATGACTCAACATAAAATTAAAAGATAGTCCCTTCACAGAGGGAAGCAGGGATTTGCAGAGGTGCCAGAGCTCGAAGCTTAAATCAGCGATAAATGAAATTTTGGGAAATGCACCCTTCCTATTTACGTCACGACCAAGCATTGTCAATATCTTCCATGCTAAACACATTAGTTGTGGTTCCAAAGCGATAAAAGTAAAGGTTTACTCCCCCTCCACGAACAAACACACTCCACGGCTAGCCGTATCCACGGGTGCCGTCCATACCAACAACAATCCTGGGGGAGTTGTTAACGCATGTCTCGCTCTAAGTGGTTTTGGCGATTGATGACAATGCTTTTGTGAACTAACCGTGTGCATTGAGCTTTTTGGATATTTATCCATTGGCATGAGACGAGTCCTTCCCTTCGGAGCTCAAAGTGAAGACGGTGTAGTCTCTTTCGTTTCGGATTTGGTCTTGAGTCGTAGGAGACACCGCACTATCAAGAGGGGGTCCGCATCGGAATGGCTAGGCTGGAATCAACACGTACACATCATTCCTGCACCCGCACCTCCTTCCCGCCTCATTGGAGTTTTCCGTTTTTGCGGATGTGGCATTAGGAAGGCGCCAGCGGTAGTACCGCTGGTCCAGAGCGGCAGTACCGCCAATCGCCACAAGCTCTAGTACCGCTATCTCATAGTGGTAGTACCGTCCATGGTAATGAGCGGTAGTGCGGCTCTGGTTCAGTGTTTATACCGCCTCGACTTGAGACGGGGTTTCTCGTGTCGGGTTTTGCGGCAGTAGTAGCGGCAGTAGCAGCGGTAGTACCGCTCGTGAGCGGTAGTACCACTACTAGTGCCGCCAGGGCCCTCTTTCCCATGTCCATTCTCTCTCTTGGCCCCTGCTTTGTGTCTCTGCGATAGTACCGCTGGGGCTCGCGGTAGTACCGCTGCTTCCAGCGGTAGTACCGCTCCCCTGAGCAGTAGTAACGCTCTCCTGAGCGGTAGTACCGCCCTCTTCGGGCTGAGATGTGGGATAACGGTTGGAATTGTTCCCCCACTATAAAAGGAGGTCTTCTTCCACAAGAAAACCCGCCTCTTTTCGCCCAAGCTCCATTGTTGCTCCAAAGCTCATTTTCACCCGATCTCTCTCCCTAGCCAATCAAACTTGTAGATTTTCTAGGGATTGGTTGAGAAGGCCCGGATCTACACTTCCACCAAGAGAAATTTGATCCCCCCACTAATCCCTTGCGGATCTTGTTACTCTTGGGTGTTTGAGCACCCTAGATGGTTGAGGTCACCTCGGAGCCACATTCCATTGTGGTGAAGCTCCGTGGTATTGTTGGGAACCTCCAATCAAGTTGTGGAGATAGCCCCAACCTTGTTTGTAAAGGTTCGGTCGCTGCCTTCAATGGCACCACTAGTGGAATCACGACATCTCACATTGTGTGAGGGCATGAGGAGAATACGGTGGCCCTAGTGGCTTCTTAGGGAGCATTGTGCCTCCACACCGGTCCAACGAACACGTACTTCCCCCAAAGGGAAGGAACTTTGGTAACACATCCTCGTCTCCACCAGCTCCACTTGTGGTTATCTATTCCCTTTACTTTATGCAAGCTATTATTGTGTTGTATCCTTTGCTTGCACCTGTTGTCGTTGTTGTTGTTGTTGTCGTTGTTGTTGTTGTTGTTGTTGTTGTTGTTGTTGTTGTCGTTGTTGTTGTTGTTGTTGTTGTTGTTGTTGTTGTTGTTGTTGTTGTTGTTGTTGTTGTTGTTGTTGTTGTTGTTGTTGTTGTTGTTGTTGTTGTTGTTGTTGTTGTTGTTGTTGTTGTTGTTGTTGTTGTTGTTGTTGTTGTTGTTGTTGTTGTTGTTGTTGTTGTTGTTGTTGTTGTTGTTGTTGTTGTTGTTGTTGTTGTTGTTGTTGTTGTTATTCTTTGTTGTTGTTGTTGTTGTTGTTGTTCTTGTTGTTGTTCTTTATTCTTTGTTGTTGTTGTTATTCTTTGTTGTTATTCTTTGTTGTTGTTGTTGTTGTTGTTGTTGTTGTTGTTGTTGTTGTTGTTGTTGTTGTTCTTTGTTGTTGTTCTTTATTCTTTGTTGTTGTTGTTGTTGTTGTTGTTGTTATTCTTTGTTGTTGTTGTTGTTCTTGTTGTTGTTCTTTGTTATTCTTTGTTGTTGTTGTTGTTATTCTTTATTCTTTATTCTTTATTCTTATTCTTTATTCTTTATTCTTTATTCTTTATTCTTTATTCTTTATTCTTTATTCTTTATTCTTTATTCTTTATTCTTTATTGTTGTTGTTGTTGTTGTTGTTGTTGTTGTTGTTGTTGTTGTTGTTGTTGTTGTTGTTGTTGTTGTTGTTGTTGTTGTTGTTGTTGTTGTTGTTATTGTTATTCTTTATTCTTTATTCTTTATTCTTTATTCTTTATTCTTTATTCTTTATTCTTCTTTATTCTTTATTCTTCTTTATTGTTATTCTTTGTTGTTATTCTTTATTCTGTTATTGTTATTCTTTATTCTTTATTCTTTATTCTTTATTCTTCTTTATTCTTTATTCTTCTTTATTGTTATTCTTTATTGTTATTCTTTATTCTTTATTCTTCTTGTTATTCTTTATTCTTTGTTATTTATTCTTATTCTTTATTGCCGTTAATTATTCTTCTTTATTGTTATTCTTTATTCTTTATTCTTTATTGTTATTCTTTGTTGTTGTTATTCTTTATTCTTTGTTATTCTTTCTTCTTTATTTATTCTTGTTGTTGTTATTCTTTGGTATTCTTTATTCTTTGTTATTCTTTATTCTTTGTTATTCTTTATTCTTTGTTATTCTTTATTCTTGTTATTCTTTATTCTTCTTTATTCTTTATTCTTCTTTATTCTTTATTCTTCTTTATTCTTTATTCTTCTTTATTCTTTGTTATTCTTTATTCTTTGTTATTCTTTATTCTTTGTTATTCTTTATTCTTTGTTATTCTTTGTTGTTGTTGGTGTTGTTGTTGTTGTTGTTGTTGTCGTTGTTGTTGTTGTCGTTGTTGTTGTTGTCGTTGTTGTTGTTGTCGTTGTTGTTGTTGTTGTTGTTGTCGTTGTTGTTGTTGTCGTTGTTGTTAGCATCATATAGGTTGATCACCTAGTTGCACATCTAGACAACCTATTTCTTGCTAAACCTAATTTGATAAGAAAAGCTAAAAATTGGTAGTTGCCTATTAGCCGCCCCTCTAGTCAACCATATCGATCCTTTCAATTGGTATCGGAGCCTCGTCTCTTTATTAAGGGTTACACCACCCGAAGAGTATGGTTGACACCGAGGAGGTTGTACCCAAGGCCGGGGAGTTGACTTCGATCACTCAAGACGACTTAAATGAAGCTATGGCTTCACTTAAGACGTATATGATGCACGAAGTCAAATCCATGCTTAAAGAATTGGGATTTTTATTTCTGTGCCCCTGGTTCCTTAGCTCTACTCATTCATCCCCACTCTGTTAACTTTTGCTCACTTTTCCCCTCTCCCTTGCTCGAAACCCTCATAACTGGTTATAACGGACGTTGCCGTCGGGTCAATGCACTACAAAAAAATACACTTCCGTGATGATACGTGTTTGTCACAGTAAGTCACGTTTTCTGTCATGCATGTACATCCATGACAAATTTATGACAGAATCAAGATAGTCATACCTGTGTTGTCGTAGAAGTGTTCCATGACATTACCAGAATTATCATCACGGAAGTGTCCACTTCCATGATGATAAATCGCGCGTCACAGAAGTGCTTTCGTCAAGGGTGACCGACATGTGGCATCCATCGTAATGGAACGTCGTTAAGCTATCGGGTCCGGTTTTGGATCCGATAACCCGTTAATAGCCCTGACCAATGGGAATTTTCCACGTGTAAAATCATCATTGGCTGGAGGAAACACGTGTCGGCTCACCGTTGGGATAGATGTCATCCACTCATTGGACCCAAAGCGCCTTTGATACGTCGACACGTGGCACGGCCCAACAGAGGCCCATTCCTGTGAAAAGGTCGGCCCGTTTAACTTGGTCAAAAGGTGGCGGGCCGGCCCACGGCATGCCTGTTAATGGCCTGTTCACATATAGCCCATTTACAGCCCGCTAACCCAGGGCCCGTTTAGGGCCTATCCGAATTAGGCCTAGTAGTGTCATCTGGGCCGTCCAATATAATTCCAGCCCGTTTTAACTTCCGGCCCATGTATGGCCCATGACGTCTTTCGGCCCATATGAGGCCCTTAGTAACTCTCGACCCATTAATGGCCTGTGGTAAAACTGGCCCGTAATGAACAGTGTATCACTTTATACCCATTAATGGCACGTGGTGAAACTGGCCCGTAATGAACAGTGTATCACTTTATACCCATTAATGGCACGTGATGAAACTGGCCCGTAATGAACAGTGTATCACTTTATACCCATTAACGGCCCATTATTCCATTGGGCGTTTCAATATGTTATCTTTCGGCCTTCTCAGGGCCCATTTATTCTTGGGCTCATTTCTAGCATTCGTTTACTTATAGTCCGTTACTGTCATTTTCTACTTCTGGGCCAAATTCAGCCCGTGGTTACAGTCGGCCTATTTGTGGCCCGTTAATACGTTGGGCCGTTTTCATAGCATCATCAAATACGGCCGGTTAACAACGGCCCGTTATGGTTGACCCATGAACGGGCGATTTCAACTCTAGCCCATTTATGGCCATAATGTGGTCTGTTATTGGCCCATGTTTGGCCAACCGATCATACGGCCCGTAGAAGGCCCATTGATGATACGACCCGTAGAAGGCCCATTGTGTCTACGGCCCATATAAGGCCCATTGTTTCTTCGCCGCAGAAGGCCCATTGTTTCTACGGCCCTTAAAAGGCACATTGTTTCTACGGCCCGTAGGAGGCCCATGTTAACTATAGTAAATATGTAGCCCATGGTTATTGTGGCCTAGTTTTAAAAAAATAGGTTATTGCGGCCACTAGCAAACTGCAGAAAAAGAACTGCCCTGACTACAAGAAAACTAATAAACAAGACAATAAGGAAATAAATAAGCAAGCAACTTACGCTAGGCTATCACGGCTATTACACATATTACATCCACTGGGCATCAAAGTTCGCCACCAGTGCAAATATAGGGAACAAAGCAGCATATAAACGCCGCAGTAAAACAAGTCCAGAACTAATACCACTTTAGAAGAGCTCAAGAAACAATATCCTGGGTACCCATAATGCTGGCAAGATGCTTAGCAAGCTTATTAACTTTCTCTTGTTTGGCGCTTAAATCCTCTAGCACTTGTTGTTGCACGGAAAGTATGCATCTGAATTACGAGGACTTCCTCAGGTCCTTGACTTCCTGTCGCATAACATCTGATCGATGTCTTTCAACTTGAAGTTGAGACTCAAGAAGCCGAACTGATTCAGGCAACGAGTTTGAAGAGCTGGTGCCAGCAGTAGTAGCCAGTAACTCAAACACTACATCAAGACAGGACTTTGGGGTTGTCTCAGTGTCTTCAATATAGTTTTTATCAGCTTTCTTGGAGACCAACAGGGATGTCTCACTATCTTGAACCTTATCTGCATTACTTCCTTTACCATTGCATAACAGAGTACTCTTCTCCTATATTTTATCTGCGTTCTAAAAGAGAAACAAACAAACACATCACATGTTTACAATGTAGTATATGAAACTCATGTTGGTAAACCAGTTCAGTAGTAAGGTGGACAGGATAACAACATGAAACAAACATATATCTATGTAGTATGGTCCTTTGTATGGTCTATATCATTCTAGTTTATGTTGCCAAATCAAGATAGATGCAGTTCGAATCATATCTATTTAAGACAAAGTAGCATAGACAGAATATAAGTGTAGGAAACTACACAAGAATAACAACACTTGTAATGTGCATGGCATCGAACATAACTGTTTATTCAATTGAAACTGAAATCAACATAGAGCAAGTTACAACAACAAACACGTTAAAGAAAGCAGGTTTAAAACGCACTGCTATTGCGCCATTGGAGTTTCAATTGCATCCTTCAAATTTTAAATTAGTTGGTATTAGTAAATACATTGATGCAATAGCAAAGTAGTATGAACCATAGCTACGGAACCTGACCTGAGAACAATTATTCTTCTGCTTTAAGCCTTGACTTGGGGTTCAGAGTGGTGGTCCTCGTGCTTTGGGCACTGCGGTTGCCTTACTAACTACTTGTGTTTGGGTGCTCTGTGGTGGAGACGGTGCTGTGTCAACGGGGACTGGGTTACTATCTGCTGGGGTTGGGGTTAGAAGGGGTGTAGCTGGTTCTCTGTCCAACTGGGTAGGGGTACAATCTGCATGAGTCTGGGTTATGTGTGGTGGGGCTGGTTCTTGGGCAAGTACAACAGTGGTTCTATCTCCATCGACAGTAGCACGATCTTTTCGAAGACCGTGTTTTTACTCCCACAGATCTTGCCATCACCCCTCTAATTGAAATGGCTGATAAACAAGAAAAGTAATTGAATGTAGACATTGTAAGATAGACAGGTGCAATGGATAGTAGGGAAGAAAATAGGGCATGAAATAATTCACATTTATGTTGTCTAACCAAACAGAATAGCAGGACATAATTTTACATATATGATGGCTAATTAAATAGGATAGCATGACACAATTTCACATGTATGATGGCTAACTAAACAGGATAGAATGACATACTTCAAAATATGATGACTATGTAAACAGGATGACATGATATAACTATACGATGTGTCTATTAAAGTGGTTGGCATGCCATAAATCACAAACATGTCGTCGATGGAAACATGATGGCATGATATAATTCACGGATAGAATGATATAATTCAAAATATGATGACTATGTAAACAAGATGAGATGATATAACTATATTATGTCTTTATAAAATGGGTTGGCATGCCATAATTCAGATACATGCTGTCTATGTAAACATCATGGCATGATATAATTCAAATATATGATTTATATACTAAGGAAGTGAGCAGAGGGCAATCGCATATATGATGTGTCAACTAAGGAGATGGCATTCAATATCGTGTATATGAAGTAAAAACTAAGCATTGCAATATAACATATGCATGATATGAGTAATATAACCCTGCCAAGTTTGAGCATACACCTCAGGGGGGTAATAGGACTGGTCATCTGCCTCTGAATCCTCCTCTAAAGAGCTATCTATAACCAGCAAGATATCTGCTTCAGCAGGTAGCATTGGCTGCTTTGAAGACCTTGTTTTCACTCCAGATTTCTCCATCATCAATTCAAATGGCTGATGCACAGGAAGAGCAGTTGAATATACAAACATTGTTGACAAAAGCAATGAGAAATACAAAAAAGGGACGACATGATATAATTCACATATATGACGCTTGGCTAAACATCATGGCATTGCATAATTCACATATATAATGCCTTGCAACAAGATAGCATTGCATGATTCACATATATAATGTCTTGCAACAAGATGGCATTGCATAATTCACATATATGGTAATTAGACACTAAACAGGTGGCATTCACACAAAGCATGTCTAAACTAAGCAAATGACATAGCAATGCAAGATACCATACACACGATATGAGCAACATAACCCTGCCAAGTTAGAACATGCACCTCGGGGGGAAATAGGACTGGTCATCTGTCTCTGAGTCCTCCTATGAGGAGCTATCTGTAACCAGCAAAACATGCGCTTCGTCAGATAGCATTGTCTGCTCTGAAGACCTTGTTTCCACTCCAGATTTTACCATGACCGTGCCGAATGGCTAATGCACAGGAAGAGTAATTGAATGTACTAAAATTGTTGACAAATTTAACACGTAATAAAAAATGATGTCATGATATAATTCACATATAGGATGACTGGCTAACCAGGGTGGCATTGCAAAATTCACATATACGATGCCTGGCTAAACAAGATGGCATTGCATGATTCGCATATACGATAAAGAAATTAAATAGATGGCATTGACACAAAGCATGTCTAAACTAAGAAGATGACATCTTTGATGTATACAGTAAGCAATGCAAGGCACCATATACATGATATTACCAACATCAGCATGCCAAGTTAGAGCGAAGACCTCATGGGGTAAATAGGAGTGGTCTTGTGCTTCTGAATCCCCCTCAGAACAGTTATCTCCTCTTGATTACGATCCGAAATGGGTGGAGGGGGGCTGCCTTTGCGCCCACCATGGAGCGACGTCTGCATGAAATTTTATTGCCACACAAGGCTCGTCTCTTTTGCTCTACATGTTCAGTTCCATTATGTAAAATAACTGACATGCATAGGAATAAAACATAGTGAGATTATGTAAGGAGTGCATGCACAAATCCAGAGTGATGGTAGCAAACTGTGGATAGACCCAAAACCAATGATAGCGTGCAGGATAATAGCTTTTGTTAAAAATACAGATAATGGATCCTTTAATGTTTGTTTGCACCCAACATGAAACTCATAGTAGACACCCGAGATTAACGAGATAGTAGACAGATAGTACTGATTGCTGCCCCAATATGTACCCCACAACCATTTAAAAACTCAAGTTTGACATAAGTTTGGACATGACTCGAGTCTAATAGGTGAACACGACGATAAAGTAGCGTGGTCATCATATTAAGCGATGCACAACGAAGCGGAACACGGAAGAGTGCGACCACTCTTGCGGACCCGTGTAGTCCTCAAGGTCATCTGCTCGATTGATGATGGTAATGCAGTTATGCATTAGCTGCCGTGGTAGGGGAAGAAGATCTCGAGGCGGCGAAGACTGTTCTGGAGAGCGGATCCCCGCTGTGGTGAACCCTTCCCTCGTTGGAGCGGTGAGCTGAGGGTGGAACACAACACCGCAGGAGCAGGACAAACCACACAAGGTTTTCTTTGACACATATCTGTAACAGAAGTAATTGTGTAAGGGTTTGTTTGAATTTGAGGATTCTAACAATACAGGGATAGGAAATAGACAGGAATAGGATAGGAATGCATGTGCGAAACAGAGAATTTAAAAACACAGGATTTCTGCCAATCTAGGTGTTTGGTTCACAAGAATTGGAAGATCACAGGATGCAAAGAAGCATGGTGAGATTAAGTTAAACCATAAGAAAATGTACGGTTATAATGCTATTATGCTACTATCTCTTAGTCTTGTGCTTCATGAATAGGAATTTGAAAAGGAGGACAAGTGGAAATTAAAATTCCTACGGTTTTTCTTTCAAGGAGACACTAAAGGAACAAATCCTACAGTTTTCCTTTGCTCCATTTCTTTGCACAAAATTCATGAAAAGTAGTACCATAGGAAACTTTCCAATTCCTATGTTTTTCATTAACTTTTCCTTTCAAGCACTGGCGATTCTAGTAGGCAGGCTTGAGCAAGGAAAAGCCTACACTAAAAAAATGTTTTTGTGCTACTTCTATTACTTTGGACCCAGGACACTGCCCTACTAGCTCAACTCCCAGGGCTATCGACAAACGCACAACTCAAACGCGCAGAGATACATAATGATGGCGTTCAAGAGAGTCCATCACGGATAGCTAAGTTGTCTGGTACCTCACTGCTTGTCATATAGTAGGATAAAATAATCGTATTTCCCGTTACTCCGTGTGCTCAGTGGACAATATATATAACATGTAGAGTAAAAAAGAGATGCAACAAGTGTACAACCTCTTTGGTGAAGCCATGTCGATCTCAGCGTGATTGGGTTGGCCTGTGAGGATGCTCCGGCTGACTTGGCTGTCCGAGGAGGGGAAGAAGATCTTAGGCATCTGGAGATGGAGCCCGAGGTACTGCTCCGCTGTGATGGATGGTTTAAATCGTTAGAGCAGCTCGATGAGTTGTCTGACGCCGAGGCTGAAGCAGGACAAGAGAGACAATGTTAACTCGAGTGGAATTCTAATAGCATCTCCAATAGATGACATAAAATACATAACCACAAAGTGCTAGATGTAAAATACATCAGCCGCTCATCTCTGAACTTAATCAAACTGAATTTAAGCTGTTGAAACTGAACTTAATCGTTTAAAACTGAATTTTCTTGTCAAAACTGAATTTTCTTGTCGGCCGAAAGCACCGGAGGTGAGGCTACGTCGGTCGACCGACTTTTCATCTCTGGTCATCGATTTTGCAGCCATTGGATAGGAAATCAAGGGCTGCAGGTTCATCTTCAACCTCCACCTTCGAGCCGCCAGCCACCACCGGCCAAACAGCCGCCCGCCGCTCACGTTGCTGCGCCGTCACCGCCCAAAAACACTCCCCACTGCTGGTCCGCCGCCTCCCTGGCCATCCCCACGCCACCGCCCCACCACCGCCAGCGACCACCGCCCCCACCCTGAACCCTAAGATAGATAGTGGGGTACCTCTCCAGCGAGCCCCCCTCCCCGCTGCGGCTAGTTCTTCCTTAACTCCGTGAGCCCCCACCCTTTGAAAATCGATCGAACAAAAAGTCGATTCAATGATCAAGTGTAGCTAAATCGGAGCAGCATCGCAAGCAAGAGCAAGAGCAGCAGCGTGAGCAAGAGCGAGAGCAAGAGCAGACCAGACAGGGGACCAAGAGCAAGAGCAGAGCAGCAGCGCGAGCGAGAGCTAAAGCAGCAGCGGCTCCTACTGATGTGGACGTCGCCGCCGAGGGAGCGATGCCATGGAGAAAGTGGCCAGCGACGCCGCGTGGATGGAGTCGCGTCGTGTCGGCCGGGACCGAGCGCCGGCAGCACCGTGAGATCGAATCAAGAAGAAAATGCGGCGATTAGTGTACAATCTCTTTGGTGGCGCCGATTAGGCCGCAACTTCATCCAAGGAAACGGTGATGATGGTGCTCTTCCGGTGGTGCAGGTGAAGACGGCGGTGTGGGAATGGAGGTGGCGCGAAAGACGAGGGGAACATCGGGGCAGCTCCTTGGAGGTGGAGGACGGGGTGGGTAAACCGGTGGGACGACCAGATCGATGACGGATCCTCATCCGGTACAGTGGATGAGGGATGTCGAGGTGTTGCTGTGGACGATGTCGTCGGGGAAGAGGCTCCGGCTGGGTGGCGGACGGAGGAGGGTGTGGGGCTTCGCGGGTTTTCCCGGCCTCGGTGCATGAATGGGTGGGTGGATGGGATGGGAGTGGGGAACCATGGCTTAGGGACGCGCTTGTCTGAAATGTGGGGTAAGTTATGAAAGTACCCCCACCGATTTGAGGCGGTTCTTTCGGTTCAGGGGTATCACGGGCATTTCGCATGTCGGGATTTCACAGGAGGTGGAGGGAGCTGTCGGAGCACAATGAGACAAAGATTTATCTTAAATATTTCGGGGTAACAAGGCACGGGTTGAAGAGGCGGGAGTTTCGCAGCACGATAGACAGAGACGCTAGCTTGAAATTTCGGCATAACAAGGCGCGACTTGAAATTTCGGGAGAACAAGCTTAACGTGTACCAAAAACACAATTTAGACTAGTATGATATACTACGTACAATGTGTTCGACACGCACAACACACACAGACACCATTTAGACTAGTAAGGTACACGTGCATTGCACGCATGAGATTTGGCAACCAAATTATGAATAAATACCACATTATAGCATGTAAACTTTGTGTCATATATGCATGAAAGCTAATCTATTTTAAGATTCATGAAATTGTGCATTGTAAGGCATAAAGTAAAAACAAATCATGTAGAAAAACATTTGGGCAATTCTGATATGGAAGATTCTAGAACAAAGAAGAAGTGCTTGTGTTTTGAGGTTTGTGCATTATGCTTAAGTTCAACCATAGAGTCTTCTAGATTGTACATGTGGCAAAATCTGGTGGAATCTAGATGATATCCAACGACTAGTAGTGCTCAAATTTGCCCATTTCTGCACCATCGGATTGGCCTCATCCAACGACCATCTTTCAAAGTTAAAGTTATCCGCACACTATATAAAAATATAAAATATAATATATATAGGGGTATAGATATAGATATGTGACGCGAAAGCCACCTATCATCTCCAATTAGATTAGTGTGTCCATGCACGGATGCAATGTGGCCAAACGATGTCTACTATCGGTATCTCAATTCAAACCAGTCTGACCTTGTTCAATGTGTATACATTAAAACATGCTCATTTCCAAACCACACCACGCAGATCTCCGTTATATTCATGCATGCATGGGTTTCAAACATCATGATCTCTTATTCAAATATTTGAATTCAACTTTACATTGATTATGACCTCACCTAGTCTTTTACTCTCACACATTGGTCTTCTCTTTATAATTGTACCACTAACTTTCTCTCGTGCATGCATGCACACACACTACCAGTCGGCATTATCCATCGCACACATGCAATCTTTTTCTTCAGGTTGGTCTCCCATGAAGGCACACACACACACATCCCCCTCTCCATCATATCAGGCATTCTTTATCTCTCACGTGCGTGCGCAACGATCGATTTTCCTCTATGTGTGTGTGTATATATAGCTAGGCCTTTCATAGTTTTCCACATAAACCGATCAATCTATATATCTAGTGAGGTCTCACCCTCTTTTCCACGTCCACATCGATCAATCTATACCTCTCTATATAGGATTACATATACAGCTAATACACCCACATTAGTTATATATCCAACGCCCCCCTCTCATCATCCATGCCTTCTGCTTCATCTCTCGACGCCAAGACAATGGCAAAAGACAGGGGGCAGCAAGGGCCCTGCCCCCCTAACATCACTATATATCGAGGCTAATATGAATGTGATCATTAGACAATTGCTGGTAAAAATGGTTTAAGTTGATGAATTGGCCCTCCTTGTAAAGGATTAGCAATGCTTGACCCCCTAGCTAATGGGACATTTTCATGGCTCCGCCGCTTTACGGCACAACAACGCACGTTCTCGCCCCCTCTCTCTAAATATCAATCTCGCAGTTGTGCACTCCTTCATAGTCTCCCTCCACTCCCCCCACCGGATTTTTCCACATGTACAATCTAGCAGACTCCATGGTTAAACTTAAGCATAATGCACAAATCTCAAAACAACAGTGGTTATCCTTTGTTCTAGAATCTTCCGTATCATAACTGCCCAAACTTTTTCCTAGTTGAATTGCCATTATTTGCTTTTACTTTATGCTTTACAACGCACAATTCCATGAATCATAAAATAGATTAAGGGCTTCTTTGATTCAAAGAATTCTCAAAGTAATTTTGGAGGATTCTAATCCTTAGGAATTTTTCCTATCTTGGTTGTTTGATTTGTAGGATTGTAAACCATAGGAATTTTTCAATATGATTCATTTGCACTAGATTTCATAGGAAACACCCCATCCACTCAATCCTCTTTAAAGAATTATGTGTTTTTTCTATGCACAATCAAACACTCGTACAATCCTGGAGGATTTAAGACGATATTCCACTCTAATCCCATGTTTTTCCTATTCCTGCGTTTTGGAAATTCTAATAATCAAAGAGGCCCTAGGTTTTTTATAAAAACTAATTGATTTTGAATGAGATGAACTATAAGAATTAAACGAAGGTCTACATCAGGCATATATGACTCAGAGCTTACATGCTATAGTGTGGTATTTATTCATAATTTGGTTGCAAAATCTGACGCGTGTAATGCACGTGTACCTTACTAGTACTTTGAGTATGTGCAAAACAAAATGGCATGCTACACAATGTCTCTCTTACAGTTCATGAAGCCACGTGGCACATGTGGAGGCGTTGTCGCGACATTCTTGTGTGGATTGATCACAGTGACGTGCTGCTGGTTCTAGAAGAATGTACTCATCCTCCCTGAGCCACACTGGCGGTACATGCACAAAGCGAAGATGTGCACGCACGCCACACATGCACTCATTCCCTCGCACGCACACGCGGGTACACGGGCGGACGCAATTTTGTACCAAGATCCACCCCATGTGATAATTTGATGCGTGTAAAGTCCTTCACTTCAATGATGGTCAATTAATACAGCGCATGCAAATTGAGTGGACGTGAGGGTGGAAGAAAGACATTACTACTCCACTGTGCACATGCGAGTAGTTAAATCATGGGTTGCTAGTAGTACTTCCATTGGTCTCCTTCGTATTTTGTGCCAATTTTTTACAGTAACATAATAGTTACGCATCTGAGCAGTGTAGTCTACTTGAAATTTATGTTCCACTAAACTCATCGGGAGCCGTTTCGGGCCTCGAAACCAAAACCCATCATTTTATCTTTACCTTGTTCCCATCACATTCGAAAGTACTAGTGCTACAATTAAGTGCAAGCCTGCTCACACCTACTAGTACGTACCAAACCTGAACGTGTTCCCACTATGCAGGTATTAGTACTAGTGCTAGTACTTCGGATATAAAAAGGGGAGCTACCTAACCGAAAATTACTCTACCTTTCCTCCTCATAAGTGCTTCTTCTTCGTCCGTCCTTGCCATGTCCGGTGTGTAGAGCTCTAGGTCGAGAACTACTCGTAACAAGGGAGCGGTAACCAAGGCTGCGGAAAAAAAATGAGAGGGCTCGCCGCCACACAGAAACCTCGAAAGATCTCTCGCGGGCTGGCGATGGCTCCCAGGAGCACCCTAGCCGCGGAGGCGAACATGCCGAGCTGGCGGCGCTGGAGTCTTTATCCCTCGACGACATGCCCGATCAGCTCAATAAGAACCTCAATAAGCAGAAGGAGTTCATCCACGGCTTGGTGGAGCTGCTGAAGGAGAGCCTCGGCGACATGCCCGCTGAGCTCAATAAGTAGGGGGAGTTGACCACCGGCTTGGTGATGCTGCTGAAGAAGAGCATTGCCTCGGAGAAGAAGGTGATCGGCAAAATCCTGCAACTTCAGGAGGACAAGGCGAAGCTCTGCAACGAGCTCGACCTGCTGAAGGAGAAGAACGCCGGCTGGAAGAAGCTACATGAGAGTAGTAGTTCCCTCGATGAAGATGCTGCAGGCCCTCGTCATGGAACAGAAGGAGGAGTTGGCGAAGCTCCGCATCGAGCACCCAGCTGCTGTCAAGGTACGTAATGCGGCCGTGGAACAGATGATGAAGGCTCGCATCGAGAAATCCCGCGTCATGGACAGAATGAAGAAGATGGCGGAGGAGACGCGCAAGGAGATGGAGGTCGTGGAGGCGATGAAGAAGCAGTTATGACTCCGCGGCAAATTAGATCATTTGGGGTGATAATCTTCCTTCTTCTTTTGCTCTTGTGTTTCTTTTGCTTCGGGTGTTTCGCCACACGTGTCATGTTCTTTGCGAGCCATGAATAGAACAATGCTAACAATGAGATGACTAGCAAATTAGATCATTTTTTATCGCCATATGGCACTGGGCTGCCGTGTTTCGTGCTCCTCCATCGTAGTACTACTCCAGTGGAAAACTTGAGTATACCGCACGGTTCTTTGCTCCTCCTCAGGTCATCGGCACATTTATACGAGCAGTGAAATCACAAGGCCCCGCCTTCCAGCAGTAATGAGTCATCAAATCACAAAGGCCCTCGCCTCTCATGAAAAGGACCAAGCTAGACTGCCCCGCCCTCTAGCCTTTTAAAAAATGTACACATTCATACAGTAGTATCGATGGATTGCGCCATGGAGCAAAACTAACAAGATGAAATTAAAGAAAAAAGGTGGTACATATAGAGAGCGCTCGTCGCCAAATTATGCATATACTATATGACACTACCCACTATGAAGGTACTAGTAACATAGACTAGTAACTAGTCTATGTTACTCTCCACTATGACCAGCCAAAGTCGAGGCGCGGATACCAACGAGGGCCTGGTTGTGTCTATACTTGGACAACTCACCCGATTGCATGCGCACCAGGCGGTGAAGCTCGTGTCATGTTGGTGCTGCAGCGGCCCGCGACATTAACCAAAACCTCACGCCTCCATCTTAGCCTCTGCGTTTTAAACTTCTCAATCTCAAGGCCAAGGAGCAACGTGAAACCTATGATAGAGCCAACCGGATGGTTGAGAACACTACAATTCGTAGCTATAGATGCGTGTGTGAGAGAGGACGAGTGTGTGCATGCACCTCTTCTCAGAGTACAAGTGTATGTGGGTGGCATCGACCTAGGGAGAAGTGATGGTGCGTGCGAGAAGTCTCGAGAGATAGGTGTAATGCGTCTGAAAAAAAGACTAGTCTATAGCTCGCCACGAGGCTATTCCTGCCGAACGCCAAGCGTAAGATATGTATCCGACGGTGCCATTTTTTGCACGTACACAACAGTAGAAAAAGAACTAGTACCATGGCATATGCTACACCACGGCCGATAAAACGTGCCGACGTTACGCCATCAGGGAATAGTGCCGCACTTGGAAACTAGAACCGTCAATAAATTTTGAGTGCGTCTCGTCACATTCCAAATTACTACTACTACCATGCTATATTTAATTGCAAACTTGTTCACATCGATCACAACCTAAACGGTTTCCCTCTTAGGAGCATATTAGTAGTACTCGGTTATAAATACTACTATGCTAAGATGACTGCACATTCCTCCTCAACTCCTCATCCACAAAAAACAATCAAGTCAATCAAGCCATGGCCAGTGTGAGTTATGGGTCGAGAGATTTCCACCAGGGAGAGGTGAGCATGGAAGAGGAAGCATGCGAGATGTCCCGCCTCGCCGCGCAAACAGCCGACATGTCCAGCCGCGCAGCAGTAGCAGCACAGAGGTCCCGCCGAGCCGCCGAAGCAGCACGGAGGTCCCGCCGCGCCGTCGATGTAGCTGACTGGTCCGGCCATGCTGCGGAAGCAGCAGAGATGTCCCGCCGCGCCGCCGAAGCAGAACGGAGGTCCCACCGCGCTGCAGCGGTCTGGGAAAATTTCTAGTGGGCAGTCGAGGACTCTTACAGGCGCATGCATGTGATGGTCCATAGCTAGATGGCTCAGATCTCCGGCTGGGCGACGTTGCAGGATAAGGCTACCGGCGTCATCCGACAACTAGGGGAGGGCAATGCGAATCTCCGGGGCGAGCGCGACCTGCTGAGGGCGAAGATCGCCGGAAGGGAGAAGCAGGAGGAGGAGACCGCTGCCTTGTTGCAGAGGACGGGCATCATCATCAAGAAACTTATGGACAAGAATACCATGCTCCGCATCGAGCGCAACAGGCTGGTGGAGGAATCCATGGATGCTGCCAAGCAGCGTATTAAGGACATGAAACTGACGAAATAGATCATCGCAAGCCACGAGAACTAGTCTCCGCGACCTGCAGCGCATAAAGAAAGTAGAGATCAGTGAGCCAGATCGTTGTATGCGTATTCCTTCTTCTTTTGCCCTTGTGTATTCCGGGCGTAGCCGCATGTGGTTTTTTTAATTATCTTCCTAATTATGTAAGACAATTATTATCCACTCTCGTCGTCCTTATATATATTCATCAGTCTTGATATAAGTCGCAGTAGATGCTATATTGGTCCGTCGGATCTTACATCAAGATCCGTGCAAAATTTTCTTTTCAGATTTTCTTTTCTCTCTCTTAAATCTCAGTCGAGTGAGACATTGCCACACCATTAAACAGAGGCTCGGGAGCCATTAATGGAGACCTTGGGAGGGAGGTGGATGGCAGATGGAGGTCAAAGGGCTCTCCTCCCGATAAGCACGCGCAGGGGTCTGATCGCACGCCTCCCGTACTCAAATTGCTACCCTGCAGGGCGCCTCCTAGCTAATAAAAAAGGGGACGCGTGGCGGCACGTAAACGGTAAATAGAACGCCCACGGTTTCAATAATACTTGTGTTTCCAATTGTAACGTGACAGCACTTGTTCCAAAATGACTTTGTTGATTGTTAATGTGTGCGCCTTCACAAATCGGACAGCAAAATTACCACAACATGTTGGTGCCATGTCATGACATGACGCCAAGTTTCATGATTTTCATGCGTGTTTCGGATTTACAGGAATTAAAAACCAAGTTTCTCAATGTTTCCAGCCGAGCCATGACGCCCAGATGTTTGAATTCCATTCCCATTTGTGGCATGGGATCTAGAAATTTACCCGAGGACACACATGTGATTTTTCAACCAGCTTTGGTGCACTGGAGCATGTGCTTGTATTTAAAATTTGAATTATGCACACAAAGGTGACACGTTCCCTCGCAGAACCACGAGCCTTCTTGAGAGAAGCTCCTGTTTGCAAGAAACTTATACCAAAACTTGTTCCTATTCTGCAATTTTTTTACCACAGCATGGTAGTACCATGACATGACACCATGCCAAGTTTCATGATTTTTAGGCGTGTTTTGGATTTACAAGAATTTTAAAACCAAGCTTCTCAATGTTCTCGGCCACCACGATGCCCAGATGTTTGAATTTCATTCCCATTTCTTGCATGGGACCTAGAAATTCACCCGAGGACACACATGTGATTTTTCAATCAACTTTGGTGCACGGGAGCATGTGCTTGTAGTTCAAATTTTAATTATGCACATTAAATGACTAGAAACTCAATTAATGTATAAAAAAGGCCAAACGAACCCGGAATAATTCCAAAATTTAACAGGGCACTCATATAGTTCTATGTTGCCTCTGTAAAGAAAATCTGGGGGAGGCAGCGTATATTGTTTTGCACACAAAGGTGTAAAGAAATAAAGAAATTATCATACCTATTTAATTCTTGGGTTCTTATTATTTATGCCACTAGTTGTGTATCACTACTTAGTTTTGCCATTAGAAGTTACAACTACTCAAAAAATGCCATCGATCCGTGAGATGCCTGCTCAAAAATGCAATTAGATATCTAAAAATGCCATTGTTAAGTTAGATATTTGCTCCGAAATGCCATTAGACATTGTTATTTTCACGTCAAACCCGTTGACCATGTTACATGACAAAAATAAGCCGATTCTCACAATGATAAGTTAATGGTGTCCAGCACAACACACACCTCAAATAAAACTAAGCACCACAGAATTCTTTGACAAAACTAAGCACCACGAAATTCTTTGACAACTAAACTGTTGGCTATATGATGTTGGCCATATATATTGTAAGTATATAATGTGAATAAATGAGTGGTAGTACTATACCAACTAAAAGATGAAATGTACGAAATATAACGAGAAGAAACATAACATAGTTCTGCTGGGGGCTCAGCACAACACACCCCTCAAATTAAACTAAGCACACCTGAAATTAAACTATGCAACTAATCCGGTAGACACTGCATTAGAACCACCATGAGCAACAACACTGCCACCTTACTCGAATTCCTTGTCCACGTCCTCGACTTCGTCCTTGTCCCTGTTCCTCTTGGCCGATACTTCTTTGCTTGAACCACACACTTGGCTCTTGCTCTTCATCCAACCCTTGTAGATATTGAAACAAAGATAGCCATCCATTGCAGCGTAGTGGATGTGGTCTATTTCTAGTACATTCCACTACCATGCATGACGATGAAACATGTACGGAGGTTTCTCTAGTTTACCGTACGAAGGATGAACCATGGCTCCTGCCAGGGTCAGCATTGAAGGCTGACCACGGGAGGGCAGCAACCGATTCTTCTAGAGGTCGAAGGGGTTGCCTACAACGAGGCCTATCCAACCCAGGACTCTTTTGTCGTTTGTAAAGTCCACGGTAATGAATTTCACTAGGCCTCCCTTGAGGAAGTTCTTAAATTCCTCGCACTCAACGTCGGCATGGCATATGTGGTAAACCAAGCATAAGTCATGCACGCAAACCTGGATCATGGCGGGCTTCTTCTTCTCTTCCTCCTTTAGATCCTTCTCTTGTCCCAGGACTGTGGTGTACTCAACATCTAGCCCAGCGATCCACTCATCATTTGAGTTTTCGAACATGCGACTGAAGCGAGCAAGGCATCCTTTCACCGTTGCGGAAGAACGGGTGTAGATGACGTCGAACTCATCGCCGGTGATGGTTCTAACCTTGTACTTACCGCCGATCTTGGAGATTTGGGACGCCATGAATTTGGGAGGAGGGTTAGGATTAGTGGAACTGCCGTACTGTGAAAGGACGGGACGACTAGGAGCGAACTGCTGTAATGTTAAAGGACGTTCGGGGACGAGTAGAAGCGAACTGCCAGCGGTTTTTCGGTTGTAAAAATGCTGCGTGGGGCATGCGAATGGCAGGATAGTGTCTTGCCTGCTGGATAAATGGATTCATGCATAGTGCTATGGGGGCCCAATTAGATGCCATGTCTATTCGACTCCCAATTAAATGGCTTTCGATGTCATGTCAAGCATCGGGAAAATTACAGGTGATATGAAGCTTTCCATTCTCCCATGCTACGGGTTTCCGAGAGCCCTTGGATATGAGATCGAATGGTTGCATGGTGTGATTCTAGACCTATGGGTGAATATCCTATCCTGGAGGGTTATTCTGCAAATTTTCAGCAACTTAGCATGCGACCGTTCGATCTCAGATCCAAGGGCTGCCAACAGCCTGTATCATGGTCGCGCTGCCTACCACGACCGTCGCCTGGCTTGCATGGTCACGCCCTTGTAGATTTAACACGGTGCGTTAGGCTATCTGATGTTGGCATGTCATACATAGTCATCACTTAGTCACTCGTACTACAACAGGGTTAGCTATAAGGTTGGCTATAAGAGTATTATTTTACTTCTCTCTATCTCTTTCTTCATAGTATTTATTGCATTTGCCAAGGAGTGACCTCTTTCAATGAAATGGTGCTTAGATGAGGTGCTAAGGGCATTAAATGGCTTAGCAATCAAGTCCCCAATGCATAGGTGCTTAGTTTTTTGTTGCTAAGTTTGCTTCATTTAATTAACTATAGACTTAAAATTGTCATTTACCTAGGTACACGCGCTTAGCACCGTTTCTTCCTTGGGTCACCAAACTAGTCTCTCTCTTCTTAATTAACTTGCCACATCAGACTTTATGCCTATGTGGCAAGCTTAGCACCCGTAGGAGCAAGTAAGTACTCCATCCGTTCCGAAATAGATTACTCAACTTTGTACTAACTTAACTTTAAGTTAGTACAAAGTCTTAACTTTATGTTAGTACAAAGTTGGGTCATCTATTTTGGAACGGAGGGAGTACAATAGTGGGCTATAAGCCCGCTTTACATGGCATTTTTGCATACGTGGAGGAAAGAGGCAAGGAAAAGGTGGAGGAGTGGGCTCTCATGCAAGAGCCAGCCTCTACATGGTGGAGCATTGGGAGAGGTACATGTATGGAGGTGGTCAGGGATCGGGAGACTCACGCCGGTCGTAGCGCCGCAGTTAAGATGATAATGGCAAGTCAAATCACGGGGCCCAACCTGTCCAACAGTAACTCGCTGTCAAATCACAGAGCCCTATGTTTGGAGCAGCCTACTCCCTCATCTTCTCGCGTCTCTGTCGAACCGACTAGCCTGAACTGCCCCACCTACCGCGCAGGAAAAGCCCCGCCCTCGACTTTTAAATAGTACAGTATACTAATTTTGTATCCATGGATTGCGCCATGGAGCAAAGCCTCAAGAAAATGGCGGTACACATGTACACAGTATACAACACGCTCATCGCGTTCGCGTCGCACCCCGGACGGCCGGTCGGTCTGGCACGCCGCTCTCCGAATGGAACACGCGTCATATTGTGTTTGCACACACATGTGGGACCACAATTGAGAACCGACCATAGGCACACTCCCCGGCCCCGCAAGTCGGGTGAGTTAATAGAAGGGGCAATTTGATAATTTGCCACCACTTAGTTTGCACTTTGACAATTTGCCACTTCTTACATTGAAATTGATCTATTGCCACTCAATACTTTGCACTTTGATCTTTTGCCCTCTATCAGGTGGGTCCCATGTAAAATTACTTGAATACCCTTGTTGACTATAACCACCCTTTCGCCCGCAACAATGCTAGAGATAGTGGTTGGCGGCGGCGCTCGCCATCCCCGGCCAATCCCCGCTCTGCCCCTCCCTCTCTCAATCCGCGCCATGGCCGCCGCCTGGAAACCATGAGTCTTAACCACGTAGGTGCTGGGCGGGCACCAGAACACTCACCGGCGAGAGCGCACGCTAGCCCGACTCGCTGTGCTTCAGCGACCGGACCGTGCCCATCAGTCGCGCCGGCGCGTGCGGAGTGGATCCCCCGGCTGTCGTCACATGAACCTCAACTGCCTCATCACTGAGAAGGCCATGATGAAAAGAGTCGCCGCCGCGGGAAGCCGCGCTCGTCGCCCCCATAAACCACGTCGCCGCTCCTCTGCTTCTTCCCCATAGACTACGTTGCTGCTCCTCTGCTTCATTTCCATGGTGCTGCTCTCTTTCCAGTCCGTCGAGGAGCAGTAGCAGCAGCACATGGCGGCGAGCATGTACACGCTACACATAGACAAGCTAGCAAGGTAAGCTAACATGCTGGTTGATCGATTCTTTGGAAGACAAGGACGCACACAACTGGCCAAGCAGCTTAATTGATTCCGGCGAGTAATACAACAGGGCCGGCGGCAGCGATGTACTGGTTCATCCCCTTCAGATTTGATTTCAATTGGTGAATCGGCTGGTACTGGTCAAACTATCACAAAGGGTATTTTGGTCCACTGATTTATGTATACATTATGACAATCATTTACAAATATTGTTTTTGTGTGAAGAAGTGGCAAAAAATCAAAGTGCAAAGTAAAGAGTGGCAAAAGATCAATTACAATGTAAGGAGTGGCAAATTATCAAAGTGCAAAGTAAATGGTGGCAAAAAATCAAAACCCCCTAATAGAAGAGAGAGATGAGCGATAGTACTACTAGACAAGTGTTGTAGGAGTACATACGTTGGTACCTGGACGATCCCTGCAAGACACAGAAGATCAGGTCGTCCATGCATGTGACCAGACTCCAGCAGACATCCCTGGATTGGCTAATCGTCTACATATCGTGCAGGCTCTGTTGTACAAAGCTGTAGTTCTGGTGAGAAATCTAAAAAAAGGTTTCTTGTCGTCTCGCAAAATTAGGTGTCATGTGCTTCGGATCACTGCGAGGGTTAAACAGCGACAACTGAGTTGGGCTAGTCATTGGGGGCACATGCACGAAGACTACTCGGCTGCCATCTAGGTCAAGCCGGCTATGTTAATTAGGACATCTATTGACGGACCCCTTTTCTACGAGTTTGTCTTTAATTTGAGCTTTGATCCTCGTCTAGTTTGTCCGTTGGGATTCATCTTGTCTCCTTTGGGCAGTGAGGTTATGATTTCTTGTCATGTGGAATTTTTTTCGTGTTATATGTTATAATCCGATGCACGAAGACTTCTCGACAGTCATTGCCGAGGTCAAGCCGGCTCCGGCCAGTAGACAAAAGAAAACAAGTACTCCATTATATAGGCAGGAGCCTCCGCGCTTGCTTGCTAGTGTTGCTCTCTTCACACTGTCTCGTCCTCTCCAGATCTAAGACAGTGGTGGCCACACTCTCTCTCTCTGCTCACCGCTGGTCATAGATCCTCTCCGCCAGGGAAGGTGAGAAGGTGCAAAGTTCACGCGGTCATTGAGGGAGTCCTGGATAAGGGGGTATCCGGACAACCGGACTGTGTACAACATCCGGACTATTGAAGCGTGAAGATACAAGACTCAAGGCTTCGACCCGTGTCCAGATGGGACTCTCCTTGGCGTGGAAGGCAAGCTTGGCGATCTGGATATTTTATTTCCTTCCTTGTAACCGACTCCATGTAAACCCTAGCCCTCTCCGGTGTCTATATAAACCGGAGAGGTTGGTCCTTAGAAGGCCGATCACAATTACAATCATACCATCATAGGCTAGCTTCTAGGGTTTAGCCTCTACGATCTCGTGGTAGATCTACTCTTGTACTACCCATATCTTCAATATTAATCAAGCAGGAAGTAGGGTTTCACCTCCATCGAGAAGGCCCGAACCTGGGTAAACATTGTGTCCCTTGCTTCCTGTTACCATCAGCCTAGACACACAGATCGGGACCCCCTACCCGAGATCCGCCGGTTTTGACACCGACATTGGTGCTTTCATTGAGAGTTCCTCTGTGTCGTCGCTGTAGGGCTTGATGGCGCCTTCAATCATCGTCAACAACACGATCCCCGGTGAGACCTTTCTCCCCGGACAGATCTTCGTGTTCGGCGGCTTCGCTCTGTGGGCCAACTCGCTTGGCCATCTGGAGCAGATCGACAGCTACGCCCCTGACCACTAGATCAGGTTCAGAAACATGAACTACATGGCGGACTTTCGCGGAGACTTGATCTTCGATGGATTCTGGCCTATGCCAGGAGCACCGGACAGTCACGACGAGCACGGCTTAGACCTTCTGCCGGACGAAGCTCGGGGTATCACTCCTGATAGCCGGACCTAAATCCGGAGCAGTCAGGTCTGCCTAAGGACGGAGGGATGGACCCCGCCCCGGAGGTCGCACACTCATCGACGGTGGAGCCGAACACGGGTCTTACCTCTGTGGTGGCCTGTGACTCCGGACCCCCGGATTCATATCCTGACGTTGGTTCCAGTCCGCGCACTCCCGAGCCAGTCGAACCAGGTTGGGCTCCGGTAATGGAGTTCACTGCTGCAGATATCTTCCAGCACTCGCCCTTTGGCGACATGCTGGACTCATTAAAGTCTCTCTCTTTGTCAGGAGGCTCTTGGCCGAACTATGTCCGGCTCGAGTGGGAGGCAGGTGATGAAGAAATTCGTTGCCCACCCACCACCCACTTCATTGCCACGGTCGATGATTTAACCGAGGTACTGGACTTCGACTCCGAAGACATCGACGGTATGGATGACGGTGCAGGAGAAGAACATGAACCACCGCTCACTAGGCGGTGGACAACCACCTCTTCCTATGATATATATATGGTGGACACTGCGAAGGAAACAAATGGCGATGAGGCAACGAAGGATAAAACCTCAGGGAAAAAAGCAAAGAATGGGCGTCGTCGGCGCCACTCCAAGCCCCGCCACAACAATACTAGCCCAGGAGACAAAAACAATCCAAATGGCGCCGAAGAAGAATACAACCCTGATCAGCCCGCCTTCAAGCAGGCCGAACAGGAAGATGAGCAGGTCAGCCCAGAAGAATAGGCGACGGACGAATACCCGGAGGAGGACAACTACATGCCCCCCTCCGAAGACGAGATTAGCCTCGGCGACGACGAGTTCGGCATGCCTGAGGATCCCGTAGAGCAGGAGCGCTTCAAGCATTGACTTATAGCCACTGCGGGGAGCCTGAAAAAGAAGCAGCAGCAACTCCAAGCTGATCAAGACCTGCTCACGCAGACGGATGGATCAAGTCCCGGCAGCCAAGGAATACGGATTCGAGCGCCATACGGCTGACTGGCCACCTCGTGGCCGGGATAAAACGGCATATCAGCCCGCATACCAGCCAGCACCCCCACGCCAACATACTACCGCCCGGGGCAACAGAGCAGGACAACCAAGATCGATCTATGGATCACGGGGGTGCGCCTCAGCACGCGACGACGGATACACCTTCAACAAGTCCGGCCGGGCCGATCATAGCCACCCAGAGCAATTCGAACTGCGTAGCCACATAGCCCGGCACAGAGGCGCCGTGCACCCCCTCTGCTTCATCGACGAAGTGATGGATCATGAATTCCCAGAAGGGTTCAAACCCGTAAACATCAAATCATACGATGGCACAACAGTCCCCGCGGTATGGATCGAAGATTTCCTTCTCCACATTCACATGGCCCGCGGAGACGATCTACACGCCATCAAGTATCTCCCCCTTAAGCTCAAAGGACCAGCCCGACACTGGCTAAACAGTCTGCCAGCAAATTCCATTGGCAGCTGGGAAAACCTGGAAGACGCATTCCTCGACAACTTCCAGGGCACATATGTGCGACCACCAGACGCCGATGACCTGAGCCACATTACTCAACAACCCGGAGAGTCAGCCAGGAAATTATGGACTCGGTTCCTAACTAAAAAGAACCAAATAGTCGACTGTCTAGATGCCGAAGTCCTGGCGGCTTTTAAGCATAATATCCATGACGAGTGGCTCGCCCGGCACCTCGGCCAGGAAAAACCCAAGTCAATGGCAGCTCTCACAACACTAATGACCCGCTTTTGCGTGGGCGAGGACAGCTGGTTGGCTCGCAGCAGCACTACGCCACATTCTGGCACTCCGGACGGTCGCGGCAATAACGACAAGCCACGGCGTAATAGACATAAGCGACGGAACAACGACGACATCACTGAAGACACGGCAATCAACGCCGGATTCAGCGGATCCAAGTCCGGTCAGCGGAAGAAGCCGTTCAAAAGAAATAATCAGGGACCGTCCAGTCTAGACCGTATACTGGAGCGCTCGTGCCAAATTCATGGCACCTCGGACAAGAAAGCCAACCACACCAATAGAGACTGCTGGGTGTTCAAACAGGCCGGCAAAATAAACGCCTAAAACAAGGACAAGAGGCTACAAAGCGATGATGACGAAGAGCCCGGCGTCCGAACACGGGGGGACAGAAGAAATCCCCCCCCCCCTAGGTGAGAACGGTCAACATGATTTACGCCACGCACATTCCCAAGCGGGAACGAAAGCGAGCACTACGGGACATCTATGCGATGGAGCCAGTCGCCCCCAAATTTAACCCATGGTCAGCTTGCCCGATCACCTTTGACCGTAGGGATCACCCTACTAGCATCCGTCACGGCGGCTCAGCCGCATTGGTCCTAGACCCAATCATCAACGGATTCCACCTCACGCGAGTCCTTATGGACGGTGGCAGCAGCCTGAACCTGCTTTATTAGGACATAGTGTGCAAAATGAGCATTGACCCTTCAAGGATCAAGGCCACCAAAACCACCTTTAAAGGTGTGATTCCTGGAGTAGATGCCCGTTGCACGGGCTCTATAACATTGGAAGTGGTCTTCGGATCTCTGGATAACTTCCGAAGCGAAGAATTAATCTTCGATATCGTCCCTTTCCGCAGTAGTTACCACGCCTTTGCCGGACGAACCGCGATCGCTAGATTCATGCGGTACCACACTACGCATACCTCAAGCTCAAGATGCCAGGACCACGGGGTCATAACAATGAACGGAAATATGGACCGCCTTCTCCGAACAGAAGAGCATATCGCAGCCCTCGCGGCGGAAGTACAATGCGACCTCCTCCGACAAACCAATCCGGCGACAACAACTTCAAGCACCGTCAAGAGAGTCCGGAGCACCCCGCAACAGGATCATCAGGCACGCCACGAGCGCGACTAGCAGTCCGGCCTCCACTTAAGCCCCATCAAAGCAGCATTCGTGCCACGCGCACACCATTACGCACTCAAGATACCATGGGCGTAGGCGGAGGCGCGACAACGACTCAGTCAACAGTGCGGGATAACCGCCACATACCTTCATAACCTGTCCTTCTTCTTTTTCAGGACATTGCTTTAGAGCAGCCTCTTCAGAAGAGCCGGATTGTCGGACTTACATAGGAGAGAAAACCAAGGAGGCAACAGTTTCACAAGACGTATGAAACACCTGTGTGGAATCTATTTACGATCGTTATACCTATTTTATATATCCATACGCGGCCTGCCCCTGGATAGGACATGTTAAATAATCCTATTTATCTCCGCTTAATGCATTCATTGTAAACATATGCTTAAACATATTTTCATCAATGGGAGATTATATACAGCGTCAGCTTATTATTCTTATTTGAACATTTTTCTCACAAATGCATCTTTGATATTGCATCCGTACACTTTGGTACAGTCCGTTTGCCAGGGGCTTCCTATGGTGCCCCGTTCTACGGTAAATAAAGTCCGAACACTTTAAACAGTGCGGCACCCCGAACTTATAGCACTATATGCATCAGCTCTGAATCATGTCTTGGGTCTACAGTTGGGTTAGCCCGACCCCCTTGTTTAGGTACCTTACGTTCCGTTATATCGGCTAAGGTAGCGCAGGGAGAACTACTGCGATTGTGTCCCGGTTCTTCCGGACGAGCACCTCAGTAGAGAAAGCCGAAAACTGACTGGCATGATGTGGCAAGAGCTGGTCGCTGTTCGAGAGGTCTCAAAATCCTTAAAGATTTTCCGCTTTAGGCGATAAATCGGCTTTGTCCGATCTAGGCGTGTATAGCGCCCCAATTCGGCCTTCCGGATTCTAGGGGCTTCGCCGAAATTTAAAATTGTAGACTTCTATGGCTAAGTGAAAGTTATAAAGCCGCATAGTCCGATTGCCTTGTTCGCTGCGCTGGATACCTCCTTAAGGGACCAAACGTTTGGATAAAGAGTATCCGGGTTTTTCCAGGAACACCCTAGCACTAGTTGCATGGGGGCGGAAGCCGACGACTGGCCTACTTTCAGTATTCTATAAACAGCCGCACAGAAGGTAATATTTTAAATCAAACAGTGCTACATAGCACAAGTAACTTCGTCTTTAAATTACAACAGCAGCAGAGGTACATTTAGTCAAAGATCTTGTCCTTAGAACACTCATTGGCCATGAGATGAGCGCCCTTCATAACGCCATCATAGTACTTCTCGGGATGGCGATGCGCCTTGCCCTCCGGTGGCCCGTCCATCACCAGCTTCTCCGCATCCAGCTTGCCCCAATGCACCTTCGCCCGGGCAAAGGCCCGGCGGGCACCCTCAATGCAAATGGATCGCTTGATTACTGCAAGCTGCGGACAGGCATTCACCATCCGCTTGATCAGGCCGAAGTAGCTAGTGGGCAGGGGCTCACCAGGCCACATCCGGACTATGAAATCTTTTATAGCCGCTTCGGCCGCCCTGTGGAGTTCGACCAACTGCTTCAGTTGGTCACTCACAGGCATTGGATGTTCGGCCCCAGCATACTGGGACCAGAACAGCTTCTCCGTTGAGCTCCCCTCCTCGGCACGGTAGAACTCCGCGGCGTCTGAGATGCTGCGTGGCAGATCTGCGAATGCCCCTGGAGAGCTCCGAATTCGGGTAAGTAAAAGAAACGCCTCCTCCACATGTTTGCTTTGCATAAAGAATTTATTACCCGCCGTTATCCTTTTGGCCTCCTGGATTTCCTGTTGTGCCTTCTCGGCTTCTCTTGGCGTCTTTCATACTCACAAGGGCCTTCGCAAGCTCGGCCTCTTTCATCTTCAGATCATGCTCCACGGACTCGAACTTCTTGCCAAGGTCCTGGAGCTCTTGCTGTACCTCGCCCACTCTAGCACTTTGCTTCTCGCGCTCCTTGCATTCCAAGGCCGCCTTGTCTTCGACCTCGGATAGCGCTTTCTTCAGGGACGCCACTTGGCGATGGACCTGTCACACGATCCACGACGCCGTCCGTCGGACTAAATTTTTTATCTATCTTTACATACATAAGAGCGGAGAATCACTCACCTTTGCTCTCTTCGAGCCGCCTCTTCAGAAGGTCGAGCTCTCCCTGCGCTTTGCTCAGTCCCGCTTTAGTTCGGCAACCTCGGCTGTGCGGGCAGCAGCGGCAAGCAGCACGGCCTGCTTATTCACATATACGCTTATTAGACTCCTGCGGACTATAATTGACCCTCCGTTTGGCTTTTCTTTCCGAATACCAAACAAAGTATCAGGGGCTACTACCTATCGGGTGGTAATTTCACACATTTTTATTACTTACCTCGAAGCCCGTCAGGAGGCTTGTGCAGGCTTCGGTTAGTCCGCTTTTGGCGGACAGAACCTTTTGAATCACTGCACTCATAAGAGTACGGTGCTCGTCATCCATGGAAGCGCCTCGAAGCGCTTCCACCAGACTATTCGGTGCCGCTGGCGTGACGGAAGCCCTCGGCACGGACGGCTCGCCCTCCCTAACGAGGGGCTGCCCGCCTAAATCCAGAACCGTCAAGGGTTCCGGAACAGTGTTCGGTCGAGAGTCCGCCTTGCTGCAGCTCTCATTGACGCGATCCGCGGGGATCTTGAACCCCGCGTGTCCGACATCTGGAACTCCGCCTTGGGGCGTCTCCAAGGTCACCTCCCCCCGCTCGGGGAACCTTCGGGACAACACCTCCTTGTCATCAGCAGGCTGAGGAGTGGTGGCCGTCGGGAGCGAGTTCATCTTTGAAGCGCTCAGAAACCCATCCGAAGACGACACCTCCGGATGAGCCCTGGCCGGACTGCATATATGTTCGGCATTATTAAACAACTAAATTAAAATCACGATAGAGTGGGACACTTACGATCGCGCTAGGGGCTTCCCCCTGGACAACCACTCTTCCTCACTATGAGCGACCGTGGTGGAGTAGTCCGGAAGGGACGTCTTTCCCTTCTTGGACGTCCCAGCCTCCCCCTCTGGGGCGGCTTTCCTCTTTCTCTCCTTCCCAGCGCGGGGAGGTAGAGTTTCTTCTTGCTTTCCCCCCGCCTCCGCAGGATGAATCTGTTTCGTCGTCATTGGATGACGTGGGTATGACGGCCTTGCGTTGAGGGCCTCTCCCGGCCCCATGGCCCGTCTCCTCAGGCCCCTCATACTTTCCGGATGGGGCAGCTTCTTCTTCTTCTTCCTCCTCTTCGGGGGAGGAGTGTGCCTCGTCTTATTCGAACGAGGCTTCCGGCACGACCTTACACCGGAGACCCTTCCTGGTCCTCGGGGCCTTCTTTCCGGCCTTCTTCTTCGGTGCCTTGTAGGGCGCCGGGATCAGCATCTCCGTCAGGAGAGCATCAGCTGGATCTTCTGGCAACGGAGCCGGACAGTCAATCTGCTCCGCTGTCTCCACATAGTCCTGATCAAATATACACAAATACTTAAGACTCCCCTATGAATGTATTGGGAAAAACCGAATTCGGTGGTAGTTCCAAAACTCACCGGACGCGGGGGCCGCGCGGCGTGGAGCCCACGGTCCTCGGATGTGGGAGGAGGTACTTCGGAGGCCTTGAACAACGCCTTCCACGCATCTTTGTGCTTCATCCCATAGAGCCTCTGAAGCGTCTGGTGTTCGGTCGGGACGAACTCCCACAGATTGAATGCTCGCCTTGGCATGGCAGAATCTGGCGAACGAGCGTGACCTGGATCATGTTGACAAGCTTGATGTTCTTGTCCTTCATGATCTTGACGCAGGTTTGGAGTCCGGTCAGCTCTGTAGGATCACCCCAAGTCAGGCCCTTCTTTTCCCAGGAGGTGAGCCGCATGGGGGCTCCGGATCGGAACTCGAGGGCCACCCCCCAGTTGGCGCCGCGCGGCTCGGTGATGTAGAACCACCCCGATTGCCACCCTTTTACGATCTCCGCAAAGGAGTCGTCCAGCCAGGTGATGTTAGGCATCTTGCCCACCATGGCCCCTCCGCACTCTGCTTGCTGGCCGCTTACAATCTTCGGCTTCACGTAAAAGATTTGCAGCCATAGGCCGAAGTGAGGCCGGATGCGGAGGAAGGCCTCACATACGACGATGAACTCCGAGATGTTGAGGACGAAATTCGGGGCTAGATCATGGAAATCTAGCCCGTAGTAGAACATGATCCCGCGGACGAAGGGATGAAGTGGAAATCCCAGTTCACGGACGAAGTGGGCAACAAACACGACCCTCTCGTGGGGTCCTGGGGTCGGAATAACCTGCCCGACATCTGGTAGCCGGTGCGCTATGTCTGCGGCCAAGTATCCGGCCGCCCGAAGATTTGCGATATGCTTCTCCTTGACGGTGGAAGCCACCCACTTGCCTCCTGCTCCGGACATGTTTAGCTGTGCGGAGAAGACTTGGGCGCTGGAGCTCGAGGGGGCAAGAGTGGGCAAACCAGGAAGAAGGCGTGGGTAAGAATGGGGAAATATTATCCCTTTATAGAGGCGATGAAAGCGGTGCGCCTCCCCACTTGCCCGTTGAGAATCGCTTGCTTTCCGAGCGCCACGATTGATGGCGTGGTGGGATTACCCATACCCGTATTGATGAGAATCCCGTGATAAGGGGCACGATCTCTGCTTTGACAAGACGTGTCAAGGAGACTGCCTTGCAATATGTGCTATGGCTGGTTGTAGGAAAACGGTTCGAATAATGACCCGACCGTAATGACACGTCGTGTTGTCTAAAAAGTTGTCAGCAGATTGCATTTTTGAAATATCATTCTCTCTACGGTGGCATGTGAATATCATTTTGTGGATCCGTACACGGTTCAAGTGTTCGATAATTATTTTGGAGTATTCGGAGAAGGAACCCGCCCTACAATGCTGAAGACAAGACTGCGCGCCAGATTCATCGTCATTGAAGCCTGGTTCAGGGGCTAATGAGGGAGTCCTGGATTAGGGGGTATCCGGACATCTGGACTGTGTACAACGTTCGGACTATTAAAGCGTGAAGATACAAGACTCAAGGCTTCGTACCGTGTCTAGATGGGACTCTCCTTGGCGTGGAAGGCAAGCTAGGCGGTCTGGATATTTTATTTCCTTCCTTGTAACCGACTCCATGTAAACCCTAGCCCTCTCCGGTGTCTATATAAATTGGAGAGGTTGGTCCTTAGAAGGCCGATCACAATTACAATCATACCATCATAGGCTAGCTTGTAGGGTTTAGCCTCTACGATCTCGTGGTAGATCTACTCTTGTACTACCCATATCTTCAATATTAATCAAGCAGGAAGTAGGGTTTTACCTCCATCGAGAGGGCCCGAACCTGGGTAAACATTGTGTCCCTTGCTTCCTGTTACCATCAGCCTAGACGCACAGATCGGGACCCCCTACCCGAGATCCGTTGGTTTTGACACCGACAGTCATCCTCGGCGACGTCTCTTACCCTTGTCACAAGATCCCGATCAACAGGTTTTGCCGTTCTCTCCCAAGCATCACAAGTAGGGAGGGCCTTCCACCCCTTCTTCCTTGCTGCCGTAGTGTGGGCAGATCCTGCCTCCCGCCGCCCACCTAGCGACATCTCGGCGACCCTCAGGTATAACTTCCTTCGAAACCGGCCTTGCTCTACTTCCCGAGCTCCTTACGTCGCTGCATTTGTATCTTTTACTATTTCTCAGGCCCCCTCATAGATAGGATCGATTGGCTGTTCGAAAACTACCTAATTTTTACTGTTAAGAGGTAAAACTAGTTCATGCACTCGAATCTAGTACTACTTGGTTCAAACAAGGAAGAAAGGGGGTGGGGTGGGGGAAGATTTGTTACCTGAATCTAGGACTTGGTCGAAAGAGGAAATAATGGGGGCGAAAAGTAGCAGAGACTGGCTATCCAACTGGTCTCTAGGTCAAATTGGGAAATAAAGGGAATGCAGTACAAACTCAATATAAACCCAATCTATTGATTGAAAAAGGAAAGAAAGTGGGGACTGGGGGACAAGTCAACAGAGTAAGTCTAGCACTAGATTTGCTAGCCTCACACAGTATAAAGAGGCTATATACCGAACAAAAAGGGGACCAACCCAGATATCCTCTTCTGATGTTTGTTGCCCCGAGCCGCTCTTAAGTAATGCCACTGGTAAAATGTAGCAGTCGCACTGTTAAAAGTAAGGACACGTTAATGCCTCCAGTAATATGAATCAATGGCACTTTTTTTCATGTCCTGCTAAATTTCCCATTAAGATAAGTTGCTTATTTTCGTTAGAGATGCAACTGTCCTGGTCCGCCTACTCTCCCGTGCCCAAATACCGACTCTGTAGCAGCTATTAATGTAATGTTGCTGGTAAAATGAAGCAATGGCACCATTAAAGTAATGTCGTATTTAACGGTTGTCATAGTTAATCCTAATGCCCACACTAATATCTAGCAATGCTGCTAGAAATTGCTACTGTCCTTGTATGATTGCGATTCAGATAAGGAACATGCTTTTTTTCATTTGATGCATGTTTCATCACTTGTTAGTCACCCTCCTTTCCACCTTTTTTGTGCAAACAGAGATATACATTTCACGCTTGATCTTAGATGAACTGCACAAATGATATCCAAATTATAGTTGAACATTCCAGGAGCTTTACAACCAACCTTGATGTTGCTCAATTTTATTGCAACTAATTAAGAAGAAGCTCTGTGGGTTTCGTTTTCTGATGGAAATGGAACCGGGCCGGAGCCCTTTTCTTAAAAAAGAAGAATTTGCTAGCTCATGGGACATTGCTTCATTTTAGGTGAACTGCACCAAAAGGCCCCATGAATTGAATCATCCATGTTGGTGACTGGTGTCATCCCTTCTACGAGGGCGTTGACTGCAAATATGGTTCCCATCACGAGGTATGTTCCTTTTTGGTCTGACCGTTTGCCAAAGATCCTGCATGTTGATCCTGCTCTTGTGCTACTATTTTAGCACTACCATGATAAAGCAGTAATGTTATTATTTTGCACCTTAATCTAGTGGCACTATTAATTTGAGGCAATGTTTTGGCACCTCTAGTGCCACTGTTTTTTTATATATCGAAAGAGGGGGTTCCCTCCAATTTCATTAAAGAAACCCAACCATAGAGAACCGTTATCCGACAACATCTCAGTGTACACGGGCAGTTATGCAACTACTACTAGAACAGACTGAGTACTAGCAGGAGACAAGTTCACCACATAAGCTAGGCAGGCAGGGGGACGCAGCACCAGCTCGACCAAGTTTGGATTACAACCCAAATGCTACCACAGAAACATCAGGGGGAAGATAGGGACTGAAAGAGCCAACTTCACCATCCCAGTCTAAGCACCCCCAGCCTTCATCCTTGCGACGCACGGTACACCTTGTTTGCCACCTGATCGACCCTAGTGCCATTGATAAAATGAAGTAATAATACAGTTAAAATAGAGCGAGTGTCCTCTCTATCATTTCATTTCCAATGTAGATAAAGAAAGTGCTTCTCTTTGTTAATGTATGTTTCATCAACTAGTCCCATTGTTAATGTTTAAGCATTTCTGCAAACTGGGGTGCTTAATTTTAGTTGATCTGCACAAAAATAGAGATTTGAATGTCTCAAGGCCCCTCCTTGTACTACCACTGTACACTGATGTTCATCACTGGCAGAAGGTGTATCGAGGAGACTTGGGACGATTTCTAGTATGAGGCATCGCAGGGCCCATCTCGCCCTTGCAGCATGGCATACTATGATACTATCGCAATATTTTCTACTATTTATTTTGCGTGTTTCATCAACTAGTGCCACTATAATGTAATCACGCCTTTTCATTATCTGCGCAAACAGGGTTATTCAGCTGCATTTTGGTGGAACTGCACAAATGTACGGATGGAACCGGCATATATGCAGAGTGCGAGGTGTGCCAAGTAAAAATTAACGTCACCAACCATGCTCCATGCACGCATTGGCATCCACCACCACCATTGGGATGTGTGGCGCTCTCTGTGGATGGATCTTTCTCGGCAGCAAATCCTCTAACCAAATACTAGTAGCTTATATTGGCAGTTTTCTAGGGAGTACTCTTTTCTGAAAGAAGCACCAATCTATTTTTCTTTATTTGTACAGTGTCACAACTTTGACCCAAAGGTCTAGAGCTATTTAAGGGTGATTGGCGTAGTACTCGGAGACTGATTGTAAGCATGATTTTCATTAGCTGTCACACTGATTGTAAGCATGAGCAGGTGGAAGATTAGGTTAGTGCGAAGCTTACCTTAAACCCTACCGCCACCATTGAAACGAGGCGAGTGTCGAGGGAACCGTGGAGAACGACAGGGAAGCGACGTCGCGCCATCCGGCCTCCTCTTGCGGTGGGAGAACGAATACTCCTGTGGCTCCGGCTGGCTCTGCACCCTCACGAACGGCACACCGTACTCGATCGATTCGTTATCCTCTGGGTGCTCGACCTTCGACCTGTACGCCCACCACCTCCGCCTGACTTTCGCCTCAGGCGAATCTGTCTGCTCCATCACCAAGAGGAGATACTCGATGAACTCAAAGGATTGCGGCATGACTGCCGCCGAGGAGTACATGTACATCGCCTCCCTCATCACCGCCATCTCGCTCTTTCGCATACATTGCCACATGGTCCTCACCATCCTCAAAATCTCCCACTCAATGTCAAACCAAGCAAGGATCTCCTTCAACCTGGCTAACTTTTCCTGGTTGCCGCCGGCAATCTGCCTGATTCGCTACTGCATCCTCTCCATAAATGTCCTTCTGAGTGGTGTAAGTGCATCTAGTGCCACCCCTAGTTGGTTTTGGAGTATTGACGACAAATGTGGTTGAGGGACTAATGCGTTTGTGAGAATTGCAGGAAAACGCAGGTAGTGTCCCTCATTGATTCGGTTTACCTCACCGGAGACGACCCTAAAAATGTATGAAGACATTGACGACAATGGTGGTATGTGAAGATATTCACATTGAAGACTATGACATGAGAAGAAATTAAGTGAAGACTATGGAGCGCGAAGATCGTGGTCGTTTCGTTGTTTCCTTTTCTTCTTTGTTGAGTCATAGGAACCACCGCATCGTTAAGTGGGGTCCAAGTGATCATAGTCGAGAATGGTCAAGTGATGCTCAACCCAAATCCCATGTCTTGACGAAGACAATGAGAGCAAAACTTATCGAAATTTGGATAAGTCAGCTTTGTTTGTAGCCCAAGTAAAGTTGCCGTGTGTGTTTGAAATCGACCGTTGGAACACGTGTCGGTTCCTTAGTGACCAGGGTCATTTCGGACATATCGGTCGGGTTGCCTAGTGGCTATAAATAGCCCACCCCCTACACCATAAATTGGTGGCTGCTCAGAGTTAGTGCATGAATTTTGTCGTTTGAGAGCAACCCACCTCGAAGCCTTTGAGAGAGAGAAATCCTTGCGAGGACAAAGCCCAAACACCTAGAGCCAAAGAGTGTTAGGCATCACTGAAGTCTTTCCGTCTCATGTGACACAAGACTTATTACACTTGAGGACTGTGAATCTTCCAGCCGGTTAGGCGTCACGTTCTGAGCATCCAAGAGTCATTGTGGATTGCCGGTGAACGAAGTCTGTGAAGGTTCGGAAGTCTACCTTGAAGACTTACCAGAGTGATTGGGCGAGGACTGTGTGTCCTTAGCTCAAGGGGAATAAGGTGAAGATGCGGTCTTCTGAGTTGAATCTCAGCCTCCCTAACTAGATGTACAGTTGTCACAAAGAATCGAACTGGTCCAACAAATCCTATGTCTTCAACAAGTGACTGGTTCTATCTTCTCCCCCTCTTTACTTAGAGTTTGTCTTCGTGAAGTCATTGCCTATCTATCATACCTATTTGACTTCATTGCTTGACTACTTTTGTTGATTGGCTTCTCACTATCTTCCATCTTGATCCTACTACCAAGCTGCTATTAGTCTTGTACTTTCACGTTATTGCATACTAGACTATGGTTTGCTTGTTGCAGTTTATCTTCCGCTGCATATCAATTAGGTCATTTCTATTGTTTGTCTTTGAAACATTCGTGTTTTGAAGACTTCTCTAAAAATCGCCTATTCACCCCCCCTCTAGTCGATAACTAGCACTTTAAATTGGTATCAGAGCAAGGTACTCCCTTGTTCTGTGTGATTCGGTTTAACCACGGAGTTTTAGCTATGTCGATTGCAGGGATAATCGAAGTCTCCGCTGCTTGCCCGTGTTCGATGGAACCGACTATCCCTACTAGAAGAATAAGATGCGCATGCATCTTGAAGCCATTGATGTCGACCTACGGTATGTCGTCAAGAACGGCGTTCCTAAATCGTGAAGGTGTCACCCTGCCGATGTCAAGAAGTTCATTCAACTGGACTCTACCGCAAAGAACATCATCTGTGGTCATCGACCAAAGGACAATATGGCCGTGTGAGTGCTCTGGAAACGTCGAAGCTAGTGCAGGACTGGCTATCCAAGGTCAACGAAGGCGTCTCAACACAGAGAGATCAAAGGATCAGTGTTCTTCGCAACCTCTTCAACCGCTTCAAGAGAAGCGACAATGAAAATGTCCAGCTCACGTTTGATCGCCTCACTGACATCACAAATGAGCTTCATGCTCTCGGCGCCACTGAGATCACCAAGCATGAAATCGTCAAGACACTACTGAGATCTCTTGACAGCTCTTTTGACACCCTTGCCCTCATGATACAAGAACGTCCTGACTTCAAGACACTCGATCCGTCTGATATACTTGAGAGGCTCAACACACATGAGTTCCAGCTTTCTGAGAAAAGAGATACCTATGGTCCCAACTATGGCCGAACTCGCGCTTTGAAGGCAAAAGTTGTTTCCTCATCTGAAGAAGAATCTGACTGCGGTTCTGATGATCCTGAAGACATTGGAAAGGAACTTGCTATGCTTGTGAAGAAGTTCCATAAGTTCACTAGGAAGAAAGGCTTCAGAAAGTCTCCACGATCCAGCTCAAGAAATGATGAAGCTTCCACTCATGACTACAAGAAGAGAACTGTCACAAGTGCAAGAAAAGCTGGACACTATATCTCTGAGTGTCCACAATGGGACAATGAGAAGAAGAAGAAGAAGAAGAGCAAGGAATATGATTCTGATGACAAGAAGAAGAAGAAATCTTCAAAGTCTTCTTCCAAGTCCTCATCGAATTCTTCATCGCATAAGAAGAGCTCATCCGGCAAGGCTCGTGCTTTTGTTGGCAAGGAAATGGATTCAGAGGAGGAGTCTGCTTCTGAGGAGGTGGAGGTGGAGTCTGAAGAGGAGTCCGACCCGGGCATTGCAAGTCTGGCTTTAGCCACAACCTATGTTGCCAAGTCCATCTTCAACACTGAAGACAATGACTTCCACACCAACGTTGAAGCTGATGACAAGGACGACCCTGCTCCCACCTACTACTTCATGGCACGCGGTGCCAAGGTAAAATAACGTGATGCTTACTTTCAAACATCAAGTGAAGATGACTCTGATTGTGAATCCAAACCCAGCTACAAAACACTTGCTAAAATTGCAACCGAACAACAAAGAGCTATGGAACATACTAAAAAGCTGTTAGAAAAAAGTGATGACCTATTGGACGCGGAAATGACACGTTCACAGTCCTTAGTTGAAGACATTAAAAATCTTCATGCTAAGTGCCAAGAACTTGAAAGTCGTCATGAACCACTCTCAACTACTCATGAAAAGCTCTCCTATGATTATCTTCAAAGGAAGCAAGAGCTTGAGAAATTGAGAGCGGCTCATGAAGATCTTCAAAAAGAGAATGAGTCACTTGGCTCCAATGCATCAGTTCCGCTCGGGATGGATTTGAACCACCATGTCTAAAATGTCTTGAGCATGATATCGCTACCTCATTGTTGAATGTTCAAGCTGCTACTCTTGTTGCATTGTCTTCAACTACTAATGTGGTAACTAACCCCTCTGCGGAGGATACCACTGCTATTGCCGATGAAAATGCTAGGTTGAAGACATTGCTTGAAAGCAGGGGATGTATAAAAGTGCGAAAGGGCATCGACACTTTGCGATGTCCTCAAAAGCAGATTACGAACGAAACCCTAGGAAAGAGGGTGTTGGGTTCGAGAGGAAAATGAATGTTGATGGTTCCTCTTTGGAAGCCCGAGCGGTATCCCAAAACCACATGGAGTTCTTTGCAAAGGGACCTTCGATGGATCCATCCATCTTATCTGGCTTTACTGTGCTAACCCTATTATCATTGATGAATCCTTTGATGCAAACTATAAGATGTTCAAGAATCGGAATGGTGAAGTGTTTGCGTGTATATTGGTACTAACTGCAGGTATGGACCGCCTATGAAGAAGATCTGGTTCCCAAAAGCTGTCTTGAGAATCTTCCGATTGAATGTCATCATGACACCACCTGGGAAGAAGACAAACCCCAGACCTAAGGCGTCATATGGTCCAAAGGCTTCATACAGACAGAGGACTCACCCGAGTCACCCTAACGCCAATGTTTTGCAGGGAAACCATACTCAAACCTATGAATATGAGCGTGTGTCTTCAAACCGCTATGTTCATAGAACTAAGAACTTTTCTGCTTATTTATATGAGTATCATTCATCTCCTGCAAGGCTATTTGCTATGGCTCCAAAGCCGAAATTCTCAGATGCTGCACTTAGACTCATTGCTTCTAAGCCACCCCTGAAGATGTGGGTGGTTAAGCAGAATTAACTCTCTTTTGTAGGAAAGGGTCTCCAGCCGAAAATCAAAGGCGTCTGATGCTATTCTTTGGGGACCTAAAACATCTTGTAGGGCACAAGATCAAATGCCCAAATGGTCTCACTATGTATTTTGTTCCTGAATCGTTTGACATTCATCCTATCAGTCCTAATCTTGATTTAAGCTTCAATAATCCACTTGTCCGTCAAATGTTTATGCTTCACAATGCTCTTGGTGAAGCCTATCCCCCTAACTGTACTGTAGGGTATGACACCTCATGCTTCAGAATGGATTATGGACAGTGAATGCACTAAGCATATGACTGGTGATCGAAGTCTTCTCATGGACTCAACCTTACGTCCATCAGACAAGAGTCACATCACATTTCTTGACCTTTGGTAAAAGCAAGGTATTGGGTCTAGGTAGAGTTGCAATCTCAAAGGATCAACACATGGATAAAGTGATGCTTGTTGAATCCCTTGGTTTCAACTTGATCTCTGTCTCAATGCTTTGTGACTTGAACATGATTGTGATATTCGGAAAATATCGTTGCCTTGTACTAATGGAATCGACAAGTCTCTAGTCTTTGAAGGGTATAGGAAAGATGATCTATACATGGTAGATTTCTCGTGAGGTCCACAACTTGCCGTATGTCTTCTTGCAAAAGCTTGAGAATCTTTGGCTCGGCATCGGAGGCTGGGGCATCTTGGCATGAGGAACTTACACACACTCGCCAAGAAGAAGCATGTCATAGGCATCGAAGGTGTCAAGTTCAAGAAGGATCATTTGTGTGGTGCTGCGAATTGGAAAGATGACTAGGCAAAGCACCCCTCGAAGACAATCATGACGACATCTCAACCCTTCGAGCTGTTACACATGGACTTGTTTGGCCCTACTCATTACTCTACCCTCACAACAAGCTGCTTGTCTCTATGGCCGTCATTGTTGATGACTACTCAAGATACACATGGGTGCACATAATTCTCTACAAGACTGAAGTACAAGATGTCTTCATACGCTTCGCCAATCGAGCAATGAACAATTATGGCATCAAGATCAAGCATATCGAAGTGATATGACCTTTGAATTCAAGAACACCGGACTTGATCTTTATCTGGATACCATGGGAATCACTCATGAGTTCTCTCGCTCCATACACACCTCGACAAAATGGCATCATGGAGCGCAAGAAGCAGAACCCTCATTGAGATGGCTCGAGCGATGCTCGACGAGTACAAGACACCAACAAAGTTACGGCACGAAGCTATTGATACGACTTGTCACGTCATCAACCGTGATTACATCCATATGCTTGAACAAAACATCCTATGAGCTCCTTCATCGGCAAGAAGCCAAATGTCGGCTACTTGAGTATTTGGGGCTAAGTCTTTGGATCAAGGATCCCCATCACAAGTCAAAATTTGAACCCAAAGCTCACGAAGGCTTCATGCTCGATTACGGAAAGGACTCACACTCCTACAGAGTCTTCAACCTTTATCACTACAAAATCGTCAAATCAGGCGCATGCGATTTGATGAAACCAATGGTTCACAAAGAGAGTTCTGCCAAGCACACTAGGCGAAGCTCCGCCCGGTGAATCTATCAAGCTGATGGGAACTGGTGAAATCATGCCTTCTGAAGCACAGCCTGAAGAAGAACTTATCATTTCTGCACCTAACCAACCTGAAGACAATGCTCAGCCTGAAGACAATCCTCCCAATGATGACAGTGATCAGCAAGAGCAAAGTCTTCGTCCAGTTCATCCTCCCAAATGAAGTACAGATTAAGAAGATAATCGATAGCATCAATGCACCTGGTCCGCTTACTCGCTCAAGAGCAACACAGCTAGCAAATTTCTGTGGGCACTTTTCTTTTGTGTCAATATCAGAACCCAAGAAAGTTCTTTGAAGCCTTTATGGAACGAGAATGGATACAAGCTACGCAAGAAGAACTTCAACAGTTCAAGCTGAATAATGTTTGGGAACTTGTCAAGCATACGACCCTCGAAAGCATAACATTATTGGCACCAAATGGATATATCAAAACAAGCAAGATGAGCATGGTCAAGTAAATCGGAAAGAAAGCACGGCTTGTGGCTCAAGGATATACTCAAGTTGAAGGAATTGACTTCGATGAAACATTTACACCTGTAGCTAGGCTTGAAGCCATTCGCATACTACTAGCCTATGCTAACCACCACAACATCTTGCTATATCAAATGGATGTGAAGAGTGCATTTCTCAACGGCAAGATCAAAGAAGAAGTATATGTCGCTCAACCACCTGGCTTTGAAGATCCAAAACATCCTCATATGGTGTACAAGCTAAATAAAAGCCTGTATGGCCTCAAACAAGCTCCTCGCTACCGGTATGATACGATCAAAGACTTCTCAAGAGCAAAGGCTTCAAACCTGGATCCCTTGATCCTACACTCTTCACGAAGACATATGATGGAGAATTGTTTGTATGCCAAATATATGTGGATGACATTATCTTCTACCGCACTCAACCGTAAGTATAGTGATGAATTTGGATACATGATGCAAGAACAATATCGAGATGTCCATGATGGGAGAGCTCAAGTTCTTCCTTGGTCTTCAAATTAAATCGACAAAGTAATGGCATCTTTATATCTCAAGAAAAATACCTCCAAGATTGTCTCAAGAAGTTTGGAATGCAAGAGTGCAAAGGATACACGACGCCAATGCCACCTAAACACCATCACGGGTCCCGACGACAATGGTAAAGAGTTCGATCAAAAGGTATACCGCTCCATGATTGGTTCCTTACTTTACCTATGTGCATCTAGGCCAGATATTATGCTTAGTGTTTGCATGTGTGCTCGATTCCAAGCGGCACCAAAGGAATCGCATCACTTAGCTGTGAAGCGAATTCTTCCATATTTGGCTCACACCCCAACACTCGGATTATGGTATCCAAAGGGCTCAAAATTTGATTTGGTTGGATTTTCGGATCTGATTATCTTTGGTGACAATGTGGATCGCAAGTCTACATCAGGGCACATGTCACTTTACGGGACGATCACTTGTCCGTTGGTCTTCAAAGAAGCGTAACTGTATCACTCTCAAGCTGCTGAATCTGAATACATTCTTCTTTGGATCTTCTTGTGCTCAGCTTCTATGGATGAAGCAAACTCTCAAGGACTATGGCATCAATCTGACACAAGTACCTCTCTTCTGCGACAACGAAAGCGCCATCAAGATTGCCAACAATCCAGTCCAGCACTCGAAGACAAAGCACATTGAAATTCATCATCATTTTCTCAGGGATCATGTCATGAAGAAAGATATTGACATCATTCACGTCAATCCTTTGAAGAGCAATGGCGAGATATCTTCACAAAGCCCTTGGATGAGAAAAAGGTTTTGCAAGTTACGGTGTGAGCTAAATATCTTGGAATCCTCAAATGTCATGTGATCAAGCACACATCCTAACACTTATGCATGTTGATGACTTAGATGTGCAACACACGAAGTAACGTATATCTTCAATCAATGAAGACTTACATTCTGAGTGTGAATACATTAACGTGGAATTTGACTTCAGAGCGCCACGATAATTGTGCGTCGTGTCTGGGTCTATTACTTCCTATACGGTGGGTAACGCCACCACCAAATTTCTTTGTTTGAAGTGTTTCACTCATGGTGTCATTTCTCAATATCTTCGCATTTGATTTGTCTTCAACTTCGACCTATCTTCATGATTTTCTTCACTATGTTGATTTGGTTGTCATCGATATATATATATATATATATATATATATATATATATATATGTATATATATATATATATATTGTTCTGTCCTCTCTGACATTCACTTATAGCTATGTCTTCCAAGTTGAATCTTTTGAACTAAGTGAATGTGATCGGACCCTAATCTCTCTATGCTTTCTATCTCAAACTCTATCTGTCCAAATCATATGCATTCTCTTGAAACTGTCGAATGTCATCTCTGCGTCCTTGTCAGCAGAAGACACAGAGACAAACTTTAAGTCTGTTTTAAATGATTCATCCTTCCTGTTGAAATCCGGAGAAGCTTGGAACGACCATCCGACAAACCTGGCGGGCGTGGGAACGTGGGACATCTCAGAGTATGTTGCATGCTTGCCACGTGCCCCTCAGATGTGAACCGCCAGGGGCACCTGCGTAATTGCGTTGTGCCGCACACCTCATTATAAATACTTATCCCCTGCCGTAAAGAAGACCTTCTTCCACCTCTCCACCTCGTTAAAACCCTGGCGCCACCGCTAGCTCTCGACGACGCCGGCGACAAAGCGCTTAGTTGCCGCGACTTCTCCGACGCCGTCCTCACGCCGCCCGCGAACATCGTCAACTCCGCCGCCGCCGTAGGGGTCCTCCGTCGCCAAGTTAGGGCATGGTGGATTGAACCTTTCGGCTTCCTTTTCTTCGATCTAGCAGGTTCTTCGAGTGGTAAATATAACTCTATTTTTACCATCTTTTTGATCTTCAAGATTCATCCTACTTACCAAAATTGGTTTCTGCCCATACAATGTTAGATCTATTCATGCGCATCTCATACTGCCTAGTATATTCACTTAAGCTTCACAACTAGTTAGATTCCTCACTTGTACTTATTCACAGATTCGCATAAAATCTGGAACCAACTCTCGGCGTATAAGTGAATGTCTTCGCATCATGAGGTCAATGTCTTCAAACTGATTTATCTTCAAAATCTTACGAGAATGCATATGACCTCTTCCCTTCCCTCGCATCTCTAATCTTTATCACAGGTACATGTCCGTGGGAGAATCCTTTGGTTCTCATAGTACGCATTCGTTTGCAGAATTCTTCTGACATCAAATTAACTCTCCCGAAGCCAGTTCCTGTTTGTCCAGCAAACGCAAGCCTTTGAAGCCTTTGAGCGTATTGAAGCCATTCAGTTTAAAGCTCATGGCTGCAGTTAAATCAGTCAGGAAGGGCGGCAGATAGCGTCGTGAGGGAACCTCAAAAGATCTGCCTGATGACCTCGCAGAGCTGTACAAGACAGATCCCGAAGAGAATTACAATCAGCGCAAGACGCAAATCCAATGGATTCGTCGATATTGGGTTGAACAGTGGTTCAAGTACAATTTCGTCACACAGGAATATGCCGAGAAGAATTCTATCAGAAGCCCTTGGGGTGATATTCTTTTTCGAGGCCTTCCACCCAAGAACATGGCTGAAGCTATTGCACAAGGTTTCTATCCTTGCATGGTCCATGGACCTCAGCCTGTGAATGCCGACCCAACGTCTTTGCTCTGGTGTCGTGACAATAATATCTTCAAGCGAAACTTCTAGCACCCAAAGGCTTCGGCCAAGGAAAACAAGAAGTCATTGGGATTAGACTTCAACCCTAGTCCCTCTGCTCCTCGTGCTGATGGCTCACGTGATGCTGAACCTAATGCCATCGGTCCCTTTTCAAACCTTGATGGCCTCATCACTTACATCTTGGTCTAAGGTGCCAAAGTGGACCACACTGATGATGATGCTGATTCTGATGAAGCCCCCGCTCCAGCTCCTGCTCCTGCTCCAAAGCTGCAGAAGCAAAAGAAAGTCAAGGCTTCAAAGTCAGTAGCTCCTCCAAAAGCTTCACGTGTGAAGCCACTGGCTACTGCACAGCTCCTGCTCCAATTACTGAGCCTATTCCTAGACCAACTCCGAAGAAGAGACGTGTTCTATTTCTCAGTCATGAAGATATGCAAGAGGCAAAGAAATCTATGAAAGAAAAAGGTATTAAAGCTGAAGATGTTAAGAATTTACCTCCTATTGAAGAAATACATGGTCTTAATTCACCGCATGTTGAAGAAACATATGATCTTGATCCATTACCTATTGAAGAACCTCCTGATCCCGATAACCCGACACAGGTAGTAAAGGTAAATTCTCTCTATAGATTTGATGAAGGTGATATTCCTCACTATAAGTCTGCTAGACAATGCTTGGATGAGTTTGATAATTTCATTGTCAAACAAGAAGATTTCAATGCTTATTTTGGTAAACAATTAAAACAAAATACCTATATGATTAAACACTTGGGTGATTATATGGCTAATGTAAGATGTGAACTTAAACTCATTAGCAAACATTCTTCTATAGTTACCACTCAAGTAGAACAAGTGTCGGGCGTTTTGGGAACGGGGTACCCAGACTTGCACACTGTGCCCTGGCGGCGTGGCTCAAGGGTGGCCCAAGACGGCCCATCTTCATCGGCACAAGCTCAAGACCCTCGCGAGGCAAGCCTCATGAGGCGGACGACAGGAAGCTTCCTCGTGCACGGCCTCGTCGAGCTGGCTCGCGAGGAGGCAGAGAGATCAAGGCGGGGTACCTCACGAGGTGCCCATGACGCAAGCCATGACGACCAAGGCGCCAGGCGAGGCGCCAGCCAGCGCAGTTGTCCCTGCTTTCCTCTTTGGTGCAAAGGGGAAAGTGCAGCGAGCATCAAACAAAGGCATCCATTTGATTGCAACAAGACCAAGACCGTCCGCAACGGCAGGAAGGAAGTCATCGTGGAGCCCAAGCCGGCGTCACCACCAGAGCCTTTGACAAAGTAGGACCAACTTTAGTCAGGATAAGTGTACTAGATGTTCCCCTTTAAAATGGCCAATTGTTGGCGCCCTTCCCGCTCAATATTTGGGAAGAGGCCAGGGCCTCTGCCTATAAATAGGACTAGCCACCCACGGGATAGGGGCATCGAAAGATCAATCGCAGAGAGAGAGAGAAGCGACTGAACTCCCCATAGTAGTTCATCGCACCAGCCAAGAACAGACCCTCGCGAGGCTGTTCTTCCTTGTATTGTTCATCATCAGCCCAAGAGGCAATCCACCACACCACACACTGGAGTAGGGTGTTACACCACAATGGTGGCCCGAACCAGTATAAACCTTGTGTCTCTTGTGTTGTTCCTTTGGTAGTTTAGATCCTAGCGAGGCGACGAGGTGCAGGTTGGTAGAGGGCGAGATCTCCACGCGCACCCCAGAGTTCGAACATAGAGGGTCTGCCGGAACCCGAAATCCGACATTTGGCGCGCCGGAGCTTTCCCTTCCGCCGACTCGCTTCCCACCGACACCGTGGCTCGGCCTGCGATGGGCAACACGCCGCCCACTCCGGTCGCCGGCGCCAGCACGGGGGCCAGGGGGCGCCGAGCCTTAGCCCCAGCCTTGCGACAGGTGCGGTGGCCGGACAAGTTCAAGCCGGAGACGCCGCCGCGCTACAACTGGCACAATCGATCCGGCCTTCCTATTTGGCGGCATACGAGGAGGCCGTCCTCGGCAGTGAGGCGGCGACAGGGTCACGGCTAATCGGCTTCCCATGGCCCTCACCGACGCCTTTCCGCGCATGTGGCTTGCTCCACTGCCCGGCTTCGTGGCCTCTTGGGAAGAGCTGCGCAACCTCTTCCTCGCCAAAGACTTCTACGCCGGCGCCCCCGGTCGTCGCGGCTCTCCTGGGCGGCTCGCAGGCGCCACCTTCAGGCCGCCACGTCAAGCCATTCGTCCGCCAGGTTGGCGCTGCCTCCATGCGGCAGGGGGCTCCCCCAGGTCGGTCGGCGTCCAAGGCCGATCTGGCCTTCAGCTTGGAGGACCACCCTCCAACTCAACACCTTTCGGGCGCGCTCCCTATGCTATGCACTCCCACCATTTGCCGGTGGTGGCCACCAGACCCTCATCGACGGCGGGCGCTGGCCTCAAGCAGGTTTCGGTTGAAGCCTTCAGCCTCCTCCACATACCGCCGGGAGGCCAGCCCGGCCCTAGCGGGCCCTTCTTGGGCGTCGAGGCGGTTCAGCCGGCTCCACAGGGCAGATCCGTCTTCCGAAACCTTGGCACCTACGACAACTTCCGCAGACGGAGCTAATCGACCGACATCGCCCCCATCAGCCTCCCATACAACGCCATCCTCGGCTACCCAGCCAGCCGATTCATGGCCGCGACTCACCCAGCGTACAACCTCATGAAGATGCCCGGGAGCAACGGTGTCCTCACCGTGTCCGGAGACACCGGGGATGCGTTGCAAGTACTCAAGCTCGCCTTCAAGACTGCGGTGGCGGCCCAGCCCGCCAGCTCAGATGCCCCTGAGCCCAAGGGGGCTGCGCCGGCCAAGAAGAAGCAGCTGTTCACCAGGACAAGGAACGAACCAAGCAGATACTGGTTGAGGGAGTCCTAGACTAGGGGGTGTCCGGATAGTCGAACTATCATCTTTGGCCGGACTCCTAGACTATGAAGATACAAGATTGAAGACTTAGTCCCGTGTCCAGATGGGACTTTCCTTGGCGTGGAAGGCAAGCTTGGCGATACGGATATGTAGATCTCCTACCATTGTAACCGACTCTGTGTAACCCTAACCTATCCAGTGTCTATATAAACCGGAGGGTTTTAGTCCGTAGGACAAAGAACAATCATACCATAGGCTAGCTTCTAGGGTTTAGCCTCCTTGATCTCGTGGTAGATCTACTCTTGTACTACCCATATCATCAATATTAATCAAGCAGGAGTAGGGTATTACCTCCATCGAGAGGGCCCGAACCTGGGTAAAAACATCGTGTCCCTTGTCTCCTGTTACCATCCGCCTAGACGCAGATTCGGGACCCCTACCCGAGATCCACCGGTTTTGACACCGACATTGGTGCTTTCATTGAGAGTTCCTCTGCGAGTCACCTATAGGCCCGATGGCTCCTTCGATCATCAACAACGACGCGGTCCAGGGTGAGACTCTTCTCTCCGGACAGATCTTCGTATTCGGCGGCTTTGCACTGCGGGCCAATTCACTTGGCCATCTGGAGCAGATCGAAAGCTGCGCCCTGGCCATCAGGTCATATTTGGAAGTCTAAGCTACGCAGTCGACATCCGCTGAGACTTGATCTTCGACGGATTCGAGCCGCAGCCAAGCGCGCCGCACTATCTCGATGGGCATGACCTAACTATGCCGCCGAACAGTGTCCTGAAGGCCGCACTAGTGTCCGCTCCGAACATTGATTCAGAGCCGATCTCGCTGATCGAGGATGGTTGGCTGGACACCACCTCGGGGGCTGAAATCTATACGGCGATTGAGCCGAACACAATCCTCGCCCTTATGCGAAGACCTTGACTCCAAGGTGCCGGACTCCTCTCGACTCCGAACCCTCCGCGCCCTGCCAATCGAATCCGATTGGGCGCCGTCATGGAGTTCATCGCCATGGACATCTTTACACTCGCCCTTTGGCGACATCCTGAATTCACTAAAGTCTCTCTCTTTATCCGAAGAGCCCCGGCGGACTACGGTCGTGAAGGTTGGGATGCGGACGACGAAGAAATTCAACGCCCACCCACCACCCACTTTGTAGCCACTGTCGAAAGCTTACACGACGTGCTCGATTTCGACTCCGAAGACATCGACGGTATGGACGACTATGTAGGAGAAAACCATGAACCAGCACCTATAGGATGTTGGACAACCACCTCATCCCATGATGTATACATGGTGGATACACCTAAAGGAAGTGACGACGAGGAACAACGGGACACTATGAAGGATAAATCCCTCGAAAAGCAGTCAAAACGGCAACGTAAACGCCGAACCAAGTCCCGCCTCAACAAAGACCCAGCCATAGAGCAGGGCGAACCGGTGGACGACGAACATGCTATTGAGCAACCGTCTGAACAGGACAACTTCGATGAACAACCCGTCCCCGGCGAAGACAATAGTCAAGACGACCTCACGCCGGACAAATTGTTGGAGTAGAAGAACCTCCACAAAAGGCTCATCGCCACTGCGCGTAGCCTGAAAAAGCAGAAGCGGAAGCTCAAAACAGCGGAAGATGCACTCAGAATCAGATGGAGCAAAGTATTCAACATCAAGAGACAAATACGGCGACGGTCGCCGAGCGAAGAGCTACCCAAAGAGAAAACTCATCGCCCGAATTTGATGAGGAGGCCTTAGAGCCCCCACAATCAAAAATAAGAAGGCCACCGGTCGGATGGGCGACCCCACGGCAAAGAGAGAGAGGCAAATGGCGCCACACACAAGCCAAGACGCGATCCGCATAAGGATTCACATCAAAAGGATGGCCCATTAGGTCCATCTATGGGCGAGAAAGCAAGCTCTTCAAAGCAATGCAACACGCCAAATATCCAGAACATCACGGCACACCCAAATATGGGGTGCCGTGACATCCCCTATGTTTCACCGATGAGGTCTGGATCATGAATTTCAAAGGGATTCAAACCCGTAAAACATAGAGGCATCTGACGGAACAACTGACCTGAGTGCGGATCGAGGATTACATCCTCCACATACACATGGCTAGAGGAGATGATCTCCACGCCATAAAATACTTACCCCTCAAACTCAAAGGGCCAGCTCGGCATTGGCTTAAAAGCCTTCCCGAAAATACCATTGGAAGTTGGGAAGAGCTCGAGGATGCGTTTCGGGCAAATTTTCAGGGGACCCATGTCCGCCCTCCGGATGCGGACGATCTAAGTCACATAACTCAACAAATGAGAGTCAGCCCGAAATTCGAACAGGTTCCTTACTAAAAGAACCAAATAGTCGATTGTTCGGACGCGAAGCCTTAGCAGCCTTCAAAGACAACGTCCGAGACGTAATGGCTCGCAAGACACCTCGCCAAGAAAAGCCAAGAACAATGGCCGCATTAACAAGCCTTCCGACCCGCTTTTTGCTGGAGAGGATAGCTGGCTAGCAAGATGCATCACCAAATGACCCAAGTACATCCGAAGTCAGGGATGGAAATGGGAAACCACGACGCAGCAAGGACCAACGCCGGATTAAGGAACGGTCCAAAGAGCTGACGACAACACCGGATTCAAAAGCTCACGGCAGAACAATAAAAAACTTCCCCTTAAGGACAATAGCGATGAGCTAGCCAACTTAAACAAAATCTTGGACAAGATATGCCAAATCCATAGTACACCCGGGAAGCCTGCAAACCATACCCACAGAGATTGTTGGGTCTTCAAGCAGTCCGGCAGACTCAATGCCGAACACAAGGGGCTCGACACACCAAGCGAGGACGATGACGAACCCCACAAGCAGAGCACCGGAAAACAAAAGAATTTCCCACAAGAGGTTAAAATAGTAAACTCACTTCACGTGATAAAAGGGAAAAACAGAGCGGCACCCATTAAGATGCGCGCCGCACATATTACCCTAGCGGAGTACCAACAATGGTTGTCAAAACCAATCACCTTCGACCATCAGGACTACTCCGAAAGTATCCTAACGCAGGATGGACTGCCTTGATATTGGATCCTATAATCGACGGATTCCAATTTACACAAGTCCTCATGGATGGCGGCAGTGATATAAACCTGATATATCAGGACACAATCCGCATGATGGGGATAGACCCAACAAAAATTCGCCATAGCAACACCTCCTTTAAGGGGGTAATGCCAGGCCCATATGCCCATTGCACGGGCTCCCTACAACTAGAAGTTTTGTTCGGCTCATCCGACAACTACCGCCGCGAAAAGTTAACCTTCCACATCGCCCCATTCGAAAGTAGCTATCAAGCACTACTGGGGCGTGAAGCTTTCGCCCGCTTTAACGCAATACCGCATTATGCATCTCTTACACTTAAAATGCCTGGTCCACGCGACATCATCTCATTAAAAGGGAGTATTAAGTGTTACTCGAGCACGGAAGAATGCGAGGCTGCCTTGACAGCCCCACACCATTCCGGCTCCGCTTACCAAAGCACCTGAATAGGTAATTCGAACCCCGGACACGGCTAGACGAGTCCGGTGCCTACTAGCGGCATACCCCCGTACAAGGGGCTGCACGCATGTACAACAAGAGACAATAAAGCTCAATTTTATTCACTTTTTCAAATTGTACTCTGTTTATTTAATATAAAGTACATTTTTCACACGATCTTTTTTTGTTTTCAACTAAGTTCCTCTCTTTTACAGATGAACACCGTGCTACACCCGTCTAGGATACAACACAATGGAGACACCGCAGTATGAGGCGTGCAAGAGGGACCCGTTGCAAGGATTCTTTTTCAAATTAAGACCTGCGTAAACCTTTTCTTGTCTCTTGTTGATACACATCCCTGGTTTCTAGTTATAACCAAGGAGGAGGTCTGGCGTTTTGGCATTGGCAGCGTCGAGAAGTTCGCATGTACCGGACAGCAGGGCTTAGGGCATTATTCTACCCGCTTTTTATAAAGACCGAATACCTTAGGGAGTGTTCGCGTCTCGGTTAGGCCTTATATGCATCAGCTCCGAATCATGTCTTTGGTCAAATGTTGGGTTTGCTGCTCACGTGTTTTGCTGCCTTACGCCTGTTTCTATCGGCTAACGCGGCACCAGGAGAACTATCTGCGATTGTGCCCGGTTCGCCGGGCGAGCACCTTAGTAGAGAAAGCCGAAATCGACCGTCATGATATAGCGAGACTGGTCAACCACTCGATGACTCACCGGAATGTTTAGAATTCCTCCGCTTTAACGAAGGACCATTTTTCGGTCGTGCATACGCACCCAATTCGACGATCTTGCGTGCCCAGGGGCTATATATAGTAGCCCCACCCTCGAACCCATATGGCTAAGTGAAAGTGATAAATCATTATAGTCCGGTTGCCTAGTTTGCTACGCTATCACCTCCTTCACAGGACCAAGACGTTGGATCAAGTGTGAAAATGCGCCTTTTTTGCAAACACCCCCGCATTATGTGTGTGGGGGCTGAAGCCAAGGACTGCCATCTTTCAGGTTATATACATATATACATTAACGACCCCACAGGAGGTAGTTTACTACTTGAAGGCACAAGTATAAAAAGCTCTTACATTAAAATTGAAACATTGTTTTCACAAATCATACATGCCATTAAAGCATAACATCCTTCGAGCACTGCGTCTCTATTAAACGAGCGCCCTGCAGGACTTCCTCAAAATAGTGCTCGGCAGGTACTCGGCCTTGTTGAATCTTGGGATGCAACTTCGGTGGCCTTCATCTCCGCCCAGTATGTCTTGACACGGGCAAGAGCCATCCACGCTCCCTCTACGCATGCTGACCGCTTCATTGCGTCGATACGCGGCACCGCACCAAGGAACTGCTGCACTAAGCCAAAATAGCTCTTGGTGGGGTCCGCTTTGGCCACAAATGAGTCATGACATGCTTCATGGCAAGTCCGGATAATCGATTCAGCTCGGCCCATTCGGCCAACCGATCGGTCAACGGAAGAGGACGCTCCGGACTATGGAATTGCGACCAATATAGCTCTTCCCTTTTGTGCCCCTTCTGGCCTTGGAAGTGCTCCATCGCATCCGCAGCCGCCGCTAAGTCAGAATAAGCATCCTCCGAACTCCACAACTTGTCCAACCGAGCATACTTCGGTCCGTATATTTCCTCCGGGCAGAAACGGTTTTCCGGCCGCAATAGCCCGGCTTGACTCAGCTCCTCTTTGGCAGCTCTCATAGCCGAGCGGGCATCCTTGGATTCGGCGGTGGCCTTTTTTCAGGTCCTCTTGCTCGCTTTGACGTTCTTTTTCAAGAACCCCGTAGCGGTCGGTAGCATTCTTTAACTTTATGGCCATATCGGCCATTTCCTCTTTGTTTGGCAAAGTGAGCAGCCCGTTCTCGCTTTTAGCTCTTACCGCCATTTCTTAAAGCGGGCGCATTACTATTTCGGCTTGCTCTTTCGCGCTGGCGAGTTCCGCCAAGAAGCTCCTCCACAACAGCCGCACCGTGCGCATCAAAAGCATAAAAGTAGTAAGGCATGGGCGACAAGCTCCCTTACCAGGTGTCCGTGGAGAAGTCGCATACCTTGTGACTCGTCAAACCATTTATTGACCAGCGCGATGTCCGCATCCGCCTCATCAAGCTGCCGCTTTAGTTCGGCAAATTCATCAGTCCGGTCACGGACGCCCGCCACCTATTTAGGCGCGGCGATATGTTATAACTGAGATTATGATCCTCGACACGCTGTCAATTTTTGACAACATACCGAGTCTCAGGGGCTACTATCTATACAGGGCGCATTCTATATGCATAACTGTCAGAAGGTACATCATTTTTGCGTACTTCGAACCCCGTCAGCAAGCTTTTGACGACTTCATGCAATCCGCTCTCAGCGGATGCAATTCTTTCAATTACCACACCCATTAGAGCACGGTGATCTTCTGAGATAGCCGCTCGCCCGAGCGGATCCTTCAGCTCCTCCGACCGCACGCCAGTTGGCGCCGGACCTTCCGGCCCCGCCGGACTCGGGGAAACCCTCCGCGAAGACACCTCAGGGGCGTCCGCCTCACATGAAGGTGCGACAGGTGGAGGCGTTTCGCTCTCCATTATCTCCGGAAGAAGATCCCCCGAAGACGAGCTCTGCTGAGAAGGGCTGAGACCCGAACTACAAGGTACAATTTCGGTTATCTTCAGAAATAAATGCAGGGACGTTCCTTATTTACAAGACCCCTTCTTTTTACTTACGGCTCGCTCGAGGGCTGATCCCCTTGGGGAAATAGTGCGGCTGGGTTACTTCCCAGCGCTGGACTCTCTGACGAAGATTTCTTTCCCCTCTTCGAGGCCTTGACCTCCGGATCTTCCGAAGCGGTCCTCTTCTCTCCTCGGAAGGTGGGACTCTTAATCCCTCCTTCCTTGATAGCCTCCTTCGTAGAGGGCAGTTGCTTCCCCGCTCCCCCCTTCGCCTTCTTCAAAAGGCGCGGCCTTCAACATCTTGGTCAGCATGGGATCCGGCGTGGTCTGCAGGAGGAGCGGACACCTTATTAACTTTGCCTTGGCTATCCACTCTTGTTTAAGAAACGGCTCCTTTAAAGGGCATATATATATGATAAATGAATGAACAGCCTGTCCGGTTACATGACTACTTACTTGAGTATCTGGGCGATTGCAGCTTAGTCATGCGTCCTCAGTCAGGTCCGGACACTTCTCTTGTGATCCGAAGAACAGTTTATACATCTCCACGGGCGTCGTACCCATAAAATGTTGGAGAGCTCGTGGTCCCTCCGGATTAAATTCCCATGCAGACGGAGGCGGCGTTCTTGAGGGCGAAGGCGCCGAATCAACATAACCTGCGCCACTGCGACCAGATTGATCTCTCTTTCTTGGAGGTCTCAAATGCGGCCCTGCAATAGAGGAACGTCCTTGGACGACCCCCAGTCCAGCCCCTTGTTGACCCATGACGCTTGACGGCTGTGGTGGACTGAGCGAAGGCGGAAGCGCCACCCATTTGGTGCCCCTGGGAGCGGTAATATAGAACCACTCCCGTTACCACAAACCAAGCTCCTCTTGAAAAGAGCCCTCGGGCCACGGAGCATCGGCACATTTGCTTATGACCGCCCCTCCGCACTGTGCTTGCTGCCCCTCGATCATCTTCGGCTCCACCTTGAAGGTCTTGAGCCACAATCCAAAGTGAGGGATGATATGGAGGAAGGCCTCACATACGACAATGAATGACGAGATATCGAGGATGGACTCCGGATTCAAGTCATGGAAATCCAGCCCATAATAAAACATGAGCCCCCGCACAAAGGGATCCGTCGGGAAGCCTAAACCCCGAAGGAAGTGAGACACGAACACCACGCTCTCGCCAGGCTCGGGAGTTGGAATGACCTGCCCTGGAGCAGGCAGCCTATGCGAAATCTCGCTGGTTAGATACCTGGCGTCTCGCAGCTTTTGCACATCTTCTTCTGTGACGGAAGAAGACATCCATCGGCCGTGTTGGTCGGAGCCGGACATCGTCGAAGGTCCGAAGCGCCTAAATCTCAAGCTTTGGGTGTTAGAACTCGAAGTGCGAGGCGAACTCGATGGAGGGTGTAAAAAAGAAGGGGGCCTTGGTCTCATTATAAAGAGGTTGAATACGAAGAGCCCTCCCCGTGGTCGATTAGGACTCGCCTTCGTTAGAGGAGGCGTGACAACGGGCACGGTTGGGTTACCCACGTCCGTATTTGATGAGAATCCCGGAATAAGGGGGCACGATCTACGTTTTGATAGGGACGTGCCAAGGAAACCGCCTCGCTAATCGCGCTAAGGTGGAGCAGTAAAAAACGATTCATATAAAGGCTTCGCCGTGGTGTGATGTCACGCTGTGGAATACGTCAGCAGATCTGTGCAAAAATTATTCTCTCTACAGTGGTATGTGGAACTTGTTTTACAGAGCCGGACACTATCTTGGTGTTCAAAACCTTCTATGAAGTATTCGGAGGAGGAACCCGCCTTGCAATGTCGAAGACAATATGCGCGCCCGAACTTTAAATCGTCATTGAAGCCTGGTTCGAGGAGCTCTTGAGAGAGTCCTCGACTAGGGGTGTCCGGATAGCGAACTATCATCTTTGGCGGACTCCTAGACTATGAAGATACAAGATTGAAGACTCCGTCCGTGTCCGGATGGGACTTTCCTTGGCGTGGAAGGCAAGCTTGGCGATCTGGATATGTAGATCTCCTACCATTGTAACCGACTCTGTGTAACCCTAACCTATCCGGTGTCTATATAAACCGGAGGGTTTTAGTCCGAGGACTAACAACAATCATACCATAGGCTAGCTTCTAGGGTTTAGCCTCCTTGATCTCGTGGTAGATCTACTCTTGTACTACCCATATCATCAATATTAATCAAGCAGGAGTAGGGTATTACCTCCATCGAGAGGGCCTGAACCTGGGTAAAAACATCGTGTCCCTTGTCTTCTGTTACCATCAGCCTAGACGCACTGTTCGGGACCCCCTACCCGAGATCCGCCGGTTTTGACACCGACACTGGTCGACGAGGACGGATCCACTAACACCACCTTCACCATAGGCGCCAACCTCGAACCCAAGCAGGAGGAGGCCCTGGTCAAGTTCCTGCGCGCGAACAGGAAGGTGTTCGCATGGGAGCTCGATCGGATCAAGGGGGATCCCTAGAGGCGAATCGAGCATCACCTCAACGTGTGCCCCAACGTGACGCTACCGTGAAGCAGAAAGCAAGACGGCGATCCACCGAAAAGCAGGCTTTCATCGTCCAAGAGACCCGCATAAGCTGGAAGCTGCAGGGGTCATTCGCGAGGTCCGATACCCAGATTGGCTGGCTAACCCTGTTGTTGTGCCAAAGAAAGGGGGGAAGGAACGCATGTGTGTCGACTTCACCAACCTCAACAAAGCCTGCCCGCAGGATCCATTCGCGCTTCCCCGTATCGATCAGATCGTCGATTCCACCACCGAGTGCAACCTGTTATGCTTTCTGGATGCCTTCTCTGGCTATCACCAGATCAAGATGGCGGTAGAAGACGTGGAAAAAACAGATTTCCTAACCCCGTGTGGGGTGTAGTGCTACACATGCATGCCGTTCGGGCTGCGCAACACAAGAGCGACCTTTCAGCAGCTGATGCACATCACCTTGGGCCCGCAGCTCGGGAAGAATGTTGAGGCCTACGTCGATGACATTGTGGTGAAGTCTCGTGAGGCCAAAACCCTGATACAAGACCTGGAGGAAACCTTCGCGAGCCTCAACACAGTGAACCTGCGGCTCAACCCGGAGAAGTCTGTGTTTGGGGTCCCCTTGGGCAAGCTCTTGGGCTTCCTCGTGTCCCACCGAGGCATCGAGGCTAACCCAGAAAAGGTCAAGGCGGCCGAGGACATGAGCCCACCAAAGACCCTCAGAGAAATTCAGAAGCTCACTTTGGGCGGCGTGGCGGCACTAGGACGCTTCATCTCCAAGTTGGGGGAGCGGCGCTACCTTTCTTCCAAATGATGAAGAAAAAGGGGCCCTTTGAATGGACTGAAGAGGCCGACAAGGCGTTCCAAGACCTCAAGAGGTACCTAACCAGCCCTCCGGTAATGGTGGCCCCGCGCCCTCAGGAACCCCTGGTGCTCTACCTCGCAGCCACTCCCTACTCCGCCAGCGCAGCCCTGGTGGCGGTTAGGGAGGACCGTCGGACCAAAGCCGCGGCAGCTGCCCGGGTCAAGGCGAAGCAGGATCAAGGAAGACCCATCGAGACCACTACCACAGCCGAGAAGGATCAGCCGCCACAGGGAAACGCACTCGTCACTTACATCTTGGTCCAAGGTGCCAAAGTGGACCACTCTGCTGACGATGCTGATTCTGATGAAGCCCCAGCTCCAGCTCCTGCTCCTGCTCCAAAGCTGCAGAAGCAAAAGAAAGCCAAGGCTTCAAAGTCAGCTGCTCCTCCAAAAGCTTCACGTGTGAAGCCGCAGCTCTTGCAGCCTCTGCTCCAATTAATGAGCCTATTCCTAAACCAACTCAAGAAGAGAGGTGTTCTATTTCTCGATCTGAAGATATGCAAGAGGCAAAGAAATCTATGAAAGAAAAAGGTATTAAAGCTGAAGATGTTAAGAATTTACCTCCTATTGAAGAAATAAATGGTCTTAATTCACCGCCTGTTGAAGAAACATATGATCTTGATCCATTACCTATTGAAGAACCTCTTGATCCCGATAACCCGACACAGGTAGTAAAGGTAAATTCTCTCTATAGATTTGATGAAGGTGATATTCCTCACTACAAGTCTGCTAGACAATGCTTGGATGAGTTTGATAATTTTATTGTCAAACAAGAAGATTTCAATGCTTATTTTGGTAAACAATTAAAACAAAATACCTATATGATTAAACACTTGGGTGATTATATGGCTAATGTAAGATGTGAACTTAAACTCATTAGCAAACATTCTTCTATAGTTACCACTCAAGTAGAACAAGTGTCGGCGTTTTGGGAACGGGGGTACCCAGACTTGCCTGCCTGCGGCCTGCGGCGTGGCTCAAGGGGTGGCCCAGCACGACCCATCTTCATCAGCACAAGCTCAAGACCCTCGCGAGGGGCCAAGCCTCGCGGGGCGGATGATAGGAAGCTTCCTCAGGCACGGCCTCTCCAGGCTGGCTCGCGAGGAGGCGGAGAGATCAAGGCGGGGTACCTCACGAGGTGCCCATGACGCAAGCCATGACGACCAAGGGCGCCAGGCGGCCGCCAGCCCGCGCAATGTCTTCGTTTCCTCTTTGGTGCAAAGGGGGCAAGCGCAGGCGAGAGCATCAAACAAAGGCATCCATTTCGGTGCAACAAGACCAAGACCATCGCAACGGCAGGAAGGAAGTCATCGTGGAGCCCAAGCCAAGGCCACCACCGTGAGCCTTTGACAAAGGCGAGGGCCAACTTTAGTCAGGATAAGTGTACTAGATGTTCCCCTTTAAAATGGCCAATTGTTGGCGCCCTTCCCGCTCAATATTTGGGAAGAGGCCCAGGGCCTCTGCCTATAAATAGGACTAGCCACCTACGGGATAGGGGCGTCGAAAGATCAATCACAGAGAGAGAGAGAGAGAGAGAGAGAGAGAGAGAGAGAGAGAGAAGCGACTGAACTCCCCATAGCAGTTCATCGCACCAGCCAAGAACAGACCCTCGCGAGGCTGTTCTTCCTTGTATTGTTCATCATCAGCCCAAGAGGCAATCCACCACACCACACACTGGAGTAGGGTGTAACACCACAATGGTGGCCCGAACCAGTATAAACCTTGTGTCTCTTGTGTTGTTCCTTTGGTAGTTTAGATCCTAGCGAGGCGACGAGGTGCAGGTTGGTAGAGGGCGAGATCTCTGCGCGCACCCCAGAGTTCGAATGTAGAGGGTCTGCCGGAACCCGAAATCCGACATTTGGTGCGCCGGAGCTTTCCCTTCCGCCGACCCGCTTTCCACCGACACCGTGACTCGGCCTGCGATGGGCAGCACGCCGCCCACTCCGGTCGCCGGCACCAGCGCGGGGAGCCAGGGGGCTCTGAGCCTTGGCCCCAGCCTTGCGACAGGTGCGGTGGCCGGACAAGTTCAAGCCGGAGACGCCGCCGCGCTACAACGGCACAACTGATCCGCTGGCCTTCCTGCTGGTGTACGAGGAGGACGTCCTCGAAGCAGGAGGCGACGACAGGGTCAGGGCTAACTGGCTTCCCATGGCCCTCACCGACGCTCCGTGCATGTGGCTGCTCCACCTGCCAGCGGCTTCCGTGGCCTCTTGGGAAGAGCTGCACAACCTCTTACTCGCCCAGCACTGCTGGGCTCCCGGCTCATCCCGCGGCTCTCTGGGCGGCTCAGACGCCACCTTCAGCCGCCACGTCAAGCCATTCGTCTGGCCAGGTGGCGCTGCCTCCGTGCAGAGGCTCCCAGTCGGTCGGCGTCAAGGCCGATCTGGCCTTCAGCTTGAGGACCACCCTCCAACTCAACCTGCTGGGCAAGCTCCCTATGCTATGCACTCCCACCATTTGCAGTGTGGCCGTCACGGAGACCCTCATCGGCGGCGGCGCGGGCCTCAGTGTGCTCTCGGTTGAAGCCTTCAGCCTCTTCACATACCGCCGGAGCGGCTTCGGCCTAGCGGGCCCTTCTTGGGCGTCGGAGGCGGTTCAGCCGGCTCCCTGGGGCAGATCCGTCTTCCGGAAACCTTTGGCACCTACGACAACTTCCGCACGGAGCTAATCGACTTCGACATTGCCCCCATCAGCCTCCCATACAACGCCATCCTCAGCTACCCAGCGCTAGCCAGATTCATGGCCGCGACTCACCCAGCGTACAACCTCATGAAGATGCCCGGGAGCAACGGCGTCCTCACCGTGTCCGGAGACACCGGGGATGCGTTGCAAGTACTCAAGCTCGCCTTCAAGACTGCGGCGGCGGCCCAGCCCGCCGGCTCAGACGCCCCTGAGCCCAAGGGGCTGCGCCGGCCAAGAAGAAGCAGCTATTCACCCAGGACAAGGAACGAACCAAGCAGATACTGGTTGAGGGAGTCCTGGACTAGGGGGTGTCCGGATAGCCGAACTATCATCTTTGGCCGGACTCCTAGACTATGAAGATACAAGATTGAAGACTTAGTCCCGTGTCCGGATGGGACTTTCCTTGGCGTGGAAGGCAAGCTTGGCGATACGGATATGTAGATCTCCTACCATTGTAACCGACTACGTGTAACCCTAACCTATCCAGTGTCTATATAAACCGGAGGGTTTTAGTCCATAGGACGAACAACAATCATACCATAGGCTAGCTTCTAGGGTTTAGCCTCCTTGATCTCGTGGTAGATCTACTCTTGTACTACCCATATCATCAATATTAATCAAGCGGAGTAGGGTATTACCTCCATCGAGAGGGCCCGAACACAGGGTAAAACATCGTGTCCCTTGTCTCCTGTTACCATCCGCCTAGACGCACAGTTCGGGACCCCCTACCCGAGATCCGCCGGTTTTGACACCGACACTGGTCGACGAGGACGGATCCACTAACACCACCTTCACCATAGGCGCCAACCTCGAACCCGAGCAGGAGGAGGCCCTGGTCAAGTTCCTGCGCGTGAACAGGAAGGTGTTCACATGGGAGCCTGATCAGCTGGCGGGGATCCCTAGAGGCGTAATCGAGCATCACCTCAACGTGTGCCCCCAACGTGACGCTACCGCGTGAAGCGAAAGCAAGACGGCAGTCCACCGAAAAGCAGGCTTTCATCGTCCAAGAGACCCATAACCGGAAGCTGCAGGGGTCATTCGCGAGGTCCGATGCAGTTGGCTGGCTAACCCTGTTGTTGTGCCAAAGAAAGGGGGGAAGGAACGCATGTGTGTCGACTTCACCAACCTCAACAAAGCCTGCCCGCAGAATCCATTCCCGCTTCCCCGTATCGATCAGATCGTCGATTCCACCACCGAGTGCGACCTGTTATGCTTTCTGGATGCCTTCTCTGGCTATCACCAGATCAAGATGGCGGTAGAAGACGTGGAAAAAACGGCTTTCCTGACCCCGTGTGGGGTGTACTGCTACACATGCATGCTGCCTCGGGCTGCAGAACGCAGAGCGACCTTTCAGTGGTGATGCACATCACCTTGGGCCCGCAGCTCGGGAAGAATGTTGAGGCCTACGTCGATGACATTGTGGTGAAGTCTCGTGAGGCCAAAACCACGATACAAGACTGGAGGAAACCTTCATGAGCCTCAACACGGTGAACCTGCGGCTCAACCGGAGAAGTGTGTGTTTGGGGTCCCCTCGGGCAAGCTCTTGGGCTTCCTCGTGTCCCACCGAGGCATCGAGGCTAACCCGAGAAAAGGTCAAGGCGGTCGAGGACATGAGCCCGCCAAGACCCTCGAGAGAAATTCAAAAGCTCACTGGGCGTGGCGTAACTAGGACGCTTCATCTCCAAGTTGGGGAGTGAGCGCTGCCTTTCTTCCAGTGATGAAGAAAAAGGGCCCTTTGAATGGGTGAAGAGGTCGACAAAGGCGTTCCAAGACCTCAAGAGGTACCTAACCAGCCCTCCGGTAATGGTGGCCCAGCGCCCTCGGGAACCCTCGGTGCTCTACCTCGCAGCCACTCCCTACTCACTTGGCCAATAGCCTGGTGGCGGTTAGGGAGGACCATCGGACCAAAGCATGGCGGCTACTTGCCCGGTCAAGGCGAAGCAGGATCAAGGAAGACCCATCGAGACCACTACCACACCGAGAAGGATCAGCCGCCGTGAGGGAAGCACTCGGAGACGAAGAAACCCCTCCCACAGCGACCAGCCCGGCTGGAGGCTCCAACATCTCAGAGGCGCCCACGGTCTCGGAGGGCGCCATCGACACCAAAGACTCCCAACCTCGTCGAAAACCTGTGTGCATTCAAGACGGTGTTGTTGCGGGACGCGAGGGCACGGTACCCCATGCCTCAGAAACTCCTCCTCGCGCAATTGGTGGCCTCGCGCAAGCTGCGGCATTATTTTCAGGGCCACCCCATCAAGGTTGTCTCAGCGTACCCCTTGGAAAGGGTGCTCATGAGCCCTAACTCAGCTGGAAGAATCGCTGAGTGGAACAGTGAACTGCAAGCGTTTCATCTCGAATTCAGCACAACCAGAGTCATCAAAGGGGCCGCGTTAGCGGATTTTGTGGCAGAATGGACGGAGGCGCCGGGCCTCAAGGCTGATGAGGATCGATCCCTCTCCCCGGGAAGCGAGGCGCCGGAAGGTTGGGTCATGTACTTCGACGGGGCATTCTCCAGGCACGGCGCAGGGGCTTGAGCAGTGCTTATATCTCCTACTCAGGACAAGCTCTACTACGCCGAGCAGCTCTGTTTCCAGCATGAAGAAAAGGTCTCCAACAATGTAGCAGAATATGAAGGCATGATAGCAGGCCTGAAGGCTGCAGCTTTCCTAGGAGTGAAGCGCCTTACCATCAAGGGTGATTCACAACTCCTCGTCAACTTCTCCAACAAGGTATACGAGCCGAGGGATGAGCACATGGAAGCCTACCTCGCAGAGGTCCGCAGGATGGAGAAGCGATTCTGGGGTGGAGTTGCAGCATGTGCCCCGTGGCACCAATCAAGAGGCCGACGACATCGCCAACGGGCATCCAGCGGCTACCTCGGGAACCTGGCATCTTGAAGAGCGGCTCTTCAAGCCCTCGGCCACGCCATCATTGTCAAGCACGGTGCAGCCTCGGGAGGAGCTCCCCGACCACCAGACCTCAGAGCCCTTGCGTGGCCCGGCCTCAAGAGCGCTTTGCTCTTGACTGGAGCCTCAAAGCGGGTCTTTGGATCACAGAGCTCCGGAGCTACCTGACGCAAGGGACCTTGTCGGAGAAGGAGGAGGAAGCGGAGCGTGTGGCGCGGCAAGCCACAACATACTGCATTAGGGATGGAGATCTCTACCGAAAGCGACCAAATGATGTGTCCCTACGCTGCATCTCCAGGGAGCAAGGGAAGGAACTGCCGGCAGATATACACGATGGAGACTATGGGCATCATTCATCATCGTGGACCCTCGTTAAGCAAGCGTTCATAGCGGGTTTTATTGGCCCATCGCGCTCAATGATGCCGTCGAACTGGTGAAGGCTTGCGAGGCCTGCCAATTCCATGCCAAGCAGATCCATCGGTGGCGGGAGGTCTGCAAACTATACCCCTCTCGTGGCCATTATGATGCACGAGGGTGGATATCTGAGCCCGTTCCTCGGCGCCGAGGCTATCGCTACCTCTACGTCGCCGTGGACAAGTTCACTAAGTGGGATGAAGTGGAAGCCGTTCGCACCATCCCCGCAGGTTCTGCGGTCAAGTTCATCAAGGGCATCGTGAGCCGGTTCGGGGTGCCGAACCGCATCATCACCGACAACGGTTCACAGTTCACCAGTAACCTCTTCAAAACATATTGTGCTAACCTTGGGACGCAGATATGCTACGCCTCGGTATCCCACCCGCGGAGCAACGACCAGGCCGAGCGGGCCAAAGCAGAGGTCCTGAGGGGCCTCCAAACCAGGACATTCAGGAAGAAGCTGGAGGCCTGCGGCAGAGGCTGGTACGATGAGCTTCAGTCCGTATTGTGGTCCATCCGCACAACCGCGACCAAGCCGACTGGCGAGACCCCGTTCTTCCTGGTCTATGGAGCTGAAGCAGTCCTCCCTCACGAGGTCAGACCTCGTTCCACATGGGTCCTGGCGTTCGACGAGGCGCAGCAGGACGCCATGCGGGGGATGGACCTCGTGCTGGGGGAGGAGCATAGTCGGGAAGCCGCGCTACGAGCGGCAAGATACCAACAAGCGCTGCAGCGATACCACTGCCGCAACATCCGCCCCAGGACTCTCGAGGTAGGAGACCTCGTGCTCAGGCGGGTTCTCTCCAGGGAGGGACTGCATAAGCTCTCTCCCATGTGGGAGGGCCCGTTCAAGGTTGTTCATGTTTCCAGGCCCGGCTCCGTGCGCTTGGAGACTCAGGAGGGGGTGCCCATCCAGAACGCGTGGAACATCCAGCACCTAAGGAAGTTTTACCTAAAAAGGCCCGAGCACTGTGAAGAAGGCGAACGCCTGCGAAGCGTTGCGTTTTGGAAAAGGCCCAGAGCCTGTGAAGAAGGTGAATGCCTATGAAGCGTTGCGTTTTGGAAAAGGCCCAGAGCCTTTGAAGAAGGCGAATGCCTGTGAAGCGTTGCGTTTTGGAAAAGGCCCGGAGCCTGTGAAGAAGGCGAATGCCTGTGAAGCTGTTGCATTTTGGAAAAGGCCCGGTGCCTGTGAAGAAGGCAAGCGCCTGTGAAGTTCATCTTTCTGAGAAAGGCCCGGAGCCTGTGAAGAAGGCCAATGCCTGTGAAGCTTCGCCGCGTGACACTCTCACGTAATAATGAGTTGGGGCTGGCACGCCCGGAGTCTCAGGAGCGCCGGCCTCAGGCCCTGGGGCTCCCTCCCATGCCCAGTGGCAGCACTTAGCTCCGCGCTGGTGAGAAGACGTCGAAGACTAGATTAGGTGCCGGACGCGACTTTTCTCATTTGCTTTCTGCAGTTGGCTTGTTCATTCCCATTTGAATTTTTATTGAAGTTGTTGCCGTCTTTGGCTTGTGACTCCTTGCCTTTTCGCTCTCCTGCCTCGGTTTCTCTCGTGCAAGTCTCGCGAGGGAGCAGCGCGGGCACCCTCGCGAGTGTTTTCTGCCCTTACCATTTGAGGCTTCCCTACCCGGGTCCACTACAGGAGCACCCCTCGGTCAGTGCCCCACGGGCACCGCGACACCTGAACACAGGACTGGGTCGGTCGCCTCCACAGTGTGAGGCCGGAGCTACCTCTTGAGACTAACCTTTGCAGGACATGAAGCGTTCGACGAGGCCTCGGCCTCGGGAAGCAAAACCACGACAGCCCCCCGAGCTAAGTAATTTCTGGCAGCAGCGTATGGCACAAAGGCATAATACCGATATAGCGAAGTAGTACGATAATTAGCAATGACGGTCCAAGCACGCTGCTGGGCCCTACACTACAGTCTTTTTACGCATGAAAGGAAAGGGACAAAACAAACATGGCCCGCTTGACACAAACTCGCGGCGAAGGCTCGAACTGCCTCCGGAGCTCACGCGGACTCCCTCTCGCGCTTCACCGTGGCGCAACGGCGGGCAGACCCGCTACCTCCCCCCAGGCGGGCGCGGCGGCGCAAAGGCTGGGCATGGCCATCGCTGGAGGAGCCGCTGCCTGAAGAGGAGTCGCTGAAGCTCGACGAACCCCGAGCGCCACCGACCACGCGCGTGCCGTCATCTTCACCCCGATCGTCGCCGGGGCTAGGCCTGACGCTGTCATCATCGCCCTCGGGGCAGCACCGTGGCGACCGTCTTCCCGAACACCCTCACGTAGAGGGTGGCATCACAGATCAAAATTGAAGTGCAGGGTGCACCGGCTGCACCACGCAGCGGCAAAACGACCGCCAGGCTGCGTCGGGGCCACACTCCGGCGGGAAGACCTCCAGAAGCCAGGAAGCCGGCTGTAGCAACCATCCGCTGGAGCGAGGCCGCCTAGGGCGCCAAATGGGAAGTTCACCTAGGAGGAATCGGGAAGGCTGGAGCTGTGCTGGTCGGCTCCACCGACCACACAACAAACTCCGGCAGCACCTCTGCCGAGTGGAAGTGCGGCCTAGGGGGTCGCGCGACCATAGTGCGCCCCCCATCAATGGCCTGCCGCCCGTCACCGCTCGAGAGATCACCTCCACGGCCGCGAGGAGCCACTATGGGAGCCACGGGGTGCTTGCGAGGATGGCCTCGACCGCGCTTGGGCGGGGGTGAGTCAGGCTCCACCTGGCGAGCCTTTCCCTTCTCCACGGCCGAGAACCTCTTTGGCGGAGCCATGAAGAAGAAGAAGAATCAAGAGGGGATGGACTAGAAGGGCAGGCGCTGTCCCGTACTTATAACCGGGGAAGGCCAACCGCCGGCCTCCATGATCGCAGGTAATCATGACCCGCTTTGCATGTAGGGACTTGTCAATTCGTGCAGTTGTCGAGGCGTCGTGGGGGAGCGGAGCCGCCCACGTCCAATCAATCACGCTTGGCGCCGAGGCAGAGGCTGTTAGGGGCCCTTGGCCTGCCCCTTCGCTTGCTCCTTCTGCTCGGCCAAGTCCAGGCGCGCCTTGGGCACAGGGGCTCTTGTCGGCGTTACAGGGAACGGGGTACCCAGACTTACCTGCCTGCGGCTGCGGCGTGGCTCAAGGGTGGCCCGGATGGCCCATCTTCATCGGCACAAGCTCAAGACCCTCGCGAGGGGCCAAGCCTTCTTGGGCGGCGGCATGGTGAAGCTTCCTCGAGCACGGCCTCGTCAGTGTCTCGCAAGGAGGCGGAGAGATCAAGGCGGGGTACCTCACGAGGTGCCCATGACGTAAGCCATGACGTCCAAGGGCGCCAGCCCGCGCAGTGTCGTCGTTTCCTCTTTGGTGCAAAGGGGGCAAGCGCAGGCGAGAGCATCAAGCAAAGGCATCCGTTTGATTGCAACAAGACCAAGACCGGCCGCAACGGCGGGGAAGGAAGTCATCGTGGAGCCCAAGCCGGCGTCACCACCAGATCCTTTGACAGGCGAGGACCAACTTTAGTCAGGATAAGTGTACTAGATGTTCCCCTTTAAAATTGCCAATTGTTGGCGCCCTTCCCGCTCAATATCTGGGAAGAGGCCCAGGGCCTCTGCCTATAAATAGGACTACCCACCCACGGGATAGGGGCATCGAAAGATCAATCGTAGAGAGAGAGAGAGAGAAGAGACTGAACTCCCCATAGCAGTTCATCGCACCAGCCAAGAACAGACCCTCGCGAGGCTGTTCTTCCTTGTATTTTTCATCATCAGCCCAAGAGGCAATCCACCACACCACACACTAGAGTAGGGTGTTACACCAGAATGGTGGCCCGAACCAGTATAAACCTTGTGTCTCTTGTGTTGTTCCTTTGGTAGTTTAGATCCTAGCGAGGCGACGAGGTGCAGGTAGGTAGAGGGCGAGATCTCCGCGCGCACCCCAGAGTTTGAACCTAGAGGGTCTGCCGAAACCCAAAATCCGACAACAAGTACTTAAGGCTCAAAATGATTTGCTCAATGAAATGAATAGCAAGAAAAATGATTATGCTGTTAGAGTGGCTACTAGAACTGGTAGAATGACTCAGGAACCTTTGTATCCTGAAGGCCACCCTAAGAGAATCGAGCAAGATTCTCAGAGAAATAATACTGATGTGCCTAGTTCTTCTAAAAGGAAGAAAAAGAAAATTGATAGGACTTTGCAAACTTCTAGTGAACCTATTGCTGAACCATCTGAGAATCCAAATGATATATCTATTTCCGATGCTGAAACACAATCTGGTAATGAACCTGAACCTAGCAAAAATAATAATGATGATGTTCATGATGATGCTCAACCTAGTGATGATAATGATGTAAGTTGAACCTGCTGTTGATCGTGATAACCCACAATCAAAGAATCAACGTTATGATAAGAGAGACTTTGTTGCTAGGAAACATGGTAAAGAAAGAGAACCATGGGTTGAAACCCATGCCTTTTCCTCCCAAACCATCCAAGAAAAGGATGATGAGGATTTTGAGAGCTTTGCTTTGAAATGATTAGACCTATCTTTTTATGCGTATGCGATTAAGCGATGTGCTCAAAACAAATCCTTATGCTAAGTATATGAAGGATATCATTACCAATAAGAGAAAGATCTTTGGAAGCTGAAATTTCCACCATGCTTGCTAATTATACTTTTAAGGGTGGAATACCAAAGAAACTTGGAGATCTGTGAGTACCCACTATACCATGCTCCATTAAAAGAAATTATGTCAAAACTGCTTTATGTGATCTTGGAGCCGGTGTTAGTGTTATGCCTCTCTCTTTATATCGTAGACTCGATTTGAATAAGTTGAGACCTACTGAAATATCTTTGCAAATGGCTGATAAATCAACTGCTATACCTGTCGGTATTTGTGAGGATGTGCCTGTTGTGGTTGCAAACGTCACTATTTTAACGGGCTTTGTTATTCTTGATATTCCCGAAGACGATAGTATGTCTATTATTCTTGGAAGACCATTTCTGAATACTGCAGGGGCTGTTATTGATTGCAACAAAGGCAATGTCACTTTTCATGTTAATGGTAATGAGCATACGTTACACTTTCCGAGGAAATAACCTCAAGTTTATAGCTTCAACTCTATTGGAAAAATTACATCGATTATATTTGGAGGTTTTGAATTTCCTCTTCCTACTGTCAAGAAGAAATATGATATTCTTATTATAGGGGATGTGCATATCCCCGTTGAGGTAACATAGTGCTATTCAAAATTTCTCCGGTTCCATGTTAATCGGAATGAGTTTGTTAACAAGACTTGATCAACCTTGTTAGTGGATTCCTTTTGATGAGCATGAGACGTATGAAACTTGAAGGCACAACCTTCCTCGCCCTCTTTATACTTTCTGTTATTTAGTTGAAATAAAGTAAAAATAGTATTTTTACATGCATTTCTGACTTATCCATGCAATATAAAAATATCCCGAAAAATAAAAGTCCTCTAATGCCATGCCAATTTAATATGATTTTTTCGGGGAATATTTGAGGATTTATGGTGCAAAAATCACCAGGGGAGCTGCCACCAGCCACGAGGGTGGAGGCGCGCCCTACCCCTGGCGCGCCCCACCTCGTGGGCCCACGGTGGCCCTCCTCCACTTATTCCTGCACCCATCCTCTTCTTCTTCCTCCCACAAACACGAATATCTGGCTCAAACACGAGTTCCGGCCCCGTTCTTTGTGATTTTCGATCTCTTTGCTCAAAGCACCTCTCACAAAACTGCTTGTGGAGATTGTTCCTTGGTATGTGACTCCTCCATTGGTCCAATTAGTTTTTGTTCTAGTGCTTTATTCATTGCAAATATGTGCTGCATAGGTGACCATGTTCTTGAGCTTGCATGTCAAATTTATATGGTTCTAAGTAGTTCTAATGCTTGATATAGGCTCTAGGCACTTGTAGGAGTAGTTGCTATCAATTTTATTGAAGTTGGTTCACTTTTGTTTTGAAGTTACTAAAAATTTCAGAAATTCTTCAGAGAAAACAATATGTTTAGGAAGATGTTCCAAGGTGGTTCTTCAAGGAAGCAAGGCCCTAGGCTTGCAATGCAGCGATGTCGATGAGGAGCCCCCAAGGGACGCTCCGTGAGGCCTCGTGGAATGGCCTTGGAAAATTTTATGGATCGGCGGGAATCAAAGAAGAATTTAACTTGCATATTTGCATGCTTGCCGTCTTGTGGACTTCGAGGCAGACAAATGCCCACAGTATCATGATCTCACTAGTTCATTTGTGAGGATGTTTGAATTTTCATCTTCGCGTAATTCTCCTTCAGTCATGTTTGATCTTTATGACAAATCTTATACCATGGACTTAGATGACTTTACTTCGTATTGCAAACTCCCACATTGGGGTAGTACTATTGATCCCCGTAAATCTGAATTTAGAGACTTTCTTGCTAGTATAACTGTGGGGGAATCTAGAGATATAACGCAAGCCACTATAGGGAGCATTCACTTTCCTGCTATACATTATTTTGCTCTCTTCATAGGTAGGTGCATAAATGCTAAGGGTGAAGCATGCCACATGTCCGTCCCTGACCTTAGCATTCTCAGGAGTGCTGTGTTAGGAGACCATTCTTATCATATGGGAGCCATTGTAGCTCGTAGGTTGTATCATAATAGATATTACAGAGACTTCTTTGGAGGAATTTATGCAACCCGCTTAGCTAATTTTCTTGAGATAGACATTCGTGAGGGTGATATGGAGTTGCCCCTACTTATTTAGATTTTGATTCTATGGTTTCCCACCAGTTTGTCGAGTGGACTGAATCACCTCTCCAGTATCGTCTAATCTTTAACAAACGGCATGTTGTCCGTATTACTCTTCCTGCTCCTGCCTTCTTTGATTCTCAGACAAAAGGAAGATATGTTATTACCAGAGAGGAGGCAAATGAGTACGAGAGGAGAGCGGAGGCAGCTCGACGCCACGCTGCAGCTCAGAAGGCGATAGCCATTGCATCATGATCGACCCCAGCTACACCTACGGGTATCAGCCAGGCTATCCCTGGCAATGAACCAACTTAGGCCAAAATCCTAAGCTTGGGGAAGTACGTATTTCCCACTGACATTACATTTATGTTCACACACACTCATTGCTAGATGTCGGTGCTCATACTCTTTCATTGTAATATCCATGCTAGTTTATTTTCTTTTTCCTGCTTTCTTCTTGTGTGTTAGTTAGTTAATCTTTAAGAAAAACAAAAAAAATTGTGTAGCTTCTAGTTAGTTTACTTTTCTTGCTGTAGTAGTAGTAATTAAAAAGAAAACCCAAAAATATTTCATGTTCTTCTTTTGCTTGTTGGGAGCTTTCCCGTGTAAATAGTTTTATTTCTTTTCTTTTCTTTGGGGAATTCGATAGGAAGACCATGATTAAATTGTTGAAGTGGCTCTTATATGCTTTATTGTTGATTTAACCAAGAGCCCATATTGCCTTGTCTTCTCACCTTCTTGAATGCTCGCATGATTCCACTTAGTCCAATGCACGTGCACTCTTATTATTATTCTGGCGTTCATCGTGCAAGTGAAAGGCAATTATGATGATATATGATGGATCGACCGAGATGGGAAAAGCTGGTATGAACTCGACCTCTCTTGTTTTTGTAAATATGATGAGTTCATCGTTCTTGATTCAGCTTATTATGAGTAAACATGTTTGCAATGAAAATTAGTGATCATAGTTGCTTATGCCTTGCTTGATTAGCTATGAGTTATAATGGTTTACCTTGCGTGCCAACATGCTATTGAGATGGTTATGATATGGTATGATGGGGTGGTATCCTCCTTTGAATGATTTAAGTGACTTGACTTGGCACATGTTCACACACGTAGTTGAAACAAATCAACAATAGCCTTCACGATATTTATGTTCATGGTGGATTATATCCTACTCATGATTGCATCCAATGTTTATTAATTTTAATGAATGTTCATGACTGTTATCGCTCTCTAGTTGGCCGCTACCCAGTCTTTTGTTAGCCTTCACTTGTACTAAGCGGGAATACTGCTTGTGCATCCAATCCCTTAAACCCCAAAATTATTCCATATGAGTCCACTATACCTTCCTATATGCGGTATCTACCTGCCGTTCCAAGTAAATTTGTATGTGCCAAACTCTAAACCTTCAAATAAACATTATATTTTGTATGCTCGAATAGCTCATGTATCAACTAGGGCTGCCCCTATCTTCCATGTTAGGCGGGTTATTCTCAAGAGGAGTGGACTCCGCTCCTCACTCACGAGAACATGGCTGGTCACCGGGATGCCCAGTCCATGCTTTATGCAAACTAAATCAAAATAATTGCAAACAAAACTCCCCACAGGACCTGATGTATGTTGGAGGCACTTTCGTTGTTTCGAGCAAGCCGTGGATTGATGCTTGTTGGTGGAGGGGGAGTATAAACTTTACCATTCTGTTTGGGAACCGCCTATAATGTGTGTAGCATGGAAGATATCGCCATCTCTTAGTTGTTATGTTGACAATTGAAGTATACCGCTCAAAATATTATTTATCTCTACTTCAAAATCGAGCTCTGGCACCTCTACAAATCCCTGCTTCCCTCTGCGAAGGGCCTATCTATTTACTTTTATGTTGAGTCATCACCCTCTTATCAAAAGCACTAGCTGGAGAGCGCAGCTGTTATTTGCATTCATTACTATTAATTTATACTGGGTATGACTATGACTGGATCTCTTTTACCATGAATTACAATGTCTAGTCAGTCCTTAATCTTTAAAGGTGCTCTGCATTTATGTTTTGCGGTCTCAGAAAGGGCTAGCGAGATACCATCCTATTATATCATATTATGATTGTTTTGAGAAAGTGTTGTCATCCGAGATTTATTATTATGGCTCGCTAGTTGATTATGCCATTGATATGAGTAAATATGAGACCTGAGAATTATTGCAAATGTGGTTAGTTATAATCTTTCTTTGAAAACTTGAATCTTTGGCTTGACATATTTACAACAACAAGAGCAAGCGAGTTTGTAAAGTTTTTCTTTTTCTCTTTCGGTTTGTCAACTGAATTGCTTGAGGACAAGCAAGGGTTTAAGCTTAGGGGTAGTTGATACGTCTCCGTCGTATCTACTTTTCCAAACACTTTTGCCCTTGTTTTGGACTCTAACTTGTATGATTTGAATGGAACTAACTTGGACGGATATTTGTTTTATTGAGAATTGCCATGATGTTGTTTTATGCGAGAAAACAAAAGTTCTCGGAATGACCTGAAACTCCACGGAACATCTTAGAAAAATAATAAAAATCCTGCGCCAAAGATGAAGACCAGGGGCCCACACCCTGTCCACGAGGTGGGGGCACGCCTCCTCAGGCACCCTCCAAGGCGCCCCCTACCTCGTGGGCCTCGAGACTCTCGGCGCCAACTCCAACTCTATATATTTGCTTTGGAGAGAAAAAAATCAGAGAGAAGAAATCATCGCGTTTTACGATCTGGAGCCCGCCAAGCCCTAAAACCTCTCGGGAGGGCTGATCTGGAGTCCGTTCGGGGCTCGGAGAGAGGATTCGTCGCCGTCGTCATCATCAACCATCCTCCATCACCAATTTCATGATGCTCACCGCCTTGCGTGAGTAATTCCATCGTGAAGCTTGCTGGACGGTGATGGGTTGGATGAGATCTATCATGTAATCGAGTTAGTTTTGTTAGGGTTTGATCCTAGTATCCACTATGTTACGAGATTGATGTTGCTATGACTTTGCTATGCTTAATGCTTGTCACTAGGGCCCGAGTGCCATGATTTCAGATCTGAACCTATTATGTTTTCATGAATATATGTGAGTTCTTGATTCTATCTTGCAAGTCTATAGTCACCTATTATGTGTTATGATCCGACAACCCCGAAGTGACAATAGTCGGGATACTTCTCGGTGATGACCATAGTTTGAGGAGTTCATGTATTCACTAAGTGCTAATGCTTTGTTCCGGTTCTCTATTAAAAGGAGGCCTTAATATCCCTTAGTTTCCATTAGGACCCCACTGCCACGGGAGGGTAGGACAAAAGATGTCATGCAAGTTCTTTTCCATAAGCACGTATGACTATATCAGGAATACATGCCTACATTACATTGATGAATTGGAGCTAGTTCTGTGTCACCCTATGTTATGACTGTTACATGATGAACCGCATTCGGCATAATTATCCATCACCGATCCAATGCTTCCATATACTGGTTTACGCTTATTTACTTTCCCGTTGCTATTGTTACAATCACTACAAAACACCAAAAATATTACTTTTGCTTTCATTACTCTTTTGTTACCGTTACCACTACTATCATACTACTTTGCTACTAAATACTTTGCTGCAGATATTAAGTTATCGGTGTGGCTGAATTGACAACTCAGTTGCTAATACTTGAGAATATTCTTTGGCTCCCCTTGTGTCGAATCAATAAATTTGGGTTGAATACTTTACCCTCGAAAGTTGTTGCGATCCCCTACACTTGTGGGTTGTCACCGTCGTACTCTCGCCGGCTGCAGAAATCTTCACTCCGCCGCCCCCGTAGCTGTCTCCCACTGCCGAGTTGGGGCATGGGAGATCTAGACAGATGAACTTCTCCATCTCCACTCCCAGTTCGTCGTGTTCTTTGTCAAGGGTAATTAAAATCTAATTTTACTGCCCTACTTTGATTCTTATGATTTTCACAAAATCCTCAAAAGGTGTTTATTCTTCAACAATCTACTCCTTAGAACACCTCAGTGCTTCTTTCCTTGATTTGTTTCTCTAGGCTATGATTTTCCTCAAGATTCCTCAGTTGTGTGGATTTTCTAATCTGCACAACTCTGGAACCCGAGTCAAGAACGCTTAGTGAAATTCCTCAAGGCATCTTTGGTCAAATTCCTCACCTTGATACTTTTTGAAAAAATTCTGAGAACACATGCATATGACCTCTCCAAATTCTTTGCACCTATACTCTGTTCACAGGTAAAAAATGTCTGCTGATGAATCACTAGGTTCTCATCAACTACTCATTTGCAGCATTCCTTCAAGAAAATTTGCATACTTCCTCAGAAACATCCAAAGTTCAAAGTCCTCAAGTGAAAAAAATGGCAGATGGGAAGAGACCACAAAAAGGAGGAAAGAGGCCAGAGACGAACACAACATTTGAAATCCCTGAGGATATATATGATGAATATTGCACACCGGATGAAGAAACTCATGGGAAGGAAAACAAGAATCAGCGCAAAGTGCACATACAGAGGATTGAGAGGAGATGGGCAAAGGAATGGAGGGAATATCGCTATGTTACTCCCAAGTACATGAAGAAATTCGCTGTAAACCCTCCATGTCCAAGACCACCTTTGGCTACTGGCAAAATAACAGATCCCACCAGCATCAAGCGCGGTGAGGACTTTCCAAAGGATGGGCCAATCGCCAAGCCAAGCTTCAGAAAGTTGCTGCACAAGCAGTGAGGAAATTCAATGAAGACTCTCAAGCTGCTGCTGTTGAGTCCTCTACTAGCAAAGCCGCACCTAAGAAGGCAATGCAGAAGAAATCAGCTCTGAAGTCAAAGTATTCAAGCTCAATGCCCCTCACGGCCAAGTTCCTCAACTGCAAAGCCCTCAGGGCAAATTCCTCAAGCAACTTCCTCAAGGGCAGCTCAAATTCCCTCCGTTGCTGCAAAATCCTTAGTTGCTGCCGCAAAGTCCTCAACACCAGTACTGTCGGCGTTCTGGGAACGGGGGTCCCCATACTTGCTTGCCTGCGGCCTGCGGCGTGGCTCAAAGGAGGCCCAGGACGGCCCATCCTCATCAACGCAAGATCAAGACCCTCGCGAGGGGACAAGCCTCATGGGCGGACGACAGGAGCTTCCTCGTGCACGGCCTCGTCAGGCTGGCTCATGAGGAGGCGGAGAGTTCAAGCGGGGTACCTCGCGAGGTGCCCATGACGCAAGCCATGACGACCAAGGGCGCCCGGTCGAGGCGCCCAGCCATAGCGTCCTCCTTTCCTCTTTGGTGCAAAGGGAGCAGCGCAGCGAGAGCATCAAGCAAAGGCATCCGTTTGGTGCAACAAGACCAAGACCAGCCCCAACGGCCGGAAGGAGTCATCGTGGAGCCCAAGCAGGCGTCATCGCGAGCCTTTGGCAGGCGAGGACCAACTTTAGTCAGGATAAGTGTACCTGCTGTTCCCCTTCAAAATGGCCAATTGTTGGCGCCCTTCCCGCTCAATATTTGGGAAGAGGCCCAGGGCCTTCGCCTATAAATAGGGGTAGCCACACTAATAGAGGGGGATCTTCGATCAGCCCCCCGGTAAGAGGTCGGAATCCTCGCCAAGGAACCAGTAGTTAGAGCAACGGAACACCACCTAGCAGTTCATCACACCCACCAAGAACAGACCCTCGCGAAATTTGTTCTTCCTCAGACTTGTTCCTCATCAGCCCAAGAGGCAATCACCACACCACAATCTAGAGTAGGGTATTACACCTAGCAGTGGCCCGAACTAGTATACATCTCTTGTCTCTTGTGCTGTTCTTTCTAGTAGTTTAGGTCTCTGCGATTCGGCGAGGTACGAGATGGTGGAGGGTTGGATCTCCGCGCGCACCCCAGAGTTCGAACCTTAAGGGTGTGCCGGAACCCGAAATCCGACATTTGGCGCGCCAGGTAGGGGTGCGCCGGAATCCTCCTTCTGCCACCTCGTGTCCCGTCGCATCATCATCACCATGTCCGCGACCAAGCGGGCAACCCAGATCCTTAGGCGGCGTGGCCCGCCCACGCAGAGCCGCTTCGCCTCGGGCGACCCGTGCCCTGTGCAGCTCGCGATCTGCAGGCGCCAGCGGCACTGGGCGACGCAGACAGGCTTCGACGGCTCTCACGCCACGGCAGGCGCGGTCGACAGCAAGGGCCTCCAATCATGCCGTGACCACGTCACCGTACACCCGCCGGGAGCAGGCGAACTCAAGGGCCGCGCTCACGGTGGCCCGAGAGCTGCTGTAGTGCGAGGCTCGGAGCGGCGCGACAGCGCGTGCTCTGGAGGGGTGGCAGAGCTCTGGCTTCGCCGCCTCGAGGCTCACCCTTACGCACCAGCTTCCATCTCGGGCCCAGGCGGCCCTTGCAGGGCTCCACAGCGTGCCTGCGGGCTCCAGCTACTCCAAGCGGCCGGCTGTCGGCCTTGGGCAGCGGCGGGGTTGCCTCGCCGCCCGCCAAGAAGAAGGACTCGACATGACTCCACGGCCTGGAGGGCCGCCGCGCACCACCACGGCGGGCGCATCAAGCAGAGCAGCATGGCGCACTTTCAGCACTACGGCGTGGCCTTCGGGATGTGGCGTCGAGAAAATATGTGCCCCACATGATGGACCAAGGGCACCCGCATGAGGGAGAACAAGGCTCGCTCCTCAGCCCGAGCTGGGGGCATGAGGCGCCAGAAGCCGAGCTCTTTCAGGAGCCTTGAGACGGTCCCACTGGTCACGCCGGGGGCGATGATTATCGGGTACCGCTACTTCCTCAAGAGCAAACATATGCTAACCATAGGTCGCAGGAGGTACAGGTCGCCACGACGAGCAGCTGCCCGCTCATGATCCTCCTACCCCTCGGGAGGAGGCGCGAGGCTCTTGGGAGAGGGCGCAGGGGGCGGCGTTCGGAGCAAGGCGTTCTCAGGAGGTAGGCCCTCTGCTGGGGAGGTGCCTCAGGGCCTGCCCCTGGCGGAGGACCCGTGGTCGTCGGGGGAACCGCTGGCGACCGCTCTACCCCACTGGCGGCGTCCTGGTTTCCGGTCGTCGTTGGTGGCACTAGAGTGTGGCGCAAGGCGGGGCCCTCGTCTGGCGATATGAAGCAAGGCCGGTACCTGTGAAGAAGGCCCAGTGCTCGTGAAGCTCGCCGCCCGTGACACTCTCACGTAATAATGAGTGGGGCTGTACACGCCACAGAGTCTCGAGGGTGCGGCCTCGAGCCTGGGCTCCCTCCCATGCCCAGTGGCAGCACTTAGCTCTGGGCTGGTGAGAAGACGTCCAAGACTAGACTAGGTGCCGGACGCGGCTTTTCTTCTGCTTTCTTCGCCTTTCCATTTGATTGTCGTTTTCCCTCTCTGGATTTAAGTTGGATTTGAAGTTGAGATTTGCGTGTGTTCGGGTAAGGGGTGCTTAGTCTCGTTCGAGCAAATCTCTCGCGTTTCGGTTACAACTCCGCCTCAGCTGCCTCCCCTCGCGAGCCCCTCGCGAGCCGGGCCAGGCCTAGCTTATGCCAAGCAGCCCAGCCTGTCGCCGCATCCTCTCCGGAGGGTTTTACTGCAGATCCTACGGATTCGATCAGAGACACTCAGATCGCCTCGGCCTCCCACAGGCTATCTCAGGCTCCGTGAAACAAAGGTAAACCAGCCAACCAAAGACGTCGCTAGGCCAACCACTTGGCGCGGGCGTATGGGCGATGTAACACCTGCTAATACGATGAACACAAGTTTTACATGAGGGGCTCCCCCTCCCAAAATGCTCTCACAACCATCAGGCCAAAACCTGAGTTCTATTCATGCAGGGTAATGGAACAAGGACAATACATAATCAGTCGGATAAATCCCCCAATGCGTCCTCAGGAGCACCTCCAGAGCCATTGCTGGCGTCGCTGTCTGCGTGATCGTCGGCGGCGTCTGGGCCGTTCACCACGCCGCCCTCATCGGCGGCCACGACCACGCCGTCGTCGTCCGAAGCGAAGGCCCGGATGAGGGCATCCACGTTGTCTTCCACCGGTCGCGCCAGTCGCCCGGACGGCTCGGGGAAGCTGGGCGATAACTGCGTCAAAATCAAAGTGGGGTCCATGTCCGGAGATGGCTGAAGACACGAGAGAAGGCGTGCGAGCAGCGCGCAGCTCCTCTCCTCCACCAACCTGTTGGCCACGACCGATGCGCCTCGGCCAGCGCCACCACGTCGGTGAAGAATTGAAGGTTGCCGGCGTAGTTAACCGCGTGCGGCTCGCCTACTGCCGCCTCGCAGATATTATCCAAGGCTGCGTTGGCTCTCTCCCGGAGCGTGGCGAGCATGGGGCCGTGCTCATGCTCCAGGATTCACCAGCGCATCTCGTCCGCATTACAGCGTGACGGCCTCGGCCTCCTCCAACCGTTGGCGAAAAGGAGCGCCTCGGCACGAGAGGTGGTGGACTCCTCACGCCACCTCGAGGGCGGCCCAAGAGCATCGGCCCGCCGCGTCGCCTCCTCCAGCTTGGCCCTCAAGGCAGCAGTCCTGCCCTCAGCCTTGGCCCTGATCAACCCCAATCTCTCCTCAAACTCGCGCTCGAGGTTCGAGCGCGCCGTCGCCACTCGGCGTTCGACCTCCTCCAGGACGCGGGCCTCCCGTGCGGCGACCTCATCCTCTGCCCGCGTCGCCAAGCGCTCCCTCGTCTCCAAGCGCTCGTACTGCTGGCAGCGTTCGGCGGCTTCAAGCGTCAACGCCTCCTCACCCTTCTGGAGCTCCGCCGGGTCGCCGGAGGCCACCTTCATCGACGCGAGGGCTGCCTTGCGCAGCTCCACTTGCTCCTCCAACGAGTGACACCGGGCCAGGAGTTCCCGTGCCCACTCCTCCGCTACCTCTCGTCGCCTGTTAGCTTCCCGGGCCTCCTCGACGGCCCGAGAACAGGCCTCCCGAGATGCTGCCAGCGACGCCTTGGCCTCCTCATCATCAAGGTCGCGCGGTGGCGCTAAAGCGGCGGCGCCCTCGGCTCGCGCCTCTCTGCGGTCGGCGCAGGCCCTCGGCCTCAAGCGCGCATCTTCATCGGCCGAGCTCTTCACCAAGCAGGCTCACGCGTTAGCCGCCCTTGAAGAAATCCTTGGTGAAGGGCGCGCTCCCGGCCAGCCTTCGCGCCGTCCTCCACACCATCAACCGCCCAGACGGGCGCCGGAGCCGCGAATCAACACTCCTCCCGGGCAGGGGCTGGGGCTGGCACCCTTTGCGACGGCCGGGCAGGCGTGCGCCAGCCCCGAAGCCTGGAGCCAGCCCATTCCCAGACGAGGGGCGCAGGAAGCGCCTCAGCCAATCGCCGTCCACGACCAGGCTAGAAGCCCACGGCAGGCTAGCTATGCCACGGCAAGGCTCGCGAGGAAGGATCGCGAGGTGCGCAGGGCCACGACGCGCCACGGGACGGTTCACCTCCCCGGTCGCCCTCACCACAAGGGCTCCACTGCTTGGAGCACTCAAGGTGAGGGAGGCGGCCGGGAGGACGGCTCCTCACCCGTCTCCGTGAGCTCGGCGGGAAGGGGCCTGCAGGGCAAGGATCGGTCTGAGCAGCAGAAGAATCAGGAGGCTGGAGAAGGAGAAGGCTTACTCATCGGTGGCGAAGTATTTCCCACGCTTCAAAGCGACAAGGGTAGTCATCGCCCAGGGCCTCCCTTCTCTTCCGGAGGGCCTCGAAGTTCATGCGGAAACGACCCAAGATTTGAGCGCAGGGATCAGCCTGCGGCAAGGGAGAAGCATCAAGACGACTTGCATCAGGGGCGTCTGCCTGACGCGCGCTGCTAGTCGCCTCACCAAGAGAAGCAGCAGGGGCCTCGGGGGCTCCATCCACGGGTGCTGCGGGCGGCTGCCTGCCGCCCTCGGCAGCGGCATGAGCCTCGAGAGCTGCCCCTCACGAGCATCGCCGGTCTTGTCACCCAGCGGGGTCCCTTCGGCCTCTGGCGGCTCGTGCCTCCCTGCTCCGCCACTCGAGGAGGAGCCGCCTTGGCCGACTGGAAGGGCTGTCACCACCACTGGATTCTCGCGAGGCCCCTGCAGACTAGCGGGGCACGGCCCCCATTCATCGAAGATAGGCATCTGGTTCACCAAATCACCCCTGTTCCGGCAGAGGTACAGCAAGGCCCCTTGATGCCGGATGCCACCGGGGTTAGGGTCGCCAGTCAGGACCAGGAGCACTTTCCTTAGCGCTTCTGGCGTCAGGTCTTCTTCCTGGAGCCTCATACGATCACCAGGCCCGCTGAAGGCCCACATCCGGTGGGAATGGCGTTGGAGAGGAGCAATGCGGTGCATCAGGAACTCCTTCACCACCTTGGGCACTGTTACAGCAAGCGACCTCAGGAACGCGAAGCGGCGCCAGACGAAGATGAGCCGAGGGCTTGAAAGCGTCTCCTGGCCCCAGCCTGAATTGGGGACAGCAGGCGAGGTTGGCTCCGATAGCAGGGGGCTGGGCACCCCCACATCCACGTCTGACCACCTCTCGCGGAACTCACCATTGGCGGAGGCAAGCTGAAGTCAATCCACGAGGCCGCTGTCTCGGGCGGCGACGAAGCTCACGCACGCCGAGCATTGAGTGGGGTCGACAAGGCGCAGAGAGAAGAAGTGGCGCAGCAAGGCAACCGAGGGAAGGATGCCCATCATTGCTTCGCAAACGAAGGCGAAGACCGAGAGGAGAGTAATGGACTCAGGACCCAGATGCATCATGTGGATCTGATAGTGGGAAAGCACGGCATTGAAGAAATCAGAGAAGGGGGGAACCAGCCCCGCCCACAGGGCGTCAGCGAAATACCAGACCTCGGTGACTATCATGTCGATGGAGAAGTGGGACGCGGGCCAAGCCGTCGTCCTCCCGCATTCGTTGAAGGAGGTGGCCAGAGCCGAACTAACCTTGCCCAAGCCCTCTAGATTGAGTATGATCGACGGGTCGACAGCGGAGGCCGGCGGCGGCGGCGAGCGAGGCGTAGGCACATGTTTCTTCCCTTTCCCCTTCTTCGTCGGAGCCATGGCGATTGAAAGGGGGAGGGGGAGATTCGAGATTGGATTGGAAATGGAAGCTGGAGTTCGAGAGGGGGAAGGACTGGAGCGCACAAGCAGCAGAGAGGGGAACGGATGTGTGCAGCAGTGTGTCCGCCTAGCAAGGCACGAAATAAGGAGGCGTGGGGGAACAGTGTCGCCCACGTCCAATCAACCGCCACGTGTCGCCCAAGGCCGCAGGCTGCTAGGGCCCGCGACGTTTCGCACTTGCCCTTTCGCCTCTCTGCTCGGCCAAGTTCGGGCGCACCGTGGCCCCAGGGGCTCTTGTCGGTGTGCAGGAGCAGGGGTCCCCATACTTGCTCGCCTGCCCTGCGGGCGTGGCTCAAAGGAGGCCCAGACGGGCCATCCTCATCAACGCAAGCTCAAGACCCTCGCGAGGCCAAGGCTGGCGGGCGGGCGACGAGGAGCTTCCTCGTGCACGGCCTCGTCAGGCTGGCTCATGAGGAGGCGGAGAGTTCAAGGCAGGGTACCTCGCGAGGTGCCCATGACGCAAGCCATGACGACCAAGGGCGCCCGATCAGGCGCCCGGCCGCAACATCCTCCTTTCCTCTTTGGTGCAAAGGAGCAAAGCGCAGCGAGAGCATCAAGCAAAGGCATCCGTTTGATTGCAACAAGACCAAGACCAGCCCCAACGGCCGGAAGGGAGTCATCGTGGAGCCCAAGCAAAGGCGTCATCACGAGTCTTTGGCGGCGAGGACCAACTTTAGTCAGGATAAGTGTACCCGTTGTTCCCCTTCAAAATGGCCAATTGTTGGCGCCCTTCCCGCTCAATATTTGGGAAGAGGCCCAGGGCCTTCGCCTATAAATAGGGGTAGCCACACTCAGAGAGGGGGATCTTCGATCAGCCCCCCGGTAAGCGGTCGGAATCCTCGCCAAGGAACCAGTAGTTAGAGCAACGGAACACCACCTAGCAGTTCATCACACCCACCAAGAACAGACCCTTGCGAGGCTGTTCTTCCCTGTACTATTCCTCATCAGCCCAAGAGGCAATCACCACACCACAAACTAGAGTAGGGTATTACACCACAACGGTGGCCCGAACTAGTATAAATCTCGTGTCTCTTGTGCTGTTCTTTCTAGTAGTTTAGGTCTCTGCAATTCGGCGAGGTACGAGACGGTGGAGGGTTGGATCTCCGCGCGCACCCCAGAGTTCGAACCTTAAGGGTATGCCGGAACCCGAAATCCGACAAGTACACCTTTCAGCATGTCAGTGAACTACTGGATTTTCAATTGCATCAGGAGCATCTGCAACTTTCTCAGCTCAACCACACTCCTCAAGTGGTGCATCTCTGCTGAAGGTCAAGTCCACTGCTGGACGTGGAACGAGGCCAAGTCCTCACAAGAAGCAAGTGGCGTTCCATGTTCCAGATGATAATGATGATGAAACTAATGATGAAGAACTTACTGAAATCATCAAAGATGGACTGGAAAGGGCTGCAAGAGTCAAGGGTAGTAATGTGCCTCTTATGTTGGATCCGAAGAAGATCCTAGATTTCATTGCCATATGGCACAAGGATCCCAACACTCCACTCCCTGACCTAAATCAGACTCCTGGTCAAAGTCACATGCTGAATGCCTTCATAGGCGAAGAGAAATGGAAATTTGAGAAGGCGAGACGCGCCAAGAAGGACCAATACAAGAAGGAAAGATTTCTAAGGAACAACGTTCTTACACTGGCTCTGAAGAACTTATCATTGTTCAGAAGGAAATCAGAGATCTCAGTGATGAATTTGACCAATATCATGCAGATTGGCTCGGTGCCAAGGTCAGATTTGTCAAGATTGCCAAGAACCTCAAGGCAAATCTTGCAGCACCATCGCAACAACAAATTCCTCAGTCTAAAGCTTCTGTTTAGTTTGTTGAAGAAAATGAAAGAGCAGCTGATGAAAATCAGGCTGCTGAAGAAGCTACCCGGGCCGCTGAAGAAATTCAAGCTCCTGAAGACAATGCCAGGGCAACCACCAATGTTGCGCCTGAAGAACAACCTGTGCCAAATTGAAGAATTTCCTGCTTGAAGAAATCGAGAATGCTGTATGCATCGTGATCACTGCTCCTGAAGAAAATGCACCAACTTCATCTGCTCCTCCTGCAAAATCTTCAAAGGTGAATAAAATCACACTTCCTTCTGCATGAGAAGTGAAGAAAACAAAGGCTGCGGAGAAGGAAGCTGCAAGAAAAGGAAAGCATCAACCTCTATAGAGTCTTCAACTCCCAAGAAAGTGAGGACTTTTACGAGCTCTTTTAATGAACCAATTGATGATGTTCCAATCTCAATAGTACCACCAGAGGAGCTCATCCCGTTTGGTGAAGAATATGTCATTCCCGATGATGACATTGATGAAGATAATCCTTCTGCTGCTTCCTTAGAGCAGTTGGATGAAGAAATTGAAGTGGAAGATGTTGTTTCAACACCACTAGTATCATCGCCTGTGCCCCAGTTCATTGTTGAAGAGGTGGGCATCGAAGAAATTAATGAAGATGTGGACATTGGCTCTACAACCGTTGTGCTGAATGATGACTATTGGGAAAATCTTCACCCCAATTCCCCACTCGCCACACCTTTTCATCAAATTCCTCAGTCCCCTGTGCAGACTAAAGAAATATTGAGAGAGTCTGAAGGACGTCAAGCTTCACTCCAGTCCATACCTGAAGAAATTCCAGCTACAACAGCTGAAGCAATGGAGACACACACTGCTGATGAAATTGTTGCTTCAATTCCTCAGTCTGATGTACTAGGAGCTGTCACTCAAGAGGTTGTAAGGCCTTCTACTGCAAATTTCAACCCAAGCCTCAAAATCCTCATTCTGGCACAAAGAAGCCGAAATTCAAAAATGCCAATTTCTTCGTTGATCATCATTTCTTCACTGATGCAAATCCTTATGACTCAGCAAGACTAAAGTGCAAGAGGTTCTGGACTGCAAGTCAGATGAATTTCTATGCATCTGTTCTGTTTGACAAGGACAAGGTTTTTCAGCACCATCAAATTCCTCATGTGTATATGGAGTCCATTCCATGCTTTCAACCAGTTCTGAATGTTCTTCACGAAGCTAGACTCCTCAATTTGTGTGCTAATATTTGTGATTGGAATGAAGAGCTAATTCTTCAGTTCTATGCAACTTTGCACCTCACTGGAAATGTTGCTGATGTCAATTCATGGGTTCTAGACTAGATGACTGAAAACACTCACTATAAAGCTCCTGCCTCTGAATTGCTTCATGCCATCCCAGTTAGTCCTCCTACAGAAGGCGCAAGGCTCATGTATGAAGAACCTGAAATTCAAAATCATCTCATGCAAGTGTTGATGAAGCCTTTGCGGCTTGGCCAAGCTCCAAGAACCACCTTCCTAGTGAAGGATTTGCTGTATGAGCCAAGGACCATCTACCGCATCTTGACCAAAACCCTCAGTCCGATCAAAGGCCACAACTCTGAAGAAGTTGTTGGCATCATGAAGAATCTACTATTCAACATCATTCATGGTATACCCATTAACTATCATGATTTCTTCATGAGGACTTTGGCAAATGTTGCATTGTCGTCGTTTGAATTAAAGCCCTATGCACCTTGGATAATGAAATTCATCAGAACCAGGTCCTCAATTCCAGACAAGGCTGACTTTCAGAATCACCTCAGCTTTCTGCCTCCTATTGAAGTCCTCAAAAGACCAATTTCCTCAGTTGATGAAAAAGGCAAAGCTGCTATTATTGATGAAGGAACTCATCCATTGGATGGTCAGTTTTGTAAGGCTGCATCTTACACCACCAATGATGACTCTACAACCCAAGACTCTGCTACTAAAGCCACTGAGCGAAATCCTCAAGCCACTGCCCCTCATGTGATGACTGATCGTGAGCTTCTTCTAAGTCTTCACTAGAAGGTCGATCGCAATCACAAGTGGGTCAAGCGTCAATTTGGCTCAATTCTTCAGAACATGACTGACACTCAGAACACTGTGAAGAAGAATCATTACAATGCGCATGAAATCTTTGATCACACTTGGGCCATACTTTCTCATCTTTACAGTGATGAAGGCCTCAAGCAGATGGACTTTCAACAGAACTTTGTGTGGTCTAATCCTCCCTCGAAGAAATTCAAGAAGGTCAAAGTTCCTCAGTTGGTCACAAGTTCCTTTATCACGTGAGATGTATGAAGCTGAGGATCTCAACAACACTGCAGCAGGCCCTACAATGACAAATGACCCCGACAACGCTGGCGCTCCTCCATCAACCTCAAGATGATATTCTTCAGGGGCGTTAGTCCTCAAGTTTCTTCCCTTTTGGTCATTTGACGACAAAGGGGGAGAAATTTGAGTTAGTCTTCAAGCGGCTCTTATATATGGGATATTTTTTGTTAAGTTACAACTCTCGCCCTTCTGAAGTGTTTGTTGATTGAGTTGTAAACTTAAGTCTGATGGTGGTCAGATAGTTTTGAACTTCTTTCTGCATGCTTATTTCCTCAAGTACCTTAATGCACGCATGCTGAATTTCGCCAGACACCATTTTCCATCATGCATTTCAAATTCTACATATTATATGTTAAATGCGTGAATGGATTACAAGATACAGGGGGAGATCTCCATGATTTTATTCTACAATGTGCATTTGCAATCCAAAGCAAATTCCTCAAATATGCACATCTTCAGAGGGAGTTCTTCTATATCTTGCAATCAAATTCCTCAATATCAGTATTTATACTTCATATGTTTATCCCCATTGAAAACTTAACCTATTTGTCATCAATCACCAAAAAGGGGGAGATTGTAAGTTCATCTAGTGCCCCTTAGTGATTTTGGTGTATTGAAGACTTATAGGTTTAGGGACTAATGTGTTTGTGAGTCTACACAGGTCTAATAAGTCTATGAGGAGTTTGATATTTCCAAAGAAAGTCAACCCCTAAAAATGAATGTCTTCAGTTGAAGACTTTGGTTTTCTTAAAGACTTTGAAAATGAGGAAATTGGTGTGACCTCGAAGATATTGATATTGATGTGAGGATTATGAAGCGTGAAGACTTTTGATTTCATAGTTTTGCTTTCCTTTCTTAATTCATAGGAAACACTGTACTGTTAAAGGGGTTCGAGGTAAAACTAAGAAAAAAAATTCCAAGTTATGCTCATCTCAAAACCTACACCTACCCAATCCTTCGAGTGAAGCCTTTGGAAATCTCATAACAGTTCAGTCAATTTCTTAAGTGACAGAGACGAAGATCTTCTGGTCTCTGAGGAAATTTTTCTGACTAAGGAGTTAGGAATTCGACAGTGCGGATTGCCTACAAGTGAGGAACATGATAGCCCTGATGAATTTGAGAGCTCAAATTTCCGACCATTGTTGTGCTACGCGCCAGCTATCCCAAATATCTTATCCACTTAACAGTCATATCATTAGGGGCATTTATGTCTTATCATATCGGGCTGCTCCCTGGCTATAAATAGTTGCGCCCTCAACCACTAGCTGGTTGGCTGCTCCGAGAGAAACTGACACTTGTCATTTAGAGCATCCCATCCTCCGAGGACTTTGAGAGAAAATCATAAGTGAGGAAAAACCCAAAACCCCAACACTTAAAACCCAAAGTGATTGAGATCACTGAAGAGATTGTTCCTGTGTGGAACAAACGCTTGTTACCTTTGAAGACTATGCATCTTCCAGACGGTTAGGCATCATGGTCTAGAGCATCCAAGAGGAATTGTGGATCGTCGGGTGACCAAGTTTGTGAAGGTTTGGAAGTCGCCTTGAAGACTTACCACGAGTGATTGGGCGAGGTCTGTGTGACCTTAGCTCAGGGAGAATACGTAAGGACTATGTCCTGGGACTGTGTGTCCTTTGGTTTAAATACCAAGCCGTTCCAACCTGACGTACAACTGTCACAGCAGTTGGAACTGGTCTACCAAATCACTGTCTTCACCGAGCTACTGGTTCTATTTCCTCAACCCTTTCATTTCCTTGCTCATGTGTTGAGGAAATTGATCGTTCTGTTTGAAGAATTTTGACTGAAGGCTTTCTCAATTTCAATCCTATTTCTCCAGTCATCTTGTCTTCTGCTTGCTTATCCTGTTTACACGCTACTTGTGCTTTGTGTATGTTTCATTTCATTATGATGACTATGCTACTGTCTTGTTATGCATGCACCTGAGTACTTATTCCGCTGCTTGTATTTCATCACTTAGCAAATTCCTCAGTGATGAATTTGTAAAATTCGGCTATTCACCCCCCTCTAGTTGATACAACGCACTTTCAAGTTCATATAAAGTTGGATGCCATCTTAGACAGGAAGTTGCAGATAGTATAGTGGCTAGCGACGTAGTAAGTTGTTGCAAGGTCCCGGGTTTCCATGCCTTAAAGACACTTCAGTTTTTTTGGAATCATCACATGTGTTTGGTCGTAGTGGAATTTTTTTTTTCAAATCAGGCAACCACCTTTGCGGCGTGCATCTTTTGGGCCCAACGCGCGTCACATAGGAGGTCCCAAGGGATAGCGTTGTAATATGTACCACTGATGAGAGCGTTGGTTGAACTGGGCTGACCCATTTTAGTTTTCACCCACTGGTTTGGGTAAGGTTCTAGAACCTTCCCTTAGCCGGTTTTTCTTTTTTATGTTTTTCCTTGTCCATTTTTCTTTTATCTATTTTCTTTTTGTTTTTATTTCTTCTTTGTTTTTATTTAAAATTCAAAACATCTTTTGAATTTTAGGATCAGTTTGTAAAATTTGAGAAAGTATTTTGAAATTTGAGAATAGTAGCTTACTCGCATCTAGATCTCGAGAGCAACTAACTCGAGGTTACCCCTTGTGGGAAACCTCCAGGGGGTGCCCTAAGAGCACGCCAACTGGTGCGTCCATCCGCCACCACATGTTGCGTGCTAGGCGCTTCCTTTAGATTTTTTTTGTACGTGTCTTTGGGGTTTAGATGATTTTTTATATATATTTTGGTTTTTTAGCCGCCACCACATGTCGCGTGCTCTATGCTTCATCTATATATTTTTAATTATTTTTATGTACGTATTATTAGGTTTTAGATGGTTTTTGTTATTTATTTTGGCTTTTTTAGTTTTCACTTGATTTTCCTTAGGTTTTGGAAGGAAACAAATGTGCTTCCACGAGAAGCACAACTATGCTTCTCGAAATGCTTGTCGAAAAGGGGGGAAATATGTGCTTTGATGAGAAGCACAAATCAGATTTACTTCCGTGAGAAGCAAAGTTGTGCTTCTTGGGAAAAATGTGTTCTTCCATGAAGAAGGGGAAAATATGTGCTTCCATGAGAAGCACAAATTTGCTTCCGCGAGTTGTGCTTCTTCTGGAAAAAAAATTATACTTCTACGAGAAGCACGGATTTACTTCTCATAGAACCTTAGTTTTGCTTCCGAGGGAAGAATAGTTGTGCCTCTCTAAAAAATAGAAAAGCATTGATTGTGCTCCCAAAAAAAGAAAAATCGCAACCGCCCTTTCGGTCTCGGCTTTTCGTTCCTTTTTCCTATTCTTTCTTTTTGCACGAATCAATTTTTTGGTTTTTGTTTTCTTTTTTTTGGATTTTTTGCATTCTTTCTATCGGTTTCCAGTTTTTCTTGTTTTCCCGCAATTTTTTTATCGAAACTATTAACATGGATCTAATTTCGAAGATCTCGACGCGAGAAATCCAGCAATGAAGACGGTTCTGGATTTGGACTCATGGTTTAAGAGATAAAATGTTTTGAATAAATGCATCTATGAAAAACTGGGGAAACATTCAGATTGCGACATGTGACGCACATGCAGTGGCACTTATCAGTGCCTATGAAGGTGAGCAACATCACCCTGTCTATTTTTGTAAGCTACCTTATGTACTGGTTTCTATATATTTCGAAGGCTTTTTAATATATGTGTTTTGGAAATATTTACTTCAATTTATAAAAACATAAACACCCATTAAAAATGTTTATGTGCTCTAAAAAATTGTTTATGTAATTTGTAAAAAATGTTAATATCATTCATAAAAAATCATCGCATTTAGAAAATATTCATGAAGTCTAAATTTTTGTGTTCACACAAGTTTAAAAAATTGTTTGTACCATTCGAAAAATGATTCATATGTATTAAATAATGTTCAACGTCTATTCGAGAAATATTCAACATGTATTTCAGAAAATGTCCAAACATCTATATGAAAAAATGTTCATCATGTATTCAAAAAATGTTCAATGTGTATCAAAAAAATATTTAACGTTTACACGAAAAATGTGCAATGTGTATCAAAATTGTTTCACATGTATTCAAGAAATGTTCAACGTGTGTTTCAAAAATGTGTAACTATTATTCAAAAAAATATGTATTGAAAGAATTGTCCATTATGTATTTGAAAAATGTACAACATGTATCCAAACATGTTCAATTCGTATACATAAATTGTACAAAGTGTGCGAAATATATTCAATGTCTATTTGAAAAAATGTTCATCACGTATTTTCAAAAGAAATTCAAGGTGTGTCTGAAAATGATTCACATGTATTCAAAAAATATTCAACGTGTAGTCAAAACATGCTCAACGTGTATTTGAAAAAAAAACAAGTGTTCAAAAAATGTACAACCATGTATTTGAAAAAAATGTTCATCATGTATTTCAAAATAGTCGACGTCTATCAAAAAATGTTTAACTCGTATATAAAAATGTACAAGATGTATTAAAAAGCTCGACATGTATTTGAAAGTTTAATTAAAAATAGGAAAAGGCTTAAAAATGAAGACCAAAAGATAAAAAAATGAAAAGAAAATCGAAATAAAACTGGAAGAAAAAACAAAATAAATAATAAAAGAGAACCGCTAAAAACTGACAGAGAAACAAAAAAAGAAAAAATGCAGAAGGTTCTAGAATCGATACACACTGGTCCGGAGAACCTTCCATTACCATGCAATTGGATGAAGGGAAACCCCTTGAGGATAGTCTATCTTCCATCTCGTAGTAGACGAAAGAAAACTTTTGCGATGACTGGTAAATGTTATCTTAATTATTCTCCTATGTTTGCGGATTCTTGCATAGTGGTTATAATCATAAGCATGTATTATGTTCAAGTAAGGACAATACACAAGCCTAGGTTCCACAACACAACACTTATCAAGGCAATGATTATTTTGCCGAAAAAGATCAACATAACAAAAATTACATCGATGTCTCTACACCACTAAACGACCACTAGCGCTACCAGAATGAATCGCCGACATGTCATTGTCGCCGCTCCCCTGCCGGAGCCGGCTTCACCTTGTCGATAACAAGTTGGGAAGTCTTTGTGCATGCACCCCTAAGGACTGGTGCTCTAGAGTGACATTGAACCCTTGAATAGATTTGAAGTACCAGACATCAAATCTTGCAGTCGTGCACGTGCTACGAGAAACCCAAACCACACGGCTCGAAGGAGATGGCATGAATCTACACCAGAGTTCCATCCACTACATTTAGATAAACAACCACGAGGAGGATTGGAGCCCGAAGACAAAATTAAAGAAGAAGCGTCGCTATCCGCCCGAGCGCCGCACCTGCGAGGACTAAAAAATCTAACCCACCGGGATTTTCCTCCCAGCCACCGGCAACCGGAGGGGAGGTGAATCCACAGGCTCGTCAATGAAGTCGGAGGGGAGATTTTTCCTAGCCGCCGAGAGGAAGGAGAGAAAACACTTGAAGAAAAAGTTGACCTCTATGTAAGGCAATGAAAGTTAAAGTCAATGGAACTAGTGAAAACAACCAAGTGAAATTCCCACTGCCGTCGAGAACAATTTGATCCCTATATGTAACACAACCAACTTGTACTTAGCACAATTAAGCATTGAGCCACTTGTCGCACTATCATAGTCTCGTTGCGAGTTACGTTCTTGCAATTTCTTTCTTCATCTGAAGTAGTCTTTGCAGTGTTTACAATGATTCATTATTGTTTCCCATCAACCAATTCATTCGGCTCCTCATTGGGTTAGACACTATTATTTATCAAAAAGATCTACAATTAATCCCATACATTTGTGTGTTATAAACATACATATTTTTTGAACTTGGTCATGCTCCTCCACCCAATCACCATTGTCACCTCTAAGCTTCTTTATAAAGTTATTTTCCCTCCTAGTCGTGGCAAAGCCATGGAAAAAAGAACTATTCATATCACCTTGTTGCCCCTCCCTCTTTGTACGAGTAGAGCTCTTATTGCTCGAGCATTTTCTCAATTTGCAGATGGAGATGTTGCGGACGAGCCACTGTCCCATCAGTCAAGGGACAATATAACACTTTGTTCAATTCCTTCTTCAAACCTCTAAGCTAAGAGCGAGGACCTCTCAGTTCATTTTTGTCTCATTTGTGCAAAGCCATGTGGAGTTTGGTTGTGCGATCTACCAATGTCATTTTTGAAAGAAATTCTCGGTCCCAAGATTCATGAAAGGCTGACTCAATGTCTCCTCACATAGCGACTTCACTTCAAAAAAATTCAAGTGCATAACTCCTATGCACATGCGTCCGTGCTTGTAACTGATTGTCAATGATAATCGGTCGATACATTTTTTGGAAGTCTTCTTTAATCACCCAAAACATTTGGAACAAAACAGACCAATTTTCATTTCTCACTCCTTGATCTAATCCCTCACGAATCCTTGTGCTTCACAAAGTAAAGACATCACCACTATAAGCAATGTATGCTAAATCACAATCATCTAGTGCATGCATAGACATTTGCATGGATCGTTGGGGTCAAAGGCTTCCCCCTTCCTTCTCAATTTTGTACAAAATCTCGTTGAAATCCCCTGCCACTTTCCATGACAAAGATACTATGGTTTCAAGTCACATAGATATTCACGTTAGATGTTGCCCCTCTACGCTGGGTTCACCATACAAACCAGTGAAGCACCATGCCATCTCAGTGTCTTTGTCAATGCAAATATCAATATAGTTTGCATGAACCTCCGTTGACCCATACCTCCTCATTCATGAACATACAGACCATCGTTCCTAGCATCAATAACAGAGAAATCCATTCGCGAGAATTGGCGCCTCCGCATCATATTTTTCTTTGCCTTTTGCATGAGCCTCGGTTGATGTGACCCATACCTCCTCATTCATGAACATACAGACCATCGTTCCTAGTATCAATAACAGAGAAATCCATTCACGAGAATTGGAGCCTCCGGATCATATTTTTCTTTGCCTTAGCTTTACTCAAATGTTTTTCAAATATAAACAACACAACCGGTTTACACCGCTCATGGATTCCAAGAAGCGCACAAACTTCCCGGGGCTTGCACCTTCCTTAGCAATTCCACCTTAGGATTCCCATTGTGACCGACAGAACCCCCTCCCCGCAGTTTGCCTATCCTGAGTATTGCGAAGCATGCATTCATTATGCCATCCTTATTCTTCCACGGAATTTTGTTTCCTTGCCTAGAAGTCACCAGTGGTGCCACCAGATCCTCCTTATCGTTTGTAGTGTATCAACAATCCTGGCAACATTTGAGCCTCTTGATAGGACTACCCAGAGCTCAATTGCTCCAAGTTAGAGCCTCATGCGTTTTAACCGAGTACCATCACGTTTTTATGGTTGTTCTTCGATGGTCTTACCCGTGTATCATTAAGGTAAACATCAGAGAATTCACCCTCGCTGTCTCCTCTACCCCTCTACCCCTCTACCGTTTCCACAATATATCCCACCACCTCCACCTCTATCATATCTAAATTGATCATCATCATGTCTCCTTGGTGGACATGCCATCATCCAGTCACCCCACCCAAGGTCCCTTTCTTTCCATATTTCATCTCTGCACTCCATGGATTTATGCCCGATTAGTCCACACGCACCATGAAAGCATGAAATATTTTCATATATAACCTTGTGTGTCTTACATGGTTTACCATTCTGGAGTGTTACATGAACAAATTGAACCAGGTGTTTATGCATAGAGATTCGTCGCACCCTCTGCCTGATAAAGTCACCAATGATGTTTTGAGGGGCCAGTGATACATATTCACCAACTTTGTCAGATATTACTTTGGCTACAGTTTTATTAATCGAACCATCAGGAACCTTCATAATGTTAACACTAACATCAATCGAGTTCATATCATTGTGTCAATATCTAAGAAGCCATCATATTTCTTCAAATGCATCGCATACTCCTAGAATAACCACGGGTCATCTTCCATCACTCTCTTCCAATCTCCGAGACATACAAATAGCATCGTAAACAAATTGGATTCAGTAGCCCCAAATCTCACATCCGTTGCCGGTTGTGGAAGCTGTCGGATCCGGGGTTCCGCGGACCCTTGAGAGGTTCGAACTCTAGGGTGCGTGCGAAGAACTCAAAGAACTCTCTCTTCCCTATCTTCCTGCTCGAGATCCCCCGGCCTAGCTCGACAAACCCAAGGAATAAGAGACACAACAGTTTATCCTGGTTCGGGCCACCTTGCGGTGTAATGCCCTACTCCAGCTATGTGGTGGATTGCCTTGAGGGGCTGGGGATGAACTAGTACAGTGGATGAACAGCCTCAGGAGGAGAGGTGTTCTTGAGCTCGATGAGATGGTGAGGTGGTTCGGGTGGAAGTGCTCTCTTCCGTATGGTGGTGGCTAAGTCCTATTTATAGTGGCCTTGGTCCTCTTCCCAAATGTAGGCGGGAAGGGATCCCACAATGGCTGAATTTGAAAGGGAACAACTAGTACAAGCTATCCTAACAAAAGTAGTCTTCGCCTGCAAAGGCTCTGGTGGTGACGCTGCGGTGGGCTCCGTGATGACCTCTGTCCTGCCGTCCTAGCGGCCTTGGTCGTCATGGCTCACGTCATATGAACCTTGCGAGGTGCACCTTGCATTGATATCTCCGCTCCTCAGGAGCCAGCCTAGTGAGGCCGCCCTCAGGGAGGTCTTGGTGTCGTCCGCCTCGTGAGGCTTGGCCCCTCGCGAGGGTCTTGAGTTGTTGCTGCTGAAGTTGGGCCATACTGGGCCGTTGACGGAGCCACACCGTTGGCCGCAGGTAGGCAAGTCTGGGTACCCTCGTTCCCAGGACGCCGACAGTAGCCCCGGGCCCAAGGCACGCTCGAACTTGGCTTCGAGGCGAAGCCAAAGGGAAAGTGCGGAGCACCGCGGGCCTTAACCACCTGTGGCCTCGGTCTACGCACGGCAATTGATGAGATGTGGGCGCCTCCGCTTCCCCACGCTGCCTCGGCAACTTGACGAGACTCTGTTGCATGCAGAGAAAAACCATCGTTATGTGCGATCGTGGAGGCCGGCGGTTGCCCTCCTCTTGGCTATAAATGAGGAGAGGGGCGGATCCCCCTTTGCTTCATCTCCTTCTTCTTGTCGCCCGTTCTTCCTTCTTCCTCTCTGCCTCGCTGTCTTGTCGCAGCTTCTATGGCGCCGATTAGGAGGCTTTCCGCAGCAGAGAAAGGGAAAACTCCCCGGGAGGAGCAGGGGTCGCTCCCGCCGAAGAAGAGGCTGAGCCGCCCCCGCGACGCTAGTGACAGTCCAGTGGTGATGCGGCCTTGGTACGAGCGACCTCCTCCCAGCTACCCGCTTCCTTTGTACTCTCAGGCGCAAGGCTCCGGAGGGGGTGGCAGCGCCCCTCGCCACGTCGGTTGTGGCAATGGTGGTCAGGCTGAGGCCGCGCGGGCTGCAGGCCCGCGTACCCACGTCGAAGGCTCTTCGCGCGAGTTCATGGTGTGTGCGGCAATGCCCCCGCGCACGTGGATTCAGCACCCACTGTTCTTCACCGAGGAGATGCCACCGAGGGGGCCACTCAAGCTGTGGCTGCAACAAGCCGGGTGTTGCAGTCTGGCCACGGGGGCGGAGGTCGAGGTCGTCCCCCAGGGCAAGATCTTCATGACCCGAGGATGGGACCAGGTCACCCGCACTTGCCGCGTGGAGGAGGCCCTAGCCATCCATTTCGAGTACGATGGCGCTTCCATGCTGTTCTTCAAGGTCTTCGATGAGGAAGGTCACCGCCTGGAGTGCTGCCCTGGAGGAGGTTGCCAGGATGGTGCGGCAGCAGGCGTCGAGCCCGCCCCTGGTCCTGCCGATAACTCCTCCAGCAGCAGCGATGACTCCTGGGAGTCCAGCGACTCTCCTGAGCCTAGCGAGTCCCCGGAGTGGAGAGATGATAGCTACGTGCCTCCGAGCTCTCGCCGTGCCCAAAGTGCAGAAGCGGCATCCGCTCGGCATCGCCAATGACCTCGATGGGGTTGGTGTCGGCTTCTTGTGGCTCACTGTTGATGATGGCGCCGGTGGCGACACCCGTAGTTAGGGCTCCTTGGGGTTTTTCTTCTTTTGTTCCCTGCGAGGAATCGAGACAAACCCCGTAGGGGTATGTAAAGAACCTATAATGCTTTTGCTTTAATGTTTATTATTCCTACTATAAGGTCGTGGTTGCGTGTCTTGCTTCATCATTGTTCCCCCTTTTCGTCCTCGCGGTAGCTTAGCGCTCTACGCCGGCAGGTCCCAGTCACCAGGCAAGCTTCACCTATCGCTGGTATGCTAGGTCATGATGCTGTGGTCAAGGCCAGGAGGTGAGCGGCCCAAGGTCCGGTAAGAGCTCCTGAGCTGCGATGCTCAAGAGGTCCCCTTTGGCGTGCAAGCAGCTTCCTAAAGGTCGAAAAGGATGGCGGTATTGCCGGAGCAAGGCTGCGAGAGTCAAAAAATTCTAGACAGCGGCATCGCGCTAACATGAATATGTGACTTATCTTAACGAGCCTAAGGCGATTCCTTGCACGGTGTATGATTCACATTTCAGTGGCGGTGTTACTAGGTAGGGCTCCTGCCGGCCTCCCCTTTTCTCGCTCGTGTGAATGCTTTGCGTCCTCGGGTCCCGACCCTCGAGCGAGGCTCAGCCGCCGCTGGTATGTGAGGTCGCAATACCGTGGTCAAGGCCAGGGGGTGAGGGCTAGAGAGTCAATAGGAGCTCCTGAGGCGCGATGCTCAGGAGCCCCCGCTTTAACGCGCAAGCGAATCGCGTGAAAGGGGGCAGCCAGCGGGGCCACCCATAGCTAAGCTCTGGAGATTCCTGCGGGTTAGTTTGAGGGGAGAATATAACTCATAATCGTGTTTGCTGTCCCGCCGCTGATCTTTCCGCAAGAAGATAAAGGCACCGAGGATCTGGTGAGGTGACATGCGCGGGGCAGGCCGCGAGCCAGAGCTCGATCTCTCAGATTTATCGGCGTTGTAGGGATGGACCCGAGCACAAGCGCCGTGCCAGCATGTGGAGCCCCCATTGCAGGATGAGTAGGAGGCGGGTCAGCAACGCGTGAGGCCGCGAAGGGCAACATGCAAGAAGGTGACAATATAAATCATCTTGTGGAAGGAGGCAAGCTAGTTCGGACAGATGCAAGAAAGATACATGCCGCAGGGACAGACCCATGCGGCCTGGGGATGATGCAGCCCGAGGGGCGCCCCCAATAGAGCAAATCAAAGATGTAAAGGATACATGTCGCAGGGATAGGCCCGTGCGACCTGGGGATAATGCAGCCCGTGGGGTGCCCCCAACTGAACAGACCGGAAAAAGTCACCAGGCACTGTTGCTGGAGAGGTGTTTAAGCAGCTGAAGATGTGTGCTGAAGAGGTCGCTCCTCACGAACCGCCTGGGTCCTAAACCTCGGGAGGCTCTGGAGGTCTGGGGGGCTCGCGAAGAACCATCTCCATCTCCGCTAGGACCACCTGGTGCCTAGCCTCCCGAGCCACCAGAACGCTCCGCATGCGACGCTGTTCGGCAAGCCGAATGGCATGAGAACATAGCTGTGAGGTGGACCCTCACACCGACCAGCGCGCAAAGGCCAATAGCGCTCCTAGGATGCGACCCTATTGAGCCCTGGGATGTTGACGCAGATGCGCAGCTCGTCGTCCTTGCCAGGACAAGGAGCTGTGCTAGGTGGTGGGCGGTGGTCACCGCGCATGGCTCTCGCCTCTTGAAGCTCCTCAGTCGTCTTGGTGATGAACTCCTGAGCACCGGGCACCCCGTGCCTTGCGCCCTCATGAGGGAAGCGTGCGATGAAGCATGCCTCCACGTGGTGCCCGAGCGCCTCCCTCATGACGTTGGCTAAGTCAGAGGCCCTTTAGAAGAGAGCCCCTGAGCCCAGTCTGAGGAGGGCGCCGGGCGCGCCTTCCTATGAGAGGGAGGGAGGCGCCCCATCCGTGAGCACACGTCCTAAGGTGGTGCGGCTGGAGATACCGCTCTCCTGAGGCTCTTGGCAGAGAAGCTGCTCTTGTTCTTGGGAACAACCTCAGGAGGGTAGATGGCGCCTTCACGATCTGGGTCTTCAATCGTCGCAGCCTGGTAGGCGTGCTCGAGAGAGCATACCGCGTCCTTTTCCTCGTAGGCGATTGTGATGGTGTCGCGGTTCCCTGGCATCTTGAGGACTGTTGTAGCCATGGTGGGTCACCGCCATGAACTTGGATAGGGCCAGATACCCAAGAAGGATGGCACTGTACGAAAGGCGGATGTGGGCGCCGTCGAAGTCGATGAGCTCGGTGCGGTAGTTGTCGTGCTAGCCGAAGGTGACAGGGAGGCGGATCTGCCCTATCGGGGTGGTGGAGCCGTCGGTCACTCCTAAGAAGGCTTGGTGGGCTGCAGCTGATCATATGGCACTTGGAGACGGTCGAACATCTCGATGGAAAGAACATTGAGCCCTGCACTGCCATCGATGAGGGTCTTGGTGACAAGGACGTTGCTGATGATGGGCGAACACAGCATCGGGAGGGCGCCGGTAGTTGCCGTGCACTTGAGCTGGTCGGGCAAGCTGAAGGTGATGGTGCACTTGGACCACCTGAGCGGACGCGTGGCCTCAAGCCTGGGGAGGGCCGCGTTCACCTCACGAGCGAACTGCTTGACGATACGTTTGGAAGTTGGGGCCTGAGCGCCACCCAGGATGCAAGCGATGGCGCGAGGTTCCTGGAAGCCCCCAGCCCCCTCGTCCTGGAGGTGGTCGTCGCTCCTTCTTGGTGGTTGATATGTCTCCAACGTATCTATAATTTATGAAGTATTCATACTATCATTTTATCATTTTGGGATGTTTTACAATCATTTTATAGCAACTTTATATCATTTTTTGGGACTAACCTATTGACCTAGTGCCCAGTGCCAGTTGCTTGTTTTTTACATCGCACGAAATCAATATCAAACGGAGTCCAAACACCGTAAAACTTGCTGGAGATTTTTTATGGACCAGAACACCCAAGTTAGGCCAGAGTAGCACCTAGGGGGGGTGCCCCAAGGGGGCACAACCCACCAGGGCGCGCCTGGGGGCCCAGGCGCACCCAGGTGGGTTGTGCCCACCTCGGTGGCCTCCCGCACCCCCTCTTTACCCTATCAATTCACAAATATTCCAAAACCCTTCGGGGTTAACCTAGATCAGAAGTTCCGCCACTGCAAGGCTCTGTAACCACCGAAAACCAATCTAGACCCGTTCCGGCACCCTGCCGGAGGGGGGAATCATCTCCGGTGGCCATCTTCATCATCCCGGCGGCCACCACGATGAGCAGGGAGTAGTCCACCCTCGGGGCTAAGGGTTTATACCAGTAGCTATGTGTTTAATCTCTCTCTCTCTCTCTCTTGTTTTCTTGAGATGTCACGATCTTGGCGTATTGCGGGCTTTGTTAATATAGTCGGATCATATGGTGTTTTCCCCTCTCTATCTTGTTGTGATGAATTAAGTTTTTCCTTTTGAGATTTCGTTGTTATCGGATTGAATACTTTTATGGATTTGAGAACACTTGATATATGTCTTGCAGTTGAATACTTGTGGTGACAATGGGGTATCGTATTGATTCACTTGATATATGTTTTGGCACTCAACTCGCGGATTCCCAAGGTGACATCGGGGTTATCTATGCATAGGGGTTGATGCACGTTCTTGTCTTTGTTTCTCCGGTAGAAATCTTAGGGCACTCTTTGAAGTTCTTTGTGTTGGATTGAGTATTATGAATATGAATTTTCTTTGGTGTTATTTTAGTACGAATTCTTGGGTAGATCGAACGGAAAGAATAGCTTTATGTTATTTTAGTACGAACTCTTGAATAGATCGAACAGAAAGAATAGCTTTGAGGTGGTTCCGTACCCTACAAACAATTTATTCTTATGTTCTCGGCTAGATAGGAACTTTGGAGTGATTCTTCGCACTTTGAGGGGTGGTTATATGATCCAATTATATTAGCATTCTTGAGATATTGCACTACCAAAGGTACGGACCCTGGGCCTTATTTTCAAGCATTGCAATACTGTTTTTGTGCCCGTTTATTATTTGCTACCTTGCTGTTTTTATTTATGTAGATTATAAAAATATATTTCTATCATCAATATTACACTTTTATCACCATCTCTTCGCCGAACTAGTGCACCTATACAATTTGCCATTGTATTGGGTGTGTTGGGGACACAAGAGATTTCTTGTATTTGGTTGCAGGGTTGTTTGAGAGAGACCATCTTCATCCTACGCCTCCCACGGATTGATAAACCTCAGGTCATCCACTTGAGGGAAAATTGCTACTGTCCTACAAAACTCTGCGCTTGGAGGCCCAACACGAGTCTACAAGAATAAAGTTGCGTAGTAGACATCAAGCTCTTTTCTAGCGCCGTTGCCGGGGAGGTGAGTGCATGAAGGTATATCTTTAGATCTTGCAATCGAATCTTTTAATTTCTTGTTTATCACTAGTTTGGTTTATAAAAGAAAACTACAAAAAAATGAAATTGAGGTTGCATCATATTATTCATCTTTATAATGTATTTCGTGAAAATTATGGAAATGAAAATTCTGCTCAATTGATAGAAGAAGAATTCAACAAAATGTTTGCTATAAATGATGAGCATGATTGCAATGTTGTTAGTATGAATTCTTTGAATATCCATGATGCTAATGATATGCAAAGCCATAAGCCTAGGGGTGCTATGTTTGATGAAGATGATATTTTTAGTCCCCCAAGATTTGATGTGCAAATTTGTTATAATAATTGCATGCCTCCTATTTATGATGATAATAATGATGAAAGTGGATTTGGAGAGGTCATGACTTTATTTAGTGATGAATTCACCATTTTGGATGAGGCTTCAATTGACTTTGATAACCAAGTTGCTATCTATGATGATTATGGTGATGCCATGTAAAGAATAATGATAACAATGAAACTTGTCATCATGATTTTAATTTTCAATCCCATGATAGTTATTTTGTTGAGTTTACTCCCACTACTATTCATGAGAGCAAATTTGCTTATGTGGAGAGTAACAAAATTTTAATGCTTATGTATCATGAAAAGAATGCTTTATGTGATAGCTATATTGTTGAATTCATTCATGATGCTACTGAAAATTATTATGAGGGAGTAACTTTTGCTTGTAGGTATTGCAATAATATCGAGTTTCCTCACTGTGTGTTGAAAATATTGAAGTTATGCTTGTTTTGCCTTCCTATGCTAGATGATTCTTGCTCCCATAGATTGTTTGCTCACAAAATCCCTATGCATAGGAAGTGGGTTAGGCTTAAATGTGCTTTCCATGTGTTTCATGATGCTCCCATTGTGTTTCAATTCTTTACTTTTATGTGAGCATCATTGAAATCATAGCGTTTGTTGGGAGACAACCCAACACTTTTACCTACCGTTTTTGTGTGTTCACATGATTATTCTACTGTATTGATCACGTTTTATTGCTTTTGTTTGAATAAAGTCCAAGTAAAGCCATTGGGATCATGTTGGGTGATAGTTGATTTGATCTTGCTGAAAAACAGAAACTTTGCGCTCATGAAAATAATTCTCATTTTTAACATAAGAGTGCTTTTGAGTTGATTCTTTTTTCATAATATTAATAGACAAATTGCTCACATGGTCCTAATTTTTCAGAATTTTTGCAGTAGCAGAAGTACGGATGGAGTACAGATTGCTATAGACTGTTCTGTTTTTGACAGATTCTGTTTTCAATGCATAGTTTGCTTGTTTTCTAGTTTCCATGTCTTATATTGCTCAATATAAATTGTGGAAATGATATGCTACAGTAGGCATTGTGTGGAAACAATTATGAATCTTGTCTTTGACAGTACCAAAAGTGAAATGGTTTGCTCTTTATCATACTAACCTATCTCACAAAGTTCCGTTAAGTTTTGTGTGATTGATGTTTTAAAGTTTTTGGTGAGATATTGATATGAGGATAATAAAGAGTGACAAGACCCTAATCTTGGGGATGCCCAAGGCACCCCAAGGTAATATTCAAGGAAGATCCAAGCAACTAAGCTTGGGGATGCCCCGGAAGGCATCCCCTCTTTCGTCTCCAACATTATCGGTAACCTCACTTGGAGCTATGTTTTCATTCGTCACATGATATGTGTTTTGCTTGGAGTGTCAATTTATTTTGTTAGTATTTGCTTGCTGTTATTTATAATAATGTTTTGTATCTTTTATTTCAATAAAAGTGGCATTGATAGCCTTTGCCATGCTTATCTTGCAAGTATACATGTTGTTGTTTGAAAACAGAAAGTTTATCGATGTTGCAAAAATTCCCGAGGAAAGTCAGAGTGATAAAATGTTCAATATTTTTGTATAATAGGCTCTGATAAATTTTCTACAGTGTGGTAGAATTTCATAATGTTTGGAGTTGAATTTGGCAGATTGTTGTTATGTTTGCATCGTTTACATATGTTTGCTTGTTTAATGAATCTATTTGAGGATAGGAGTATTAAATATGAAGATGCATTTAGTATGCAATGTTGAAAAATAATTTTAGTGATTTTCTACAGTAGAGATTGATAAGGTTTTTGCATTAGTTTATACTAACTCATCTCACGAGTTCTTGTTGAGTTTTGTGTGGATGAAGCTTTTGAGATTTAGGAAAACCGTGATATGAGAGGAATTAAGGAGACACAAAAGCTCAAGCTTGGGGATTCCCAAGGCATCCCAAGATAATATTTCAAGAAGTCTCAAGCATCTAATCTTGGGATGCCTCGGTAGGCATCCCACCTTTCTTCTTCAACAATTATCGGTTAGTATCGGTTGAGCCTAAGTATTTGCTTCCCCACGTGAGTTGTGCTATTGTTGGAATGTCATTTTATTTTTTTTTTCTTTCTGTTTTAATAAGATACTTAGATCTGGAAGTTTTTAAATAAAATAGAGTCCTCAAATAGTTGCCAGGGAGGCTAGGTAAGCGGCATTCACATCCCGTCAACAAAGCTCTTTTCTTTGGAATTGCTCTTGTGCTTCACCTATATCCTATGAGTAAATTGTTGAATAAATTGAATGTAATGAAGTTGAAATCATATCATGCCTAATGGTAGCTTCATATTGGGTTTAGAAAGTGAAATCTTTTGAGGCTTGACAATCACAATTTTGGTCATACAAGCAATTCACGAATAATTAGTATAAGGAAGAGAACTTTCACATGCAAATACGGTATCTTGGAAATATTTTGTGATTGTGAGGCCCCATCAAAATATTATATGCCAAAATTGTTGACGTTGGACAAGGAAGACTACGTAATGATTTATGTTTTCTCATATTCACATAGAAGTTATATTGTCATAGATCCTTCAACATGTAGTGCTTGCCCCCCATCTTTGTTAGCCAAAAATTCCGCACCAAGTAGAGATACTACTTGTACATCAAAAAAAACCTTAAACTCAAATCTTATTTTCCAGAGTCCACCATACCTACCTAAGGATTGAGCAAGATCCTTCAAGTAAGTTATCATCGGTGCAATAAGGCAATAAAAATTGCTTCTAAAAGTGTTAGATCATTTAGTGTGAGAAAAATTGAGCGTTGTACGAACTTGTGATGGCAAAGAATAAAAGCGACAGACTGCATAATAAAGGTTGCTATCATCAGGGGCAATATAACGTGACGTCCTTTTGCACTAAGCGCTTGAGCATACAAACAAATAAGCGCATGGCAACCTCTGCTTCCCTCTGCGAAGGGCCTATATTTTACTTTATGTATTTACCTTTACGCAAGAGTCAAAGTTTTTCTCTCCATTCCTTTTTATTTTTCTCCTTTGGCAAGCATCATGTGGTGAGGAAAGATCTAGGCACATATGTCCAGTTGAATATGGGTAGAATGAGTTACTATTGTTGACATCACCCTTGAGGTGAATACGTTGGGAGGCAAAACAATAAGCCCCTATCTTTCTATGTGTCCGGTTGAAACGTTTTGCTCATGTGTATGCGGTGAGTGTTAGCAATCATAGAAGACTATATGATGGTTGAGTATGTGGAGCTCTTACTTAAACTCTGTTGAATAAGTTGAATTGCAATTGCTTGGTGACTAAGAATAGAGGTTGTTGATTTTCAAGAGAGTTCATTGTTTGAACCTTAACATGTGAATTGGTTGCTACTATAACATGAGAAGTTTTATAAGAAAGAATTGTTGTTATGATGCTAGGAAAATTTATTGAAATTGTCATTGATCAAACTTGTGCACTTTGCTAGCATTTCACACTTCATAAATTAATTCTTTTATCATTTACCTACTCGAGGACGAGTAGGAATTAAGCTTGGAAATGCTGATACGTATCCAACGTAGCTATAATTTATGAAGTATTCATGCTGTTATTTTATAATTCTTGGATGTTTAGAAATCATTTTATAGAAACTTTATATCGTTTTTTGTGTCTAACCTATTGACCCAGTGCCTAGTGCGAGTTGCTGTTTTTTGCTTGTTTTTTACATCGCAGGAAATCAATATCAAACGGAGTCCAAACACCGCGAAACTTGATGGAGATTTTTTATGGACCAGAACACCCAAGTTGGGCCAGAGCAGCACCTGGGGGTGCCCCAAGGGGGGCACAACCCACCAGGGCGCACCGACGGGCGCTGTCTGGGCGACACAAGTGGCGAGAGCAGCTCGGCGCTTAGCACGGGCTCGACGAGCATCAGCCATGGAGACAGTGGAGCCGCGGCGAGTCGATCGACGAAAGAGAGGCCTTGACGCACCCCTACTTGGCGCGCCAAATGTCAGATTCGGGGTTCCACAGACCCTTGAGAGGTTCGAACTCTGGGGTGCGTGCGAAGTACTCTCTCTTCCCTATCTGCCTGCTTGACGATCCCCCGGCCTAGCTCGACGAACCCAAGGAACAAGAGACACGGCAGTTTATCCTGGTTCAGGCCACCTTGCGGTGTAATACCCTACTCCAGCTTTGTGGTGGATTGCCTCAAGGGGCCGAGGATGAACTAGTACAGTGGATGAACAGCCTCAGGAGGAGAGGTGATCTTGAGCTCGATGAGCTGGTGAGGTGGTTAGGGTGGAAGTGCTCTCTTCCCTATGGTGGTGGCTAAGTCCTATTTATAGTGGCCTTGGTCCTCTTCCCAAATGTATGCGGGAAGGGATCCCACAACGGCCGAATTTGAAAGGGAACAACTAGTACAAGCTATCCTGACAAAAGTAGTCTTCGCCTGCAAATGCTCTGGTGGTGACGCTGCGGTGGGCTCAGTGATGACCTCCGTCCTACCGTCCTGGCGGTCTTGGTCTCGTTGCACCGATATGGAAACCTTTAGTCGATTCCTCGGGACCATGCGCCTGCGCTTGCCTCCTTGGCACCAAAGAGGAAACTGGTACACTGCGCCCGCTGGCGCCCGCGTGGCCTTGGTCATCATGGCTCACGTCATATGAACCTCGCGAGGTGCACCTTGCATTGATATCTCCACTCCTCAGGAGCCAGCCTAGTGAGGCCACCCTCAAGGAGGTCTTGGTGTCGTCCGCCTCGCGAGGCTTGGCCCCTCGCGAGGGTCTTGAGTTGTTGCTGCTGAAGCTGGGCCGTACCGGGCCGTTGATGGAGCCACGCCGTGGGCTGCAGGCAGGCAAGTCTGGGTACCCCCATTCCCAGGACGCCGACAGAAGCAGTGTTCATGGTGGATATTATGAGCAGTTGCTGAACCTCTTGCTGGTACAAACTCATTTGACTACAGTTCATCTTGTCGATGACTTCAACTCGTCAAACATCTCCTCAAGATTTATCTCCATATTCTCCTTACCTTCTACGTGCCGCTTACCAAGCATGTTTTCCAGGTATTCCCTAGTGCCAGTTCAGGATCTTCCTCCATCCACAAACGATGATGCTTGTCCTTCACTCGCCATTAAACCCTAGCACCGCCTCGTAGAACTAGTGTGCTTCAAGCGGCCAGGTCATCTTTTGTTACCCTAATCTAAGAAGGTCTTCGATCAGGCACCTGTATGGTTGCCTTACCCCAGGATCACACTAGGAGTAACATACCCTAGATGGGTAGTAACAAAAAAATTTAGATTGTGAAATTCCCCCTTCATCTATTTTAACATTCAACACAATCAAAGATGCCCACATACACTCACCCCAATGGACGCACGCAAAATTTTGTTTCATCAAACTCTCAATTTTTGTCTCGCTAAGAGCATCTATAGCCGGACTTGTCAAAATGCGCCCCCATATACACCCATGGGCACGTCCGCGCATAGCACTGGATGACCCCTCATTCGGCCTCCCAGACAACCACACACCTCAAATGTGGATCCCCAAATCCATGCACGTGGATCATTGTCATAAATTCGATTGTCAACAATACGACAGAGCAAAATAAGTCATAGTTCAACAATCTGAGCATGCCAAAATGAAATTCAAGTCCGAGCATGACAAATCACTCGCTTGACACCAACCATGCCGACTGCTCCGTGGCCATCCTTGCCTCATGCTCTGCCTGCTCTGCCTGCACCCTTGCTGCTTCCTTTGCCTACATCCTTGCCTCCGCTTACGATGTTGCCATCGCCCCTCTTGTCGCCCCGTACTACCTACATTCATTGATCTCCTTCTTTATTCCCACAAGCCACTTATTTGCATGCTCATCCAAGAGGCTTTCGTCCGCCAACATGATCTTCGCATCCTTCACATCTCGATCAAGTTGTGAAAGTGCATTTAACCCCCAGGTGTTTTGGTAATTAATAACAACAAATATGTCATTGATCTAATGAACATTGATGATAGATTTCAAAAAAGATCAATGATTGGCATGGCAAGGATTAGTGAATGTGGAACCCTCAAAATACAAAGGATAAATATTGGCTTCAAGACTCTACATTTTTGGTTGAGTGATCCAATATCACATTGAGTCCATAGGAAAAGCCAATACTATTAAAAGGGGATGAGGTTTTGATCATGATTCAATTGCTCAAGTGCTTAGTGATATTGCTCCAAAACCCTCAAATACTTCATCACTTTCATCATATCCAAAACTCTAAAAGTCCATCTCGGTCCCACCGAAACAATCCTATCCGAGCCCACCGAGATGATCCCATACAATGCCACAGCCAAAACCCTAGCAATTCAGTTCGACCAGAATGGTTCTCGGTCCCACTGAGATGGCCTGACCAAGTTTCTGTGATGAAGTTACTTCGTTTCGGTATCAATGAGATGAATCAATCGAAATTACAAAACTAGGTGTTGCCCTAGCCATTGCACTTCGGTCCCACCGAGTTGGTATGATCCGCCTCACCGAAAATCCTGGCGGTCAAGTCTTTTGCACTAGTCGGTCTCACTGAGATTCTCATGTCGATGCCACCAAGTTGGGTCATAGACTTGTAACGGTTGGATTTTTGGTGTTGCCTATTTATACCCCTCCGCCACCACTTACTCTCTAAGAGAGCCATCCGAATGAAACACAACTTCCACCATTCATTTTCTGAGAAGAGAGCCACCTACTCATGTGTTGAGATCAAGAGATTCCAATCCACTCATTTGAACCTTGATTTCTAGCTTTTCCCAAGTTGCTTTCCAATACCCTCTCCTACCAAATCCAAAACTGACCCACTGCAGCAAGAGCTGACATTACGGTTATAGTTGCCTCGCCACCTTCAGAAGGTGGCGGTTCCACCATTTTTTCCATAGCTCGCTGAAAAGTTGAGGTTTTACATTAGTAGTACCAGAACAAAAGATATTAAGGAGGCAGCAAAACCAAAAAAAATAGCTTTGGTCTATATACATAACTTATTCTGGTGAACCCATGTAAAATATTAGTTGTATTTTATTGCAAAGTACATAATAAAACCAGGTTCCAAACATATGACCATGTACCATCGCTAATGTATTGTCTATTTCTTCACATTGTATTGAGGGCTAAGGATAAAGAGACGAAGTTTATATTACGGTAAGCATAGTATGACATCATTCATATCACAATACAACTGAGAACAGACAAACAGGCAATTGTAACATTGTGTGGGCAAGTCCAGCACGGAACTAGATTACAGGTCAAGATCAAAGGAACATCACTCCTCTCTTTTAAACCTTTGTAAGGTGCAATGATACGCTAGGACAATTGTGTATAGAATTTAAAAGAGTAATAGACATTGGCTGCAAACCATGAAGTTCAAGGCACAAGTCAGAGTAAGTAGTAGTTAAAAGGCATGAGGATTAAGGACTTACAACAGCGGCTTTGATTGGTGTAGTCATGCCCTTCTTCTTGCTGGTGTGACAGTCCTTGAAGATTTCCACAGCATTTGGTTCAGGTACTTTTTGGTCCTTGCGAGCTTTCATCTGCGTTTGGAACAAGTCAATATAGATCTAATAATATGGTACAGCGAAAAGAGTGAAACAGTAGCTAATTACAAGAGGCTCGTAGTGTGCAATATAGCTACGAGATCCTGTCGTCTGTTTGAATTTCACTTTCGTACGGTTGGCCTTGTTCTTGAACAATTCACCTACAAGAAGATAGATTTGTGTGGCACATGTGTAAATAGGACTTCAACATGTGATCTGATCACATATATATATAATGTACCTGATACTTCGGATCGGACCAGTGTTTAACGAGGCCTCTCCAGCCTTCATCCGATATATTTCCACTGGAGATGTTTGGGCAAGTTCACCGTTAGCCTTGCCTTCAAAGTGAGTTTTCCTCAAGTTATACCGAAATCTTTGTAAAAGCAGACTTGAAAACATGGGTGCAAGCTTGTCTGGTTGCATCATCTTGGCTATCCAACTTGAACCTCATCTGTTGAAAATTATGGGAGCCTCATTGTCAACAACCTAGAAAGTATTGGACAGAGCAAGACGATATTACTAGTTTCCATACATAACCGTACTTACAGATAAATGGTCGAGGAAGGTGTTGAACTGGGTTTTGTCTTTGTCATTCCTATACTAAATCCATGTTGGGAGGATACGTACATGACACCTAACAGCAACCGCTGCCTCTGATACTAACTTGGCTGACTCTGTAACATCACGTGGCCTTTTTAAACCTGCCTCAAAACTGATCTCCATTCTTCCTCCTCTAGATTTAGTTAACCTATCGATCATTATCCCTGATGTTTGTTTCCTCTTGCGCCTAGGTACTAGTCAAACAACAAACATAGGAAGCGTTAGTGTACATCAAACTGTGAGACTACATATAAACAAGCATGCAACTGTAACTTGACTCCAGCAACTACCTTCTTGCTGTTGAAGCTCACAAAGTTCATATGATCTTGCCAACTCATCTTGTGTCAAGAGTGCTTTAGAAGTAGTGTCAGGTGGCAAGGGAGCTTGGGAACGTGCTGCTAGATGAGTTGACCAATGAGTAAATCGTGCAGGTGGTGGTACCGTGGAAGGTGTTGCAACAACTAGGGTTGTCTCTGCTTGTTTGGTGGCAGCTATTTGTTTCTGTTTGGCTTGTTCTGCAGCTCGTGTAGCACGGGATACCACAATCGATACAATTTTCCGCTAGACTTTGACCTTCTATTGCACCATCAGTACCAGCAGAATCTGCAGGATTCTTCCGCTTCCCTTTCCCTGTCGTTCTGTCTTGCTTCCTCTTTCTTTGTGCTATGTTAAGTCAAGCCGACAAGAAAAATGAATAACAATTTAGTTCTTCGGAACAAATTGATGTGTGATACAGACGAACTGAACTTTGATGTTAGACAACCACATGATAGGAGGATGTAATATGTAAGAAAAACAGGACGGCATGAGATAACCAGAACTATGATGTGTAAACTAAGCAGAAGACATTTCGCTAAATTAGAAGCAATGCAATGGAAGGTAGACACCATATGAAAGATGCTACAAATACCGCTCTGCCAAGTTAACAGTGTCTCATCATAAATGTCGTTTAAACAAATGTGAAGCAGTACAAGAAATAAATCATATGCAAGATGCAAACAACATCACACTATCTCGTCATAAGTGCCATTTCAACAAATTAGTAGTACAAGCTAGAAAAGAATGCAAGATGTAACCTATATCACACTCCGAAGTCAAACGTGTCTTATGGTAAGTGATTGTTGCAGGTTACACAACAGTAGTAATTTGATGTAAGAACATGGTGTGATAGACAGATGTTGTATGTTCTAGAAACATGAACACATGTCTTATTCAAGTATAATGTGTAAAGTAAGCAGATGGAATTCAACAAAATTAGAAGCAATACAAGCTAGACATCACACATAACATGCAACCACATATAACATTGCCAAGTTAGAGGGAGCACCGGTGATGGTGCACTAGGGGAGACGTGCTCATCATAAACACAACTACGTTGAGTGTCTATGCATGTGTTGTCTTGGAAATCATCTTGGGGGGATGGAGGAGTAGAAACTGTAGAGGCCCTCTGTTTGGAAGGAGCACCTTTATCCGCTACCTTGCTAACTTCCTTCCGCTTTATTGATTTTGAATTGTCAAGGAAAACCGACAAGAAAAAGCAATAAAATTCTCTCTTCAGAACTCATTCATGCATGATACTGACAATCACTACTTTGATGTAAGGCAAACACATGATACCAGGATGGAATATGTACGAAAAATAGGACGGCATGGCATGTTCACAACTATTTGTGTAAGCTAAGCAGAAACCATTCCAACAAATAAGAAGCAATGCAAGCTACACACCACATGAAAGATGCAACCACTATGACTCTGCCAAGTTAAAAACGTCCCATCATAAATGGAATTTCAACAAATTAGAAGCAGCACATGCTATAAATCATATGAAAGATGCAACTAATATCGCACTGCATATACTAAAGGTGTCTCGTCATATTGATTGATGCAGGATACAAAAAAATAGTTTTATGTAAGGACATGCTTAATAGAGCGGATGTACTATGTACTAAATACAGGAAGGCATGTCACATTAACAGGTATAATGTATAAGCTAAGTAGAATAGCACATGCAGTTTAACCAGATTGGAAGAATTACAATCTAGACACCATATGCAACATGCAACCACATATCACGCTGCCAAGTTAGAGAAAGCACATGTGATGCTAGTGTAGGGGAAATGCGGTAATCAACTACAGAGCTATGTTCACTATCTTCATCTAGCCTTGCTGTTTCTTGAGAATCATGTTGGGAGGCTGACACTGCATTCTTTAAATGAGGAGTAGTCCACTTGCCTAACTGGCTCATCATAAGTGATTGATGAGGGATACACAAGAACATTAGTTTGATGTAGGAACATGGTTAATACACAGATGTACTAGTATGTACCAAAAACAGAAAGGCATGTCATATTCAAAGGTATAATGTGTAAGCTAAGCAGATGCAATTTAACCAAATTGGAAGCAATACAAGCTAGACATCCGTCTGGAGTGGTGAACATGATCATCTAGGACACGAGAGCACGGTGGGAGGCGGGCTGCTTTGCCACCATCACGGCTTTTTAGTTGGCTTCGGTGATGCTTCTTTCTTTGGGCTTGTCACTTTGGCTCGGCCAAAGGCTCCGACTAGCTATTTGTCTTCTGGTGCTCACGGGATGGTGGTTCATGTAAAAAATATATTTCCTTATCTTAATAAAGACCGACTTTGGCCTTTCGAATACAAGCTAGACACCATATGGAACATGCAACCACATACGACACCACGAAGTTAAAGAAAGCACCTGGTGAGGGAGTCCTGGATTAGGGGGTATCCGGACAGCCGGACTGTGTACAACGTCCGGACTATTGAAGCGTGAAGATACAAGACTCAAGACTTCGGCCCGTGTCCGGATGTGACTTTCCTTGGCGTGGAAGGCAAGCTTGGCGATTCAGATATTATATTTCCTTCCTTGTAACCGACTCCATGTAAACCCTAGCCCTCTCCGGTGTCTATATAAACCAGAGAGGTTGGTCCTTAGAAGGCCGATCACAATTACATTCATACCATCATAGGCTAGCTCTTAGGGTTTAGCCTCTACGATCTCGTGGTAGATCTACTCTTGTACCACCCATATCATCAATATTAATCGAGCAGGAAGTAGGGTTTTACCTCCATCGAGAGGGCTCGAACCTGGGTAAACATCTGTGTCCCTTGCTTCCTGTCGGTGTCAAAACCGGCGGATCTCGGGTAGGGGGTCCCAAACTGTGCGTCTAGGCGGATGGTAACATGAGACAAGGGACACGATGTTTTACCCAGGTTCGGGCCCTCTTGATGGAGGTAAAACCCTACGTCCTGCTACATTAATATTGATGATGTGTGTTACAAGACTGGATCTACCACGAGATCGAAGAGGCTAAACCCTAGAAGCTAGCCTATGGTATGATTGTTGTTCGTCCTACGGACTAAAACCCTCCGGTTTATATAGACACCGGATAGGGTTAGGGTTACAGTAGTCGATTACAATGGAAGGAGATCTACATATCCGTATCGCCAAGCTTGCCTTCCACGCCAAGGAAAGTCCCATCTGACACGGGGCGGAGTCTTCAATCTTGTATCTTCATAGTCTTGGAGTCCGGCCGATGATGATAGTTCGCTATCCGGACACCCCCTAGTCCGGAACTCCTCAAAGAGCCTCGAACCAGGCTTCAATGATGACGAGTCCGGCGCGCATATTGTCTTCGGCATTGCAAGGCGGGTTCTTCCTCCGAATCATTTATAGAAGATTGTGAACACCAGGATAGTGTCCGGCTCTGCAAAACAAGTTCCACATAACACCGTAGAGAGAATAATTTTTGCATAGATCTGCTGACGTATTCCGCGGCGTGACATCACACCACGGCCGTGCCTTCATATGAATCGTTTTTTATTGTTCCACCTCAGCGTGTTTAGCGAGGCGGTTTCCTTGGCACGTCTTATCAAAGCGTAGATCGTGCCCCCTTATTCCAGGATTCTCATCAATACGGACGTGGGTAACCCAACCGTGCCCGTTGGCCTGCCTTCTCTATCAAAGGCGAGTCCTAATCGACCGGGTGGGCTCTTGGTATTCAACCTCTTTATAACGAGACCAAGGCCCTCTCCTTTTTACACCCTCTATCGAGTTCGCCTCGTGCTTCGAGTTCCAACACCCAAAGCTTCAGATTCAGGCGCTTCGGACTTTCGACGATGTCCGGCTCCGACCAGCATGGCCGATGGATGTCTTCCTCCATCACAGAAGAAGACGTGCTAAAGCTGCGAGACGCCAGGTATCTAACCGGCGAGATCTCGCATAGGCTGCCTGCTCCAGGGCAGGTCATTCCCACTCCTGAGCCCGGCGAGAACGTGGTGTTCGTGTCTCACTTCCGTCGGGGTTTAGGCTTCCCGACGGATCCCTTTGTGCGGGGGCTCATGATTTCCATGACTTGAATCCGGAGTCCATCCTCCATATCTCGTCATTCATTGTCGTATGTGAGGCCTTCCTCCATATTACCCCCCACTTTGGATTGTGGCTCAAGACCTTCAAGGTGGAGCCAAAGATGATCAAGGGGCAGAAAGCGGAGTGCGGAGGGGCGGTCATAAGCAAATGTCTTTGATGCTCCGTGGCCGAGGGCTCTTTTCAAGAGGAGCTTGGTTTGTGGCAACGGGAGTGGTTTTATATCACCGCTCGGGGGGCACCAAATGGGCGGCGCTCCCTGCCTTCCGCCAGTCCACCACGGCCGGGCGTCATGGGTCAACAAGGGCTCGACTGGGGTCATCCAAGGACGCGTTCCCCTGCTGCGGGGCCGTATTCGAGACCTTCGGGAAAGAGGGATCAATCAGGTTGCGATACTTGTGAGTTATGGTGATCCGGCGCCTTCAGCCCTGCAAACGTCGCCCCCCTCCGCCTGTGGGAATTCAATCCAGAGGACCCACGAGCTCTCCAAAATTTTATGGGCACGACGCCCGTGGAGATGTATAAACTGTTCTTCGGATCACAAGAGAAGTGTCCGGACTTGACCGAGGACGCAGGACTAAGCTGCAATCGCCCAGATACTCAAGTAAGTAGTCCTGTAACTGGACAAGCTGTTCATTCATTTATTTTATATATGCCCTTTAAAGGAACCGTTTCTTGAACAGAGTGGATAGCCAAGGCAAAGTTGATAAGGTGTCCGCTCCCCTCCGGAGACCACGCCGGGATCCCATGTTGACCAAGATGTTGAAGGTCGCGCCTTTTGAAGAAGGCAAAGGGAGGAGCGGGGAGCAACGCCTCTGCGAAGGAGGCTATCAAGGAAGGAGGGATTAAGAGTCCCACCTTCCGAGGAGAGAAGAGGTCCGCTTGGAAGATCCGGAGGTCAAGGCCTCAAAGAAAGGAAGGAATCTTCTACAGAGAGAGTCCAGCTGGGAAGTAACCTAGCCGCATTATTTCCCCAAGGGATCAGCCCTCCAATGAGAGCCGTAAGTAGAAAGAAGGGGTCTTGTAAATAAGGAGCATCCCTGTATTTATTTATGAAGATAACCGAAATTATACCTTGTAGTCCGGACCTCAGCCCTTCTCAGCAGAGCTCGTCTTCGGGGGATCTTCTTCCGAGATGATGGAAAGCAAAACGCCTCCACCTGTCGCACCCTCATGTGAAGCGGACGACCCGGAGGTGTCGTTGCAGAGGGTTCCACCAAGTCCAGTGGGGCCGGAAGGTCCGGCGCCAAGTGGTGTGCGGTCGGAGGAGCTGAAGGATCTGCTCAGGCGAGCGGCTATCTCAAAAGATCACCGTTCTCTAATGGGTATGGTGATTGAAAGAATTGCATCCGCAGAGAGCGGATTGCACGCGAAGCCGTCGAAGCTTCTTGACGGGGGGTTTGAGGTACGCAAGAAATAATGTACCTTTTGACAGTTGTGCATATAAAATGCGCCATGTATAGATAGTAGCCCCTGAGACTCGGTATGTTGTCAAAATTGACGACGTGTCGAGGATCAAATTCTCAGTTTTAACATATCGCCCATCCTAAACAGGTGGCGGAGCGTCCGGAGGCCAGCCGGACTGATGAATATGCCGAACTAAAGTGGCAGCTTGATGAGGCGGATGCGGACATCACGCTGGTCAATAAACGGTTTGACGTGTCACAAGGTATGCGACTTCTATGCTGACACCTGGTAAGGGAGCTTGACGTCCATGTTTTACTAATCATATGCTTAATGCAGATGGTGCCGCTGCCGTGGAAGAGCTGCGGGCAGAACTTGCCCGAGCGAAAGAGCAAGCGAAATTAGTAATGTCGGCCACTTTAAAGGCGGCCAAGAGCTAGAAGCTGAACGGGCTGCTCCTTTGCCGAAGCAAAGAGGAGATGGCCGATATGGCCAAAAAGTTAAGGAGTACTACCGATCGCTGCGAGGTTCTTGAAAAAGAGCTTCAAGCGGAACAAGAGGGCCTGAAGAAGGCCGCCACCGAATCCAAGAATGCCCAATCGGCTTTGAGAGCTGCCAAGGAGGAGCTGAAGTCGAGGCGGGGCAATTGCAGCTGGAAAACCGTTTACTGCTGCGGAGGAAATATCTGAGATCCAAAGTATGCTCAGTTAGATAAATTGTGGAGTTCAGAGGATGCTTATACGGACTTGGCGGCGGCGTTGCCAGGAAGCGGTTGAGCACTTAGGGGCGAAGAGGCACGAAGGAAGAGCTATATTGGTCGCCAATTCCATAGTCCGGAGCGTCCCACCGCCGACCGATCGGTTAGCGAATGGGCCGAGCTGAATCGATTATCCGGATTTGCCATGAAGCGTGTCTTGACTCACTTATGGCGGACGGACCCCCAGAAAGAGCTATTTTGGTTTAGTGCAGCGGTTTCTTGAGCGGTGCCCGTGTCGACGCCGATGAAGCGATCGGCATGTATTGAGGGCGCGGATGGCTCTTGCCCGTGTCAAGACATACTTGGGCGAAGATGAAGGCCACCGACGTTGCATCCTGTGATTCGGACAAAGGCCGAGTACCGCCGAGCACTACTTTGAAGAAGTCCCGCCGGGCGCTCGTTTAATAGAGACGCAGTGCTCGAAGGATATTATGTTTAAATGACATGTATGATTTGTGAAAACGGTATTTCAATGTAATATAAGTGCCTTTTATACTTGTGCGTTCAAGTAGTAGACTACTCCCTGTGCAGCCGTTTATGTATATGTGTATATAACCTGAAAGATGGCAGTCCTTGGCTTTAGCCCCCACGCACATAGTGCGGGGGTGTTTGCAAAAAAGCGCTTTTTCACACTTAATCCAACGTCTTGGTCAAGGAGGTGATAGCGTAGCAAACCAGGCAACCGGACTATAATGCTTTATCACTTTCACTTAGCCATAGGAGTTCGAGGGTGGGGCTACTATATAGCCCCTGGCACCGCACTCTCCCGAATTCAAGTGCGTATGTGCACGAAAAAACCGGTCCTTCGTTAATGCGGAGGAATTCTAAACATTCTGTGAGTCATCGGGTGGTTGACCGGTCTCTCGCTATATCATGACATGGTTTGGCTTTCTCTCGAGGTGCTCGCCCGGCGAACCGGGGCACAATCGCAGAGTTCTCCGGTGCCGCGTTAGCCGTGAAAACGGAACGTAAGGCAGCAAAACACAGGAGCCGGGCAACCCAACATTTGTCCAAAGACATGATTCGGAGCTGATGCATATAAGGCCTAACTCGAGACGCCGAATACTCCCTAAGGTATTCGGTCTTTATAAAAATGGGCAGAATAATGCCCTCAGCCCCTGGTGTCTAGGTACGCGCAAAAAATCTGGTGCGGCCAATGCCAAAGCACCAGCCTCCTCCTCGGTTATATTAAGGAACCGGGGGGATGTATATCAACAAGAGACAGTGAAAAAAGGTATACGCATGGTCTTAATCTGAAAAGAATCCTTGCAACGGGTCCCTCTTGCACGTCTGCGCTTTGTGTCTCCGTTGTCTTTGTATCACGGGCCGGGTGTATGCACGTTGTTCATCTGTAAAGAGAGGAACTTAGTTTGAAAAGAAAAAGGATCATGCGAAAAAATGTACTTAATATTAAATAAGCGAAATGCAGTTCAAGAAGTGAATAAGATGGAGCTCTATTGTCTCTTGTTATACATGCATGCGGCCCTCGTATGGGGGTATGCATAGTAGGCGCCGGACTTCGTCTAGCCGTGTGGGGTTTGAATGACCAATTCGAGTTCTTTGCCTAGCGAGCCGGATATTGTGGGGCTGTCAAGGCGGTCTCCCGTTTTCCGTGCTTTCGAGTAACACTTAATACTTCCTTTTAAAGAGACGATGCCGCGTGGACGGGCATTTTAAGTGTTAGAGATGCATAATGCGGTATTGCGTTAAAGCGGGCGAAAGCTTGGCGTCCCAATAGTGCTTGATGGCTAATTTTAAGCGGGCGACATGGAAGAGTAACCTTTCGCGACGTAAGTTGTCGGATGAACCAAACACAACTTCTAGCGATATGGAGCCCGTGGCAGAGGGCGTATGGGCGGGTAGTACTCCTTTAAAGGAGGTGTTGCTACGGCGAATTTTGGTTGGGTTTATCCCCATCCTGGATTGTGTCACGATATATCGAGGTTTATGTCCTTTGCCGCCATCCATGAGGACATGTGTAAATTAGAATCCGTTGATTATAGGATCTAATATCAAGGCAGTCCATCCTGCGTTCGGATATTATCGGAATAGTCACGATGGTCGAAGGTGATTGGTTTTGACAACCAATGTGCGGCGCGCCTTTTAGTGGGCGCCGCCTGCTTTTTCCTTTGATCACGTGAAGTGAGTTCTTTACTGTTTTAACCTTTTGTGGGAAATTCTTTTGTTTTCGGGGCTCTGCTTGTGGTGCTCGTCATCATTTTCCTTGTGTGTCGAGCCCCTCGTGTTCGACATTAAGTCGGCGGACTGCTTGAAGACCCAACAATCTCTGTGGGTATGGTTTGCGGGCTTCCGGAGGTACCATGTATTTGACACGGTCGGTCGAATCTTGTTTAGGTTGGATAGCTCGTCACTTTGTTATCCTTTAAGGGGCGGTGTTTTGTTGTTCGCCGAGAGCTTTTGAATCGGCGTTGACCGCCGTACTATTTGGGCCATTTTCTTTATTCCGCTTGATCTTTTCTGCGTCGTGATTTCATTTCCATCCTGGTTTGGATGTACTCGGTCGTTGGTATTGCATCTAGCCACCATTGTCCTCTCCCACGCAAAGCGGGTCATGAGGCTTGTTAATGCGGCCATTGTTCTTGGCTTTTCTTGGCCGAGGTGTCTGGCGAGCCATTCGTCTCGGACGTTGTGTTTGAAAAGCTGTTAAGGCTTGGCGTCCGGACGATCGACTATTTGGTTCTTTAGTAAGGAACCTGTTCGAATTTTCGGGCTGACTCTCCGGGCTGTTGAGTTATGTGACTTAGATCGTACGCATCCGGAGGCGGACATAAGTCCCCTGAAAATTTGCGAATCGTCCTCGAGCTCTTCCCGACTTCCAATGGTATTTTCGGGAGGCTTTTAAGCCAATGCCGGTAGCCCTTTGAGTTTAAGGGTAAGTAATTTATGGCGTGGAGATCGTCTCCTCTAGCCATGTGTATGTGGAGGATGTAATCCTCGATCCGGACTCGAGTGCATTGTTCCGTCAGATGCCTCTATGTTTACGGGTTTGAATCCCGCTGGAAATTCATGATCCAAAGCACCTCATCGGTGAAATATAGGGGTGTGCGGCACCCTATATTTGGGTGTGCCGTGATCTTGAGATTTTGGCGTATTGCATTGTTTTGTGAGCACGCTTACTTGGCCCATAGATGGACCTAATCGGGCCATCCTCTTTATGTGAATCCTCATGCGGATCGCATATTGGCTTGTCTGTGGCGCCATTCACCGCTCTCTTTTCGCCCGTGGGGTCGTCCATCCGACCGGGTGGCCTTCTTATTTTTTAATTGTGGGGTTCTAAGGCCTCCTCGTTAATTGAGGCAGTAGTTTTCTTCGGTAGCTCTTTGTTCATTGTCGCCGCTGCATTTGTTGATCTTGAATATTTTGCTCCATCTGATCCTCGAGTGCATCTTCCATTGTTTTGAGCTTCCGCTTACGCTTTTTCAGGCTACGCGTGATGGCGACGAGCCTTTACGGAGGTTATTTTGCTCCAATGGTTTGTTCGGCGTGAGGTCGTCCCGGTTTGTTGTCTTCGCCGGGGATGATTGTTTATCCAAGTTGTCTTGTTCGGACGATTCTTTGGATAGCTTGTTCGTTGTCCACCGGTTCGCCCTGCTCTATGGCTGGGTCTTTGTTGAGGCGGGACTTTGTTCGGCGTTTACGTTGCCGTTTGACCGCTTTTCGAGGATTTATCCTTTGTAGCATCCGTTGCTCCTCGTCTTCATTCCCTTTAGGTGTACCCACCATGTATCGTCATGGGAGGAGGTTGTCGACATCCTATAGGTGCTGGTTCATTGTTGTCTCCTACATCGTCGTCCATACCGTCGATGTCTTCGGAGTCGAAGTCGAGCACGTCGTGTAAGCTTTCGACAGTGGCTATGAAGTGGGTGGTGGGTGAGCATTGAATTTCTTCGTCGTCCGTATCCCAACCTTCCCGACCATGGTCCGGCCAGGGCTCTCCGGATAAAGAGAAAGACTTGATGAGTTCGAGGATGTCGCCAAAGGGCGAGTCTTGAAAGATGTCATGGCCGTGAACTCCATAGCAGGCGCCCAATCGGATTCGATTGGCAAGGGCGGAGGGTTGAGTCCGGAGAGGAGTCGGCACCACAGAGTCGAGGTCTTCGCAGCGACGAGGATGGAGTTCGGCTCGATCGCCGTGAGATTGGAGCCCTCGAGGCGGTGTCCAACCACTCGTCCTCGATCGGGGATTCGGCCCGGATTAAGGGTCGGAGCGGATTACAGTGCGGCCTCCAGGGCCTTTGTCGGCGTGAGCTAGATCATGCCCATCGAGACAAGTCTGGCGCTGCTGGCTGCGGCTCGAATCCGTCGAAGATCAAGTCTCCGCGGATATCGGCCGTATAGTTTAAACTTCCAAATCTGACACGATGGCTGGGCGTAGCTTTCATCTGCTCCGGATGGCTGCGAATTGGCCGCGATGCAAAGCCGCCGAACACGAAGATCTGTCCGGGAGAAAAGTCTCACCGCACAGCGTCGTCGTTGATGATCGAAGGAGCCATCGAGCCTATCGGTGGCGACACAAAGGAACTCTCAATGAAAGCACCAATGTCGATTGTCAAACCGGCGGATCTCGGGTAGGGGGTCCCGGCATGCGTCTAGGCGGATGGTAACAGGAGACAAGGGACACGATGTTTTACCTGTGTTCGGGCCCTCTTGATGGAGGTAAAACCCTACGTCCTGCTAGATTAATATTGATGATGTGTGTTACAAGAGTGGATCTACCACGAGATCAAAGAGGCTAAACCCTAGAAGCTAGCCTATGGTATGATTGTTGTTCGTCCTACGGACTAAAACCGTCCGGTTTATATAGACACCGGATAGGGTTAGGGTTACACAGAGTCGGTTACAATGGTAGGAGATCTAAATATCCGTATCGCCAAGCTTGCCTTCCACGCCAAGGAAAGTCCCATCCGGACACGGGACAAAGTCTTCAATCTTGTATCTTCATAGTCTTGGAGTCCGGCCGATGATGATAGTTCGGCTATCCGGACACCCCCTAGTCCGGAACTCCCTCACTTCCTGTTACCATCAGCCTTGACGCACAGATCAGAACCCCCAACCCGAGATCCACCGGTTTTGACACCGACATTGGTGCTTTCATTGAGAGTTCCTGTCGTAGCCGTTAAATCGGGCTCGATGGCTCCTTCAATCATCATCAACGACACCGTCCCGGCGAGACTTTTCTCCACGGGACAGATCTTCGTGTTCGGCTTCACACAAGGGCCAACTCGCTCGGCCATCTGGAAGCGAGATCAAGCCACGCTCGCCACCGCCTGTGTTCGAGTTCGGAAAAGTTGAACTACACGACGGACATCCGTGGAGACTTGATCTACGATGGATTTGGGCCTATGCCAGGAGCACCGAACAGTCACGACGAGCATGGCTTAAACCTACCGTCGGGCGAAGCTCGGGGTATCAGCCCTGCAGTATCCCTGGACCTAAATCCGAAGCAGGCCGCGCTGCCTAAGGACGGAGGGATGGACCCCGCCCCGCAGGTCGCGCACTCATCGGTGATGGAGCCGAACACGGGTCTTACCTCTGTGGTGACCTGTGACTTCGGACCCCTAGATTCATATCCGGACGAGGGTTCCAGTCCACGCACTCCCGAGCCAGCCGAGCCAGGTTGGGCCCCGATAATGGAGTTCACCGCTGCGGATATCTTCCAGCACTTCCCCTTTGGCGACATGCTGGACTCATTAAAGTCTCTCTCTTTGTCGGGAGGATCGGGGCCGAACTATGTCCGGCTCGAGTGGGAAGCAGGCGACACTACACCATAACACTTAATTAGGGGCAGTTAACTGCCGGAAGAAATACATAACCAAGGGCAAAAGAACTGTCGGGACATTTGTTTCTGCCGATACAAGTACCTCATGGCAGAAAAACTGCCGGGAGAACTTGAAGAACGACGTCACATGCACTGCCGTTAGATTTAGGGGCCCATTGTCTGCCGGAACAATTAAACAACGGCCTGTAAGCTGCCGGGGCACCATCTGCAGCGCGAAACCAAAATTGTATTGGGCCTTAGCGCGGGCTAGCGAGGAAAAACCGCGCGATTGACGAAAATTTTGGCCCGAAAATAACAAACGACGCGCCGGCCCTCCGTGGCTCCAACAGACCGCAGAGCCTCCCCCAGATCTCGACGCCCAATCCACCCGTACCCCCCACCAGACCGCCGCTGCGGCCGCCGCCCCCAACCACATCCCAGCGCTGGCGGCCGCCGCCCCCAACCACATCCCAGCGCCGGCGGCCGCTCTCCACCCAGATCACCACCGCCGCCGTCACCCACCACCGCCGCAGCCCTCCGCCGACCCCAACCACCACACCGACCGCCCTCCATACCCAACCACGCCGTCGTCGCCCCCAACCACTCCAGAGCGACGCCGCCGAGCACCTGATTGACATGGAGCACCACTAGTGTCGCCAAACTGCTCCACCGACGACGACCATCTTCCGCGGAACGCCTTCCTCGCCACCACCCTGAGAGCTTCCTCCCTCGAGCAGGCTGCCTCCTCTTCACCCTAGCACCAAGGGGCCCGCCTCCTCTCCCGTGAGCAGCTCTACCCCAAGTAGCGGAGCGTCGACCTCAAGCGGCCACGAGCGGGAGCCCTTCCTCTCACCTCCCCGTGAGCATCCCCTTCCGCCCTTCCTTCTCTCTATATGTTTCCCCTTGAGATAAATCTGAATCAAATGTTCATTTTAATTTCTGCGCATTTGTAATCCCCTCAATCAGCCAACTCCTAGGATTTAAGGGTTGCGGCTGCAGAATATATCTGCATGTTTTTGGACTACACGGTACACAATTGTGACATCCTTTGTTGTTGATGGCTGACCATGTACTAGGATGATTATTGATATCGGAATGTTTTAAGGTGACTATCTGTCAAATATAAACTGTGGGAGCATGGAGATCAGTTTGGACTTTGGAGCAGAGCTATACAAGCAAACTAGATGGGTATTGTGCGATTGACCAAACAATAGGTAGTTTCAACTGATGAATTGCTGCCTATTCCAGTTCCCATGTGTGTATTTGGACTTTGGAGAACCCTGACAAGAAAGTTTACTTAGTTTAATATCTAACTTAGGGTGATATGATGTTTGGCTTGTGGGGTTTACAATTATTTCCCCTTTCTGTTGAGATGCAAGACTCTCTAATGGCAATTTGTCAAATGCCAAAGGCAAAATTTCAGATGGAAAATATCATTGTACTTTGTAGACCTTATAGTGCTATGGTTTCGGTTTTGCTTGTGGATCCATAGGATTGTAGATTTTCTTCTGTAAAAACTGTATAATGTGCAAAATTCTAGTAACTCTATTCTACTTTTATCCTATGGTTTAGTTACATCTTTGTGTTGCCTTGTGTATTCAGAACTGAGCTGTTGCATCCTTTGTGTATTCTGAAGCTTAGTCTTGTGTTATTGGGCAGTACTTGACAGACTCGTTGGTTTGCCTGCCATAGAACCATTTATGAAGAGGATATGTGTTGCCTTCTCTTGTATTCCTACGCATAGTCTAGTACTTCTTTTTCATGTGTAAAAAATGGTTGACCTGGCATTACACTGTTTAGTATTTTGTACAACAGAATAGGTATTCTATCAGCTGCTGTTTGCTGTTCTTTGTTTAACTAGATATCAAAGTATAAACAACAAGCTCACGTACAAGATGTCAAAGTATAATTAAATTCTTGTTCTTGATTAATAATATGACAGCTTTGCAAATAACAAGCTTCAGTACAAAGATGTCAAAGTTTTGATATAAATTGTACTAACTTATAATTGTGGATTCTAATTATAGTGCTATGTTAATTTCAGAAGTATAAACATCTATGCTTGGCATGCAATTTTGGAAAAAAAAGGAAGCATACCATGTGTAAAAATTGTTTGACCTTGCATTTAAGAAGTATAATTAAATTTACTGCTACCTCTGTACCATAATATAAGACGTTTTTGCAGTTCAAATGGAACTAAAAAACGTCTTATATTTCTAGTGAATGTACATGTCAACTGCCATATCATTTGCTTTGGCCTCTATTTAGTGTTTTTATGATTTCTTGTTTTGATGTTACAATTTTGTTAGTTCATAGATGTTGCTGGTTTGTACTTAGAAAACATTCAAATTTGATTCTTTTGTCTCTGCAGTTCAAAACGTTTTGTATCAAGCTTCTAGGTTTTGTCACAGATAGTAATGCTTTGCTCATGTAGTTGCTGCGTGGTCAACTTGTGTCCAAGAAACTTGAGTTCCTGTTCCAGTTTATATTATTAATTAGTAATTCAAACAGATCATTATAGTTCTTTAGAAGTGGGATTTTGTGTCCAACCGCCATGAATTTGTAGAGAGGTCAGCTGAATAAATTTAGAAAGTGAACCAATAAAAATTGTTTCTTATTGAACCAAATGTTCTTAGTGTTTCAGTTGATTTGTAAATCTGTGGGCTTGTCACTAATCAGATACCATTTTAGGGGACCTTCACTTGTAACGTCCAACAAAAGCATGAAACCAGGAAACTAAACACCCCCCCATTAGAAGATCCTGAAATATATGCTCCAGCTAGTTCCCCTCTTATTCTGTGTAGTAGATGCAGAGAGCTTAGAAGGAAAAGCAAGCGCAAATACAAGCTAACTTAATTTGCTGGCTAGTATAGTAACTTTGCGCATTTTACCTACTTATAACATCTTTCATAACATATGCGGCTGTTATAACATCTTCATGTTAATATTTGTACAGACTATGCACACTACATTTTGATGAGAAGATCAACTTGCTATTGTTAAGATGATAAAAAATGGACATGTTGATGTCCATGACATGTTCTCTACTATAGTAGTGATTACTCTAGAGATGTTTGCTCTATATTTCGGAACATATGCGGCTGTTATATGTGATTGTCTTTTTACTCTAGCGATGTTACTGGTTGCTCTATATTTCAGAACATATGCGGTTCTTATATGTGATTGTCGTAACATCTTCCTTAAGTTCTAAATGCAATTCCCGCATGTAACATTTTCTGATCTATTGCAGGTTTCCCAAAGGTGCACAAGTTCACTAAGGTTTGGAAGATCTTCAAGCTGCTGAAGATTTGGAAGACCTATAATTAAGTTGGTGGAGTGATAATGTCACGTGTCCTGTTTTGCTCTGCTGCATTTTGGTGGTTGTTAAGCTCATTTTGGTTGTGTGGCACACATTTAGAAGCATATGTACATCTTTTGTGGCACTAGTTTCGTTTGGTTGTGTGGCAAACATATATATATATATACTCCTTTTGTGGCACAACCTTGTTATATATGGTCGTTATGTTTATCGAATGAAGTTTTAAGGTTTTCGATGAGGCTTATATCCTACTTTGATTGAAGTGCATGTATGAATTGTGTGGTATGTCCTGATTGCCTAGACATATATAATGGATGGATATTACATAATATGGATGCCCAGAACATTTCAATAGTGAAATCAACATGCTGTCATAATATTTTGCTGCCTAAACATGCTTGTGCAGGCAGTTTAACTGCCGGTAATTACAGTTTCACATGTTGTGACAATCTGACAGGAGAAAATAAACTGCCGGCAAATACATGGGTCAGGGCAGAAAAACTGCCGGGAGAAGTTTATCTGCCGGGAGAAGTAATCCCCGGCAGCCGTTCTCGTGGCAGTTCTATCTGCCGGGAGAACCACTGTCCCAGCAGTTTGTCTGCCCTTTAAAGAGCCTTCTCCCGGCAGTTTCTCTGTCCTTACATCAGTGTTGTGGTGTAGTGCGATGAAGGAATTCGTTGCCCACCCACCACCCACTTCATTGCCACGGTCGATGATTTAACCGAACTGGACTTTGACTCCGAAGACATCGACGGTATGGACGACGATGCAGTAGAAGAACATGAGCCACCGCTCATTGGGCGGTGGACAGCCACCTCTTCCTATGATATATTTATGGTGGATACTCCGAAGGAAACAAATGGCGACGAGGCAACGGAGGATAAAACCTCAGGGAAAAAGGCAAAGAATGGGCGTCATCGGCGCCACTCCAAGCCCCCGCCACAGCAATACCGGCCCAGGAGACGAAAACAATCCGAATGGTGCCGAAGAAGAATACAACCCTGATCTGCCCGCCTTCACGCAGGCGAGCAGGGAGGATGAGCAGGTCGGCCCGTAAGAACAAAGGTGGACGAATACCCAGAGAAGGACAACTCGCCCCCTCCGAAGGCGAGATTAGCCTCGGCGACGATGAGTTCGGGCGTGCTCGAGGATCCCAGAAGCAGAGCGCTTCAGCGTCGACTTATAGCCCGCTGCGAGGAGCACGAAAAAGAAGCGGCGGCAACTCCAAGCTGATCAAGACCTGCTCATAGAGCGGATGGGTGAAGTCCCGGCAGCCGAGGAATACGGACTCGAGCACCATACGGCTGACCGGCCACCTCGTGGCCAGGATAAAACGGCATACCAATCCGCATACCAGCCAACAACCCCACGCCAACATACTACGGTCCGGGGCAACAAAATGGGACAACCAAGATCGATCTATGGATCGCGGGGGTGCGCCATGGCACGCGACGATGACTGTCATGCCGGATACACCTTCAACAAGTACGGCCGGGCCGAATATAGCCAACCAGAGCAATTCAACCTGCGTAGCCACATAGCCCGGCACAAAGGCGCCGCGCACCCCCTCTGCTTCACTGACGAAGTAATGGATCATTAATTCCCAGAAGGGTTTAAACCCGTAAACATTGAATCATACGATGGCACAACAGACCCCGCAGTATGGATCGAAGATTTTCTTCTCCACATTCACATGGCCCGCGGAGACGATTTACACGCCATCAAGTATCTTCCCCTTAAGCTCAAAGGACTAGCCCGACACTGGCTAAACGACTGGCCGGCAAATTCCATTGGCGATTGGGAAAACCTGGAAGACGCATTCCTCGACAACTTCCAGGGCACTTATGTGCGACCACCTGACGCCGATGACTTGAGCCACATTACTCAACAGCCCGGAGAGTCAGCCAGGAAATTCTGGACTCTGTTCCTAACTAAAAAGAACCAAATAGTTGACTGTCCGGATGCCGAAGCCTTGGCAGCTTTCAAGCATAATATCCGTGACGAGTGGCTCGCTCGACACCTCGGCCAGGAAAAACCTAAGTCCATGGCAGCTCTCACAACACTAATGACCCGCTTTTGCGCGGGTGAAGACAGTTGGTTGGCTCGCAGCAGCACTACACCACCCTGGCAATTCGGATGGCCGCGGCAATAACGGCAAGCCACGGCGTAACAGACATAAGCGACGGAACAACGGGCGGCAAAGACCAAGACACGATCAACGCGGATTCGGTGGATCCAAGCCCGGTCGTGGAAGAAGCCGTTCAAAAGAAATAATCGAGGACCGTCGGTCTGGACCGCATCTCGAGCGCTTCGTGCCAAATTCATGGCACCGGACAAGCCGACCAACCACACCAATAGAGATTGCTTTGGGTATTCAAACAGGCCGACAAGATAAGCGCCAAGACAAGAACAAGGGGTTGCTGGCAACGACGATGACGAGGAGCCCCGACGTCCGAACACGGGGACGGAAGAAATTTCCCCGGTGAAAACGGTCAACATGATCTACGCCACGCACATCCCCAAGCGGGAACGGAAGCGGGCACTAAGGGACGTCTATGCGATGGAGCCAGTCGCCCCCAAATTCAACCCATGGTCAGCTTGTCCGATCACTTTCGATCGTAGGGATCACCCTACCAGCATCCGTCACGGCGGCTCGGCCGCATTGGTCCTAGACCCAATCATTGACGGATTCCACCTCACATGCGTCCTTATGGACGGTGGCAGCAACCTGAACACGCTTTACCGGGACACGGTGCGCCAAAATGGGCATTGAACCTTCAAGGATCAAGCCCACTAAAACCACCTTTAAAGGTGTAATTCACGGAGTAGAGGCCCGGTATGCGGGCTCTATAACATTGAAGTTGTCTTGGATCTCCGGATAACTTCCGGCGAAGAGTTAATCTTCGATATCGTCCCCTTCCGCGATGGTTACCATGCACCGCTTGCTCGGACGAACCGCATTCGCTGATTGATGCGGTACCACACTATGCATATCTCAAGCTCAAGATGCACCGGACCACGCGGGGTCATAACGGTGAAGCGGAAACATGGACCGCTCTCTACGAGCGGAAGAACATCTGCAGCCCTTGCGGCGGAAGTACAATCTGACCTTCTCCGGCAAACCAATCCGGCGACAACAACCCGAGCACGATCAAGCGAGTCGGAGCACCCATAGCAGGATCATCAGGAACGCCAAGAGCGTGATTAGCAGTCCGGCCTCCGCTCAAGCCCCTCAAAAGCAGCATTCGTGCCACGCGTACACAATTACACACTCAAAATATCCTGGGCATAGGCGAAGGCGCATCAACGACTCAGTTAATAGTGCGGGTAACCGCCAAATACCTTCATACTCTTTCCCTCTTACCTTTCAGGACACCGCGTTAGTGCAGCATCCTCAGAAGAGCCGACTTGACGAACTCATAGGGGAGAGACATCCAAGGAGGCAACAGACATTGTGCACAGAAGGAAGTACCCAGGTGGAATCTATTTACGATCATTATACCTGCTTTATCTATCTGAACACAGCCTACCCCTGGATAGGACATGTTAAATAGTCATACTCTATCTCTGCTTAATGCATCCATTGTAAACATAAGCTTAAACGTATTTTTCGTCAATGAGAGATTATCTACAGCGTCAGCTTATTATTCTTATTTGAGCATTTTTTGTTTTATAAATGTTCATTCGATATTGCATCCGTACACCTTGGTGCGGTCAGTTTGCTAGGGGCTTCTCATGTCACCCTGTAATACGGCAAACAAAATCCGAACACTTTCAACAGTGCGGCACCCCGAACTTATAGCACTATATGCATCAGCTCCGAATCATGTCTTGGGTCTACAGTTGGGATAGCCCAGCTCCCTTGTTTTGGTGCCTTACGTTCCGTTATATCGGCTAAGGTAGCGCAGGGAGAACTACTGCGATTGTGTCCCGGTTCGTCCGGACGAGCACCTCAGTAGAGAAAGCCGAAACTGACCGGCATGATGTGGCGAGAGCTGGTCGCTGTTCGAGAGGTTTTAAAATCCTTAAAGATTTTCCGCTTTAGGCGATAAATCGGCTTCGTCCAATCTAGGCGTGTATAGCGCCCCGATTCGGCCTTCCGCATTCTAGGGGCTTCGCCGAAATTTAAAATTGTAGACTTCTATGGCTAAGTGAAAGTTATAAAGCCGCATAGTCCGATTGCCTTGTTCGCTGCGCCGGACACCTCCTTAAGGGACCAAACATTTGGATAAAGAGTGTCTGGGTTTTCCACGAACACCCCAGTACTAGTTACGTGGGGGAGGAAGCCGACGACTGGCCTACTTTCAGAATTTTATAAACAGCCGCACAGAAGGTAATATTTTAAATAACAAAAGCGCTACATAGCGCAAGTAACTTCGTCTTTAATTAAAAACATGACAGAAGTGAATCCATTCCAAAATAGCATCCTTGGTACACTCATCGGCGACGAGACGAGCACCCTTCATCACCCCATCGCAGTATTTTAGAATGTCGATGCGCCTTGCCCTTCGGCGGCCCGTCCTTCACCAGCTTCTCCGCATCCAGCTTGCCCCAATGCACCTTGACGCGGGCAAAGGCTCGGCGGGCACCTTCGATGCAAACGGATCGCTTGATCACTTCAAGCCGCGGGCAGGCATCCACCATCCGCTTGATCAGGCCAAATTAGCTACTGGGCAGGAGTTCACCAGGCCACATCCTGACTATGAAGTCCCTCATAGCCAGTTCGGCCACCCTGTGGAGTTCGATTAACTGCTTCAGTTGGTCGCTCAGAGGCATCGGGTGATCGGCCTCAACATACTGGGACCAGAAAAGCTTCTCCGTTCAGCTCCCCTCCTAGGCACGGTAGAACTCCGCAGCATCTGACACGCTGCGTGGCAGATCTGCAAATGCCCCTGGAGAGCTCCGTATTCGAGTAAGTAAAAGAAACGCCTCCTCCACATGTTTGCTTTGCATAAAGAATTTCTTACCCGCTTCTATCTTTTTGGCCTCCTGGATCTCCTGCTATGCTTTCTCGGCTTCGGCCTTGGCATCCTTCAAACTTAGAAGGGCCTTCGCAAGCTCGGCCTCCTTCGCCTTCAGATCATGCTCCACGGACTCGCATTTCTTGCCGAGGTCCTGGAGCTCTTGTTGTACCTCCCCTACCCTAGCACTTTGCTTTTCGTGCTCCTTACACTCCGAGGCCGCCTTGTCTTCGGCCTCGGACAGCGCCTTCTTCAGGGATGCCACTTCGGCGGTTGCCCCTATTACACGGTCACGACACTTAGGTGTTAGACTGACTAATTCTACCTATCCTTAAATGCATGAGAGCGGGAATCACTTACCCTTGTTCTCTTCGAGCTGCCTCTTCGTGAGGAAGAGCTCTCCCTGCACCTGCTCCAGGTCCCGCTTCAGTTCGGCAACCTCGGCAGTACGGATAGTAGCAGCAAGTAGCACATCCTGCTTATTCACAACAATCCTTATTATTAGACTACTGCGGATTATAATTGACCCTCTGTTTGGCTTTCTTTCTGAACACCAACCAGAGTATCAGGGGCTACTACCTATCAGGTGGTAATTTCATACATTTTTATTACTTACCTCAAAGCCCGTCAGGAGGCTTGTGCAGGCTTCGGTTAGTCCGCTTTTGGCGGACAGAACCTTTTGAATCACCACACTCATAAGAGTACAGTGCTCTTCTTCCATGGAAGCGCCTCGAAGCGCTTCCACCAGACTATCCGGCGCCGTTGATGCGACGGAAGTCCTCGTCACGGGCGGCTCACCCTACCTAACGAGGGGCTGCCCGCCTAGGTCCGGAACCGTCGCAGGTTCCGGAGCAGTGTTCAGTTGGTAGTCCGCCTTGTTGTGGCTCTCATCGACGCGATCCGCGGGGATCTTGAACCCCGCATGTCCGACATTCGGAAGTCCGCCTTGGGGCGTCTCCAGTGCCACCTCCCCCTGCTCGGGGAACCTTCGGGACAACACCTCCATGTCATCCGCAGGCTGAGGAGTGGTGGCCGTCGGGAGCGAGTTCATCTCTGAAGCGCTCAGAGACCCGTCCGAAGACGACTCCTCCGGATGAGCCCTGGCCGGACTGCATATATGCTCGGCGTTATTAAACAGCTATGACTTAAAACCACGGTAGAGTGTGGACACTTACGATCGCGCCAGGGGCTTCCCCCTGGGCAGCCACCCTTCATCGCTGTAGGCGGGCGTGGTGGAGTTGTCCGGAAGGGATGTTTTCCCCTTCTTCGATGCCCCAGCCTCCCCCTTCGGGGCGGCTTTTCTCTTCTTCCCCCCTAGTGCGGGGAGGTGGAATTTCTTCTTGGTTCCCCCCGCCTCCGCGGGAGGAATCTGTCTCGTCGTCATCAGACGACAAGGGTATAACGGCCTTGCGCCGAGGGCCTTTTCCGGCCCCCTGGCCCGCCTCTCCGGGCCCCTCATCCTTCCTGGATGGGGCGTCTTCTTCTTCTTCCTCCTCCCCTTCGTGGGAGGAGTCTGCCTCGTCGTCTTCGGACGAGGCTTCATACGCAACCTTACGCCGGAGACCCTTCCTGGTCCCCGGGGCCTTCTTCTCGGCCTTCTTCTCCGGCACCTTGTACGGTGCCGAGATTAGCATCTCCGTCAGGAGAGCATCAGCTGGATCTTCTGGCAGCGGAGCCGGACAGTCAATTCGCTCCGCTGTCTTCACATAATCCTGAGGCAAATATGTATAAATACTTAAAACTACCCCTTGAATGTATTGAGAAAAAACAAAACCCGGTGGTGGTCCCAAAACTCACCGGACTCGGGGGCCGCGCTCCATGAAGTCCGCGGTCCTCGGATGTGGGAGGAGGTACTTTGGAGGCCTTAAACAGCTCCTTCCATGCGTCTTCGTCCTTCATGCCATAGATCCTCTGAAGCGTCTGGTGTTCGGTCGGGACGAACTCCCATAGATTGACTGCACGCCTTTGGCACGACAGAATTCGGTGAACGAGCATGACCTGGATCACGTTGACAAGCTTGATGGTCTTGTCCTTCATGCTCTTGATGCAGGTTTGGAGTCCGGTCAGCTCTGTAGGTTCGCCCCAAGTCAGGCCTTCTTTCCAGGAGGTGAGCCGCATGGGGGCTCCGGAGTCGAACTTCGGGGGCGCCGCCCGATTGGCGCCAGCAGCGGCTTCGGTGATGTAGAACCACCCCGATTGCCACCCTTTTACGGTCTCCGCAAAGGAGCCGTCCAGCCAGGTGACGTTAGGAATCTTACCCACCATGGCCCCTCCGCATTCCGCTTGTTGGCCGCGTACAATCTTCGGCTTCACGCAGAAGGTTTGCAGCCACAGGCCGAAGTGAGGCCGAATGAGGAGAAAAGCCTCGCATACGATGATGAACACCGAGATGTTGAGGATGAAATACGGGGCTAGATCGTGGAAATCTAGCCCGTAGTAGAACATGAGCCCGCGGACGAAGGGGTGAAGTGGAAACCCCAGTCCACGGACGAAGTGGGCGACGAACGCGACCCTCTCATGGGGTCCAGGGGTCGGGATGACCTACCCATCGTCCGGTAGCCAGTGCGCTATGTCTGCGGCCAAGTACCCGGCCGCCCGAAGATTTGCTATATGCTTCTCCTTGACAGTGGAAGCCACCCACTTGCCTCCTGCTCCAGACATGTTTAGCTGTGCGGAGAAGACTTTTGGGGGCTGGAGCTCGAGGGGGCAAGAGTGGGCAAAGGAATAAGAAGGCGTGGGTAAAAATGGGGAAATCTTATCCCTTTATAGAGGCGACGAAAGCGGTGCGCCTCCCCACTTGCCTGTTGGAAATCGCTTGCTTCCCAAGCGCCACGGTTGATGAACTATACTCACGTTTATATTCTATTGCTAAAGTGATGCATTGTCTGGAGTTCAAAATACAAACTATGTGGATCAATTGTGTCGAATAATAACATAGACGTGCTCATATTCGATAGAATCTAGATGTCTGATGGATCAATGACCGTTCCTTACGCGAATTGCAAATATCATGATCCCATCCTAATATTTGTATACAATTTATATCTTTAATCAATGTGTACAACAGTCTTTTACGTGTAGTTTCACTCTCCATCGGTGGTCTCTCACACATGCTCACACACTCTCTCCCGAGGTGTCTTTCTCGCACACATGCTCTTGATATAACCCTCCCTTCCTGTCGGTGTCAAAACCGGCGGATCTCGGGTAGGGGGGCCCGAACTGTGCGTCTAGGCGGATGGTAACAGGAGACAAGGGACACGATGTTTTTACCCAGGTTCGGGCCCTCTCGATGAAGGTAAAACCCTACTCCTGCTTGATTGATATTGATGATATGGGTAGTACAAGAGTAGATCTACCACGAGATCAGAGAGGCTAAACCCTAGAAGCTAGCCTATGGTATGATTGTTGTTCGTCCTACGGACTAAAACCCTCTGGTTTATATAGACACGGAGAGAGCTAGGGTTACAGAGTCGATTACAATGGGAGGAGATCTACATATCCGTATTGCCAAGCTTGCCTTCCACGCCAAGGAAAGTCCCATCCGGACACGGGACGCATGATCTTCAATCTTGTATCTTCATAGTCCAGAGTCCGTCCAAAGGTCATAGTCCGGCCATCCGGACACCCCCTAATCCAGGACTCCCTCAGTAGCCCCTGAACCAGGCTTCAATGACGACGAGTTCGGCACGCAGATTGTCTTCGGCATTGCAAGGCGGGTTCCTCCTCCGAATACTTCATAGAAGATTTTGAACACAAGGATAGTGTCCGGCTCTGCAAAATAACTTCCACATACCACCGTAGAGAGAATAATATTTACACAAATTCAACCTGCTGACGTATTCCGCCGCGTGACATCACACCACGGCCAAGCCTTTATTCGAATCGTATTTACTGTCCCACCTCAGCGCACTTAGCGAGGCGGCTTCGTTGGCACGTCTTGTTGAAGCAGAGATCGTGTCCCCTTCATTCCGGGATTCTCATCAATACGGGCGTGGGTAACCCAACCATGCCATTAATCTACGGCGCTTGGAAGATAAGCGAGTTTTGCCAGGCTGGTGGGGGCGCATAGTTTCGTCCGCCCATACAAGGGGATAAGAATCCACCTTTTCCATCTACGCCTTCTTCCTCCTTTGCTTATCCATTTTCACGCACTCGAGCTCCAGTGCCCAAGTCCGCACATCCCGCCTCAACGTTTTCCAGTCATGTCCGGAGCGGGAGGCAAGTGGATGGCCTCCTCCGTCATGGAGGGGCACATCAAAAGGCTGAGGAAGGCCAGATACTTGTCCAATGACATCGCGCACCAGCTCCCCGATAAGGGGCAGCTTATCCCCACCCCCAGGCCCCATGAGAGGGTGGTGTTCCTCACCCACTTCCTCCGCGGACTAGGTTTTCCACTTCACCCATTTGTCCGGGGGCTCATGTTCTACTACGGCCTGGATTTCCACGATCTGGCCCCGAACTTCATCCTCAACATCTCGGCGTTCATCGTCGGGTGCGAGGCCTTCCTCTGCATCCAGCCCCACTTCGGCTTATGGCTGAAGACCTTCAATGTCAAGCCGAAGGTAGTGGGCGGCCGCCAAGCGGAGTGAGGAGGTGCCATGGTGGGCAAGATGCCCAACATTACATGGCTCGAGGGCTCCTTCGTGGAGACCATAAAGGGGTGGCAATCGGGGTGGTCCTACATCACCGAGCCGCGTGACCCTAAATGGGCAGCGGCCCCAATTCGATCCGGCTTCCTACAAGGCTCACCTCACGGAAAGAGACGGGCCTGTCGTGGGGTAATTCGGAAGAGCTGGCCGGACTCCAAACCTGTGTCCAAAACTTGGTGAACAAGAAGCTCAAGCTTGTCAACGTAGTCCAGGTCATGCTCATCCGCCGGATCCTCCCATGCCAACAACGTGCTTTCATTTTGTGGGAGTTTGATCTGGCACAGCACCAAACCCTGAGCAGGCTCTTCGACACTACGCACGAAGATTCCTGGAAGGTGCTGTTCAAGGGCGCCGAGGCTCCCGCATCGGCTACCCAAGATCGCGGATTCAGCGCGCAGCATCAAGCCAACGCGGTAAGCTATGTTTCCCTTTACGGGACACTTGTTTTCATAGTTTCACTCTATGCAGGATCTAAACTCCCTTACCTTTGACAGGATTGGTAGAGGACGTCCGGGCAGATTGGCTGTCCGGCTCCCTTGCCAGAAGACCCAGCGGACACCCGCTTGACATGGCTGCTGGCTCTCGCACCTTACGTGGTGCCGGAGAAGAAGGCCACGGGAACTCGAAGGAGTTCCCGGCGCTAGGTGGTGTTGGACTCATCGTCCGATGTATCCGAGGCGGACTCCTCCCGTGAAGACAAGGAGGAGGAAAGAGATGTCTCTCCCCCAGTGGGGGGAGAGAACAAAAGGAAGGCCGCCCCGACTGGGGGGGCCGGGGGGTCCAAGAAGGGAAGGACCCTCCCTCCGGACTATTCCACCAATGCTGGCGACGGCGAGGAAGAGTGGCCACCCAGGGCCAAGCCCCTGGCGAAATCGTAAGTATCCGGATAGCAGAGTAACTCATGGCGCTTTTTCATTGCACAGTACCTTCTGACGCCGAATATAATCATGCAGTCCGCCCAAGGCCAGGCTTGACGCTTCGTCGAGCGGTTCCCTGGGTTCGTCGGATGTGAACAGCACTTCACTTCCGGCCGCCTCATCTCCTCGCGCTGCGGATGATGCCGAGGTGGCGTCCCAGAAGGGGCCAGACCAGGAGGAGGTGGTCCTGGAGGCGCCGCAAGGCAACCTATCGGATTCTAGGCGCAAAGGGGATAAAACCCCAAAGGGCTCTAAGTCCAGCCCTAGGCCGGACACCGCACCGGAACCTTCAATGGTTCCGGCATCCGGCAGGCGGCCCCCTACTAAGAAGGGCAAGACTACGACGCCGGTGACCTTCGTCCAACCGGAGGCACCGGATAATCTGCTGGAGGTGCTTAACGGCGCCTCCATCGACGAGGAGCACCGCACTATTATGAGTGCGGTGATCCAGAAGGTTCAGTCCGCCAAGAGCGGGCTGATCGAAGCCTGTGCTAGCCTTCTAACAGGCTTTGAGGTATGTATTTAAGATATGTAAAAATATTACCGCATAGATAGTAGCCCCTGATGCTCAGTTTGGTGTTCGGAAAGAAAAGACGAACTGAGGATCAAAAAGATATACACAGGAGTCTAACATAAGTGTGTCAATATGGGAATGCAGGCTGTGCTGCTGACCTCTGCCGCACTGACTGCGGAGGTCAATGCATTGAAGCAGAGCCTCGAGCGGTCCGAGAACGAGCTCGGCCTTGCCAAGAAGCAGCTCGAGGACAAGGAAGGTAAGTAATACCTTATGTAAGTATATAAAAAAGATGTGGTTGCAAAAAATGATAGGACCAACGTGGGTATTGCAGGGGCCACGAACAAGGTGGCGACCCTGAAGGAAGCGCTATCCAAGGCCGAAAACAATGCGGCCGTGGAGCGCACCGAGCGAGAGAAGCAGGAGGCGCGAGTGGTGGAGGTGCGGCAAGAGCTCCAGGCTCTCGTGGAAAAGCACGAGAGGTTGGAGCTTGACTCAAAGACTCGAGAGTCCGAGCTTGCCTCGGCCTTTGAGAGCGCCAAATCTGCTAAGGCCGAAGCCCAAAAAGCCCTCCAGGAAATTGAGGCGATGAAGAAGATAGCGGTGGGTAAGGCATTCTTTATGCAAAGCAAGCACGTGAAAGTGAATTACTTGTTACTTACCCGAGTCCGAAGCTCTCCAGGAGCACTCGTAGATCTTCCCCGGAGTGTGTCCGACGCTGGCGCATTCTACCGAGCCGAAGAGGGGAGCTCGACGGAGAAGGTGTTCTGGTCTCGATATCTTTCGAGGCCGGACACTGCAGCTTTGAGCGACCAGTCAAGCAAATCGGGTCGAGCTCCATAAGGTGTCCGAACAGGCCGTGAAGGGTCTCGTAGTCCGGCTGTGGCCTGGGGAAGCCATGCCTAGGAGCTACTTCGGGCTGGTAAGGCGGCTGGTGGATGCCTGTCCAAGGCTTGAAGTCATCAAGCGCTCCGTATGCATCGAAGGTGCCCATAGGGCCCTTTCCCGTGCTAAGGTGCACTGGGGCAAGATGGATGCTGAGAAGCTTGTGACGGACGGACCACCACCGGGCAGGGAGCACCGCAAGACCGAGATGTATTATGAGGGCGTCCTGAAAGGTGCCCACCGTATAGCGGATGAGTGCTCCAAAGATGTAATTTTTGAGTAAACTCGCATTTGTGATCCTGTACGCTGAAAACTTGTTCATATGCGCTAAGCAACACTTTTGAATTTAAAATATTACCTTACGTAAGGCGCATTTTATTAAATTTGAGAGATGGCGAGTCGTAAACCGCCCCCATGCCACGAGTCTTTGGGGTGTTTGGGATAAACTTGAGCGCTCTTTTCCCATTATTGGGTCCTTGAGGAAGGCGCTCAACACAACGAACAAGGCAATCGGACTATAATGCTTGAACACTCTCACTTAGCCATAGAATTCTATAATTTTAAATTTCGTGAAGCCCCTAGTATTCGGAAGACCGAGTTCGGGGCGCTATCCATGCCTAGGCCGGACAAAGCCGACTCCTCGCTCTAAACGGCATAAGTCTTTAGGGACTCGAAAACCTCTCGAACAGCGACCAGCTCTCGCCCTATCTGTCGGCATTCTGGGAACGGGGGTCCCCAGACTTGCTCGCTGCGGCCTCTTGGCGTGGCTCGGGCAGGCCCAAAGACGGCCCATCTTCATCAACGCAAGCTCAAGACCCTCGCGAGGGGCCAAGCCTCATGAGGCGGACGACAAGGAGCTTCCTCGAGCACGGCCTCATCAGTGGCAGCTCATGAGGAGGCGGAGAGTTCAAGGCAGGTACCTCGCGAGGTGCCCATGACGCAAGCCATGATGACCAAGGGCGCCCGATCAGGCGCCAGCCACATGATGTCCTCCTTTCCTCTTTGGTGCAAAGGGAGCAAGCGCAGGCAAGAGCATCAAGCAAAGGCATCCGCTTCGGTGCAACAAGACCAAGACTAGCCCAACGGCCGGAAGGGAGTCATCTTGGAGCCCAAGCAAGGCCATCACCAGAGCCTTTGGCAGGCGAGGACCAACTTTAGTCAGGATAAGTGTACCCGCTGTTCCCCTTCAAAATGGCCAATTGTTGGCGCCCTTCCCGCTCAATATTTGGGAAGAGGCCCAGTGCCTTCGCCTATGAATAGGAGTAGCCACCCCTAGGGTAGAGAGAGGCGATTCAGATCGGATTCCTCATCAAGAAACGAGTAGCTAGAGCGATTGAACACACCTAGCAGTTCATCGCACCCGCCAAGAACAGACCCTCACGAGGCTGTTCTTCCTTGTATTGTTCCTCATCAGCCCAAGAGGCAATCCACCACACCACACACTGGAGTAGGGTATTACACCACAATGGTGACACGAACCAGTATAAATCTCGTGTCTCTTGTCTTTGTTCCGTTTAGTAGTTTAGGTCCCAGCGATTCGGTGAGGTGCGAGACGGTGGAGGGTTGGATCTCGCATGCACCCGGTGTTCGAACCTCAAGGGTCTGCCGGAACCCGAAATCCGACATTTGGCGCGCGCCGGTAGGTGCGCTGGAATCTACTGCCTTCGTCGCCTCGTTCTTCCCGACCACCACAATCATGTATGACGCCCGTCTGGCCCGCTGAAGCGCCGAGCCGCCTCGCCTCCCATGTCTCCCAGACAGCTCCGTCCGGGCGCCCTCGTCGTTCCCGTCGCCTTTGCCGCTAACGCCGCCACCGGCCCGCGGGAACGAGCAGCAAGCATCGCCCCAAAGACCCATCCATGAGGCGGGACGGCCGCACCGCCTTCGCCGCTCACCCCACTTTGGTTTCGCCGTCACGCTTGCGCCCAGCGCCATGGAAACCCGAGCTGCACTCATCGTGGCAAGCGAGTTCTGCGCTACCGCCCGTCGGCAGCGTCTCGAAGAATGGCTCGACCGAGTCGCCGAGCTCGTCGCTGCTGCAGAGGCGCCCGCACCGTCCGTCTCGCTGCATGCACCGCACCCGCCCAGCTGAAGCGATGAAGCTCTCGGGCGCCTCACCGCCTCCTCCACAAGAAGGCGCCACAGCCCCAAGGCACGCGGCCTGGTGGAACCCGCTCCGCCAGCGCCAAGGCAAGAGCAGTAGCTGGCAAGAAGTTCTCGCCCACGAGAAGCTGCCAGCGCTCCCGCTCCAAAGACGTCAGGACCTCGCGCTGCCCCCAAGGGCGCAAGGAGGCCCGCAAGACCAAGCTCTCTGTCGTCCGAGGCCCCCCGCGGCCATGGCGGGCTGCCGTGCCTTCACCTCCGAGCTGCACAGCGTCGCGTGGCCCGCCAAGTTCAAGCCAGACCTTCCTCCTCGCTATGATGGCGCAGCTGACCCTACGGAGTTCCTCCAGCTCTACGAGCTGGGCATCGAGGCTGCCAACGGGGATGAAAAGGTCATGGCGAAGTGGTTTCCCATGGCGCTCAAGGACGGAGCCCGCACCTGGCTCCTGAATCGCCCTGTGCACGATCTCTTCTGGGCCGAGATGCGCACCTGCTTCATTGCCAACTTCCGGTACTTTCGCGACCGGCCACCGCCGTGAGCGACATGCGCCGAATCAAGCAGCAGCCGGGAAACCTCGCAAAAGCACGTCTAGCGCTTCAACAACGCACGCCTCAAGATCCCTGTGGTAACGGAGGAGGCCATCATCTACGCCTTCTCCGACGGGCGCAAGGCGCTGATGTCAAGATGAAGGAGGAGCTGGCGATGCATGAAGATCTCGTGCACCTCCTTGGAGCTGTTCAACTTGGCGACCAAGTGCGCGCCAGGCTGAGGAGGGGCGCCTCTCCCTCCTCGAGCTGCCTGCCGCAGATCCCGAAGAAAAGAAGTCCAAGGCCAAGGACGTGAAGCGCAAGGGGGCTGCCGTACTCGCGGCCGAACCAGACACCAAGCGAGGCAGAGATCAGCCCGAGTCCTCCAAGGGCAGTCGGTACTGCGTGTACCACGACCTCCACACCCACAACACCAATGAATGCCAAGAGCTCCGGTCAGACGCTGAAGGAAGGGTCGGCAGACGCCTGACAGCTGACTGGGCTACGGCCGAGGAGGAGGAAGGAATGCCGGACGCTTTGGGAAGACGCGGCCCAGCGCCAAAAGTGGTGGCGCGACCAACCTCGCGAGGACCGTTGGCAAGACCCGCCTCGCGAGGGAGGCTGGAGGGATCAGCCACGCGAGGATCGCCCGAAGGGGAACGCAGGCCTCCCTCCACTGCCGCCGCAGCCAAGGAGAATTGAGGACCGTCATCAGGACGAGGGGGCTGGGGGCTTCCAGGAACCGCGTGTGATCGCCTGCATCCTGGGCGGAGCTCAAGCCCCAGCCTCTCAGCGCATCTTCAAGCAGTTCGCCCGCGAAGTGAATGCAGTCCTCCCCAAGCTCGAGGCCACGCGCCCTCTCAGGTGGTCGGCGTGCGCCATCACGTTCAGCTCAGCGGATCAGCTCAAGTGTTGCGCCATACCGGAGTTCTCCCGATGCTTTGTTCCCCAATCATTAGCAACGTGCTGGTCACCAAGACCCTCATCGACGGCGGGGCAGGACTCAACGTCATGTCCGTGGAAACATTCGACAATCTTCAAGTGCCTTACAGTCAGCTTCAGCCAACCAAGCCTTTCTCCGGAGTCACCGACGGCTCCACAGTCCCGATCGGGCAGGTCCGCCTTCCTGTCACCTTCGGGGCTCGCGACAACCACCGCGACCGAGCTCATCGACTTCGACGTCGCCCACATTCGCTGCCGTACAATGCCATCCTCGGGTACCCGACGCTGGCCAAATTCATGGCGTAACCCACCATGGCTACAACGTCCTCAAAGATGCCAGGAAGCGGCGGTGTCATCACGGTGCCCTGTGGAAGAGAGACGCCAATGTGCTCCTGGAGCGAGCCTTTCAGCCGCATCGCTAGAAGACCTGCACCACAACAGCAGGAGGCCTCCCGAGGCCGCACCAAGAAGAAGAAGACATCGACAGCCCGACTCCTCAAGAGGCAGCCCCTCAGGCTCAAGGCCGGCCAGGGGGGGAAACCTCCTTCCATCGCAGATAGGAAAGCGCGCCCGGTGCCCTCCTCAGCCGGGCTCGGGGCTCTCCCCTGGAGGGCCGCCGACCTCGCCAAGGTCACGAGGGAGGCGCTTGGGCACCACGTGAGGCGTGCTTGCCGCTTCCCGCAAGAAGGAGCAAGGCAAGGAGGCGAACCCTCAGGAGTTCGCCAAGGCCATTCAGAGCTACACGAGTCAAGGGTCATGAGGGGCAGCCGCCGCCTACCCGCTGTGGCCCCCCATCCAGGCGAGGATGGTGTGCTGCGCGTCTGCATCGACATACCAGGGCTCAACCGAGCCGCGTCTCAAGAGCGCCTCTGGCCCTCGCGAGTGGGACGTTGCCAGGGCCCGCCCCACAGCTACGTGTGCATGCCTCACGGCCTGCCAAACGCGGTTGCTGCGCACCAGCATCTCATGAGGGCCATCCTGGAGGCTCGAGAGGTCCGGCACGCCGCAGCCCTGGCGGAGATGGAGATGGCCCCCGAGGAGCCGCCAGCGCCTCCGGATCCTCCCGAGGCCCCGGGCCTGGGGGCTCGTGGAGGATCGGCTCCGCAGCCCACCGAGCCTGCTACACCAACACCCCTTCGTCCCCAACATCACCAGTGACATCTTTAAGTTTTATTTCCTACTGGGAGCGCCTTGGCTGCATTATTCCTGTGCCGGCGTGGGTCCGTCCTGCGGCATGTATCCCTTTTATTTCATGTCATTAGCCTATCCTCGTTGGGGGCGCCTCGGCTGCATCATCCCCAAGCCGCTGGCTCGGGCCCCAAATGCATGTATCCTTCTTACGCTTTTCCTCAGGATTATGCTCTCGTTCCACCATGCTTGTTATTTGGTGCCTTTTCCGGTGACGGAATCTTGCACGTTAAAGGGGGTGCACGAGCATCGCGACTCGTGGCTCCTACCGGCCTCCGGCCCTCACCCTCCGGTCTTGTCCATGGCATCGCGACCGGCTTGCCGCCGACGGCCGAGACCAGCCCGAGAGCCGGGACCCGAGGACGAGTTTCGCCATCTATCCCAACTTGCGTTAAAGGGGGTGCTGAGCATCGCGACTCGTGGCTCCTACCGCTCTTCCGCCCTCCCTCTGGTCTTGTCCATGGCATCGCGACACGGCTTGCGGCCGACGGCCGAGACCAGCCCGAGAGCCGGGACCCGAGGACGAGTTTCGTCATCTAACCCAGCTTATGCGTTAAAGGGGGGTGCCCGAGCATCGCGACTCAGGCTCCTACCGGCTCTCCGGCCCTCACCCTCCGGGTCTTGTCCATGGCATCGCGACACGGCTTGCCACCGACGGCCGAGACCAGCCCGAGCGCCGGGACCCGAGGACGAGAGTTTCGTCATCTAACCCAAATTTCATGCGTTAAGAAGGGGGGGTGCCCGAGCATCGCGACTCAGGCTCCTACCGGCTCTCCGCCCTCACCCTCTGGTCTTGTCCATGGCATCGCGACACTGGCTTGCCGGCGACGGCCGAGACCAGCCCGAGAGCCGGACCCAAGACGAGAGCATCGCATCCGCCAAATTGGCGGTGAATACACTCGAAGATAAGGCCCAGAGCCAGCACAACCCGCTTTGAGGTAGGGCCCCGTGAGTCCCAAGGCTGGCTCACGGGTGCCCAGATACACCTCGGCCCAAATCTACCGTGCAGCCCACGTGTCGTAGGTGGGTCAGATACGCCTCGGGCTCCTCCCTGAGGGGAGCCCCTCCCACGCTAGTGGAAGCACCATGCTCGCTACCGGCCGACGACACCGCCGAGGAGCGGCTATGCCCGTGACGCATGCCGGAAGCGCTATGCTCCGCTACCGGTGATAAACAATCGAGGGTGGCCTCGGGTCGCATCAACCTCGGGAGCCTGCAGCCTGTCCGCCTCATCGCAACGCCTCCCTCGGGAGCACCGCGCGAGGATCGACACGGGCTGCGCCTGGTCACGCCAGACGCACGCCACTCAAATGAGGCCGGGCATGGTTCGTCGAACGCCACTCCTCGAGCGGAGCCAAGGTAATGAATGTCATTTGAGCGTCAAGGGGACTCTTGAGCATCGCGACTCAGAGCCTAATCGTCACGTAGCCCCTCACCCCTTAGTTACGAAAGGCTAACGGCGTTTGAGGTATGCGCGGGCCGGGCTCTGCAGACGAGAACGGTGGATCCGCCCGCCTCACCTCCCTACTTGCTGTTCAGGCGCCAAGGGGGACTCCACGAGCATCGCGACTCAGGAGCCTAACTTGTCACGTAGCCCTCACTCCTTGGTCCCGCCCTGGTTTCGGTCGAGGCTAACGGCGGCCGAGGTAGAGCAAGGGCTTCTGGCTCACGCACAGAGAACATAAGCAAGTAGGAAGCGCAAATTTCAAGGAATTCAAAAGCAAATATTACAGTCCACACTGTTATCGCAATACCAAATGCAAGTTTAAACGCCTCCCCCGAGGCATGATACATGTCTTGGGAATTAAAAGCAGTGACAGAGCCACAACGGAGTCACTTGTCGGCTGGGAGCAGCATGGAGTGGGTTCACCTTGTGGAGCAAAGAGGGGCGGCGCCTCGCCCGGCTTGGTGCTGAAGGCCCGGAACTTCCCCAACAGAGCCTCCGCACGACCCTTCACATCCTCGGTAGCGGCAGCTGCATGCTCGCCGCTTGCTGGCTCCAGCAGGCTGTCCAGGTCGACGGTGGGATCGCGCAGGTAGATGTGGGTGAGGACCCACGTCAGTGCCGCAGAAGACAAGACACGCGCCTCGGCCTCGGCCGTGGGGCCAAGGCCAAGGGAGACATCTTCAAGAGCGCGAACCAGGAAAGGAAGCAGCTTGGCGGGACCATCCTCGGCGCCGGGCCGGACTCTCCGGCCGGCCGCTGTCAGAAAAGCCGCCTTCAGCAAAGAGCGAGCCTTCACCTCCATATCCATGAAGGCCACACGATCTTGCAAGAACCCGCGCCTTGTCGTCCAGCTCGACCTTCCTCGCCTCAGCCTCCGCTCCGGTAGCGCCTAGGCGGTCGCGGGCGCTTCTTGAGCCTCGGCCTCTCGGTCCTTGACGGCCGCCTCGCGAGCCTTCATGCTTTCCTCCTGCTCCTGGCGGAGGCGGGCCCCCTCGGCAAGCTGGTTCTGCAGGCCCTTCAGCTCGCTCTCCAGCGTCTCACAGCGACCTTGGATGCTAGCTGCCTCCCCCAGGGCAGCATCACGGGCAATCTTCGCCTCACGGACAGCCTGCTTCTCCTTGTCGCAAGCCGTCGAGGCCTGAACCAGCGCCGCCCGAATCGAGGCGTCGGAGCGAATCCAGCCAGAGGCCAGTTCCAAGAGCCCGGCCACCAAGCGAGGGTCGGCGCCCAGAAGATCTTGCCGCAGCCGGTCCAATTCAGCAACAAAGACGATCCAGACAAAGGGGAGGAGTCGGAGAGACAAAGGTTGGTGGAGTAGGAGGAGAGGACGGCGTAACCACAAAGATCGTGAGGCGGGACCCGGCTGCGCCTAACAGCTACAGTGGCGGCATCGTGCAAGGACACCTCGAGTCGCTTGGGCCATGGGGGCTGAGCTCACCTGACCAGCTCTGCCAGGCCTCGCGAGGATGACCGGCAGAGAGGGCCCGAGTCTTGCCGTCGCCTTCCTTCGCGGGCAGAGGCGCTGCCCCAGATGGAGCCTCAGGAGCTCCCTTCAGCTTCTTCGCCCCAGGCGCCAGCCTAGCCAAGAGATACAGATATCAAGCGTCAGCGACAAAGCAAAGAATAAAACAAGAATCCAGCACTTACTGGTCATCGCTCGCGAGCTCGAGCAACCTCCGGCCATACATGAAGCCCGAGAGCCGGCTGCAGGGATCAGCTTCAAGGGCCCGGGAGGCGGAGGCGCGTCTGCGGATCGCCTGGGCCGGGCGGACCCGCGGGGGACCAGCCCAGTCCGGTCCTTCTTCGGGATCGGGGGCAGGCTTCTGCCTCCCTGCCCATCCTCATCCTCATCATCGTCACTATGGGGGAGGCGGAGAGTGCGAGACCTGCGCCGAAGGGGAGGAGCCCTTGACTCCGCCCCCGAATCAACCCCTCTCCCGGCACTCTTTCCTCCACCTCTTCGCTGGAGTCGGCAGAGGACACGTCCACCAGGTCCTCCGAAGCCTCCACGGGCACGGGCCTGTCCCCATTGAAGACAGGCATGGGCCCCACTACCGCCTCCCAATCCTCGCTGGCGAACAAGGGCGCGGGGGTGCCCTCCAGTCTCGCCACATCGCCGCCAACCAAGGACTAGAGGACCGTCGCCAGATCCTCGCCGGCCAGGACCACGGGGCTCGAGTGAGGCCTCCACATCGGGAGCGAGTACTGATGAAGCGGAGCCAGTTGATGCTCCAGGAACTCCCTCAGCAGCGACAAGACCGGTGCTGGCCGCGCCACGCTGGCCGGCTTGGTCTGTGTCCATCTTCTCCAAAGACTAGCTTGGCGGGGATCTAGAAGCTCCACTCGGGACCAGTCGTCGGAGCTCGCGGGGCACTCCGTGGGCAGGATCAGTCGAGGGTGGATGCGCCCAACATCCACCAAGACCCACTTGCTCTTGAAGCCCTCAATCCGCTTCCCAAGGTTTGAAATGGCGATGGCTCCACCGTATGCGACGAAGCTCGCGCACGCGGAGGCGGAACCACGGGAGGTTCGGAGGGAGAAATAGTGGCGCAGCAAGGCCACCGAGGGCTTCACCCCAACATGGGCCTCACAATAGTAGGCGAAGATTGCCAGAAGAAGGACGGAGTTGGGATGGAGGTGCAGAGCTTGAATGTGTTGTAGTGACGGAGGACGGAGAAGAAGAACTCAGAAAAGGGAGGCACCAGGCCAGCAATGATGGCACTCACGAAGAACGGGTAGAAGGTACTCCCCCGACCATCACGGGCGGAAGAGCCGGCCTTGAACGCCTGCTCGTTGACGCCTGCGCCTCCGCCATCCGGGCGCACTGAGGCGAGGCTCGCCTCGACACATTTGGCGGGTCCAAGACAGAGAGTACCAAGCTCGGCCGGGCTTGGCGAGGCGCCATGATCGCTAGGGCACGCAGCGGAGTGGATCTGAAGATCTTGGAAGCAGATAGGAGAGGCGCAAGAAAGGGGATCTGAGCAGCAACTGGAAAAAGTAAAGGAGGCAAGGAAGATGCCGCCCTGTTATCAACTCACGCGGTTGCAGAGGCGCACAAGTCCAATCAACCGCCACGCGGCGCCCAAGGCCGCAGGCTGTTAGGGCCCGCGACGCTTCGCACTTGCCCTTTCGCCTCTCTTCTCGGCAAAGTTCGGGCGCGCCATGGGCCCGGGGGCTACTGTCGGCGTTCTGGGAACGGGGGTCCCCAGACTTGCCTGCCTGCGGCCTGCGGCGTGGCTCGAAGGAGGCCCAGCACGGCCCATCTTCATCAACGCAAGCTCAAGACCCTCGCGAGGGGCCAAGCCTCGCGGGGCGGACGACAAGGAGCTTCCTCAGGCACGGCCTCGTCAGGCTGGCTCATGAGGAGGCGGAGAGTTCAAGGCAGGGTACCTCGCGAGGTGCCCATGACGCAAGCCATGACGACCAAGGGCGCTAGTCGGGCGCCAGCCCGTGCAGTGTCCTCCATTCCTCTTTGGTGCAAAGGGAGCAAGCGCAGGCAAGAGCATCAAGCAAAGGCATCCGTTTCGGTGCAACAAGACCAAGACCAGCCCAATGGCTGGAAGGGAGTCATCGTGGAGCCCAAGCAAAGGTCATCACTGAGCCTTTGGCGGCGAGGACCAACTTTAGTCAGGATAAGTGTACCCGATGTTCCCCTTCAAAATGGCCAATTGTTGGCGCCCTTCCCGCTCAATATTTGGGAAGAGGCCCAGGGCCTTCACCTATAAATAGGAGTAGCCACCCCCAGGGTAGAGAGAGGTGATCCAGATCGGAATGCTCATCAAGAAACCAGTAGCTAGAGCGACTGAACACCACCTAGCAGTTCATCGCACCCGCCAAGAACAGACCCTCACGAGGCTGTTCTTCCTTGTATTGTTCCTCATCAGCCCAAGAGGCAATCCACCACACCACACACTGGAGTAGGGTATTACACCACAATGTTGGCCTGAACCAGTATAAATCTCGTGTCTCTTGTGCTGTTCCGTTTAGTAGTTTAGGTCCCAGCGATTCGGTGAGGTGCGAGACGGCGGAGGGTTGGATCTCCGCGTGCACCCCAGTGTTCGAACCTCGAGGGTCTGACGGAACCCGAAATCCGACACTATCATGACGGTCAGTTTTAGCTTTCTCCACTGGGGTGCTTAGCCCAGCTCAACCGGGGCACAATCGCAGTGGTTCTCCCAGTGCTACCTTAGCCGATATAACGGAACGTAAGGTACCAAAACATGGGAGCCGGGCAAACCCAAGTATTGACCCAAGACATGATTCGGAGCCGATGCATATAATGCTATAAGTTCGGGGTGCCGCACTCATGAGAGTGTTCGAACTTCTCACACCATATTCTGGGGTACGTAAGCCCCTGGTGTATTGGCCGTACCAAAGTGTACGGTTGCATAATGTCATAACTGAACAAGTTTTTATAAAAAAGGAATGCAATAATAGACAAAGGCTATGTATTGTTTATTCGAGAAATCTGCGGTAAAAGCAGAACGATACAAATAGTGCGATAAGCAAGAGATGGGATGATTTAACATGTCCCCCTCCAGGGGCGAGCTGCGGGATGATATGTGAAACAAGTGTACTGCTCGTTATAGAGACCACCTGGACACTCGACGTAGCTTTCTGCTCCTCTGGCTGTTGCATCGTGTGTTCGGCAATTGTACTGTCGGACAGTCCTTCCGTAAAGTGGAGTCCTGAAAGTAAGAAAAAAGAATGACAAAATCGGGAGCCCCTGGTGCGGTTGAGCCGCATTTCGGGCATCCCGTGGTCGTGCCCCTCCCCCTATGCCCATGGTATTTCCAGAGCGTAGTACTGGTTTCACAATTTCGCGAGGGCTGGGTTAGCCGCATTACTACGCTGGCGATGCTCGGAACGTGCCAGCGGTCTTGTTGTAGGTTACTCGGCGGCGGCTTGACGGTGTCCGGACGCTTAATGGCCGGACCGAGAATTGCCTTGAGAGGTTGCTTTGTACTTCCGCCGCGAGGGTCGCCAGATGCTCCTCCGCTCGGAGAGAGCGTTCGGTGCTTCCATTGACCGTAATGAATCCTCGAGGGCTGGCATCTTGAGCTTGAGGTATGCGTAGTGCGGCACCGCATTGAACTTTGCAAATGCGGTTCGTCCGAAAGCAAAGGCGTGATAGCCATCATGAACGGGACTATGTCGAAGATTAACTCCTCGCTTCGAAATTATCCGGGATCCGAAGACCACCTCAAGTGTAATCGAGCCTGCATAGCTTGGCCTCTACACCTGGTATGACGCCTTTAAAGGTCGTCTTTGTGGGTTTAATCCTTGAGGGATCTATGCCCATTTTTCGAATTGTATCCTCGATAAAGCAGGTTCAGGCTTGCCGCGCCGTCCATAAGGACTCTAGTGAGGTGGAATCCGCCAATGATTGGGTCTAGAACCAATGCGGCGAATCCGCCATGGCGGATGCTAGTGGGTGGTCCTTCCGATCAAAAGTGATCGGGCGGGAGGACCATGGGTTGAACTTTGGGGCGACTGGCTCCAACGCATATACGCCCCTCGAGTGCACGCTTCGCCTCCCTTTTGGGTATGTGGGTTATGTGATATCATGTTCACCGTCCGCACTTGTGGGGAAAACCCTTCGTCCCCTATTGTTCGGCAGCCGGGCTCCTCCTAGTCATCGCTATGCAGCCCTTGTCATTGTTTTCGACATTTAACTTGCCTGCTCGCTTGAACGCCCAACAATCCCTGTTGGTGTGGTTGGCTGGTTTTTCGGGGGTGCCGTGTATCTGGCACGAGTGATCGAGTATTCGGTCCAAATTGGACGGGCCCGGAGTATTTCTTTTGAATTGCTTTTTCCGCTGACCGGGTTTAGAGCCTCTGAATCCGGCATTAACTATCTTATCCTCGGCATTGTCACCGTTAATGCGGCGCTTTTGCTTGTTGCGACGCGACCTGCCAATGTTGTCCTTGGTATCCGAATTACCAGGGCTCTTGGTCATGTTATTACTACGAGCTAGCCAGTTGTCTTCTCCCGCGCAAAAGCGGGTCATGAGTGTTGTGAGGGCTGCCATGGATTTCGGCTTTTCCTGTCCTAGGTGCCGGGCAAGCCACTCGTCATGGATGTTGTGCTTGAAGGCTGCAAGGGCCTCTGCATCCGGACAGTCGACTATTTGATTTTTCTTGGTTAGGAACCGTGTCCAGAATTGACTGGCCGATTCCTGTGGCTGCTGAATTATGTGGCTTAGGTCATCGGCGTCTGGTGGTCGCACATAGTGCCCTGGAAGTTGTCGAGGAATGCGGCTTCCAGGTCTTCCCAACAACCAATTGATTCTGCTGGCAAGCTGTTAAGCCAATGCCGAGCTGGTCCTTTAAGCTTGAGTTGGAGGTATTTGATGGCGTGTAGATCATCGCCGCGGGCCATGTGAATATGAAGGAGATAATCCTCGTTCCATACCGCCGGATCTGTTGTGCCATCGTATGATTCGATGTTTACAGGTTTGAAACCCTCGAGGATTTGATGATCCATTACTTCATCTGTGAAGCATAGTGGGTGTGCGCGCTCAGATATTGGGCTATATCACGACGTAGCTCAAATGAGCTTTGTCTACTGTGTTCGGCCCAGCCGGATTTACCATATCCGGCATGATGGTTATCGTCACGTGTCGTGGGGCTTGAGTGGAGGGCCGAGAGGCCTCTTTGTCGCGTCCTCCAATATATCTCGCAGGTCTGGTGTGTTTCCCCGTGCCTTGGTATTCTTTGGGCGACGCCGAGGTGCGGCTTGAGTGGAGGGCCGAGAGGCCTCTCTGTCGCGGCCACGAGGTGGGCGATCGTCCTTATCATGCACTAGTGATGTAAGTCTAGGTGCTTCCTCCTCTAATTGGGGTAGCAGCCTGCGTTTTGGGTAGCTCTTGGAGGGGCGTTCGAGTTCGTACTCTTCAGCCGCAAGGACATCACCCATCTGCCGGCTAGCAAGTCTTGGTCAGCTCTAAGCTGTTGCTGTTTTTTCTTGAGATCGCTGGCCGTGGCCATAAGCCTGCGCTTGAAAAGCTCTTGCTCGACGGGATCCTCAGCACGACAAATTCGCTGTCGCCGAGGCTTGCCTCGCCCCTCGAGGGAGGAGGCATGTAATTATCGTCCTCTACCTCTTTGTCTGCCGCTCTCTCATGAGGGCCGGCTTCTCCATCCTCCTTAGCCGAATCCTGCTGGAGGGGATTGTCTTTGGCACTGTCCGGGGTGTTATTATCTCCCGTGCCGGAATCGCCGTTTTTGTTGTGGCGGGATTTAGAGCGGCTCCGCTGACGCCGGGGCTTAGGATGTTTCTTGGAGGGGTCATCCTCCGTTGTTCCATCGCCGTTCCCTTCTTTTGGGGTGTCCACCATGTATATGTCATATGACGAGGTGGCCTTCCAAAGGCCCTCAGAGACGCTGGTTCCTGTTTCGTCTCCTACATCGTCGTCCATACCGTCGATGTCTTCGAGTCGAAGTTGAGCATGTCGGTTAAATCATCGGCTAAAGTGGGCTACAAAGTGGGTGGTGGGTGGGCTTTGAATTTCTTTTGTCGCTCAGATCCCAACCTTGCTGACCATAGTTCAGCCGTGGCTCTCCGATAAAGAGAGAGACTTTAGTGAATTCGTAATGTCACGAAAGGAGAGTGCTGAAAGATGTCTCATGGTGGTGTACTCCATGATCGGCGCCTAATCGGATTCGATTGGGGGCGGAAGGTTCGGAGTCCGCACCTTGGAGCCACGAAGCCGCAAAGGACGGTATGGTGTTCGCCCGATCGCCAGAAAGATTGCAGCCCCGAGGCGGTGTCCAGCCACCTGGCCCTCGATTGGCGTAGCTTGGTTAGCTCCGAGCTAAGGGTCGGAGTGCAACCTTTAATCGGTGCGGTTTCCTCGAGCACTGCTCGGGCGGCAGAGCTAGATCATGCCCATCGAGACAAAGGCGCGCGCTTGGATGTGGCTCGAACCCATCAAAGATCAAGTTTCCGGACGTCGGCCGTAGTTCAAACTTCCAAATCTGACTGATGGCTGTGGGGCGTAGCTTTCGATCTGCTCCGGATGGCTGTTTAATTGCCCGCAGCGGCAAAGCCGCCCGAATACTAAGATCTGTCCGGGGAGAAAAGTCTCACCGACCGCATCGTTGTTGATGATCGAGGAGCCATCGGGCCTAAAGATGACGATATTGCAGGAACTCTCAATGAAAGCACCAATGTCGGTGCCAAACCGGCGGATCTCGGGTAGGGGGTCCCGAACTGTGCGTCTAGGCGGATGGTAACAGGAGACAAGGGACACGATGTTTTTACCCAGGTTCGGGCCCTCTCGATGGAGGTAAAACCCTACTCCTGCTTTATTGATATTGATGATATAGGTAGTACAAGAGTAGATCTACCATGTGATCAGAGAGGCTAAACCCTAGAAGCTAGCCTATGGTATGATTGTTGTTCGTCCTACGGACTAAAACCCTCCGGTTTATATAGACATCGGAGAGGTCTAGGGTTACACATAGTTGGTTACAATGGTAGGAGATCTACATATTCGTATTGCCAAGCTTGCCTTCCACGCCAAGGAAAGTCCCATCCGGACACGGGACGAAGTCTTCAATCTTGTATCTTCATAGTCCAGGAGTCCGGCCAAAGGTCATAGTCCGGCCATCCGGACACCCCCTAATCCATGACTCCCTCACTCCCTCTAATAACCATTTATGACTGTTTTCACTAACCTTTATCACAAGCACTCTTCCTCTCACAAGCATACACACGCACAATCCCCATCGACCCTTTCTATATACATAGACCTGCCTACGTGTCTCATGTACGCACATTATCTTTATGCCTGTCTCTCACGCATTGTCTCACACCTCTCTTCCTAATCGACGAGTATGAGTCTAGCAGAGCATTCTGTAGGATGCCCCTTAAAGTTAGGTTGGATGAATAGTAATATCAGAGATAAAGGGGTTACCTTAGTCTGAGAACATAGGGTTACAGATCCTAGCCGGCTTTGTCAGTAGACATAGAGTCCTTTACAATTATGCTATCTTTCTCTTGTACAACTAGTCATCCATGGGTCTCCCTAAATGCGTCACTGGCCGACCAATGTGGCGCAGGACGGAACCGAACGAAGGGCCTCACCTTGACCCACTGGACCTCACGCGGTGACACCCACAGATACCAACACAGACACCACACACACACAAAATATTCTCCTGGTGCCTCTATCCACTCCCCCCTTGCATATACACACTCAAGGGAATCTCTCGCCGTGATGTCATATTCGTCTCTCTCTCTAGACCACTCTCATTTCTCGTGCTATCTCTCCCACGCCCCCCGCCCCTCTATCCATGCCTCTCTCTCAACACGTAATACACACACATACCTCTCTAGGCCCCGCCAAATGCATCAACTACACATTCACACATGTTACATCACGCACTCCCCGCTGATCTAAAAGCCCTCTCTTCACGCTTATTTCGCATACAACATTCCTTTTGAATAAAGTGTGGCCAAAAATTGTTTTAGAATTTCTACATATATACACCATTACAAAGTTATATGGAGGAGTATGAACGCTTAATTTGCATTGCATGGTGCCCACAATGATATTTATTCCAGACCGTGAATTTGTATATTTTTATACTATATATAAAGTTAGTCATAATAAAGAGAAACGAAGAGCATCCTCTCCATCGTGATACCCCTCTACGCCCCTTTCACGACAAGACACAACCATCTCCGTGTCCTCTAAAAGTAAGCCCCCAGCACATTCACGTATGTTTCATCTTTCTCCCGCGATACATACAGTGACGATCATTGTATTTGAAGCGGAAGCACGATACCTACATTGGACTTCATAATCCACTCATTACGGTCACCATTTACGTTTTTTGGTTATTATACAGTCACGGGCTCACCGTACAACTCTGTATTTGCTCAAGACACGACTAGTTGACCAGTTAAAGGTTCCACGTGGCACCTCTAGTGTTGCATCACATTATCTCACTACCATCAGGCCCACCTGTCAGCTTGTATCTATTCTACATCTACACTCTTATAAAATATAAAATACACTCTTATAAAAAATAGAGTTGGTGATGATGGTGTGCCTGCCATCCTGCAATATAGGTCGTCTGATTTATATCTGATGGATAGGAAAGAAACTATGACAATTTTGCAAAAAGGTACCCACACACCTCTCCACATTTGCAAATAAGGCCTTCCCTCGTTCATCCTTTTCTCTCACAAGATAAACTAGTTATACAAATGCATCTTGATGTTATGTGCAACGCACGGGCATCTTGCTAGTAAGAATGAAAACAAACAACAAAAAATATTGGACGGTGGTTCGAAGTCATGACCGCGGGCACAGCGGACATGGTGGCCTTGTATTGGTATGCTAAGCCATCTGTTTTAACACACGGGAGCTGGTGCGGTGATTATACACACGCACGCATGCACACGAACTGCATGCACGCAACACTCACACGAACACATGCACCCACGCAAGCATGCAACACTCACACGTACACACGCAGCCACGCACACATGCAACACTCACACGCACACACGCACACATGCATGCACACACCAAAGACACCACACGACCAACACACACTCTCACGCTCAAGTGCTCAACCTACACGCAGCATGCGCACACATCAGCCCCGATGCATACATACACAACCAGGTGATTCGCAAGGCACAGGTTGGAGTCTTGTCGTGCTGCGTAAATTTGTGTTTATCTCGACCTTTCCTATGCGAATCGGCTGTGTGGGACCCACAAGGAACGTGGTCAATTTAACTAGTCAACATGGTGCCATGCAGACTATTTGACCGGTCAACAGAGTGCAATCCGATGCTGAACCGTGAGCAAGTGACCGTATAATCACCACAAAACGTATATAGTGACCGTAATCAGCTTATTCTGAAGTTTGGTGAACCGCTTTTCTCTCTATAGGCCCTCCAAAACTACGTCTCTACACGTTCTCGCATGTTACATCTAACAACTATGCAATACAGCACTACTACTACACTCTAAAACAATAAATCATATGTTTTTTTAGTTTTACTAGATATCATATTGTTACTTAATTATTCAGTTTGCATACATTAAAATTGCCTTTGAAATGTATGGCCAAGATTATCATATACCGCGGGAAAAATCCCGCCCTTTCCTCGCTTAATCGGGTTTGTATCGATAGATCGTATGTAACAACAAAACTATAGTACTATACAAGACAAGTGACAGTTCATCGGGCCGTCAGGTCGTGGTACTCCTCCGTCAGAAGAGTGGAGCGCCGCTGCTCATAAATCTTCCAGCCCTTTTTCGCCGACACGTGGGACATCAAGCTACCGGGTCCACGTACATACCGAATACAAAGGCAGAGCAGCCGGGTGAAGCACCCACCATGGCGCCGACGTAGTAATGAGCAATGAGGCGTCAAATCACAAAGCTGCACCTTTCCCGCAATTAAGTTGGAGGGACGAAGTAATAATGCTAAAAAAAGAAGTTGGAGGGACGAAGCAACCATCATTTCACTCGTTGCTAAATCTGCTTCTCCCTCATCTTCTTCAAGTTAACCACGTGTTGCTTTTGCCGTTGTTCTGCCTCATGTGGGAAGCGGATTGGCTTGGTAAAGCACTGACACGTGGGACCGTAGCAAACCGCCAGGACGACATCCTCTAGAAATAAGAAACCTCCCCCGCCATCCGCGCGGCAAAATCATCTCCTTTTTACTAATCTTGATTCTATAATTTTTTAGATCAATATAATTGAGATTTGTATAGATAGCACACAGGAGCAAAACCAAGTGGTACGGTTAAGGGCATCCACAATGTGTAGCCAAATGTGAAAATAGCTTTCGGCATCGTGGGAACCAGTATGGACGGTGTTGCCAAAGCTAAAAGGATGGAACCGAAGCTCCCTGATTGATTGATTGATTGAAGGTAGAAAAATGCAACGTATCTCCTCTTTCTCCCATGCTTGGACGGATGTACAATATAGAGCATAGAGTCTACCCCCCTGTCCCTTCTATCACAAATCACAAAGCAGTGAGGCATCAAATCACAAAGCACGGACGAAGCAACCATCATTTCACTCTTCACTGACTCCGCTTCTCCATCGTCTTCTTCGAGAAACCGTCTCACCGCACTAAGCTAGACGGACGACGCTATTGTGTACGAGTAGTACTAGTACATTTACGCTGGCCCTTTGGTTCAACGGACTTCGGATGCAAATAAGGCGGTTGCCTCGCTTGCGTGCGGCACTTGCAAACGACTTACCGTGGTCTCCTCAATGGTGTTCTCCGTCGAACGCACTTCGCCAAACCACAACGTTCGAGATATCATTGACGTCACCGCAATGGGGAAGGAAGTCAAATATAGTTACTACCTCCATTTTTTTGTACACAAGGCCAGTATATCAAAATTACAATTTGCAAAAGGCCACTAACACTAATCAAGGCAAAAATTGATGGGGTTTGCCTCGTACTAGCAACCAAGGACATTAATATCCGCTGCATGCATGCGGAAGTGAGAAGGTTGGTTTGCATGGTGCTGCATTAATCAAGCGATGAGGTGTGAGATGGTTAGCTCTTTGGGCTTTGGAGAAAAAATAAGCATTAATTGACACGTGAAACAAGGATTTGTATCGATTAATCCCGCGAAGGAAAACCCCACCTTTCTTTTTTAACACTAGTACTCCTAGTACGTAGTATGTACTTATCCTGTTTTGGTCTAGGCCTTGCATTGCCATACTTCGCCACACATTTTTGCCAAGCTTGCCTAAAGTTTTCAAAATGAAAAGGAGGTACACTTGCATGACGGGCTGCCATGGGGTCGCACCGCACCCTCACACGGTCGCTTCCCAGACGCCATGGGTCGCACCGCACCCTCACAGAGTCGCTCCTGCATGCTGCAAACCCAACCAAGGGAACGCACCCTCACTGACACGTGTTGTCGCATGTGAACAAACCAAACTCAGCCATCCTACCGCTGGCACATAATTTTCGTTCATAGAGTATGTTTATCCAACCGCATGTTGGGGAGTATACGTACGACCCATGCGGTGGTCTGTTGGGGAAGAAGAAGAGGTGAGGAAGCAGGGTTAGGAGATGTAGGATATTCATCCAACCACCTGAAATGGTAGACTGACCCAAGTCAGGCGACTTGCATAAAAATATATGTTTTTCCACAGCAAAAGATCCATAAAAATAACAACATAAAGAAAAACTATCACTGCTCGCGGAACGAGATGGCCTCGTCGTCTTTGGCTTCCGGCGTGAACCAGCCGTAGCTGCCGACGTGTGTCTCCGCATCGTGGTTGTCCTTGGCCTCCAGCTACTCGTTCACGCAGAGCGTGCGGGCGCTCTGCACGGACGAGAGCATCGCCCGATTCAAGTCGAGGACGCCCGGTTCCGCCTACAGGAGGGCCTCGATGGCAACGGCATCCGCGTGTTCGTGATCGAAGTCGAGCCTCCGCCGCCGGTTCAAGTCCAGACGCTCTGGTTCCACTGCGCAGGAGGGCCTCGATGAGAGCGGCATCCAGCCCAAGGCCGCGTCGAGTCGAGTCTCTGCCGCCCGGTTCAAGTCCAGGACGTCCGGTTCCGCCTGCAGGAGGGCCTCGATGGCAGCGGCATCCGCGCGCTCCGCCTCAAGTTGAGCCTCCGTCGCCCGGTTCACATCCACAACATCCGGTTTCGCCTGCAGGAGAGCCTCGATGGCAGCTGCATGCGCGCGCTCCGCATCAAGTTGAGCCTCTGCCTCCTGGTCCTCCTTTAGTATCGCCAGGTTGAACCGCTAGTCTACCTGGACCATGGGGGACTCGGACACCGGCGCGAAGTCGACGTCCATCGTCTCATACCCATTAGAGGCCTTCCGCTCCGCGACCTCCGCCATGAACATTGGATCGGCTTCCTCCTACTCGTAGCTTGGCTCCAGAGAACTCGGGGATTGGCCCACCGCAAAGCGATCTTGGGAACGGAGGTCTGTGGCGCCGACCACCGCTGCGATTTCTGCGCGGTGCTCCGGCGTCAGCATCTTGTAGTACGTGATCTTGCGGCGCACCATGGCTTTCCAGCGAACTAGGGGATGCTTGATGCGGGCTAGGGGATCGAAAGGTGGGGGAGGGGCTGGAGAGTAGGTGTGGTTTTAGGGCAGTGGCTGGCGTACGCCGAGCATCGAAGGTTCTGGTGTGAATAGTGGTTCCGGTGATGACCGGTCAATCAGTTTTCACTGTACATCGCTCTTGTCGCGTTCGCGTTGCAGCCCGGCACGCTGGACCCTCCATGTTGCTCACCGAATGGAACGCGCTTGCCTTATGCGCCCGCTTGTGGGACCACAGCTGAGAGCAAACCGACGCCCCTCCCTCCCCGCCGCATCATTTATACTACCACTCCCTCCGTTTTATGCGGAGTAAATAAAAACAGAGGGAGTATACTACGGGTGAGGATCCCTGACGTGGCCGAACCCATTAAGTAACTAACATGCGGGGCCTAGCAAGCATGGGGTCCATCAGTGAGTGACCGAAAGGGAGGGTAAGGCAGGGATACCTACATCAGAGGATCCACTTCCACTACTACTCCCTCCTTCCATTTACTATACAGGGCCTAATGCGTTTTTCGAGGCTAACTTTGACCAAATGTTAGAGTAATAATATATCACATGCAACTTACACAAAGCATACGGTCAAATTCATATGTGAAAGGAGCTTCCAATGATATAATTTTCACATTATATATCTCATGTACTATTAATCTTGTCAATAGTCAAATGCGGTTTTGAAAAACGCATTAGAGCATGGTTAATAATATAGCCAGTCAATGGCTATAAGGAACTGCCATGTCATCTATAGCCATCATCTATTATATGCACTCATACACTAGTGTGGCCTATAAGGTTGGCTATTTTCCGCAAAAAAAATTATAAGGTTGGCTATTGTATTAGTACTTTTTTCCATCTCCTCTCCATCTCTTTCTTCATATTTATTGTATTTAACTAGGAATGCGTATATAGCTAGGCTCTTGAATGAGAGCTCACCCCCCTTACTTTTTCACATCTCTCTCCTCCACATAGGCCCTATATAAATGGAAGGAGGGAGTACTACTATGAACACTGCATACTCTAGTACAGATGTTGTCAGTACTTCACTAGTACTATTGGACAGGGAGCTTAAAAAAGTTACTATTGGACTGGCTATACGTGGCGAAATCCTAGTAGGAAGAGCATGCGAGAGAACAAGCACATTCACGTGGTTGAAAACAAATTGGAAGCCATCTCAAGTACAAATCTAAGAGTACGTACGAATCTAACAATATTGATTGGGCGTTGTTGAATGTTGATACTTTTTTTATCAAAGTAGAGATACTGTGACTACACATAAAACGTATATGTAAACTAGAAAGGATAGGAGGGAGTATATTATACGTTCAAAAATGAAACGAACATTGAATACCCTTTATATATGATTTGCGGATGCTATGATCACCAGTTCAAAATTTTGAATCCGCCTTAGGTATCACACATGCCCCCACTCGTTCTCTCTCTATTTCATCTCGGGGTCTGGAGATCGATTGAAAGAGGACTAGGGTAGGTACAATACGTTCGTTTCTCTTATGAACGTACAATATACTCCCTATGATCCCCAAAGACTTCAAGTATGGGTCATTTCTATCATAGAAACAGACCAAACCTTTATCTCCTTGCACGACATGCAATTGATCTCTGAACATCAATCGATCTCGTCAACATGTGTCAGGGCATGAACCGAATGGGATGTCAAAACAAAGATGTGAAGAGACACGTAGTGGAGGCAAAGTGAAACTTTAAACGAACCGTTTGTTTGTATGCATGTCGGACAAATTACAAAACATTGGAAATACAAGCATGGTCTAGGCCCACATGTGAATGATACTCGGCGGAATGTTCAAATGAGGCATGCGAGAGGATGGATGTCGGTGTCAAAACCGGCGGATCTCGGGTAGGGGGTCCTGATCTGTGCGTCAAGGCTGATGGTAACAGGGAGCAAGGGACACAGATGTTTACCCAGGTTCGGGCCCTCCCGATGGAGGTAAAACCCTACTTCCTGCTTGATTAATATTGATGATATGGGTAGTACAAGAGTAGATCTACCACGAGATCGTAGAGGCTAAACCCTAAGAGCTAGCCTATGATGGTATGATTGTAATTGTGATCAGCCTTGTAGGGACCAACCTCTCCGGTTTATATAGACAATCAAGAGGGCTAGGGTTTACATGGAGTCGGTTACAAGGAAGGAAATATAATATCCGGATCACCAAGCTTACCTTCCACGCCAAGGAAAGTCCCATCCGGACACGGGCTGAAGTCTTGAGTCTTGTATCTTCACGCTTCAATAGTCCGAACATAGTACACAGTCCGGCTGTCCGGATACCCCCTAATCCAGGACTCCCTCAGTAGCCCCTGAACCAGGCTTCAATGACGATGAGTCCGGCGTGCAGTATTGTCTTCGGCATTGCAGTGCGGGTTCCTCCTCCAAATACTCCAAGGTAATTATCGAACACTCAAACCGTGTACGGATCCATAAGATGATCTTTGTATGCCACCGTAGAGAGAATGATGTTTCACAAATGCAATCTACTAACAACTTTTTGGGCAACGCGGCGTGTCACTACGGTCAGGTCATTATTCGAACCGTCTTTCCACAACCAGCTACAGCGCATATTGCGAGGCGGTTTCCTTGACACGTCTTGTCAAAGTGCAGATCGTGCCCTCATTACGGGATTCTCATCAAGACGGGTACGGGTAATCCCACCACATCATCAATCGTGGCGCTATGGGCAAGCGATTCTCAACGCCAAGTGGGAGGCGACACGCTTTCGTTGCCTCTATAAAGGGATAAGATTTCCTCATTTTACCCACGCCTTCTTCCTTCTCTGCCCACTCTTGCCTCCTCGAGCTCCAGCGCCCAAGCCCAAGTCTCCTCCGCACAGCTAGACATGTCCGGAGCAGGAGGCAAGTGGGTGGCTTCCACCGTCGAGGAGAAGCACATCACAGATCTTCGGGCGGCCGGATACTTGGCCGTGGACATAGCGCACCGGCTGCCGGACGTTGGGTAGGTCATTCCGACCCCAGGACCCCACGAGAGAGTCGTGTTCGTCGCCCACTTCGTCCGTGGACTGGGATTTCCACTCCATCCCTTCATCCGTGGGCTCGTGTTCTACTATGGGCTAGATTTCCATGATCTGGCCTCAATTTCGCCCTCAACATCTCGGCGTTCATCGCTGCTACGAGGCTTTCCTTCAGATCCGCCTCACTTCGACCAGGCTGCAAATCTTCTCGCGTGAAGTCAAGATTGTACGCGACCAACTAGCGGAGTGCGGAGGGGCCATGGTGGGAAAGATGCCTAACGTCACCTGGCTGGACGGCTCCTTTGCAGAGACCGTAAAAGGATGGCAATCGGGGTGGTTCTACATCACCGAGCCGCGCGGCGTCAACTGGGCGGCGGCCCCCGAGTTCCGATCCGGAACCCCTATGCGGCTCACCTCCTGGGAAAAGAAGGGCCTGTCCTGGGGCGATTCCACTGAGCTGGCCGGACTCAAGACATGCATCAAAAGCATGAAGGACAAGAACATCAAGCTTGTCAATGTGGTCCAGGTCATGCTCGTTCGCCGGATCGTGCCCTACCAAAGGCGGGCGGTAAATCTGTGGGAGTTCGTCCTGGCCGAACACCAAACGCTCCGGAAGCTCTACGGCATGACGCACAAAGGCGCATGGAAAGTGTTGTTCAAGGCCTCTGAAGTACCTCCTCCCACATCCGAGGACCGCGGACTTCATGCAGCGCGGCCCCCGAATCCGGTGAGTTTTGGAACCACCATCGGGTTTAGTCTTTTCCCAATACATTCATGGGGTAGTTTTAAGAATTTATATGTATTTGCCTTAGGATTATGTGAAGACAGCGGAGCAGATTGACTGTCTGCCTGCTGGGAAGATCCAGCGGATGCTCTCCTGACGGAGATGTTAGTCCCGACACCGTACAAGGTGCCGGAGAAGAAGGCCGAAAAGAAGGCCCCGGGGACCAGGAAGGGTCTCCGGCGTAAGTTTGCGTCCGAAGCCTCGTCCGAAGACGACGAGGCGGACTCCTCCCACGAAGGGGAGGAGGAAGAAGAAAAAGACACCCCATCCGAGAAGGATGAGGGGCCCGGTGAAGCGGGCCAGGGGGCCGGAAAAGGCCCTCGGCGCAAGGCCGTTATTCCTCTGTCGTCTGATGACGACGAGACTCATTCCTCCCGTGGAGGCGGGGGGAATCAAGAAGAAATTCCACCTCCCCGCACTAGGGGGAGAAGAAGAGAAAAGCCTCCCCGGAGGGGGAGGCTGGGGCATCCAAGAAGGGGAAGGTACCCCTTCCGGACTATTCCGCCACGGCCGCCATAATGAGGAGGGGTGGCTGCCCGGGAAGCCTCAGTGCGATCGTAAGTGTCCACATCCTATCATGGTTTCACTTCATAGTTTTTATACTTATAGTGCCGAACATATATGCAGTCCGGCCAGGGCTCACCCCGAGGAATCCTCCTCCGGGTCCCTGAGCGATTCGGCGATAAATTTGCTCCCGAGGGCCACTACCCCTCCTCACGCGGATGACACAGAGGTGTTGTCCCGAAGGCTCCCAGAGCAGGGGGAGGTGACTCTGGAGACGCCCCACGGCGGGATTCCAGATGTCGGGCATGCGGGGTTCAAGATTTCCGCGAATCGCGTCGACGAGAGCCGCAACAAGGCGGACTCCCGACCGAACACTGCCGCAGAACCTCCGATGGTTCCGGACTTGGGCAGGCAGCCCCTCATTAGGGAGGGCGAGCCACCCGTGATGAGGGCTTCCGTCGCATCAACGGCGCCGGATAGTCTGGTGGAAGCGCTTCGAGGCGCTTCCATGGAAGAAGAGCACCGTACTCTTATGAGTGCGGTGATTGAAAAGGTCCTGTCCGCCAAAAGCGGACTGACCGAAGCCTACACAAGACTCCTGACGGGCTTTGAGGTAAGTAATAAAAATGTATAAAATTGCCACCCGATAGGTAGTAGCCCCGATACTGCTTGGTGTTCGGAAATAAAAGCCAAACGGAGGGTCAATTATAATCATGGAGTCTAATAATAAGTATTGTTGTGAATAAGAAGGTTGTCTGCTTGCCAGCTGCTGCCTGCATCGCCGAGGTTGCCGAATCAAGCGGCACTGAGCAAAGCAAGAGGGAGAGCTTGTTCTCACGAAGAGGCAGCTCGAAGAGAACAAGGGTAACTAATTCCCGCTCTTATGTGTTTAAGGATAGGCAAAATTGATGAGTCTAACACCTAAGTGTCGTGACCATGTAACAGGGGCCACCGCCGAGGTGGCGTCCCTGAAGAAGGCGCTGTCCGAGCCTGAAAACAAGGCGACCTCGGAGTGTAAGGAGCGCGAAAAGCAAAGTGCTAGAGTGGGTGAGGTACAACAGGAGCTCCAGGACCTCGACAAGAAGTGCGAGTCTGTGGAGCATGAGCTGAAGGCGAAGGAGGCCGAGCTTGCGAAGGCCCTTGTGAATTTGAAAGATGCCAAGGCCGAAGCCGAGAAAGCACAACAGGAGATCTAGGAGGCCAAAAAGATAGCAGCGGGTAAGAAATTTGTTATGCAAAGCAAACATGTGGAGGAAGCTTATCTTTTACTTACTCGAATACGGAGCTCTCCAGGGGCATTTGCAGATCTGCCACACAGCGTCTCAGACGCTGCGGAGTTCTACCGTGCCCAGGAGGGGAGCTCAACGGAGAAGCTGTTCTGGTCCCAATATGCTGGGGCCGATCATCCGATGCCTCTGAGCGACCAACTGAAGCAGTTGGTCGAACTCCACAGGGCGGCCGAACTAGCTATGAAGGACTTCATAGTCAGGATGTGGCCTGGTGAGCTACTGCCCAAAGAGCTACTTTGGCACGATCAAGTTTAATGGTGGATGCTCGCCCGCAGCTTGAAGTGATCAGCCGATCCGTGCGCATCGAAGGTGCCCGCCGAGCTTTTGCCCGCGTCAAGGTGCATTGGGGCAAGCTGGATGCGGAGAAGCTGGTCAAGGACGGGCCGCCGGAGGGTAAAACGCATCGGCATCCCAAAATGTAATATGTTGGCGTGATAAAGGGTGCTCGTCTCGTTGCCAATGAGTGTACCAAGGACGCCATATTTGAATGAATTCACTTCTGTCATGTTTGTAATTAAAGACGAAGTTACTTGCGCTATGTAGCGCTTTTGTTATTTAAAATATTACCTTCTGTGCGGCTGTTTATAAAATCCTGAAAGTAGGCCAGTCATCGGCTTCCGCCCCCACATGACTAGCACTGGGGTGTTCGTGGAAAACCCGGACACTCTTTACCCAAATGTTTGGTCCCTTAAGGAGGTGTCCGGCGCAGCGAACAAGGCAATCGGACTATGCGGCTTTATAACTTTCACTTAGCCATAGAAGTCTACAATTTTAAATTTCGGCTAAGCCCCTAGAATCCGAAAGACTGAATCGGGGTGCTATACACGCCTAGATCGAACAAAGCCGATTTATTGCCTGAAGCGGAAAATCTTTAAGGATTTTAAAACCTCTCGAACAGCGACCAACTCTCGCCACATCATGCCGGTCAGTTTTCGGCTTTCTCTACTGAGGTGCTCGTCCGGAAGAACCGGGACACAATCGCAGCAGTTCTCCCTGTGCTACCTTAGCCGATATAACGGAATGTAAGGCACCAAAACAAGGGAGCCGGGCTATCCCAACTGTAGACCCAAGGCATGATTCGGAGCTGATGCATATAGTGCTATAAGTTCGGGGTGCCGCACTGTTGATAGTGTTCGGACCTGCACTACCTTAGTCGCGCTCTTGGCGTGACTGATGATCCTGTTGCGGGGTGCTCCGGACTCTCTTGACTGTGCTCGAAGTTATTGTCGTCGGGTTTGTTTGTCGGAGAAGCTTCTGGAATCTGGCACTTTGCCATCTGCCATGGCAGATGGCAAAGGCATGGTCGGCGGATGGCAAACAGTTTGTCTGTAACCCTGCCGGTAAAGGCTTCTTTGCCGTCTGCTGGCTGATGGCAAGAGTCAGGCTTTGCCATCTCGCTAGCAGATGGCAAAGCCTCTTAACGGGGTTAGCCCCGTTAGAAGGCTAACGGCATACTTTGCCATCTGCCGCCAGAAGGGCAAAGTTGCAGAGCTCTTTGCCGCCCTGCAGCGACGACAAGGCTGCATGGTTTGCCGTCTACCAAAGAGATGGCAAAGAGTTTGCCATCTGGCCGCGTATGGCAAAGAGCCCAAATAAGCCAGCCCAAATTTTACATGTAGATGACACGTGGCCTCTTTGCCATCCGCCACCTGATGGCAAAGCTCTTTGCCATCTCGCCACCGATGGCAAAGTGACTATATTGCCCCATTTAATTTTGTTTTTTCTTATATCAATTCATTTTCAAATAAAATCAAACACAAATATAATTATATGACCAATATAGCATATTAAACACATATTAACAATATACATGAACACATATATATACAACACATGTTACCAATAGTAGCAAGTTTCATCCGTAAATATACATAGTTTCATCAATATTACACAGCTTTCATCCATAGGTAGCAAGTTTCACAAGGTCAAAACAAAAACTAAATATAGCATAAGACAGGCTCTTGTATCAGCTCAGCTTTGTCCTCGACCATATCATCGACAAGTGATGACGGGTCAAAATGGAAAGCTTCAACGATAGCCATATAGGATATTAGGATTGACTCTACTTGGAGTGAAAAACAAAACAAACAGGCCAAAATCAATTGCTTTCAGTGCAGACGTTTCTTTCCAGTTTGCAAACAAGAAATTCTATGGTTGGAGGTCCCGGTGCATCCACTTCATGCATATGGCAAATCTGATATTGTATAGGAAAGAACAAATGTACACACGTTATTCACTAAATGCATAAAAAGTGAAGTTGCAGCAATTTAAGTACAACCAAGTTAAATGTGATCCTGGATAATCTAACAGCGAATGAACAATGTAAAATGCAGAAATTAATTGCTTCACAGATTAGATCATAACCTATTCAATGGAATATAGCCAACAAATATTTCTACCATCTGGAAAGCCCTAAGTCATGTGCTACAATAATAATTGTTAGCTAACCAGGAAAGAGAAAATAAAAACACATGAAATTTAGGAAGACGAAAGGCATAAAAATAAATTTCTAATGAGATGAATATACCCTGAGGAAAATAAATCGCACCAATATCATGACGGACACATAAGTAACTTGCAGACTAAAAATGAAGGAAATGCATAATGTGATGAAACTATGAGTACATATTCCATTTGAAGCAACCTCATGTCAGTTAACTCACAAAAATGGGGGGAAAAAGAGCATGCGTGTCAGATTTGGCTGCTGAACTTAAGCTCCTCCCCTATCCATTTTAGAGCCCCATTCTTAAAATAAAACAGGGTTATTGTTCATGCATAAAAATCTGATCATGACACCAGCCGAGGGGGTGTTTAAAAATTAATTGAGGAGCTATTATCAATATAAAATAGAAGAAAAGAGAGAAATTTATTGTTAGCAAATTATAATTCAGTACAATGTAAACTTCGTCATAGTCTGAATCCTCTTTTATTCAGCCACTATTAGCAAAAAAGTAGAGCTATTTTTAGTTGCAACTATTAACAAAGGCATTGTTAGGCCACAAATTAAATCATCTTATTGTTTAACATGTATGGCATAAGCCCTACAAAGAAAAGAAAAGAAAAAATAGTTGTTGCATCTAATTGTCGGAATTGCATGTATGCATAGAATAGAAAAAATAGCAATTTTTTTGCAAAAGTGCACTGATGATGGGCATATCTTTCCCGATTGACATGTGGAAATTGTCCAAATGCACTGGCCAGTTCGTGCCAACAACTGTGAATCAAAATTGAAATAATAGACTTACCTGATTGAGCATCTAACGACAAAGAATAATGCTGCAAATACTCCATGAGCGCAGCGCAGAGCATCGCGTCATACATGATTTATCTAGTTACGGCTGGTGTAGGAACTTATGTAGGAACTTATTCTGAATCTTCTGAAACCCAAAGGCAGATTTCTAACAAACTTCTTCAGATCTAGAAATCTAGAAAGCTCGACCAGTCCGAAAAGAGATACTGTAATTAAAAGAAAAAACATATATGTATCAGTACAGAGGGAGCTCTGTTTACGAAAACACATGAAAAATATAGTGCTATCCCTGTAATACCATCTATGACAACCATATTTTGAACATAAAAATAAATGATAAAGGGATCTGCATAAAGTGATACAGTGGTGTAGGTACATTTGGCTTCAGCGTTCGGCTCTTCACCTCAAACCATTTTCTTTATATTTAGTAAATAATATGCAAATAAACCCACATCAAACAAAACTGAGGTAAAGAAAAACAGATTTTATCGATGCACATAAAATGGAATGCCGTAATAATCAAATGCATCATCTAAAAATAGGTGCTTACCAAAGACCCATAGCCCCAAATCAATTCTGTTTTGTATATCACTTATATCGTGTATATGCAGATGCATCTCACTTCTAGGCAGGTTAGCCCCAATACAAAGGCGTCGCATCCATGGACCATGAGCAAATTATTCTCCACCATCCATTTCAGATGGATTACATCCTGTGTCGCCGGAGTCCTATTAGTGCTGGTGCAAATTGGCCATGAGTCGGCAGCCCGGCACGACGACGGATTTGCCTCGGCTGCGATCTCGTTGATCTCACAGTACAGTTTGGCGATTACCAGAGCGGCTTGATGGTGGCCCATCTTCTCAGCCGCCATGGAGGAAGCCAAGGAACGACCAGAGATGAGGAAGCGGTCTTTGGGGTAGAGCTCTTGTCTTTGGAAAAGGACAAGAATAGTAATTCAGGTTACCCAGAAAACTGTATGTATACATCATATATTTTTCATGCTTACGGTCACAAATTTCCGATACACACAAGGATACTTCAAGAGGAAAAAACTATCATCTATTAATTCATGGAAGTACCTAAGCAAAATCCTTACTGATGATCCACTTCCTGTTTGAAAATGGTGATAACCAAAGTCTATATGAAGTACTGAAATTTCAATAAGTGCGCTTAGTATAGGTTATGCTGACATACCTGGTTTACAGAGGGGTACACGAAATAAGCGATAAGCGTGACGCATTTCCCTTCATAACACCAGCCGCACTCCCTTGAATCCATACATGGTGCTGCCTTTGGCACGCTCCCGCAGGTAATCAGATCCACAACACCAACCATCACAAGTCAACGACAAGAATTATTCAGCAAACACAACAAAGCAACAAAATCTAACAAGATATATCCTTAGATTTTCCATCAGAAAAGAGACTGACAATAGCACTACCGTCTGTTGTCAAACATATTCTGTTAGTCAACGGTGGATGGAGCTGTCAAGTTTTAATACCATGCCAAAAGTACCCTTCATCCTATCTCTGAGCGTGCGCGCTGCTGCCCGTGGCCATGGGGCTTGTACTGGTCAAAGTGGCCGGTGATTGTTTCGTCGGCCCGAGCTCTAGCCATGGCTCTCAGACACGGCAAGCCGGCCGGCCCTGTTCCACGCCGTTCCCAGCGACATGGAGCCGCCACTTTGCAGTGCACGCAGCACCGCCCAGGCGCCCACCACGCCGTGCATGACACCATGCCCGCCCAGCTCCTCCCCGCGTCCAACCCATCGCCGCCCCACTGCGGATGACACCGTGTCACCTCCTTCTCCGGAATGGATCAAGCCAACGGCAAGGGAGGGAGAGAGAGAGACGTACTCGTCGACCGCGGATTTGACTTGTTCCTTGTCGATCTTCCCGCCAAGGCCCGACGCGAGATCCAGGGCTCCCGACTTGGACATGGCGGCGGCGGCGTCGCCTGCAGCAGGGAGCGACGGGCCACGAAGGTGGTGGCGGGGAGGTCTGCGACGGGCGGGGAGGGCAGCGGCGACGGGCCGGGCGACAGGTGGCGTGGCGGGCGAGCAGCCTAGAGCGCCATCGAAGGGGCTGTTCGGTGTGTGGATGAGATGTGAAGTTTTTTTACCCGGATGGGTGGGGAGAGAGGAGGATAACCCCTACGCTTCTTTTTACCCGGAAAAAATAATCCCATCTCTTTGCCATCGCCGCCAGATGGCAAAGAATCTTTGCCGTCTGGCGCAGATGGCAAAGAGGTGGGGCTGGTACGTCGTTGCACTCTTGACGGCCACAAGATTTGCCAACCTCTTTGCCATCTGCTGGCAGATGGCAAAGATTATTTGTCATCCACTAACAGATGGCAAAGAATTGGCTGATGGCAACCATGTTCTTTGCCGTCTGTCAGTTCTTTGCCATCTGTTTTTTATAAGCAGATGGCAAAGACGTTCTTTGCCATCAGCTGGCAGATGGCAAAGAGCTGGCTGATGGCAAATTCCCTGTTTCCAGTAGTGAGGCCGCATTTTACTTCCGCCGCGAGGGCTGCAGTATGTTCTTCTGTTCATAGGGGCGGTCCATATTTCTGTTCACCGTTATGACCCCGCGTGGTCCTGGCATCTTGAGTTTGAGATATGCGTAGTGTGGTACCGCATTGAATCTGGCGAATGCGGTTCGTCCGAGCAGTGCATGGTAACCACTGCGGAAGGGGACGATATCGAAGATTAACTCTTCGCCGAAGTTATCCGGAGATCCAAGACCACTTCCAATGTTATAGAGCCCGTATAGCGGGCCTCTACTCGTGAATTACACCTTTAAAGGTGGTTTTATTGGGCTTGATCCTTGAAGGGTCAATGCCCATTTTGGCGACCGTGTCCCGGTAAAGGTGTTCAAAGGCCGCCACCGTCCCATAAGGACGCAGCGTGAGGTGGAATCCGTCAATGATTGGGTCTAGGACCAATGCGTGCGAGCCGCCGTGACGGATGCTAGTAGGGTGATCCCTACGATCGAAAGTGATCGGCAAGTCGACCATGGGTTGAATTTGGGGGCGACTGGCTCCATCGCATAGACGTCCCTTAGTGCCCGCTTTCGTTCCCGCTTGGGGATGTGCGTGGCGTAGATCATGTTGACCGTTTTCACCTGGGGGGGTGGGTGGGGGGAATTTCTTCTGTCCCCCCGTGTTCGGACGTAGGGGCTCCTCGCCATCATCGTTGTGCAGCCCCTTGTCCTTGTCTTCGGCGTTTATCTTGCCGGCCTGTTTGAATACCCAGCAGTCTCTATTGGTGTGGTTGGCTGGCTTGTCCGGGGTACCATGAATTTGGCACGAGCGCTCCAGTATGCGGTCCAGACTAGACGGTCCCTGATTATTTATTTTGAACGGCTTCTTCCGCTGACCGGGCTTGGATCCATTGAATCCGGCGTTGACTGTCGTGTATTCGGTGCTGTCGCCGTTGTTCCGTCGCTTATGTCTTTTACGCCGTGGCTTGCCGTTATTGTCGCGGCCATCCGAATTGCCAGACTGTGGCGTAGTGCTGCTGCGAGCCAACCAACTGTCCTCGCCCGCGCAAAAGCGGGTCATTAGTGTTGTGAGAGCTGCCATGGACTTGGGTTTTTCCTGGCCGAGGTGTCGAGCGAGCCACTCGTCACGGATATTATGCTTTAAAGCCGCTTAGGGCTTGGCGTCGAAGGCCCGCATACCAACTATTTGGTTCTTTTTAATGAGGAACTGAGTCCAGAATTTCCTGGCTGACTCTCCGGGTTGTTGAGTGATGTGGCTCAAGTCATCTGCGTCAGGTGGTCGCACATATGTGCCTTGGAAGTTGTCGAGGAATGCGTCTTCCAGGTTTTCCCAACTGCCAATGGAATTTGCTGGTAGGCTGTTTAGCCAGTGTCGGGCTGGTCCTTTGAGCTTAAGGGGAAGATATTTGACGGCATGCAGATCATCTCCACGGGCCATGTGAATGTGGAGAAGAAAATCTTCGATCCATACTGCGGGGTCTGTTGTGTCATCGTATGATTCGATGTTTACGGGTTTAAACCCTTCTGGGAATTCATGATCCATTACTTCGCCGCTGAAGCGTAGGGGGTGCGGCGCCTGCGTGCGGGCTATGTGGCTACGCAGGTCAAATTGCTCTGGTGGCTATATTCGGCCCGGCCGGACTTGTTGAAGGTGTGTCCGGCGTGACGGTCCTTGTTGCATACCGAGGCGCGCCCTCGCGATCCGTAGATCGATCTTGGTTGTCCTGTTTTGTTGCCCCAGGTCATAGTATGTTGGCGTGGGGGTGTTGGCTGGTATGCGGACTGGTATGTCGTTTTATCCCGGCCACGAGGTGGCCGGTCAGCCGTATGGTGCTCGAGTCCGTATTCCTCGGCTGCCAGGACTTCCGTCCATCTATCTGTGAGCAGATCTTGATCAGCTTGGAGTTGCTGCTTTTTTTCAGGCTCCTCGCGGTGGCTATAAGCCGACGCTTGAAGCGCCTCGCTCTCACGGGATCCTCGAGCACGCCGAACTTCGTCATCGCCGAGGCTAATCTCGCCCCTGAGGGGCGCATGTAGCTGTCCTCCTCTCGGGTATTCGGCCCGTCGCTTTGTTCTTCCGGGCTGACCTGCTCATCCTCCTGCTCGGCCCGGCTCAAAGCGGGCTGATCAGGGTTGTATTCTTCTTCGGCACCATTTGGATTGTTTTCGCCTCTGGGCGGTATTGGTGTGGCGGGAGCTTGGAGTGGCGCCACGGCGCCCATTCTTTGCTTTTTCCCGAGGTTTTATCCTCCGTTGCCTCGTCACCATTTGTTTCCTTTGAGTGCCCACCATATATATATATATATATATATATATATATATATATATATATATATATATATATATATATCATAAGAAGAGGTGGCTGTCCACCGCCCGGTGTGCGGTGGTTCATGTTCTTCTCTGCATCATCGCCCATACCGCCGATGTCTTCGTAGTCAAGTTCAAGACCTCGGTTAAGTCATCGGCCGTGGCAATGAAGTGGGTGGTGGGTGGGCAACGAATTCCTTCGTCGTCTGCCTCCCACTCGAGCCGGACATAGTTCGGCGAAGAGTCTCATGACAAAGAGTGAGACTTTAATGAGTCCAGCATGTCGCCAAAGGGCGAGTGCTGGAAAATATCCGCAGCGGTGAACTCCATTACCGGAGCCCATCCTGGCCCGACGGGCTCGGGAGTGTGCGGACGGGAACCAACGTCCGGATATGAATCCAGGGGCTCGGAGTTGCGGGCCACCGCAGAGGTAAGACCCGTGTTCGGCTCCAACGCCGATGAGGGCGCGACCTGGGGGCTGGGTCCATCCCTCCGTCCTTAGGCAGCGCAGCCTGCTCCGGATCTAGGTCCAGAGATACTACGAGGGCGATACCCCGAGCTTCGTCCGATGGCATGTCTAAGCCGTGCTCGTCGAGATTGTCCGGTGCTCTTGGCATAGGCCCAAATCCATCGAAGATCAAGTATCCGTGGATATCCGCCGTGTAGTTCAGGTTTCCGAACCTGACCTGGTGGCCAGGGGCGTAGCTGTCGATCTGCTCTAGATGGCCAAGCGAGTTGGCCCGCAGTGCGAAGCTGCCGAAAATGAAGATCTGTCAGAGGAGGAAAGTCTCGCCCTGGACAGCGTCGTTGAAGATGATTGAAGGGGCCATCGAGCCTGACGGCGACGACAGAGAGGAACTCTCAATGAAAGCACCAATGTCGGTGTCAAAACCGGCGGATCTCGGGTAGGGGGTCCCAATCTGTGCGTCAAGGCTGATGGTAACATGAAGCAAGGGACACAGATGTTTACCCAGGTTCGGGCCCACTCGATGGAGGTAAAACCCTACTTCCTGCTTGATTAATATTGATGATATGGGTAGTACAAGAGTAGATCTACCACAAGATCGTAGAGGCTAAACCCTAAGAGCTAGCCTATGATGGTATGATTGTAATTGTGATCGGCCTTCTACCTCTCCGGTTTATATAGACACCGGAGAGGGCTAGGGTTTACATGGAGTCTGTTACAAGGAAGGAAATATAATATCCGGATCGCCAAGCTTGCCTTCCACGCCAAGGAAAGTCCCATCCGGACACGGACCAAAGTCTTGAGTCTTGTATCTTCACGCTTCAATAGTCCGGACATAGTACACAGTCTGGCTGTCCGGATACCCCCTAATCCAGGACTCCCTCAATGGACTCGACCGGAGGGCGACATGATCGATGGAGAAGAGGGTTGGAGAGGAATGAGAAATAAGCAAACGCCACATGATTATACTTGAACGGCTCAAATAAACAATAAGTTGTCTCGCTTGGCCTACATAGTGAAAGGCCTAATGCATAACGCGGAGCACTGACGCTCGAATATGGCCGGGAAAACAGGGAAACCGACATGTGGGGCACACCTATCGGGACGACGTAGCGCAGACTAGTCCAATGGAGGAGCGGGCCCATGACCTCCTCGCCACCGGCAACCGTTCATGTGGGTCGTGGGGGCCAACAATGTGGCGCAACTCCAGCACCGCCTCTAGACACAGCGACCGCGGTGAGCGACACGCTCATCGTCGCTAGACACGGTCGGTTTCAGTGTGTTGAGGGTGGCGTTAGTGCTGTGGCATGACCAACAATATGTTTGGTTTGTGCCCAAGGTTGCCCCATCAAAGCATTGGGTAGCCAAAATTTTGGTTGAGGTTTTGGTTGCCCATGATTTGGCCGACATTGGCAAGAAAAATGAACTAGAGTTGGCTAGAGTTCATTGGCATGCCAAAAAAATGGCAACTATCCAAACAAAGACCAATCTTTGGGTCATGACCAAAATTTTGGTAAGGTGCACTTTGGCCACAATCCAAACACACCCCAACACCCGGCGCGTCGAGGATGCACGGGGCGCTAGGACGCGTCCGCGGAGTGGTGTAGCACAGCCAACTGCATCCTCAGGACCTGAGACCATGCCGGGTCGTCTTGCTTTTTCAATGACATGCGTCGATCGCATGTGAGCAAAGGGTATCTCCAAGGTTGCCACGACCGCAGCTTACTAGCTACCCTGGCACACCAAACACCCTCGTCCCTCGCGCCATCGCACGGTGCGTTCCCAACCGGCGCCAGCTACCCGCATTCATGCTGTCCGCCCGTATGCCGTTGTTAAGAGGCTCGATGCCCGAGGAACCAACTCCGGCGACTTAATGACGCACCAGGACGCTTGGCCTCACCGGAATGCGCTACTTAAAGCGGCAACGCCCAGCTAACCTCCACACCATAGCGCATCGTCCTCCTACCTAGCACCACATCTGCCATGACCGCAAGCGCGAACGTTCTGCGGGAGAGCTTGAATTCGGGGATGAAGCTCGAGGTCGCCGCCCTCGCTCAAGTCGCCGCACAAGCGGTGGCCACGCTGGTGGCCGATGACGGGAGAACCGTCAGCCACGCATCCTACTTGCCGCCGGCCAACGTCCGGCACCGCCGAGGTCGGGGACTCCTTTGAGGATTAGTAGGGCATGGGAGGCGGCAGGGCATGGTGTGCCAACTGGCCGGTCCGTCTCCCGTGTTCTACTTTTCCTCGTCGGAGACCGCACCTTCACTTCACGGGTCTTGAACCCCGCCCATGTACATGGAGATCGCAGATGGAGGATGTCGGTCGCCGCCGTAGAATAGGTTTAGGGTCGGGTTTCTTTTATTTTTCTTTCCTATAAAAGTTCGAAATGTAATGAAAATCTGCCGTGTTTGCATTAATCTCGGCCGGTGTATATGAACTTTCACAATAATATAGTATATTGTAGGAGTACTAGCAAGATGCCCGTGCGTTGCCGCGGAAGATCAAGATCTTGTGGGAGAAAAGGACGAACGAGGGAAGGCCTTATCCGCAAATGCACATTCACGCATTTCACATCTTTCTACATATCACGGGAACCTCTGAAGGGTTAACGAATTGCCTCTATCTCTCCTCCCCTGATTTTCATGGTGGTGGGCCCTCCCTCCCCAATCTACAATCAACAGCTCACACGTTTCACATTATGTTAATTACGTAACTGGGATTACGTAGGTGTAGCATTACTCGTCGTAAAAAACCCAACTAAGCCAACCTCCCAGCATATCGCGCGGGAAAAGACCCGGCCGCGTCATTTTAGTTGGGATTACCAGATTACTAGTAGTAGTATCGATGGATCACGTGAAGCAACAAGTTTTTTTAGGGGGCGAAGCACCTAGTTTAAAAGGGAAAAAAGGCGGTACACTCACAGCACCCCTGTCGCAGTCGCATTGCACCCCACACACGTTCGGTCCTGCACATGGATCACGAAAACGGAATGCGCTTCGGCTTGCCTCTTCACTAACACGTGGGACTGCACTTGGAGAAACCGACCATGCGCCAAACTCCCCCGCCCACCATGCGAAAATCCTCCCCCACCCAAAAATCCCCCCCAAATCCTATATTCAACCCTTCGGCCAACTAGCCAATAATATTCCCCAAAACCCTCCCCGTCCCCCTCCACTCCATTCGCTTCGCCAAAGCCGCCTCCCCGCCAAGACCGATATGTCGGTGCCGCGGTTCGTCGAGGGGACGCACGGCGGTCCTCTCGCTCCCACAGTACGCTCTAGTAGACTACCGTCCCCTAGCCGCGCCGCCACCGCTGGCGACGTTCTTGTGGAGGCGCACGGTGGTCAGCGCCGCCACCGCTGGCGACGTTCGTGTGGAGACGCACGGAGGTCAGCTTCTCCCACGGTATGTGCATTCTAGACTGACGCCCCATGCATGTCGGTGTAGCGCTGAATGTTAGCTGATAGACACTGTTAATCTCACTGTTTGCCAAAGTAGTTTACAGTCAATATGCTCTGCTTAAGAAGCTTCCTTGCCCTGTTCTGCACTCAATCTGCTTAGCTGAGATGGCATGCCAAGACCGATTAGTTGCTAAAATATCCTGCCATATATTTATTGTGACGTAGATTGCCATGGTCTAGTAGCCAATCTGTTAGGTGAAATAGCTCTACACCATTTTATACTCAATCTTTGTTGCTGCGATGGCCTTCAATAGTTTGATGGTTGTGTGCTCGGCCTCATTGACTATGGAAACAACCTGCCATAATTTAGCACTCAAATCTGTTTGCTGAATTAGCTTTACATGTATTTTGTTACTTAGATCCGCTCGTCCAAATATCTTGCCATAGCTTTAGACATTGACCTAGGTATTTTTTTCTGGACTGCATAAAAAAGCATATATGTTTTTCCTGTAATATCTAGTAGAAGAACTAATTTGTATGTCTAACAGATGGACATGACTTGGATAACTTCTGCTCGAAGATTCTCTGCTGCATATGTCGAGGGGGTTGAAAACTTCATGAACTTTATAAGAGCTGAGTATGGTGGTCCGAAATCAGATTTTCTCTGCCCGTGTAGCAGTTGTATGAATTCAGTTACAAGACCCCAATCAACTGTGCAAAATCATCTACACTTGTATGGGATGTCGGTCACATATACTAGGTGGGTTCATCGTGGTGAGGCTGTGAACGTCAATGTTATTGACTACATGGAAGCAGCAAATCACCATCTTGATCTGCCTGATGCTCAGGTGGAAGAGGAGGAGGAGGAGGTGGTGGCAGAGCCAGTGAGTTTGACCAACACTGAAACAATGCTACGAAATGCTCGTGCATTCCATGAACTTTCACATGCAGAAGAAAAATGGTGGGCCCGCATGTTGGAACAATGCAACGTGGCTGTCACCCACGGAAATAAGCTGTCAGTATTCTCAGCTATGGTCACCTTTCTTCAGGTGAAGACATCTGAGTGGATGACCAACAAATCATTCGATGCGATGTTGGCTGCTTTCCGCAAAGCTTTCCCATATGCGTCTGAGCTACCACACACCTACAGTAAAATGAAGAATTTCCTTCATGCAGTTGGAATTGGATATGATATGATCCATGTTTCTAAGAATAATTGTGTTCTGTTCCGAAAGGATTATGCCAACTTAAGTGAATGCCTGAAATGAAAATCGTCAAGATGGAAAGATGGTGATGATGTGAAGAGGATTCCTCATAATGTTCTGAGACATTTTCCAATTACACCAAGATTGCAGAGGTTGTTTCATGATGCTAACATGAGAGGATGTACTGAGTAGATAAGCTTCAATCAGAAACACGAAAAGTTTGTTGCTGACCCGAGAAACATTAGACTTGTCTTAGCTTCAGATGGATTTAACACATTTGGCCACCAGAGCGCCACATATAGCATGTGGCAGTGCTTGTTATCCCTTACAACATGCCTCCAAATGTCTGCACCAAAGAATCAAACTACATGATGGCCTTTCTTATCCCAGGTCCAAAAAGTCCTGGAAAGGATTTTGATTTGTTCATGGAGCCTCTTGTGGAGGAACTTCAACAGCTATGGAGGGGTGTTCTCACTCGAGACCTATATAGCAGCCCACCATCTGATTTCTTTCTGCGTGCTATTATAATTTGGTGCATCCATGATTATCCGGCTTTCGGCACTATGTCAGGGCGAACGACACATGGTTACAACGCATGTGTTCGTTGTAGACAGAATCATTGTCATCGCAATACTTAGCAAGATCTGTTACATTGGACACCACCGTTTCCTTACCAAGGACAAGCCGCATCCTAGAAAATACCGAAGACATGTGTTCAATGCAAAGCATGAAAACCATGATGCGCCAAAGAGGCTCACCGCCGATGAGTTGCAAGTGGAATTAGAGAAGGTCAGGCATATTACACCAAGAAACCATCTTGGTAATGGTAGCGGGAAAAGGAAACCATCCTGGTAATGGTCAGGCATATTACACCAAAAGAGAGATTATTGTTTGCCTGCAGGTCCACTTTGTGGGACTTGGAGTATTGGAAAGATTTGGATCTGCAGCATAATCTTGATGTGATGCACATCAAGAAAAATATATGTGACATCATTATCGGCACACTTCTTAATATTGAAGGCAAGACGAAAGATACCTTAAAATCTAGGATTGATTTGACACACCTGGGTATCAGACAGGATTTGCAGGTGCAAGATGAAGGTAAACCACGGGATATGGCACCAGCTGTGTACGTGTTGGACAAGGTAAAAAAGAAAAGAATTCTGCAAGGTCCTGTCACGTGTGAGATTACCACATGGATTTGCTTCCAACCCTAAAAGGAGAGTCAGTGCAGATCGAAACAAGGTACAAGGGTTGAAAACTCATGACTGCCACGTCCTACTTCAAAGGGTTTTACCTGTTGTCCTTAGAGGATTGGACCGCCTACGACTTATCTGAGCAGCTTGTAGAGCTGGGACAATTCTTGAGGAACTCTGCAGAGAAATATCAGGATAGATGCTTTGGAGCGTCTTAGAGACAAGATACCAACTATCCTATGCGACCTTGAGAAGATATATCCTCCAGCCTTCTTTGATGTGATAGTGCATTTGGGTGTTCATCTACCTGATGAGGCACTACTTAGAGGTCCAGTATAGTATGGCTGGATGTACCCTATTGAAAGGCGGCTAGGCACTTTCAAGGGCTATGTTAGGAACCGAGCTAGACCCAAGGGTTCCATTGCAGAGGCCTACATTGCTACAGAAGCGTTGACATTCTGCTCAAAATATATTGAAATAGTTGATCAGCTTAGCAAAGAGGTGGATGAAGACAATTCCGGGCTCAAGGTTTTCGATTATTCTGTTTGAGGTACAGGGAAGAGTCGACAAGAGGACAAACCTAAAGATTTGGACAAAACGGTTTGGTATGTGTTGAATAACTGTCCTAAGATACTACCTTATATCAAGTAAGTGCTAAGTACTGCAGCTTATACATCGTAATCTACTAAACTTGCAGCACATTCTTATATATTTAGATGTTTGACGCGATCACTATGTTGTCCAGCATCTACAAAAAGGATTTACTACCGCAAAATCCAAGAAACATTGACAAACTGGTTATGGCAGGATTTGCGAAATGGTTCAAGAGCCATGTAAGCTTTTGAATTACACTGTTAGTTTTTTTTAATATATTGAGTACATAAGATGATCAGCTTGTATATTTTCTAACCATAGGTTAAGAAGATGCGGGAGGATGGGTAGGCAGTTGATGATGCCCTTTACTCACTAGCAATGGGTCCTCATACTAAGGTAAGACATTATGAATCTTGCGTTGTTGGAGATGTGTGCTACAACACCCTTGCACGAGACAAAGGCAGGAAGACACAAAACAGTGCCATCATGAGCACGGATACGTATGACAAAGAGACAACTGAAATGTATCCTAACATAACAGACATTGTTCACTTGCAGTATATCTCGAGTTTCGAGGATCATCGGTGTGTGGTTCTGTTGTGCCGTCGTTGGTATAACATGTTTTCCAGGATCGCAAAACCCAGAGCTGATGATTATTTCAGATCCATCAATGTCAAGGCTGTGTACCAGACCAACGAGCCTTTTATTTTGGCAAATCAAGCAACACATATATTTTTCTTGGAAGACACATTTGCATGTAGCGATGGATCGGAGAGTATTGCAAAGGTTTGAGCAGAAGAATTCGTTTAATGAAGTTGCACAACAAGATGATGCTTACATCGCTCTCGATGTACAAGATAACATAGATGTTCGTAATATCTTTGAGAACCATCACGTCAATGACGCCGGCGAAAAGATTGCCTATCGTGTTGTGGACATACAAGAGTTGATCAAGAAGAAGCCAACGTTCGAGGACGTTGAGGACGAACAAGAAGATGACACCATGGCGAAGATGTTAACGCTGCTACTACGGATGATGATTGCATTGCTTTTGTCGTATTTGCCTGTCAGAAGACATTTTTTTATCTACTATGTGAAATTGTGTTTGCTATGACAACTGAAACCTGATGAACATGTTGTTTAGTATTTTCCCGTGAGAACATCACTTGTTATGTATGCTGATTTGTGTTTGGTGATTGTATGACGACTAAAACATGATGACATTGTTGTTTAGTTGTACTTATATTTGGCTGTGAAACTTGAATTTGATGACATAGTTTGATGTTGGACTGCAATTTGCTCGACGTCTTCGAATGAGAACAAAGCTGACCCGACAGGGCCTCTGCTAATTTATTTATTTATTACCAAAAGGGACTTTGCTATTTATTTATTTATGAGCAAAAGGGGATACCCCCTGATTTTTGTTAATAGAAATCATTAGATGTTCATGACACTACGCCATTTCGCTACGGTTTCATTCATTACTAGTTTCAGCAAAGTGCTCATGTCATAGCCACTTTGAATACATCACGAGTGCTACATACATCGCAAATAAAGAAACAATCATCCTCTGAGCACATTGATTTTGCCCATTATCTTCACAAGCTCTTTCATCTCCTCATTCTTTGTAAGGCCGTTCAGAAATGCCGCTTGGCCATGATCGGAGGAACTACATCTTTAACCTTCGCTCGCAGATCTTCCTCTCTTCTCGCCGTTCCTTGCCATTTGTCCAATACCCCAACCTGCTAGTATTGGGATTCCTCGGCTAACCAAATAATCAGCATAGTTGCATTCCCCCACATCAGCAACTTCCCAAAAATACAAATCAAACGAATCTTCCCTTTTCTGCACGAATCAAATTGGAAGATCATCAACCAAACTAAAAAAATCAGCGACTAAAAGCAGCAGAACAACACTTAAACATATTATTACCCCATGATTCGGGCATTTGTAGAAGACTCATCCAGGGTTGAGGATTGTGGTTGAGACGCGACGGATGACTCTGCGTGATTTGCAGCAGTGGCACCACACCAACGGCAGCGGGTTGCGATGAGCAACCGGCTGCGGTGCGCGTGCCGGCAGGGGTGTGATGAGACCCAGAGGCGATGGTACGGGTGGCGACTTGGCACATATTTGGTTGTTGCCTGCTGAAGAGCAGGTGGACGAGCAGTCAGCGGACATGGGTGTTGTGGCCAGAGCTTCTGATGCTAGGCAGAGTAAGTAGAGAAGAGGAGAGCCGAACTTTGGATTTGTCAGTTTCATTAGTTGCAGAGTAGCATAGCACCATATATAGTCATAGTCTAGGTTTGGATTCGAACCAGCTACAAGATCATGTCTCTTTTTTTCTAAAACTCAGCAACGTCTCTTTACTGGTACACTAGCTTGTTCTGTACGCCTTCTCAAGTCTTTGATTCCTCCACCTGACATTTGGGACCCACCGGAAGGGCCTCTATATTTCGCGAAAAAACGTGCCCCCTGCTGACAGGTCAGACCCACCAGCTATCTTCGCACGCAAGGAAGTGCCTCCTTATTACGCATAAAAAAAAGAATACTCCCCCTGCCAGCTGGAATCCAGCATAGTGGGAGGCTAACTCGTGACTCGAAATTTCGGGATTAAAAACAGTTCGGACCGCACCAAAATATGCAAATTTTTGTACAATTTTTTAACCGTGGCCACAATATGGGCCGTAATGCTAACAGAAAGAATATGGGCTCCAAAAAAACCTTAAGAATTAGAAAATGGGCTGTAAATTATTAGAAATAATGGCATATGGGCTATATGCTGTTTTCCACAGATTTGAGGCTTTCCTAAAAAAAAGGTTGACGACAAGCAAAGGATCGTTGGATGTCCATCCAACGGCCGCCGTCGTCTTCTTCAATCTCTGCTCTTCCTGCTCCGGCCGCTCAAACAAGCGCCCGGCGAGACTGCTCACTCCTCCTCATGCCGGGGCTGTGATGCCACGACGCTTCACCGCCCCACCGTACTCCCATCGCTAGCCTAGCCATCCCTCTACTCACCAACACCGCTGTTATTCTCCGTGACGGCAGCATTTAACCAAAGAAACCCTTGTACAGTCGTACTCCCCTCCGTGTGGGAAACAACTGCTGAGTCTTCTCTGCCTCCATGTTGTTCCCTTCCTAGGCCTCGCCGTCGTCCACCACCCTGGTGCTCTCGGCGCGGCCTGGTCAACATGGTCAACGACTGACATGCATTTGAAGTGGATTGTACGTGGAGAGGCTGACAGCTGGGTCCACGGCCGCACGCAAGGAAATGCCTCCTTATTACGGGCAAAATAATGATTCCTCCACCTGACATCTGGGACCTATCGACAGGGCCTCTGTATTTCGCAAAAAAATGTTACCGCCGCTGACAACTAGGACCCACCAGCTATATCTTCGCACGCAAGGAAGTGCCTCCTTATTACGCACAAAAAAATGAATACTCCCCTTCTAGCTGGGACCCAGTATAGTGGCAGGCTGACTTGTGGGCCTACTAAGTTGACGGGGACGGAGGGCTTTATCAACTTAGTCAATATGCACGATTTGAGCTCCAGTGACCGTACGATGTCCATCCAACGGTCGCAGTGCTTCTTCAACCCCTGGTCTTCTTGCTCCAGCCGCCCAAACCAGTGTCGGTCGTGCCTCGTGCTCCTGCCTCCCATGGCCGGCTGCAATGCGGCAGAGGCCTCACCGCCCCTACTACTCCCACCGCTGGCCAGGCCATCCCTCTACTCACCCACACCCCCTGTTATTCTGCGGCGACGGCAGCCTCACACCGCAGCGAACCAGTGAACCCTCATACTCCTCTATGCGTGGGCATCCACTGCCGCGTCTTCCCCGACTCCGCGTCGTCCCCTTCCTAGGCCTCGCCGTCATCCACCGCCCTAGTGCTCTCGGCGCGGCGTGGTCAACGTGGTCAAGGAACGGCTTCCATCGGACGTGGACTGTACGTGGAGAGGCTAACAGCTGGGTCCACGGCCGCAACAAGGAAGTGCCTCATTATTACGCGCAAAATAATTATTCCTCCACCTGACAGCAGGGACCCACCGGACGGGCCACCATATTTCATGAAAAAATATTTCCCCCTGACTGCTGGGACCCACCAGCTAATCTTCGCACGCAAGGAAGTGCGTCCGGGCAAAAAAAACAATTCGCCCCCTGACAGGTGGGACCCACCAGCTACATCTTGGCATGCAAGGAAGTGCGTCCGGGCAAAAAAAAAAGATTCACCCCCTAACTGCTAGGAACTACCAGCTACATCTTCGTACGGAAGGAAGTGCCTGATAGTCGGGACCCACCTCGTCAAAGCGTACGTAGCGTTGTCATTCTGGTCGCGAACGTGTATGTACATACTGGTCGATGTAGAGGCGCGCACGTGTCGTAGTAGAGGCGTGCACATGTCGCAGTAGAGGCGCACACGCACGCATGCCACTGTGGTGCAAGAAAGAAAATACGCCACGCATGCATTACATACGGGCGGGGTCTCGAACGCCTACTCGCACATACGTACGGCCAGGGCTCGTGTACATGGCTGGGTCGGAACGGAGAAACTTCGTCGTCGTCGTGTTCATGGGGAGGCAACAGAACGCGTCGTGTTCATCAGGAGGCAACAGAACGCGTGGGAGCCAACCGGCTTGGACGGAATTGCCGATGGAAACGAGGTCTGGCGTACCAGAACGGAGGAAACGGCCTTGTGTTCGACCGGCCACGTTCGAAATAGGATCATGTTCATCGGGAGGGGTCTAGCGTACCGCAAAACGGAGGAAACGAGCCTTCTACAGTCGAAACGGGGTCCTGTTGATCGGGAGGGGTGTGGTGTACCGCAAAACAGAGGAAACAGACTTGTGTTGGAGTGCTACAGTCGAAACGGGGGTCATGTTCATCGGGAGGGATGTGGCGTACCGCAAAACGGGACTCCACGGGATACTGTTCATCTCCACCATCGACCCCCTCCAGCCTCCACCGCGATCGCTCATCCATGGGCACTGTTCATCCAGCCTCTCCACCGCTTACTCCAATCAGCCATCGCTCAACCAGCCCTCTCCACGGGTTCCTGCTCAACCACCCTCCACGGGCTACTGTTCATCCCGCCCTCCACCGTCTATTGTTCATCCAGCCCTCCACGGGTGGTCCTGTTCATCCAGCCCTCCACGGGGTCCTGTTCATCCAGCCCCAACCGGCTCGATCGATCGGGGTCCTGTTCATCCAGAGGCAACACCACGGGGTCCTGTTCATCCACCCCACCGGGAACTTTTCATCCCAACCCCCCCCCAGCAACACTCACTGTTCATCCAGAGGTAGCATCGACCGGCTTCAGTTAGTAGCAGTAGCGAGGAATCGCTCGATCGGGTTCAGTTAATAGCCATCGATCGATCGCTCGGGTTCTATCGTGGTTTTTTCACGGCAGATGTCCTCATGAAAGGACTTAGTCATGGAGCCATCGCTACGGGTTAGCTTGAAGGGGTTAAAGCGGACACAAGGACGCAAGAGAGTTTATACTAGTTCGGCCCCTTCGATGAAGGTAAAAGCCTACGTCTAGTTGTGATGGAATTGATGGGGTTTCGATGACTAGGGAGAAAATAAGCTTTGCCTAAGTCTCGAGTTGTTCTCTGTCGTTCTTGAACCGCCACCGGGTCGTCCCCTTATATACATGGGTGGCGCCCGTCGGTTTGCAGAGTCCCGACGCCGGTTCATAGATGTATCCGGCTCGGTCTCTACTATTCCTAACTTACAATACAAGTTACATACTGACGCTGGTTTACGGCATGTGCCTTAAACCGCTATGGGCCTTGAGCCCTCATCCGCCTACTTGGGCTTTAACATACTCAACTCATCGACGGTTAACCCGGCCTGTCCTGGCCGGTTTACACCCAGTAATAATATCCCCAACATTAGGCCCCAGATTGATTTGAACAAGTTCATGTCAATCCTTAGCAAAAAGCTTCATCTTCAGCATCCTTGTGTAGTCTGGTGAACCGCCATGACGTCATCTTCTCTGGTCATCGTAAACCGGCGTGACGTCACCTTTCATAAAAATATCCATGATACCTTTTTGTTTAATAGATCTGCGACAATCGAGGCGACAGCTCCGTTTCCAAACTCGCGGCCCCTTGATTTTCGCGCCTGACACATGTCCCTTGCTTTATAAATAAGATCGAAGGGTCATTTCTTTTTTTCCCTTTGTGCCCTTCTGCTTCGTCTTCCTCGCGTCGCCCAGCTTCGGAACTCCGCTGCCGCCGTCGACTTCTGCACCAACCTTGGCCGCTGCATCACCCTGAATACACCAGAGCACCGCGGCGGTCTTCCCTTTCTTCCTCGGCTCTGGTAAGTCTTCTACCTTTTTCATCATAGATCTGTTCTAGGGTTTCCATGTTCTTCAGCGTTCATCACTTGCTTCCTGTTCATATGATAAACTTTAGACGAGTCTGCAATCTTTGTTCTGCGTATCGGTAGCTTTTATCATTCGTTTTCACTTTGCGCATCTCAAGACCATAGATCTCTCTGTATTCTTGCTCATTGATTCAGCACCTGCTCCCCTTTGGACCTTGAATATTTATCTCTTTTTCTGAACATGTTCTAGATCCAAAACTGTGATGTAGTTTTGTGAAACCTGTTTTCGCACACCTACTCATCCGCAATCTTGACTCTTCAATATTTTAGACCAGGCGGTTTAACTGTGTAGAAAAAATTGATAACTCAATATATACCATTAGTCCCCTTGTTGAACCGCCAGGATTCCATAGCTAAGTATTGCCACTTTGCAGAACTCCGGTTTACAAGTAACTGCTTCCAGTTTAGCAATGAATGCATCAATGTATATCCTTCCAACATATTCTTGAACCGGTATTACCGCTTTGCATATTGCACCATGGCTAAGCAAGTGTATGAGTGCAACTGGGTCCCTTCTCGAGTAACCGAGACTCAATTGGAAAACTTACTCAACACCGGCGCTTTAGGCAAAAAAATATGTCATTCACTCGAGGGTCCCTGGTCCGGAATGTCCTCTAGAACCCAAAGATGGAGAGGTTGTTGTTTTTGCTGACCATCTAGCCCGGGGCTTCAGTCCGCCCGGTTCAAAGTTTTATCGGGATGTCTTGGCCAACTTCCAACTGCGTCCACAAGACATTGGCCCTAACTCCGTAACCAACATCTGTCACTTTCAAGTGTTCTATGAGGTGTTCTTTCAAGAGGAGCCCACAGTTGAATTATTCAAAGATTGCTTCCATCTGAACCGCCGCACCGAATTTACTGATGGTCCCAATACCGAGTTAGGTGGTATGGCGATTCAAAAGAGGAAAGAGGTCACTTACCCTCACGCCAAACTGCACAGCCATCCCAAAGAGTGGAATTCAACATGGTTTTACTGCAAAGATACCTCTCCTGATGGAGAAAATCCCTTGCCGGGTTATCGTCCAGAGCGGCTAAGAAACACACATCCCTTCCCTCGGAGACTGAGTACTAAGGAGAGAAGCAAATATGCTCCTCAATTATCCAAGCTCAGGGCCTTCATGGCTAACGGGTTGACAGGAGTTGATCTTGCTCGTTGGTGGATATCTTGGAGTATACTGCCTTTAAGCCTGCGCTCCGGTTTGATGTGCAAATACACAGAAGATGTAAAAGACCCTCTACGGCATATTGAGATCCAGCTGACAGATGACGAAGTTACTGAGGCTGTTAAGAGGATGTTGAATGAACCGGAAGCTGCTTGCGCTCAAACCGGCCTGCCTCCCTTTTCTGCCATTAACAAACAGCCAGCCGTAAGACTCACATCTTATGCTTTCATGAAATCTGACTATGTTTAAGCACCCTTTGTTGACATTAACATATTTCAAACAGGGGGATGATCCATTTTGGAGCAAGAAGCCTCCACAAGAGAAATCGGAGAAAACAACCCGACCCAAAACCAGAGTTGTGAAGAAACCGGCCCATAGGAAGAGAACTACTGCATCCTCCGATCCACCAGCTGACGATGATGTGGGTAATCAGGGCCTTGAGGTAGAGCTTGACTCACTTGGTATATTTTTCACACGCCTTATTGATAATGATTATTGCTAGGATGACGCTGAAGTCAGTCACGCTGATGTTGTAGAGGTAATCACTCTTTCTTCCGATTCAAACCCTTTGCCTTCACTAAAAATCCGTCGGGCAAACCGGAAAGTTAAATTTTCTCATCCTCATGCTTATTTGGAACCAAACTTTCTTATGAAGACACAACAGCATGAAGCACGCTGCACAACCCGGCACAGCGGCCAGGTAGTTACCTCCGCCGGTTTACCCAGTCTGGTTCGGAAACGCCGTTTAGAGGTCTCTAACTGGTTCGTCAATGTTTATCCTAAAGCGGGTTGTATTCGTCAACCTCTTAATCCATCTGACTCCGATCATCAGGGCACTTCTCATTCTTCTTCCGGTGAGTCATCAGCCACCCAGCTTCCACCACACAAAATAGTGCTTGGGTGAGCCATATTCCTTATAAGTTTGTTTTGATATATCACTTTTCAATATTCACTAGATTTAATCCGTCTTTTTCCTTTCAGGGCCAAGCCTAGGCCAAGCAAGAAAGCTCGTCTGGACAAAGCGGCCGAAGAAAATGACGCTCCTGAACCGAACAAAATACCAGACCCGGAAGAACACATCCGCGATGATGTACTGGACGACCCACCATCGCAAGATCATGATGCTATTGTTGAAGAGGCACATGTTGATGCCACAGGCCCTTTTAATCAGCCCACAAGTCCTGTCCAGACTGACAAAACGATGAGCCCATCAAAGCATACTGATAAACCGGCAACCCCAGTGCGGACCGGTGAAGCCAAAGATGATGATGTTGTTATTACTAGCTTTGGTCATTCCGAGCCACGCAATCCCGTCGCTTTATCGAAGCACACTGCCAAAGATGAATTTGCTGCATTTAGCAAAGGCAAATGGAATGCCGATTTGGCCACTTAAGCCGGTCTGAACACCCAAGATCTTCATTCTGGCTATCTGAATCGGCTATATACCAGCCGTGATTATGAAGCCGGTCTGGTAAATATGATGAAGGACAAATATGAGGTAAATTCCATGACTCTCTGCTTGTATATTTCAATCTGTCAACTCCAATAGCCCCCAAGTGACGGTTTAAAGATATCAACTTAAACCGGGACTTTCTAACATGAACTTTAATGCAGCTGTACTTTGGGAATGTAGCCCTCAAGGGCCGGTTCAACTTAATGTAGTTAAACTGGGACTTTATACAGTAAGAATTCCAGTGTCACTAAAGGACAGAGCAAATAGGCATTAGCCCCCAAGTGCCAAGTTGAATACTTGTATTGAGCTTGGGACTTATATAGAATTTGTAGGATGAAAAAGCAAATATGCATTAGCCCCCAAGTACCAAGGACATAACTTGTTATGTGGTTGGTACTTCAACTCTGCACCGTAATCTTTATCAAATGATTATCTGTATGTAGGTTGATCTGAGCAAGAAAGATAGTCAAATCACCGATCTTCAAGAAAACTTGAAGTCCCAGCAAGCTGAAACATCCAATGCAAAAAAATGAATTAACCAGCGCTTTAAGCGTCATGGAAAAGCTTAAAGAGGGTTTCAACAAGGAGCGGGCAGATTGGGCCACTGAAAAAGCCGCTTTAACTCAATGAGCAGAGAAAGCCGAGGCTGCACTCAAACCGGTGGTGGATGAATTGACCAGTGTAAAATGGCAAGTGCATGCCATGACCGCTGCTGTCTTTGGTAAGCCTTCTTGGTTTCTGAAGTAATGAGGCCTTTTCATGTAACTGCCGGTTTACTAACCCTTTGAATGACACAGGGACACGTATTGGTCACTTGGGATCAGATGTACGGAAGAAATTGAAAGCTGCCTATACATTGATAGAACAACTGTATACTGGTGCGCAACGGATCATCAGCACTGCTTCTCACAACAACCCGGCGCCGACCTTGATTCAGGACACTATTAAAAGGTTGTCGATGCTTCCTTCCCGGGTTGAAGAGTTAAAGAAATCTGCTGCTAGAACTGGTGCTATAAACGCCTTAATCCGGGCAAAAGCATGGGTGCCGGATTTTGATCCTGTTGAAGCGGCTCAGGGCTTCCCAAGCGTGAAAGAAGACGGGACGGAATTCAGCGAAGAGGATCTCCGAGCTATAAACCGGGAAGTGCGCCCTCTGGCTTGTCAATTCGTTGAAGAGGCAGATTTGTCTCACTATCAAGCTCAATATGATGGTCAAAACAAACGAGTGGTTGCACCAATTCCTGAAGCGGAGAACCTTATCCCTCCAATCCGTAAGCATACTTACGCTCCTGACATTGAACGGTCGTTGCTGATCCATGATGAAGCTGTATTTCAAGCATTAACGGGAATCGACTGGACAACTGTTGATTTCCAGCCGCTGGGTAGGGAAGCAGAGGTTGAAGCGGCGCAAGATGAGCCGCAACCATCAGGCCAGGCCGGTGACCAAGCGTGAACCGGAAGCCGGTTTAAATTACTTCTCCTTTATGTTACGCAGAAAACAATTATCTTATCTGGGCACCGTGTTGCCTTGTAATAGACTAGCTGCCACACTTTGGTTTGATATGCCTTCGTGCATACTTTGTTGCAACTTTATGCTTCCGTTTGAATCATCAATCTTAAACTGATGTCTGCAGCAAAAAAGCTTAAAACACCGTTGTGGTTGTATCACTAGACGGGTCATAATATATATATATACGAAATCAAAGATAATATCTTAGATTTAAACATATGATCAAATATGGAAATATATGATACCTGCCGTCATAGGGCATGAAGTTGGCTGTGCCAATCTTGAAATGGAGTTTTAAGAAACCCACTCTGCTGGACGAGAAAACAGCTCGTGTGAATATAAGGACGGTTTACCATGTAAACCGTTCCGGGTTACAATGAACACCGGTGTTACTCCATAATAGGATGTTAACAAAAAATCAAACCGGGCAAGGAGTCTCCGGATTAAGAATTGACCGTGTTCCGTCAAATGACATTCTAACCGGTTTAACAATTGTCGGTTTAAAAAAACGCAACAAAAGAAATATGCATCAACAGAGAGACAAAATTTCGAGTAACGATAGAGATAAAATCTTTTGCAAAAAGAGGTTGTTGAGCCGATCAAGTGGCATTACCATGGTCGGACACGACCAAGCCCCCGGTAGGCGTAGCTATGGTTCAAGTCAGCCAGGTCCCCAAATGATGCAGTGGCATTACGCCGATCAAGAGGTGTAGCGATGGTTCGGGTTCGACCAAATCCCCCAAGTGATTCTGTGGCCTTAGGCTGATCAAGAGGCGTACTGGTTCAGACGTGACCAAGTCCCCAAGTGATTCTGTGGCTTTCGCCTATCAAAAGGTGTTGCATTGGTTCGGACACGACCAAGCCCCCAAATGATATGATATAAAGCTTTGTGAAAAAGCTAACTCAAGAGGTAAACCGGAGGCCGCTTTAGGACAAAAACTCTGTGTAACCACACATGATGTAAAAATAACAGAGACCCCGCTTTAGCTAGGGCTCCGGTTTATTATATTGATCATAATATATACACTGTCATAATATGTACATAAGTAGAGCCTATGGCTCAAGTATAGTAAGGCCGAAGATGAGCTATGTTCCACGGCCTGTTGGTCTCCTCCTCTGACGTGCGTGAGTCTTTATGCTCTCGAATATCGATCAGATAGTATGACCCGTTGTGCAGATTCTTGCTGACCACGAAAGGTCCCTCCCAAGGTGGCGATAGCTTGTGCATATCAGTCTGGTCTTGGATGAGCTGGAGCACCAAATCTCCTTCTTGAAAGGCTCTGGTTCTAACTCGGCGACTGTGATAGCGACAATGATCCTGCTGGTAAATCGCCAAACGAGCAGCTGCGATGTCACGCTCCTCGTCCAACAGGTCCAAAGCGTCTTGCCGCGCTATCTCGTTGTCCGCTTCAACATAAGCTGCTACACGAGGTGAATCATGACGGATATCACTGGGGAGAACCGCCTCCGCTCCGTAGACCATGAAGAACGGTGTGTATCATGTCGATCTGTTGGGCGTAGTATTGATGCTCCATAATACAGATGGTAACTCTTCAACCCAACAACCCGGCATCCTCTGCAAAGGAACCAGAAGCCGGGGTTTGATGCCTCGTAAGATCTCTTGGTTAGCCCTCTCTGCTTGGCCATTGGACTGCGGGTGAGCCACTGATGAAACGTCCAGCCGGATGTGCTCACGTTCGCAGAACTCCTTCATAGCACCCTTGGATAGGTTGGTACCATTATCAGTAATGATGCTATGTGGAAAGCCAAACCAGAAAATCACCTTTTTGATGAATTGAACCGCTGTGGTTGCATCACACTTGCTGACGGGCTCTGCCTCCACCCACTTTGTAAACTTGTCAACCGCCACCAAAAGGTGGGTCTTCTTGTCCTTGGAACTTTTGAAAGGCCCAACCATATCCAGCCCCCAAGTCACAAACGGCCAAGTAATTGGAATCATCCTCAATTCTTGAGCCGGCACATGAGCGCATCTTGAGAACTTCTGACAGCCATCACATCGCCTAACCAGGTCCTCCGCATCAGCATGAGCAGTCAACCAATAGAAGTCGTGACGAAATGCTTTAGCCACCAGAGATTTTGAACCGGCGTGGTGACCACAATCCCCTTCGTGGATTTCACGCAAGATTTCACAGCCTTCCTCCGGAGACACACAGCGTTGAAACGCCCCTGACACACTGCAATGATGCAACTCGCCATTGACAATAGTCATGGACTTGGATCGTCGGATAATCTGCCTGGCCAGAGTCTCGTCCTCTGGTAACTCTCCCCGGTTCATGTATGCAAGATAAGGAACCGTCCAATCCGGAATAACATGAAGAGCCGCCACCAATTGATCCTCCAGATCAGGAATAGCCATATCTTCTTCACCAGGGAGCTTGACAGACGGGTTATGCAAAACATCCAAGAAGACGTTAGGCGGGACCGGTTTACGTTGAGAGCCCAGCCGGCTTAAAGCATCTGCCGCTTCGTTCTTCCGCATGTCCACATGACCCACCTGATATCCTTTGAAGTGACCTGCAACAATATCCACCTCACAACGATATGCTGCCATGAGCGGATCCTTGGAATCCCAAGTGCCAGATACTTGTTGGGCCACCAGGTCCGAGTCATCGAAGCACTTAACTCGGCTGAGATTCATCTCCTTAGCCATCCGAAGACCATGGAGTAAAGCTTCGTACTCAGCTGCATTGTTAGTACAAGGGAACATTAAGCGGAGAACGTAACAGAACTTATCACCTCGTGGGGAAGTTAACACGACTCCAGCCCCCGAGCCCTCCAATTGCCTGGACCCATCAAAATGAATAGTCCAATACGTGTGATTCGGCTTTTCTTCAGGTGCTTGTAGTCCCGTCCAATCATTGATGAAATCTACAAGTGCTTGAGATTTGACCGCCGTCCGAGGCACGTATTTCAACCCGTGCGGCCCAAGCTCTATAGCCCACTTGGCAATCCGGCCAGTCGCCTCCCTGTTCTGAATTATATCTCCCAAAGGAGCAGAGCTGACCACTATGATAGGATGTCCCTCGAAGTATTGCTTAAGCTTCCGGCTTGCCATGAAAACTCCATACACCAGCTTCTGCCAATGCGGGTACCTTTGCTTGGACTCAATAAGCACCTCGCTGATATAGTAAACCGGATGCTAAACCGGATATTCCTTGCCCGCCTCTTTGCTCTCCACCACAATAGCTACGCTAACTGCACGAGCATTAGCTGCCACATATAGTAGCAATGGTTCCTTGTCAATCGGAGCAGCAAGAACATGCGGATTGGCTAGCTGCCGCTTTAAATCCTCAAACGCTTGATCAGCAGCCGAACTCCAGATGAATTGATCTGTTTTCTTCAGCATCTGATACAAAGGGATCGCCTTCTCACCAAGGCGGCTGATAAACCGGCTCAACGCAGCAATCCGGCCTGCCAAGCGTTGAACGTCGTTGATACACTTCGGCTTAGCCAGGGAGGTGATAGCTGTGATCTTCTCCGGATTAGCCTCAATTCCCCTGTTGGAAACCAGAAAACCCAATAACTTGTCTGCCGGTACACCAAAAACACACTTGGCCGGGTTGAGCATCATCTTGTATGTCCGTAGGTTATCAAAGGTTTCCTTCAAATCGTCAACCAGAGTCTCCTTCTCCCTTGACTTAACCACAATATCATACACATAGGCATGTACATTACGACCGATCTGCTTTTGAAGGCAATTCTGTACACACCGTTGATAAGTTGCCTGGGCACTCTTGAGCCCAAAGGGCATAGATACATAGCAGAAGGCTCCAAAGGGAGTTATGAATGTCGTCTTCTCCTGGTCCTTAACTGCCATCTTGATCTGATGATAACCAGAATATGCATCCAGAAAACTCAAACGCTCACAACCTGCAGTAGCATCAATAATCTGATCGATGCGGGGGAGGGCAAAAGGATCTGCTAGACAAGCCTTGTTAAGGTTTTGTGTAATTCACACACATGCACCAAGTGCCGTTTTTCTTGAGGACCAACACCGGATTAGCCAGCCATTCAGGATGGAAAACTTCAACAATAAAGCCAGCCGCTAAGAGCCTGGCCACCTCCTCTCCGATAGCTTTGCGCCTTTCTTCGTTAAACCAGCGGAGAAACTATTTCACCGGTTTGTACTTAGGATCGACATTAAGAGTGTGCTCAGCGAGTTCCCTCGGTACACCTGGCATGTCAGAAGGCTTCCATGCAAAAATGTCCCGATTCTCACGGATGAACTCGATGAGCGCGCTTTCCTATTTCGGATCCAAGTTGGTACTGACATCGAATCGCTTGGACGAATTGCTGTGCACGAAGTCAACAAGCTTAGTCTCAGCTGCTGATTTGAACTTTAGGTCCGGATCATGCTCTGTAGTTGGCTTCTTTAATGGAGTCATGTCTGCCGGATCAACATTATCCTTGTAGTATTTCAACTCTTCCGTGGCACAAACCGACTCTGCATAGGCCGCATCACCTTCTTCACACTCCAAAGCAATCTTGCGACTTCCATGAACAGTGATTGTCCCCTTGTGACCCGGCATCTTGAGCTGTAAATAAATATAACAGGGCCGTGCCATGAATTTGGCATAAGCCGGCCGCCCAAATAGGGCGTGATATGGGCTGTGGATCTTCACCACCTCAAAAGTCAATGTCTCTGACCTGGAATCATGATCGTCTCCAAAGGCCACTTCCAGAGCTATCTTGCCAATAGGATATGCTGACTTACCAGGTACCACACCATGGAACACCGTGTTGGGCGGTTTAAGATTTTTATATGTTAGCCCCATACGGCGGAAGGTCTCATAGTACAGGATGTCAATACTGCTCCCTCCATCCATGAGCACCTTGGTGAATTTATAACCTCCCACCTGAGGTGCCACCACCAACGCTAGCTGACCCGAATTGTCAACCCGGGGAGGGTGATCCTCTCTGCTCCATACGATCGGCTGTTCAGACCAGCGTAAATAACGAGGTACGGCCGGTTCAACAGAATTCACCGCCGCCAGAAGCTTCTGGTCTCGCTTATCCAAGCTAGTGGTGAATACATGATATTGCCCTCTATTCAACTGCTTTGGATTGCTCTGATAACCCGACTGCTGCTGCTGCTAGTTGTAACCACCCTGGCTATTCTGATTATTTTGATTGGTATGTCCACCCTGATTACCATTGAAGCCTGAACCGGAATTTCCTCCATCGTGACCCGGCCCATGGAATCCGGATCCTGAGCCACCACCTGATCCGTGATCATATCGGAAGGCATTAGAATTCTAGAATTCCTGCATAATGTAACAATCCTTCCAAAGATGGTTGGCTGGCATCTCCTTCGTCCAGTGCTTTGGACAGGGCTGGTTTAACAGATAGGTCAGGCGGTCCGGGTTAGGATTTGGAGCTCCACCGTGATTCGACGGTTTACCCTTTCGTCGCTGGCCCTTGTCCTACGCGCTAGTATTAGCCACAAAGTCCATGCTACTATCCGCTTTACGCTTGCCTCTGTTTCCATAACCTGCTGTGTTGTGTTGCTGCCCTTTGGAGTTGATGTTCTTCTTTCCCTTCCCTGTCTTGTCATCATCAGACTCGGGATCCTTGGTACTATCAGAATCAGCATACTTCACTAATGCACCCATGAGGGTCCCGATATCGTTACAATGGCGCTTCATCCATCCCAACTTCAACTTCAGAGGCTTAAACCGGCAGTTGCCTTCCAAGGTTATAACCACGGAATCGGCGTTGATACGGTCTGACGAGTGCAAAATTTCCGAGACTCGGCGCACCCAGTGGGTTGTTGATTCTCCTTCCTCCTGGACACAGGCCGCTAAGTCCACTATCGACATGGGCTGCTTACAGGTATCCTTGAAATTCTGGACAAACCGGGCTCGAATCGGGCCCATGAACCGATAGAATTGGCGGTAAGCTCTTTAACCAAGTAGGGCTGTCCTTCAAGCATCATGGTGAAATACTTTTGCACACGCCGCCTCATCCACATCAAGCATCTCCATGGCCATCTCATAGCTTTCTACCCATGTTTACGGAGACAAATCGGCGGTGTAATTTGGCACCTTATGCGGCCCTTGAAATCTTTGGGCAGGCGCACATTGCGTAAAGCGGGGACAAGACAGGGCACCCCCAAAGAACTAGAAGTAACCCCTGGCTCGACCGAGGTGGTTGGACGAACCGGCGTAAGCTGACGAGCCTCATGCTGCGCGGCTAAATCGGCCTCCCTGCGTGCCCGGGCCCGGTCCACCACTTCCTGAGCATCACCTGTCGGGTTATTGCCATGGGGCGCTCTACGGTTCCGTGCATTGCTTGATACGGCCGGTTCATCCATTTGTCTGTTGTAACTCCGGCTTGGACGGGGGGTGGAATGAATTCGGTCACGACTGTATGAATATGCCTCCTGTTGAACTAAGGCTGTCCGAAGAAGCTCCTTAACCTGGCGTGTCTCCACCTGCTGCGGAGAATCATCTTCAATCGGGATGGCCTCCAGCCGTGAAGCGGCGGCGACAAGATTGTCCATTGGATTGGAATAATGACCCGGAGGTGTCTGGACAGGTTGAGGCACGACATTGTTCTGTCGAGGCGGCTCCATTAGGCAAGGCTGAACCGGCGCGCCGGGCCCAGGTGCCTCTGCCCGGTTTATCACCGGCGGGTTACTAGTTCCTGCTCCTGGGGTGTGAAAGAGATTTCTGGCGTCAAAAACCGGAGGCAAGCAAGACCAGTGCTTCCTCTTCAAGACTTCATGCGACACGTTCTGATCTAGCATAAGCTTATAGGCCTGCGCATCCAAAGCGACCCGCTCTGCGACCATCCTGTTGTTCTCGGCTGCTAGGTCGGCCTTGGCTTGAGTGATCTGTTCCCTCACCCTTGCAACTTCCGCGTCATGGGCGTCCTGATCTGCCGGGTTAGCCTCTGCCTTAAGTACAGCTAACGCATCAAACAGATCAGATAACACTTGAGCCGGCGGGTGCACAGGGCCTCCTGCCCTGGCCGCCGTCGTCGCTGCTGACCCGGAGGTCATTGCTGCTGCGGTCGAAGAGTGGATCGCCGCCTGTGTACCGGCCATGAATATTCCAACCCGGTTGGGTGGATCAGAGGGGTCCAGAATACTGTCAGCCCCCAATCCGGCCATCTTGTAGCTGATAGAACGATTCAGTTTCTCCGGTTGAAGATTCGTCGCTAGAATAAACGACGGTCTCGCTACCAGATTCCGATCCATCCTCATATTCTCCTCCGTGGATGACTCCCACGAAGGCACGCTTCATGGCCGGTTTAACCTGGGCAGATTGCCCACACTGAGCCGTTTCAACGAGGTCGGTGCAGATGTCTGGCTCAGGGCCCGGTTCACTGATCTTGCCGATGAAGACGTGTATGCCACCAAAGGGGACCCGGTACCCATACTCAATCGAGCCAGCCTCGGGGCCCCACCCTGAATCGTCGATGTAGAGCTTGCCGCGACGACTCTTGGTCATCCGGCCCACAGCGTAGCCCTTGAGTCCTTCGAAGTTGCCCTCCAAGAACTTGAAACCATCGTGTGATAGCCCCACGGTGGGCGCCAACTATCGTGGTTTTGTCACGGCAGATGTCCTCATGAAAGGACTTAGTCATGGAGCCATCGCTACGGGTTAGCTTGAAGGGGTTAAAGCGGACACAAGGACGCAAGAGAGTTTATACTAGTTCGGCCCCTTCGATGAAGGTAAAAGCCTACGTCTAGTTGTGATGGAATTGATGGGGTTTCGATGACTATGGAGCAAATAAGCTTCGCCTAAGTCTTGAGTTGTTGTCTGTCGTTCTTGAACCGCCACCGGGTCGTCCCCTTATATACATGGGTGGCGCCCGTCGGTTTGCAGAGTCCCGACGCCGGTTCATAGATGTATCCGGCTCGGTCTCTACTATTCCTAACTTACAATACAAGTTACATACTGACGCCGGTTTACGGCTACAGGCCTTAAACCGGCTATGGGCCTGGAGCCCTCATCTGCCTACTTGGGCTTTAACATACTCAACTACTGAAGAAGTTAACCCGGCCTGTCCTGGCCGGTTTACACCCAGTAGTAATATCCCCAACAGGTTCAGTAACGCGTAGCCTACAGTGCAATCGCTCGGGTTCAGTTAGAGCCCAACGCCTCGCACCCACGCGCGTGCGTGTACGAGAGAAACACGCATCGCTCGGCCCCGACCACCCACAGTAACCGGGAACACCCCGATATTTTCCTCGCCCTCACTTCTACCACGGTTTTTTCCGTCATGGATGGCCCAAAGAATGTCATGCAGCTGCGTCTCCGGCCCGCCCAGGACGAAAAGCCCATTTTCTGTCATGATTTTTTGTCATAGAAGTAGGAGCCCACCACATCTATGATGATATGGGATTTTGTCACAATTATCATCATAGAATTGTCATAAGTATGACAGAAAAAAGTTTCGTTCGGCCCAAAAAGTCACGGATGTGTCTTTTTTTGTAGTGGTTACAACTTCATCTTGAGTCTTTGGCTTTGTATACGATTTTGATGTCTTAATATGTTAGTCTTCCAGATTAACTCCTGGTGCTCTGAAGAAGCGGTAGAAATGGTGCCCGGGGACTTAGTCCTGAGTTGGGGGCTCAGAGGTAGCCAGAATAGCCACGTAGATAACCTGCCTCAGCCATCACAAGCTTACCATCGTCAATGTGATGGCAGTAGCCATTGCCCGAGGAGTCCAACCTCTTTAGCAATGCATCCACCCTTTGTGGAAATACAATGGGACCAATGATGCGAGACGTGCCATTAGGAAGGGCTTTGAGGACCATCAAGCATCGGGGGTCGTGGTGGAGGCCATCTATAAGGCCGAGAGGGCCGACCTCGTCAAGGAGCCGATGATTGACGGCCTTGCCAGTTTCAAGCCGGTTGAAGCAGTAAGTTTTACTTATCCGACATTTTTAACTGTCCAAGCTAGGTTTTAATCTTCCTGGTCAGCTTTAGAACATATCTGAACAAAACTGGAGGTGGTTGGTTGAGACAGTGAACTCCCCCGCTCCTCAACTGAGGATCCTCATACCGACCTCATCTTTGAAGATGGGGTCTTTTATCAAGAAGGCATAAATAGCATTCAAGTGCCAATTATCTTCGACCGCATGGGGGTGCTGCCACTTGCCGTCAATGCAGTCGTCGTACGTCGACCGGCTAAATGGAAGCGGTCCCTCTCCCATGCTGCACCTGCCACTATCACCTTCGTCTCTTCTGCCAAGGGCCGTCGGTCTAAGCGCTCAAAGAGAGCTCCTGTTGAAGAAGGAAACAAGCCAAGGAGGAATCCCGGCTTGACATCGTCAAGGATGCTCCTGAGGAGCACGCAGCACAAGTGCCACCCTTCTCTACTCTGTAGGTGTATAAATGCAATCTCTTAAAAGATTCTCCTCCATCAAACAATGAGTTTATACTTTGGATTAACTTGTAGGCCTCCTCCTTCTACAAAAGTTCTAGTGCCCGAGGTCTCGGGAACAAACATCCCACCCCCTGAGGCGGTTCCAGCCCAACCGCCACCTCCCAAGGAACTGCAAGGCATTCCTCAGACAGCGTCCTCGGCTACGTGCTCTTCTACTCCGTCCGGGGTCGAGAGTATGTTGTGTCACTGATACGTCTCCAACGTATCTATAATTTATGAACTATGCATGTCATGTTTGCAATAATTTTGTATGGTTTTGGAATGATTTGATTAGAACTAACCGGGACTGACGTTGTTTTCAGTAGAACTACCGTGGTGTTGTTTTTGTGTGGAAATAGAAGTTCTCGAATGGGCTGAAATTTACGGTGATTTTTGTGGACCAAAAGAGACCCCCGAAGCTTCGAGGAAGGACCAGAAGCCTCATGAGGAAACGATAAGCCTGGGGGGGTGCGCCCTCCCCCCAGGGTGCACCGAGCAGGCTTTTCGCTCCCTCGTAGCCCCCCTTGATGTGAGACAGGCGCCAAAAATTCCTATAAATACCAAAAACCCTAGAAAGAAACCTAGAACTTCCACTCCGCCACCAAAAGCCTCTGTACCGAAGAGGTCTCATTTAGAGGCCTTCTCCGGCACCCTGCCGAAGTGGAAAATCATCACCATAGGCCATCTTCATCATCCCGGCGGCCACCATGACGAGGAGGGAGTAGTTCACCCTCGGGGCTGAGGGTATGTACCAGTAGTATGTGTTTGATCTCTCTCTCTCTCCCTCTCTCTCTCTCTCGTGTTCTTGATTTGGCACGATCTTGATGTACCATGAGCTTTGTTAGTATAGTTGGATCATAGGGTGTTTCTCCCTCTTTATTCCGTTGTGATGAATTGAGTTTTTACCTTTGAGTTTTCACTATCATTGGATTGAATACTTTCATGGATTTGAAAACAATTGATGTATGTCTTGCATATGAATACCCGTGGTGACAATGGGGTATTATGTTGATTTATTTGATGTACGTTTTGGCACTCAACTCACGGAATCCCGAGGTGACATTGGGGTAATCTATGCATAGTGGTTGATGCACGTTTCCGTCCTACTTTCTCGGGTAGAAATCTTGGGGCACTCTTGAAGTTCTTTGTGCTGGATTGAATATTATGAATCTAAAGTTGTTTGATACATATCGAATAATCAACTCACGGATACTTGTGGTGACATTGGAGTATCTAGATGACATTAGAGTTGGTTGATGTGTATCACATGGTGTTATTTTAGTACGAACTCTATGGCTGTTTGTGACACTTATAGGGATGGTTCAATAGATTGATCGGAAAGGATAACTTTGAGGTGGTTTCATACCCTACAAACAATTTTATCTTATGTTCTCCGCTAGATAATAACTTTGGAGTGACTCTTTGTCGCACGTTGAGGGATTGTTATATGATTCAATTATGTTAGCACTGTTGAGAGATTGCACTAGTGAAAGTATGAACCCTAGGCCTTGTTTTCAAGCATTGCCATATCATTTGTGCTCCATTTCACTTGCTACCTTGCTGGGTTTTTTTCAGGTTACAAAAACCTATATCTACTATCCATACTACACTTGTATCACCATCTCTTCGCCAAACCAGTGCACCTATACAATTTGCCATTGTATTGGGTGTGTTACGGACACAAGAGATTTCTTGTATTTGATTGTAGGGTTGTTTGAGACCATCTTCATCCTACGCCTCTTGCGAATTGATAAACCTTAGGCCATCCACTTGAGGGAAAAATTGCTACTGTCCTACAAAACTCTGCGCTTTGAGGCCCAACATGAGTCTACAAGAATAAAGTTGCGTAATAGACGTCAAGCTCTTTTCTGGTGCCGTGTCGGGGAGGTGAGTGATTGAAGGTATATCTTTAGACCTTGCAATTGAATCTTTTAGTTTCTTGTTTTTAAACTAGTTTGGTTTTATAAAAGAAAACTACAAAAAATGGAATTGAGGTTGCCTCACATACTTCATCTCTATAATGTCTTTCTTGAAAATGATGGTTCGGAAAATTGTGCTCAGTGTTAGAAGAAGAATCCAATAAAAATTTTGGCATAAAATCCTTGAATGATAAGCGTTATTGCAATGTTGCTACTATGAATTCTTTGAATATCCATGATGATAGCTTGGGGATGCTATGTTTGATGAAGATGATATTTTTAGTCCCCCAAGTTTTGATGTGAAAATGTTATGATGATTGCATACCTCCTATTTATGATGATTGCAATATTTATGAAAGTGGGTTTGGAAGAGTGTAAACTCTGGGAAGTAATGATCCCACTATTTTAGAGGGTGCCAAATCTTATTATGATAAAAGTGGATTTGGTGAGGTCATGACTTTATTTAATGATGAATCCACTATTTTGGAAGAGGTTTCAATTGATTATTATGAGAACAAAGTTGCTATCTATGATGATTATTGTGATGACATTTATGCTATAAAGAATAATGATAACCATGAAACTTGTCATCATGTTTTTAATATTAAGTTTTATTATGTCAATCAAGTGTCTCATGATAGTTATTTTTTTGAGTTTGCGCCCACTACTATGAAGGAGAATAAATTTGCTTATGTGGAGAGTAACAATTTTTCTATCCTTGTGGATCATGAAAATAATGCTTTATGTGATAGTTATATTGTTGAATTGCTTCATGGTTCTACTAAAAATTATTTTGAGAGAGGAATATATGCTTCTACATATCTCATTAATATCAAGTTTCCTGCTATGCTAGTTGATTCTTGCTCCCATAAATTGTTTGCTCACAAAATCCCTATGCATAGGAAGTGGGTTAGGCTTAAATGTGCTAGTCATATGCTTCATGATGCTCCTATTATGTTTCAGTTTTTTGCTTTTATGTGAGCATCATTGAAATCATCATGCCTAGCTAAAAGGCATTAAAGAAAAGAACTTGTTGGAATATAACCCAACATTTACCCCTACTATTTTTGTACTCTCACATGATTAAGCTACTGTAGTAATCATGTTTTCTAGCTTTTGTTTCAACAAAGTGCCAAGTAAAGCCTTTGGATAGTGTGGATGATAGTTGACTTGATTCTGTGCAAAAACATAAACTTTTGTGCCCAGTAATAGAATTATCTAAAATCACTTGAGCGTCGAAAAATTCTAATTTTTTACACATTATTTGTATACAAATTCCCTATGTTTTCCTAACTTACAGAATTTTTGGAGTTACAAAAGTATGGTCATTATTCAGATCATTACATACTGTTCTGTTTTTGGCAAATTCTATTTTCAATGCATATTTTGCTTCTTTTCTCGTTTCTATGGATTATATTGGCCAATACAAAATGTGGAAATGATAGAGTATAGTATCCATTGCATGAGAAAATTATGAATCTTGTCTTGACAATACCAAAGTGAATGATTTGCTCTTTATCATACTAACCTATCTCATGAAGTTCCGTTAAGTTTTGTGTGATTTAAGTTTTCCGGTTTTGGGTGAGATATCGGTATGAGGAGAATAAGGAGTGGCAAGACCCTAAGCTTGGGGATGCCCAAGGCACCCCAAGGTAATATTCAATAAAGACCCAAGCTTCCAAGCTTGGGGATGCCCCGGAAGGCATCCCCTCTTTTGTCTTCAACATTATCGGTGACCTCACTTGGAGCTATATTTTTATTAGTCACATCATATGTGTTTTCCTTGGAGCATCATTTTGTTTTTGTTAGATTTTCTTGGTTTTAATTTAGAATAATTTTTTGTATCTTTTATTTCAATAAAAGTGTCAAGTATAGCCTTTACCATGCTTATTTTGCAAGTCTACATGTTGTTGTTTGAAAACATAAAGTTTTCTATCATTGTCTGAATTCTTTAGTAAAGTCAGAATGTGATAAAATCTTGAAATTTTTACACAATAAGCTACAACAAATTTTCTACAGTGTGGTAGTTTTTCAGAAATTTTTTAGTTAAAGAAGTATGAATCTTCTGCCATCCTTTGCAGACTGTTCTGTTTAGATAGATTGCTGTTATGTTTGCATTGTTTGCATATGTTTTCTTGTTTAATGATTCTATTTAAGGATAGGAGTATTAAATATGCAGAGGCATTTAGTATGCAATGCTAATTTTAGTGATTTTTTACAGTAAAAAATGATAAGGTTTTGCATTGATTTATACTAACTTATCTCATGAGTTCTTGTTGAGTTTTGTGTGGATGAAGTTTTTGAGATTTAGAGAAATTGTGATATAATAGGAATTAAGAGACGCAAAAGCTCAAGCTTAGGGATGCCCAAGGCATCCCAAGTTAATATTTCAAGAAGTCTCAAGCACCTAATCTTGGGGATGCCCCGGTAGGCATCCCACCTTTATTCAACAACAATTATCGGTTAGTATCAGTTGAGCCTAAGTTTTTGCTTCTTTGCATGAGATGTGCTATTCTTGGAATGTCTTTTATATTTGTTTGCTGTTTAAATAAAATACTTAAGATCTGAAATTTTTGAAGTAGAGAGAGAGTCCTCACATAGCTACTTAATTGTTTGACTACTCATTGATCTTCACTTATATCTTTTTGGAGTAGTTTATCATTTACTCTCGTTCTTCACTTATATCTTAAGAGTAAATTGTTGAAGAATTGAATATCATAAGGTTGAAATTATATGCGCTTCATATGCTTGTATCATGCCTAGTAGTAGTTTCACATTGGATTTAGAAAGTAAAATCTCTTGAAATTTGACTATCTCAATATTAGTCATACAAGCAATACATGAAAGATAGTATATGGAAGAGAACTTTCACATACAAATATAGCATCTTAGACGTCTTTTATGATTGTGAATACCCATTAATTATTTTCAAACTTGAGCAAATTAGTTGAAGTTGGACAAGGAAGACAACGTAATGAGTTATGTTTGGGTATATTTGCATAGAAGTTATATTGTTATGGTTCCTCCAACATATGGTGCTTGTTTAGGATCTTTTGCTAGCCAAAATTTCTGTACTAAGCGGGAATACTGCTTGTGCATCCAAAATCCTTGAGCCAAGTTTCTTCCATGAGTGTCCACCATATCTACCTATATACGGTATTACCCTGTCGTTCCAAGTAAATTTGCATGTGCCATCTCTAAACCTTTAAATAAGCATCTAATTTGTGTGCCCGTACCGTTCATGGAGCGGCACCGAGTGGTCAGTGTCTTCCATGCTAAGCGGGTTATTCTCATGATGGGTGTTTATTCACTTGTCATTGCATGAGAGGGGATGGTATTGGGATGCCCAGAACCATGATCAATACGAAAAAGAATGAAACAAACTCCACTGTAAAGTTGATTGTATGGAGGGCACCCGAGGATTCGGCTAGCCATGGCTTGTGTGTGAATGATTGAGGGGGAGTAAAATGTACCTTTCCACTTTGTCGGTGTACACAAAAAGGGGTATTTGTTTCCCCCTAACCGGTGCATAGACTTGCGAGGCCTCCCGGGCAAACTACCCCTGCCGAGCATGTCAAAACCCAAGAAAAGCAAGTTAGCAGAATATTATCTCAGAGAAGCCTCCCTTGCCGGGCAGGAGCGCCTGGTCGGGTCGAGGTTGTGCCTGAGAAACAAGACCAGTTTGCCCCGGCAAGGTTTCCGGGGCCGCCAAGACCAGAACCCGCCAAGCTCCTTGCCGGCAGGCCTTCACCAAGATGCCACTGCTCCAGCTCATCGCACCCAAGTCATTAATAAGTGCGGTGTCAAGCTATCAAGCAACTAGGTGGACCCTGTCAAGCATGTGGCAGCATGGTAAGGAAGAGACTAGCTTTATTGACACCCGTCCAGAGGGCGTGTCATGATAATAAGGAGGGGATAGATGAGTGGCGCGGCAGGCTTGCCGGGCGTCAACCTCAGCACGATACCTAGTAGTGCATTTAATGCACTTTGTCCTAACTGTCAGATTTAGGTATGATAGCACTGTTAGCTATCTAATCACACTAAAATGACTATTTGCCACTATGGTCGCCACTTTAAGCTATAAAAGGAGGCCCGAGGCAACCTAGCAAAGGGTTCGAATACTTGACCCCTCAACACTTGTACGCACGTAGTTGCTCCCCCCGAGGCACCCTTGCCGGGCTAGAGCACGTCATGCCTTCGTGTTCCTCCAGATCAATCCACCACAGCCTGAGTAGGGTTTTATGCTCCAAAGCGGCCTGAACATGGGTAAAAGAGAGCTGTCCATCGCTGGACTGCCCCCTGCTACTTCTGCTCTTTGCCCAACATGACCGTCGCCTTGCCGAACCACAAAGGGGCACCCATTCCCCATAGGTGATCGTGCTCCCACGCCGACATCTTTGGCACGCCAGGTACGGGCCGTCACTTGTGCGAACCTGAAGCAGTAGCCAGTGCATCGATCTTCATTATCCCTCCACATCATCGATGGCTCCCAAGAAGAAGAGTGTGAAGCAGCGGCATCGTTCCCTGCTTTGTTGGTCCCTTCGTACATGGTTGCAAGAACCGTGGGCATCGCGGCCGCAGCGGAAAGGCTAGGCCCCACGGGCGGCACGTCCGCTGTAGCAAGTGTTGTTGTCGCTCTTACTGCAGTCTCCTTCGAGCATAGTATGAGGCGACAGCAACGCGGAGGCGGAAAATCCAATTGTTGGTAAGCCATGCCCGGCGGTGAGAATGTTCTCCCGGCAGTGATGAATGTTCAATTGAGCCGTGGGCCACAGCAAATCCATCAGGTCTCCGCCCCAGACAACGGAGCAACATTGTTGTGAAAGGGAATTGCGGCAACGCATGTTTCCATCCTATCCCAGCAAGTCTCACCACAAGTTGCAGTGCGTTGCAACCTTCTTGTGTAAGGATTGAGCACTACCTTCTGTGTGTGAGAATTCCAAGGGAGAGAAGGATTCGCGCCTTCGCGACGACAGCAACTATGAGACTATGAAAAGATAAGTTGTGAAACCTTCTTTGGTTTTGAGACTCTTCTATATATCCCTTGCAACTCCTTTGGTTTAAACCCTAGCACTTGCATGAGATATCCGAAACGCGAAGGCACTCTTCCGTGATCGCTTGCATCCTCGTCTGTTTCGAGTCCACTCAACAGTACAGGTAGCCGCATCAAGAAAGTCAAAGGGAAACTTGACGGTGGCACCTATGCTTGCAAAATGCTAGGGGCCCGCCCCAACAGCGGCACAGTTAGTGCCTGCCTTGCCAAAGCTCCCAGCATGCGCAGGATTCATAACCATGCATGAACAATGGGCGATACAGTCTCTAGAAAGACCAAGTCCTTGGAGTTGTCGCCAGGGTCACTTGCTTCTTTGGCCCTTTGGGTCAAGGGAGGCAATATGCGGCTGATCTCTTCATCAAAGTTTGCCCCGGCAAGAACTGACGGCCTGGGGGCTGTCGGGGTAGGGTGAGCAAAAATCATCGCCAAGCTACTTGCCGGGAAAGTCACCCTCACATTTGAAGCATCACTCTAAAGAGGTGCTTTCTCCTCAACTTCCATGATGGGGCTAGAAATGCTTCTGGGGATTTCCTCCATTCCTTCCCGGGCTTCTTGGGTATCCCTGGGGGCTTCTGTGTGCCCCCTTGTCAGTGGCAACCTTGAGGGCGTCCACAGTGGCATCCTTCCTGAAAGCACAAGTGCTCCCTAGGTGGTTTTGGTAATTAATGTCAACATATCTCTTGTTGGACTAATACTTTTATCTAGTATGTTTCAGATAAGTTGAACAATGGAGTGGCATGGACTAAAGGATGTGGGAACCCCTTCAAGATGCTAAGGACAAAGGATTGGCTCAAGCTTCAAGCTCAAGACTCTTCATTTTTTATTTTAGTGATCCAAGATCACATTGAGTCTATAGGAAAAGCCAATACTATCAAGAAGGGATGAGGTGTTGCCTAATGAGCCTCTTGCTTCATGTGCTTAGTGGTATGCTCCAAAACCCTCCACTAATTTCTCACATCCACATTTGACCTAAACCTAAAGTCAAACTCGGCCCCACCGATTCTTTCTATCCAAATACCACCGAGTTCGGATGTCATAGCCACTGCCACAAACCCTAGGCAAATCGGTTTCACCGATAGGGATCTCGGTCTCACCGAGATGGGATTGTAATCTCTCTGTGTATGTCCATTACCAAAATCGGTCTCACCGAGTTTGTGCAATCGGTACTACCGAGATTACAATGTAAACTCTCTGTTTCCTTTTCGTAACTTTTCGGTCTCATCGAAAGAGCGAATTGGTCCCATCGAGTTTACCTGACCAACTCTCTGGTTAGCTAATTACCAAAATCGGTCTCACCAAGTTTGTGTAATCGGTCTCACCGAGATTACGTTATGCCCTAACCCTAACCATATCGGTCCTACCGAGATGCATGTCGATCCACGAAAATCCTAACGGCCACTAGGTTTACTAAATCGGTCCGACCGAGTTTGTTGATTCGGTCCCACCGAGTTTGGTAAATTGTGTGTAACAGTTAGATTTTGTGTGGAGGCTATATATACCCCTCCACCTCCTCTTCATTCGTGGAGAGAGCCATCAGAACAAACCTACACTTCCAACTTACCAGTTGTGAGAGAGAACCACCTACTCATGTGTTGAGGCCAAGATATTCCATTCCAACCACATGAATCTTGATCTCTAGCCTTCCCCAGGTTGCTTTCCACTCAAATATTCTTTCCACCAAATTCAAATCCTGTGAGAGAGAGTTGAGTGTTGGGGAGACTATCATTTGAAGCACAAGAGCAAGGAGTTCATCATCAACACACCGTTTGTTACTTCTTGGAGAGTGGTGTCTCCTAGATTGGCTAGGTGTCACTTGGGAGCCTCCGACAAGATTCTGGAGTTGAACCAAGGAGTTTGTAAGGGCAAGGAGATCGCCTACTTCGTGAAGATCTACCGCTAGTGAGGCAAGTCCTTCATGGGCGACAGCCATGGTGGGATAGACAAGGTTGCTTCTTCGTGGATCCTTCGTGGGTGGAGCCCTCCGTGGACTCAAGCATAACTGCTACCCTTCGTGGGGTTGAAGCCTCCATCAACGTGGATGTACGATAGCACCACCTATCGGAACCATGACAAAAACATCCATGTCTCCAATTGCGTTTGAATCCTCCAAAACCCTTCCCTTTACATTCTTGCAAGTTGCATGCTTTACTTTCCGCTGCTCATATACTCTTTGCATGCTTGCTTGTTATGTATTGTGAATGCTAAACTTGTGCCTAAACTCCGCTTAAACCTAAAGAAGTTAAAAACTGCAATTTTGGTACTTAGTGTCTAATCACCCCCTCCCCCACTAGACACCTCTTCTCAAGATCCGACAAGTGGTATCAGAGCATTGGTCTCCATTGCCTTGGTTTAATCACCATTGGAGGAAGATGGATGAGTCTACATTGGGGAGTCTTAGACATAGAGTGCCTATTCTCGATGGAGAGTATTTTCATGAGTGGAAAAATGAGATGCTTGTAATTTTCAATCAATATCATTTGAACAATTATATTGCTAGCCCTTGTGCACCTCATGTTGATCCTATGCATCCTACCCTTGATGAATCAATTGACATGATTAGGAATCTTAGAACTGTTAATCTCATCACTAGAGGCTTGCCTAGAAACTTAATTAGAATCTTGCCTACTCTTGAGTGTGCTTACACCATATGGAAATTCCTTGAGGAACGCTTTCCAAATTATTCCTTGAAAAATCTAGATGAGATTCTCTATAAGTCTATTGCCTTGAGTAAGATGAATACTAGTGATCCTATGTTTGGTGATCGTCTATTTGGACTCACAGACCTTATGCGTGCCAAAGGAGATGTTGGAATTATTGGTGATATTATTTCCGAAGCTATAAGAATTCATAAGCAAGATCATTGTCAAACTCACTCTAACGAATTACCCTCTCTAGGACTTAATCCACCACATGACGATGTTGAACATGGATACTATGATGAGGATGATGATAGTGGCTTCGATCTTGATGATGCAATGAGACATTTTGGTCTTATGGCAAATCTTCGGGGATATATGGCAGGTGGAAAGGAATGGGTTCTTGATAGTGGATGTACCGATCACATGACCGGAGATAAAGACATGTTTTGTGAGCTTGCTGAAAACGATGGTCCTCGAAAGTATGTCACTTTCGGTGACAACTCAAAGGGTAAGGTGGTTGGCCTCGGTAAGGTGGCCATATCACATGATAGCTCCATACAAAATGGCATGCTCGTTGAATCTCTTGGATACAACTTACTTTCAGTATCTAGACTTGCTGATTTCGGTTTCAATGTCCTATTTACTGAAGTAGATTGCCAAGTGTTTCGTCGAGACAATCATAAAATGGTCTTTACCGGTATACGTAGAGGTGATCTTTACATTGTTGATTTCTCTAAAAAGGCTCAACCTAAAACTTGCCTCATTGCTAAATCCTCAAAAGGTTGGTTATGGCATAGACGACTAGGTCACTTTGGCATGAGAAACCTTGACAAGCTTATTAAAGGAAATCATATCCTTGGAGTTAACGATGTCATATTTGATAAGGATAGACTTTGCAGCGCTTGTCAGGCAGGTAAACAGGTTGGAGGAAGGCATCCCGTGAAGAACATCATGACCACAAGGAGGCCACTCGAGCTTCTTCATATGGATCTCTTTGGTCCCAACGCTTACAAAAGTCTCGGTGGAAATTCTTTGGGTGGGTCTAGTTATAGTTGATGATTTTTCAAGATTTACGTGGATGTTCTTTCTCGATGATAAATCGCAGGTCCAAAAGATCTTCAAGAACTTCGCCAGGAAGGCTCAAAATCAGTTTGAAGTGAAGATCAAGAAGGTTCGCAGCGACAACGGAACAGAGTTCAAGAACGCAAATGTGGACACCTTTCTTGACGAAGAAGGGATTTCACACGAGTTCTCGGCTACATACACACCTCAACAAAATGGAGTTGTTGAGAGGAAGAACTGGACGCTCATCGAAATGGCGAGAACGATGCTTGATGAGTACAAGACGCCGAAACACTTTTGGGCAGAAGCGGTTGAGACAGCTTGTCATGCAACAAATCGTTTGTATCTTCACAAGCTACTCGGCAAGACGGCATACGAGCTCCTCACCGATAACAAACCCCAAGTTGGATACTTTTGAGTATTCGGCTCAAAGTGCTACATTCTTGATAAGCATCGTCGTTCAAAATTTGCTCCTAAGTCTCATGAAGGTTTCCTACTTGTTTATGGCTCAAACTCTCACATTTACCGTGTCTACAACAATTTCACCCGAAAGGTTGAAGAGACGGTAGATGTGAAGTTTGATGAATCTAACGGCTCGCAAGTAGAGCAATTGCCAATTGATGTAGGAGACAAAGATCCTTCGGAAGCAATCCAAGACTTGTCTATTGGCAAGGTCCGTCCAACGGAGGCGAAGGAGAGTACCTCGTCCATCCAAGTGGAAGCTTCTACTTCACGACAAGGTGAACCAAGAGTTGATATGGAAGCATCCACAAGTGGAACACACCAAGATGAAGAAAACGAGGAAGAAAATCACGAACGTCAACAACCTCCTTCTCCACCACGACAAGAAAACAACAACGCCAACAATGAAGAAGATCAAGAAGAAGAAGAAGAAAAAGATGAAGAAGATGTTCAACCAAAACCCAAGCAAAAGCTTTCACAAGTTCGAGCAAGAATTGCTAAATACCATCCCGTAGAGCAAATCTACAATGATATTCAAACCGGGAGAATCACTCGCTCTAAAACTCGTTTAGCTAACTTTTGTGAAAACTATTCTTTCATCTCTAGCATTGAATCTATGAAGGTCGAAGAAGCATTGGAAGATCCGGATTGGATAAATGATATGCATGAAGAGCTACACAACTTTGAGAGAAACCAAGTTTGGACATTGGTCGAGAAGCCCGACAACAAATACAACATCATCGGTACCAAATGGGTGTTTCGCAACAAGCAAGATGAAGATGGACAAGTAGTTCGCAACAAAGCATGTCTCGTCGCCCAAGGCTACACACAAGTCGAAGGTATGGACTACGGTGATACATATGCTCCCGTTGCTAGACTTGAGTCCATTCGCATCTTACTTGCCTATGCTAATCATCATGATATCACCTTGTACCAAATGGACATTAAAAGTGCTTTTCTAAATGGTGAAATAGAGGAGGAAGTTTATGTCAAACAACCTCCTGGCTTTGTCAATCCTAAGAAACCAAATCACGTTTACAAACTTCACAAAGCTCTTTATGGTCTTAAACAAGCTCCTAGAGCATGGTATAAATGCTTGACCAAGTTCCTTATTGAAAAAGGCCTTTGAAATTAGGAAAATTGATTCCACACTTTTTACTAAAAGGGTTAATGGAGAATTATTTGTATGCCAAATTTATGTTGATGATATCATATTTGGATCTACTAACCCTCATTTTAGTGAGAAGTTTGGAAAGCTAATGTCGGAGAAGTTTGAGATGTCAATGATGAGTGAACTCAAATTCTTTCTTGGGTTGCAAATCAAGCAAACTAAGGAAGGTACTTTTGTTTCTCAAACGATGTACACTAAGGACTTATTCAAGAAGTTCAATATGCAAGAGTGCAAAGGTATGTCTACACCCATGCCTACTAGTGGACATCTTGATTTGACCAAAGATGGTAAGCCAGTTGACCAAAAGGTTTATCGCTCTATGATTGGATCATTGTTATACCTATGTGCTTCACGTCCCGATATTATGCTAAGTGTGTGCATGTGTGCAAGATATCAAGCCGCACCTAAAGAATGTCATCTTAAGGTTGTAAAAAGGATAGTGAGATACTTAATTCATACACCAAATTTTGGCATTTGGTATCCTAAGAGGGCCTCTTTCGATCTTGTTGGCTACTCTGACTCAGACTATGCCGGAGACAAGGTTGATAGAAAGTCCACTTCGGGTACTTGTCAATTTCTTGGTAGATCTCTTGTGTCTTGGTCCTCCAAGAAACAAAACTCGGTATCCTTATCTACCTTGAGCGGAGTACATTGCCGCTGGTTCATGTTGTGCTCAATTACTTTGGATGACCCAAACTCTTAAAGATTATGGGATATATGTGAAACATGTTCCATTGCTTTGTGACAATGAAAGTGCTATCAAAATTGGTCATAATCCCGTACAACATTCTCGAACAAAGCATATAGAAGTTTTTCATCATTTCATTCGAGATCATGTTGCTAAGGGTGACATTAATCTTAAGCATGTTCGCACCAAAAAGCAATTAGTGGATATATTCACTAAACCTCTTGATGAGAAAGTGTTTTGCAGGTTGAGAGGAGAATTGAACATCATAGATGCTTCAAACTTGGAGTAGAAACTCCATTGGATACATGCAAGACATGAGCTTATGACTAATCCATGATATCTCTCTTATGATGAAAATCTTATGTCCTGGATATATTTGCATCTTGCATGTTATCTAACCCATGTAGGTACTTGGCTGAATCAAATTCCATGAGATTGTGATCTACTCACATCTTGAGCAATCTCTACATCACCAAGTCTCTACACTATGGTGGTTGAAGACAAGGAAGCACGGAATCATTCAAACATATCCTTTGACAAACTCTATGATTGAGCTTCATGATTAACATGTTTTTGGATACACAAGTACTACTCCTTGCAATAACTAACCCATGTAGGTAGATGGACTCAAATTCCAAGTGGTGCTCCCAACTCTTGATGAGCTACATCAACCTTGAGCAACCCACACAAGTTCAACTACATGGTCAACACCACCAACCAAGGTATGTTATTCCATCTTAGAGAAGCTTTACTCCAAGTCATGAGCTAAAGCAACTCGACAAGATGTGAATACATCAAGATGCTTAAACGAAAAATGGTAACCCCATTTTGAGCTTAAACGATGAGTATGACCTATGATCAAGTGATCTCACTTGACTCCTAAGTCAATATACTCTAACATAGGTGACTTTGTCGCCGACCATCTCTAGATGAAGTTCTCTCGTGTTCTTTTCTATGTTTTTGCATTTGTCTCATGCATATTTGCTTCCCCTTTCAAAAAAACTTCATCTAGATTTCCTTTCTTTTCTTTACTGTTCGCTCTGCATTTCCTGCATCCAATTCATTGCATATCATTCAGAAATTCCTTGCAAATCTTTGTGAGATCTTTCTAGTCTAGTGAGCTGAGGTAACAAGTGTTTTCTCTGTGATGAACTCGGTTTCACCGATTTGTTGTTTTCGGTCCAACCGAATCCTTTCGGTACTACCGAAGCATACCACTCGGTGCCACCGATTTCACAACAGGAAAAACAGTTTGCCACTTATTTTGTGTTTCTTCTGATCCAGCTCCACTCAATGAATCTTGTCCTCTACAAGCATCACATTTTTATCCAGTGCTTTGTGTTGTGACTCAACGACCAAACCCATTCACAACAAATTCCAGAAGAACCTTCTTGGAAATTGATGTCAAAGGGGGAGAGAGAGATCACATCAAAGCTTATCACTTAGAGAGATCACATCAACTTATCACTTCCAAAAGGGAGAGAGTATTACTTCCACAGGGGGAGAAAGAGATCTCCAGGGGGAGAGAATACTCAAGTAGAAAGTATTTCTCAAGGATCCCAGATGCTTGATGTTCAAGAGGAGAGATGCCACATGTCTTCTTGAGGGGAAAGACATGTTCATATGTGCTTATTTGCATTAGCTCTGTTCATTTATATTTTTCAGCTCTGATTTTCTGTTCCCTATCTTCTCCCAGTATCCCATACTAGATTCAGGGGGAGCAAGACATCTAAGGGAAAGAAATCATTTAAATTCATTGCATATCTTTACCCTTGGGGACATGTCTAATCCAATGTGATACTCAGTACTCACTCTCTACATGTCATCCCAGTCTTGGCATTCCTGTGGTTTCTTCTGTTTGCTCTGGCTAGTAGATGTACCTGTGTTATCTAACCTTGTTTGTGCAGGTTCATTCCATCCTAAGCCAACTTAGGACTACAAGGTAAGTATATGCATCACAATCATGTGCATGGGGAATTCTTGCTGATGTACATACTGTTTGCAAGAAGGACTCATGAGCATGAAGGTATTTTCCTTAATAATTTTTGCTATGATGCATATGGCCAAGATACATGTAACACATTGCCTACTCTATCATGGTTATGCTCTCACATGCTTCTATATTTCATATGCACATGATTGCATACATGTAGGGGGAGCCTATGCTTGTTACATGTCTTTCCAAAGCTTTACTTGCTACTCTTTATATCTTTATCTAAAGCTTTGATGTATGTTGTCATCAATTACCAAAAGGGGAGATTGAAAGCACAAGTGCTCCCTAGGTGGTTTTGGTAATTAATGTCAACATATCTCTTGTTGGACTAATACTTTTATCTAGTATGTTTCAGATAAGTTCAACAATGGAGTGGCATGGACTAAAGGATGTGGGAACCCCTTCAAGATGCTAAGGACAAAGGATTGGCTCAAGCTTCAAGCTCAAGACTCTTCATTTTTTATTTTAGTGATCCAAGATCACATTGAGTCTATAGGAAAAGCCAATACTATCAATAAGGGATGAGGTGTTGCCTAATGAGCCTCTTGCTTCATGTGCTTAGTGATATGCTCCAAAACCCTCCACTACTTTCTCACATCCACATTTGACCTAAACCTAAAGTCAAACTCGGCCCCATCGATTCTTTCTATCCGGCGCCACCGAGTTCAGATGTCATAGCCACTGCCACAAACCCTAGGCAAATCGGTCTCACCGATAGGGATCTCGGTCTCACCGAGATTGGATTGTAATCTCTCTGTGTATGTCCATTACCAAAATTGGTCTCACCGAGTTTGTGCAATCGGTACTACCGAGATTACAATGTAAACTCTTTGTTTCCCTTTCGTAACTTTTTGGTCTCACCAAAAGAGCGAATCGGTCCCACCGAGTTTGCCTGACCAACTCTCTGGTTAGCTAATTACCAAAATCAATCTCACCGAGATTACGTTATGCCCTAACCCTAACCATATCGGTCCTACCGAGATGCATGTCAGTCCCACCGAAAATCCTAACAGTCACTAGGTTTACTGAATCGGTCCGACCGAGTTTGTTGATTCGGTCCCACCGAGTTTGGTAAATTGTGTGTAACGGTTAGATTTTGTGTGGAGGCTATATATACCCCTCCACCTCCTCTTCATTCGTGGAGAGAGCCATCGTAACAAACCTGCACTTCCAACTTACCAGCCTCGAGAGAGAACCACCTACTCATGTGTTGAGGCCAAGATATTCCATTCCAACCACATGAATCTTGATCTCTAGCCTTCCCCAAGTTGCTTTCCACTCAAATATTCTTTCCACCAAATCCCAATCATGTGAGAGAGAGTTGAGTGTTGGGGAGACTATCATTTGAAGAACAAGAGCAAGGAGTTCATCATCAACACACCATTTGTTACTTCTTGGACAGTGGTGTCTCCTAGATTGGCTAGGTGTCACTTGGGAGCCTCCGACAAGATTGTGGAGTTGAACCAAGGAGTTTGTAAGGGCAAGGAGATTGCCTACTTCGTGAAGATCTGCCGCTAGTGAGGCAAGTCCTTCGTGGGCGACGGCCATGGTGGGATAGACAAGGTTGCTTCTTCGTGGACCCTTCGTTGGTGGAGCCCTCCGTGGACTCACGCAACCGTTACCCTTCGTGGGTTGAAGTCTCCATCAACGTGGATGTACGATAGCACCACCTATCGGAACCATGACAAAAACATCCGTGTCTCCAATTGCGTTTGAATCCTCCAAAACCATTCCCTTTACATTCTTGCAAGTTGCATGCTTTACTTTCCGCTGCTCATATACTCTTTGCATGCTTGCTTGTTATGTATTGTGAATGCTAAACTTGTGCCTAAACTCCACTTAAACCTAAAGAAGTTAAAAACTGCAACTTTTGTACTTAGTGTCTAATCACCCCCCCCCCCCCATCTAGACACCTCTTCTCAAGATCCTACACTTCCCTATGTCAGCCACTTCCTCCAAAAGCTCCTTCTCTTCAAACACGGGGACTGCAAAAGAAGATTGGAGGGAAGAAAGGCATAAGATTCAGAAGCTCAATCTGAAGAATCAAGAGAGGAAAAAGTTTTCAGATAAAGGCTCAAAGGTAAATGGTTTACGTGCCGCTGGCTGTTGAGAAGGAACTTCCCCTTCCCCGGCAGTGCTTGTTGGCAGGCAACTAGCGTCTGTCTCTTCCACAAGAGTGGCCTCAACGCGAACGGACCCAGCCGTAAGTCCTTGTTGGCGAGTCCAGTCCTTGAGCATCGCCTGAGGGATGAGCTAGCATGGCCGCCGCTTGCTTCCAGATTTCCCCTTGGTGGCCTCCGCTAGTCTCCTTGGCTAGCGATAGGTGGGAGGCTTCAGCGTGTACGCCAACGAATGAGGTATGTCCCATGCCTTCATGCAGGGGGTTGTGTCGGTGGAAACAACACCTATGGGATCACGGGGAATCCCTTCTAGGGTCGGCGGGCGCGGGGCTGTGGAAAGAGCGGGTTTAAGAGATCGACACGGGGAATTTATCCAGGTTCGGGCCGAGAATGACGCATAATACCCTACTCCTGGTGGACTGTGTTTATCTGGTGTTCTTGGACTAGCTACAAAGCGTGCAGGGTCCAAAAAGTCTGAAGCCTCTCTCAGTACGCCGCGGGCCTTCTTTTATAGCCAAAGGGTACGCAATAGTGGCACACAGGAGGTGGAAAGTTGTACAGTAGTCGAGTTTATCTCTAACATCTCAGGAAAAAACGCATTGAATGCGTTACTTAGGTGTCCTCTTACTTTATCGAGGACGGGAACGAGGCATGTCCCGTCCGTCACCGCTTCGCGTTGCTCCGACACGCGTCGAGGCCAACGAGGCATGCAACGCCATGTAGGCTGGGCAAAGGCCGAGCCGGTGCGGTGGCGTGGTCTTCGAAGATCTGCATGCCACCACGTAGGTGCTTGACTAGTTGGCTTAGGAGCCACGTACTGCCACGTGGGTACCTACTTAGATGGTGGGTCGGCCACTGAGCTGGGGCGGCAAGGCATTGCCGTGGTTTTGCTGATATTCCCGACAAGGGTCTTGCTGGGGTCTTGCGGCCGCCCTCGGCAAGAGTCTTGCCAAGGCCTCGTGGGTATCTTCGGCAGGAGCCTTGCGGGGGCCTCGTGGGCATCCTCGGCAAGGAGCCTCGTTGTTGCTTTGTTTTCTGGTTCCTATCTAGGCCTTGCAGACCCTTTGTCTTCACAAAGATCTGCATGCCACCACGCAGGCCCCTCCCGAGCCTTGGTTCCAACATCGTCGATGGTGTCGGAACTCTCAGGCTCAAGGGTGGCGGCCCCGTCGGTGTTGGGCAAGTTACCCCGGCAAGGCTCTTGTCGGGGCCGCGAAGGCCACCCCGGCAAGGGCCTTGCCGGGGGGTCTCACCTCGCCCCTCTGCTCTTCATGCTTCTAGTCTTGAGCACGGCTCTAGTACTCTTGTGTTTTTGTTTCCTCTTCTGTACCGCCAAGCGCGGATGCGGGTGTGTGGCTGTGACTGCCCGCGCACAAGTAAAGGGGTGCAAAAAAGGACACCTACTTTTGTACACCGACAAGAGCCTCGGGGCCTGGGCCACATATAAGCGCGGGGCGTTATTGGGCTAGGCCCAGAACGGTGCGCGGGCACACGGGGCTGAGTTTTACCGCGGTAACTTCCTCGCCACAGTTACTTCCCCACGACCCGTGTTGAATGCGTGACGGGGGTCGTGGCGGAGTGACCGCAGCATGCTTGCGTCACCCCGCGGTTTCAATAGTAAAGAGGCGGTCTGCGTTTCCCCTCATAAAAATAGAGGAAGCCGCAGGGGCGCGGCTCATTTACTAGGTGGATTTGGGTCGTGGCCATCATGGCATCCGTGCCCCACGATCGCGGGGCGCGAAACGGCCGTCCCACTTGCCATTTGAATCCTGGCTCGCCCGCTACGTGTCCCCCATGCATCGGGGAGGGCAGACGATGGACACAGAGGGTACGGGTTTTAATGCCGGGGCGGGGGGCGCCACTGATTGGAGCAGCGGGTCGGTCCTGTTTGCTCGCACCCCTGGCAGCTGGATTGGTTGATTGGGGCGGCCTCCCATAGGCTTGCTTGGCCCCGTCCCCCTATAAAAAGGGGAGAGGGATAGCGCCTTCCCGCATCCATCCTCTTCCAGTTTGATCCCTTTCCTTCCCCTGTCATGGCGAGAGAGCGCGATCGTAGCCATCCTTCTATGGAGGCGACCAGGTCTTCCTCCCGCCAGAGAGCTGCAGCGGTAAAGGAAGAGCCGGACGCCCAAGATGAAGGCCATGCTCGAGGCAGAGGCGTCGGGCGGGGCCGCAGTCGGCGAGGCGGTCGAGGAAGAGGTGGGCGTGGAAGGGGGATACCTGCGTCGTCATCGTCTCTGTCACCATCTCCTCCACCATCACCTCCTGCTTCATCAAGCGGCCATGTCGAGGACACGGCGCTGGAGTTCATCCTGCAGTTGCGTGAGCCGCCGAGCATCCGCCTCCGTCTTCCCGAAGCATTTGCAAGGGTGCTGGAGATGGACCAACCACTTAGGTTGAGGCTTCACATGAAGGAGTGTTGCAATGGCGACATGTGGGTGAACACAAGGTTCCCCGCCCCTCACGTGCTGCTCCTTCGTCGGGGCTGGAAAACCTTCGCACATGCCCACTCCTTGATGAAGGGGCACGTCCTCTGCTTCAAGTTAACGGAGAGCGACCTGCTCTCCGTCAAGGTCTTCGGGCACTCGGGACACAGGTTAGGGTGCTGCGCGGAGAGCTCGACACACGACGAGAGCTCCTCCTTGAGCGACGGTGGCGGGGAGGGGACCAATGGGGAGGACGACGGGGACGGGTCCGACTAGACTTGGGGCACCCCATCCTAGGCGACGCCAGCAACAGCACCATCTGCACCTGGCCTTCTCCTCGGTAGAACGGTTTACCGGGGTGGGGTGGTTCTTGGCGGCGGCTCCTCGAGCCAGCTCCTTGAACTTCTCGGGGCCGTTGCTCCCGGTGGCTGGCGCCAGGAGGCCGGAGAAGACGAAGCGGGTAGGTGGCGGGCCGTCAACTCAGAATACGATGGCACCGACGCCTTCGTCGCGTATTGTCGGCCGGCTGCCTCATCTTTTGGCTTCTTCCCCGGCACCGTCATCACCAGCCTCCTCTTGGTGTCTTCTGCTGCTCGTACCTCGCCTAGGCACTCATTTTTCCCTCCTGTTTATCCTGATCCGTTCCCTGAGGAGAGGGACAAGAAAGGGATTACGGGCATCTTATCTTTTTTTTAGTCTTTAAGCCTGCAGGCACTTGTTAGATTTAAACCTTGTAATCCCCTTGCCCAAGCTCACACTCCATATGAATTGTACTTGTTAACAACGTATTAATGAAGAAAAGGGGTGTTTACCGGGTTCTTTTGTGCCCGAGCGAGGCCCACACCGAGGAGCGAATCCTTGTTATCTTAAAAATAAACATCCTCACCCGACAACAGATCTTGCCGTCCTCCCGCTCTATAGCTCGACTACACTCACGCCTTTTGGCGGAGGTAGGGCAAAGTAGGATTAGGCCCTTCGTTTGTTCCCTTTCCATCGCACTACAACCAAGTTCCGGCCCAAAGAAACGTTCTCGGGCACGGAAAAGAGGGAGCACGGCGGTATAAGAGTGAACGAAGTTTCGTACGTTCAAGTTCCGTACGGAAGTGTAGAGTAGGGGATGAAAGACTTATCTGATTCTACAGCCTTCGGCAACCTGGGCTTGCCGTGGTCGGATCTCTGGATCTGTAGCCCCCGGCAACCTTGGGTTGCCGGGGTTTGGGCGTCGGCCTGTTTCCTTTCAACCAAACAGCTCAGCAGAAATGCCCGCGCATCCTGTGAACCAAAAGAAAGGACAAGAGGAACATAGGGATGCACGCTCAACCTCTATGCTAGGGGTTAGTTGCTGCTAAGCACTATCGACCCTAACAGAGAGAGAGACTCAACCTAGCATGCATGCTAAAACTTAGGGTGCCAGCGCTTCATTTATTTATGCTCGTGGTCCGCATACCGCTCTATACATAGGGTCACATGCCTTGCCGGCAAGGCTAGTACAAAATGGGGGTTGCCGGGGCTCCCGGCAACCGCGCCTTAGGGGTAAAACTTGCGAAGATGTTCGATATTCCAGGAATTGCTCACCGGAATGCCATCTTTGGTCTCCAGGCGGACTGCGCCGAGCCTGGTGACTCGTATTACTCGATAAGGGCCTTCCCACTTCGGCGTCAACTTGTTTGAATTCTTGGTGGATCGAATTCGCTGAAGAACAAGGTCGCCTTCCTCATGGCTTCGGGCGTGAACCTTGCGGCTATGATAGCGGCGCAAGGCTTGCTGGTAGCGAGCGGCTCGCACGGCAGCCCGAAGACAATCTTCCTCAAGGAGTGTCGCGTCCTCTTGGCGCAACTGCTCTTGCTCAAGCTCATCATAAGCAAGCACTTGAGGTGACCCGTATATGAGTTCCGTGGGGAGAACTGCTTCTGCCCCGTATACCAGGGCAAAGGGTGTCCGCCGCTGGCTCGATTTGGCGTCGTTCTGATCGACCAAAGAACCGTTGGAAATTCATCAATCTAGCGCCTTCCGCACTTGTGTAGCTTGTCAAAAGTTCTGGTCTTGAGGCCCCGCAACACTTCTGCATTCGCCCTCTCAGCCTGGCCGTTACTTCTGGGATGAGCAACAGAAGCAAAACAAACCTTGCTGCCGAGATCCTGAATGTACTGCATGAAGGTGCGGCTTGTGAACTGTGTGCCGTTGTCGGTGATGACCCTATTGGGCACACCAAAACGGCAGACTAGCCCCTTGAAGAACTTGACGGCTGACTGTGTCGTCACCTTTCTCGCCGGCTCCACCTCCGGCCACTTTGTGAACTTATCGATCGCGACGTACAAGTACTCAAAGCCCCCGATAGTACGGGGAAAGGGGCCCAGTATATCGAGCCCCCAGACCAAAAATGGCCAGGGAAGAGGGATGGTCTGAAGAGCTTGAGCCGGTTGATGAAGCTTCTTTGAATAGAAATGGCATGCTTCAAACTTGGTTACTAGTGCCGTCGCATCGTAGAGAGCGGTGGGCCAGAAGAAACCTTGCCGGAATGCCTTGCCGGCAAGGGCTCTCAACCCTATGTGGGAGCCACACATGCCTCCATGTATCTCTGCCAACAGCCTCAGTCTGTCTTCCCGAGGAATGCACTTCAACTTCACACCGTTCGGTCTCCTTCTGTACGGGGCATCATCCATGAACTGGTACATGCTGGACCGACGGGCTACTTTCTCTTCTTCTTCCTGCTCCTCGGGGAGCTCTCCTGTTTAGAGGAAACGGACGGTGGACTGCTGATGTCTACTACACAACCTTCTTCTTGTAGACGTTGTTGGGCCTGCAAGTGCACAGGTTTGTAGGACAGTAGCAAATTCCCCTCAAGTGGATGACCTAAGGTTTATCAATCTGTGGTAGGCGTAGGATGAAGATGGTCTCTTTCAAGCAACCCTGCAACCAAATAACAAAGAGTCTCTTGTGTCCCCAACACATCCAATACAATGGTAAATTGTATAGGTGCACTAGTTTGGTGAAGAGATGGTGATACAAGTGCAATATGGATGGTAGATATAGGTTTTCGTAATCTGAAAATATAAAAACAGCAAGGTAACAAGTGGTAAAAGTGAGCGTAAACGGTATTTCAATGCTAGGAAACAAGGCCTAGGGTTCATACTTTCACTAGTGCAAGTTCTCTCAACAATAATAACATAATTGGATCTCATAACTATCCCTCAACATGCAACAAAGAGTCACTCCAAAGTCACTAATAGCGGAGAACAAACGAAGAGATTATGGTAGGGTGCAAACGACCTCAAAGTTATTCTTTCCAATTAATCCGTTGGGCTATTCCTATAAGTGTCACAAATAGCCCTAGAGTTCGTACTAGAATAACACCTTAAGACACAAATCAACCAAAACCCTAATGTCGCCTAGATACTCCATTGTCACCTCAAGTATCCGTGGGTATGATTATACGATATGCATCACACAATCTCAGATTCATCTATTCAACCAACACGTAGAACCTCAAAGAGTGCCCCAAAGTTTCTACCGGAGAATCACGACGAAAAACGCAGCCAACCCCTATGCATAAGTTCATGGGCGGAACCCGCTAGTTGATCACCAAAACAAACATCAAGTGAATCACGTGATATCCCATTGTCACCACAGATACGCACAGCAAGACATACATCAAGTGTTCTCAAATCTTTAAAGACTCTATCTGATAAGATTACTTCAAAGGGAAAACTCAATTCATTACAAGAGAGTAGAGGGGGAGAAGAAACATAAGATCCAACTATAATAGCAAAGCTCGCGATACATCAAGATCGTGCCAAATCAAGAACATGAGAGAGAGATCAAACACATAGCTCGGTACATACCCTCAGCCCCGAGGGTGAACTACTCCCTCCTCGTCATGGAGAGCGTTGGGATGATGAAGATGGCCACGGTCAGGGTTCCCCCCTCCGACTGTGGTGCCGGAACGCAGGTCTATATTGGTTTTGGTGGCTCTGGAGGTTTGCGCGCGGAACTCCCGATCTATTCTCCGCTCGGAAGTTTTTGGGCACGTGGAGTTATATAGGCGGAAGAAGCATCGCCGAGGAGCCACGAGGGCCCCACGAGGCAGAGGGCGCGCCACCCTCGTGGCTTCCTCGCTCCTTCCTTGACGTGGGGTCCAACTCCATCGGGTAGCTTTCGCTCCAAAAATAACTTCTCTAGTTGATTTCGTTCCGCTTTAATTCGCCGATATTCCTTTTCTTCAAAACACTGAAATAGCCAAAAAAAACAGCAAATCTGGGTTGGGCCTCCGGTTAATAGGTTATTCCCAAAAATAATATGGAAGTGGATAATAGAACCCAATATTGCCCAAAGCAGTAGATAATATAGCATGGAGCAATAAAAAATTATAGATACGTTGGAGACGTATCAGGCATCCCCAAGCTTAATTCCTGCTCGTCCTCGAGTAGGTAAATGATAAAAAAAGATAATTTTTGATGTGGAATGCTACTTGGCATAATTTCAATGTAATTCTTCTTAATTGTGGTATGAATATTTAGATCCGAAAGATTCAAGACAAAAGTTTAATATTGACATAAAAATAATAATACTTCAAGCATACTAACAACGCAATTATGTCTTCTCAAAATAACATGGCCAAAGAAAGTTATCCCTACAAAATCATATAGTCTCACTATGCTCTATCTTCACCACACAAAGTATTTAAATCATGCACAACCCCGATGACAAGCCAAGAAATTGTTTCATACTTTTGACATTCTCATACTTTTTCAATCTTCAAGCAATACATGAGCATGAGCCATGGATATAGCACTATATGTGGAATAGAATGGTGGTTGTGGAGAAGACAAAAATGGAGAAGATAGTCTCACATCAACTAGGCGTATCAACGGGCTATGGAGATGCCCATCAATAGATATCAATGTGAGTGAGTAGGGATTGCCATGCAACGGATGCACTAGAGCTATAAGTATATGAAAGCTCAACAAAAGAAACTAAGTGGGTGTGCATACAACTCGCTTGCTAACGAAGACCTAGGACAATTTGAGGAAGCCCATCATTGGAATATACAGCCAAGTTCTATAATGAAAAATTCCCACTAGTATATGAAAGTGACAAAATGAGAGACTCTCTATCATGAAGATCATGGTGCTACTTTGAAGCACAAGTGTGGTAAAAGGATAGTAGCATTGTCCCTTCTCTCTTTTTTCTCAAATTTTTATATATTTTTATATTTTTTTTATTTGGGCCTTTTCTCCTTTTTTATGGCCTCTTTTCTTTTCTTTTTTTTTATTTTTCGTCCGGAGTCTCATCCCGACTTATGGGGGAATCATAGTCTCCATCATCCTTTCCTCACGGGGACAACGCTCTAAAAATGATGATCATCACACTTTTATTTTCTTACAACTCAACAATTACAACTCGATACTTAGAACAAGATATGACTCTATATGAATGCCTTCGGCGGTGTACCAGGATGTGCAATGACTCATGAGTAGAAAACATGTATGAAAGAATTATGAACGGTGGCTGTGCCACAAATACTATGTCAACTACATGATCATGCTAAGCAATATGACAATGATGGAGCGTGTCATAATATACGGAATGGTGGTAAGTTGCATGGCAATATATCTCGGAATGGCTATGGAAATGCCATGATAGGTAGGTATGGTGGCTGTTTTGAGGAAGATATATGGTGGGTGTATGATACCGGCGAAAAGTGCGCGGTATTAGAGAGGCTAGCAATGGTGGAAGGACGAGAAAAGTGTGTATAATCCATGGACTCAACATTAGTCATAAAGAACTCATATACTTATTTCAAAAATCTACAAGTTATCAAAGCAAAGTATTACGCGCATGCTCCTAGGGGGATAGATTGGTAGGAAAAGACCATCGCCGTCCCGACCGCCACTCATAAGGAAGACAATCAATAAATAAATCATGCTCCGACTTCATCACATAACGGTTCACCATACGTGCATGCTACGGGAATCACAAACTTTAACACAAGTATTTCTCAAATTCACAACTACTCAACTAGCATGACTCTAATATCACCATCTTCATATCTCAAAACAATTATCAAGCATCAAACTTCTCATAGTATTCAACGCACTCATAAGAATTCTTACAAATCCTGTATGCTTAGCATATTAGGATTATTTAAGCAAATTACCATGCTATTTAAGACTCTCAAAATAATCTAAGTGAAGCATGAGAGATCAATAATTTCTTTAAAACAAATCCACCACCGTGCTCTAAAAGATATAAGTGAAGTACTAGAGCAAACAACAAACTACTTCAAAAGATATGAGTGAAAATCAATGAGTAGTTGTATAATTATGCAACTATGTGAAGACTCTCCCATTTAATAATTTCAGATCTTAATATTTTATTCAAACAGCAAGCAAAGCTAAATAAAACGACATTTCAAGGATAGCACACCTCATGTGAAGAAGCAAAAACTTAGGTTCAACCGATACTAACCGATAATTGTTGAAGAAGAAAGGTGGGATGCCTACCGGGGCATCCCGAAGCTTAGATGCTTGAGACTTCTTGAAATATTATCTTGGGGTGCCTTGGGCGTCCCCAAGCTTGAGCTTTTGTGTCTCCTTAATTCCTCTCATATCACGGTTTCCTAAATCTCAAAAGCTTCATCCACACCAAACTCAACAAGAACTCGTGAGATAAGTTAGTGTAAACCAATGCAAAAACCTTATCATACTATACTATAATAAATCACTAAAATTATTATTCAACATTGCATACTAAATGCCTCTGCATATTTAATATTCCTATCCTCAAATAGAATCATTAAACAAGCAAACATATGCAAACAATGCAAACATAACAGCAATCTGCCTAAACAGGACAGTCTGTAAAGAGTGCAGCAAGATCCATACTTCCCTAGCTCCAAAAATTATGAAATAAAATTCCCACTGTAGTAAATTTATCAGAGCTTATTATGCAAAAGGTTTCAACATTTTATCACATTCTGACTTTTCTAGGGAATTTTTGCAACAGCGGTAAACTTTCTGTTTTGAAACAGCAACATGTATACTTGCAAAATAAGCATGGTAAAGGCTATCCTTGACATTTTTATTGAAACTAGAGATGCAAAACATTATTCTAAGTAACAGCAAGAAAATACTAACAAAATGACGCTCCAAGCAAAACACATATCATGTGGTGAATAAAAATATAGCTCCAAGTAAAGTTACCGATGAACGAAGACGAAAGAGGGATGCCTTCCGGGCATCCCCAAGCTTAGGCTCTTGGTTATCCTTGAATATTACCTTGGGGTTCCTTGGGCATCCCCAAGCTTAGGCTCTTGCCACTCCTTATTCCATAGTCCATCGAATCTTAACCCAAAACTTGAAAACTTCACAACACAAAACTTAACAGAAAACTCGTGAGCTCCGTTAGCGAAAGAAAACAAAACACCACTTCATGGTACTGTAATGAACTCATTATTATTTGTATTGGTGTTAAACCTACTGTATTACAACTTCTCTATGGTTTATAAACTATTTTACTAGCCATAGATTCATCAAAACAAGCAAACAACACAATGAAAACAGAATCTGTCAAAAACAGAACAGTCTGTTGTAATCTGTAACTAACGCAAACTTCTGTAACTCCAAAAATTCTAAAATAAATTGGTGGACCTTAGGAATTTGTCTAGTAATCATCTGAAAAAAGAATCAACTAAATAGCACTCTCCAGTAAAAATTTGAAGCTAATCTCGTGAGCGCTAAAGTTTCTGTTTTTACAGCATGATCATAAAGACTTCACCCAAGTCTTCCCAAAGGTTCTACTTGGCACAAACACTAATTAAAACATAAAACCACATCTAAACAGAATCTAGATGGATTATTTATTCCTAAACAGAACCAAAAATAAATAATCTAAAATAAAATTGGGTTGCCTCCCAACAAGCGCTATCGTTTAATGCCCCTAGCTAGGCATGATGATGACAATGATGCTCACATAAAAGATAAGAATTGAAACATAATGGGAGCCTCATGAAGCATATGACTAGCACATTTAAGTCTAACCCACTTCCTATGCATAGGTATTTTGTGAGCAAACAACTTATGGGAACAAGAATCAACTTGCATAGGAAGGTAAAACAAGCATAACTTCAAGATTTTAAGCACATAGAGAGGAAACTTGATATTATTGCAATTCCTACAAGCATATACTCCTCCCTCATAATAATTTTCAGTAGCATCATGAATGAATTCAACAATATAACCAGCACCTAAAGCATTCTTTTCATGATCTACTTGCATAGAAAATTTACTACTCTCCACATAAGCAAAATTCTTCTCATTCGGAACAGTGGGAGTAAACTCAACAAAACAACTATCATGTGATTGAAAATTAAGATCAAGATGACAAGTTTCATGGTTATCATTATTCTTTAAAGCATACGTGTGATCAAAATAATCATCATAGATAGGAGGCATGCTTTCATCATAGTAAATTTTCTCATCAAAGCTTGGAGGACAAAAAATATCATCTTCATCAAACATAGCTTCCCCAAGCTTGTGGCTTTGCATATCATTAGCATCATGGGTATTCAAGGAATTCATACTAACATCATGGATAGCTTCCCCAAGCTCGCCTTTGATTGTGGCATGTGAAATAGCCGGTGGCCTAGCGCACTATTTGTATCAATGCTCTTTGACGCATTAATCCAATTATAATGGAAACAGTTCATGGCCCCAGTTCAAGGGCCCCAGATACTACCCATGCTCTCCCTCTGTTTTCCTTTTTTACTTACCTTCTAGCATCCGTACACTTTGGTACATTTCATATCTGCCAGGGGCTCCTCACCGCCCCATAATACGGCAACAAAGTCCGAACACTTCTTATAGATAAGTTCGGCACCCCGAATTTAGCATTATATGCATTGGCTCCGAATCACGTCTTTGGTCAATAGTTGGGTTGCCCAGCTCCTGTGCTTGCTACCCTACGTTCCGCTACAACGGCTAGGGTAGTAAAGGGAGAACTACTGTGATTGTGCCCTGGTTCACCCGGATGAGCACCTCAGTAGAGAAAGCTGAAAACTGACTGTCATGATGCGGCGAGAGCCGGTCAGCTGTTCGAGAGGTTGCAAATCGCTGGAGATTTTTTTTCCGCATTACGCAAAGGATCGGAACTTCCCGATCAGACGGCCCACAGCACCCTGGTCCGGATACTAGGGGTTGTGCCCATGTTTTATATAAAACTCCTATGGCTAAGTGAGGGCGTTTAAGCCGCATAGTCTGATTGCCTAGTTCGTTGCGCTAAACAACTCCTTCAAGGACCATATAATTGGATCAAGATTGTTTAGATTCCATCCCGAACACCTCCGTACTACCTACGCGAGGGCAGAAGCCGACGATTGGCCAACCCTCAGATTCCATACAACACAGCCGCACAGGAGGAAACAATTAAAACATAAACAACATTATATTACAAACCTGCTTTGTTTTTCATCATACAAGGCAAAGACAACACGAATGTTTTCATTCAAAAATAATGTCTTGCCCACACTTCGTTGCCGCAATACGAAACTCCTCTAGGACATCTGCAAAATATCGCTCGGGTGCGGTGCTCCTTGCCCTCTGGCGTCCCCCTAGTCACCTCGACGGCGTCCATCTTCGCCCACCACATCTTGCAACGGGCGAAGGCCATGCGTGCACCTTCGATGCAGGCTGATCGCTTGACGATGTCTAGCCGAGGACAGGCCTCCACCACCCATTTCACGAGGCCAAAGTAACTGTTGGGTATCGCTTCGGCCGGCCACAGCTGGATTATTAAATCCTTCATGGCCAGTTCGGCCACCCTGTGCAGCTCGACCAGCTATTTTAGCTGATCGGTAAAGGGCACCGGATGCTCTGGCGCAGCGTACTGCGACCAGAACAGCTTCTCCGTGGAGCTCCCTTCTTTGGCTCGGAAGAACTCCGCCGCATCGGACACGTTGCATGGTAGTTCCGCAAAAGCCCCTGGGCAACTCCGAATCCGGGTTAGTAAAAGGTACTTCCTCTCCGCATACTTGCTTTTCATGTTAAATGCTTACCAGCCGTGATCTTCTTGGCCTCCTGGATCTCTTTGAGGGCGTCCTAGGCCTCACTCTGTGCGGCCTCCGCACTCTTACGAGCCTTGGAAAGTTCAGCCTGTCGGCGTTCTGGGAACGGGGGTCCCCATACTTGCCTGCCTGCAGCCTGCGGCGTGGCTCAAGTGGGGGCCCAGCATGGCCCAGCTTCATCAGCTCAAGCTCAAGACCCTCGCGAGGGGCCAAGCCTCGCGGGGTGGACGGCAGGAACCTCCCTCATGAACAGCCTCGTCAGGCAGGCTCGCAAGGAGGAGGAGAGATCAAGGCAGGGTATCTCCCGAGGGTGCCCCGTGACGCAAGCCATGACGATCAAGGCCAGACGGGCGCCAGCCCGCGCAGTGTCCTCATTTCCCCTTTGGTGCAAAGGAGGCAAGCACAGGCCAAGGCATTAGGCAAAGGTTACCACTTCGGTGCAACAAGACCAAGACCAGCAGAACGGCAGGGTGGAGGTCATCATGGAGCCCAGGACGGGCCACCCGTGAGCCTTTGGCAGCCGAAGACCAACTTTAGTCAGGATAAGTGTACTAGATGTTCCCCTTCAAAATGGCCAATTGTTGGCGCCCTTCCCGCTCATTATTTGGGAAGAGGCCCAGGGCCTCCCTATGTAAATATAGCTAGCCACCACATAGTGAGAGGACGAATAAGAGAGAGAGAATCGAGGTCACGCATAGAGAGAGAGAGAGGCGACTGAACTCACCCAAGCAGTTCATCGCATCAGCGCAAGAATAGCCCCTCGCGAGGCTGTTCTCCCTTTGTATTGTTCATCATCAGCCCCTGAGGCAATCCACCACACCACACACTGGAGTAGGGTATTACACCACAACGGTGGCCCGAACCAGTATAAACCTCGTGTCTCGTGTGTTGTTCATCGCTCCTAGTTTAGATCCCTCGCAATCCATTCACGTGTGAACTGGTAGGGGAAAGATCTCCGCGCACACCCTAGTGTTCGAACCTCACGGGTCTGCCGGAACCCGAACTCCGACATTTGGCGCGCCAGGTAGGGGTGCGCCGGAATCTTTCTTCCGCTGGTCGTGTGTGATCTTCTGTCGTGTCCATGGTTGATGCTCGCCGGGCTGCTCGCGCCGCTCGAGTCGCCCAGACGGCTCCCGTCGGCGGACACCCCCATCGTTCCCCGTCGCCTGCCGCCAACGCTGCCACCGGCCCGGCGGGGAACGAGCACCAGGCTTCGTCCCTGCATCCATCGGTGAGGCGAGAAGGGCGCACCGCCACTCCCTCGCTCGCCCCTGCTGGTTCTTTTTCATCCAGCACCAAGGCCCCATGGAGGCTCGAGCCGCGCTCATCGCGGCAAACGAGCTCCTGTGCTACCGCCCCGTCGACGACGTCTACGAGGAGTGGCTCGACCGCGTCGCCGAGCTCGTCCGCGCCGCAGGGGGCTCCCCCGTGCCGTCCCTCTCGCTGCCTCGCCCTTCACCCCGCGCGGGAGGCAGGGAGCGGGAGGTGCCCCCGCCACCTCCTTCCCAAGAAGGCGTGCTGGCTCCAAGGCGCGTGGTCCCGGGCCGAGACCCTCCGCGTCCGGCACCCGCGCACCAAGAAAGGAGCTGCCAGGAGATCCCTCGTCCCCAAGAAGGTGCTCGCGTGCTCCCAGCATCGGAGCACCCCGACCGCGCTCCAGCGCCACCGCGTCAAGACCCCGCGCTGCTCCACGCAGCAGTGCGCAGGAACCGACAAGAGCAAGCCCCGCATCATTAGAGAGCTCCGGTGGCCACTGCAGGCTGCCGCGCCTTCACTGCCGAGCTACGCAGCGTCGCGTGGCCCGGCAAGTTCGAGCCAGACCTGCCTCCTCGCTACGACGGCACCGCCGACCCCGCAGAGTTCCTTCAGCTCTACGAGCTAGGCATTGAAGCCGGCAACGGGGATGAAAAGGTCATGGTGAATTGGTTCCCCATGGCGCTGAAGAACGGAGCCCGAACCTGGCTCCTAAACCTGGCTCCCGGCACGATCTCCTCCTGGGACGAGATGCGCACCCGCTTCATCGCCAACTTCCAAGACTTTCGCATCGGCCTCCGGCGGAGCGACATGCGCGCCGCATCAAGCAAAGAACCAGTGAGAGACCTCAGAGAAGTACATCCAGCGCTTCAACAACGCCCGCATCAAGATTCCTAAGGTGATCGAGGAGGCCATCATCTCAGCCTTCTCCGATGGCGCGCGTGACATCAAGATGAAGGAGGAGCTAGCAATGCATGAAGACACATGCACATCTCTCGAGATGTTCAACTTGGCGACCAAATGCGCCAGGGCTGAGGAAGGGCGCCTCTCCCTCCTCGAGCTTCCAGCTGCCGATCCAGAAGAGAAGAAGCCCAAGGCCAAGGATGTGAAGCGCAAGGGGGCTGTCGTGCTCGTGGCAGAACCAGACACCAAGCAAGGCAGGGATCAGCCCGAGTCATCCAAGGGCAGCCGATACTGCGTGTACCATGATCTCCACACCCACAACACCAACGAATGCCAGGAGCTCAGGGTTGTGCGAGAAGGGCGTATCGGCCGACGCCCCGAACGCAATGATCGAGGCTACGGCCGAGGAGGAGGAAGAGGCGCAGGATGCTGGGAAGACCGTGGCCCTCGCCAGGGATGGCGTGACAGACCTCGCGAGGACCGCTGGCAGGACCAGCCTCGCGAGGGAGGTTGGAGAGACCAACCTCGCGAGGATCGCCCTCAAGGCAACGCAGGGCTCCCACCTTTGCCTCAGCCACCAAGGAGGTACAAAGACAATCATCAGGACAAGGGGGCTGGGGGCTTCCAGGAGCCGCGCGCGATCGCTTGCATCCTGGGTGGTGCTCAGGCCCCAGCCTCTCAGCACATCTTCAACCATTTTGCTCACAAGGTGAATGCAGTCCTCCCCAAGCCAGAGGCCACTCGCCCTCTCAGTGGTGGTAAATGCGCTATCACGTTGATTCCCAGCGGATCAGCTCAAGTGCGCGGCAACAGCAGGAGTCCTCCCCATGCTTTGCTCAGCAGTCATCGGCGACGTGCAAGTCACCAGGACCCTCATCGACGGCGAAGCAGGGCTCAACGTCCTATCTGTTGAGACATTCAACGATCTCCAAGTCCCATACGATCAGCTTCAGCCGACCAAGCCTTTCTCAGGAGTCACCGATGGCTCCACCGTCCCGATAGGGCAAGTTCATCTTCCCGTCACCTTCGGACAGCGCAACAACTACCACACCGAGCTCATCGACTTCGACGTCGCCCACATTCGTCTTCCGTACAATGCCATCCTCGGGTACCCAACTTTGGCCAAGTTCATGGCAGTGACTCACCATGGCTACAATGTCCTCAAGATGCCAGGAAGCGGAGGAGTCATCACGGTGCCTTGTGAGGAGAGGGATGTAGTGTGCTCTCTTGAGCGTGCCTTCCAAGCCGCAGCAATCGAAGACCCAAATCACAGAAGCGGGAGACATCCAGAGGCGATCCCCAAGAAGAAGAAGGCTTCACCTGGTCCAAGCCCTCGTGGGGTAGGTACCTCCGGAGGCATGGCAACAGGACCTGCGCCTGTTCAAGGGGCGCCACCCTCTGACGCATAGGAAGGCGCGCCCGGCGCCCTCCTCAAAGGGGCTCGGGGGCTCTTTCATGGCGAGCCACCGACCTAGCCGAGGTCACGAGGGAGGCGCTCGGGCACCACTTGGAGGCGTGCTTCAAGGCATGTTTCCCTCAGGAAGGTATGAGGCAAGGAGGGCCAAACCCTCAGGAGTTCATCGCGAGGAGCACCCAGGAGCTACATGAGTCCAGAGTCATGCGCGGCTGTCGCCGTGGCCCCACATCTAGGCGAGGATGCTGGGCTGCGAATCTGCATCGACATACCAGGGCTCAACCGAGTCGCGTCTCAGGAGCGCCTCTGGCCCTCACGAGTGGGGCGTTGCGAGGGTCCACCTCACAGCTATGTTCGCATGCCTTTCGGCCTACCGAACGCGGTTGCCGCCCATCGGCGCGGCCGAGGTGCGCCTGGAGGCTCATGAGGTCAAGCGGCCATGTCCCGGCGGAGATGGAGATGGCTCTCGAGGAACCCCCTCAGACCCCGGAGCCTCCCGAGGCTCCCGGTCCGGAGGGCTCGTGAGGGCCGGCGTCCTCGTCACGCGTCATCCGCTACCTCAACACCCCGCCATCCCCGACCATATCAGGTGACACCTTTCCAAGTTTCATTTTCGGCTGGGAGCGCCCCTCGGGCTGCATCATTCCCAGGTTGCGTGGGTCCGTCCCTGCGGCATGTATCCGTTTTGCTTGCGTTCTTTTCTTACCTTGTTGGGGGCGCCCCTCGGGCAGCATTATCCCCAAGCTGCTCGGGCCAGACCCAGTGGCGTATGCTTTCTCCGCACCTATCTAGATGGATTTGCTCCTTCGCGCTTAACCTGATTCACGCAATTATTGCCTACTACTACCGTCGCGGGCCTCTCCGCCCTAATGCAAAGCGCTTGCACGTTAAAAGGGGGTACATGAGCATCGCGACTCATGGGCTCTTCATCGCTCTCCAAATTTCACCCATCGGGCCTTGACCCACGGCATCGCGACTGTCATAGCAGCGCGGGCCGAGCTAGCTCGAGGGCCGGACACGAGGACGAGAGCATTTGCATTCTAACCCTGCATGAACACACCAATGATAAAGGCCTGAGCCAGCGCAACCCGCCTCGAGGTAGGGCCTCGTGAGTCCCGCTGGCTCACGGGTGCCTGTGACACACCTCTCCTAGCCCTACCGTGTCGGCCACGTGTCGTATGGGCTGTACACGCCGGGCTCCTCCCGGAGGGGAGGCCCTCCCACGAACCGATGGAAGCACCATGCTCCGCTGGCTGATGACATCGCCGAGGAGCTGCTATGCCCAGACACATACGAAAGCGCTTATGCTCCGGCTGGTGATAAACAAATGAGGGCGGCTCACAACCGCATTTCAACCTCGTGGAGCCCAGAGCTTAGTGTGCAGGCGCCATCGCAACGCCTCCCTCGGGAGTGCCGCGAGGGCTGGACACGGGGGCTGCGCCTGGGCCACGCCCGAACGTACACCACCCAGCCAGGTCCCTCGGACCTGGTCGTCGCACGCCTCCCCGAGCAGAGCCAAGGTATGAAAATTCGTTTGAACGTCAAGGGGGACTCCTGAGCATCGCAACTCAGGAGCCTAACTAGTCACGTAGCCCCTCACTCCTTAGCCCCGTCCTTGGTCTCCGGTCGGGGCTAACGGCAGTTGAGGTATGTGCGGGGCCGGGCCCTGCCGACGTAGACCGACCAATCCACTCCTATGCCTCCTATCCCTACTTGTTGTTCGCGCGTCAAGGGGGACTCCTGAGCATCGTGACTCAGGAGCCTAACTTGTCACATAGCCCCTCACTCCTTAGTCCCGTCCTTGGTCTCCGGTCGGGGCTAACGGCGGCTGAGGTATGCGCGGGGTCGGGCCCTGCCGACGTAGAACACATGCAAGTTGGAGGGAAGAATGCGAATTCAAAGCAAATATTACAAGCCATAAGACGTTTCACAACGTCAAACACAAAGTTTAAACGCCTCCACGAGGCATGGTGCATGTTGCAGGAATTAAAACAGAGCGGAAGCTGCGAAGTGATCACTCTCCTGTGGCGCCCCCACCTCCCGAGGTCGCGGAGCTGGCGGCACCACGCCTAGGCAAGGTGCTGAAGGCGTGAAACTTCCCCAGCAGGGCCTCGGCTCGGCCTTTCACGGCCTCAGCAGCGGCAGCGGCAAGGTCACTGCTCACAGGATCCAGCAGGCCGTCGAGGTCGACGCTGGGGTCGCGAAGGTAGACGTGGCTGGGGATACGCGTCAGCGCTGCAGAAGACAGGGCGCGCGCCTCGGCCTCGACCATAGGGGCAAGGCTGTCTGCGACATCTTCAAGTGCTCGGACCAAGAAAGGAAGCAGCTCGACGGGGCCGTCCTCTGCACCAGCCAACGGCTCCCCCAGGCCACCCTCGTAGAGCGTCTTCAACGCGGCGCGAGCCTTCTCCTCCAACTTGGTGAAGGCCGCCCGATCCTCAGCCAGGATCTTTGCATCCTGTCGAGCTCGATCCTCTCCGCTTTTAGCGACTGTTCCTGCGATTCCAACCGGCCATGGCAGCCATCAAGCTCGGCGTCCCGGTTCTTGACGGCGGTCTCCCGAGCCCTCCATCTCCTTCTCCTTCTCCTGGCGGCAGCGGACCTCCTTGGCGAGCTCTTCGCGCAGGCCTTGCAGCTCGGCTTCCAGCGCCTTGCAGCGGTCCCGGGCTTTCGCGGCGTCGCCATGGGCAGCATCGCGAGTGGCCCTGGCCTAGCGAGCAGCTTGTTTCTCCCCATCGGAGGCCGACGCGGCTTGGCTCAGCGCCGCTCGGACGGAGGCAGCAGAGCGGGCCTAGCCAGAAGCCAGTTCCAGGCGCCCGGCCACCGGACGAGGATCAGCATTCCAGAGATCCTCCCGCAGTCGGCTTAGTTCACTGGCAGCCTGGTCCAAGATGGCCAAGGGATCAGAAGAGACTGGAGCCGGCGGAGCAGGTGTAGAAGACGGTAGCGTGATCACGGCTTGGGAGGAAGGAGCCCCCTGGGCCTTGGGCACCTCGGCAACAACGTCAACCCCAGGCACCTCCGGAGTCAGCGGGACCACGGGGGCTGACTCACCTCCAGAGTGCCCCTGCTGGGCTCGCGAGGATGACCGGGCAGGGGAGGCGCGAGCTTTGCTGCCTCCTTTCCCCGCCTCAGGCGGAGCCACAGAAGCCCCCTTCGGCCTCTTCGCTGCAGGTGCCGACCTGGCCAAGGGAATACAGACGTCAAGACCTGGCGGCAGAAGCAAAGCGAAGCATGGATCGAACACTTACTAGTCGTCATCCTCGGGCTCAAGCAGCCTCCGGCCGAACTTGAAGCCTGAAAGCCTGCAGCTAGGGTCAGCCTTGGGAGGCCCGGAAGCAGTAGGCGTGTCGGGAAGGCCGGAGCTGGCCCCAGATCGCCCCGGAGTTAGAGCGGACCCTGGGAGAACCAGCCCCGACCTGCCCTTCCTCGAAACCAGGGAGAATCCTCCCTCCTCACCTGGCACCAGCCTCATCGTCGTCCGGCATGGAGCGAATGGCGCGGGACCTGCACCGAGGGAAGGAGTCCCCCGACTCCTCGCCAGGCGCCTCGAAGTCAGAACCTTCTTCCTCCGCCTCCTCTTCTTCCTCCTCATTCCCGCTGGAGTTGCTGGAGGAAACGTTCACCGTCACCAACATCGCCAGATCCTCGGGAGCCCCGGCGGGCACCAGCCCCTCACCATTGAAGGTGGGCATGGTGTTCACCACTTGCTCCCAGTCATTGCGAGGGAACAGGGGGACGGGAGCGCCCTCCGGCATCACCACGTCTCCCCCGACCAAGGAATGGAGTGCCGCGGGAGGGCCTCGGAGGTCAGGCGAAGGTCATCGCCTGCCTCCCCAAGCCTCCACAGCAGAAGTGAATGCTCCCGGAGTGGAGCCACCCGGTGTTCCAGGAACTCCCTCAGGAGCGTGGCCCCGGTCAGCTTCGCCGCCCCCAAGTTGGCTGGCCTCAGGTCCGCGTCTATCATCTTCAGCAACATCTTCGCGCGAGAATCGACGAGCTCCGCGCGAGACCACGCGTCAACGGCCTCAGGCTGCCCCGACGGCAGCGGCAGTCGGGGATGGATGCACCCGACATCCACCATGACCCACTTGCTCCTGAAGCCTTCAATCCTCTTCCCAGGCTTGGAGATGGAGTTGGAGCTGGAGTATGCGACGAAGCTCACGCACGCAGTAATAGAGCCACGGGAGACCTGGAGGGAAAAGTAATGGCGCAGCAAAGCCACCGAGGGTTTTATCCCAACGTGAGCCTCACAATAGTAGGCGAAGATCGCCAGGAGAAGAACAGAGTTGGGGTGGAGATGCAGAGCTTGCAGGTTGTATTGGCGGAGAACAGTGAAGAAGAACTCGGAAAAAGGAGGGACCAGACCGGCGATAATGGCGCTCACGAAGAACGGGTAGAAGGTGCTCCCCTGGCCTTCAGGCTGATCGGAGCCGGCCTTGAGCACAGTCGCTCCCTTGTTGCCCTGCGCCACCGTCCTCCAGCGCACAAGGGAGAGATTCTTCGCCGACACAGTCGGAGGATCCAGAGCCGGGAGGTACCAGGCCTCAGTCAAGGTCTTGCGAGGCGCCATGGCTGCAAGATGGGAAGGATTGAGGCAGATCTCGAGGATTTCGGAAGCAAGGGGGAGAAGGGCGAAAGGGGATCTGGAGCAAGGCGAGCGAGAACAAGCACCAAGCCTGGCCCGGGCCTCCTTTTTGTCAGAAGGGCAGTTGTCGAGGCGTCGTGGGGAGGCGGAGACGTCCACGACCAATCAATCGCCACGCGGTGCCCAAGGCCGCAGGCTGTTGGGGCCCACGGCGCTTCGCACTTGCCCCTTCGCTTCTCTGCTAAGCCAAATCCGGGCGCGCCTTGGGCCCGGGGGCTACTGTCGGCGTTCTGGGAACGGGGGTCCCCAGACTTGCCTGCCTGCGGCCTGCGTCATGGCTCAAGTGGGGGCCCAACACGGCCCATCTTCGTCAGCTCAAGCTCAAGACCCTCGCGAGGGGCCAAGCCTCACGGGGCGGACGGCAGGAACCTCCCTCAGGAACAGCCTCGTCAGGCAGGCTCGCGAGGAGGCGGAGAGATCAAGGCAGGGTACCTCCCGAGGGTGCCCCGTGACGCAAGCCATGACGATCAAGGCCAGGCGGGCGCAAGCCCGCAGTTGTGTCCTCATTTCCCTTTGGTGCAAAGGAGGCAAGCATGTGCCAAGGCATCGTGCAAAGGTTACCGCCTGATGCAACAAGACCAAGACCAGCAGAACGGCAGGGTGGAGGTCATCATGGAGCCTGTGACGGCGTCACCGTCGAGCCTTTGGCAGCCGAAGACCAACTTTAGTCAGGATAAGTGTACTAGATGTTCCCCTTCAAAACGGCCAATTGTTGGCGCCCTTCCCGCTCATTATTTGGGAAGAGGCCCAGGGCCTCCCTATATAAATAGAGCTAGCCACCATAGAGTGAGAGGACGAACAAGAGAGAGAGAATCGAGGTCACGCATAGAGAGAGAGAGAGAGAGAGAGAGAGAGAGAGGCGACTGAACTCACCCAAGCAGTTCATCGCATCAGCCCAAGACCAGCCCCTCGTGAGGCTGTTCTCCCTTTGTATTGTTCATCACCTGCCCCTGAGGCAATCCACCACACCACACACTGGAGTAGGGTATTAAATCACAACGGTGGCCCGAACCAGTATAAACCTCGTGTCTCGTGTGTTGTTCATCGCTCCTAGTTTAGATCCCTCGCAATCCATTCACACGTGAACTGGTAGGGGAAAGATCTCCGCGCGCACCCCAGTGTTCGAACCTCAAGGGTCTGCCGGAACCCGGAATCCGACACAGTCTCTTTAGCCGACGCGTCACGCACCAAGGTCTCTCACTTCTTCACCGCATCGTGGAGCTCTTGTTGAACCTCGCTGACCCGGGCCTTGAGCTTCTTATGGGCAGCCTGCTCCTTGACGGCCTTCCCCTCGGTTTCGCCCAGGGCCTTTTTTAGGGCCTCGACCTCGGTCGTGGCTCCTATTTATATCAAGACACTTCGGTCAATATACAACATCTTACTCTTTCCGAGTATTTCTTGGGTTATTACATACCTTGATTCTCCTGGAGCTGCCTCTTCACCTGGTTGAGCTCCTCCTCGGCCCGCTCCAGCCTCTGCTTAAGTTCGGAGACTTCGGTAGCACGTGAGGCCGCGACCAACAGCGACGCCTACATATGCATTCCATACTAATTTAGTTAGTTCCTTGCAATAAAGGAATGATCCTCTGTCCGGCTTTTCTTTCCGAACACCAGACAGTGTCTCAGGGGCTACTGTCTATATGGGGATTTTCTCTTTTTCAGTCGCTTACCTCAAAACCTGTCAGCAGGCTGTTGCAGGCTTTAGTTAGTCTGCTCTGGGTAGACTGAACCCTTTCAACCACCGTGCTCATAAGAACATGATACTCATCGACAATGGAAACGCCTCGCAGCGCTTCCAGCAGATCATCTGGTGCCCCTGGTTGGACAGGGGTCACCGATGGAATAGGCATACCCCCTTCTTTCGAAGGAGGTTGTGTGCCGGATTCTGGAGCCGTATAGGTCTTCTGAATCAAGTCCGGTTGAGGGCCGAATTGAGTACGGCCCTCCTCCCCAGTATCCCGGGGAATTGGATCTCCCTGGTGTTTAGCGACGGGGGCTTCGCCTTCAGGCACTTCTTGAGCCTCTCCCCGGCCTGGGAAGGTCCGTTGGGAGAGCACCTCGTCGTCCCCTTTGGCCTTGGGAGAGTAAGCGGCTAGCGGCGTCTCGCTGGCCATCTCCTTTGGGTCCAACGAACCTCTTGATGAGGATCGCTGGGAACTGTCGTGGGCCAGACTACAACAACATAAGTACCATGTAAATACATTGAAATGGAGAGGCTGGACATATGGGTATGCGGGAGTCATAGCACTTATGAAGCAGCTTGAGGCTTGGTGCGAGAGTGTCGCTCCGGAATACTGCTGATGTCCCACGCGAATTTATCCGCGAAGGAGCCCTTCCCCTTCTTGGACGTCCCGGCCTCCAGGCTCGTGGAGGCCGCCCTCTTCTTCCTGCCCCCATCAGGGGAAGGGTTCTCCTCCTCCTCGTCCTCCTCCTCCTCAACGTCGTCATCTTCGGTGACGGAGGAGCGGGTCTTGTCTTCGGACGTCGCGTCTGAAGCACTCTTGCGACGGGGGCCGCTCCGGACCCCCTTGGCCTTCCCTTTGGCCTTCTTCACCGGCGCTGTATAGGGCGCCGGCACCAGCATCTTCACTAAACATGGAATGACCGGTTCTTCAGGTAGCGGAGCCGGACACTGGATCCGCTTCGCCCTCTTGATGTCTACTACGCAACCTTCTTCTTGTAGACGTTGTTGGGCCTGCAAGTGCATAGGTTTGTAGGACAGTAGCAAATTTCCCTCAAGTGGATGACCTAAGGTTTATCAATCCGTGGGAGGCGAGGGATGAAGATGGTCTCTCTCAAGCAACCCTGCAACCAAATGACAAAGAGTCTCTTGTGTCCCCAACACACCCAATACAATGGTAAATTGTATAGGTGCACTAGTTCGGCGAAGAGATGGTGATACGAGTGCAATATGGATAGTAGATAAAGGTATTTGTAATCTAAAATAATAAAAACAGCAAGGTAACAAGTGGTAAAAATGAGCGTAAACGGTATTGCAATGATAGGAAACAAGGCCTAGGGTTCATACTTTCACTAGTGCAAGTTCTCTCAACAATAATAGCATAATCGGATCACATAACTATCCCTCAACATGCAACAAAGAGTCACTCCAAAGTCACTAATAGCGGAGAACAAACAAAGAGATTATGGTAGGGTATGAAACCACCTCAAAGTTATTCTTTCCAATCAATCCGTTGGGCTATTCCTATAAGTGTCACAAACAGCCCTAGAGTTCGTACTAGAATAACACCTTAAGATACAAATCAATCAAAACCCTAATGTCACCTAGATACTCCAATGTCACCTCAAGTATCCGTGGGTATGATTATACGATATGCATCACACAATCTCAATTCATCTATTCAACCAACACATAGAACCACAAAGAGTGCCCAAAGTTTCTACCGGAGAATCACGACGAAAACGTGTGCCAACCCCTATGCATAGGTTCATGGGCGGAACCCGCAAGTTGATCACCAAAACATACATCAAGTGGCACGTGAGATCCCATTGTCACCACCGATACACACGGCAAGACATACATCAAGTGTTCTCAAATCTTTAAAGACTCAATCCGATAAGATTACTTCAAGGGAAAACTCAATTCATTACAAGAGAGTAGAGGGGAGAAGAAACATAAGATCCAACTATAATAGCAAAGCTCGCGATACATCAAGATCGTGCCAAATCAAGAACACGAGAGAGAGAGAGATCAAACACATAGCTACTGGTACATAACCTCAGCCCCGAGGGTGAACTACTCCCTCCTCGTCATGGGGAGCACCGGGATGATGAAGATTGCCACCGGTGAGGGTTCCCCCCTCTGGCAGGGTGCCGGAACAGGGTCCCGATTGGTTTTTCATGGCTCTGGAGGCTTGCGGCGGTGGAACTCCCGATCTAATCTCTGTTCTGGAAGTTTTACGATACGTAGGTATATATGGGTGCAGTGCGTCGGTGGACGAAGGGGGGCCACGGCGGGGCGCATACAGGGGTGGCGCGCCCCCACCCTCGTGAGCACCTCCCTTCTTTCCTGACGTGCACTCCAAGTCCATCTGGTAGCTTTCCTTCCAAAAATAACTTCTCCAGTCGATTTCGTTCCGTTTTGACTCCGTTTGATATTCCTTTTCCTCGAAACTGAAATAAGCAAAAAGCAGCAAATCTGGGCTGGGCCTCCGGTTAATAGGTTAGTCTTAAAATAATATAAAAGTGGAAAATAAATCCCAATATTGCCCAAAACAGTAGATAATATAGCATGGTGCAATCAAAAATTATAGATACATTGGAGACGTATCAAGCATCCCCAAGCTTAATTCCTGCTCGTCCTCGAGTAGATAAATGATAAAAAGATAATTTTTGATGTGGAATGCTAGTTGGCATAATTTCATTGTAATTATTCTTACTTGTGATATGAATATTCAGATCCGAAAGATTCAAGACAAAATTCATATTGACATAAAAATAATAATACTTCAATCATACTAAAAAAGCAATCATGTCTCCTCAAAATAACATGGCCAAAGAAAGTTATCCCTACAAAATCATATAGTCTGGCTATGCTCTATCTTCACCACACAAAATATTTAGATCATGCACAACCCCGATGACAAGCCAAGCAATTGTTTCATACTTTTACATTTTCAAAACTTTTTCAATCTTCACGCAATACATGAGCGTGAGCCATGGATATAGCACTATATGTGGAATAGAATGGTGGTTGTGGAGAAGACAAAAAGGGAGAAGATAGTCTCACATCAACTCGGCGTATCAATGGGCTATGGAGATGCCCATTAATAGATATCAATGTGAGTGAGTAGGGATTGCCATGCAACGGATGCACTAGAGCTATAAGTATATGAAAGCTCAACAAAAGAAACTAAGTGGGTGTGCATCCAACTCGCTTGCTCACGAAGACCTAGGTCAATTTGAGGAAGCCCATCATTGGAATATACAAGACAAGTTCTATAATGAAAAATTCCCACTAGTATATGAAAGTGATACCATAGGAGACTCTCTATCATGAAGATCATGGTGCTACTTTGAAGCACAAGTATGGTAAAAGGATAGTAGCATTGCCCCTTCTCTCTTCTTCTCTCATTTTTTTTATTTGGGCCTTTTCTCTTTTTTTATGGCCTCTTTTTTTCTCTTTTTTTAGTTTTTTTTTATTTTTCGTCCGGAGTCTCATCCCGACTTGTGGGGGAATCATAGTCTCCATCATCCTTTCCTCACTGGGACAATGCTCTAAAAATGATGATCATCACACTTTTATTTACTTACAACTCAAGAATTACAACTCGATTCTTAGAACAAAATATGACTCTATATGAATGCCTCCGGCGGTGTACCGAGATATGCAATGAATCAAGAGTGACATGTAAGAAAGAATTATGAACGTTGGCTTTGCCACAAATACGATGTCAACTACATGATCATGCTAGCAATATGACAATGATGGAGCGTGTCATAATAAACGAAACGGTGGAAAGTTGCATGGCAATATATCTCGGAATGGCTATGGGAATGCCATAGTAGGTAGGTATGGTGGCTGTTTTGAGGAAGGTATATGGTGGGTATATGATACCGGCGAAAAGTGCGCGGTATTAGAAAGGCTAGCAATGGTGGAAGGATGGGAAAATGTGCGTATAATCCATGGACTCAACATTAGTCATAAAGAACTCATATACTTATTGCAAAAATATAGAAGTTATCAAATCAAAGTATTACGCGCATGCTCCTAGGGGGATAGATTGGTAGGAAAAGAGCATCGCTCGTCCCCGACCGCCACTCATAAGGAAGACAATCAATAAATAAATCATGCTCCAACTTCATCACATAACGGTTCACCATACGTGCATGCTACGGGAATCACAAACTTCAACACAAGTATTCTTTAAATTCACAACTACTCAACTAGCATGACTCTAATATCACCATCTTCATATCTCAAAACAATTATCAAGCATCAAACTTTTCTTAGTATCCAACACACTCATAAGAATTCTTACAAATCTTGTATGCTTAGCATATTAGGATTATTTAAGCGAATTACCATGCTATTTAAGACTCTCAAAATAATATAAGTGAAGCATGAGAGTTCATCTATTTCTTCAAAATACAACTACCACCATGCTCTAAAAGATATAAGTGAAGCACTAGAGCAAATGACAAACTACTCCGAAAGATATAAGTGAAGATCAATGAGTAGACGAATAATTATACAACTATGTGAAGACTCTCCCATTTAATAATTTCAGATCTTGGTATTTTATTCAAACAGCAAGCAAAGCTAAACAAAATGACATTGCAAGGATGGCACAACTCATGTGAAGAAGCAAAAACTTAGGCTCAACCGATACTAACCGATAGTTGTTGAAGAAGAAAGGTGGGATGCCTACCGGGGCATCCCCAAGCTTAGATGCTTGAGACTTCTTGCAATATTATCTTGGGGTGCCTTGGGCATCCCCAAGCTTGAGCTTTTGTGTCTCCTTAATTCCTCTCATATCACGGTTTCCTAAATCTCAAAAGATTCATCCACACCAAACTCTACAAGAACTCGTGAGATAGGTTAGTATAAACCAATGCAAAAACCTTATCATTTTCTACTGTAGCAATCAATAAAATTATTATTCAACATTACATACTAAATGCCTCTGCATATTTAATACTCCTATCATCAAATAGAATCATTAAACAAGCAAAACATATGCAAACAATGCAAACATAACAGCAATCTGCCAAAACAGTATAGTCTGTAAAGAATGGAAGATTCATCATACTTCCCTAACTCCAAAATTACGAACTAAAATTCCCACTGTAATAAATTTATCAGATCTCAATATGCAAAAAGATTCAACATTATACCACTCTCTGACTTTTCTAGGGAATTTTTGCAACAGCGGTAAACTTTCTGTTTTCAAACAGCAACATGTATACTAGCAAAATAAGCATGGCAAAGGCTATCCTTGACTTTTTATTGAAACTAAAGATGCAAAACATTAATCTAAATGACAGAAAGTAAGACCTAACAAAAGTAAATGACGCTCCAAGCAAAACACATATCATGTGGTGAATAAAAAAATAGCTCCAAGTAAAGTTACCGATGAACGAAGACGAAAGAGGGGATGCCATCCGGGGCATCCCCAAGCTTAGGCTCTTGGTTTTCCTTGAATATTAACTTGGGGTGCCTTGGGAATCCCCAAGCTTAGGCTCTTGCCACTCCTTATTCCATAGTCCATCGTCTTTACCCAAAACTTGAAAACTCCACAACACAAAACTCAACAGAAAACTCGTAAGCTCCGTTAGCCAAAGAAAACAAAACACCACTTCATGTTACTGTAATGAACTAATTATTTATTTATATTGGTGTTAAACCTACTGTATTCCAACTTATCTACGGTTTATAAACTATTTTACTAGCCATATATTCATCAAAATAAGCAAACAACACAATGAAAACAGAATCTGTCAAAAACAGAACAGTCTGTTGTAATCTGTAACTAACGCAAACTTATGGAACTCCAAAAATTCTAAAATAAATTTGTGTACCTGAGGAATTTGTCTAGTAATCATCTTCAAAAATAATCAACTAAATAGCACTCTCCAATAAAAAGTTCTAGCTAATTTCGTGAGCGCTAAAGTTTCTGTTTTTTACAGCATGATCATAAAGACTTCACCCAAGTCTTCCCAAAGGTTCTACTTGGCACAAACACTAATTAAAACATAAAACCACATCTAAACAGAAGGTACATGGATTATTTATTCCTAAACAGAAGCAAAAAGCAAGAAACTAAAATTAATGTGGGTTGCCTCCCAACAAGCGCTATCGTTTAACGCCCCTAGCTAGGCATGATGATTTCAATGATGCTCACATAAAAGATAAGAATTGAAACATAAAGAGAGCATCATGGATAATATGAATAGCACATTTAAGTCTAACCCACTTCCTATGCATAGGGATTTTGTGAGCAAACAACTTATGGGAACAAGAATCATCTTGCATAGGAAGGTAAAACAAGCATAACTTCAACATTTTAAGCACATAGAGAGGAAACTTAATATTATTGCAATTCCTACAAGCATATGTTCCTCCCTCATAATAATTTTCAGTAGCATCATGAATGAATTCAACAATATAACCAGAACCTAAAGCATTCTTTTCATGATCTACAAGCATAGAAAATTTACTACTCTCCACATAAGCAAATTTCTTCTCATGAATAATAGTGGGAGCAAACTCAACAAAATGATTATCATGTGATTGAAAATTAAGATCAAGATGACAAGTTTCATGGTTATCATTATTCTTTAAAGCATACGTGTCATCACAATAATCATCATAGATAGGAGTCATGCTTTCATCATAGTAAATTTGCTCATCAAAGCTTGGGGGACAAAAAATACCATCTTCATCAAACATAGCTTCCCCAAGCTTGTGGCTTTGCATATCGTTAGCATCATGGATATTCAAGGAATTCATACTAACAACATTGCAATCATGCTCATCATTCACATATTTTATGCCAAGCATTCTATGTAATTCTTCTTCTAACACTTTGGCACAATTTTCCTTTCCATCATACTCACGAAAGATATTAAAAAGATGAAGCGTATGAGACAAACTCAATTCCATTTTTTTGCTTTCTTTTATAATATAAACTAGTGCTAAAACAAGAAACAAAAAGATTCAATTGCAAGATCTAAAGATATACCTTCACTTACCTAGCCTCCCCGGCAACGGCGCCAGAAATGAGCTTGATGTCTACTACGCAACCTTCTTCTGGTAGACGGTGTTGGGCCTGCAAGTGCACAGGTTTCTAGGATAGTAGCAAATTTCCCTCAAGTGGATGACCTAAGGTTTATCAATATGTGGGAGGCGTAGGATGAAGATGGTCTCTCTCAAGCAACCCTGCAACCAAATGACAAAGAATCTCGTGTGTCCCCAACACACCCAATACAATGGTAAATTGTATAGGGTTACTAGTTCGGCGAAGAGATGGTGATACAAGTGCAATATGGATAGTAGATAAAGGTATTTGTAATCTGAAATAATAAAAACAGCAAGGTAACAAGTGGTAAAAGTGAGCATAAACGGTATTGCAATGATAGGAAACAAGGCCTAGGGTTCATACTTTCACTAGTGCAAGTTCTCTCAACAATAATAGCATAATCGGATCACATAACTATCCCTCAACATGCAACAAAGAGTCACTCCAAAGTCACTAATAGCAAACAACAAACGAAGATATTATGGTAGGGTACGAAACCACCTCAAAGTTATTCTTTCCAATCAATCCGTTGGGCTATTCCTATAAGTGTTACAAACAGCCCTAGAGTTCGTACTAGAATAACCGAAAATCCGTAGGAGAGGACGAGCTCGCCTACTCCTGGAATCGCTAGGCGCTCGTTCTCGCCGGGATTGGGCCATGTCAGATATTACCGGATGTATACGTTGTGTACCGAGCTTTGTTGGTAGGATGGGACCCACGTGATTAACTAACGGGTGTATCACGGCGTAGAAGCGAGGACGTCCGGGGCGTGCGAGCGGCACATCTTGTTGGAAATAACAGTGTTGCTCCACGTCCATGCCCATGATTTGGCACACCTACTACAGATAAGGAGAACTTTTTTGATGGTACAGATCAAGAGATTTGATGCATCAAACTTTTGCATGAGCGGGTAGTAAGAGCATCTCTAACGGGGTGCCGCAAAACATAACTAGTACTCATCCGTGGACTCGTTCGTGGACATGAATGCGGAAGCTGGCCATCCAACCTCATACCTCTAGTATCTGTCTTTATTAACTTAAAAAAATCTCAAGCCGCTTTGCCTAAAATAGAAGGCGCTTTCCACTAAATAGAAATCACTTTCCATCAAACTGAAACCGGTTTTTGCCAAAATAGTACTCCCTCTGTATAGAAATATAAGAGCGTTTAGATCACTATTTTAGTGATCTAAACGCTCTTATATTTCTTTACGGAGGGAGTAGCTATTTTTCGCCGACGGCGCAATGACAGATGATCTAGATAATATAGATTGACATGCTCTTAAAAATAAAACTGTCATGTTATATACATACGAAGGTGTCATAAACATTATATAAAAATTGTTAATGTTAGCGCGCCCCAGATGACCTACGAGCCCATTGTACTTATAATGGCAACTTAAGAAGATTTTGGTTTCTGGAAAAGCATGGCAAAAATAATAACAAAAACTTTTCAATACTCACATGGAAAATTTCAAAATTGTCTTTTGCTATTTCTCTACAAGCGCTACGCTCAAATTTTTTGTTGTTCACATGGCAATCTTGTAATGCTCGCATAAGGAATTCATGAACAAAAATTATCTATAATGCATGACAATTCTCTAAACACCCCTACTATCTTCATACCATGGCAACTATTTTTTTCTATGACTTTGCTGGCAAAACTAGATAGTGGACCAAGGCAACTCCAAATTTTTGTTGTTGTTATCTTTTCATGTGATGAAAAAAATCACTTCCCTATTTTTTTCTACAACGATGGCAACTAATGACATAGCAAAATTCATAGATTTTGTACAATAAATTTTACATGCTAGGTTCCAAAAATATATATTTGTGATGTTAGCCACAAATAAAAGTGACATGGACAATACAATAAATTTTCGATGGCCAGATACAATAAATTTGCCATAAATACAATTTTTAAATGTAGTATAAAACATAAACTGCAAATGGTGAAAACATCAGAAAGTTTGCCCTGGCTAGTTTATAGATAAAAGCAAGTAAAACTTTGTCATGTAATGAATACATATCTAATGCAAAGGTTTTCCATGACATGTCTATATATGTATTGCAAAACTTAAGGTGGCATAGCAAAAAATATCTTTTTTTGCCATGGTAACTACAGAGATGTAGAATAGCTACTTAAGTGCCATGGCAAAAACATATTAAAGTTTGTCATGGCGATCATATAGTTGTAGTACAAAACTTAAATTGCCCATGTAAAAAAAGTAAATTGCCATGTCAAAGATTATAGCTACAAAATCAAGTAAAATGTCATGTCATGTACTACGTACCCCTGTCCTGTTTATTGGTCCCCTTCGTAATTTGTGCCGAATTTTGACCAAAGATGTAACTAAAAGAATGTTAATGCATGTCAACAAAAATTATAATTATGAAGGGGACAAATAAACCAGGACGGAGGTAGTACATAGTTGGAAGCGAATAAGAGATCATCAATAGTCAAAGCCAAATATGACAACATGGCAAAAATGGCAAATCTATGTAAAAATTACCACGACACTACTTGCCATGATGTTGAGAAAAAACAAAGCATTGCAATCAGTGGTGATTCATGGTCATTAAAAATGCCATTATAAATACATTTTTTTACATTTGTCATGGTCCAATTCAAAAAAGAGTACCTGCATTTGCCATGTGAACACGACGATATATTCTATATAAAACACAATTCAAAAAAGGTTGCATAGTTGTGTACTATTTATTTCAACAATGGCCATTTTATAGAAAACACAATTTGTTTCGAGAATTGCCATGAGACAACTATAAATTTGTTTCAAGAATTGCCATGATTTAGAAAACAGAATTCGTAAATCATCGTGTGACAATTACAATTTTTCCTAAAATCTGCCATGTGTTGGGGAACATAATTTTCTGAATTTGCTGTGTGACCAATAGAAATTTCTTTCAAATTTGCCATGTTCAAGAGGAAAAAACATTCGCTCACGAATGCCATTGACCACTACAAGACGTTTTCAAGAAATGGCCAAGGTAGATACAAATCGGTAGCGTACACATTACTACTATGCTTCAGATGCCATCTTCAGAACCCCATGTTGTCATGCCAGTAAGGTGAACCTGAACCTAACTGAACTGGACTGAACCTAAATAGAGAAAAATGAGAGCATGCTCACATTTTGACAGTACTGCTACGCTTCACATTGCAGTCGACACTAAGGAGATGATGAGAGAGAGATGAGGAGAGGAAGTACCTCATGCCTTAGATTATTCCATGGAGCTCCACATCCGTCACCGCTTGGAAGCCTGCTGGGAGGCGGCGGGATGACGCCACTCTAGAGGGACGATGCAACGCAGAGCAGGATGAGATCGGGGAAGATCTCGGGCGTGTCGTGAGGAGACGAAGTCTATACGTCTCGGTGTGGAGAGCGAGCTCTAAGTCGGCAAACAGGGCGGGTCGTCCTCGTCGGGGTGCTTCATCCGTGCGCCGAGGTTGTCCTGAAGGCGGCGCTCGAACCCTAACACCAGCCGCGTGGTCGGCCGAGGTCCAGCACGTCGGTCGCCGCGTACTCCTCCTCCGCCGGCTTCCGCTTCTGCACGGTTGAGGGCTTGAGGCAGCCTCGCCGGTAGGGCGGCGGCGATGCGCCCGCGCGTGCATCTGGCTGGGGTGTGTGGTCCCAACGAAACGGCTCGTCAGTTCCCGGGACGGCAAGGCCTGACGCCGTAACCCTGCAATACGGGCCAAGGACCGTATATCAACGAGTATTATCTACACTTTTAAGCCTGCCACGTATTAATGTCGGCCCATGTGCACGTTGTACCATTGGTCCACTTAGCGAGAGCAAACGAGCTCGGGCGCTATCGCCGTTCTCCTAGAATAACACCTTAAGATACAAATCAATCAAAACCCTAATGTCACCTAGATACTCCAATGTCACCTCAAGTATCCGTGGGTATGATTATACGATATGCATCACACAATCTCAATTCATCTATTCAACCAACACATAGAACCTCAAAGAGTGCCCAAAGTTTCTACCGGAGAATCATGATTTAAAACGTGTGCCAACCCCCTATGCATAGGTTCATGGGCGGAACCCGCAAGTTGATCACCAAAACATACATCAAGTGGCACGTGAGATCCCATTGTCACCACAGATACACACAGCAAGACATACATCAAGTGTTCTCAAATCTTTAAAGACTCAATCCGATAAGATTACTTCAAGGGGAAAACTCAATTCATTACAAGAGAGTAGAGGGGAGAAGAAACATAAGATCCAACTATAATAGCAAAGCTCACGATACATCAAGATCGTGCCAAATCAAGAACACGAGAGAGAGAGAGAGAGAGAGAGAGAGAGATCAAACACATAGCTACTGGTACATAACCTCAGCCCCGAGGGTGAACTACTCCCTCCTCGTCATGGAGAGCGCCGGGATGATGAAGATGGCCACCGGTGAGGGTTCCCCTCTCCGGCAGGGTGCCGGAACAGGGTCCCGATTGGTTTTTCGTGGCTCTGGAGGCTTGCGGCGGTGGAACTCCTGATCTAATCTCTGTTCTGGAAGTTTTACGATACGTAGGTATATATGGGTGCAGGGGGTACGTCGGTGGACCGAAGGGGGGCCATGAGGCAGGGGGCGCGCCCTAGGAGGGTGGGCGCGCCCCCCACCCTCATGAGCACCTCCCTTTTTTCCTGACGTGCACTCCAAGTCCATCGGGTAGCTTTCCTTCCAAAAATAACTTCTCCAGTTGATTTCGTTCCGTTTTGACTCCGTTTGATATTCCTTTTCTTCGAAACATTGAAATAGGCAAAAAACAGCAAATCTGGGCTGGGCCTCCGGTTAATAGGTTAGTCCCAAAAATAATATAAAAGTGTAAAATAAAGCCCAATATTGCCCAAAATAGTAGATAATATAGCATGGAGCAATCAAATATTATAGATACGTTGGAGACGTATCACCTCTTGTCGGCGTTCTGGGAACGGGGGTACCCAGACTTGCCTGCTTGCGGCCTGCGGCGTGGCTCAAGGGGTGGCCCAGTACGGCCCATCTTCATCAACACAAGCTCAAGACCCTCGCGAGGGGCCAAGCCTCGCGGGGCGGACGACAGGAAGCTTCCTCAGGCACGGCCTCCTCAGGCTGGCTCGCGAGGAGGCGGAGAGATCAAGGCGGGGTACCTCACGAGGTGCCCATGACGCAAGCCATGACGACCGAGGGCGCCAGGCGGGCGCCAGCCCGCGCAGTGTCCTCATTTCCCCTTTGGTGCAAAGGGGGAAAGCGCAGGCGAGAGTATCAGGCAAAGGCAACCATTTCGGTGCAACAAGACCAAGACCAGCAGAACAGTAGGAAGGAGGTCATCGTGGAGCCCAAGCCGGCGTCATCGTCAGGGTCTTTGGCAGGTGAGGACCAACTTTAGTCAGGATAAGTGTACTAGATGTTCCCCTTCAAAATGGCCAATTGTTGGCGCCCTTCCCGCTCAATATTTGTGAAGAGGCCCAGGGCCTCCGCCTATAAATAGGACTAGCCACCCACAGGGTAGAGGCAATCAAGATACAAGGGAGAGACACCGAAAGATAGGCAAGAAAGAGAGAGAGAGAGAGAAGCGACTAAACTCCCCCTAGCAGTTCATCGCACCGCCAAGAACTGACCCTCGCGAGGCTGTTCTTCCTTGTACTAACCATCATTAGCCCCAGAGGCAATCCACCACACCACACACTGGAGTAGGGTGTTACACCACAATGGTGGCCCGAACCAGTATAAACCTTGTGTCCCTAGTGTTGTTCTTCGTGTAGTTTAGATCCTTGCGAGGCAACGAGACACGGGTAGGCAGTAGGTGTGATCTCCGCGCGCACCCCAGAGTTCGAACCTAGAGGGTCTGCCGGAACCCGAAATCCGACATTTGGCGCGCCAGGTAGGGGTGTGCCAGAATCTGCCTTCTGCCGCCCCTCGCATCCATGTCAGACGCTCGTCGAGCCCGCGCTGAGCGCCTGGCCGCTCTCGCTACTCGCGTCGCCCAGACGGCCCGAATCGGCGGCCGCCCCCGCTGTTCCCCTTCGCCTGCCGTCAACGCCGCCACCGGCCTGGCGGGGAACGAGCAGCAGGCGTCGTCTACGCATCGCCGGTGCGGCAGGAAAACCGCACTTCCACCCCGTCCGACTCAGCCGGTTCTTCATCCCACGCCCGTCGTGCTCCTGCGACGCCAAGACGCCGCGCTGTTCTCGCACGGAACTCCTACACTACCGTCCCGTCGATGACCTCTCACGACGAGTGGCTCGCCCGCATCACCGAAGCTCGTCGGCCATTGGGGGCTCCTCGCGCCATCCTCTCGCTGCACCGCGCCCTGCCTTGTGCGGGTGATGAAGCTCCGGGGGCGCCTCAGCCACCTCCCCATCAAGAAGGCGCCTTGGCCCCAAGGTGCGTGGCCCCTGGGCGGAACCCAATCCGTCCGGCACCAGCACAGCAAGAGAAGAGCTGCCAAGAGGTCCCTTGTCCCCAAGAAGCTGCCCGAGTGCTCCCTTTTGCCCGTCACGACCACGCTCCTGCTCCAAAGACGCCAAGACCTCGCTGCTCTGGCGGCGGCAAGACGGAGACCTCCAAGATCAAGCCCTCCATCACCAAAGGCCTCCCGTGGCCCAGGCTGCCGTGCCTTCACCGCCGAGCTACGCAGCGTGGCCTGGCCGGGCAAGTTCAAGCCAGACCTGCCCCCACGCTACGATGGCCCGGCCGACCCCGCGGAGTTCCTCCAGCTCTATGAGCTGGTCATCGAAGCCACCAACGGGGACGAGATGGTCATGGCGAACTGGTTTCCCATGGCGCTCAAGGACGGTGCCCTTTTGGCTCCTGAACCTGGCTCCTGGCACGATTTCCTCCTGGAACGAGATGCGCACCCGATTCATCGCCAACTTCCAAGGCACCCGCGATCGGCCCCCGGCCATGAGCGACTTGCGTCGCATCAAGCAGCAGTCAGGGGAGACCTTGCAGAAGTTCGTCCAACGCTTCAACAACGCTCGCCTTAAGATCCCCAGGGTGTCTGAGGAGGCCATCATCTCAGCCTTCTCCGACGGTGTGCGTGACATCAAGATGAAGGAAGAGCTCGCGATCCATGAAGACCTGTGCACATCCCTGGAGCTGTTCAACTTGGCGACCAAGTGCGCCTGGGCTGAGGAGGGACGCCTTTCCCTTCTCGAGCTGCCGGCTACCGACCCAGAAGAGAAGAAGCCCAAGGCCAAGGACGTGAAGCGCATGGGGGCTGCCGTGCTTGCGGCAGAGCCGGACACCAAGCGAGGAAGGGATCAGCCTGAGTCATCCAAGGGCAGTCGGTACTGCGTGTACCATGACCTCCACACCCACAACACCAACGAATGCCAAGAGATCAGGGCCGTGCGGGACGTGCGTGCCGGCCGACGCCCCGAGCGCAGCGACCGAGGCTATGGACGAGGAGGAGGAAGAAGTGGAAGACGATGGGAAGACCGTGGCCCTCGCCAAGGGTGGCGTGACCGACCTCCCGAGGACCACTGGCTGGATCAGCCTCACGAGGGAGGTTGGAGAGACCCGCCTCGCGAGGGAGGCTGGAGGGATCAGCCTCTCGAGGATCGCCCACAAGGCAACGCAGGCCTCCCTCCTCTGCCACCGCAGCCAAGGAGAAATGAAGACCATCATCAGGACGAGGGGGCTGGGGGCTTCCAGGAGCCACGCGCAATCGCTTGCATCCTGGGTGGAGCTCAAGCCCAGCCTCTCAGCGCATCTTCAAGCAGTTTGCCCGCGAAGTGAATGCAGTCCTCCCCAGGCTCGAAGCCACATGCCCCCTCAGGTGGTCAGCGTGCGCCATCACATTCAGCTCAGCGGATCAGCTCAAGAACGCAGCCACAGCCGGAGTCCTCCCGATGCTTTGTTCCCCAATCATCAGCAATGTGCAAGTCACCAGGACCCTCATCGATGGCGGAGCAGGGCTCAATGTCCTGTCTGTCGAGACATTCAACAATCTCCAAGTGCCATTCAATCAGCTTCAGCCAACCAAGCCTTTCTCCGGAGTCACTGATGGTTCGACAGTTCCGATAGGGCAGGTCCGCCTTCCTGTCACCTTCGGGACGTGCGACAACTACCACACCGAGCTCATTGACTTTGACGTCGCTCACATTCGCCTGCCGTACAATGCCATCCTCGGGTACCCAGCTCTGGCCAAATTCATGGCCATGACTCATCACGGCTACAATGTCCTCAAGATGCCAGGAAGCGGTGGAGTCATCACGGTGCCTTGTGAAGAAAGAGACGCAGTGTGTTCCCTAGAGCGTGCTTTCCAAGCCGCGTCAATCGAAGACCCGGATCATGGGAGCGGGAGGCTTCCCGAGACTGCTCCTAAGAAGAAGAAGACATGGCTTGGCCCGACCCCTCGGGAGGCAGGCCCCTCAGGGTCCGCGCCAGTTTAGGGGACACCTCCCTCTGTCGCATAGTACGGTGCGCCCGGCGCCCTCTTCGAGCAAGGCTCAGGGGCTCTCTCCTGGAGGGCCACCGACTTTGCTAAGATCACGAGGGAGGCGCTCGGGCACCACTTGGAGGTGTGTTTCAAAGCATGTTTCCCTCAGGAAGGAGCAATTCAAGGAGGGCCAAACCCTCAGGAGTTCGTCAGCAAGGTCATTCAGGGGTTGCAGGAGTCAAGAGTCATGAGTGGCAGCCGCCGCTTAGCCGCCGTAGCTCCCCATCCAGGCGAGGATGGTGGGTTGCGCGTCTGCATCGGCATACCAGGGCTCAACCGAGCCGCCTCTCAGGAGCACCTCTGGCCCTCACACGTGGGGCGCTGTGAAGGTCCACCCCACAGCTATGTTCGCATGCCTTACGGCTTGCCGAGCAGCTGCCGCACAAGCGCCTCATGAGGAGCATCCCGAGGCTCAAGTGGCCAGGCGTTCCGCGATCTGGCGGAGATGGAAATGGTCCGCGAGGAGCCACCGGCGCCTCCGGAGCCTCCCGAGGCTCTGGGCACGGGGGCTCGTGAAGATCTGCCTGCGGCGCACGGCATCCGCTACTTCAGCATCCCTTCATCTCCAACATCACCAGGTGACGTCCTTCGAGTTTCATTTTCAGCTGGGAGCGCCCCCAAGGGCTGCATCATTCCCAGGCCGCGTGGGTCCGTCCCTGCGGCATGTATCCCTTTTGATTCATGTTTCCAGGCCCGGCTCCACGCGCTTGGAGACTCAAGAGGGGGTGCCCGTCCAGAACGCGTGGAACATCCAGCACCTCCGAAGGTTTTACCCCTGAAAAGGCCCGGTGCCCGTGAAGAAGGCGAATGCCTGTGAAGCTGTCGCGTTTCAGAAAGGGCCCGGTGCCTGTGAAGAAGGCGAATGCCTGTGAAGTTGTTGCGTTCTGGAAAAGGCCTGGTGCCTGTGAAGAAGGTGAATGCTTGTGAAGCTGTTGCATTTTGGAAAAGGCCCGGTGCCTGTGAAGAAGGCGAATGCCTGTGAAGCTGTCACGTTTCGGAAAAGGCCCGGTGCATGTGAAGAAGGCGAATGCGTGTGAAGCTATCGCGTTTTGGGAAAGGCCCGGTGCCTGTGAAGAAGGCCAATGCCTGTGAAGCTATCGCGTTTTGGGAAGGGCCCGATGCCTGTGAAGAAGGCCAATGCCTGTGAAGCTATCGTGTTTTGGGAAAGGCCCGATGCCTGTGAAGAAGGACAATGCCTGTGAAGCTATCGCGTTTTGGGAAAGGCCCGGTGCCTGTGAAGAAGGCAAACGCCAGTGAAGCTCGCCGCCCGTGAAACTCTCACGTAATAATGAGTGGGGCTGTACACGCCCCGGAGTCTCCGGAGTGCCGCCCTTGGGCCTCGTGGGCTCCCGCCCACGCCAAGTGGCAGCACTTAGCTCCGCGCAGGTGAGAAGAGGTCGAAGACTAGAATAGGTGCCGGACGCGGCTTTTTCATTTGCTTTTTGCAGTTGGCGTGTTTATTCCCGTTTGAATTCTTATCGGAGTTGTTGGCGTTCCTGGCTTGTGACTCTCTGTCTTTTTCATCCTCTCGCCTCGTTTTTCTCTCGCACAAGTCTCGTGAGGGATATTCGCGGGCGCCGTCACGAGCGTCATCTGCCCCGATCGTCTGAAGCTTTCCTGTCTGAGTTCTCTGCGGGAGCACCCCTTCCAGTCCATGCCTCACGGGCATCGCGGCACGAACGCAGGACCTAGGCTGATCGCCCCCGCTGCCGGGATCAAAGGAAAGGAAGGAAACAAAATGGACACGACCTGTCCAACACCAACCGTCGACCTCCACGATCATAGGTAATCATGACCCGCTTTGCATGCAGGGACTTGTCAATTCGTGCAGTTGCCGAGGCGTCGTGGGGAAGCAGGGACGCCCATGTCCAATCACCCGCCACGCGGCGCCCAAGGCGCAGGCTGTTGGGGCCCACGGCGCTTCGCACTTGCCCCTTCGCTTCTCTGCTAAGCCAAGTCCAGGCGCGCCTTGGGCCCGGGGGCTACTGTCGGTGTTCTGGGAACGGGGGTACCCAGACTTGCCTGCCTGCGGCCTGCGGCGTGGCTCAAAGAGTGGCCCAGTACGACCCATCTTCATCAACACAAGCTCAAGACTCTCGCGAAGGGCCAAGCCTCGAGGGGCGGACGACGGGAAGCTTCCTCAGGCACGGCCTCGTCAGGCTGGCTCACGAGGAGGCGGAGAGATCAAGGCGGGGTACCTCACGAGGTGCCCATGACGCAAGCCATGATGACCGAGGGCGCCAGGCGGGCGCCAGCCCGCACAGTGTCCTCATTTCCCCTTTGGTGCAAAGGGGGTAAGCGCAGGCGAGAGTATTAGGCAAAGGCAACCATTTCGGTGCAACAAGACCAAGACCAGCAGAACGGCAGGAAGGAGGTCATCATGGAGCCCAAGCCGGCGTCATCGTTAGGGTCTTTGGCAGGCGAGGACCAACTTTAGTCAGGATAAGTGTACTAGATGTTCCCCTTCAAAATGGCCAATTGTTGGCGCCCTTCCCGCTCAATATTTGGGAAGAGGCCCAGGGCCTCCGCCTATAAATAGGACTAGCCACCCATAGGGTAGAGGCAATTTGGATACAGAGGAGAGACACCGAAAGATAGGCAAGAAAGAGAGAGAGAGAGAAGCGACTGAACTCCCCCTAGCAGTTCATCGCATCGCCAAGAACAGACCATCGCGAGGCTGTTCTTCCTTGTACTATCCATCATCAGCCCCAGAGGCAATCCACCACACCACACACTGGAGTAGGCTGTTACACCACAATGATGGCCCGAACCAGTATAAACCTTGTGTCCCTTGTGTTGTTATTCGTGTAGTTTAGATCCTTGCGAGGCGACGAGACACGGGTAGGAAGTAGGTGTGATCTCCGCGCGCACCCCAGAGTTCGAACCTAGAGGGTCTGCCGGAACCCGAAATCCAACACCTCTCCATGCATTCCTGAAGAGGCAATGACAGTAAAGCTTTACATATCCTCCTTGAAGCAAACAAGTAGAGGGCGCGATAGAAACTTACCTCGCTAGCAGGATGATTAATGTCGTGCCCCCGATCCGAATTCGTGGCTGGCGGTATCTCGTCGCCCTTGAAGAGCAACTTCTGGGCATCTTCGTGAGCCGTTCCGAGAGCCTCTCCAGGGTTTGGTGCCTCCTTGGATTAAATTCCCAAAGGGGGCATTTTCAGCTTTGGCAAGGGAGGATCCAGCGAACCAGCATCACTTGGATTACATCGACAAGTTTGACGTTCTTGTCCACAATGCTTTGAACGCGCGTCTGCAGCGCTGTCAGCTTGTCTGACAAACACAAGTTTGGGCTCTTCTCTACCCAGGAGGTGAGTCGCATGGGAGCGCCGGAGTTAAATTCGACAGCCGCGGCCCAGCTTGTGCCGTGGGGTTCTGTGATGTAGAACCATTGTTTTTGCCACTCCTTGACAGTCTCCACGAAAGTGCCTTTTGGCCAGGAGACATTGGCCAGCTTACTCACCATGGCTCCTCCGCACTCCGCGTGCTGGCAGTCCACTACCTTCGGCTTCACGTTGAAGACTTTGAGCCACAGCCTGAAGTGGGGTTGGATGCGGAGGAAGGCCTCACACACGACGATGAATGCCGAGATGTTGAGGAAAGAGTTCGGAGATAGATCATGGAAGTCTATCCCGTAATAGTACATCAGCCCGCGGACGAAAGGGTGGAGAGAAAACCCTAGCCCGCGGATGAAATGAGGGATGAATACCACCCTCTCATTGGGCTTCGGCGTGGGGACGACTTGCCCCTGGGCGGGAAGGCGATGGGTGATTTCCTTCGCCAAGTACCCGGCCGCCCGAAGCTCAGTGATGTCCTTCTCCTTAACAGAGGAGACCATCCACTTGCCCAGACCTCCGGATCCGGACATGGTTGTAGTGCTAGCTCGAGCAGAAAGGAGATGAGAACTTGGGCGCTGGAGCTCAAGATTGGAAGGGCGGAGAAAGAGAGAAGGCGTGGGGGAATAAGGGAATTCTTATGCCCTTATAAAGGCAGTGAATATCGAACGCCTCCCCATTCGCCTCGAAACTCGCTTATTCCCAAGGCCTATGTAAACAGCACGGTTGGGTTACCCACACCCGTATTGATGACAATCCCGCGATAAGGGGACACGATCTCTGCTTCGACAAGATGTGCCAATGGCCACCGCGTCTCAAAACATGGAGTGGCAGAAAAACGCTTCAGAATTATGACCAGGCAGACATGATATCATGTTGTAAAAAGTTGTCAGTGGATTGGACTCGTGGAAGTATTATATTCTCTCTGCGGTTGTGTGTGGTGTGTATTATAGGTCCAAATACAGTCATTGCGTCTGAATATTATCCTGGAGTTCGGGAAGGGGAACCCGCCTTGCAATGCCGAAGACAATCTGCGCGACGAACTCCTCGTCATTGAAGCCAGGTTCAGGGGCTACTGAGGGAGTCCTAGACTAAGGGGTCCTCGAGCGTCCGACCTGTTCCCCATGGGCCGGACTGATGGGTTGTGAAGACACAAAGGCCGAAGACTATACCTGTGTCCGGATAGGACTCTCCATGGCATGGAAGGCAAGCTTGGCGATCAACTATGAAGATTCCTTTCTATGTAACCGACTCTATGTAACCCTAGATCTCCCCGGTGTCTATATAAACCGGAGATCTTAGTCCGGATAACAACATATTCATTACCATAGTCATACAGGCTAGACTTCTAGGGTTTAGCCACTATGATCTCGTGGTAGATCAACTCTTTTAATACTCATATTCACCAAGATCAATCAAGCAGGAAGTAGGGTATTACCTCCATAGAGAGGGCCCGAACCTGGATAAACATCGTGTCCCCTGTCTCCTGTTACCATCGACCTTAGACGCACAGTTCGGGACCCCCTACCCGAGATCCGCCGGTTTTGACACCGACATTGACCCCTTGAAACGTGCCCATCTCTTCGAGATTTCCATCAGGAATCTGCAATTTCTAGATCACATCGGGCGAGATCAAATTCGAACGGCCCCACCATCAACCCGCACTTTTGTGACCTTGAGCTTGCATATTGTCGGTGAAACCAACAACGGCAAACACCTGACCGCAGTTGTGCGATCAGGGTGATCCTCGGTGTAAAAATGATGGGCATGTGGGACCACTTTAGTGGCTTCTGGGCATCGAACGATGGCTCCGCCGCAGTGACCTCACGTGCCCACTGTTTCAGTTGGCAGTGTGAGGCATGCAACGAGGCGCCACCGTCGATGCACATGGGCTCTGTAGCTTTCTGGAACTCGTGCTCGCCGGACTCGTCGTCCTCGTCATGATCATCATCTTCCTCCTTGTCGCGGCCCCGAGCGGGCCTCTCTTGTTGATTATCCTTGCCGCGGTGGCCTACTTGGCCTCCGCGCTTCTTGCCGGACCCCTCAACACCATCCTAGCCCTTCTCCTTGTCCCGCCTTTCATATTCAGCTTTCTGCTTTTCTGCAAGCAGCTCGACCTGTCGGCAGTTCTGGAGGTCATGGCCCTTGGTGCGATGGATCCTGCAGTACTGCTTGTTGGAGCCTCCTGGCTTGTCGGCACCCGCCAAGGCCTGGTAGGCAGCGCACCCGGCAATCTCCTTGTCGGGGTTGTCGGCCTTGGCCTTCTTGGCGGCACTGGGGTCGCCAGATCCCTCAACGGCAAGTACAGTCTTTCCCTTGCGCTTGCTGTTATGGTGTCAGCCCTTCTTTGTCGGGGCGGCGGTGTCTTCGTCAGTGGAGTCAATTTCCGCGCCGACATCTTCACCAGGGTACTTCCTTCCTTCCTCAACCCGAGCACATCTATCAGCCAGAACATAAAGTTCGGCTACGTCCTTGACCTTGTTCATTGCTATCTCTTCACGCATCTTGCGGTTGCGTATGTTCTGATGAAACGCACTGATGACAGAAGTGGGATGAACATCTGGGATGGTGTACTACAGACGGCTGAACCTTTGTATGTACTTACCTAGGGACTCACCATCCTTCTGGGGGATGACATGTAAGTCACTCGCCTTGCCAGGAGCTTGGTGGCCTCCGGTAAAGGCGCCAACAAACTCGTGGCACAAATCCGACTAGGAAGAGATGGAATCCACTGGCAGGTGCATCAACCACGACATGACGTTGGGCTTAAGCGCCAACGGAAAGTAGTTGGAGAGCACCTTGTCGTCGTGAGCCCCGGCGGCTTGCATCACAATGGTGTAGATGCTGAGGAACTCTGACGGGTGAGTCTTGCCGTTGTACTTTTCCCCAACATCAGACTTGAATGTGCGGTGGGAGGGCCACTGGGACTGCCACAACCCTCAGGTAAACACTAGACAACCCACCTCGTAAGGCAGGTTGCCAGAGCCCCCCGGCGCGGGTGGTCCATAGTTGGCCCCGCACGCCGATCTGACTGATGGCGCGTCTCCCGTCGTCGCTCGATGGTAGTTCGAGCGTCTTCCTGAGCTTGCTCTCGAAGAACTCGACGTTGGTCGCAGCGGGTTCGCGGGTCGGACGACGTTGTGGAAACGTTGTCACAGGCGTCAGCCCGACGGGCCGGTGGCTATTGTCGCGGCCGCGGGGGAGGAGAGTGCACCATGGTCGCAGCGTCTCCGGTCCCCCCACCGCTGGCATGCACCGGTTCGACAGAACGCCGGCGTGAGGGTCCCGTTGGGAGCGGCTCGTCTTTGTTGCCAAAGCTGATAAGGCTTCGCATGGTGGCCCTCCACTCGCCGAGCTTCTCCGCAGCAGGGGGAAGTCGAGGAGCAGTTGCACACGCGCCAGTGCTTCTGCTGGCATGGGGGCGGCGAGAGCTGCGTAGACCGTGACGTGCTCTGACTTCTAACCAGGTTAGAAGGGGCTCTGTCACGGTCTCGCGGTCGCATGCCGCTTCCGCCGACATCCGAGCGCGCATGCCGGCCTGGTGCGTCCTGCGAGTGGCGCACAGGGCTCTTTCCGCGGCGGTGCCCGGGGGCTCCGGCATCGCGGTGTCGCTCATCGCGCGCGGCCTGGGAAGGCCGCGGCGCGGGTGCCAGCTGTGGCACCATAGAGGTTGCCGTGCCGCCTGTGGGTAGCACGGCCCCGCCCCCGGACCCAGCGACATGTGGCTCGTTGTCTCAGAGTCGAACGACGCCGCTCGCCTAGCTCCGATCGCAGAGTGTCGTGGATGATCATGGGCCATGTCTCTGGCCCCATCCGTCGCCACGTGGTCGCCTGCTCGCGCTGGCGCGGACGGGCCGGCTCCGAGCGACCCGATCATTGTGATCCCCTTTCTCTTGGGGGCCATGGTGATGATGAAGTCGATGCGCCGACCTTCAAACCAGATTTTCATAGCTTGCCCCCCCTACCTGGCGCGCCAAAGATGTCGGCGGAAACGACACCTATGGGATCACGGGGAATCCCTTCTACGGTCAGCGTGCGCGGGGCTGTGGAAAGAGCGGGTTTAAGAGATCGACACGGGGAATTTATCTAGGTTCGGGCCGCGAATGACGCGTAATACCCTACTCCTGCTGGCATGTGTTTATCTGGTGTTTTTGGACTAGCTACAAAGAGTGCAGGGTCCAAAAAGTCTGAATCCTCTCTCAGTATGCCGTGGGCCTCCTTTTATAGCCAAAGGGGCTGCCACAGTGTCACACAGGAGGTGGAAAGTTGTACACTAGTCGAGTTTATCTCTGACATCTCAGGACAAAACGCATTGAATGTGTTACTTAGGTGTCCTCTTACTTTATCGGGGACCTCCGGGGTAGTAGTCGTCATCGACGGTGGCGTCTGGCTCCTGGGCTCCATCGTCTGGTCGCAGCAACCGGGTAAAGAAAAGGGGGAAAAGGGGGAACAAGGCAACCGTGAGTACTCATCCAAAGTACTCGCAAGCAAGGAGCTACACTACATATGCATGGATATATGTGTAAAGGGCCATATCAGTGGACTGAATCGCAGAATGCCGTAATAAGAGGGGATAGCTAATCCCGTCAAGACTACGCCGCAGCCTCCGTCTTGCAACATGTAAAAGAGAGTAGATCAAGTCCTCCAAGTAGCATCGCATAACATAATCCTACCCGGCGATCCCTCCTCGTAACCACGAGAGAGAGCGACCACGGGTTGTATCCGGCACTTGGAAGGGTGTGTTTTATTAAGTATCCGGTTCTAGTTGTCATAAGGTCAAGGTACAACTCCAAGTCGCCCTGTTATCAAGATCACGGCTATTCGAATAGATTAAACTTACTGCAGGGGTGCACCACATAACCCAACACGCTTGATCCCATTTGGCCGGACACACTTTTCTGGGTCATGCCCGGCCGCGGAAGATCAACACATCGCAGCCCCACCTAGGCTCAACAGAGAGGTCAGCACGCCGGTCTAAACCTAAGCGCACAGGGGTCTGGGCCCATCGCCCTTAGCACACACCGCGTTGCGTCTGTGACGCCGGAAGCGCAGACCTAGCCTACAGGCGTTCCGGTCCAATCCGCGTAGCGCCACTCGATCGTGACGTCACGAAGTGCCGGTACGATACCACGGCGGGATACCCATAACTACTCCAGCGTAGATGGTTAGTGCGTATAGACCAAATGGCGGACTTCAGATCAAATACCAAGATCTCGTTAAGCGTGTTAAGTATCATGACGCCGACCAGGGGCCAGCCCACCTCTCCTAGGTAGTCTCAACTCGCCTGCCGCCGCCACAAGTAATGGGGCCGTCGGGAACCTGTGCCCACCTCTACCGGGATGGAGCCACCCGTCCTTTCACCCCATCTCCTAACAAAGATCACGGTAATGTAACGATGTAAAGTATATAGTATATGCCCGTGACCACCTCCTCAAGTGATCACGGCCCAATAGTATAGCACGGCAGACGGACAAGAGTGTAGGGTCACCGATGGAACACTAGCATCCTATACTAAGCGGAGGATAACGGTAAAGGTAACAACAGTAGTAGCAAGGACAAAGCTATGCGGTAGTATAGGATTAATCGAAAGCGATGACATGCTACACTACTCTAATGCAAGCAGATAGAGAAAAGTAGGCGATATCTGGTGATCAAAGGGGCTTGCCTGGTTGCTCGGCAAGAGAGAGGGGTCACAACTCCGTAGTCGAATCGGGGCATCAAAGATCGCCACGGGTCTACCAAGAGAAGAGGGGAGAAACTTGATAAATACATAGCAAGCAAGTGCATAACAGGATAACAGGCAGAGCTAGACGTGTTCTAACGCGGTATGAGGTGATACCGGTGAAGGGGGAAAACATCCGGGAAAATATCCCCGGTGTTTCGCGTTTTCAGACAGATGAATCGGAGGGGGAAAGTTGTGTGTTTGCTATGCTAGGGATGTGTGGCGGATGAATGGGTTGCGTATCCGGATTCGTCTCGTCGTTCTGAGCAACTTTCATGTACAAAGTTTTTTCATCCGAGTTATGTATTATGTTCTATGATTTTTTAAAGTTTTAACAATATTTTAAAATTTCTGGTTTTGTTTTAATTCGAGTTGACCAAGTCAATTTGACTGGTCAAAGGGGAGGTGGTGGCCCACATGTCATAAAGCTATATCTAATCTAATAAATAAAAACTAACTTAATCAAATGGAGCCCACATGTAATAGGCTTAAGCTAATTAATTAACCAACCCCGCAAAAATATAATAATAATTAATTAACCAACTAATCTAAACTAAATTAGTTTAGCCGGCCACACACGGCTGTGGCACAGCCCACGCGCACACAGCGCACCCACACAATGCTAATGCTAGGGAGTAACTCTATTCCTTTTAACACAAAATAGCATTTTGTGATTTTTGTAGGATTTAATTCATGCATTATTTGAAGCAGGTCCAATGAAACAAAATGAGGCTTGTTACGTCTACTTTTCGTTTATATAATTTTTACCCATATTAGAACTTGTCTTATCGTTGTTTAGTGGCAGTTTAGATGGCTAGTCATTATAGAAATACAAAAGCTAGCTACCCACTACAGTACTTGCAGCAGTATACAAAAGGTAGCAGTGGTGGCTTCAAGCAGACAAGCAGCAGTAGAGCAGCGACGGGTGGAGTCCACATGAGCACGCACACACTGAAGTCCAGCAAATCAGCAGCAGCGGCAAGAGCGGGGCGGGCGTGGCCGGCGGGTGGAGGGGCGCCGGCGAGCAGGAAGCAGCGGGGCGACAGAGAGCATGTCAAACCAGGGCGCGAGCGGCCCGGCGCGAGCGCGCCGGCCGGCGGGGAGTGACGCTAGGCGGCGGGCTCGGTAATGGCGCTCCGGTGGCCAAATTGTGTGCAGTTTTGTTGCGTTTGAAGGTTGAGCCTCGCGCACATCCAACAGAGCATACGACGAAGGCGGAGGCGATCTAAATCGACGGCAGCAACGACTGGGGCGGCTGCCGGAGTTCAGGCAAGCTCGTGCGTGGTGCTATGGAGCACGGCAAGAGGGACTGCAGGCACGGGGGCTCCGCGGTGATGCGCTGAGTACGTCAGTGCGCTCAGAGGCGAGCCGTTGTGGCTGTGGTCACGGCTACGCCAAGCCCGGCGGCGAGGAGCTCTCAGTCATGACGGTATAGCCGGCCGGAGGAGGAGCACAAGGAGGCTCGGTGAGTAGCTTAGGAGCAGCAGGGGTAGACGGATTTGGCTATGAACGCCGACGACCGAAGGAAGTAGATGAAGTCGATCCCGATGATGTCGTCCCCTCCAGCTCGAACGGTGGTGCGTAGAGGACGTATTCGAACACTGCGAAGCTCCTGGACTTGTTGCAGCGACGAGGGGAGTCTGGTGGCCGCGGGATCGACGAGGTGGCGGCGAACACACGCTCGGACGATGAATAAAAAAGAAAGGGGCGAGCGAGATGGATGAACGGTTGGCCTAGGGTTTGTCCGATGCGTCGGGGAGGGCTTTATACACCTCGGGGTGCCGGTGGATGATCGACACGGCGACAGACGAGGCCATGGCGGGCGTGGATGCACGCCACGCACGGGCACCGCCTCCTCTCTGTACAGAGGAGGAGGAAAAGGCCGTGGTGGGCTTGGGCCTGCACTGCAGCATTGGGCTACAAGTGCACAATATAGCTTTTCGTTCTTTTTAATTTCCTTTTCATTTATTTTCTTTGCTGTTTTATTTTGTTCCTCATTGCATTTTAGTTTTCTAAAGTACAAAAATGATCCCTAAATTAGTAATAGGAATTATACCACTGCCACAATTAACTTGGCACCTAAATATAATAGTTTGTAATTGCTTATCATTTTAAAAGCATTTAAATAATTGTTTTTGCTACTGTTTAAATCGTTTTAGAGTATTTGAACATTTTATAAAAGTGTGGTTCCTCCGCCATAATTACATATGCATTATTTGCTCACTCTGAACATTTTAGTTTTAATATTTGAAAAAAAATTATTGTTTGCCTTTAATTAAAATTTGAATTTGAATCGTTTCGAACTAACGTGAGTTTAATAACAGAAATCGAGGTGACGTGGCAACATTAGTAGAGGGTTACTGTGGCTTAATTATCCGGGCGTCACAGTCAAGGAATCCAAATTGGATGTGCTTCAAAGTTAACTTGACAAGTTCAAAATGAAGGATGGTGAAGGTGTCGCTGAAATGTACTCTAGGCTTGCTCTCATCACAAATGAGATTGCCGGCTTAGGAAGTGAAGAGATGTCCAACAAATTCATCATCAAGAAGAATCTAAGAGCCTTGGATGGAAAATATGATACCGTATGCACATTGATCTAAATGATGCCCAATTACAAAGATCTCAAGTCAACGGAAGTCATTGAAGAATTGTTGCTCATGCGATGTCACTCAAGGATAAGGAAGAGCTGCACAACAAGTCAAGTGGTGCTTACAAAGCCTCGTGTGATGCTCCCACATCATCAAGTGAGAAGCAAATCTTCAATGAAGAATTGAGCCTAATGGTAAAGAACTTCAACAAGTTATACAAGAGTAGAAGCAAAGAAAGAAGTTCCAAGTCAAGGTCCTACAATGACAAAAGATCTTCTAGTCATGAGCGAAATTGCTATAATTGTGGAAGACCCGGACACTACTCCAATGAGTGTACGGCCCCCTACAAAAGAAGAGAAGATTCTCTCAAAAGTAGAAGTAAAAGAGAAGAATCACCACCAAGAGAAAGGAGGAGTAGAGATGATCGTTATGAACGAAGACCCTCTCGGAGAAGCAAGGATTCAGAAAGGAAGGAAAAGTCATCAAGGAGCTACACAAAAATAAGACATCAAGCTCATGTTGGTGAATGGGTATCCGACTCCGACTCCGACAATCACTTCGAAAGAAGTTATCACTCTGACTCCGAATATACTCAAGATGAAGGTGTTGCCGGTCTAGCACTTGTGTCAATCAACTCCTACGACATATTTGACTCACCAAATGAAGGAATTGGAAGATGCTTCATGGCCAAAGGTCCAAAGGTAACACATCCCGAGTATGTTGATTTCAATAGTGATGAAGATGATTTGCTAGGTGATGATGATTTACTTGTTGACAACTCTAGTGATGAAAACTACGATGAAACGTCAATTAATCATGCTAATCAAGATAAAATGAATGATGATGATAAGAAGGAGATTGAGCGTCTAACTAAAGAACCAAACACTCTTTAAGTTAGCTCATGAAACTACCTTGGAAAATCATCGAGAACTTTTAAAGACTCATGATATGCGCTTTGAAAAGCTCAACCTTGAGCAAGAGCATGAGTTTTTAAAGGCAATCAATGATGATCTTCGCAAGAAAAGTTCTTCTTACATTGCCAAGCGTTTACTCTTGTCTACTTACATGCCACAAGTTAAATCTAGCAACAAGAACAAGAAAGATGCTTCATCTAGTAGTAACAACAATCATGCTAAATCAAATGTTGTTGCTTCTAGTAATTCTCTTGATTCCACTAATGATTCTCTTAGCAAAGTTACACTTGAGCAAGAAAATAGCTTATTGAATGGAATCATAGAGAAAGGTGTTTACAAGAGCCTTGCCGGAAGTAAGCAATTTGAGGAAATTGTGTGCAAGCAAGGAAGACACCGGAAGAATCAAGGTGTTGGTTTTGAACGGAAGTTCAATACCAATGGAGTTGAGTGGGAAGAAGATCAATACCCCAAGACGAAGTTTGTTCCTCAACAAGAGAAGTATGATCCTACTTCTTTCAAAGGGACACAAGCTCAAGATGATCTTCCACCACGAGACCACAAGCTAAAAGGCAAGGACAAGCTTCAAGAGGAAATTGATGCATTTGAAGAAGCACCTAAGGCCTTGGTCAAGTGGGTTCCGAAGACTACATCAAGTTCTACTTCATCAAGTACAACTACAACTCCAAGGAATCCCATCAAGATGGTGTGGATCCAGAAGAAGAAGAACTAGAGAGTTCTTGAGGGTGACTCCGCCAACCATACTTCACTCTTATCATTTTGGCAAGGACAAGTGCAAAAAACTTCCATATCTTGCACTAGTTCAAGGAGTCACAAACCCTCTTGTTGGTAAGACAAGGGACAAGGTAACCTAATGCTTTCATGGACATCATCTTGTGTATGCATCACTCTATGTCTATGGATATCCTTGTTTGTTCCTTGTGGGACTAACCCGTGTAGGTATTGAAAGTGCGACTCACTCCAAAGGATTGCTCCAAATGATCTACATCAACATTGAGCATACACATCTTCAACATCTATGATTTTCTCGTCTCAAACTCTATTCATGCTACATCACAAAGTTTGATCAAGTCAGATTCGAACCACTCTGTGTGAGGAGCACTCGGAGTTCCCGATTCGTCATAGACTTAAACCTCCAAAACCTCTTTGTGCATCTCGGTCTGACAGATTCGTCCTTTTCGGTCCTACCGAGTCACTAAGTTGATCTAGGGTTTTCAATCTCGGTGCCACCGAGTCGTTCCACTCGGTCACACCGACAGGGTCAGGTTATATATACCGACGGGCCAAAATTTGGAAAAAATTTCGAACCTCTTCACCCGCGCGTAACCTACTCTGCCTCCTCGGGTCTCCGGATCGTCCTCTTTTCGCCAGCAACCTCCCGCCGCTGGTCTCCGCCGTCGTCAACGGAAATCTCCACCGCCGTTGTCGCTGTAGCAAGTTCGTCGTCGAACTAGTGTACGAACTTGAACTTTGTGCTAATCCTTAACTCTGATTCTTAGCACATTGCTTTGCCATGATTCTTGCCACGATTGAAATCATCCTGTCTAGCAAAAACATCCCGTAGATTAGTTTTGATTTGAGAATTTAGGGTTAGGTCTCCGCCGAATTCATCTCGGGCCAACCGAGTTGTAGAAATCGGTCTCACCGATTTTGGCTTAGGCCAGAGCACATGCGTTTTCGGTCTGACCGAAAATTGCAAATCGGTGTGACCGAGTTTGATTCTCTGTGAAACCCTAGCAGTCTCGGTACCACTAAACTGTGACTCGGTCTGACCGAGTTCACTAGTTTAGGTTCCAAAAGATGCTTCGGTATCACCGAGTTTACAAGTCGGTAGATCCGAAATGCTTTCTGTGAAGAACTAAAACTAAGTTTTCAAGTCATCCTTTTTGCAAAACTCCTGTACTTTGTGATGCTCATCTACTCTACCTCATCTATAACCTATTCACATGGTCTGCTGTCAGAGTATTTGCAGAGATGTCTGACCAGAGTGATAGTACGAACAGGTCTGAGCAACAGGTGCACATGAGTGAGGGTTCAGATCCCTCTAGCAGCTATGATGAAGGCAGCAGGGGCACTCCAAGCAATCTGCCAAAGGCTGCCACGGTGACAAGGAAGAAGAGAACTTCCGACTGAGGATGAAGATTATGTGGCTGTTGAAGATGAACCCACTTCAAAGAAGAAAGTGCTTAAGAAAGATAGTGCCACAATTTCTTTGCAACAAAACACAGTGCGAAAACAAAGATGCCAGCAAGAAGACAGCCCATGTCAAAAGTCAGAACATCAACTACTGAAGCTTCAAAATCAGCTGCTGAAGAAGCTAAGAAAGGGAAGAAGAGGAAAGAGAGGGTCAAGAAAACAACGGCCAGAGTCATTGGAAAGCCCTCCATGATGCAAGAACCTTCAGAGGAAGAGGAAGAGGATGTCAGACCTGACCCAAAGCACAAAAGCTTATGGGAGATGCAATTAAATCAGGGGTTGCTCCATCAAAGCCCAAAGCTACTCCCAAGGCTGCTGCTCCAGCTCCAAAACCAAAACCTAAGAGAAGCACTAGGAACATACCTGCGGAAGAGAAGAACAAGGCCCCAATGCCTCAAAGCTGTTGAAGAAGAAGATGATGATTCTGTTGTTTTGAGGAAGCTGAAACCCAAGATCCCTGACCACACTGATGCACACCCAGTTGCAGAAAACATGAAAATCAGGAAGGATGCAGGACTGAGAATATGGAGAGAGTCTGATCCATATGCTATGAGGAGAAGGACTGCTGCGGACTACAGATTTCACACTAAGGAACAACAGGACTTCTATGAGACTATTCTGCTTGACAAGAAGCCCATTGTGTGTGATATGAGATGGGTTGACTGGGAATTCATCAAGGAAAATGAGGATCACTTCCCTGGTGTGCTTGATAGCTTCAAGGCATGTGGAGTGGACACTTTTGTTGCCCAGAAGCTCACCAAGTGGAATGATGAGCTCATCATGCAATTCTACTCCATTGCACACTTCTATCCAGATGGAAGGATAGTATGGATGTCTGAGGGTACTAGGTACCAGTCTCTGAGTTGAGGAATGGGCCAAGCTTATAAATGCTCCTGAGGAACATGAGGATGACTTGGACATTTATGCAGAGAAGAAGAAAGACCACAACACTATGGCCAACATGTACAAAGAGATCCCAGATGGTGCCTTGGATACACATAAGTTTGGATCTCTCCATTACCTGTTGTCTGGTCTGCCAACCATAAATTGGATCTTAAGGCACACACTGGTACCCAAGTCAGGTGATCACAAGATGATCAGAGGACATGCTATAAACTTGCTGCATATATTTGATGTCCCACAGAAATTCGAAGTTATGAGCCTGATTGTTGAGACAATCAAGAGGAATGCTGCTGACCAGAAGAGAAGTTGTGGGTATGCCCCACACATTCAGGAGCTCATCAACTCAAAGATGGGCACATGCACATATCTTTTGGAGAAGGAACACCTGCCCATCTATCCTGAATTTGAAGATAACATAGTAGTGATGAATGAGAATGAACCATCTTCAGCTCAAGCACATGAGAAGAGAGAGAAGGCTAAGGCTGAGAAGGCTGCAAAGATGCCAACAGTAGAGGAGGCATCTCAGATTTTCTTGAAGACCAAGCAAGACCAGCTTGGATACCTGATCCAATCCACCCTGAGGATTGAGAAGGGCTTGGCCACCCTGACCAAGAACCAAGAGAGTCTGGAGAGGATCATTGAGCAGAAATTCTATGACCTTGATGTCAAGGTAATAGAGATCCAAACTGCAGTTGAGCAACTTCAGGAGGAAGTTGAGGAGAAGAAGGGCAAGTATACCACAGATGCTTTTGCCAGAGTGCCCAGAGGACAGAGATCTGCTGCAATGCCAGTGACAGGCACCAGCAGCTACCGCTCCAGTTCCACCTCCAGCAGCTACTCCACCAGCTCCAGCTACTTCATCTGAAGCTTTCGTTCTTGGAGTTCTCTCGACACCTCCTACCGAAGATCAAGCCTGAGAGTCGTTTAGCACTATGCATTTTTGAACTTTTTGGTAACTTGTTGCCAAAGGGGGAGAAAAATGTATATATCATAGTCTTCGAGAGAGAGAGAGTGTGTTGGTTTTTATCTCTCTTTGCACTTATTTGGTTTGGTTTGAAACTTTATTGTGTGCTTGTGTGAGCTACTTGTGAGATACTTGTTTGATCTTGTGTTTGATCATATGCTACCCTTAATGCTTGTTGGATGATATTATTTCTTATATCCTTATATGATCATTCATTTGTTTTGGGTGATGACTGCATGCTTTAACTTCTATCATTTTGAGCGCTCCACCAAGATGTATGTGACATGGAAGAGTAACCCATGATCCTAATCGATTGTGCATTTGCATTCAAAAGCAAATTTTAAATAATGCACAAATTTAGGGGAGCTCTTGCTTATCACACACTTCTCAAAGCGAATTTATGTTTTTCAATCCTATTTATCATTTGTCGAAGCTTTTGATCTATATGTTGTCATCAATTACCAAAAAGGGGGAGATTGAAAGTGCAACTATCCCTGGGTGGTTTTGGTAATTCCTAACAACATATAGCTCATTGAGCTAATGCTATTCCAAGATAAATATTTCAGGAAAGCTCAATGATTGCCATGGCACGGATTAGAAAGTGGACCCTTCAAAATGCTGAGGACAAAAGATTGGCTCAAGCTCCAAGCACAAGACTCTACATTTTCTATTTTAGTGATGCAAGATCACATTGAGTCTATAGGAAAAGCCAATACCATTAAGAAGGGATGAGGTGTTGCTTAATGAGGCTCTTGCTCAAAATGCTTAGTGATATGCTCCAAAACCCTCCACTACTTTCTCATATCCATATATGTCCCAAACCTAAATATACAACTCGGCCCCACCGATTCTTTCTATCCGGAGCCACCGAGTTCAGTTGACATAGCCACTGCCAGAAACCCTAGTCTTTTCGGTCTCACCGAGATGGGATTGCAAACTCTTTGTTTCCCTTCATAACGTTTGGTCAAACCGAGATGAGGGATCGGTCCCAGATTGCAATGCAAACTCTTTGTTTCCCTTTCGTAATGTTTCGGTCCAACCGAGATGAGCGAATTGGTCCCACTGAGTTTGCCTGACCAACTCTCTGTTTGACTATTACCAAAATCGGTCTCACCGAGTTTGTGTAATCGGTCTCACCGAGATTGTGTTATGCCCTAACCCTAATGATATCGGTCCCACCGAGTTGACATGTCGGTCCCACCGAGAATCCTAACGTTCACATTTTGAACTAAATCGGTCTGACCGAGTTCTCTGAATCGGTCCCACCGAGTTTGGTGATTTGTGTAATGGTTAGATTTTGTGTGGAGGCTATAAATACCCCTCCACCCACTCTTCATTCGTGGAGAGAGCCATCAGACCATGCCTACACTTCCAATACATATTTTCTGAGAGAGAACCACCTACACTTGTGTTGAGGTCAAGAAATTCCATTCCAACCACATAAATCTTGATCTCTAGCCTTCCCAAGTTGCTTTCCACTCAAATCTTCTTTCTACCAAATCCAATCCTATGAGAGAGAGTTGAGTGTTGGGGAGACTATCATTTTAAGCACAAGAGCAAGGAGTTCATCATCAACACACCATTTGTTACTCCTAGATTGGCTAGGTGTCACTTGGGAGCCTCCGTCAAGATTGTGGAGTTGAACCAAGGAGTTTGTAAGGGCAAGGAGATCGCCTACTTCGTGAAGATCTACCCTAGTGAGGCAAGTCCTTCGTGGGCGACGGCCATGGTGGGATAGACAAGGTTGCTTCTTCATGGACCCTTCGTGGGTGGAGCCCTCCGTGGACTCGCGCAACTGTTACCCTTCATGGGTTGAAGTCTCCATCAACGTGGATGTACGATAGCACCACCTATCGGAACCACGGATAAAAATTCTCCGTGTCAACATTGTGTTTGCTCCCTCAAACTCCTCCCTTTACCTTCATATGCAATTGTTTTGCATTCCGCTGCTATACTCTTAGAATTGCATGTGTAGGTTGATTGCTTGACTTGTGCCTAGTTGCTAAAATCTGCCAAGAACTAAAATTGGGAAAAGGGTAGATTTTTATTTGGCAAGTAGTCTAATCACCCCCCCTCTAGACATACTTTCGATCCTACACATCACCGTCGCCACGCCGTCGTGCTGACGGAACTCTCCCTCGTCCTCAACTGGATCAAGAGATCGAGGGGCGTCACCGAGCTAAACATGTGCAGATCGCGGAGGTGCCATGCGTTCGATACTTGGATCAGTTGGATTGCGAAGAGGTTCGACTACATCAACCGCGTTACTAAACGCTTCCGCTTTCGGTCTGCGAGGGTACGTGGACACACTCTCCCCAATCATTTCTATGCTTCTCCTAGATAGATCTTGCGTGATCGTAGGAATTTTTTTGAAATACTACGTTCCCCAACACCCTCTTCCCCGGAAGCCCCTGCTCCGGCAGCCTCTGCTCTAGCAATCTCTGCCCCGATAGTTTCTGTCCCGGCAGTCGGGGCCCCTAATGCCTCAAGCTCGGCAATCTCTTCATCAAGACACTCCTCATCTCAGGAATTCACATCGTCATCATCGCCGGCTCTCCCGCAGCCTTGATCCTTCGAGCTTCTGCAACCCTGCTGGGTATATACTCCTGATCCTCTTTGGTAGTGCCCTTGGTGAAGCCCTTCTCCTTCTTGGTGGTTCTCTCCTCTAAGCCAAAGGCCTAGTCCATCTCATCCTCCAAGCTGGGTAATTGCTAGTCAACCTTAACCCCATTGGCGTTGCGGTCTGGCATCAACTTGAGGATTTGGTCTATGACGGAGTTGATGTGCAATAGAACGATTCTTGCCGGCAAGTGGAAGGTGCCGGCCTTGTGGAATAGCTGCTCGCACAGCCAGGCATGGCTCATTACTGTCAGATTGTTGGCAACACCAGGGTAAAGCCGCAGCCAGTCCGTGGCGGTTCTTGTATTCCCAGGCGAACTGATCCCTCCTTTGCAATGGTGCAATGCGGCGCAAGAGGAAATTGTCCCCCACATGCTCAATGGTAAGCCCGGCAGCTTTGAGGCGGGCAATTATATTCAAAGCTGGGTAGAGCTTCTCGTCAGTGGCTCCCAAATTGCTCCAGCCCTTGCCGCGCACTACACATGTGGTCCGCGGCAAGCAGAACGGGAGTGCTTCTGGATCCTGAATCCAGCACTAATCACCCTCCACTCCTCCCACTTGCCCCGCAGTTGCCCTCCAAGGTAATCCCAATCTTCTCTCCTCCCTCGCGGAATCCACTATATATTCTCGGAAAGAGATTTATCCTCAATACGAGGGATATAGAAGTGGCGGAATAAATCCACATTGGGGGCGACTCCAACAAAATCTTCGCACAAATGGGCAAAGACCGCCATGCAAGTCATCGCGTTGGGTGTGAAATCTAGCAAATGAAACCCAAAAGCGTGCATCATGTCATTGAAGAAATCAGAGAAGGGGGGAGAAAGCCTGCAGTAGAAGTATGCGCGGAAAAAGGGATAAGAGTCTGCTTGAATCTTGGATCCGTCGGGGATGACAACTGGTTCCCCATGGCCTTCGGTTTTCCTCCCCCACATATATGCATACATGTGGATGAAAGCATTGCCATCCAAGTCTTACAGTGAGAAAACCACGTTCTCTTGCCGCCGTTGAGCCAAATCCTCTGCCCCTTTCTTCTTTTCCTCTGATTTCGGATCTTCGGGCTTGGCCGCCTGCTTTCCCTTCACGGCGCTCTTCTTGTGCCCCATTTCCTTAAGCAGAAGGAAGGGAGGGATCTGGTGTGGTATGGAGAGGGATGGTGGCGGCGGAAGCGGTTTTCATTGCAAGGAAGAAGATGAAGCAGGGGAGGCGAAAGGTGTGAATAAGTAACGCTCCTTCGTGGTTCCGCCTGCTTTTATAGGGACCATGCGAGGGAAGTTGGCTCTCCACTATTCCCCATGCAAAACCGCCTTTAACAGGTGCACTACCCCAATAACCGCTGCAAAACTACGATTCCACATCCTGCAGTAACTGTGTGGGATGGACGTGTGATTGACAGGTCAGTAAAATCATTAACGCGTGGACAAAGGATTTCTGCCACGTGTCTGTGCACTGCTTGGGCCTAACCCAACAACACCCGCGGCGCGTATGGCTCAAGCCCGGGGGCTACTGTCGGTGCACACAAACATGGCTATTTGTTTCCCGCTGACCGGTGCACAGACTTGCGAAGGCCTCCCGGGCAAACTGCCCCTGCCGGGCATGTCAAAACCCAAGAAAGGCAAGTTAGCACTAGATTATCTCAGGGAAGCCTGATACGTCTCCAACGTATCTATAATTTTTATTGTTCCATGCTATTATATTATCTGTTTTGGATGTTTTATATGCATTAATATGCTATTTTATATTTTTTTGGGACTAACTTATTAACCTAGAGCCCAGTGCCAGTTTTTGTTTTTCCTTGTTTTTGAGTTTTACAAAAAAGGAATAGCAAATGGAGTCCAAACGGAATAAAACTTTCGCGATGATTTTTCTTGGACCAGAAGACATCTAGAAGACTTGGAGAGACGGCCAGAGGAGTCCCGAGGAGGCCACAAGCCTGCTAGGCATGCGCCAGGGGGAGCGCGCCCTAAGGGCTTGTGGGCCCCTTGGAGGTCCCCTAACCCTAATTCTTGCACTATAAACTCCCAAATATTCCCAAACCATCAGAGGCATCCACCAAAATATTTATCCGTCGCCGCAAGCCTCTGTTCCTGTGAGATCCCATCTTGGGGCTTTTTCTGGCACCCTGCTATAGGGGGGTTCGATCATGGAGGGTATCTACATCAACCTTGCTGCCCTTCGGATGAAGCATGAGTAGTTTACCACGGACCTAAGGGTCCATAGATAGTAGCTAGATGGCTTCTTCTCTCTCTATGATCTTCAACTCCTCGATGTTCTTGGAGTTCTATCAGATGTAATATTATTTTGTGGTGTGTTTGTTGAGATCCGATGAATTGTGGATTTATGATCAGATTATCTATTAATATTATTTGAGTCTTTTCTGAACTCTTTTATGCATGATCAAATATCTTTGTATTTCTCTTTGAATTATCGGTTTGGTTTGGCCAACTAGAATAGTTTTTCTTGCAATGGGAGAGGTCTTTAGTTTTGGGTTCAATCTTGCGGTGTCCTCACCCAGTGAGATAGTACGGGTAGCGAGGCACGTATTGTATTGTTGCCATCAAGGGTAAGAAGATGGGGTATTCATCATATTGCTTGAGTTTATCCCTCTACATCATGTCATCTTACTTAAGGCGTTACTCCGTTCTTATGAACCTAATACTCTAGATGCATGCTGGATAGCGGTCGATGTGTGGAGTAATAGTAGTAGATGCAGGCAGGAGTCAGTCTACTTGACACGGACGTGACGCCTATATTCATGATCATCGCCTTGGATATTGTCATAAATTTGCGCTTTTCTATCAGTTGCTCGACAGTAATTTGTTTACCCACCGTATTCTTTCTTTCAGGAGAGAAGCCTCTAGTGAAACATATGCCCCCCGGGTCTATTTTCCATCATATATTTTCAGATCTATAAACCAAAAAAAAAACAAAAATACCTTGCTACACTTTATTTAGATTTACTTTAGTTTGCCTTTTTATTTATCTTTTATAGCTATCTCTATTAGATCTCACTCTTGTTCGTGACCGTGAAGGGATTGACAACCCCTTTTTCGCGTTGTGTGCAAGTGTTAGTTACTTTGTGCAGGTGCATAGATTGGAGACTTGGTTGTGCCTCCTACTGGATTGATACCTTGGTTCTTAACTGAGGGAAATACTTATCTCTACTCTGCTACATCACCCTTTCCTCTTCAAGGGAAAAATCAACGCAACCTCAAGAAGTAGCAGGAAGAATTTCTGGCGCCGTTGCGGGGAGGTTCTACGTCAAGCCTACCAAGTATCCATCATAAACTCTCATCTCTTGCACTTACATTATTTGCCATTTGCCTCTCGTTTTCCTCTCCCCACTTCTAGAACGTTTTCAGAAAATTACAAAAATATTTGCCTTTTTATTCGCCTTCATTCATTCATCTTTTCGTTTGCCCTTATGTCTTACTTGGTTTGTTTGCTCGTTTGCTTGGTATAATCGTGTGTTTATTGAAAATCAGAAGCAAAGAGTTTATGGATCCTCATCCACTTGCTAATCTTTTTAAAAGATCCAACTATGATGAACCAATTGCTAGTGATTTGAGTGCACTAGATTATCCTTATGAAGTTTTGCTTGAAATTCGTGAATCTAAAAATTGTGATGAAATTTATGAAGTGATTCATGATAGCTCCTTGAATGAAAAGCATGATTGCAATGGTGCTATCATAAATTCTTTTAATGTCAATTGTGCTAACAATATGCAAAACCCAAAGCTTGGGGATGCTAGTTTTGCTATGTCCACTACTTATTGCAATGATCATGATTGGGGTGATAATGTTTCGTATGATCTTGAAAATTTGTTTAAGCCTCATGATGAATATGATATCGATAATAGTGTTTGCAGTAGTATTGAAAGTGGGATTGGAAGAGTCGCTACTGCAGGATGGTCCAAACGCGACACTACAATCAGAGACCCTTCAACGAAACTATGTGCGATGCCATAGCAAATGGTGGTGTAAAAAAATCGTCAAAAAAGGTGCAAAACATTTGCGATGATGGATGCATCAAACACGGTTCAGATTTTAGTTGCGTGTGCGATGCAGGGCATACGGTTCACTTCAATTAACTGTTTGCGATGAGGAGGAACAAAAGAAATGGGCAGCCAGATGAAGGTGTGGGCAATATACAGCATACGGTTCACTAGGATGAACTGTGTGTGATTAGGCAACACAATGGAAATGGTTCAACTGAACAAGATGTGTGTGATACGCGGCAAACAGGTCCATAATCAGAAATGTGTGCGAAGACCAATAATAACACAGACGATTGCTGCTAATAAGCCATGTGATTTGCTCTGTCTACAAAAGAATAACATGTATATATATAACTGAAATAAACATCCAATTACATAAGTGACTATACAGATCATTCGCACACACCTCAATAAACAATTGCATGCATTCTAAAGTAGGAGAAACGATCGTCTAGTCATCTATTTCTTGTAATGCTCCCGCCACTGCTCTATGGCTCGATCCCTCGTCTGGGGCAGGAAGAAGACACTTCCTCGTGTCAACAACCTGCATGTACATCTCGTAGCTTGTGTACGCGTCCTTGGCCGCATACTTCACATGTTGTTCATCCAGTCTCTCATGCCACACACTGTGCCAGGCGTTCTTGTCCTTCTTGTTATCATCCTTCATCTTCATGTAGTAGGGGTCGATGATGGCTGAGGCGAGGTCAACCAGGGAGTTCAGTTTGTTTTTGTTGCTGCCCCAGACCTTGTAGTGGTGCTGGATGTTGACAAGATTCGGGCATTTCAAGCCCGAAACCTTGAGTGCTTTTAGATCGTTGGTGGTGTCCATCGTATCGAAACTATAATTGGAGTTGTTGATAAACCTGGAGAAACGCTCGCAAGGCCTTGTGGCCAGGTGGTAGTGGTAGACGAGGAAGTCATGTCGCACGCACAACTGGTCGACGACAACCTTCTGATCGTGCCCGGCATGACCGATGGTGTACTCGAGGTCGAAGCCGACCACTTGGTACATGTCCTCGGCAAGGAACTGCTCCATAGTTTGGATTGAGCTCTCCACCGAGACCGGATCGTTTGTGTACACCACCGAGAGGGCCTTCACCCTCACGTGGGTGTCCACTACGTGATGCATGGTGAACTGCCCACCGTTGTCGTCGTCGGCCGCTGGGAACGCCGTTGGAGCCACGGGGATCGCCATTGGAACCACTAGATGTCCTCTCTGTGTGTGTCGTCGTGGGTGTGCTTATTGTGTCGTGTGACGCGAGAGATGAAGGTAAATGGCCGCATGAATAAATGGGGGCCGAACGGCCTGGATTCTCAGCGCGTCCGAATGGCAGTTTTTGCAGCGGGTAACTACATTTTCCTGCCGCGCCCGGCGCAACCACATGCACACGAACGTGCGTGATCGTGCACCGGCCCCAAACACTGGCAGCACGCGTGGAGGGACGAGGGCAGAGCAGCCGAAGGAATGCGAGATCAGAGCGCGCACGGCGGGACGCGAGCAGAGCGCGCCGCGGCCGCCTCAACCGCAAGCAACCACACACATAGAGCAGTTGAACACGCAGGAAATGGTCCCCTACAAGCCGGCCGATAGTTGCGTCGCTGCGTAGAGAGCGGCCGTGTGCTACTACCTCATTCTTGGTCTATAGTCCCCTTTATATTCTTTTGCCATAATTTTCCCTCAAATTTAACCAACAAAATGTTAATGCATGTTATAAAAATTATATAATTGGAAACTATGTTCAAATACGAATCCAACTATATAATCTTTGGCGACATGCATTTGTATTTTATTAGTTAAATCCTACTTATAAACCATGACGGGGGTATAGTAGGTAATTAATGCACAAACATTTTTTTATTAACCTTATGTTTACATGGCCATTCATCCTTCTCTCGCACGTCTTGTCACCATGCTGATGGCTTACAGCGCAAGCTTGCGCGGCGCCCGGAGGCATTCTTTTGGCCAAACGGTGGCGCCAATGAATCGTCAGTGAGCCCGTTCCCGCGCAACCTCGCAGGTTCCCGCGCAAGCTTCCTGCCCGACTTGGTGAAATCCCCCAAAATCCCAATGCTTACCGGCCTGCTATATAAACCCTCATGGACGGCGAGTCCTGCATCGCATTTTCCCCTCCCTCCCTATAGCTTATCTCGTCTGCTTCTCCCACAATCACCAATGGCACCGGTCCGTCGTCGCTCAGCCACTCCGCCTTCATCAGAGGACAGCTCTAGCTGGGAGGCTACACCGCGGCGGCGGTGCAGTCCCCAGCGTAGTGTAGTGCGCGTGGCATCTGTTGGGGAACGCAGTATTTCAATTTTTTTACCTACGATCACGCAAGATCTATCTATGTGATGCATAGCAACGAGCGGGAGAGTGTGTCCACGTACCCTCATAGACTGAAAGCGGAAGCATTAAGTAATGCAGTTGATGTAGTCAAACGTCTTTGCGATCCAACCGATCAAGTACCGAACGCACGACACCTCCGTGATCTCCACACGTTCAGCTCGGTGGCGTCCCTCGAACTCTTGATCCAGTTGAGGCCGAGGGAGAGTTTCATTAGCACGACGGTGTGGTGACGGTGATGATGAAGTTACCAGCGCAGGGCTTCGCCTAAGCACTATGACGATATGACCGTGGTGTGTTTCTGTGGAGGGGGCACCACACACGGCTAAAAGATCAACTTGTGTGTCTATGGGGTGCCCCCTGGCCATGTATATAAAAGGAGGGGGAAGAGGTGGCCGGCCCTAGGGGGCGTGTCAGGTGTGGGGAATCCTACTAGGACTCCCAGTCCAACTAGGATTCCCCTCCTCTTTCCTATTCCTAGTAGGAGAAGGAAAGGAAGGGAGAAGGGGGGAGAAGGAAAGAGGGGGGCGCCGCCTCTCCTAGTCCAATTCGGAGAAGCCCATGGGGGGCGTGCAGCCACCCCTTGAGGCCCTCCTTGTCAGGACCCTGATCCTAAGTCACACCGATCTAGCATGTAACACATCATATCACTTTGCGGCCTCACGCACGGTATTCCCACGGGTGCCACCTTACCTAGCCCGGGACCGTTTGCGCATTTTGGCTCACGTATATGATAGTGTCGCTAGCATCCATATGACAGAGAACCGGGGCCGACATGACTAGTCGTGAACCCAAAGTGGCAGTAACTTACAGGGACAGGCATACATGACCCAGCAACGAACGTGTCGGTCATCAGCGAGTGAATTCGGGCTGTATCAACTGGGCTAGCAGGACTCCGGGAATCCGGGCTGTAGCAGGCTAACAGGACTCCGAAAGACACCGCGTGACATTTCCCCGAAGGGACAGACACAGGATTGAAGGACACATGCCAGCCAGTCTAAGTGTTCCGGAGCAGTAGCAACTGGGCTAACAGGACTCCGGTGAACCGGGCTGTAGCAGACTACCATGGCTCAGTGGAAGCACTAGACTACATTTCCCCATAAGAGAGGCTACCAAGGATAGACAGCCAGGTTGTCGGATCCCACACATACCAAGCATTTCAAAATCATACACACAATATGCTCGATATGTGCAAATACAACATGGCATCACAACAAGACTCTACGACTCAGAGTATTTATTCATAAGGCTCCGAAGGGCCAAGTATTACAAACATGGGTCTCATGACCCAACATACAGAGCATACAAGCATCAAGAGAAAGCATGAACATGTCTGAGTACAGACAACTACAAATGAAAAAGGGTGAGAAGCCTCTATCCACAAGACCCTCCCAAGGGTACAAGATCGCAGCTGATGTAACAAGCTAACGTCGGAGTCAATGCGGAACTACTAGTGAGACTGAAGTCTCTCTGCAAAACATAAAATAAGAAAACGTGAGTATAAATGTACCCAGCAAGACTTACATCAGAACTAGCTACATATGCATCAGTATCAATAAAGGGGGTGGTGGAGTTTGAATGCAGCAAGCCAGCTTTGACTCGGTGGCTATCCTGAACTACGACTGCAAGTAACTCTTTTGGGGTGGCACACACGAGTCCACAAATTCACCATATCAATACACCACTATGGATCCGCTCCCGTCTCCCTACGAGAACGCCATCCATAGCACTCACGCTTATCTTGCGAGTTTTAGCGCATCCACTTTCACTTGTCTATGAACTGTACAGGCAACCCAGAAGTCCTTTTCCGCGGACACGGCAATTTGAATAGATGATGTTAACCCTGCTGGGGTGTACTTCTTCACACACGCTCTCGCCACTTACCACCATGTACACGTCGTGTATCTCGACAACCTTCAAGCGGAAGCCTGGTGAGGGAGTCGGCCACGACCTGACTAACCACACAAGTCTCTAGTCCAGGTTTATCGCCTATTTCGGTTCCATCCGCAAGGAGATCCGGCCAGGGTGTCGCTCACGGCCCCAAACGATGTGAGCAGGGTTCCCAAGCCCACCATCCGGGTGCCACTTGGTACACCGTGCCACTGTGCCTAGTCTGTCCCAAGCCCACCTGTACCGGGTGCCACTTGGTAGACTACTAGCACTACCTACAAACACCAGAAACTAGTTGCAACTCCTGGACAAAGATCAAGTTGATTAATAAGTCGAGAGGAGTCGAGTTACCGGAACCTAATGTGTGGTAGTAACTGTTCATGGATCACAAACACAGAACTCAGTTCCTGAGGACTGTTTCAATGAGACAACCCACCATGTACTCCTACATGGCCTCTCACCGCTACCTTTACCAAATCGTGTTCACACATTTAGCTCTCAACAGTAGGACATATTCACTACTTTCCAATTCACCCACGATGAATCAGACCTGACACAACTCTAAGCAATAACAGGCATGACAGACAGGCATGAATGAGTAGGCACATCATGGCTCAAACAACTCCTACTCATGCTAGTGGGTTTCATCTATTCTTGTGGCAATGACAGGTCATGCAGAGGAAAGGGGTTCAACTACCGCAGCATGTATCAGTTGAATCGTTGTTGTCCTAATGTAGTAAAAGAGAGCAGGAGCGAGAGAGTGGGATTGTATCGGAATGAACAAGGGGGTTTTGCTTGCCTGGCACTCCTGAAGATGATATAGTTCTTCATCAGTGTCATCGAACTCAACGTCGGTGTCTATCGAGAGGGAACAAATACCGGCAACAGAGAAGAAACACGATCAATGCAATGCAACAATATGATGCATGATCATGACATGGCAATATGCTGTGATTTGGGCTAATGCAGCTAGCAACAAATTAAATGGAGTTGGTTTGAATACAAGATCCAAATTCAAACTCCATATGTGGTTATTCAAATGCCATTTATTCAAATTGTCATATACAGCAACCTTAAGTTCTTCCAACATGCATGGAAACGCCATAAACGGATTCTTTGGATTTTTCTGATCATTTTTCATATATAAATTATTTTCATCTGAACTATAGATTAATTTCTATGATTTTTAGAAGTTTTCACTATTTTCTGAAATAAATAAATCATTTCTGATTTATTTAAAATCCCAGAAAAGCTAATATGATGTCAGCCTTAGGTCAGCACTCCATCAGTAGTCAACGAAGTCAAATCTGACGTGTGGGTCCCACATGTCAGCGTTACAGAAGCTAAGCGGGTTTAAACCCCGCGTTGACTAGGATTTGACCAGCTGATGGGGCCCGCTGTCAGTGACTACGGTGTGTAATTAGCAATGTGGTTAGGCCCTAATGGCGTGGTTAGCCGGTGGCTTAATGATGGCGACCACATAGCACGGTGGCGGCTCGCCGGAGTGGCGCTAGGGGCAGCGGCTGGGCGCGCTAAGGGCACCAGGGGGAAGCCCAGGCCCGTGCGCATCTAGGGAGGCCGCGGGGCTGCCGGGATGGACCGTTGCGGTGGCGGCGGCGAGGTTAGCGGTGGCCGGAGCTACGGCGTCGGCGGGACGGGCTAGCAAACAGGAACGGAGGGGGGAAGCAGAGGGGAAGATCATGAGCTCATAGGGAACACGCAGGGTTGGTCAGTGGCTCGGGGGCGCGATGAAGGCGGCGAATCGGCGATGGCGACCGACGGGTACCGAAGTTTAAGATGGCGTGATGGCGACGGTGTGGCACTTCCCTTCTCCTGAGCGTCTACGGGGAGATGAAATGGAGCACGGTCGGTCGTCTAGGCATGGTCCTGCGGCGAGGCGGCGTCGCTAGCCACGCAGGTGACGAACGACGATGATGGTGGCTCTCGGGTGGTGCTCGGAACCGAGTTGTGGAGGAGGGGAGCGAGGCATATGGAGGAGGGGAAAGCGAGAGAAGGTCAGGGCATCTCCAGGCGTGGATCAGATCGAGGGAGGGGAAAGCAGGAGGTGGCCACGGCCGAGCGCGCGCGACACGCAGCTCCCTGCCTGCCTGGCGAGAGGTAGCAGGTGTTGGCGGGGGCGATGGGCTGGGCACACTGCTGGGTTCTTCTGGTAGGGTGGCCCAAAGTTAGTTCCCTTTCCTTGTTCTCTTTTTGTTTTCTATTTTCTTTGCTCTGTTTTGATTTAGTAAAAGTACTAAACCATTTTTGTTGCTTCTGATAATTCTTGTAAGGACTAATTGGATTATTCCAAAGCCTCTCACCAAAAATCAGAAGTATTGGAGCTACTAAATATTTATATGAATTACTAACCCCAATTCAAATACAATATGAATTGATTCAAAAATCCAAATGTCATGGAAAAATGTGCATCACCTCTTGTTACTGTTTCCAGCATTTTCCAAGAATGATGAACATTTTTTAAGGCCATTTGGGTTCATTGAAAAATATTTTTAATTGAACCTATTTGAAATGATTTAGTGCTAGGGTTTGAACAATCCCCATTTCAACTTTCAAAGAAATTTAGACATGATGCATGGATGCTTGTGCAACTTTTGCAATCAAATTCTAGGGCTGTGACAACTAAATCCCCACTAGCAAGAATCTCGTCCCGAGATTCAAAACGTGAGGTAAGAAGACAGAGGGGACACGAGCTAACACGACCTTCACGATCCAGATTGCACTTCATAAGAACATCGATTCCTTGCATCATCTTAGTCTTGACAACTCTGCTTTCGAGTTGTTCGTCAAACATGAGGACAGAGACAACTCTATAATGATGGATCATCTTAACGATCAGAAGATCAACTCACAGAATGAGATGTAGAAACATCTCTTGAGTTGGGACACAAAACATACATCAAGACAGGTGGATAGTAACGGATGGTGAAGTTTGATTTGGTAGGTAACTATTCCACGCTTTAGAAGATGGCGGATGGGTTCAAAGTAGCGAGGAGATAATTACCATGATTCCATAACGGGGCACCCTAGAGGAGGTGACTCGTAGGATTATTCCCTTAAGTGCCAGAAAGAATTACTTTTGACATAGAGATCATTGAGACTCTTTATACCAGCCTAAGGCAATCACAATCGATCATTTGAAAGAGTTCAAAAGAATGACATACTCGGACTAGAATGGATGATGTGGACTACCTTGTTGAAGACAACGCAATGGATGATTTAGCTTATCATCGGAAATGGATGGGATCCATGGTAGGTCCACTTTGGAAGATGATCTTGGACGGCAACTGCTGAGAAAGGCAGCCCATGGGGATTTGGCACAATGGTGGTGCAAGCTGGGAACAAAATGCAACTGTTGGGAATGTTCCAACCATCATATCTGCCTGAGATTCAGATCCGATTGGTGATAGGATACTTGGTGAGCATGTCTGAAAAGAGAGTTTGCAACACAAATCGACGAGATGACGTTGCGGGATTCTCGGGAAATGAACTATAATAGCAAGCTCCAAAACATGAGCTGGTTCTGCTACATACATGTGAGCATGTTTTCCAAGACAAGCATGACCACATAGTAGTCTTACAATAAAAATACTACCGGGTTCAGGTGGGGAACCATCATTGAGGATATCGAAGTCTTGTGCATTACCATGGATTAGCACTTAACTCCTTTTCCTAGAACAAATCAGTCAGTGGCTTGGTGTGCTAGGAACACATATGGAGTGGAGGTAATTAATCTACCAAACCATAGTATACTTTGCACATGCATGACTGACTTGGGACGATTAGAAAGGAAGCAAAACTAACTTTCTCAAATTCACGGCGGCAACATGCATCGAATGCACATGAATGAGAGGAAGTCACTTCTTTCATCCAACATATACTTCATGAACGGGGCATGAAGAAAATGCTTACACAAGTTTCCAACACCAGCTGGATGTTCAACACGAATCATGGCGGAGACAAAATGCCGCTGGTGGGTTCAACATCAACTCATCGGAATTTACATATCACTAGACTTCCACCATTCGGTGAACAATGTGATAGTATTGGTCAGAACAAAAGATGTAATGGTGTATGTTCGAGGAATCAACCACGAGTAAGATAACATTACAAATACCGTTGGTTCTAACTTGATTTGATGATGGCCCACACTCAAATCAAGGTTTGGGCAAGGCGATAGGTTCAACAACTGATCACGAGGACCAATCGATGAAGAAATCATCTTTCTACAACAAACAAACAAACACAAGGATATATCCCTTAGTGATGAGCTAGGTTAGGTAAGCTTTATCTTCCAACTCTCCAAGTTGTTGTTTAGCTTAACCAACTAGCTCAGGGTATCCGACACAGATTCTTGGAGAAAGGGTGGTTTACAAGGAAACCAACTTGATCACGAGCTCAACATAACAGTCAGGGGACAACCTGGTGATACTTCTGAGAAGATATTCGGAAAATCAGGAACCACGATATGTTATTAAGCTCGAAAACAATCTTTCTTTTCAGGGCAAGACGATGTGATCAGGAGAGTGATGGATTACACCATCCTAACTCATTGATCGAAGTGTGCACCAGAAATATGGACTAGGAAGCACGATCAATCTTAGAATGATAATTCAATAACCAACATGCTAAGAATGAGTTTATTGTCCATTAACTACCAAGCAACGGGGTTGCTAGGAGTATTGATTTCACACATCATGATTCACTTGTCAGTATTCCGGTTACAATAACACGGAGACCGAGGAATGAACGATCATGGCAAGAAGTATCACTTCGTCAAGAATTCATAAGAGGTGGTGCAATTCTCATGAGAATCCTGACATAAAGGGGGTAATACTCCAGGGTAGAGCAGAACAAAAGCTGGAGTGACACTTGATCTACGGAATAGAACTGCTTTGACCCAATCCTAGAAATGGATGAGGTACTGGAGTTTGTTTCTCCTAGTCATTCTGAAATAGAATGGCTTGACGGACCACAAGAATAATAGGCATCGATGAGCACGATTGCACACATACTCCTGACTATCAACTGATAGATGATGGTCGGAATACAACTGAAGATGGACAACTCAAGGAGCATATAACTTTCTGAGTTGTGGATGCATAGATTAGTATGTCGAACAAAGCTCAACATATTTCTTCCGGATAACCCATGCAGAAAGGCAGGACTGGCAGAATCACAATTTTGAATGGAGAACTCATCAAGATCACTCTTGTTGTGATCATTGGTTCAAAGATCTTCTGCCATAATGGTTCATGGTATTGGAAGAATGATATACCACGGACCTCAAAGACTATCACAAAGGTTACTAATATCCTAAAGGAACGAGCAAACACTACCAACACGAGGTAAGTAGAGTGAATCTTGGGCTCAAGAACCCAGAAACAGAATGCCTACTAACTAAATGGCATCACGGGATGCTTTCGAGAATAATGGCGAGAATCATCACACTTGGGATACAAAGCATTGCTAGATTACTAGGTGGTTCTCTACGACACCTAGGGTCATAATAATAGCTCCAACATGTATGTGGAGGCAATGGAGTACATCAACTCATTGATTAGTGTGGTTAATCTGGCCTAAAGGGATATCGGGATTGGAAAGAAGGGATTTGCAAATGCATCAGACTATTTAGAAACCTGGAATGACTCGGACATCATAACGGCTGTAAATGCTCAAAAAGAATTGAGATATCCTGAAAAATGGTGGCATAACCACTCAACATCACAATATCAAGGTTCCGAGACCAACTGTTAACACATGGAAGTACTAGAAACTGAACTGATACTTGAATCCATTATTCCTATAAGTCTACGGATTAGTAACACGTGATCCTGACAGAAGATGAGAAAGCCTAGTTCTTAATCCCCACAGAAAAGAAGAGGGTGACTCAGATCAGAAGGGCATAGTGTATAAGAAGTAAAAAGAGCCTTACGTTCCCTTCCACAATCAATTCCCTTATATAACTAAAGCATTTCTAGACTCAACTTTGACCAGTTTGTCTTGGTAATCCTACAGGCAGTCAGGCTCTGATACCAAAGCTGTCAGTACCCTGATCCTAAGTCACACGATCTAGCATGCAACACATCATATCACTTTGCGGCCTCACGCACGGTATTCCCACGGGTGCCACCTTACCTGGCCGGGGACTGTTTGTGCCTTTTGGCTCACGTATATGATAGTGTCGCTAGCATCCATATGACAGAGAACCCGGGCCGACATGACTAGTCGTGAACCCAAAGTGGCACTAACTTAGAGGGACAGGCATACATGACCCAGCAAGAAACATGCCAGTCATCAGCGAGTGAATTCGGGCTGTATCAACTAGGCTAGCAGGACTCCGGGAATCCGGGCTGTAGCAGGCTAACAGGACTCCGAAAGACACCGCATGACATTTCCCCGAAGGGACAGACACAGGATCGAAGAAGGACACATAAGCCCGATCTAAGTGTTAGGAGCGAGTAACAAGCCCAGGCTATGAGGACTCCGGTGAACCGGGCTGTAGCAGACTACCATGGCTCAGTGGAAGCACTAGACTACATTTCCCCATAAGAGAGGCTACCAAGGATAGACAACCAGGTTGTCGGATCCCACACATACCAAGCATTTCAAAATCATACGCACAATATGCTCGATATGTGCAAATACAACATGGCATCACAACAAGACTCTACGATTTAGAGTACTTATTCATAAAGCTCCGAAGGGCCAAGTATTACAACCATGGGTCTCATGACCCAACATACAGAGCATACAAGCATCAAGAGGAAGCATGAACATGTCTGAGTACAGACAACTACAAATGAAAAAGGCTGAGAAGCCTTACTATCCACAAGACCCTCCCAAGGGTACAAGATCGCAGCTGAGGTAACAAGCTAAACGTCGGAGTCAACACGGAACTACTAGTGAGACTGAAGTCTCTCTGCAAAACATAAAATAAGAAAACGTGAGTATAAATGTACCCAACAAGACTTACATCAGAACTAGCTACATATGCATCGGTATCAATAAAGGGGGTGGTGGAGTTTGACTGCAGCAAGCCAGCTTTGACTCGGTAGCTATCCTGAACTACGACTGCAAGTAACTCTTTTGGGGTGGCGCACACGAGTCCACAAATTCACCATATCAATACACCACTATGGATCTGCTCCCGTCTCCCTACGAGAACGCCATCCATAGCACTCACGCTTATCTTGCGAGTTTTAGAGTATCCACTTTCACTTGTCTATGAACTGTACAGGCAACCCAGAAGTCCTTTTCCGCGGACACGGCTATTCGAATAGATGATGTTAACCCTGCAGGGGTGTACTTCTTCACACACGCTCTCGCCACTTACCACCATGTACACGTCGTGTATCTCGGCAACCTTCAAGCGGAAGCCTGGTGAGGAGTCGGCCATGACCTGACTAACCACACAAGTCTCTAGTCCAGGTTTATCGCCTATTCGGGTTCCATCCACAAGGAGATCCGGCCGGGGTGTCGCTCACGGCCCCAAATGGTGTGAGCAGGGTTCCCAAGCCCACCATCCGGGTGCCACTTGGTACACCGTGCCACTGTTCCTAGTCTGTCCCAAGCCCACCTGTACCGGGTGCCACTTGGTAGACTACTAGCACTACCTACAAACACCAGAAACTAGTTGCAACTCCTGGACAAAGATCAAGTTGATTAATAAGTCGAGAGGGGTCGAGTTACTGGAACCCAATGTGTGGTAGTAACTATTCATGGATCACAAACTCAGAACTCAGTTCCTGAGGACGGTTTCAATGAGACAACCCACCATGTACTCCTACATGGCCTCTCACCGCTACCTTTACCAAATCGTGTTCACACATTTAGCTCTCAACAGTAGGACATATTCACAACTTTCAATTCACCCTCGATGAATCAGACCTGACACAACTCTAAGAAATAGCAGGCATGACAGACAAGCATGAATGAGTAGGCACATCATGGCTCAAACAACTCCTACTCATGCTAGTGGGTTTCATCTATTTACTGTGGCAATGACAGGTCATGCAGAGGAAAGGGGTTCAACTACCGCAGCATGTATCAGTTGAATCGTTGTTGTCCTAATGTAGTAAAAGAGAGCAGGAGCGAGAGAGTGGGATTGTATCGGAATGAACAAGGGGGTTTTGCTTGCCTGGCACTCCTGAAGATGATATAGTTCTTCATCGGTATCATCGAACTCAACGTCGGAACATGTCTATCGAGAGGGAACAAATACCGGCAACAGAGAAGAAACACGATCAATGCAATGCACCAATATGATGCATGATCATGAAATGGCAATATGCTGTGATTTGATCTAATGCAGCTAGCAACAAATTAAATGGAGTTGGTTTGAATACAAGATCCAAATTCAAACTCCATATGTGATTATTCAAATGCCATTTATTCAAATTGTCATATACAGCAACCTTAAGTTGTTCCAACATGCATGGAAATGCCATAAACAGATTCTTTGGATTTTTCTGATCATTTTTCATATATAAATTATTTTCATCTGAACTATAGATTAATTTCTATGATTTTTAGAAGTTTTCACTATTTTCTGAAATAAATAAATCATTTCTGATTTATTTAAAATCCCAGAAAAGCTAATATGATGTCAGCCTTAGGTCAGCACTGCAGCAGCAGTCAACAAAGTCAAATCTGACGTGCAGGTCCCACATGTCAGCGTTACAGAAGCTAAGCGGGTTTTAACCCCGCGCTGACTAGGATTTGACCAGCTGCTGGGGCCCGCTGTCAGTGATTGAGGTGTGTAATTAGCAATGTAATTAGGCCCTAATGGCGTGGTTAGCCGGCGGCTTAACAACGGCGATCACACAGCACGGCGGCGGCTCGCCGGAGTGGCGCTAGGGGCAGCGGCTAGGCGCGCTAAGGGCACCAGGGGGAAGCCCAGGCCAGTGCGCATCTAGGGAGGCCGTGGGGCTGCCGGGGATGGACCATTGCGGTGGCGGCGGCGAGGTTAGCTGTGGCCAGAGCTACAGCGTCAGCGGGACGGGCTAGCAAACACGAACGGAGGGGGGAAAGCAGAGGGGGAAGATCATGAGCTCACAGGGAACACACAGGGATGGTCAGTGGGCTCGGGGGCGTGATGAAGGCGGCGAATCGGCGATGGCGACCGGCGGGTACCGAGGTTGAAGATGGCGTGATGGCGACGGTGTGGCGCTTCCCTTCTCCTGAGTGTCCGCGGGGAGATGAAATGGAGCACGACCGGTCGTCTAGGCATGGTCCTGTGGTGAGGCGGCGTCGCTAGCCACGCGAGTGACGAATGACGATGATGGTGGCTCTCGGGTGGTGCTCGGAATCGAGATGTGGAGGAGGGGAACGACACAGAGGGAGGAGGGGAAAGCGAGAGAAGGTCAGGGGCGTCTCCAGGCGTGGATCAGATCGAGGGAGGGGCAAGCAGGAGGTGGCCACGGCCGAGCGCGCACGACACGCAGCTCCCTGCCTGCCTGCTGGGTTGCTGCTACAGGTAGGTGGTGTTACATCCCTAGATTTACCTTGGCCTTGGACTATCTTAGTTGTCGCATCATGTTTAAATTCAAATAAAATTTGAATTGGGGAATTTTCAAAGCCTCAAAAAACCTCTAAAAATAACCAACATTTAAATCTCATCAAAAGAGTCCAAGTAAATGTTCCTGTTATTCTGTGAAAATATTGGCATGAGGTGAAATTCCAACCAATACTTTTGGAGTCACAGGAATAATTTATTTTGGGCCTTTGATTTAAATCAATAATATATTTGGGCTGGAATTATTTCTGTTATATAAGAAATAATGTTCAAATATTTTGTAAGTTTGCATGTGACCTTGGACTAGCTCCCTGAGCTCACATAAGAATTTACAGAAAGTTTTAAAATGGTTTAGTTTCTAAACTAAATCAAAACAAAATAATAGAAATAGAAAAGAAAAAAATAAGAGAGAGAGAGAGAGAGAGAAGGACTAACCTGGCGCCACCAACCGGCCCGGCTCTGTCTTGGTCCAAAGTTGGCCCAGCCCATCACTGCAGAAGTGGCCCACCAAAGACCTGCTTCAACCTCGTGCGAGAAGGCACGAGGCGTGTCAGGTTGCAAGGCGCCAAAGACGCCAAGACGGCCACCGACGACCGCCTCCTGCTTGCCGCTTCGCCTTGGCCCTCCCCGGCGCTGCCACGCACTCCCCTCGACCCTCTGCACTTTTCCCCTCCTCGCAGCTCTCTCCCCTCCCCACTCTGCTCTCTTCCCGAACGAAGTCGCCGCCACCGTCGCCGTTCGCCGCCGCCACCGACCTCCCCACGCCAATCTAGCTATGCCACGAGCTCCGCCTCGACCCTCGCATCCTCTGCACCAAGACAGGCGCCGCCAGGAGCTCTGTGACGGCGACGCCGAGCTCTTCTTCCTCCCTCGGACGCTGAGATCACCGGCGACCTCCTGCCATCACCAGCCCTTCCCCGAGCTTTCCGAGGCCACCGCTGCACTCGCCGTGAGCTCCTCTTCCTTCTCCCCCTAGCCACTTCGCTCGAGCTGCCCCGTAACCCCGTTGGCCATCATGGCCGAGAGCTCGGCTCCATCGGCCATGTCGCCGTCGTGGCCACAGACGCGTAAGCTCGAAACCGAGCGTGTCACCATTCTCAGCACTTCACCAGGAGGCCGTAGCACCCAGCCGTTCGCCCCGCCGTGCCCCACAGCACCATTTCCAACCTCGCCCGAACTCCGGCCGCCGTAGGAGTGGACGCCGCCCTTGTTCTAGGCCACCTCCGGCGAAACTGATGGCACTAGTCGATGCGGCCGAGCCTCCTCGTCACGTAGATGGCCTCTGCCGTTGGTTTGGTCGCCGGAGATGCAATCCCGCAGCCCTCCGCCGCGTCTGGCCTCGCCGGCGTCACGTCGCCGGTGGGTTTGACCCCACTGACCGGGCTTTGACCCAGTTTGACCTCCCCTGGGTCGCTGGCAAGTAGGCCCTAGCCCTGCTAAATCTAATTAAGTTTTTAATTAAGCTTAATTAGCCCTACTGACACTGACATGCAGGACCCAGATGCTAATTAACATCCTAATTAAACCAATTTAGTTAATAACCCTATTTTAGTTAGTTCTGTCACTGATGTGTGGGTCCCAGCCGTCAGGTTTGACCTGGCCAACTGTTGACCGCTGATGTCACAGTGACGCAGTGCTGACGCAGTTAATTATTTTCTGGATTTATTCTTATTCAGGAAATTTCAGAAAATAATGCTAACTTCAAAAGTTCATAGAAATTAATCCGTAACTCCAAATCAAACAAATTATATATGAAAAATGATCAGAAAAATCCAATCTATCCATCTGTAATGGTTTCATGCATGTCAGAAAACATTAACCTTGCTGTTCAAGTGAAACAAGTTAATGCACCTTTATGACTTCATAAAATGGGTTTGCATTTGAATCTTTGGTTCAAATGGACTCATTTCAATCTGTTCTAGATTGCATCAACCCAAAAAACACTCATTATGCCATGTCATATCATGCATCATATTGTTGCATTGCATTGATTGTATTTCCTTCTCTGTTTGCCGGTATCCATCCCCTCTTTGTAGACGATGTTCCGATGACGTTATCGATGACACTAATGAAGAACTATACTATCTTCAGAAGTGCCACGCAAGCAAAACCCCCTTGTTCATTCCGATACAATCCCACTCTCTCGCTCCTGCTCTCTTTTACTGCATTAGGACAACAACGATTCATCTATTACTTGCTGCGGTAGTTGAACCCCTTTTCCTTTGCATGACCCGTCATTGCCACAGTAAATAGATGAAACCCACTAGCATGAGTAGGAGTTGTTTGAGCCCTGATGTGCCTACTCATTCATGCTTGTTTGTCATTCCTGCTACTGCTTAGAGTTGAGTCAGGTCTGATTCTTCGGGGATGAATTGGAATGGTGATGAACATGTCCTAGTGGGTGTGAGCTAAGTGTGTGAACATGATTTGGTAAAGGTATCGATGAGAGGCCATGTAGAAGTACATGGTGGATTGTTTCATTGGAACCGTCCTTAAGCACTGAGATCTGTATGTGTGATTTAAGATTCAACTACTACCATGCATTGGGCCCAAACCAATGGACCCTCTCGCTTCTTATCCACCCTTGTCCTCTGTCCGGGGAGTTGCAAGTAGTTTCTGGTGTTTGTAGTATGCTGGAGGCCGTGCACAGCGCTGACCCGAGGGGTGGGCTGTGATGCGGTAGGCACATGGCACGGTGTACCGGGCGCCCGTTTGGTGTCTCGGGAACCCTGCTCACATCGTTCGGGGCCGTATGTGGAAACCTCGGCCGGACTCCCTGCGGATGGAACCTGAATAGGCGATAAACCTGGACTAGAGGCTTGAGTGTTTAGGTAGGCCGTGGCCGACACCCTCGCTGGGCTTCCGCTTGAAGGTTGCCGAGTACATGTCGTGTAAACGGCGATAAGTGGTGAGAGTGTGTGAAGAAGTACACCCTGCAGGGTTAACATCATCTATTGAATAGCAGCGTCCATGTAAAGGACTACTTGGTTGCCTATACGGTTCATAGACAAGTGAAAGTGGATACTCTAAAACTCGCAAGATAAGCGTGAGTGCTATGGATGGCCTTCTCATAGGGAGACGGAGGCGGATCCATAGTGGTGTATTGATATGGTGAATATGTGGACTCGTGTGCGCCACCTCAAAAGAGTTACTTGCAGTCGTAGTTCAGGATAGCCACCGGGTCAAAGCTGGCTTGCTGCAGTCCAACTCCACTACCCCTTTTGTTGATACCGATGCATATGTAGTTAGTTCTGATGTAAGTCTTGCTGGGTACATTTGTACTCACGTTTTCCTATTTTATGTTTTTGCAGAGAGACGTCAGTCTCGCTAGTAGTTCCACGTGGACTTCGACGTTTAGCTTGTTATCTCAGCTACGATCTTGTGCCCTCGGCAGGGTCTTGTAGATATTTAGGCTTCTCAGCCTTCTTCATTTGTAGTTGTATGTACTCAGACAAGTTAAGCTTCCGCGTGTGCTTGTTGCTTGTATGCTCTGTATGTTGGGGTCATGAGACCCATGTTTGTAATACTTGGCTCCTCGGAGCCTAATGAATAATACTTGAGTCATAGAGTTATGTTGTGATACCATGTTGTATTTACACATATCGAGCATATTGTGTGTATGATTGAAATGCTTGGTATGTGTGGCATCTGACAACCTAGTTGTTTATCCTTGGTAGCCTCTCTTATGGGGAAATGTAGTCTTGTGCTTCCATGAGCCATAGTACTCTGCTACAGCCCGGTTCATCGAGTCCACGCTAGCCCAAAGACTCTGCTCCTAACACTTGATCGGCCGACATGTGATTCAATTCGCTCGTGGTTCTGTTCTTCGGGAAATGTCACGCGGTGACATCCGAGTCTGCCTTAGCCTGCTACAGCCCGGTTCACCAGAGTCATGTTAGCCCAGTGCTACAGCCCGGATTCGCACGCTGCTGATTGACATGCTCGATGTTGATTCATGTATGCGTGTCCCCGTAAGTTAGTGCCACTTTGGGTTCACGACTAGTCATGTCGGCCCGGGTTGTTTGTCGTATGGATGCTAGCGACACTATCATATACGTGAGCCAAAAGGCGCAAACGGTCCCGGGGGTAAGGCGACACCCGTGGGAATACCGTGCATGAGGCCGCAAAGTGATATGAGGTGTTACCGGCTAGATCGATGTGACTTGGAATCAGGGTCCTGACAGCTTTGGTATCAGAGCCTGACTGTCTGTAGGATTACCAAGCCAAACTAGTCAAAGTTGAGTCTAGAAATGCTTTAGTTATATAAGGGAATTGATTGTGGAAGGGAACGTAAGGCTCTTTTTACTCCTTATACCTTATGCTCCTCTGTCCTGAGTCATCCTCTTCTTTTCTACGGGGATTAAGAACTAGGCCTTTCATCTATCTATTAGGATGACGAGTTACTATGATAGAGACTTATAGGATTGTTGGTTCTAGGCCTCAATTCAGTTTCTACTACTTTTAGTATGTTGGCAGCTGAACTAGAACCTTGATATGATGTTGTTAAGTGACTATGCAAATCCTTGTGAATGTCTCAAATCTTTTTCTGAGCAATTACAGCTGTTATGCTGTCCGAGTCATCCCAGGTTTCTAAATAGTCTGATGCATTTGCAATCCCTTCTTTCCGTTTCCGATGTCCCTTTGGGCCAGTTCAACCACACTAATCGGTGAGTTGAGGTACTCTGTTGCCTCGACATATATGTTGGAGCTATTATTATGACCCTAGGTGTTTTAGGAAGTCACCTAGTAATCTAGCCATGTTTTGTGTTCCCGGTGTGATGATTACGCCACCATTCTCGAAAGCATCCCGTGATGCCATTTAGTAGTAGGTATTCTATTCCTGGGTTCTTGAACCCGAGATTCACCCTACTTACCTCATGCTGATAGTGTTGCTAGTTCCTTTAGGATGTTAGTGACCTTGTGATAGTCTTCGAGGTCCGTGGTATATCATTCTTCCAAATACCATGAACCATCCTTGGTAGAAGTTCCACGTTGAACCAAAAGATCACAACAAGAGTGCTCTCGATGAGTTCCCCATTCTATATTGTGACTCTACCAATCCTACCTCTCTGCATGGGTTATCTGGAAGAAATATGTTGAATTTGTTCGGCATACTAATCCATGCATCCACAACTCAGAAAAACATATGTTCCTTTGAGTTGTCCCTCTTTAGATGTCTTCTAACCTTCATCTATCAATTGATAGTCAAGAGTATGCGTGCAGTCGTTCATCGATGCCTATTATTCTTGTGGTCCGTCAAGCCATTCTATTCCGGAATGACTAGGAGAAACAAACTCCAGTACCTTGCTACCTCTTGAGCACTGCGTTGGATTTCCTTGAAGAGGAAAGGGTGATGCAGCACAGTAGCGTAAGTATTTTCCTCAGTTTTTGAGAACCAAGGTATCAATCCAGTAGGAGGCTATGCACGAGTCCCTCGCACCTGCACAATACAAATAACTCCTCGAAACCAATGCGATAAGGGGTTGTCAATCCCTTCACGGTCACTTACGAGAGTGAGATCTGATAGATATGATAGGATAATATTTTTGGTATTTTTGCGATAAAGATGCAAAGTAAAATAAAAGCAAAGTAAAAAAGCAAAGGAAATAACTAAGTATTGGAAGATTAATATGATGAAGATAGACCCGTGGTCCATAGGTTTCACTAGTGGCTTCTCTCAAAAGCATAAGTATTTTACGGTGGGTGAACGAATTACTGTTGAGCAATTGACAGAATTGAGCATAGTTATGAGAATATCTAGGTATGATCATGTATATAGGCATCACGTCCGAGACAAGTAGACCATCTCCTGCCTGCATCTACTACTATTACTCCACTCATCGACCGCTATCCAGCATGCATCTAGAGTACTAAGTTCATGAAAACAGAGTAACGCCTTAAGCAAGATGACATGATGTAGAGGGATAAATTCATGCAATATGATACAAAAAAACCATCTTGTTATCCTCGATGGCAAAAATACAATATGTGACTTGCTGCCCCTACTGTCACTGGGAAAGGACACCGCAAGATTGAACCCAAAGCTAAGCACTTCTCCCGTTGCAAGAAAAACCAATCTAGTAGGCCAAACCAAACTGATAATTCGAAGAGACTTCCAAAGATAACCAATCATACATAAAAGAATTCAGGGAAGATTCAAATATTGTTCATAGATAATCTTGATCATAAATCCACAATTCATCAGTCTCAACAAACACACCTCAAAAAGAAGATTATCGAATAGATCTCCACGAGAGAGGGGGAGAACATCGTACTGAGATCCAAAAAGAGAGAAGAAGCCATCTAGCTACTAACTATGGACCCAAAGGTCTGAGGTAAACTACTCACACTTCATCGGAGAGGCTATGATGTTGATGTAGAAGCCCTCTGTGATGGGTTCCTCCTCGTGAGTTCTAATGCAGACCCCAAGATGGGATCTCATGGGTACAGAAGATTGCGGCGGTGGAATTAGGTTTTTGGCTCTGTATCTGATCGTTTGGGGGTACGTAGGTATATATAGGAGGAAGGAGTATATCGGTGGAGCAACAGGGGGCCCACGAGAGTGGAGGGCGCGCCCTGGGGGGTGGATGCGCCCCCCTACCACGTGCCTTCCTCCTTTCTTTCTTGACGTAGGGTCCAAGTCTCCTGGATCATGTTCGGTGAGAAAATCACGTTCCCGAAGGTTTCATTCCGTTTGGACTCCGTTTGATATTCCTTTTCTGCAAACTCTGAAATAGGCAAAAAACAGCAATTCTAGGCTGGGCCTCCGGTTAATAGGTTAGTCCCAAAAATAATATAAAAGTGGATAATAAAGCCCAATAATGTCCAAAACAGTAGATAATAAAGCATGAAGCAATCAAAAATTATAGATACGTTGGAGACGTATCAAGCATCCCCAAGCTTAATTACTGCTCGTCCTCGAGTAGGTAAATGATAAAAAAGATAATTTTTGATGCGGAGTGCTACTTGGCATAATTTCAATGTAATTCTTCTTAATTGTGGCATGAATATTCAGATCCGAAAGATTCAAGACAAAAGTTCATATTGACATAAAAATGATGATACTTCAAGCATACTAACTAAGCAATTATGTCTTCTCAAAATAACATGGCCAAAGAAAGTTTATCCCTACAAAATCATATTGTTTAGTCATGCTCCATTTTTGTCACACAAGAATATTCTCATCATGCACCACCCCGATGACAAGCCAAGCAATTGTTTCATACTTTAGTAATCTCAAACCTATAAACTTTCACGCAATATATGAGAGCGAGCCATGGACATAGCACTATGGGTGGAATAGAATATGATGATGGGGGTTACATGGAGAAGACAAAAAAGGAGAAAGTCTCACACCAATGAGGCTAATCAATGAGCTATGGAGATGCCCATCGATTGACGTTGATGCAAGGAGTAGGGATTGCCATGCAACAGATGCACTAGAGCTATAAATGTATGAAAGCTGAACAAAAGAAACTAAGTGGGTGTGCATCCAACTTGCTTGCTCACGAAGACCTAGGGCACTTGAGGAGGCCCATTGTTGGAATATACAAGCCAAGTTCTATAATGAAAAATTCCCACTAGTATATGAAAGTGACAAAACAAGAGACTCTCTATCATGAAGATTATGGTGCTACTTTGAAGCACAAGTGTGGCAAAGGATAGTAGCATTGTCCCTTCTCTCTTTTTCTCTCATTTTTTTGGGCCTTCTCTTTTTTATGGCCTTTCTCTTTTTTTATTTTTTATTTTATTCCTCACTTGGGACAATGCTCTAGAAAATGATGAGCATCACACTTCTATTTATTTACAACTCAATGGTTACAACTCGATACTAGAACAAAGTATGACTCTATATGAATGCGTCCGGCGGTGTACCGGCATATGCAATGAACCAAGAGTGACATGTATGAAAGAATTATGAACGGTGGCTTTGCCACGAATACTATGTCAACTACATGATCATGCTAGCAATATGACAATGATGAATATATGTCATGATGAACGGAATGGTGGAAAGTTGCATGGCAATATATCTCGGAATGGCTATGGAAATGCCATAATAGGTAGGTATGGTGGCTGTTTTGAGGAAGATATAAGGAGGTTTATGTGTGAAAGAGCGTATCATATCACGGGGTTTGGATGCACCGGTGAAGTTTGCACCAACTCTCGATGTGACAAAGGGCAATGCACGGTACCGAAGAGGCTAGCAATGATGGAAGGGTGAGAGTGCGTATAATCCATGGACTCAACATTAGTCATAAAGAACTCACATACTTATTGCAAAAATCTACAAGTCATCAAAACCAAGCATTACGTGCATGCACCTAGGGGGATAGATTGGTAGGAAAAGACCATCGCACGTCCCCGACCGCCACTCATAAGGAGGACAATCAAAGAACACCTCATGTTTCAAATTTGTTACATAATGTTTACCATACGTGCATGCTACGGGACTTGCAAACTTCAACACAAGCATTTCTCAAATTCACAACTACTCAACTAGCACGACTTTGATATTGTTACCTCCATATCTCAAAACAATCATCAAGCATCAAACTTCTCTTAGTTTTCAAAACACTCATAAGAAGGTTTTTACTATTCTTGAATACCTAGCATATTAAGATTATTTAAGCAAATTACCATGCTATTTAAAACTCTCAAAATAATCTAAGTGAAGCATGAGAGATCAATAGTTTCTATAAAACAAATCCACCACCGTGCTCTAAAAGATATAAGTGAAGCACTAGAGCAAAACTATATAACTCAAAAGATATAAGTGAAGCGCAAAGAGTATTCTAATAATTTCCAAATCATGTATGGCTCTCTCAAAAGGTGTGTACAGCAAGGATGATTATGGTAAACTAATAAAGCTAAGACTCAAATCATACAATACGCTCCAAGAAAAACACATATCATGTGGTGAATAAAAATATAGCTCCAAGTAAAGTTACCGATGGAAGTAGAGCGAAAGAGGGATTCCTTCCGGGCATCCCCAAGCTTTGGATTTTTGGTGTCCTTAGATTATCTTGGGGGTGCCATGGGCATCCCCAAGCTTAGGCTCTTGCCACTCCTTGTTCCATAATCCATCAAAATCTTTCACCCAAAACTTGAAAACTTCACAATACAAAACTCAACAGAAATCTCGTGAGCTCCGTTAGCGAAAGAAAACAAAAGACCACTTCAAGGTACTGTAATGAACTCATCAAACAACACACGGAAAACAGAATCTGTCAAAAACAGAACAGTCTGTAGTAATCTGTAACTAACGCAAACTTCTGGAACTCCAAAGAATCAGCCAAAATAGAAGGACCTAGGAAATTTGTTTATTGATCAGCAGCAATTGGAATCACTATTTTATCACGTTCTGGTGATTTTTAACAATTGTTTTCGTGAACAGAAAGTTTCTGGAAATTACAGAAAGATCAAATAACTATCATCCAAGAAGATCCTATAGGTTTAACTTGACACAAACACTAATTAAAACATAAAAACACATCTAACCAGAGTGTAGAACAAATATTTATTCCTAAACAGAAGCAAAAAGCAAAAAAAACTAAAATAAAATTGGGTTGCCTCCCAACAAGCGCTATCGTTTAACGCCCTAGCTAAGCATAAAAGCAAGGATAGATCTAGGTATTGCCATCTTTGGTTTTAGGGAAAAAGAGAGAAAACTTATTATCTATGGAATTAATCTTTCTATTTTGACAAAGTACATGGCCATTAATGGTAGAGGAAAGATTAAGTATATTGCGGAAATTGGCATCTAGGCTAGCCTTTATCTCTTTGATAGATTCGTTTTGGTAAGAAAGCAAAAGAGATGTGATTTCAACTTTCTCGTTAATGGGATGCCCAAATATAGTTTTCATTTTTTTCATAGGTATCTATGGGGTCCCCTTCAAGGAAACCCTCTTCAAAAATATAATCCAAGACTTGTTTGAACGAAGCGGGCAACCCAACATAAAAGCTTTTTAAGTATACCTCAATTTGGTATTGGGGTCAAAGATTCATCAAGTAAATAACAAAATATTCCAGAATCTTCTTCATCAAGATCACTAAGGTTTTCATTGATAATCTTGGCAGAATTTTCCATAGCATTTTTATTTATGAGTTTAGATAAGACAGAAGGATTGTCTAAAGCGCTAAAACCCGGGAGTGAAACCCCAACTCTTTTTGGTTCTGACATGACGAGGGAAAAGCTCATGAAAAGAGGCAAACAGAAAAGAGAGGGCGAATAAAACGGCAAGGGTGAAGTGGGGGAGAGGAAAACGAGAGGCAAATGGCAAATAATGTAATGCGGGAGATAAGGGATTGTGATAGGTACTTGGTATGTTGACTTTTGCATAGACTCCCCGGCAACGGTGCCAGAAATCTTCTCAGCTACCTCTTGAGCACTGCGTTGGATTTCCTTGAAGAGGAAAGGGTGATGCAAAGACAAGATGGCGTAAGTATTTCCCTCAGTTTTGAGAACCAAGGTATCAATCCAGTAGGAGGCTACGCACGAGTCCCTCGCACCTGCACAATACAAATAACTCCTCGCAACCAACGCGATAAGGGGTTGTCAATCCCTTCACGGTCACTTACGATAGTGAGATCTGATAGATATGATAGGATAATATTTTTGGTATTTTTGTGATAAAGATGAAAGTAAAATAAAATCAAAGTAAAAAGCAAAGGAAATAAATAAGTATTGTAAGATTAATATGATGAAGATAGAGCCGGGGGCCATAGGTTTCACTATTGACTTCTCTCAAAAGCATAAGTATTTTACGATGGGTGAACGAATTACTGTTGAGCAATTGACAGAATTGAGCATAGTTATGAGAATATCTAGGTATGATCATGTACATAGGCATCACGTCCGAGACAAGTAGACCGACTCCTGCCTGCATCTACTACTATTACTCCACTCATCGACCGTTATCCAACATGCATCTAGAGTATTAAGTTCATGAAAACAGAGTAACGCCTTAAGCAAGATGACATGATGTAGAGGGATAAATTCATGCAATATGATAAAAAACCCATCTTGTTATCCTCGATGGCAACAATACAATACGTGCCTTGCTTCCCCATCATCCTTTGGGAAAGGACACCGCAAGATTGAACCCAAAGCTAAGCACTTCTCCCATTGCAAGAAAAACCAATCTAGTAGGCCAAACCAAACTGATAATTTGAAGAGACTTGCAAAGATAACCAATCATTCATAAAAGAATTCAGGGAAGATTCAAATATTGTTTATAGATAATCTTGATCATAAACCCACAATTCATCGGTTTCAACAAACACACCGCAAAAAACAAGATTATATCGAATAGATCTCCACGAGAGAGGGGGAGACCATTGTATTGAGATCCAAAAAGAGAGAAGAAGCCCTCTAGCTACTAATATGGACCCGAAGGTCTGAGGTAAACTACTCACACTTCATCGGAGAGGCTATGATGTTGATGTAGAAGCCCTCCGTGATGGGTTCCTCCTCCGGCGGAGCTCCGGAAGAGGCCCCAAGATGGGATCTCGTGGGTACAGAAGGTTGCGGCGGTGGAATTAGGTTTTTGGCTCCGTATCTGATCGTTTGGAGGTACGTAGGTATGTATAGGAGGAAGGACTACGTCGGTGGAGCAACAGGGGGCCCACGAGGGTGGAGGGCGCGCCCTGGGGGGTGGGCGCGCCCCCTACCTCGTGCCTTCCTCCTTTCTTTCTTGACGTAGGGTCCAAGTCTCCTGGATCATGTTCGGTGAGAAAATCACGTTCCAGAAGGTTTCATTCCGTTTGGACTCCATTTGATATTCCTTTTCTTCGAAACTCTGAAATAGGCAAAACAACAACAATTCTAGGCTGGGCCTCCGGTTAATAGGTTAGTCCCAAAAATAATATAAAAGTGGATAATAAAGCCCAATAATGTCGAAAATAGTAGATAATATAGCATGGAGCAATCAAAAATTATAGATACGTTGGAGACGTATCATACCTCATCCATATCTAGGATTGGGTCAAAGCAATTGTATTCCGCAGATCAAATTGCCAATCCAGCCTTTGATCTGTTTTACCTTGGGATATTACCATCTTTATATCAAGAATAACTTATGAATTCTGGGTACAGTGATACCCCTCGCCATCATTATTCATTCCTCGGTCTCCGTGTTGTTGTGACCTGAATGCCGACAAGTGAACTGTGATGTGTGAAATCAATACTCCTAGCAACCTCGTTGCTTGGTAGTTAATGGACAATACTATCACTCTTAGTGTGCTGGTTATTGAATCATCATCCTAAGACGTGCTACCTAGTCCATATTTCCTGGTGCACTCTTCGATCAATGAGATAGGATTGTGTCAATCCATCACTCTCTTGGTCACATCGTCTTGCCCTGAAAAGCAAGATTGTTCTCGAGCTTAGTAACATATCGATGGTTCGTGATGTTCTGAATATCTTCTCGGAAGTATTATCAGGTTGTCACCTGACCGCTATGTTGAGTTCGTGATCATGTTGGTTTTCCTCCAAACAACCCATTCTCCAAGAATCTGTGTTGGATACCCCTGAGCTAGTTGGTTAAGCCAAACAACAACTTGGAGAGTTGGAAGATAAAAGCTTGTCTGACTTAGTTCATGTTAAGGGATATCTTTTGTGTGTGTGTGTGTGTGTGTTGAAGAAAGATGATATGTCCATCAATTGGTCCTCGTGATCAGTTGTTGGATCTATTGCCTTGTCAAAACTTTGACTTGAGTATGGGCTATCGTCAAGCCAAATAAGAACCAACGATGTTTGTAATGTTGCCTTACTCGTGGTTGATCCCTCGAGCATACACCATTACATATTTTGGTCTGACCAATGCTATCACCGTGTTCACATGATGGTGGAAGTCCAGTGATATGGAAATTCTGATGAGTTGTTGTTGAGCCCATCAGCAGCATTTTGTCTCCCCCCATGATTCATGATGAACATCAACCTAGTGTTGAAAACTTTGTAAGCAATTGCTTCGTGTTCCATTCATGAAGCTTATGCTTGGATGAAAGAAGTGACTTTCTCCAAGTTCACGTGCATTAGGTGTAAGTTGCCGCCATGAATTTGAGAAAGGTTTGTTTTGTTTCCCTTGGAATCATCACAAGTCAGTCATGCATACGTGCAAAGTATTCTATGGTTTGGTAGATTAATTACCACCACTATGTGTTCCTAGCACACCAAGCCACTGATTGATTTGTTCTAGGTGAAGAAGTTTCTTCTTAAGAATCATGACTTATGTTAGGACTTCGCTACCCTCGTTAATGGTTCCCCTCCGGAACTCGATAGTGTTTTGTTGTAAGACTACTATGTGGTCATGCTTGTCTGGAACAGCGTGTTCACATGTATGTAGCAGAACCAACTCATGTTTTCGAGCTTGCTATCGTAGTTCATTTCCCGGGAATCTCGCAACATCATCTCGTCGGTTTGTGGCAAACTTTCTTTTCCAGAAATGACGTATGAAATATTCTGTTACCAACCAGATCTGAATCTTAGGCAGATATGATGGTTGGAACGTTTCCCAAGAACTATAATATTGGTCTCTCTGTAACCTAGTAAAGTGGATGTCGTGGCCGACACACCCGGCCGAAAGATCTATTATTGTAGTATCTTGATTGAGGAAGTTGGCCACCTCCCCATAAGGATTTCGTAGGATTTACCTCCGTAGTTATTCCTTATGGATTCTTGTGCTCCCGAAGTCCGACCTTTTACTTGATGTTATAGATACCAAACCTTATCTATAAATGGGTTACGCTAGCACATCAAGGAGAACATTAGAGGCGAAGTGATAAATGTCTCTCGGTCGATCATCCAGATTTTGTTTCCTTGGCCTTGCTAAGATGAAATCTGAGAAGGTGTTATCTTCCTTTGCATCTGCATCGTCCATCACTATTCATCATGGTAGTATGTTGTGTTGCCAGGATCCTTGACACGGATGTTGGTAGAACCTTGGTGAATATGGAAATGCTCAAGTTCTTGAGAGCATGCGCAGGCAAAATCATCCATTGCGTTGTCTTCAACAAGGTAGTCCACATCATCCATTCTAGTCCGAGTATGTCATTCTCTTGAACTCCTTAAAATGATCGATTGTGATTGCCTTAGGTTGGTATAAAGAGTCTCAATGATCTATGGATCAAAAGTAATTCTTTTTTCCACTTAAGGGAATATTTCCGTGAGTCACCTTCCTTAAGATGTCTCGTTATGGTATCATGGCAAGTCAACTCCTCGCTACGTTGACAACCGTTCACCACCTTCTTAAGCGTGAAATTGTTGCCTACCTAGTGAACCTTCATCATCTGTTCCACTCCATCTCTTTGGAGGTGTACTTCGTCTCTCAGCTCGAGAGATGTTGCTATGTCTCACTCCATGAGTTGATCCTGAGTTGTTCGATCTTCGAGAAGATCAATCCCTCTAGAGTTTTCCCCTTTCCTCTCGTTGCCATGTTGGTTGGAGTTCTCGGAGCAAGACATCAAGACAATGATGGTGATCGAATAACGTTCTAAAAGCAGTGCAACTTGGATCGACAAGATTGTGATAGTTTGTGACGTCCTTTCTTCTTACCTCACGTCTCGAATCTCGGGACGCGATTCTTGTTTAGTGGGGGTGAGTTGTCACATCCCTAGCTTTACCTTGGCCTTGGACTATCTTGGTTGTCGCATAATGTTTAAATTCAAATAAAATTTGAATTGAGGAATTTTCAAATCCTCAGAAAACCTCTAAAATAACCAACATTTAAATCTCATCAAAAGAGTCCAAGAAAATGTTCCTGTTATTCTGTGAAAATATTGGCATGAGGTGAAATTCCAACCAATATTTTTGGAGTCACACGAATAATTTATTTTGGGCCTTTGATTTAAATCAATAATATATTTGGGTTGCAATTATTTCTGTTATATAAGAAATAATGTTCAAATATTTTGTAAGTTTTCATGTGACCTTGGACTAGCTCCCTGAGCTCACATAAAAATTTACAGAAAGTTTTAAAATGGTTTAGTTTCCAAACTAAATCAAAACAAAATAACAGAAATAGAAAAGAAAAAATAAAAGAGAGAGAGAGAGAGAGAGAGAGAGAGAGAGAGGACCAACTCGGCGCCACCAACTGCCCAGCCTGGTTGGTCCACAAGATGCTGGCCTAACCCATCACCAAGTGGCCCAGCCGGGCCTTTCAACTGCTGCAGGCTGAAGGCACGAGGGCGTGCTGCGGTGCGCCAAAGACGCCAAGACGGCCACCGACGGCCACCTCCTGCTTGCCGCTTCGCCCTGGACCTCCCTGGCGCTGCCACGCGCTCCCCTCGACCCTATGCACTTTTCCCCTTGTCGGTGTCAAAACCGGCGGATCTCGGGTAGGGGGTCCCGAACTGTGCGTCTAAGGTGGATGGTAACAGGAGGCAAGGGACATGATGTTTACCCATGTTCGGGCCCTCTCTATGGAGGTAATACCCTACTTCCTGCTTGATTGATCTTGATGAATATGAGTGTTACAAGAGTTGATCTACCACGAGATCGTAGAGGCTAAACCCTAGAAGCTAGCCTATGGTTTGATTGTTGTTGTCCTACGGACTAAACCCCCCGGTTTATATAGACACCGGAGGGGGGCTAGGGTTACACAGAGTCGGTTATAACGGAAGGAGATCTACATATCCGTATCGCCAAGCTTGCCTTCCACGCCAAGAGAGTCCCATCCGGACACGAGACGAAGTCTTCAATCTTGTATCTTCATAGTCCAACAGCCCGGCCAAAGGATATAGTCCGGCTGTCCGGATACGCCCTAATCCAGGACTCCCTCAGTAGCCCCTGAACCAGGCTTCAATGACGACGAGTCCGACACGCAGATTGTTTTCGGCATTGCAAGGCGAGTTCCTCCTCCGAATACTCCATAGAAGATCTTGAACACAAGGATAGTGTCCAGCTCTGCAAAACAAGTTCCACATACCATCGTAGAGAGAATAATATTTCCACAAATCTAACCTTCCGACTGTTGGGGAACGTAGTAATTTCAAAAATTTTCCTACGATCACGCAAGATCATGGTGATGCATAGCAACGAGATGAGAGTGTTGTCTACGTACCCTCGTAGACCAGCAACGGAAGCGTTGACGCAACGTAGAGGAAGTAGTCGTACTTCTTCACGATCCAACCGATCCAAGTACCGAACGTCACGGCACCTCCGAGTTCTGCACATCGTTCAGCTCGATGGCGTCCCTCGAACTCCGATCCAGCCGAGTGTTGAGGGAGAGTTTCACAAGACGACGGCGTGGTGGCGATGATGATGTTCCACCGGCGCAGGTTTTCGCCTAAGCTCCGCCACGGTATTCTCGAGGTGTAATATGGTGGAAGGGGCACCGCACTGCAGCTAAGGAACGATCTCAATGATCAACTTGTGTGTCATGGGGTGCCCTCTGCCTGTATATAAAGGAGGGAAGGGAGGGGCTGGCCGGCCAAGGAGAGGTGCGCCAGGGTGTCCTACTCCTACTAGGAGTAGGATTCCCCCAAATCCTAGTCCAACTAGGTTTCCCCAAGTGGGAAGGGAGAGAGAGAGGCGCCTTCTCCTAGTCCTAATAGGACTAGGGAAGGGGGAAGGTGCTGACCAGCACTTGGGCCCCTTTTCTCCTTTCCACTAAGGCCCATGTTGGCCCATTAGCATTCGGGGGTTAGGTAACCTCCAGTACTTGGTAAAATTCCCAATTTCACCGGAACACTTCCGATGTCCAAACATAGACTTCCAATATATGAATCTTTATGTCTCGACCATTTCGAGACTCCTCGTCACGTCCGTGATCTCATCCGGGACTCAACAACCTTCGGTACAGAAACATCATAAAAACTCATAGTAGCCATCGAAGCGTTAAGCGTGCGGACCCTACGGGTTCGAGAACTATGTAGACATGACCGAGACACCTCTCCGGTCAATAACCAATAAGCGGGACCTGGATGCCCATATTGGCTCCTACATATTCTACGAAGATCTTTATCGGTCAGACCGCATAACAACATACGTTGTTCCCTTTGTCATCGGTATGTTACTTGCCCGAGATTCGATCGTCGGTATCCAATACCTAGTTCAATCTCGCTATCGCAAGTCTCTTTACTCGTTACGTAATGCATCATTCCGTAACTAACTCATTAGCTACATTGCTTGCAAGGCTTATAGTGATGTGCATTACCGAGAGGGCCCAGAGATACCTCTCCGACAATCGGAGTGACAAAACCTAATCTCGAAATACGCCAACCCAACATGTACCTTTGGAGACACCTGTAGTACTCCTTTATAATCACCCGATTCGTTGTGACGTTTGGTAGTACCCAAAGTGTTCCTCCGTAAACGGAGTTGCATAATCTCATAGTTACAGGAACATGTATGTGTCATGAAGAAAGCATTAACATACTAAGCGATCAAGTGTTAAGCTAACGGAATGGGTCATGTCAATCAGATCATTCAACTAATGATGTGACCTTGTTAATCAAATAACAACTCCTTGTTCATGGTTAGGAAACATAACCATCTTTGATTAACAAGCTAGTCAAGTAGAGGCATACTAGTGACATACTTGTTTTGTCTATATATTCACACATGTATTATGTTTCCGTTAATACAATTCTAGCATGAATAATAAACATTTATCATGAAATAAGGAAATAAATAATAACTTTATTATTGCCTCTAGGGCATATTTCCTTCAGTCTCCCACTTGCACTAGAGTCAATAATCTAGTTCACATCATCATGTGATTCAACACTAATTTTCACATACTGTATGTGATTAACACCCATAGTTCACATCGTCATGTGACCAACACCCAAAGGGTTTACTAGAGTCAATAATCTAGTTCACATCGCTATGTGATTAACACCCAAAGAGTACTAAGGTATGATCATGTTTTGCTCGTGAGAGTAGCTTAGTCAACGGGTCTGTCACATTCGAGCCGTATGTATTTTGCAAATATTCTATGTCTACAATGCTCGCACGGAGCTACTCTAGCTAATTGCTCCCACTTTCAATATGTATCCAGATTGAGATTTAGAGTCATCCGGATCAGTGTAAAAGCTTGCACCGATGTAACTCTTTACGACGGGCTCTTTTATCACCTCCATAATCGAGAAATATTTCCTTAGTCCTCACTAAGGATGTTCTTTGACCAATGTCCAGTGATCTACTCCTAGATCACTATTGTACTCCCTTGCCAAATTCAGAGCAAGGTATACAATAGGTCTGGTACATAGCATAGCATACTTTATAGAACCTATGGCTGATGCATAGGGAATGACTTTCATTCTCTTTCTATCTTCTGCCGTGGTCGGGTTTTGAGTCTTACTCAATTTCACACCTTTGTAACACAGGCAAGAACTTTTCTTTGACTGTTCCATTTTGAACTACTTCAAAATCTTGACAAGGTATGTACTTATTGAAAAACTTATCAAGCGTCTTGATTCATCTCTATAGATCTAGATGCTCAATATGTAAGCAGCTTCACTGAGGTCCTTCTTTGAAAAACTCCTTTCAAATACTCCTTTATGCTTTGCAGAATAATTCTACATTATTTCCGATCAACAATATGTCATTCACATATATTTATCGTAAATCTTTGTAGTGCTCCCACTCACTTTCTTGTAAATACGAGGCTTCTCCAAAAGTCTCATATAAAACCATATGCTTTGATCAATCTTATCAAAGCGTATATTCCAACTCCGAGATGCTTGCACCAGTCCATAGATGGATCGATGGAGCTTGCACATTTTGTTAGCTCCTTTAGGATTGACAAAACCTTACGGTTGCATCATATACAACTCTTCTTTAATAAATCCATTAAAGAATGTTGTTTTTGACATCCATTTGCCAGATTTCATAAAATGTGGCAATTGCTAACATGATTCGGACAGACTTAAGCATCGCTACGGGTGAGAAAGTCTCATCGTAGTCAACCCCTTCAACTTGTCGAAAACCTTTCGCAACAAGTCGAGCTTTGTAGATAGTAACACTACTATCAGTGTCCGTCTTCCTCTTGAAGATCCATTTATTTAATATGGCTTGCTGATCATTGAGCAAGTCAATCAAAGTCCATACTTTGTTCTCATACATGGATCCTATCTCAGATTTCATGGCCTCAAGCCATTTCGCGGAATCTGGGCTCATCATCGCTTCCTCATAGTTTGTAGGTTCATCATGGTCTAGTAACATGACTTCCGAACATGATTACCGTACCACTCGTGCGGATTTTACTCTGGAAGACCTACGAGGTTTGGTAGCAACTTGATCGAAGTTTCATGATCATCATCATTAACTTCCTCACTAATTGGTGTAGGAATCACTAGAACTGATTTACGTGATGAACTACTTTCCAATAAGGGAGAAGGTACAATTACCTCATCAAGTTTCTACTTTCCTCCCACTCACTTCTTTCGAGAGAAACTCCTTCTCTAGAAAGGATCCATTCTTGACAACGAATGTCTTGCCTTTCGGATCTGTGATAGAAGGTGTACCCAATATTTTGGGTATTCTATGAAGATGCACACTTCTCGAATTGGGTTCGAGCTTATCGGTGAAAACTTTTTCACATAAGCATCACAACTCCAAACTTTTAAGAAACGACAGCTTAGGTTTACCGTTAAACCATAGTTCATATGGTGTCGTCTCAACGGATTTAGATGGTGCCCTATTAAGCGTGAATGCAGTGTCTCTAATGCATAACCCCAAAATGATAGTGGTAAACCGATAAGAGACATCATAGATCGCACCATATCAAAATAAAAATCTGATTCTGACGTTCGGACATACCATAACGTTGTGGTGTTCCGGTGGCGTGAGCTGTGAAACTATTCCACTTTGTTTTAATTGAAGACCAAACTTCGTAACTCAAATATTTATCTCCACGATCAGATCGCAGAAACTTTATTTTCTTGTTACGATGATTTTCCACTTCACTCTGAAATTCTTTGAACTTTTCAATTATTTCAGACTTATGTTTCATCAAGAAGATATACGCATATCTGCTCAAATCATCTGTGAAGGTCAGAAAATAATGATACTTGCCACGAGCATCAACACTCATTGAATCGCATACATCGGTATGTATTATCTCCAATAAGTCAGTAGCTTGTTCCATTGTTCCGGAGAACGGAGTTTTAGTCATCTTGCCCAAAAGGCACGGTTCGCAAGCATCAAATGATTCATAATCAAGTGATTCCAAAAGTCCATCAGCATGGAGTTTTTTTCATGCGCTTTACACCAATATGACCTAAACGGCAGTGCCACAAATAAGTTGCACTATCATTATTAACTTTGCATATTTTGGTTTCAATATTATGAATATGTGTATCACTATGATCGAGATCCAATGAACCGTTTTCATTGGGTGTGTAACCATATAAGGTTTTATTCATGTAAACAGAACAACAATTTATTCTCTTACTTAAATGAATAACCGTATTGCAATAAACATGATCAAATCATATTTATGCTCAACACCAAATAATACTTATTTAGGTTCCACACTAATCCCGAAAGTATAGGGAGTGTGCGATGATGATCATATCAATCTTGGAACTACTTCCAACACTCATCGTCACTTCCCCTTCAACTAGTTTCTGTTCATTCTCGCAACTCCGTCTCGAGTTACTACTCTTAGCAACTGAACCAGTATCAAATACCGAGGGGTTGCTATGAACACTAGTAAAATACACATCAATAATCTGTATATCAAATATACCTTTGTTCACTTTGCCATCCTTCTTATCCGCCAAATACTTGGGGTAGTTCCGCTTCCAGTGACTAGTTCCATTGCAGGAAAAGCACTTAGTCTCAGGCTTAGGTCTAGACTTGGGCTTCTTCACTCGAGCAGCAACTTGCTTGCCGTTCTTCTTGAAGTTCCCCTTCTTCCCTTTGCCCTTTTCCTTGAGACTAGTGGTCTTGTCAAACATCAACACTTGATGCTCTTTCTTGATTTCTACCTTTGTCGATTTCAACATCACGAAGAGCTCGGGAATCGTTTTCGTCATCCCTTGCATACTATAATTCATCACGAAGTTCTAGTAACTTAGTGATGGTGACTAGAGAATTCTGTCAATCACTGTCTTATCTGGAAGATTAACTCCCACTTGATTCAAGCGATTGAAGTACCTGCACAATCTGAGCACATGCTCACTAGTTGAGCGATTCTCCTCCATCTTTTAGCTTTAGAACTTTGTTGGAGACTTCATATCTCTCAACTCGGGTATTTCTGGAAATATTAACTTCAACTCCTGGAACATCTCATATGGTCCATGACGCTCAAAACGTCTTTGAAATCCCGATTCTAAGCCGTTAAGCATGGTGCACTAAACTATCAAGTAGTCATCATATTGAGCTAGCAAAAGCGTTCATAACGCGCATACGCTCCCTCGCAATAGGCCTGTCACCTAGCGGTGCATTAAGGACATAATTCTTCTGTGCAGCAATGAGGATAAACCTCAGATCACGGATCAAATCCGCATCATTGCTACTCACATTTTTCAATACAATTTTCTCTAGGAACACATATAAAAACATAGGGAAGCAACAACGCGAGCTATTGATCTACAACATAGATATGCTAATACTACCAGGACTAAGTTCATGATAAATTAAAGTTCAATTAATCATATTACTTAAGAACTCCCACTTAGATAGACATCTCTCTAATCCTCTAAGTAATCACGTGATCCAAATCAACTAAACCATGTCCGATCATCACGTGAGATGGAGTAGTTTCAATGGTGAACATCACTATGTTGATCATATCTACTATATGATTCACGCTCGACCTTTCGGTCTCCGTGTTCCGAGGTCATATCTTATATGCATAGCTCGTCAAGTATAACCTTGAGTATTCCGCGTGTGCAACTGTTTTGCACCGTTGTATTTGAACGTAGAGCCTATCACACCCGATCATCACGTGGTGTCTCAAAGACGAAGAACTTTCAACGGTGCATACTCAGGGAGAACACTTCTTGATAATTTTTAGTGAGAGATCATCTTATAATGCTACCGTCAATCAAAGCAAGATAAGATGCATAAAGGATAAACATCACATGCAATCAATATAAGTGATATGATGTGGTCATCATCATCTTGTGCTTGTGATCTTCATCGCCGAAGCACCGTCATGATCACCATCGTCACCGGCGCGACACCTTGATCTCCATCGTAGCATCGTTGTCGTCTCGCCAATCTTATGCTTCCACGACTATCACTACCGCTTAGTAATAAAGTAAAGCATTACATCGCGATTGCATTGCATACAATAAAGCGACAACCATATGGCTCCTGCCAGTAGCCGATAACTCGGTTACAAAACATGATCATCTCATACAATAAAATATAGCATCACGTCTTGACCATATCAAATCACAACATGCCCTGCAAAAACAAGTTAGACGTCCTCTACTTTGTTGTTGCAAGTTTTACGTGGCTGCTACGGGCTGAGCAAGAACCGTTCTTACCTACGCATCAAAACCACAACGATAGTTTGTCAAATAGACTCCGTTTTAACCTTCTCAAGGACCGGGCGTAGCTACACTCGGTTCAACTAAAGTTGGAGAGACAGTCTTCCGCAAGCCATCTATGTGCAAAGCACGCCGAGGGAACCGGTCTCGCGTAAGCGTACGCGTAAGGTTGGTCCGGATCGTCTCGTCCAACAATACCGCTGAACCAAAGTATGACATGCTGGTAGGCAGTATGACTTGTATCGTCCACAACTCACTTGTGTTCTACTCGTGCATATGACATCTACGCATAAAACCTGGGCTCGGATGCCACTGTTGGGGAACGTAGTAATTTCAAAAAATTTCCTACGATCACGCAAGATCATGGTGATGCATAGCAACGAGATGAGAGTGTTGTCTACGTACCCTCGTAGACCAGCAACGGAAGCGTTGACGCAACGTAGAGGAAGTAGTCGTACTTCTTCACGATCCAACCGATCCAAGTACCGAACGTCACGGCACCTCCGAGTTCTGCACACGCTCAGCTCGATGGCGTCCCTCGAACTCCGATCCAGCCGAGTGTTGAGGAGAGTTTCGTCAAGACGACGGCGTGGTGGCGATGATGATGTTCCACCGGCGCAGGGCTTCGCCTAAGCTCCGCCACGGTATTCTCGAGGTGTAATATGGTGGAAGGGGCACCGCACACGGCTAAGGAACGATCTCAATGATCAACTTGTGTGTCATGGGGTGCCCTCTGCCCTGTATATAAAGGAGGGAAGGGGAGGGCTGGCCGGCCAAGGAGAGGTGCGCCAGGGTGTCCTACTCCTACTAGGAGTAGGATTCCCCCCAAATCCTAGTCCAACTAGGTTTCCCCAAGTGGGAAGGGAGAGAGAGGCGCCTTCTCCTAGTCCTAATAGGACTAGGGAAGGGGAAGGTGCTGCCAGCACTTGGGCCCCTTTTCTCCTTTCCACTAAGGCCCATGTTGGCCCATTAGCATTCCGGGGGTTCGGTAACCTCCGGTGCATTGGTAAAATTCCCAATTTCACCCGGAACACTTCCGATGTCCAAACATAGACTTCCAATATATGAATCTTTATGTCTCGACCATTTCGAGACTCCTCGTCACGTCCGTGATCTCATCCGGGACTCGAACAACCTTCGTACAGAAACATCATAAAAACTCATAGTAACTGTCATCGAAGCGTTAAGCGTTGCGGACCCTACGGGTTCGAGAACTATGTAGACATGACCGAGACACCTCTCCGTCAATAACCAATAGCAGGACCTGGATGCCCATATTGGCTCCTACATATTCTACGAAGATCTTTATCGGTCGAGACCGCATAACAACATACGTTGTTCCCTTTGTCATCAAGATATGTTACTTGCCCGAGATTCGATCGTCGGTATCCAATACCTAGTTCAATCTCGTTGCGGCAAGTCTCTTTACTCGTTACGTAATGCATCATTCCGTAACTAACTCATTAGCTACATTGCTTGCAAGGCTTATAGTGATGTGCATTACCGAGAGGGCCCAGAGATACCTCTCCGACAATCGGAGTGACAAAACCTAATCTCGAAATACGCCAACCCAACATGTACCTTTGGAGACACCTGTAGTACTCCTTTATAATCACCCGATTACGTTGTGACGCTTTGGTAGTACCCAAAGTGTTCCTCCGGTAAACGGAGTTGCATAATCTCATAGTTACAGGAACATGTATGTGTCATGAAGAAAGCATTAACATACTAAACGATCAAGTGTTAAGCTAACGGAATGGGTCATGTCAATCAGATCATTCAACTAATGATGTGACCTTGTTAATCAAATAACAACTCCTTGTTCATGGTTAGGAAACATAACCATCTTTGATTAACAAGCTAGTCAAGTAGAGGCATACTAGTGACATACTGTTTTGTCTATATATTCACACATGTATTATGTTTCCGGTTAATACAATTCTAGCATGAATAATAAACATTTATCATGAAATAAGGAAATAAATAATAACTTTATTATTGCCTCTAGGGCATATTTCCTTCACCGACATATTATAGCATGACATCACACCATGGCCCGGTCATTATTCGAACCATTTTTCACAACCAGCCACCGCACATATGGCGAGGCAGTTTTCTAGGCACATCTTGTCGAAGCAGAGATCGTGTCCCCTTATCACGGGATTCTCATCAATACGGACGTGGGTAACCCAACGGCGCCATCAATTACGGCGCTTGGGGATCAAGTGAGTTTTACTAGGCAAGTGGGGGCGCATAGTTTCGTCCGTCTTTATAAAGGGATAAGGACTTCACCTTTTTCACCACGCCTTCTTCCCTCTCGCATATCCATTCTTGTGCACTCGAGCTCCAACGCCCAAGCTTGCACCTTTTCTCCTCAAACCACTTCAATCATGTCTGGAGCGGGAGGCAAGTGGATGAAATCCTCCATCACGGAGGAGGACATCAAGAAGCTGCGGGGAGCCGGATACTTGGTCGCGGATATCGCGCACCGGCTGCCCGACGCGGGGCAGATCGTCCCTACCCCGGAACCTTACGAGAGGGTAGTCTTCCTCACCCACTTCGTCCGCGGACTGGGATTCCCTCTCCACTCATTCGTCTGCGGCCTCATGTTCTACTACGGGCTGGACTTCCATGACTTGGCCCCAAACTTCATCCTCAACATCTCGGCGTTTATCCTCGTGTGTGAGGCCTTCCTCCGCATCCAGCCCCACTTCAGCCTATGGCTGAAGACCTTCAATGTCAAGCCGAAGGTTGTAGGCGGCCAGCAAGCGGAATGCGGCGGCGCCATGGTGGGCAAAATGCCCAATGTCACATGGCTCGAGGGCTCCTATGTGGAGACCATAAAGGGGTGGCAATCGGGGTGGTTCTACATCACCAAGCCGCGCGACACCAACTGGGTGGCGGCCCCCGAGTTCCGATCCGGAATCCCCACGCGGCTCACCTCCTGGAAAGAGAAGAGCCTGTCCTGGGGCAACCCGGTAGAGCTGACCGGACTCCGGACCTGCATCAGGAACATGATGAACAGGAAAATCAAGGTTGTCAATGTGGTCCAGGTCATGCTCTTCCGCCGGATCCTCCCGTGTCAACAACGGGTATTCAATTTGTGGGAGTTCGACCCGGCCGAGCACCAGATGCTGCAGGAGCTTTTTGACACGACGCACAAGGACGTCTGGAAGGTGCTGTTTAAAGGCGCCGAGGTACCTCCTCCCCTTATCGAGGACCGCGGACTCAGCGCAAAACGCCGCGCCAATCCGGTAGGTTTTTATACATCACAAGATGTTTAGTTTCCTCAGCTTAATCATATGCAGAATCTAAGCCCTCATGCCTTTGACAGGACTAGGTGGAGACGGCCGAGCGGATTGACTGCCCAGCCCCCCTGCCCGAAGATCCAGCAGATGCTCTCCTGACGGAGATGCTGACTCCGGCCCCTTACGAGGTGCCAGCGAAGACGGCCAAGAAGAAGGCCACGGGGACCCGACAGGGTCTCCGGCGCAAGGTTGTGTTGGACTCATCGTCCGAACACTCCGAGGCGCACTCCTCCCACGACGACAAGGAGGAAGAGGAAAGTTCTCCCCCAGCCGGGGGAGACAAGAAAAGGAAGGCCGCCCCAACCGGGGAGGCCGAAGGGTCCAAGAAAGGAAGGACCCTCCTTTCGGACTGCTCCACGACCGTCGCCCACAGCGACGACGAGTGGTTGCCCAGGGACAAGCCCCTGGCGAAGTCGTAAGTATCCCGATACCATAATAATTCTTGATATATTTTATTGCACTGCTTCTCATCACACCGAACATGATTATGCAGTCCGTCCCGAGCCCATATCGACGTATCTTCGTCGGATGGTTCTTTGGACCCGTCGGATATGAATAGTGATTCACTTCCGACCGCCTCCACCCCTCGCCCTACGGGCAACACTGAGGTGTTGTCTCAAAGGGCACCGAGCCGGGGGGAGGTAGTCCTGGAGGCACCTCAAGGAGACACTCCAGACCCTGGGCGCAAAGGGAGCAAGATTCCCATGGGCTCCGAGTTCGGCCTCTAGCCGAACACCATGCCGGAACTTTCAGTGGTTCCGGACTCTATCAGGCGACCCCCTGCGAAGAGGGGCAAGCCGCCTGTGCCGGTGACCTCTGTCCATCCAGAGGCACCGGACAACTTGCTGGAAGCGCTCCAAGGCGCTTCCATCGATGAAGAGCACCGCACTATCATGAGTGCGGTGATGGAGAAGGTTCAGTCCGCCAAAAGCGGACTAACTGAAGCTTGCGCCAACCTCCTAACAGGCTTTGAGGTAAGTAATTAAATTATAGGGAAATATCATTGCATAGACAATAGCCCCTGATGCTCTGTTTGGCGTTCACGAAGAAAAGCCGAATAGAGGATCGAATAATAATCGCAGGAGTCTAATTATAGTATGTCTATGTGAATCAGCAGGCTTCCCTATCGTCACGCCAAGACGCATCGCTGGAGGTCGCCAAGACTATAGCAGGACCTTGAGCGATCCAAGGAAGAGCTCGGCCTTGCCAAGAGGCGGCTCGAGGAGAACAAAGGTAAGCAATACCTTGTCAATATGAAAAAGAAAGATTTGGTTGCAGAATAATAGGATCATCATGAATTTTGCCAGGGGCCAGGACCGAAGTGGCGACCCTCAAGAAGGCGCTGTCCGAGGCCAAAAACAAAGCGGCCAAGGAGCACACTAAGCGAGAAAGACACGAAGCCCGGGTAGGTGAGGTGCAGCAAGAGCTCCAGGTGCTCGTCAAGAAGCATGAGTCCCTGGAGCTTGACTCAAGGATGCGAGAGTCTGAGCTTGCCCAGGCCTCGAAGTGCAAAATGCCAAGGCGAAGCCGAAAGGCCCTCCAGGAAGTTGAGGCGGTGAAAAAGATAGCGGCGGGTAAGGCATTCATTATGCAAAGTAGGCATGCGAAAGAAAATTTCCTTTTACTTACCCAAGTTCGGAGCTCTCCAGGAGCGTTCGCAGATTTGCCCCGTAGTGTGTCTGACGCCGGTGAGTTCTACCGGGCCGAGGAAGGAAGCTCGACGGAGAAGTTGTTCTGGTCTCAGTATACTGGGACCGAACACCCGATGCCCGTGAGTGACCAGCTGAAGCAACTGGTCGAGCTCCACAAGGCGGCCGAACAGGCCATGAGGGGTGAGGGAGTCCCGGATTAGGGGGTGTCCGGATAGCTGAACTATCACCGTTGGCCGGACTCCTGGACTATGAAGATACAAGATTGAAGACTTCGTCCCGTGTCCGGATGGGACTTTCCTTGGCGTGGAAGGCAAGCTTGGCAATACGGATATGTAGATCTCCTACCATTGTAACTGACTGTGTAACACTAACCTATCCGGTGTCTATATAAACCGGAGGGTTTTAGTCCGTGAGGATCTAACAACAATCATACCATAGGCTAGCTTCTAGGGTTTAGCCTCCTTGATCTCGTGGTAGATCTACTCTTGTACTACCCATATCATCAATATTAATCAAGGTAAGTAGGGTATTACCTCCGTCTAGAGGGCCCAAACCTGGGTAAAACATCGTGTCCCTTGTCTCCTGTTACCATTCGCCTAGACGCATGCTCGGGACCCCCTACCCGAGATCCGCCGGTTTGACACCGACATTGGTGCTTTCATTGAGAGTTCCTCTGCGTCGCCGTCGGAAGGATGCCTCATTCCGTCTTTAAATACGATACTATCGCCAAAGGAGCCTTTGGCCATCGCCGAACTCTCCTACCGGGTGGTTTTCTTATGATCGCCGGGCGGCGGCGCTACCGACGATGACTTCTCGAGTCATCGAAACCAATCTTCACGTTAATTCGAACTTGCTGAACAGTTAGATCCGATCGAGCTCTCCTCCGTAACGAGCTCTTGGATCGCATCGCCGCATACAGGAGTCGCCATAGACTACGACTCAGATCGGGCCTAAAACCGATCCGAGAGAGATCAACTCTCCTGTGTTACCCATCATGTTGCTGTGATAGAGGAGCAATGCGGCGATTCTTCTTCTATCTTAAGGCCTAGCTACGTCCGGATTCCCGATCCCTCCATGCCGGATTCCCGCAGAGGGGTGGATGTCGATCAAGCCCTGAACTTAAAGTCGGGCGGCGGGTTGGACTCATTGGATAGCATTCAAAAATCCAAACTTCCGAGTTCGGAAACTTCTCGGCCCCTAAGTCTTAAATTGGACGGGGTTCCGTATCTAGTTCCACCCGCCCACCCAAACATTAGCGATCTATCCCGAATCCGGCAAGAGCCCGCTGAAACAAAGACATCATTATCGGGCGATTCCTCCGGTTATGGATGGGATAAAGGACTGCCGAGAGGAGGACGCAATCTCACTTTTCTGCAATAATTGCACGGACAAGGGAATCCTAAATGCCATAAGTCGTCACGAAATTACACGCTTTGATGACTTGGTGACCATAGTACAAAAGTACTGTGCGATGGAGAGTGCTTGGAAAACCGAAAGTAAATTTTGGGATAATCCGGCCCCGAATACATCCCTAGTCCGAAATAAAAGGGTGCATCAGCACCAAACACCTGGGTTAAACACCAAAAAACCAAAACCCCCTAAAGGGTACGAAACCGTACAGGAGGGTTGGCTAAACGGACCCTGCAAAATTCATAGCACAGAGGGCGCCACTCCAACTCATAGCCTTCGAGCATGTTGGATACTACGGCAGGTGGCCACAACTGGCGAGGAGCTTCTAGCCTCAGAATCCCAGCCCAGCAACACCAGTACGGTGTTAACAGTCTTCGAGACTTTCGCATCAAATAATATGCGGAAACGAACACTCCGCAACCTTGCCGAAGTCTACCAAGTAGCAACAATAAATCCATGGAGTGACACGGCTATTACCTTTAATGCCGCGATTTAACCCAAATTCGAACAGCGAGCACCGGCCGCATTGGTTCTCAGTCCAATAGCGGACGGCTTTCGCCTTACAAAGGTACTCATGGATGGCGGCAGCGGACTGAACCTCATCTACGAGGAAACCCTCCGAAAAATGGAAATAGACTGGAACCGCATTGAGCGAAGCAGCACAACCTTTAGAGGAATAATCCCTAGTCGGGAAGCATACTGCACAGGAAAAATCACACTGGACGTAGTGTTCGGCTCGCCGGACAATTACAGGTCCAAGTAGGTCACATTTCAAGTGGCCCCATTTAGCAGCGGATATCACTCTTTATTAGGGCGAGAGGCATTCATAATTTTTCAAGCTATACCCCATTATGGGTACATGAAGCTTAAAATGCCCGGACCTAACGGAATCATCACTCTCGCTAGTGATCCGAACATAGCCCGCTACCGAAAACAAGACAGCCGCACTAGCCCTCAAGGCACTATCCGAAGCCTTAGCGGCCGAGGAACTAACTGCGATGCGCTCCACGGTGAACAAGAACAATGTGATACTTGATAAAAGATCCAAGTCCACCTCTTTTAAACCAGCGGACGAAATAGTCAAATTCCAAGTCCACCCAACGGACCCTGCAAAGACGGCCTCCATTGGGGCACAATTAAACCCTGATGTAGACGCCAGACCACGAGAATTTCTACGAGAAAATCGGGACATTTTTGCTCGGCACCCTTCGGACATGCCAGAATCCCACGGCGGCTGGCCGAGCACAACCTAAATATCCTAAAAGGATTCAAGCCCGATCAAACAGGCTCTTCGGGCGCTTTTCGAACCCAAGAGACAGGCCATGGGAGAAGAGCTAGCCAAACTTCCGGAAGCCGGATTCATTAGAGATATAAAACATCCGGATGGCTAGCAAACCTGGTGATGGTACCAAAGAAGGACAAATCCTGGCGCCTATGTGTTGATTTCAAAGACCTTAATAAGGCTTGCCCAAAGGATCCCTTCCTCCCTCGAAGTTGATCAAATTATCGATGCTACAAAGAGGACACGACTCATTGTGCTTCCACGACGCGTACTCCGGCTACCACCAAATCAAGATGGCGGAGCCAGACCAAGCTGCAACAACATTCATCACTCCATATGGCCCATTCTGCTTCAACACAATGCCCTTCAGGCTCAAAAACGCCGGCGCAACATATCAGCGCATGATTCAGACATGTCTGGCAAACTAGATCAGCAAAACAGTGGAAGCATATGTAGATGACGTGGTCGTCAAATCCAAGCATGTCGAAACTATAGTAGACGATTTGAGGCTCACATTCGACAATCTTCGAAAATATGACATCAAGCTCAATCCGGAAAAATGTGTCTTCGGCGTTCGGTAGGAAAGCTCTCGGGCTTCATTGTGTCCGTAGAGGAATTGAAGCAAACCCAGCCAAGATCCGAGCCCTGTCACAATTGGATATTCCAAAAGACCTCAAACAAATACAAAAGTTGACTGGATGCATAGCGGCTCTAAGCCGCTTTATTTCCCGTTTGGGAGAAAAGGCGTTACCCCTTTACCGCCTCCTCCGCCGCACCGAACACTTTGAGTGGACGGATGCCGCCATGGCCGGACTCGAAGAGATAAAAGCCATATTGGCAACAAATCCGGTCCTGGCCGCGCCCAACATGGGCGAACCAATGCTATTATATATCGCCGCAACACATCAAGTTGTCAGCGCGGTGCTCGTTGTCGAACGAGAAACGGGCGGACACCGGTTCCCTCTTCAAAGAGCGGTTTATTATGTGTCCACTGTCCTCACTCCATGCAAGTCCTGGTATCCACATTATCAAAAGATAGCATACGCGGTGTTCATGGCATCCCGGAAGCGCGACACTACTTTCAAGAGTGTTCGATAACGGTAGCCTCCGAAGTACCTCTTAACGACATTATAAACAACCGCGATGCGACGGGCCGGATTGCTAAATGGGCCATAGAGCTCCTTCCATTCGACATAAACTATAATCCACGACGAGCTATTAAGTCGCAGGTTTTGGCCGACTTCGTGGCTGAATGGACAAAAGCCGAACTCCGTAAAGAGTACGGCGCATACTCCAATTGGATCATGCACTTTGACGGCTCCAAAATGTTGGCCGGCCTGGGGGCTGGCATCGTCCTGACGTCCCAACCGGAGACACAGTCCAATACATCCTTCAGATAATGTATACGGACTCCAACAATGCAGCCGAATACGAGGCCCTTCTGCACGGCCTCCGGATGGCAGTCTCTATGGGCATTAAACGCCTAGAGGTGTGCGGGGATTCGAACCTCGCGATATCTCAAATAAACGGAGACTTCGATGCTAAAGATCCAAAAATGGCAGCGTATCGCAATGCGGTCCTAAAAATGTCAGCACGGTTCGAAGGGCTCGAATTTCATCATATAGCCCGGGATAACAACCAGGCGGCGGACATATTGACACGCATCGGTGCAAAACGCGATGCCGTCCCGCCCAACATCTTCCTGGAACGGTTGTTCAAGCCATCCGTACTATGGGAAGGGGAGTCCGGAAATAACAATCCGGACCCAACCGCCCGCCTCGACGCCAACACTTCGACACAATCGGAGGCTCTGCCACCGAGATAACACCCTCCGCCCACGAAATAATGGCGGTTATCGCCCCGTGGACGGAACCATTCCTAGCCTACCTAACTAGGCAGGAACTCCCCGAAGACCAAAATGAGGCTCGCTGCATAGTACGGCGATCTAAAGCCTATAAAGTCCATGGGGGAGAGCTTTATAAGAAAAGCACTACAGGAGTCCTTCAAAGGTGTATCTCCAAAGAGGCAGGGCGAAACCTCCTGGCTGAAATTCATGCCGGAGTGGGTGGGCACCACGCCGCAGCCCGGGCCCTTGTAGGCAAGGCCTTCCGTACAGGATTTTATTGGCCGATGGCCCGGGCAGATGCACAGGATTTAGTCCAACGATGCGTCGGTTGCCAGCTTTTTGCTAACCAAAGCCACATGCCACCCACCGCCCTCAAAACTATACCCATCACCTAGCCGTTCACGGTCTGGGGGCTTGACATGGTTGGACCCCTTAAGGGAGGAACCCACAAGCAAAAATACCTATTGGTCATGGTGGATAAATTCACCAAATGGATAGAGGCCAAGCCTGTTAAAACGGCCGAATCCGGACCGGTGATAGACTTCAGGGGTAGTGCACCGTTACGGTGTCCCCCACAGTATCATTACTGATAACGACACCAACTTCACGGCTTATGAGGTCAAATTATGGTGCAAAAACATGGGCATCAAGCTCAATTACGCCTCAGTCTATCACCCTCAAACCAACGGTCAAGTCGAACGAGCAAACGGTCTAATCATGAGCGGCATTAAACCTAGACTAGTGCGGTCCCTCAAGGAATCTAACACGCCTTTGGGTTGAGGAGCTCGACTCAGACTCCGGGGCTGCGGACCACGCCCGAATCGTACTACCGGATTCACACCAGTTTTTATGGTGTATGCGGCGCAGAGGCAGTCTTGCCTGCGACATAATTCATGACTCACCTCGGTAATGCGCATGTATGAAGAAAGAGAAGCCGAGCTCGATCGGCGGGACAGTTTGACGCATTGGAGGAGGAGCGTGGCGTGGCAAAGGCTCGTTCCCCATTTTATCAACAAAGAGGCTCGAAGATATCAAAGCGAGGAAGCACGGGCCAAAGCTTACAACGTTGGCGAACTAGTTCTACGCTGCCGGACAAGAAAAAGGACAAACTCAAGCCCAAATGGGAAGGTCCCTTCATCATCGACCAGGTCCTGACCGGCGGAGCATACCGTCTGCAAAACGCATCGGATAACCGACTCGAGCCGAACCCATGGAACGCAACCCGTCTATGAAGATTCTACGCCTAAGCGCCGGACTCCAAGTTCGTCTCCTTCCTCCGTCCACATTTTTTTATTTTTGCTGTCTTTTATTTCTCTCCTTCCTCCCCTTTCTTTTTAAAGCCTTTAGAGCCTCGTTCACGCTTTGTTCGCACATACTTGACGCGCTGTCCGCGCTCATTATACCTGGGGGCTTCTTTAACAAAAGCTTATTTATACGGGCTTCATGCCCAACACATGTGTCAAACCTCCGCATGTACCTTTTACTCACCATTATATGAATCGATATGACTTAATTTTTGGCCAAGCTGGGTTGCCTGGCTCCTATGCTTACCCCTACGTTCCCGATTGTTCGGCTAGGTAGTAAAGGGAGCACCTCTGCGATTGTTACTGCCGGTCACCGGATGTGTACCTCAGACTGGGTGAAGCCGAAAAGCTAGCGTTCTTAAGGGAATATTCGGTCGGTGAACTGAAAGATGATTTTAACTATTTATCCATCTGCCCCCAGATGATTTTACGCTTTCTTAGCAGTTTTGACATGCACTTTAGGGCATGCATCCCAAATAAAGGAACCCTTAACGGAACTATTCTCCTGGAAGATGTTTCTTACTATCCATGTTATATAACATAACTAGTTGGGCACTTGTCTGATACAGCAATAATGACCCCTACGCCTTGTCTCCATGCATACCCCGGTTCTTATATAACCACGAAGGTATTCGGACACACTCCGGACTATTGGGTCTTGAGGTCGAAGCGAAAAGGTCCGCTATGACAAACGATCTACAATCCGGCTAGAAGACATTTTTCATGTCATATTTAATTACATAGTCAACTCGACTCATTGTATTCCTCCTCAATGCCATCTAATAGGCTATCTAATTTAAAATCTTGCTGGGAATACTTGGCGGCCAATTCTACTTGGCCGTACACTAAGCTTACAGGGATCTCCTTCCCATCAGGCCCCACAGGTCCACCCTCGGCCATGTGGTTTGGGTCAGCCTTCGTGTACCGCGTCTTCACCATGGCCCAGGCCTCCCTGGCGCCCTGACGGCAGGCCGATATCTTCCATAGTCGGAAGCGCCGCTGTGCTCCTTGAAGCCGCTCCGCCAGCTCTCCAATGCCTTCGGGCAGGGAGATAGATGGCCACAAGGCCTGGCCGACGCCTTTCATCACCTGCCGAACTCGTTCGTGCACCGACGATTCGGGAAGAAGATCACCAAGAACTGGGCATCTCCTCTTCAGACGACACTGTGAGCAAACCTACATACATGTTTATGTTAGTCGCCTTCCTCGCCAACTCTTTCAAAGTTCGCTCAAGCACTTACTTGAAAATGCCGACGAAGCCGTCGATTCTCCTTTACGGAGTCAGACAACTGGGCACGAACATCCTTTAGTTCCTCACCCAGTTGGGTGTTGGCATCTTGGAGGTTATTTTTCTCTTGCCACACCCTCGTAAGCATGCTCTCGCCGGCCTTAAGCTGGCGCAGGAGCTGTTGCTTGTCCGGATCTAGTCCAGCCATCTGCAATATTATTGTCAGATTTACACACACGCCGCACTTCCTAACCTATTTACCTTTTGAAGCATATATTACCAGAGGGGGTCTCTGTGGCTCCCCCTGTAGCGGCTAGTGCGGCCTCAAGTTGGGCCTTGCATTCCTCAAGCTCCTGGGACAGCCGGGTATTCTTTTTTGTAAGATCATGCATAACAAATGATCCTTAAATCAGTTATTCTAACTATTTTAAGTCTCGGGACTCTTGGCATATATAATCACAAATTTCCTTACCCGTATGTCCTTTACATACCGCTTGCGTGGCTCTGGCTAGACCATCTTGAGCGGCACGGAGGTGCGCATCTCCCGAATTGAAGGCATTCAAGGCCTCTTGGGAGAAACATGCGTCACGAAGAACTGTCGGCGGCGCCTGTGATTCATGGCGCTCTCCACCTCGGAGTTGGTGGCGGACAATCTGTCGGCATCCTCTGTCGGAGGAGCATCCGACGCACGCCTCGTGCTCGCCTCCGCTTCCGGACCTGGCTTTGGAGCCTGGCCGGCGGAGGTTCGATTGGCAACCTCTCCGGACTCAGTCCGGCGAGCGCTCTTTTTCCTGAAAGGAGCACCAGCGTTAGTACGCCTTCCAGGAATCAATCCTGGGAATATGGTGACACGCCATACCGTTCTTGGCGGAGTTTCGATCCGGACCACACTTCTTTTAGCTTCTTGAGGCCAGACGCCTTGTTGGCTAGCCTTGTGAGCTCGGCTTCCTGCCTCGAAGGTACCCCCTGCGAAACACCATTGGTATACGGTGATCAAGAAATAAGCACGGATAGGTCATTATCAGAGTATTGGGACCTCGGTCTCAGTTACCTGTGAGGCTGGAAGTATTCCGGGGTAATCGGCCGTAATGGCAACCAAAGCATTGTCGATGCTAAGTTGGTGGAACACCCCGTCGATCAACTCCACCTTTATATCCGGATCCTCTTCGGAGGCCGGATCGAGGGACCGCTCCGGATCCTCAGGTTGTGGGCGGGCTGTGTATCTTCTCTGACGGCCCGGCGCAGCTTCTCGCAGAAACCATGAAATGAGATATTTAACCACGGGAACATGCATCGGACAGGCCACAAAGATGTTTGCTTACCCAACTTCGAGGATTATTCGAAGAAAACTCGCTCAGTGGGTTGACGCGGAGAAAATCCTCCTCCTCCCCTTTGTACATGGCGCATAAGGTCTTCACCAGTTCGGTGACCGATCCCGCCCTTTGCGGCCATGGCGGGTGGCATCGTCCTCCCGTTGAAGTCCCACATGGGGTGGCCCCTATATTGGAGCGGCTGCACTCCCCTCATAATGCAGATTGCCATGACTCCAATCATGGTCAATCCGGCATGAGCCAGTAATCTTATTCGGCTCATCAAGTAAAGGATGTCCCGGTCATTTTCCCTCTGGGGGCTCCGCGGGCGCCAGCTTAGGCGCTTCTTCAGAGGAGCATTGCTAAACTCTAGAAGGCCGATCCGAACAGGGTCCGGCAGCGGGACGTCCTCCATGTAAAACCATTCCGAAGGCCAGTCTTTGGACGCCTTCTTCGGGGTTCCGGATAGATATCCGGTCCCAGCGATGCGCCATAGTTCGGCTCCGCCCACTTGATATATTGACCCCTCATGAGAACGGGGTACTAGGCAGAATAATCTCTTCCACAGTGCAAAATGAGCATCAATGCCCAAGAACGGTTCGCAAAGGGCCACGAAGCCTGCGATGTGCAAAATGGAGGCAGGCGTAAGGTGGTGCAACTGGAGGCCGTAGAACTCCAAGAGCCCCCAAAGAAACGGATGGATTGGAAATCCGAGTCCTCTTACTAGATAAGAGAAGAAGCATACCCGCTCTCCTTTAGAGGGATTGGGGACACTCTCCGCTTGCTTTCCGCCCTTGTAGGTGGCAAGTCCGGCTCAAACCGGAACCATGAAGGCCGGGGGAAGAAATCCCTTGGTTTGGAGTATAACTAGCTTGCTATGCGGGACTGAGCATCTCTCCCAATTTCCAGGCTGAGGGCTGGGAGCGCGAGAGGAGGAGCCGCGTCGACTGTCCATGATGGAATGGGTTTTGGTCAGAAGCGCTCCGATGAATGCTCGCGAAGGGGGGATGGTGTGACTCAGATCTAGATCCTCGCCCCTTTTATAGGCGGCTCATTTGCTGCTAGGGGGTAAGTGTAAAAATACCCTGGCTTTTCGCATTCATTCAAACACGTGGAAGATGGCCATTATTGGGTGTAGAAGCCAAGGAGCGCAGCATTTATCAGAAGCCGGACACTATTCGACGAGTGTATGGAATTTGGAGAAGAACCCGCCTCGCAATGCCGAAGACAATCAACGCGCTAGACTCATCGCCGTCATTGAAGCCTGGTTCGGGGCTACCGAGGAGTCCCGGATTAGGGGTGTCCGGATAGCCGAACTATCACCGTTGGCGGACTCTGGAATATGAAGATACAAGATTGAAGACTTCGTCCCGTGTCCGGATGGGACTTTCCTTGGCGTGGAAGGCAAGCTTGGCAATACGGATATGTAGATCTCCTACCATTGTAACCGACTCTTTGTAACCCTAACCTATCCGGTGTCTATATAAACCAGAGGGTTTTAGTCCGTAGGACGAACAACAACAATCATACCATAGGCTAGCTTCTAGGGTTTAGCCTCCTTGATCTCGTGGTAGATCTACTCTTGTACTACCCATATCATCAATATTAATCAAGCAGAGTAGGGTATTACCTCCATCGAGAGGGCCTGAACCTGGGTAAAAACATCGTGTCCCTTGTCTCCTGTTACCATCCGCCTAGACGCACAGTTCGGGACCCCCTACCCGAGATCCGCCGGTTTTCACACCGACAAGGGGCCTTATAGTCCGGATGTGGCCTGGCGATTCCCTTCCCAACAGCTACTTCGGCCTGGTGAGGCGGCTTGTAGATGTCTGCCCACGGCTGGAAGTCATCAAGCGGTCCGTCTGCATCGAAGGTGCACGCAGGGCTCTTGCCCGTGCAAAGGTGCACTGGGCGAAGATGGACGCCAAAAAGCTGGTGAAGGAGGGGCCGCCGCAGGGCAAGGAGCATCGCCACCCCGAAATGTATTATGAAAGTGTCCTGAAGGGTGCCCGTCTCGTGGCGGACGAATGTACCAAAGATGTAATCTTTGAATGAACTTGCTCATGTGATCCTTGTGTTTATGAAAACTAGTTCATATTCGTTATGCAATGCTTTTGTATTTAAAATATTACCTTCTGTGCGGCCGTTTATAAATTCTGAGAGTTGCTAGTCGATTAAACACGCCCCATGCAACTAGTGCCGGGGTGTTCGGGATAAATCTGAGCACTCTTTGTCCCATTCTTGGGTCCTTCGAGGGAGGTGTTCAGTGCAACGAACCAGGCAATCGTACTATAATGCTTTATCGCTCTCACTTAGCCATAGAAGTCTACAATTTTAAATTTTGGCGAAGCCCCTATGTTGGCGTTCTGGGAACGGGGGTACCCAGACTTGCCTGCCTGCGGCCTGTGGCGTGGCTCAAGGGGTGGCCCAGTACGGCCCATCTTCATCAGCACAAGCTCAAGACCCTCGCGAGGGGCCAAGCCTCGCGGGGCGGACGACAGGAAGCTTCCTCAGGCACGGCCTCGTCAGGCTGGCTTGTGAGGAGGCAGAGAGATCAAGGCGGGGTACCTCACGAGGTGCCCATGATGCAAGCCATGACGACCAAGGGCGTCGGGCGGGCGCCAACTCTGCAGATGTCCTCATTTCCTCTTTGGTGCAAAGGCGGCAAGCGCAGGCGAGAGCATCAAGCAAAGGCAGCCGTTTCGGTGCAACAAGACCAAGACCATCGCAACGGCAGGAAGGAGGTCATCGTGGAGCCCAAGCCGGCGTCACCACCAGAGCCTTTGGCAGGCGAGGACCAACTTTAGTCATGATAAGTGTACTAGATATTCCCCTTCAAAATGGCCAATTGTTGGCGCCCTTCCCGCTCAATATTTGGGAAGAGGCCCAGGGCCTCTACCTATAAGTAGAGCTAGCCACCACAGTAGAGGCATGAGGAGAAGAGATCTCATCTTAGCTTGATCCAATCCGATCGAGAGCCTAGCCACAAGAACACCTCACCCTCGTGAGGCTGTTCTTCCTTGTATTGTCCATCATCAGCCCAAGAGGCAATCCACCACACCACACACTGGAGTAGGGTATTACACCACAATGGTGGCCCGAACCAGTATAAACCTTGTGTCCCTTGTGTTGCTCTTCGTGTAGTTTTAGATCCTTGCGAGGCGATGGAGTGCAGGTAGGTAGGGGGTGAGATCTCCGCGTGCACCCCAGAGTTCGAACCTAGAGGGTTTGCCGGAACCCGAAATCCGACATTTGGCGCGCCAGTAGGTGCGCCTGAATCCGCTTCTTCTGCGCCCGTCGCATCGTTATCATCACGCCCAATGACCAGCGGGCAACCTCGATCCTCGGGCGGCTGGCCCGCCCACGCAGAACCGCTTGCCTGCGCGACCCCATGCCCAGTGCAGCTCGCGGTCCGCATGGCCCAAGGCTGCGGCGACAGCGTTCAGTAACGACATCTCTCACACCGCGGCAGGCGCGGTCGGCGGCGAGGGCCTCCAACCACGCCGCGGCCACGACGTCGTACACCCGACGGGAGCAGACGAACTCAAGGGCCACGCTCACAGTGGCCCGAGAGCTACTGCAATGCAGGCTGCTAGAGGGCGGCCGCGACGTGCTGCTGGAGCGGGTGGCAGAGCTCCTGGGCTTCACCGCATCGGTGGCTCACCCCTTCTGCACCCAACTCCCACCTCAGGTCCAGGTCAGCCCACGTGGAGGCCCCACGCACGCCCGCGCAGCTCCAAGAGGACTCCAAGGCCACCCCAACGCCAGCCAAAGGCCATCGGGCCACAGCCAAGGCGCCGCCTCCGCCTGCCAGCGAAGAAGGACTCGCCACGACCCACGACCCCAGTGGGCCACCGCGCTACCACCCCCAGGTGGGCGCCTCAAGCAGGACTGTGTGGCACACGGGGCACTACGGTGCAGCATTCAGGATGGCGGCCCTGGAAGAGTACATGCCCCACATGATGGATCAAGGGCATGCGCAGGAGGATGAACACGGCTCGCTCCTCGGCCCAAGCTAGGGGGACGAGGCACCAGAAGCTGAGCTCTTCCAGGAGCCCCGGGAAAGCCCCGTAGGTCGCGCTGGAAGCAACGATTATCGTGTACCGCTAATTCCTCAGGAGCAGGCATACGCTAACCATGGATCGCAGGAGGTACAGGTCGCCACAGCGGACGGCTGCCCCACTAACTTCAAAAATTCATAGAAATTAATCCGTAACTCCAAATCAAACAAATTATATATGAAAAATGATCAAAAAATCCAATCTATCCATTTGTAATGGTTTCATGCATGTTAGAACACATTAACCTTGTTGTTCAAGTGAAACAAGTTAATGCACCTTTATGACTTCATAAAATGGGTTTACATTTGAATCTTTGGTTCAAATGGACTCATTTCAATCTGTTCTAGCTTGCATCAACCCAAAACACACTCATTATGCCATGTCATATCATGCATCATATTGTTGCATTGCATTGATTGTATTTCCTTCTCTGTTTGTCGGTATCCATCCCCTCTTTGTAGACGATGTTCCGACGACGTGATTGATGACACCGATGAAGAACTATAATATCTTCAGAAGTGCCAGGCAAGCAAAACCCCCTTGTTCATTCCGATACAATCCTACTCTCTCGCTCCTGCTCTCTTTTACTGCATTAGGACAACAACGATTCATATGTTACTTGCTGCGGTAGTTGAACCCCTTTTCCTTTGCATGACCTGTCATTGCCACAGTAAATAGATGAAACCCACTAGCATGAGTAGGAGTTTTTTGAGCCTTGATGTGCCTACTCATTCATGCTTGTTTGTCATGCCTGCTACTGCTTAGAGTTGAGTCAGGTCTGATTCTTCGGGGATGAATTGGAATGGTGATGAACATGTCCTACTAGGTGTGAGCTAAGTGTGTGAACACGATTTGGTAAAGGTATCGATGAGAGGCCATGTAGGATTACATGGTGGGTTGTTTCATTGGAACCGTCCTTAAGCACTGAGATCTTTATGTGTGATTTAAGATCCAGCTACTACCATGCATTGGGCCCGAAACCAATGGACCCTCTCGGCTTCTTATCCACCCTTGTCCTCTGTCCAGGAGTTGCAAGTAGTTTCTGGTGTTTTTAGTATGCTGGAGACCGTGTGCAGCGCTGACCCGAGGGGTGGACTTTGATGCGGTAGGCACGTGGCATGGTGTACCGGGCGCCCGTTTGGTGTCTCGGGAACCCTGCTCACATCGTTCGGGGCCGTATGTGGAAACCTCGGCCGGACTCCCTCCAGATGGAACCTGAATAGGCGATAAACCTGGACTAGAGGCTTGAGTGTTTTGGTAGGCCGTGGCTGACACCCTCGCTGGGCTTCCGCTTGAAGGTTGCCGAGTACATGTCGTGTAAACAGCGATAAGTGGTGAGAGCGTGTGTGAAGAAGTACACCCCTGCAGGGTTAACATCATATATTCAAATAGCCGCGTCCGCGGTAAAGGATTACTTGGTTGCCTATACAGTTCATAGACAAGTGAAAGTGGATACTCTAAAACTCGCAAGATAAGCGTGAGTGCTATGGATGGCCTTCTCGTAGGTTGACGGGAGCGGATCCATAGTGGTGTATTGATATGGTGAATATGTGGACTCGTGTGCGCCACCTCAAAAGAGTTACTTGCAGTCGTAGTTCAGGATAGCCACCGAGTCAAAGCTAGCTTGCTGCAGTCCAACTCCACTACCCCCTTTGTTGATACCGATGCATACGTAGTTAGTTCTAATGTAAGTCTTGCTGGGTACATTTGTACTCACGTTTGCCAATTTTATGTTTTTGCAGAGAGACGTCAGTCTTGCTAGTAGTTCCGCGTGGACTTCGACGTTTACCTTGTTACCTCAGCTACGATCTTGTGCCCTCGGCAGGGTCTTGTAGATAGTCGGGGCTTCTCGGCCTTCTTCATTTGTAGTTATGCGTACTTTCGGACAAGTTGAGCTTCCGCATGTGCTTGTTGCTTGTATGCTCTGTATGTTGGGGTCATGAGACCCATGTTTGTAATACTTGGCTCCTCGGAGCCTAATGAATAATACTTGAGTCGTAGAGTTATGTTGTGATGCCATGTTGTATTTACACATATCGAGCATATTGTGTGTATGATTGAAATGCTTGGTATGTGTGGGATCCGACAACCTAGTTGTTTATCCTTGGTAGCCTCTCTTATGGGGAAATGTAGTCTTATGCTTCCATGAGCCATAGTAGTCTGCTACAGCCCGGTTCATCGGAGTCCTGCTAGCCCAAAGACTACCGCCTCGGAACACTTGACTGGCCGGCATGTGATTCACTTCGCTCTCGTGGTTCGTCCTTCGGGAAATGTCACGCGGTGACATCCGTAGTCCTGCCTAGCCTGCTACAGCCCGGTTCACCGGAGTCCTGTTAGCCAGTGCTATAGCCCGGATTTGCACGCTGCTAACCGACATGCTCGATGTTGATTCATGTATGCCTGTCCCCGTAAGTTAGTGCCACTTTGGGTTCACGACTAGTCATGTCGGCCCGGGTCCTCTGTCGTATGGATGCTAGCGACACTATCATATACATGAGCCAAAAGGCGCAAACGGTCCCGGGCCATGGTAAGGCGACACCCGTGGGAATACCATGCGTGAGGCCGCAAAGTGATATGAGGTGTTACCAGCTAGATTGATGTGACTTGAAATCGGGGTCCTGACAGGTGGCCCAGGTTAGTTCCCTTTCCTTCTTCTCTTTTTGTTTTCTATTTTCTTTGCTCTGTTTTGATTTAGTAAAAGTACTAAACCATTTTTGTTGCTTCTGATAATTCTTGTAAGGACTAATTGGATTATTCCAAAGCCTCTCACCAAAAAACAGAAGTATTGGAGCTACTAAATATTTATATGAATTAATAACCCCAATTCAAATACAATATGAATTGATTCAAAAATCCAAATGTCATGGAAAAATGTGCATCACCTATGGTTACTATTTCCAGCATTTTCCAAAAATGATGAACATTTTTAAAGGCCATTTGGGTTCATTGAAAAATATTTTTAGTTGAACCTATTTGAAATGATATATTGCTAGGGTTTCAACAATCCCCATTTCAACTTTCAAAGAAATTTAGACATGATCCATGGATGCTTGTGCAACTATTTGCAATCAAATTCTAGGGCTGTGACACTCCTCTCCTTTCCACTAAAGCCCATTAAGGCCCATTACTTCCCCGGCGAAATCCTGTAACTCTCCAGTACTCCAAAAAATACCCGAGTCACTCGGAACCTTTCCGATGTCCGAATATAGCCTTCCAATATATCGATCTTTACGTATCGACCATTTCGAGACTCCTAGTCATGTCCATGATCTCATCCGGGACTCCGAACAACCTTCGGTACATCAAATCACATAACTTATATCGTCATCGAACGTTAATCGTGCGGACCCTACGGGTTCGAGAACTATGTAGACATGACCGAAACACATCTCCGGTCAATAACCAATAGCGGAACCTGGGTGCTCATATTGGCTCCTACATATTCTACGAAGATCTTTATCGGTCAAACCGCATAAAAACATACGTTGTTCCCTTTATCAACGGTATGTTACTTGCCCGAGATTCGATCATCGGTATCTCAATACCTAGTTCAATCTCGTTACCGGCAAGTCTCTTTACTCGTTCCGTAATGCATCATCCCATAATTAACTCATTAGTCACATTGCTTGCAAGGCTTATAGTGATGTGCATTACCGAGAGGGCCCAGAGATACCTCTCCGACAATCGGAGTGACAAATCCTAATCTCGATCTATGCCAACTCAACAAACACCATCGGAGACACCTGTAGAGCATCTTTCTAATCACCCAGTTATGTTGTGACATTTGATAGCACACTAAGTGTTCCTCTGGTATTCGGGAGTTGCATAATCTCATAGTCATAGGAACATGTATAAGTCATGAAGAAAGCAATAGCAACAAACTAAACGATCATCATGCTAAGCTAACGGATGGGTCTTGTCAATCACATCATTCTCTAATGATGTGATCCCATTCATCAAATGACAACTCATATCTATGGCTAGGAAACTTAACCATCTTTGATTAACGGGCTAGTCAAGTAGAGGCATACTAGTGACACTCTGTTTGTCTATGTATTCACACATGTACTAAGTTTCCGGTTAATACAATTCTAGCATGAATAATAAACATTTATCATGAAATAAGGAAATAAATAATAACTTTATTATTGCCTCTAGGGCATATTTCCTTCAGCATCCCTATTGGGTGTGCGCGGAACACCCACCACACGCTCCGCCGCCGCTGCCCGTCGACAGCTGTTGCCGGCCGCCGTAGCCGCCATACCACCGTCGAAAGCCAGGGCCATCGCCCACTCTGCCACCGCGGCCCGAAGGCGGGAGGTGGCCGTCGTGGCCGCCACCCCACTGCCGGCCACCGTGGCCATCACCCACTCTGCCACCGCGGCCTGAAGGCGGGAGGTGGTGTTCGTGGCCGCCACCCCATCGTCGGCTGCCGTGGCCGCCAACCCACCATCGACCGCCGGGGTCATCACCCGCTCCGCCACCGCCGCCCGAAGGCGGGAGGCGGAGGTGGATGCTCGCACGTGCATCAGCGACTTTGCGTGCTACACCGAGTTCAAGCATAATTGACGAGCATGCAAAGAGCCTTACCGCCGTCGTGGCCGCGGCACACGCCGCCTCAGAGGCGAGGAATCAGGGGATCTACGAGGAGAACCACCGCTTCGAGAGGGGTCGTCTCGGCCGGCAGAGGGCTTTCGAGGTGAGCGTCACTGAAGGTGCAACAGCGACATGCACCGTATTGCAGTTTTCCAGCTCGTCGGTAGCCTCCTCCTCCTCTGCCTCTTACGGAGCACGCTCGACAGAGGAGAGGCTTCCGGAGGTAGTACAAAGCCCCTCCGTAGTAGTAGTAGTATTTAGGGGCTATTTTGTTCAGTTCATCTAACTATAGATGTGGTGGAACTGTACAACGTACTTAAAATTAGCTAGTATATAAAGTATAACTAGCTATTTCAGTACATGCTTGGCAACAATTGGTGAAAAGTTTGGTCGGTTCAGCTGTCGAGTTGAACTGTTTGTATAAAGAATGACTACTTAATCTATGAATGAAATCTATGCTTAATTACAGAATTTTAGTTGCAAAAATTAAATACTGCTAGTGATTTTTAGCTTCATATTTTGACAAATTGCAGTGTTACAAGGTTGACAAATGGCAATGTCACTATATCAACAAATGTCAATCTTTCCAGTTAAACAAATGGCAACATACCCAATATGATAGATGCAAATCTTACCAAATTGTTTGTAAGTAGTTGCACATGGGTCATCCAAAAGAACCGTTTGCGTTGAAGAGATGCACAAATCCTGCTCTCACTTTGCATACGGGTATTCTATCTAAAACGTTTGTGATCAAGAGTTGCACAAATCCTGCTGGGCACATTTTCCCTTGGCTTCCTGGGGAAGCTGTCGGTCTGCATACGAGTGTTCTAACTAAAACGTTTGCGATGAGTGTTTTATATTTAAAAACCATTGACATTTTTTTTCAAAAGAAAATCATTTGATAAGTCTGTACATTAAGAGAGAAAATGCAAGTTCGCTCAAACCATATCTTTCATGCAGTCATACTGCGAATTTATATTCATATGATCGAGATATAGTATTAAACCCAAGAAAAAAACTATTTCCAGCGGCGGCGGAGGCGGCGTGCCACGCCGTCGTTGTCGTTGTCGTCCTCCGGGACGCCGTTGTTGAAGTCTTCAATGCAGCACAAAATGTTCTTCACTTGTAAATCAAACATCATGTCGTCCCACGATCGACGGGCGGGGCGCGGGAGGACGGCAGGCTGAGGCACTGAGAGGTAGGGTCATTATTCTAACCCCTTGGATAATATGATTGTTGCGGCATCGTGATTGGCGGCTTTACCAGTGGAAGGCGAGTCTCAACAGCGATAGAGACACGGCGGGTCAGGGAACTTCTTCAGACAACCGTAGCTCAGCAGGCGGCTTATTCTTATAGCCGCGAGCGGATTCACTCAACACCCCATCCGAGCCGTAGTTACAGCAGGCATATTGATTCGCCAGCGGTTTCAAGCAATGAACAGTGCCATAACCAGCCTCGTGGACATAACCCGACGCATGGCGGTGCTAATGCTTAGACTTTGGTGGATTAGGGCAGACCGCGTCGGGAAGCCGAACTGGCGGGTCAGCAGGAGGCTCATCAATATTCCCCGGCTTATCCGTCAGCTTCGGTGGAGGAGGATGTGACTTCTAGGACCTTGGGTGTGCGCTGTTTGGTGCCGGCTCTACGTAACGAGCGTTTACCCAAGGATTTAAAGGGCCCTCGCAAGGTGCCTAATTACACAGCAGATCAGCCCCCGGAGGCTTGGATTGAAAGTTATGAAATGGCCATGGAGATGCTGGACGTTAGTGATGAGGCTTGTGCTAAATATTTCACCATGATGTTAGACGGACCGGCTCGCACTTGGTTGAAGGGGCTGCCTGCTAACTCCATTGGGTCATGGGCAGAGTTGAGGGCCCGGTTTATCCAAAATTTCAAAGACACGTGTAAGCAACCTATGTCCATCCTGGACTTGGATTCTTGTGTTCAAGGTGAGGGCGAGTCAACAGCCCACTGGGTGCGCCGGATCTCAACTATCACACACTCGTCAGATAGTATCAACATCGGCTCAGCAGTTCTGATGTTGGAGAAAAAATGTCGTTTCCTCCCCCTTAAGCAGAAGTTGGGTCGGCTGAAGCGACACTGCCATGACATGGGGGAGCTTATGGCAGCTCTTGTTAAGTATGCCGACTCTGACAGTACGAAAGACCCTGAATCTGACGAAGAAAAGGCTAGTAAAGGGAAGAAGAGCGGCAATACAAAGGGGCAACAGTATAACATGGCAAGCCAAGGAGGTAATGGTAAGCGTAGGGCCGACGGCAATCCGGATTTTATGGCTAACACCAATGCGCAGAATAATAATCAACGTCGCAAGGGAAAGCCAGGATCAAGTATTAACCTTGAAGCAATGTTGAATCAGCCTTGCCCGAGGCATGGCTCGCGTGAGAAGCCGGCCACTCATCTGTGGAAAGATTGTTATATCATGAAGGAGTTCAAGGCGTCCAATCTTTTCCAGAACAACCATGGCCCGAATGGCAGCTCAGGATCCGGGTCTCATGGTTCGTGTTATGGTGGCGGCGGTTCAAGCTCCAGTTTCCAAGGTCAGAACAGCAGGATGGTTACAATCGTGATCTGGTCAAGGCAATCGTGGAGGTTACAACGTGATCTGGTCAAGGGAATCAGCAGCAACAGTCTGGTTATCAAAGTAATCCAAAGCAGCTGAATAGTGGGCAGTACCATGTTTTCACCACAAGTTTGTGTAAGCGGGATCAGAAGCTCCATAAAACGGTAGTAAACACGGTTGAGTCGGCGATTCCTCTACTTATGATGGTCTGAACACCCCATTCTCTGGAGCCGTGAGGATCGCCCGCCCCGGGTTGATAATCCGCGTCACCTGGCTTTGGTAGTGGCACCCCAGGTTGGAGGGTACAAGTTTACTAAGGTACTCATGGATGGAGGCAGCAGCATCAATATCCTTTACTATGATACTTTCCGTCGCATGGGATTGACTGACAAAAATCTTAAACCGTCCAATACTGTCTTCCATGGAGTGGTGCCTGGTAAGTCGGCGTACCCTGTAGGCAAGATCACTCTGGAAGTAGCCTTTGGGGATGAACATGATTCCAAAGCAGAAATTTTAACCTTTGAAGTTGTCAAGATCCAGAGCCTGTATCATGCTCTGTTTGGGCGGCCGGCTTATGCTAAGTTCATGGAAAGGTCGTGTTATGTTTATCTACAGCTCAAGATGTCGGGTCACAAGGGTCCCATCATGGTACATGGAAGCCGAAAGATAGCCTGTGAAGAAGGTGACGCTGCCTATGCTGAGTTTGTTTGTGCAACAAAGGAATTGAAATTTTATAACGATAATGTTGACCCGACGGATATGACATCTTTGAAAAAGCCAACCACAGAGCATGACCCTTTGTTGAAATTTAAGTCGGCAGATGACACTAAGCTAGTTGACTTCGTTCCTGGCGACTCATCCAAGTAGTTCAGCAACAGTGCCAATCTGGATCCGAAATAGGAAAGCGCGCTCATCGAGTTCATCCGTGAGAACCGGGACATCTTTGCATGGAAGCCTTCAGACATGCCAGGTGTACCGAGGGAACTCGCTGAGCACACTCTCAATATTGATCCTAAGTTTAAACCGATCAAGCAATTCCTTCGTTGTTTCAATGAAGAGATGCGTAAGGCTATTGGTGAGGAGGTAGCTCGACTCTTGGCAGCTGGGTTCATTGTTGAAGTTTTTCATCCTTGAGTGGCTGGCTAACCCGGTGCTGGTGCTTAAGAAAAACGGCACCTGGCGCATGTGTGTGGATTATACGGACTTAAACAAGTCTTGTCCGGCTGATCCCTTTGCTCTCCCCCGTATTGATCAGATTATTGATGCTACGGCGGGTTGTGAGCATTTGAGTTTTTTGGATGCTTATTCTGGGTATAATCAGATCAAGATGGCAGTTAAGGACCAGGAGAAGACAACCTTCATCACTCCCTTTGGAGCCTTCTGTTATGTGTCTCTGCTTTTTGGGCTCAAGAGTGCCCAGGCGACTTACCAGCGGTGTGTGCAGAATTGTCTTCATGATCATATTGGGCGCAATGTTCATGCCTATGTGGATGATATTGTGGTGAAGTCCAGGAAGAAGGAAACCTTGATTGACGATTTCAAAGAAACCTTTGATAATCTCCGGGTCTACAGGATGATGCTTAACCCGGCCAAGTGCGTCTTTGGTGTACCAGCTAGCAAGCTCTTGGGTTTTCTGGTTTCAGAACGAGGTATTGAAGCTAAACCGGAGAAGATAAAGGCTATCACCTCTCTGGCTAAACCGACATGTATCAATGATGTTCAGCGTTTGGCGGGTCGTATTGCGGCCTTAAGCCGGTTGGGTGAGAAGGCCATCCCTCTTTACCAGACGATGAAGAAGACAGATCACTTTGTTTAGAGTGATGCTGCTAATCAGGCATTTGAGGCCTTGAAGAAACAGTTGGCAGAGCAGCCGGTTCTTGCTGCTCCCATTGATAAAGAGCCTTTGTTGTTATATGTGGCTGCCAATAGCTGAGCTGTCAGTGTAGCCATTGTGGTGGAAAGGAAGGAGTCAGGCAAGGAGTATCCGGTTCAGCGGCCAGTTTACTACATCAATGAGGTGCTTATTGAGTCCAAGCGGAGGCATCCACATTGGCAGAAGCTGGTATATGGAGTGTTCATGGCTAGCCGGAAGCTTAAGCAGTATTTTGTGGGTCACCCCATCACTGTGGTTAGTTCTGCTCCTTTAGGGGATATCATTCAAAATAGAGAAGCCACAGGTCGGATAGCCAAGTGGGCAATTGAGCTTGGGCGCCATGGTTTGAAGTATATGCCTCGCACAGCCATCAAATCTCAAGCACTTTGGATTTTATCAATGATTGGACAAAGTTGCAGATGCCTGAGGAGAAGCCGGATAACACGTATTGGACTATTCACTTTGATGGATCTAGGCAGTTGGAGGGCTCGGGGCTGGAGTTGTCTTGACTTCCCCACGAGGTGAAAAAATTTCATATGTTCTCCAATTGATGTTCCCTTGTACTAACAATGCAGCTGAGTATGAGGCCTTGCTCCATGGTCTTCGGATGGCTAAGGAGATGAACTTAAGATGGGTGAGGTGTTTCGGCGAATCAGATCTGGTAGCTCAGCAAGTTTCTAGCCTTGGGATTCCAAATCCACTCATGGCGGCTTATCACCGAGAGGTTGATGCTATCGCGGATCATTTCAAAGGTTATCAGGTTGAACATGTTGATCGCAAGAAAAATGAGGCGGCTGATGCTTTGAGCCGATTAGGGTCCCAACGTAAGCCGGTGCCACCTAACACTTTCCTGGACATTTTGCATAACCCTTCAGTCAAATTTCCTACAGAGGAGGATCTTGCTATTCCTAACCCAGAAGCACAACTGGTGGCGGCTCTTCATGCTATTCCTGATTGGACAGTTCCATATTTGGCTTATATGACCTGGGGCGAGTTACCTGAGGATGGAACTTTGGCCAGGAAAATAACTCGGCGGTCTAAGTCAATGACTATTGTCAATGGAGAGTTGCACCACCGCAGTGTCACAGGGGCGTTTCAACATTGCATTTCTCCTGAGGAAGGCTGTGAAATTTTACAGGAGATTCACGAAGGACATTGTGGTCATCATGCCGACTCTAAGTCTCTCGTAGCCAAAGCTTTTCATCACGGATTTTATTAGCTGATGTCTCATGCTGATGCAGAAGATTTGGTCAGTAAATGTGATGGTTGTCAGAAATTTTCACGACGAGCTCATGTGCCGGCTCAAGAATTGAGGATGATTCCAATTGCTTGGCCGTTTGCAGTCTAGGGGCTTGATATGGTTGGACCCTTCAAAAGGTCCAAAGATAAAAAGACCCACCTTTTGGTGGCGGTTGACAAATTTACAAAGTGGGTGGAAGCAGAGCCTGTCAGTAAGTGTGATGCAGCGACGACGGTTCAGTTTATCAAAAAGGTGATTTTCTGTTTTGGCTTTCCCCACAGCATTATAACTGATAATGGCACTAATCTATCTAAGGGTGCTATGAAAGAATTTTGTTAAAGTGAGCATATCCGACTTGATGTATCATCAGTGGCTCACCCGCATTCCAATGGTCAAGCTGAGAGAGCCAATCAAGAGATTTTGAGAGGCATCAAGCCCCGGCTTATGGTTCCTTTACAGAGGACGCCGAGTTGTTGGGTGGAGGAATTACCCTCATTGTTTTGGAGTATCAATACTACCCCCAACAGATCTATGGGTTACACGCCTTTCTTCATGGTTTACGGGGCTGAGGCAGTTCTCCCTAGTGACATCTGTCATGATTCACCCCGTGTGCCGGCTTATATTGAAGCTGATAATGAAAAAGCACGTCAGGATGCACTTGACCTGTTGGATGAGGAGCGTGACCTTGCGGTGGCTCATTTGGCGATTTACCAGCAAGATTTGCGTCGTTATCACAGCCGCCGGGTTAAAACTAGAACCTTTCAAGAAGGTGACTTGGTGCTCCGGCTTATCCAGGATCAGACTGATATGCATAAACTATCCCCACCTTGGGAAGGGCCTTTTGTGGTCAACAAAAATCTGAACAACGGGTCATACTACCTTATCGATGTTCGAGGCTACAAGGACTCACACACGTCGGAGGAGGAGGCCCACGGGCCGTGGAATATTTCTCATCTTCGGCCTTACTATACTTGAGCCTCCGGCTCTTGTGATGTACATATTTTGACAATGTATATACTATGATGAATATAATAAAGCCGGCACCCCTGATAATTCATAGCCTCTGTCGTTTCATTTTCAAGAATGTGAGTTGTTTATAATATTATCATAAGAGCACAGCACTGGTTCCTCTGGTAACCCGGCTATCAAGCCAATATGATAAATTCTTAAGAGCACAGCTCTGGTTACTTCGGTAATCCGGCTATCACGTCAATATTATCATAAGAGCACAGCTCTGGTTACTCTGCTAACCCGGCTATCAAGCCAATATGATAAATTCTTAAGACCACAGCACTGGTTACTTCGGTAATCCAGCTATCAAGCCAATATTATCATAAGAGCACAACTCTTGTTACTCTGGTAACCCGGCTATCAAGCCAATATGATAAATTCTTAAGAGCATAACTCTGGATATTTCGGTAATCCGGCTATCAAGCCAATATTATCATGAGAGCACAACTCTGATCACTTTGGTAATCTGGCTATCAAGCCAATATGATAATTTCATAAGAGCATAGCTCTGATTACTCTAGTAATCCGGCTATCAAGCCAATATGACAATTTCATAAGAGCATAGCTCTGATTACCTTCGTGATCCGGCTATCAAGCCAAATAACTATAAATATGAGCATAGCTCTGATTACTTTACTAATCCGGCTACCAAGCCAATCTTATAACTTCTTATAAGCACAGCTTTAACCTATTTGGAGAACTACACCCCGGGTCAAAGGGACCAAAGAGAGTTTGTTGCATAAGCATAGCTCAAACATAGGTACCCAGCTGTTATGGTTCAAATACATCCCTTGGGGGATCCTTGATTCATAGAAGCATAGTTTTGATAACCCCGGCTTGTTTTCAAAACTCCAGGGGTATGATAAGCCGACAGTATGAGAAAATATCACACGTATGATATTTTGTTGTGATTATATAAGGTTATGGTTGAATCGGCCCTGGTTATGAACTGCCTTTAGCCATCAGTGCTTTTATAGGGTATTGTGATCATCCCTGTGGTAAACCGCCAGGGTACTTGTGATATGTTTGTGTGAAGGTATAATAATAAATCTGGTGTACATAAATTGATGAAATCATGAGCATAAGTGGCCGGAGCTTCAATTGGTAAAGCAGCCGTGTCATGCAAAACAAAACATGCACGATGGCATGGCAGATCAAGAGTTTAACTAGCCTATTACAAGGCATCTGATGACCCAACAAGAATAAGTGTTTTGGAGCTGTCAACACAGTGAAGTATTCTGCTTAAAAAACTGGCTTATGACTGTTGGCTGGTTGGAGCCTCCGGGTCTTCCTACACCTCTTCTTCATCTTCAGCTCCTTGCTTATCCATCAGGTGGAAGTCAAGTAAAGCCCAGTTGATACCAGTCAACGCTCTAAACATAGCCTCATCATCAATAAGGTTTGATGGATCAATGTCAGGAGCGAAGGTGTACTTACGAATCGGCGGGATAAGATCTGTTGGCTCATGAACCGGCGTGCTAACTCTCTTGTTGTCAGCATCATAAGCCGCCTGATATGTGGATAGACTGGTTTCGTTAGCCAGCTTGCTTGCTAAGGGGCGCATGGCTCTTGCTATCTCTGCAAAATCATCAGCACTGAAGGCAGATCCGTCTTCTTTGACACTGGGGCAGCCGTTGGTCAAATCCTCTGGGTCAAGATCAGCTTGCCATGCCTTTGCCTGGCTTAAGGCAGTCAAGGCGCCAGCTCTGGCAGCTCCCAGTTTTAAGTCATCAATTATTTTTGGCAGCACGGATAACTGCTTCAGTGTATCTTTGATAAGTGTGGAGGGATTTTTCTTGTGCAGCGTAGCAGCAATGGTTCGTTGGGCACCAGTGTACAACGTTCTACAAGAGTGTAGACAGCCTTAAGCCGGGCATGTCTGAGCCCAACTTTGTGCTCCACGAACCTATATTATTAAAGTTATGGGTAAGCCGGCGGCCGTTTATAATATGATTATTAAGATGCAAGGGAGACATGTTCTTACCGAAGATGGCCGATGACATAATATTAATCTGTTGCTTTAAGCCAGATAACTCCTCAGTCACCGGTTTAAGCGCAGCTTCAGCTTCTTCTGCTCTCTTCAACAGAGCTCCTTTTTCGGTTTCCCAGCCCTCTTTGTCAGCGTTCCAGTTCTGTTTCAGCTGCTCAATATTCTCCAAAGCAGATTTCAGTTCTGACTTGGCTTTGGATGTCTCCGATTGCTGAGTTTGGTTATTGGCCTGAAGATCATTAAGCTGTGAGTCTTTTTCAGTCAATTCGGCCTGTGACATAAGCATACATGGATAAGATTGCAATCATGATAACTCTTTGAAGTCCCAAGCACAATACAAGTATTACTCTTGGCACTTGGGGGCTAATGCATATTGCTCTTTTTTAAGACAAAATTTTGAAAGTCCCAAGCACAATACAAGTATTATCCTTGGCACTTGGGGCCTAATGCCTATTGCTCTGTTTCAAGATATATTTATGACCCGGACAAATGATATCATCCAGTTTATAAAGACTACAGATTGGGTTGTTGATTTTAAACAAGATGATTAGTCCCGACTTATTCATCACTGATTAAGCCGGCCCTTGGTGGCTACGGAGGCAAAGTTGATTTTTGTTATTTAAAGTCCCGGCTTAACGTACTAGTTAAGCCGACCCTTGGGGGCTAGAGATGCAATATTCATTCTTGCTACTTAAAAGTCCCGGCTTAACATATTTTTAAGCCGGCCCTTGGGGGCTACACATACAAAGTTGAAGTGCTGGTATTATAAGTCCCGGTTCATGTTGAAAGCATAAACCGGCCCTTGGGGGCTACTGGTTTGTATCTATGCAACTGTTAAAGTTTACAGTACATTCTATTCTATCATGTCCAATAAACTTGGCGGCTAAGGGAAGTATATTCATATAAAAAGGACTTGGAGCGTTTACCTCATAGCGCTCCTTCATCAGATTTACTAAGCCGGCTTCAAAGTCACGGCTAGTGTAAAGGCGGTTCAAGTAACCAGAGTGGGTGTCTTAGGTGCTGAAATAGGCGTAGCTATCCAAATCTACCTTCCACTTGCCTTTATCTTCAGCAGAAATTTCTTCCTTGGCGCTGTGCTTAAACAAGACAGTAGGTTGACCCGGAGTTGTGAATCCAAACCCAGTGACAACAACATCATCGGTCTTTTCCTCAGCGGGCTTAGCTAGGCTCGACGGCTTAGAAATCACCGTTCAACCTCCATATGCTCTATGGAGGCTTCATGGTCTAGAGGTGGTAGATCGTCAATAATATCTTCAGCAATCAGATGAGAGAGTTCTGGTTGTTGTTGCTCCGGCTCAGACAGATTGACATCGTCGACCGGCTTATTCAGCTTCGCTTTCTTGCTGGATTTGGCCTGGCCTCTGAAAATAAGAAGTGTAAAGAGGTCAGTATAATGATCAAGCATAAGGTGTAAATGATTAAAATATATCCTTACCCAGGTATAGTTTGGTAGTTGGGATTTGTGTTCCCGTTGACTCGCCAGAAGAGGAATGAGAAGTCCCTTGATAGTTTGAATTATACTGGTTAAGAGGTTGTCGAAAATGACCCGCCTTGGGATAAAGTATGTCAGAAATATGTAAGACCTCTGGGCGGTGTTTGCGAACCGGTGTGTTTGGTAAGCCGGAGGAAGTAACCACGCCGCCACTATGCCGGGTGGTGCGGCGAGCTTCGTGTTGTTGTTTCTTCAAAATAAAGTTGGGATCCAAGTGAGCTAGAGGGCGAGAAAAGCTTACTTTGCGGCTTGCTTGTCGGGTTTTCTGTGTTGGCAGAGGTTCTGTGCCGGAGGAAAGAATAATTATCTCTGCGTCACCTGCACGGCTGGCCTCTGTGTCATCCTGATAACAATCATTGTCAATGAGATATATAAAAAAAGGAGCCAGGAGAGTCAAGTTCTACCTCTTAATCATTATCATCATCGTCATCATCAACGTTTAACACGGCGGACTCGGTGGTCTTCTTCTTGGCAGGCCTCTTGGTGGCCTTGGTTTTGGTACGAACCGGTTTGGCCGGCTTATCTTGCGGTTTCTTCTCCCAAAATGGAGAATCAGCCTGTTGAGGTCAAAAAGATCATGAGTAGGCATAACTACTAAAAATATTGATTGAGCGGAATGTGTGCAACACTTACGGCTGGCGGCTTATTGAAGGTGCTGAAAGGACTAAGTCCTGTTTTGCTGCATTCCTTTAAGGGTTCGTTTAGCAATTTCTTGGTGGCTTCAGTGATTTCTACATCAGACAGTTGAATGTCACAGTGGTGTTGGGGATCTCTTACATCGCCAGTGTATTCGCAGATTAAGCCGGGGCGACGGCTTAATGGCAAGATACTCCAGGACACCCAGCACCGGACAAAGTCAATGTCGGTTAAGCCATTGGCCATAAAGGCTCTGAGCTTTGAAAATGATGGTGCATATTTGGCCTGTTCCTTCGCATTGAGCCGTGTGGGGAGTGGGTGTGTGCTGCTAAGCCGGTGATCGCGGTAACCCGGCAGAGGATTCTCGCCAGTTGGAGATGTGTCTTGACAATAGAACCAAGTCTGGTTCCAATCTTTGGGATGACTCGGCGGCTTAGCATGGGGAAAGCTGACTTCTTTCCTCTTTCGAATTGAAACCCCACCAAGTTCGGTGTTGGGCCCATCAACAAACTCTGTCTGATGGTTTAAATAGTAGAATTCTCTGAATCAATCAACCGTGGGCTCCTCTTGAAGATAAGCTTCACAGAATACTTGGAAATTGCAAATGTTGGACACGTAGTTAGGTCCAATATCTTGAGGGTGAAGTTGGAAAAAATGAAGCACATCACGGAAATTTTTTGAGCCGGGTGGGCTGAACCCCTGACTCAGATGGTCAGCGAAGACAAACACTTCTCCATCCTTTGGTTTAGGAGGATTTTCTTCACCAGGGGCCCTCCAGTGGATGTCCTCTTTCTTGGCTAGGGCGCCAGTGGCAATGAAATTGTTCAGCTCTTCTTCGGTAATCCAGGATTGGACCCAGTTGCAAGCGGTGTATGTCTTAGCCATTTTTTTGATGATCTAAAAGAAAGACTATACCGGTTCAAGATTATATGGTTAAGCCGGTTGAAGGTTTAAAAGGCAAAACAGTAATGAAGCATGCGTAAGTGTTAAACCGGAGATTGGCCTTGAAGTTATAAAGAGGAGCTATTGGCGGCTTAAGAGGGGACTAATGTTACCTAGCGGGTTACTATTTCTGCATTAAGCCACCCACACAATTATTAATTTGCAGATCTAAGAAAGGAAAAATTGCTAAGTGTTGGAAAAATAGGTTTCACATATTGATATCATAATTTTGGATCTACGACGCTTCAGATAATGGAAAAATATCTAGACCTAAATTGCGGTGCCTGAGCAGTTCATATGTCCAGATCGGATTTTTTATGCAAAAGGAGATGACCTAATAGCGAAAATGAGTGTTACGACTACCGCTGCATAGGAGGGTACCAAGTTCGAATAAAAAATGAGTGCTACAGCGAAGAACAAAGATGAACTTCGACGAACTCATGGAAACCCTAATGGGATCTATGGGAAAAGAAATAAGGAGAACTCACCAGGGCTATTGAACAATAGAGGCGCGCGGACAAACTCTCGTCGATTCAGGTTGATGCAGCGGTTGTTGTTGAGGCAGTGGCAAAGGTCGGCGACGGCGGCAGTGCTCGGGCGCTGAGGCAACGTGAGGTGGAAGACAGAGACGAGGAGGCAAGGGGGAAAGTGAAAGGGACCCCTGGCCCTATTTATAAGGCTGGAAAGATAAGTGGCATGCGCGGGAATCGAGGAGGTTAAAAAATGGATATGTGACGGCGCGGACACCTTGATTTTCGGAGGTTCATTAAAAGAGAAGATATATATTAAGATTTGGGCTTTGTGTAATATTAATGACAGGTGACGTCACGGCGGGTTACCACGATCTTAGAAGATGATGTCACGGCTGGTTACAGGGCCTCGCAAGAATAAATGAAGAAGGATTTTTTCTAAGTGTTGAAGATTGATATGAACAAGTCAAATCAACCCGGGGCCTAATGTTGGGGATATAACTACTGGGTATAACCCGCCCAGGAGGGGCCAAGTTATACTGCTGGTGGTTTGTTAAGACAAAGCCCATGAAGATGTTGAAGATGGCGGTTCACGAAGCAGGCTACTGAAGGCTCAAAACCCAAAGACGACTTAAGGCCCAACAGGTGTAAACCGCCATATATGCATGACTTGTATTATAAGGCATGTATAGTTAGTCACCGAGCCGGACACGTTGTGTATGAGCTGGCCAGGACTCCGTGAGCCGCCGGGCGTCAACTTGTGTATATAAAGGGATGACCCGGCGGCGGATCAGGACAAGAGAGGAGAGATCGAAAGCTAGGTCAAGCATATTTGCTCCCTAGTAATCGAGACATAAGCAATACCACCTCAAACTGGATTAGGCCTTTACCTTCACCGCAAGGGGCCAAACTAGTATAAACTCCTCGTGTCCTTTGTCCCGTTTAACCCCTTTAAGCTAACCTAGCTGCGATGGCTCCACGAATAAGTCCTTCTGCTAGGACATCTGTCATGACAATTCCACGACATAATTCATATAAAATACCGGATTTTCATACAAACATGACGGATTTCGTTGCATTCAAATCAACTAAGCGGTGCTAGTTCTGGACAGCACAAGTATATACCTGGCCTAAATGGTCGCCCGCCGATCCATTTGTGTTCCTCATGTCCAGCAGCACGATCATTGGACTGCCGGGAGCCCCAGAGGTATATGCTTCAGCGTAAAGGACGGCTTGCTTCCCCATTGCCCAACTGATATCGTTGGCTGATGCCCCAGATGATGGTGGAAGGGGGCTTCTCCGCTTTCGTGGAGCCCATGCAAGGTCGACGAAGGTCCTCGCATCAATGATGGCGGCGGACACGGAGGTGCTGGCCACCGACTCATCGCTCTCCGCGCACCCGGCTTCTGTCTCTGCTTGCATGGCGCGGTCGCCGGCATGGGAGTCTCGGCCACAGAAACGGGAGACGCGGTCGCAGACACGGGAGGTGCGGTACGAGGCGGCGGCGTGGACGGCAGCGACGACGCCCGTGCACCGCTCCTCGTCGAGCTGGATTAGAGCGGCGAGTTGCTGAACCGCGTGCCGGCTTGGGTTGGCAACTAGCTCCGTTGGGTGAGGGGAGGGAGGTGGATCAGTGAGCTGCATAGCTCGTATCTGGCGGGCTCGGCGGGCCACCCAGCCGGCTTGGATGCGGGATAACTACTCTTCGTAAGCCATTGTAAGAGTGGACAAAATGGTGAAGGAGGAGATAGGGGAGCGGCGAAGGTGTGCGATTCTTGGCCGGCGTTTGGCCTCGTTTAAATAGGAGATTAAATAGACGGCGGACGGGAGGAACTCGGCTAGCGTTGCGTTTAATTCCGGCCCGGTCATGAACGGACGTGTGTCCAGAGTGGGTTTCTCGGCTTCCACACAGGTTTCATGGAGGCGTCTGAATGCGGCAAGGAGGCGTGCTCAGCCAGGCGTGCAGCAAGTGGCGCCCTCGACTCTGACATACGACACCGTGCCTTTCTTCCACTGATGTGTGGGCTCTTTGGATACATGGCCTGCATGTCAGTGACCCAACGCAGGCAGCGCACGGCAGAGGAACTTTTGGTGGGCCAGGGCGGTCAGAAGCGGGCATTTCCTAAACCGATGATTGTTCATTGAGTGTGACATCATCTATTTCATGTAGATAAGCCTACTATATAATGTAAGAGAATTTTAAAATTTTCATATATACGTTGATAGCCCGTTCGATATGTTGTGATTCATAAAGACCGCTGCAAACATCAATGTTCTTCTTATCACAGATAAGATTGATTAATACCCGTAACAACCCATGTCCTTAACAAAGGGTGGATGCACGTATAGGTTGAGCGCATGTCTTGCGTCGTGTGTTGTGTGCATGCAGGCGTGCGAGTGTTGCATGCGTGCATGTGTACGTTTTAGTGTTGCATGCATGTGTGCGTACGTGCGTGTGTTCATGAGTGCATGTGTACGTGTCAGTGTTGCACGCCTGCATGTGTGCGTGTCTTCATTATGTGTACATGTCAGTGTTGCACACCTGCATGCGTTCATGCGAGTGTTGCGTGCGTGCATGTGTACGTGTGGGGTGAGGCTACACGTTAGTTGACTGACTTTTTCATCTCTGCTCAGTAGATTTTCCAGTCGTTGGATACGAAATCAAGGGCCTGCAGTTTATCTTCAACCTCCACGCCCCTGAGCCGCCAGCCACCACCAGCCGAAACGCTGGCCCCCACCGCCCGTGGCCGGCCCGCCCCACCACACCGCCCCGCCTGTCGGTGTCAAAACCGGCGGATCTCGGGTAGGGGGTTCCGAACTGTGCGTCTAAGGTCGATGGTTGCAGGAGACGGGGGACACGATGTTTACCCAGGTTCAGGCCCTCTCTATGGAGGTAATACCCTACTTCCTGCTTGATTGATCTTGATGAATATGAGTGTTACAAGAGTTGATCTACCACGAGATCGAAATGGCTAAACCCTAGAGGCCTAGCCTGTATGGCTATGGTAATGAATGTGTCCTTTCCGGACTACGCCCTCCGGTTTATATAGACACCGGAGGGATCTAGGGTTACATAGAGTCGGTTACATAAGAAAGAATCTTCATAGTTGATCGCCAACCTTGCCTTCCATGCCAAGGAGAGTTCTATCTGGACATGGGTGCAGTCTTCGGCCTTCATGTCTTCACAGCCCATCAGTCCGGCCCATGGATAACAGGCCGGACGCCCGAGGACCCCTTAGTCAAGGACTCCCTCAGTAGCCCCTGAACCTGGCTTCAATGACGAGGAGTTCGGCGCGCAGATTGTCTCCGGGACTGCAAGGCGGGTTCCCCTTTTTCTGAACTCCAAGATAGTCTTCGGATGCGACGATAGTATCCGGACCTATAACACGTACCACACACAACTGGAGAGAGAATATAATACTTGCATTAGTCCCATCTGCTGACAGCTTTTTACATCATGACATTACGTCAGCCCGGTCATAACTTCGGACCGTTTTGTCTTCACCGTTCCATGTTTCGAGACGCGGTTGCCATTGGCACATCTTGTCAAAGCAGAGATCGTGTCCCTTTATTGCGGGATTCTCATCAATGCGGGTATGGGTAACCCAACCATTCCGTTTATACAGCCCTTGGGAATAGGCGAATTCTAAGGCGAGTGGGGAGGCGCTCAACATTTACTGCCTTTCTAAAGGGATAAGGGCTCGCCCTTCTTCTCCCACGCCTTCTCTCTATCTCCGCCCTTCCAATCTCGAGCTCCAGCGCCCAAGTTCTCATCTCCTTTCCACTCGAGCTAGCACTCAACCATGTCGGATCCGGAGGTCAGGGAAAGTGGATGGTCTCCTCCGTCAAGGAAGAGGACATTACTGAGCTTCAGGCGGCCGGATACCTGGTGAAGCAAATCGTCCACCGCCTGCCGGCCGAGGGACAAGTCGTCCCCACGCCGGAGCCCAACGAGAGGGTTGTGTTATTCCCTCATTTCTTCCGCGGACTAGGGTTCCCGCTCCACCCCTTTGTTCGCGGGCTGATGTATTATTACGGGATAGATTTCCACAATCTGTCCCCGAACTCCTTCCTCAACATCTCGGCGGTTATCGTCGTGTGTGAGGCCTTCCTCTGCATCCAACCCCACTTCGGGCTATGGCTCAAAGTCTTCAATATGAAGCCGAAGGTGGTGGATGGCCAGCACGCGGAGTGTGGGGGAGCCATGGTGAGTAAGCTGTCAAACGTCTCCTGGCCGAAGGGCACTTTCGTGGAGACGGTAAAGGAGTGGCAGAAACAGTGGTTCTACATCACAGAACCCCGTGGCACCACAGGGCAGCTGCCGAATTCCGCTCCGGTGCTCCCATGCGACTCACCTCCTGGGTCGAGAAGAGTCCGGACTGGTGTTCGCCCGATGAGCTGATAGCGCTGCAGACGCGCGTTCAGAGTATGATAGCCAAGAACGTCAAGCTTGTCGATGCAATCCAGGTGATGGTAGTTCGCCGGATCCTCCCATGCCAGCGCAGAAGTCGCCCTCTGTGGGAGTTTAATCCAAAGAAGCACCAAACCCTGGAGAGGCTCTTCGAAACTACTCACGAAGCTGCCTGGAAGTTGCCCTTTAAGGGCAACGAGAAACTGCCGGCCATGGATTCAGATCGTGGTCACGATTCTAAACACCTCGCCAGCGAGGTATGTTATTTTTGACGTATCCCCAACTTAATTGTTTCGAGGGTGATGTCTGAGTTTTATCATTGCTTTTTCAGGATTGGATGGAGAGGGCGAAGCGGATCCAAAGCAGCTCCGCACGTCAAGAACCGATCATCCTGTTCCGGCGAAGATGCTGGTGCCGGCGCCATATAAGGCGCCGGAAAAGAAGGCCAAGAAGAAGGCCAAGGGGGGCAAAAGTGGCCCCCGTCGCAAGGGCACTTCGGACGTGACGTCCGAAGATGAGGAAGCCCATTCCTCCTTCCCTGAGGACGACGACGAGGAATAGGGGGAGGAGGAGGAGGAGAATAAACCTCCCCCTAAGGAGAAGAAGAGGGGGGCCTCCATGAATCTGGAGGCGAGAACGCCCAAGAAGGGGAAGGGCGCCCCTGCGATCGACACCGTGTGGGACGTTGATAGCAGTCCGGAGCGACGGCTCCGCGCTAAGCCCCGGGCCGCATCATAAGTACTATTACTCCCATACATAAGTGTACCCGGCCCCTCCTTTTTATCGTTTTGACATGGTTAATTGTGCCATTACAGCCCGGCCCGCGGTAGGATCCAGCGATCCTCATCTGGGAGTTCGTTGGATCCGGCGGAAATGGCCAGTATGTCGCCGCCGCCCGCTTACCCCCCTGAGGCCAAGGACGACACCGCAGTGTTTTCCCGGAGGACCGCTCCGAGCCGGGGAGGGGCCCAGGACGCTGTCCAGGATCCGCGGCAAGGCGAGATTTCCGTTGCCGGACATATGGCGGAGCAGATCCCCATGGAGGCTGGCGAAGGGGGACGTATTCAATTCGGCCCTCAACCGAATACGATCCCAGGGACCGATACGGCCCTGGAATCTGACGCGCACCTTCCTTCGAAGGAGGGGGTGCGCCAATTCCACCGATGGCCCCTGTCCAACCAGGGGCACCGGATAACCTGATGGAGGCACTACGAGGCGCCTCCATCATGGGCGAGCATCGTGTCCTTATGGGTATGGTGATCGAGAAAGTTCAGTCCGCCGAGAGCGGACTAAACGAGGCCTGCCACACCTTGTTGATAGGTTTCGAGGTAAGTCATGTAAAAAGAGAACACCCCGTGCTGACAGTAGCCCTTGAGACACTGTCCGGTGTTCGAAAAGAAAGGCCGGATAGGGGATCAACCCTTTGTAGGAGACTAACTTGATATATATGAATGAGCAGGCGTCGCTGTTGGCCGCGACCTCGCATGCTACCGAAGTCTCTGAACTGAAGCAGAGGTTGGAGCGGACCGAGAACGAGCTCGGCGAGGTGAAGATTCAGCTCTACAAGAAGCAAGGTGACTAATGACTTGATGTGTATTCGGAAAGAATAAGTGGTGAGTATTGACCAGAGTGTCCTAATATGTGTAGGGGCGGCGACCGAGGTCGAGGCCCTGAAAAATGCCTTGACCGAAGCCGAGGGGAAGGCTATCCAGCAGCAAGCCGCCCGTAAGAAGCTCAAGGCCCGGGTCGACAAGATCCAGCAGGAGCTCCAGGACATGGTGAAAAAGTGTGAGGCTTTGGAGCGCAAAGCGTTGGTTCGAGAGACCGAACTTACCAAGGCTCGCCAGAGCGCGGAGGCCGCACAGAATGAGGCCCGCGACGCTCTCCAGGAGATCCAGGAGGCCAAGAAGATTGCATCGGGTAAGACATTTAACATGCAAAGCAAGTATGCGGAGAGGAAGTACCTTTTACTAACCCGGATTCGGAGTTGCCCAGGGGCTTTTGCGGATCTACCATGCAGCGTGTCTAATGCGGCAGAGTTCTTCCGAGCCAAAGAAGGGAGCTCCATGGAGAAGTTGTTCTAGACGCAGTACGATGTGCCAGAACATCCAGGTGCCCTTTACCGATCAGCTGAAACAACTGGTCGAGCTGCACAAGGTGGCTGAACTGGCCATGAAAGACTTAATAATCTGGCTGTGGCTAGCCGAGGCGATAGCCAGCAGTTATTTTGGTCTCGTGAAGCGAGTGGTGGAGGCCTGTCCTTGGCTAGACATCGCCAAACGATCAGTCTGCATCGAAGGTGCCCGCATGTCCTTCGCTCGTTGCAAGATGTGGTGGGGGAAGATGGACGCCGTGGAGGTGGCTAATGGGCGGCCGGAGGGCAAGGAGCACCGCACACCCGAGCGATATTTTGCGGATGTCCTGGAGGGGTATCAACTTGCAGTAGCGCAGTGCGAGCAGGACATTATTTTTGAATGAAGACATCCGTTTTTTTGTCTTTGTATGATGAAAACAAATCCGGTTTGTAATATAATGTTTGTTATGTTTTGATTGTTTCCTTCTGTGCGGCCGTGTTATATTAAATCTGTGGGTTGGCCAGTCGTCGTCTTCTGCCCTCACGTAGGTATTACGGAGGTGTTCGGGATGGAATATAAACAATCTTGATCCAATTATATGGTCCTTAAAGGAGTTGTTTAGCACAACGAACCAGGCAATCAGACTATGCGGCTTAGACGCCCTCACTTAGCCATAGGAGTTTTATAATAAAACATAGGCGCAGCCCTTGGTATACAAATCAGGGTGATGTCAGTGTCTGATCTGGAAGTATCGATCCTTCGCGAAATGCGGAAAAAATCTCCAACGATTTGTGACCTTAGAACAGCTGACCGGCTCTCGCCGCATCATGACAGTCAGTTTTTGGCTTTCTCTACTGAGGTGCTCATCTGGTCTAGGCCAGGGCACAATCGCAGTAGTTCTCCCTTTACTACCGTAGCTGATATAACGGAATGTAGGGTAGCAAGCACAGGAGCCGGGCAACCCAACTATTGACCAAAGACATGATTCGGCGCCAATGCATATAATGCTAAATTCGGGGTGCCGAACTTATCTATAAGAAGTGTTCAAACTTTGTTGCTATATTATGGGGCGATAGGAAGCCCCTGGCGAATATGAAACGTACCAGAGTGTACGGGTGCGATGATATAAGTAATTAATAGCAACGGGAAACAGAAGAAGAGCAGAGGTAGTATCTGGGGCCCCTTGACGTGGGTCGTAAACTGTTTCCATTGTAGTTGGGTTAATGCATCGAAGCGCATTTATACAAGTAATGATTTAAGCAACTGGATATTTAACATGCCAAAACCAGAGGAGAGATGCATTTGGGTACTGAAAAACAGGTAGACTAGTCGTTGAATTGCCCTCTAGGGCTTCCCCTGTGTGCTCTTGCTCTGCGCCAATCTTGTGTACTTGTCCTTTGATAGGACCGGTAATCAGGCCATCGGAGGAGGCCTGTATAAAAGATACCTGAAAAAGGAAAAAGAGAAAAAAAGGAAATAGCAAAGATACTAGTGAGTCCGGGATCGGTGTAGCCGAACTGTGGGTCACAAGCTAGTTGTGCCTCCGTCATGCCCATGGAATTTTGAGTGCGTAATTATGTACGCGAGGTGCGGGTGCGGCTACCTCATCAGGACCGGGACGGAGGCCGAATTGCTAGTCGAGCTCTTGACGAGCCAAACCGTCCTTTTGCAGTGTGGTCTGGACTCTCTTAGTGATGTCCAGGGCTCGTGACCGGATTCAGTTACGCTTGAGAAGGCCGCTCTGTACCTCTGCTGCTAGGGCGGCTGTGTGCTCCTCTGTTCGGAGGGAGCGTTCAGTGTTTCCGTTGACTGTTATGACGCTGCGTGGACCGGACATCTTGAGCTTGAGATAAGCATAGTGCGGCACTGCATTGAATCTAGCAAACGCAGTTCGTCCGAGCAGTGTGTGGTAGCCGCTGCGGAAGGGGACGATATCGAAGATTAACTCTTCACTTCGGAAGTTGTCCGGGGAACCGAAGACCACTTCCAGTGTGATTGAGCCCGTGCAACGGGCCTCTACGCCTGGTATGACTCCTTTAAAGGTAGTCTTTGCGGGCTTGATTCATGAGGGATTCATGCCCATTTTACGCACTGTATCCTAATAGGGCAGGTTGAGGCTGCTACCACTGTCCATTAGGACTCGTGTTAGGTGAAATCTGTCGATGATTGGGTCGAGGACCAGTGCGGCCGAACCGCCATGGCATATACTAGTTGGATGATCTCGACGATCGAAGGTGATCGGGAATGACGACCACGGATTGAATTTCAGGGCGAATGGCTCTACCGCATAGACGTCCCTGAGTGCTCGCTTGCGCTCCCTTTTGGGGATGTGTGTAGCGTATATCATGTTCACCGTTTTGACTTGAGGGGGAAATTTCTTCTGCCCCCCAGTGTTCGGCTGCCGAGGCTCTTCGTCCTCGTCCTCGCTTTATGATCCCTTTTCCTTGTTCTCGGCATTTAACTTGCCAGCCTGTTTAAAAACCCAACAATCCCTGTTGGTATGATTGGCTTGTTTGTCTGGGGTGCCATGTATTTGGCACGGACGGTCGAGTATGCGGTCCAAGCTGGATGGTCCCTCATTGTTCCTTTTGTAGGGCTTCTTCCGCTGGCCGGACTTGGAGCCGCTGAATCCGGCGTGAACTGACGTGTCATCTGCGTTATCGCCATTACTTCGGCGTTTGTGTTTATTGCACCGGAGCTTGCCGGTGCTGTTTTTGGCCTCAGAGGGGTCTGCCTCGTTGGCTGTGTTTGTACTACGAGCCAGCCAACTATCCTCACCCACGCAAAATCAGGACATGAGTGCCGTGAGGGCTGCCATGCATTTCGGCTTTTCTTGGCCGAGGTGGCAAGCGAGCCATTCGTCGCGGATGCTGTGTTTGAAGGCCGCTAGGGCTTCGGCATCCGGACAGTCAATGATCTGGTTCTTTTTGGTTAGGAACCTAGTCCAGAATTTTCTGGCTGATTCTCCAGGTTGTTGAACTATGTGACTTAAGTCATCGGCGTCTGGTGGCTGGACATAAGTGCCTTGGAAGTTATCAAGAAAAGCTTCTTCCAAGTCCTCCCAACTGAGGATGGAATTTTCAGGCAGGCTATTTAGCCAGTGTCTAGCTGGCTGATACGTCTCCAACGTATCTATAATTTTTTATTGTTCCATGCTATATTATATTTTGTTTTGGACATTATTGGGCTTTATTATACACTTTTATATTATTTTGGGACTAACCTATTAACCGGAGGCCCGGCCCAGAATTCATGTTTTTTGCCTATTTCAGAGTTTCGCAGAAAAAGAATATCAAACGGAGTCCAAGCGGAATGAAACCTTCGGGAACGTGATTTTGGAACGAACGTGGTCCACAGGACTTGGACCCTACGTCAAGACATCAACCAGGAGGGCACGAGGTAGGGGGGCGCACCTACCCCCCTGGGCACGCCCTCCACCCTCGTGGGCCCCCTGTTGCTCCACCGACGTACTCCTTCCTCCTATATATACCTACGTACCCCCATACTACCAGATACAGAGCCAAAAACCTAATTCCACCACCCCAACCTTCTGTACCCGTGAGATCTCATCTTGGGGCCTATTCCGAAGCTCCGCCGGAGGGGGCATCGATCACGGAGGGCTTCTACATCAACACCATAGCCTCTCCGATGATGTGTGAGTAGTTTACCTCAGACCTTCGGGTCCATAGTTATTAGCTAGATGGCTTCTTCTCTCTTTTTGGATCTCAATAGAATGTTCTCCCCTCCCTTGTGGAGATCTATTCGATGTAATCTTCTTTTGTGGTGTGTTTGTTGAGACCGATGAATTGTGGGTTTATGATCAAGTTTATCTATGAACAATATTTGAATCTTCTCTGAATTCTTTTATGTATGATTGGTTATCTTTGCAAGTCTCTTCGAATTATCAGTTTGGTTTGGCCTACTAAATTGATCTTTCTTGCAATGGGAGAAGATCTTAGCTTTGGGTTCAATCTTGCGGTGTCCTTTCCCAAAGGTGTGAGGGGCAGCAAGGCACGTATTGTATTGTTGCCATCGAGGATAACAAGATGGGGTTTATATCATATTGCATGAGTTTATCCTCTACATCATGTCATCTTACTTAAAGCGTTACTCTGTTCTTATGAACTTAATACTCTAGATGCATCTTTGGATAGCGGTCGATGTGTGGAGTAATAGTAGTAGATGCGGTGAGTCGGTCTACTTATCTCGGACGTGATGCCTATATACATGATCATACCTAGATATTCTCATAACTATGCTCAATTTTGTCAATTGCTCAACAGTAATTTTTTCACCCACCGTAAATACTTATGCTTTCGAGAGAAGACACTAGTGAAACATATGGCCCCCGGGTCTATTTTTCATCATATTAATCTTCCAACACTTAGTTATTTCTATTGGATTTTTTTACTTTGCATCTTTATCATAAAAATACCAAAAATATTATCTTATCATATCTATCAGATCTCACTCTCGTAAGTAACCATGAAGGGTTTGACAACCCCTTTATTGCGTTGGTTGCGAGGATTTATTTGTTTGTGTAGGTGCGAGGGACTCGTGTGTGGCCTCCTACTGGATTTATACCTTGGTTCTCAAAAACTGAGGGAAATACTTACTCTACTTTGCTGCATCACCCTTTCCTCTTCAAGGGAAAACCAACGTAGTGCTCAAGAGGTAGCAAGAAGGATTTCTGGCGCCGTTGCCGGGGAGGTCTTCGCAAAACTCAACATACCAAGTACCCATCACAAAACCTTATCTCCCGCATTACATTATTTTCCATTTGCCTCTCGTTTTCCTCTCCCCCACTTCACCCTTGCCGTTTTATTCGCCCTCTCTTTTCCGTTTGCCTCTTTTTGCACGTCTCTTGTTTGCTCGTGTGTTGGATTGCTTGCTTGTCACGATGGCTCAAGATAATACCAAATTGTGTGAATTTACCAATACCAACAACAATAATTTCCTTAGCACTCTGATTGCTCCTCTTACCGATACTGAATCTTGCGAAATCAATACTGCTTTGTTGAATCTTGTAATGAAAGATCAATTCGCCGGCCTTTCTCGTGAAGACGCCGCTACCCATCTAAATAGCTTCGTTGATTTGTGTGATATGCAAAAGAAGAAAGATGTGGATAATGATATTGTTAAATTGAAGCTATTCCCCTTTTCGCTTTGAGATCGTGCTAAAGCTTGGTTTTCGTCTTTGCCTAAAAATAGTATTGATTCTTGGAATAAGTGCAAAGATGCTTTTATCTCTAAGTATTTTCCTCCCGCTAAGATCATCTCTCTTAGAAACGATATTATGAATTTTAAGCAACTTGATCATGAGCATGTTTCACAAGCTTGGGAGAGGTTGAAATTAATGATACGTAATTTCCTACACATGGTTTGAATTTATGGATGATTATACAAAAAAATTATGCTGGATTGAATTTTGCTTCTAGAAATCTTTTAGATTCGGCCGTGCGAGGCACTTTTATGGAAATCACTTTAGGAGAAGCTACTAAACTCCTAGATAATATTATGGTTAATTATTCTCAATGGCACAATTGAAAGATCTACTAATAAAAAAGTGCATGCGATAGAAGAAATTAATGTTTTGAGTGGAAAGATGGATGAACTTATGAAATTATTTTCTACTAAGAGCGTTTCTTCTGATCCTAATGATATGCCTTTGTCTACCTTGATTGATAATAATAATGAATCTATGGATGTGAATTTTGTTGGTAGGAATAATTTTGGTAACAACGCGTATAGAGGAAACTTTAATCCTAGGCCGTATCCTAGTAATTCCTCTAATAACTATGCTAATTCTTACAACAATTCTTATGGAAATTTTAATAAGACGCCCTCTGAATTTGAGACTAGTGTTAAAGAATTTATGAATTCGCAAAAGAATTTCAATGCTTTGCTTGAAGAAAAATTTCTTAAAGTTGATGAATTGGCTAGGAACATTGATAGAATTTATCTTGATGTTGATTCTTTGAAACTTAGATCTATTCCACCTAAGCATGATATCAATGATTCTCCCAAAGCCATGAGAATTTGCATTGATGAGTGCAAAGAAAGAACCGCTAGGATACGCGCTAAGAAAGATTGCTTTGTAAAAGTGTGTTCTTCTAGTCTCTTTGAAAATAAAGATGAAGATCTAAAGGTTATTGATGTGTCCCCTATTAAATCTTTGTTTTGCAATATGAATCTTGATAATTATGGGACTGAGTATGATCCACCTTTACCTAGAAGGCGTTCCAGAAATTCAGAGTTTTTAGATCTTGATGTTAAAATCGATAAAAGTGGGATTGAAGAGATCAAAACATTAGATATTAATGAGCCCACTATTTTGGATTTCAAGGAATTTAATTATGACAATTGCTCTTTGATAGATTGTATTTCCTTGTTGCAATCCATGCTAAATTCTCCTCATGCTTATAGTCAAAAGAAAGCCTTTACCAAACATATCGTTGATGCTTTGATGCAATCTTATGAAGAAAAACTTGAGTTGGAAGTTTCTATCCCTAGAAAATTTTATGATGAATGGGATCCTACTATTAAAATTAAAATTAAAGATCATGAATGCTATGCTTTATGTGATTTGGGTGCTAGTGTTTCCACGATTCCAAAGACTTTGTGCGATTTGCTAGGTTTCCGTGATTTTGATGATTGCTCTCTAAACTTGCACCTTGCGGATTCACTATTAAGAAACCTATGGGAAGAATTAATGATGTTCTTATTGTTGCAAATAGGAACTATGTGCCCATAGATTTTATTGTTCTTGATATAGATTGCAATCCTTCATGTCCTATTATTCTTGGTAGACCTTTCCTTAGAACGATTGGTGCAATTATTCATATGAAGGAAGGGAATATTAGATTCCAATTTCCGTTAAGGAAAGGCATGGAACACTTCCCTAGAAAGAAAATAAAATTACCATATGAATCTATCATGAGAGCCACTTATGGATTGCCTACCAAAGATGGCAATACCTAGATCTATCCTTGCTTTTATGCCTAGCTAGGGGCGTTAAACGATAGCGCTTGTTGGGAGGCAACCCAATTTTATTTTTAGTTTTTTGCTTTTTGCTTCTGTTTAGGAATAAATCTTTGATCTAGCCTCTGTTTAGATGTATTTTATGTTTTAATTAGTGTTTGTGCCAAGTTTAACCTATAGGATCTTCTTGGATGATAGTTATTTGATCTTGCTAAGAATTCCAGAAACTTTCTGTTCATGAAAATAATTGTTAAAAATCACCAGAACGTAATAAAATATTGATTCAAATTGCTGCTGATCAATAAACATATTTTCTAGGTCGTCCTATTTTTTCTGAATTTTTGGAGTTCCAGAAGTTTGTGTTAGTTACAGATTACTACAGACTGTTCTGTTTTTGACAGATTCTGTTTTTCGTGTGTTGTTTGCTTATTTTGATGAATCTATGGCTAGTAAAAGAGTTTATAAACCATAGAGAAGTTGGAATAAATTAGGTTTAACACCAATATAAATAAATAATGAGTTCATTACAGTACCTTGAAGTGGTGTTTTGTTTTCTTTCGCTAACGGAGCTCACGAGATTTTCTGTTAAGTTTTGTGTTGTGAAGTTTTCAAGTTTTGGGTGAAAGATTTGATGGATTATGGAACAAGGAGTGGCAAGAGCCTAATCTTGGGGATGCCCATGGCACCCCAAGATAATCTAAGGATACCTAAAAGCCAAAGCTTGGGGATGCCCCGGAAGGCATCCCCTCTTTAAATCTACTTCCATCGGTAACTTTACTTGGAGCTATATTTTTATTCACCACATGATATGTGTTTTGCTTGGAGCGTCTTGTATGATTTGAGTCTTTGATTTTTAGTTTACTACAATCATCTTTGCTGTACACACCTTTTGAGAGAGACACACTTGATTCGGAAATTGTTAGAATACTCTATGTGCTTCACTTATATCTTTTGAGTTATATAGTTTTTGCCCTAGTGCTTCACTTATATCTTTTAGAGCACGGTGGTGGATTTGTTTTATAGAAACTATTGTTCTCTCATGCTTCTCTTAGATTATTTTGAGAGTCCTACAAAACAGCATGGTAGTTTGCTTTAACAATAATAGGCATTCAAGATTAGCAAAGAAAAAAATTCTTATAAGTGTGTTGAATACTATGAGAAGTTTGATGCTTGATAATTGTTTTGACATATGAAGATGGTGATAGAGTCATGCTAGTTGAGTATTTTTGAATTTTAGAAATACTTGTGTTAAAGTTTGTGATTCCCGTAGCATGCACGTATGGTGAACCGTTATGTGATGAAGTCGGAGCATGATTTATTTATTTATTGTCTTCCTTATGAGTGGCGGTCGGGGACGAGCGGTGGTCTTTTCCTACCAATCTATCCCCCTAGGAGCATGCGCGTAATACTTTGCTTTGATAACTTGTAGATTTTTGCAATAAGTATATGAGTTCTTTATGACTAATGTTGAGTCCATGGATTATACACACTTTTCTTCCTTCCACCATTGCTAGCCTCTCTAATACCGCGCACTTTTCGCCGGTATCATATACCCACCATATACCTTCCTCAAAACAGCCACCATACCTACCTACCATGGCATTTCCATAGCCATTATGAGATATATTGCCATGCAACTTACCACCGTTCCGTTTACTATGACACGCTCCATCATTGTCATATTGCTTCGCATGATCATGTAGTTGACATTGTATTTGTGGCAAAGCCACCGTTCATAATTCTTTCATACATGTCACTCTTGAATTGCATATCCCGGTACACCGCCGGAGGCATTCACATATATTCATATTTTGTTCTAAGTATTGAGTTGTAATTGTTGAGTTGTAAGTAAATAAAAGTGTGATGATCATCATTTTTAGAGCATCCGTTGACGGAGACTATGATTCCCCCATAAGTCGGGATGAGACTCCGGACAAAAAAAGGCCATAAAAAAGAAGAAAAGGGCCAAATAAAAAATGAGAGAAAAAGAGAGAAGGGACAATGTTACTATCCTTTTACCACACTTGTGCTTCAAAGTAGCACCATGATCTTCATGATAGAGAGTCTCCTATGATATCACTTTCATATACTAGTGGGAATTTTTCACTATAGAACTTGGCTTGTATATTCCAATGATGGGCTTCCTCAAAATGCCCTAGGTCTTCGTGAGCAAGTGAGTTGGATGCACACCCACTTAGTTTCCTTTGTTGACCTTTCATATATTTATAGCTCTAGTGCATCCGTTGCATGTCAATCCCTACTCACTCACATTGATATCTATTGATGGGCATCTCCATAGCTCGTTGGTACGCCTAGTTGATGTGAAACTATCTTCTCCTTTTTGTCTTATCCACAACCACCATTCTATTCCATATATAGTGCTATGTCCATGGCTCACGCTCATGTATTGCGTGAAGATTGAAAAGTTTCAGAACATCAAAAGTATGAAACAATTGCTTGGCTTGTCATCAGGGTTGTGCATGATTGAAATACTTTGTGTGGTGAAGATAGAGCATAGCCAGACTATATGATTTTGTAGGGATAACTTTCTTGGCCACGTTATTTTGAGAAGACATAATTGCTTAGTTAGTATGCTTGAAGTATTATTATTTTTATATCAATCTTTTGTCTTGAATCTTTCGGATCTGAATATTCATACCACAATTAAGAAGAATTACATTGAAATTATGCCAAGTAGCATTCCACATCAAAAAATCTGTTTTTATCATTTACCTACTCGAGGACGAGCAGGAATTAAGCTTGGGGATGCTTGATACGTCTCCAACGTATCTATAATTTTTTATTGTTCCATGCTATATTATATTTTGTTTTGGACATTATTGGGCTTTATTATACACTTTTATATTGTTTTTGGGACCAACCTACTAACCGGAGGCCCAGCCCAGAATTGTTGTTTTCTGCCTATTTCAGTGTTTCGCAGAAAAACAATATCAAACAGAGTCCAAACGGAATGAAACCTTTGGGAACGTGATTTTCGAAACAAACATGATCCAGAGGACTTGGACCCTACGTCAAGACATCAACCAGGAGGGCACGAGGTAGGGGGTGCGCCTAGCCCCCTGGGCGCGCCCTCCACCCTCGTGGGCCCCCCTGTTGCTCCACCGACGTACTCCTTCCTCCTATATATACCTACGTACCCCCAAACTACCAGATACGGAGCCAAAAACCTAATTCCACCGCCGCAACCTTCATGCATTCGTGAGATCCCATCTTGGGGCCTGTTAGGAGCTCCATGGGAGGGGCATCGATCACAGAGGGCTTCTACATCAACACCATAGCCTATCCGATGATGTGTGAGTAGTTTACCTCAGACCTTCGGGTCCATAGTTATTAGCTAGATGACTTATTCTCTCTTTTTGGATCTCAATACAATGTTCTCCCCCTCTCTTGTGGAGATATATTCGATGTAATCTTCTTTTGCGGTGTGTTTGTTGAGACCGATGAATTGTGGGTTTATGATCAAGTTTATCTATGAACAATATTTGAATCTTCTCCGAATTATTTTATGTATGATTGGTTATCTTTGCAAGTCTCTTGAATTATCAGTTTGGTTTGGCCTACTAGATTGATCTTTCTTGCAATGGTAGAAGTGCTTAGCTTTGGGTTCAATCTTGTGGTGTCCTTTCCCGGTGTGATGGGGCAGCAAGGCACGTATTGTATTGTTGCCATCGAGGATAACAAGATGGGGTTTATATCATATTGCATGAGTTTATCCCTCTACATCATGTCATCTTACTTAAAGCGTTACTACTGTTCTTATGAACTTAATACTCTAGATGCATGCTAGATAGCGCCAATGTGTGGAGTAATAGTAGTAGATGCAGGTGAGTCGGTCTACTTGTCTCGGACGTGATGCCTATATACATGATCATACTTAGATATTCTCATAACTATGCTCAATTCTGTCAATTGCTCAACAGTAATTTGTTCACCCACCGTAAATACTTATGCTCTCGAGAGAAGCCACTAGTGAAACCTATGGCCCCCGGGTCTATTTTCCATCATATTAATCTTCCAACACTTAGTTATTTCTATTGCCTTTTATTTTACTTTATATCTTTATCATAAAAATACCAAAAATATTATCTTATCATATCTATCAGATCTCACTCTCGTAAGTGACTGTGAAGGGATTGACAACCCCTTTTATTGCGTTCGTTGCGAGGATTTATTTGTTTGTGTAGGTGCGAGGGACTCGTGCGTGGCCTCCTACTGGATTGATACCTTGGTTCTCAAAAGCTGAGGGAAATACTTATGCTACTTTGCTGCATCACCCTTTCCTCTTCAAGGGAAAACCAACGCAGTGCTCAAGAGGTAGCACTGGCCCTTTTAATTTTAGTGGGAGGTATTTGATGGCGTGGAGGTCATCTCCTCGGGCCATATGTATGTGGAGAATAAAATCTTCGATCCATACTACGGGATCGGTTGTTCCGTCGTATGATTTGATATTGATGGGCTTGAACCCCTCGAGGAATTCGTGATCCAGTACTTCATCTGTGAAGCAGAGAGGGTGTGTGGTGCCTCTATATCGGGCCGTGTCACGGCGCACCTCCAATGAAGTCCGTCTGTGGTTATCGGCCCGGGCGTGACTAGGTTTGTCACGTCCGAATAGGTAGCCGTCATCCCTAGTCGGAAAGCGTGCTCACGATCCGTAGATTGATCTGTTGTGTCCTGCTCTACTGTCCAGTTCCTGCTGAAGGTCATATCTATATTCCTGAGCTGTTTTGTCTCTGTTTTTGCGGGGCGGTGGGGCGTTCTGCTATTCGTCATGAGTTGCCGTTTTGTCACGACCGCGGGGTAGTCAGTCCGCCGCACTGTCCCGACCACGAGGTGGTCGTTCCGCATTGCACGAGGGAGGTAGGGGATCTGGTGCCTCCTCATCGAACTAGGGTAGCAGTCTGCGCTTCGGGTAACTCTTGGCTAGGCGCTTGAGGCCGTATTCTTCGGCTGCCAGGACATCGGTCCATCTGTCAATGAGTAGGTCTTGATCGGCCGAGCTGCCGCTTTTTCTTGAGCTTCTTGCGGTAGCTATTAGTCGGGCGCTGAAGCGCCTCGCTCGAGGGGTGCCTCAGGCACGATGAAGTCCTCGCTGCCGAGGCTCTTCTCATCCTTGGTGACTGGAAGATAACTGTCGTCATCCGGGTCATTGGGCAAGGTTTGTTTAGCAGGGTTAACTTGCCCGTTGTTTTGTTCCTCCTATTCGGATGTAGCTCCAACAGGGTCTTCATTGTTTTCGGCGTCGCCCAGAGTACTATTTTCTCCGGTGCCAGTGTTGCCATATTTTGAGCGACGAGGCTTAGAACGGCGTTTAGGGCGCCAACGCTTGGACTGTGTCTCAGAAGGTTTATTCGCAACTGGATCTTCTTTGTCATCGTCGCTAGATTTTTTAGGCGTGTGAACCATGTACACATCGTACGAAGAGGTGGCCATCCAACGTCCAGTGAATGGCGGGTCTTGGCCTTGCTCCTTGTCGGCATCGTCGTCCATACCGTCGATGTCTTCGGAGCCATAATCAAGCACGTCGGTTAAGTCATCGATAGTGGCTATGAAGTGGGTGGCGGGTGGGAAGCAAAATTCCCCATCATCAGCTTCTAGCTCGAACCGAACATAGTTCGGCTGTGAGTCCTTCTCCAAGGACAAATTCTTTAAAGAGTTTAGCACATCACCCAAAGGTGAGTGCCGGAAGATGTCTGCGGCGCTGAATTCAAAAGTCGATAGCCGATCCAGCTCGGTGTCCGCAGGCGTACATGGTCCGAAACTTATAGCCGGAGACGAGTCCGGAGTTCCTTGACACAAATATTGCATGGTGTCGAGTCTGGCTCCAACACCGCGGACTCTGTGGCCTCAGATGGCACGATCTACTCCAGCTCTAAGGCCGTTGCAACAACAGGAACCACATCTCCTGGATGTGACTCGATGACAGATTTCAGTCATGTTCATCGGAGCGAGGGGGAGCGATCGTCGCGGTCTCAAATCTGTCGAAGATCAAGTCTCTGCGGACGTCCGCGACATAGTTCAAGCTTCCGAATCTGACCTGGTGGCCAGGGGCGTAATTATCGATCTGCTCCAGATGGCCAAGCGAGTTGCCCTGCAGTACGAAGCCGTTGAACACGAAGATCTATCCGGGGAGGAAGGTTTCTCCCTGGACAGCGTCACTATGGACGATCGAAGGGGCCATCGAACCTTTCGTCGACGACACAATGGAACTCTCAATGAAAGCACCAATGTCAGTGTCAAAACCGGCGGATCTCGGGTAGGGGGTCCCGAACTGTGCGTCTGAGGTTGATGGTTGCAGGAGACGGGGGACACGATGTTTACCCAGGCTCGGGCCCTCTCTATGGAGGTAATACCCTACTTCCTGCTTGATTGATCTTGATGATTATGAGTGTTACAAGAGTTGATCTACCACGAGATCATAATGGCTAAACCCTAGAGGCCTAGCCTGTATGACTATGGTAATGAATGTGTCCTTTCCGGACTACGCCCTCCGGTTTATATAGACATCAGAGGGATCTAGGGTTACATAGAGTCGGTTACATAAGAAAGAATCTTCATAGTTGATCGCCAACCTTGCCTTCCACGCCAAGGAGAGTTCTATCCGGACACGGGTTCAGTCTTCGGCCTTCATGTCTTCACAGCCCATCATTCCAGCCCATGGATAACAGGCCGGACGCCCGAGGACCCCTTAGTCCAGGACTCCCTCACCGCTCGCCCCGAAACCACTCCCCGTCGCCGGTCCACCGCCGCCCCGGTCATCCCTCTAGCCCCCCCCTCCCCCCGAGCTTTTTCTCTGGCGGTCCCCACGCCACCGCCCAATCAGCGCACTCCCCACCGTCGGCGACTGCCAACCGGAGGTCTCACGACTTCGAATCCCCACCGACCACTAATTTATTACCATTTATGTCCTTCATATACGCGCTGACGGATGGGCCCTATGGTAATGTGCGCTGCTGAATGTGGACCGTTTGACTGGTCAATTGATCGTGTCATCAACAAATTACGGAGCTGTATGGTGAGCAAGTGACCGTATGATCATCCTAAAATGTCTTTTATTAACACAGTACAGACTCAAACTACCATTTCTTTCTTTCATATACGCGCTGACAGGTGGGCCCCACGGTTATGCGCCCCGATGGTGTAACACTAGTTGCGCCACGTGGAACGTTTGACTGGTCAATCATCAACAAAATACGGAGTTGTACGGGTGAGCCAATGACAGTATAATCATGACTTGTATTTTTTAACACGGTACATACGCAAGCGCTCATATATACGCGCAAGCACTCACCGCTATAAGCGCACACACACGCAGACCCTACCCCTATGAGCACCTTCGAGAGAGTGAGACAACATATGATCTTGAGATTTTATGAAGTCACCATAGGTGCCTCGTAGTCGAGTGGAACGTCTCCTCCCACTGAACGCACATCGCCGGAAAATACTGAAATTAACCCAGGATAAATGCAAGCACCAGGACTTTAACCCTGGTGGGCTCGGGAAACCACTGTCCTCCTAACCATCCAACCACAGGTTGGTTAGCGCCACAAAATGTATGTGGTGACCGTGATGAGCTTATTCTGAAGTCCAAAGTGACTATATCGTGCTTTTCGCTTCAAATACAATGACCGTAAGTGTCGCCAACAAAATACAGAGCACGCATCAAATACAATGTCCGTCAGTGTCATCAACAAAATACGAAGGCGTATCGTGAGCTAGATACCATATGATCACCACGAGAATGTATACGGTGACCGTAATGAGCATATTCTGAAGTCCAGTGACTGTATAGTGCCTTCGCTTGAAATACAATGACCGTCACGCGTGAATGTGTCAGGGGCATGCATACTTTTAGAGGGCCGAGAGATGGTTTGTGTGCGTACGTATGAAAGTGGTGTAGAAAGAGGGGGTGTCCGGTGGAGACAAGGAGAGATATGCCCTTCGTTTCTCTTTCCTGTGATTAATATTTTAGGAGAAAATATAAACATTCACAATGCAGAACAAATATGTTTGGATGCACCATGCAATTAACTTTCATGTATAACATTGTACTATTGTATATGCTTATTTTCTTAGTGGCCGATTGTGTGTGTGGTGTGGTGGGCACATCATTTCCAGTTGGGGTGGGCACATCATTTCTAGTTGTGGTGGGTCAACATGAGGACTCATGAGTCGGTTCCATCCTGCGCCACATAGGTTGGACCGAGACGCATTATACAAAGACCCATGTGCAGGACTTGGCGCACAACACGAAGCTACCAGAGTCGTGGAGGACTCTATCCCCACTGGTGATAAGCCGACTATATATGATTTGTAACCCTAGGCCCCGAGTATGTTATAGAAGCCCGGGGGCTAGTTCATCGATAGTATACACGCACGCACAATGCCTGGTATTCACATGTGCTTTGTACACACCCCTATCACTAATATAGAGTACCAGGAGTAGGCTTTTTCCCCAACTGCAAGGGTCTGGACTTGGGTAAAACTTTGCCTCGTATTACCATCCAGCCTAACAGTCAGGGATATCCTACCGAATGATCTGATGGAATCATATCTGCCAACTACTAAGAGAGAGGTGTGTCTCTGGGGGGGGGGCAATATGTGGTACAGAGGCATAAAGATAATGTGCGTGCGGGAGACACGTAGGCACATATATGTGCGTATAGAGGGCTAGTAGAGACCGTGCGTGTGTATATATGCATGTGAGAGAAATAGTGTTTTCCAACTGAGATTAGTGAAAAGAGTGGTACATAGTAGTCAGAAAGAGAGAGAGATAGAGAGAGAGTGTGTGTGCGCGAGACACGCCGAAACCCCGAGAGAGATTGTGAGCATGTGTGAAAGAGAAATGCCGATGTATATAAAGTGTGTGCACTTATGCGTTAGATAGAGAGATATATAGCGCGTTTGTGAGAACGGGCCGAGGCATAGTGCATCTACATGTAAAAGGCGGTTCTACGCATTAAATTAAAATATAAATGGCATTATTGTTTTTGGATGAGATCATGAATTTTGCAATTTGCGTATGAACAAAAATCGGTCTATCAGACACCCATACTCTATTGAATTCTAGCATGTGCATGTGTTTATTTCATATTATCGATCCATAGAGTGAGAGCGGTTTGAAATACAGGCAATGCATTGCTTTTGCAATTCATATACAAACATTAATTAGTGCACTCCATGTTGTTAGTGTGAAGCACTTTATACATTTTTCGCTTACATGGATACATTCCAAATTGCTAGCTATGAAATAGAATACATGTTGAATTCAACATAAAGGGGTTTCAAGATTCGAATTCATAGGAAGTGCATTCATCTATTTGAACCCGAGATAATGGCATTTGTAAATCAGATCTAAAAGGGGGCATCAATCTTTGTTGTGCGTTTGAACATGCTATATATTCATACGCATGTCTCACTATTTATTTGCAACCAAGGAGATTATATCTGGAACCATGCATGAATTGAGGTAAGTTGCATATTTTTAATATATACTCGTGTACAATGTATATTCAAATGTACCCCCTCCATTCCAAAATAATCGTAGTTTTAGGATTTTCAAGAGTAAAGATTTGTGAAGTTTGACAAATCCTGAAAGTTCAATTCAAGAGAACCGAAAACGTTAAAGCTTCTGCTCCCAAATATTGAACGAAGCACCAAATAAGCCTCTGGTCACCCGAAACCGTGCGAGAGTAATGTTTGGTGGTAGGAAATTACTGTCCTGACTCTGGCCCGTGTAGCCTATCGGCCCGATGTCCAAAGGTCTAAACCGGGGTAGGTTTGTAACTTCACCAAGATGCCAGTCTCAACCGCCTCCGAGAAGCATTCATACGCCGTGGGTGCCTAAACACCCATGTGCTCGGCCGAAATCTATCCCGCCCACCATTTGGGACACCTGAGATTACTGTCCTACCCCCAACCCGCAATATGTCCCAAATTTCAAACAAGCGCGTCCCAAACCGAAACATTGTTCCCCCTTAGTTCCCCCTCCCTCCGTTTCACCATTCATACTCTATGGGCGCCAAAACACCCTCTCCACCAGCTGCAAAACCCCAGCCTCCTCTGTCCTCCACCCCATCACGCCCAATCCACCGCCGCCCTCCTCCATCACGCCGGAGCCGGTGCCCCGATGTCGTCGTCCAACGCAACCGCAATCGCAACGCTCTCAAGGACTTAGTAGCTGAAGCCGAGGCAGAGCTGCCTCCATGACGCCGACGCTGACGTGTGCCTTACCAGAACCACTTCGACCACGTCGTCCTGCGCCTCACCGCTGCCGCTCCACTGTCGCAACCGTCCACCGCACTGGAGCTATTCCCGCTACGCCGTCGTTCACCGCCTCGGATCTGGTCCCCTGCCGGCGACAGACGGCCAACGTACCACACTCAACAACTTGGCCATGGGTTCGTCCAAGGCTCCACCGTCCTCCACAACTTGTTATTTCCAGCGAACCACAAGAAGATCGTTGGAAAAACTAAAGGAGGACACAGCACTGCCAGCAGAAAGACGTACTCCTCTTCCCTTATTCATGCAAAACTTACATCTCTGCTCAAACCGTATTCATCCCACGAAAGAAACTAGTTGAGCGCTTCTTACTGCATCTTCTTCATGATATTAAATGCACAAGGTTTCCTCCCATTTACTATTTCACCTTTCTAGAGGTCAGTAGCCTGCCTGGATTTCAATTCAGGCCAGTCGAATCTCAATTAAAAGAAGTAGCACCCGCTTAGGCGCGCGGAGCACCTAGTCCACCTGTTCGTCGGGGAAGCGACGCATCGGTGTCTATCATAGGGGTGTGGGGCGCAGGAGCTGCTTGCGCCCGATCTGGAGGTCGGCGGGGCTTGAAGGGATGGTCGGGGGGTGTAGGATCGAAAGTATGTCTAGAGGGGGGTTATTAGACTACTTGACCAAATAAAAATCTAGCCTTTTCGTAATTTTAGTTATTGGCAGATTTTAGCAACTTTGGACAAGTCAAGCAATCTTAACACAATTCAAGCAAGCATGCAAAGAGTATATGAGCAGCGGAAAGTAAAGCATGCAACTTGCAAGAATGTAAAGGGAAGGTGTCGGTGTCAAAACCGGCGGATCTCGGGTAGGGGGTCCCGAACTGTGCGTCTAGGCGGATGGTAACAGGAGACAAGGGACACGATGTTTTTACCTGTGTTCGGGCCCTCCCGATGGAGGTAATACCCTACTCCTGCTTGATTAATATTGATGATATGGGTAGTAAAAGAGTAGATCTACCACGAGATCAGAGAGGCTAAACCCAAGAAGCTAGCCTATGGTATGATTGTTGTTCCCCCTACGGACTAAGACCCTCCGGTTTATATAGACACCGGATAGGTTAGGGTTACACAGAGTCGGTTACAATAGTAGATCTACATATCCGTATCGCCAAGCTTGCCTTCCACGCCAAGGAAAGTCCCATCCGGACACGGGACGAAGTCTTCAATCTTGTATCTTCATAGTCTAGGAGTCCAGCCAAAGATGATAGTTCGACTATCCGGACACCCCTAGTCCAGACTCCTCAAGAGCTCTGAACCAGGCTTCAATGATGACGAGTCCGGCGCGCATATTGTCTTCGGCATTGCAAGGCGGGTTCCTCCTCCGAATACTCCATAGAAGGTTTTGAACACCAGGATAGTGTCCGGCTCTGCAAAACAAGTTCCACATACCACCATAGAGAGAATAACTTTTGCACAGATCTGCTGACGTATTCCGCAGCGTGACATCACACCACGGCCAGGCCTTCACATGAATCATTTTTTACTGTCCCACCTCAGCGTGTTTAGCGAGGCGGTTTCCTTGGCACGTCTTATTGAAGCATAGATCGTGCCCCCTTATTCCGGGATTCTCATCAATACGGACGTGGGTAACCCATCCGCGCCATAGAATACGACGCTTGGGAGATACGCGAGTTTTACCAGTCAAGGGGACGCATAGCTTCGTCATTCATATAAGGGATAAGGATCCACCTTTTCACCCACGCCTTCTTCCTCCTTTGCTCATCCATTTTCACAAGACTCGAGCTCCAAATACTAAGTCCGCACATCCCACCTCAACCTTCTCCAACTATGTCCGGAGCGGGAGGTAGGTGGATGGCCTCCTCCGTCACGGGAGGGCACATCACAAAGCTGCGGAGGCCGGATACTTGTCCAACGACATCGCGTGTCGGCTCCCCAACAAGGGGCAGCTCATCCCCACTCCCAGGCCCCATGAGAGGGTGGTGTTCCTCACCCACTTCCTCCGCGGACTAGGTTTTCCACTTCACCCATTTGTCCGGGGGCTCATGTTCTACTATGGCCTGGATTTCCATGATCTGGCCCCAAAATTCATCTCAATATCTCGACGTTTATCGTCGTGTGCGAGGCCTTCCTCTGCATCCAACCCCACTTCGGTTTATGGTTGAAGACCTTTAGCGTCAAGCCGAAGATAGTGGGCAGCCGACAGGCGGAGTGCGGAGGCGCTATGGTGGGCAGGATGCCCAACGTTCTTTGGCTCGAGGGCTCCTTCGTGGAGACAATAAAGGGGTGGCAATCGGGGTAGTTCTACATCACCAAGCCGCGCGACTCCAAATGAGCGGCGGCCCCCGAATTCAGATCTGGCTCCCCCACACGGCTCACATCATGGAAAGAGACGGGCATGACGTGGGGTGATTCGGAAGAGCTGACCGGACTCCAAACCTGTGTCTGAAACCTGGTGGACAAGAAGCTCAAGCTTGTCCACGTAGTCCAGGTTATGCTCATCCGCCGGATTCTCCCATGCCAAAGAACGGGCCTTTAATTTGTGGGAGTTTGATCCGCACAAAGATCGACCTTGAGCCGGCTCTTCGACACTACGTACGAAGATGCCTGGAAGGTGCTGTTCAAGGGCGCCGAAGCCCCCGCATCCGCTAACAAAGATCGCGGATTCAGCTCGCTGCATCAAGCCAGCGAGGCAAGTTATTCTACCCTTTACGGGACTCTTTTTTCATAGTTTGACTCTATGCGGGATCTAAAACTCCCTAACCTTTGACAGGACTGGCTGAAGAAGTCCAGACAGATTAACTGTCCGGCCCCTTTGCCAGAAGACCCAGCGGACGCCAGATTGACAGGGCTGTTGGCTCTGGCACCTCACGTGGTGACGGAGAAGAAGGCCAAGAAGGAGGCCACGGGAACTCGAAGGAGCTCCCGGCACCAGGGGCTGTCGGACTCATCGCCCGACGACCCTGAGGTGGAATCCTCCTCTGAGGAAGAGGAGGAGGAAAAAGAAGCCTCTCCCCCATCGGGGGGAGGGAAGAAAAGGAAGGCCGCCCCAACTGGGGAGGCCGGAGGGTCCAAGAAGGGAAGGACCCTTCCTCCGGACTTCTCCACCAACGCCGACAATGACGAGGAGGAGTGGCCAACAAGGGCCAAGCCCCTGGCGAGATCGTAAGTGTCCAGATTCCAGAATAACTCATGGATTTTCATTTATCGCATAGTGTTCTCTAATGCCGAACAATCATGCAGCCCGCCCAAGGGCGAGCTCGCCGCTTCGTCGAGCGGGTCCCTGAGTTCGTCGGAAATGGAGAGTACTTCACTTCCGGCCGCCTCGTCACCTCACGCTGCGGACGACGCCGAGGTGGGGCCCCAAGGGGGGCCTGGTCAAGAGGAGGTGGCGCTGCAAGGCAACCTCCCGGACTCCAGGTGTGTGGGGGGCGAGACCCCCAGGGGCTCTAAGCCCGACCCTCGTCCGGACTCCATGTCGGAACCTTCAGCGGTTCCGGAGTCAAGCGGTCCTTCAGAGTAGGAAGGTAAGACGCCGGTGTCCTCCGTCCAACCGGAGGCACCGGATAGCATCTTGGAGGCACTTAACAGCGCCTCTCCGAGGAGGAGCACCGCCTTTGTTATGAGTGTGGTGATCCAGAAAGTTCAGTCCGCCAAGAGCGGGCTGACTGAAGCCTGTAACAGCCTTCTAACAGGCTTTGAGGTAAGTTTAGAATATGTAAAAATATTACCGCATAGACAGTAGCCCCTGATGCTTAGTTCGGTGTTCGGAAAGAAAATCCGGACTAAGGATCTAAAAAGATATACGCAGGAGTCTAATATAAGTATGTCAATATGGGAATGCAGGCTGCTTGACCTCTGCCAGACCTTGATCATGGAGGTCAATGCATTAAAGCAGAGCCTCAAGCGGTCTGAGAACGAGCTCGGCCTTGCCAAGAAGCAGCTCGAGGACAAGGAAGGTAAGTAATACCTTATTAAAGAAATACCTTATAGAAAGGATTCAGTTGAAAAAAATAACAGGGATAACTTGTATATTGTAGGGGCCACGAACAAGGTGACGACCCTGAAGGAAGCGGTGTCCGCGGCCGAAAACAAAGCGGCCGAGGAGCGCACCGAGCGAGAAAAGCAGGAGGAGCGGGTGGCGGAGATGCGACAAGAGCTCCAGGCTCTCGTGGAAAAACACGAGAGTTTGGAGCGTGACTCGAAGACTCGAGAGTCCGAGCTCGCCTCGGCTCTTGAGAGTGCCAAAGCCGCTAAGGCCGAAGCCCAAAAAGCCCTCCAAGAAATTGAATCATTAAATAAGATAGCGGCGGGTAAGGCATTCTTTATGCAAAGCAAGCATGTGAAAGTGAATTACCTATTACTTACCCGGATTCGAGCTCTCTAGGAGCATTCGCAGATCTGCCTCTGTAGTGTGTACGATCTTGCCGCGTTCTACCGCACCAAGGAGGGGAGCTCGACGGAGAAGGTGTTACGGTCTCAAGATCGAGGCCGAACGTCTGGTGCCCCTGAGCGACCAGCTGAAGCAGTTGGTCGAGCTCCACAAGGTCGCCGAACAGGCCATGAAGGGCCTCATAGTTCGGCTGTGGCCATTGGAAGCCATGCCTGGGAGCTACTTTGGGCTGGTGCAGCGGCTGGTGGACGCCTGTCCATGGATTGAAGTCATCAAGCGCTCCGTCTGCATTGAAGGTGCCCGTCGGGCCCTTGCCTGTGCTAAAGTGCACTGGGGCAAGCTGGATGCGGAGAAGCTTGTGACGGACGGGCCACCGAAGGGCAAGGATCATCGCAAGCCCGAAATGTACTATGAGGGCGTCCTGAAGGGTGCCCGCCGTATAGAGGACGATTGCTCCAAAGATGTAATATTTGAATAGACTCGCATTTGTTATCCTGTACGCTGAAAACTTGTTCATATGCGCTAAGCAATGCTTGTTAATTTAAAATATTACCTTCTGTGCGTTCGTTTATCAAATCTGAGAGATGGCAAGTCGTTGGCTTCAGCCCCCATGCCACGAGTGCTGGGGTGTTCGGGACAAACTTGAGCGCTCTTGTTCCCATTCTTGGGTCCTACCGAGGGAGGCGCTCAACGCAACGAACAAGGCAACCGGACTTATAATGCTTGAACACTCTCACTTAGCCATAGAATTCTATAATTTTAAATTTCGGCGAAGCCCCTAGTATTCGGAAGACCGAGTTCGGGGCGCTATCCACGCCTTTGGCCGGACAATGTCGGTTCCTCGCTCTAAGCGGCATAAGTCTTTAGGGACCCGAAAAAACCTCTCGAACAGTGACCGGCTCTCGCCCTATCATGACGGTCAGTTTTAGCTTTCTCCACTGAGGTGCTCAACCCAGCTCAACCGGGGCACAAACGCAGTGGTTCTCCCGGTGCTACCTTAGCCGATATAACGGAACGTAAGGTACCAAAACACGGGAGCTGGGCAAACCCAACTATTGACCCAAGACATGATTCAGAGCCGATGCATATAATGCTATAAGTTCGGGGTGTCGCACTTGTGAAAGTGTTCGGACTTATCACACCATAATTTTGGGGCACTTAAGCCCCTAGTGTATTGGCCGTACCAAAGTGTACGGGTGCGACATGTCATGAAATGAACATATATATAGATAAAAAATGTAATAATAGGCAAAAGCTATATATTGGTTATTAAAAAGAAACTGCGAATAAAAGTAGAACGATACAAATTGTGCGATAAGCAAGGGATGGGACTATTTAACATGTCCCCTCCAGGGGTAAGCTGCGGGATGGTATGTAAAACAGGTATAATGCTCGTAGTAGAGACCACCTGGACACTCGACGCAGTATTCTGCTTCCCTGGCTGTTGCATCGAGTTCGGCGTGAATGCCGGACAGGGCTTCTGGAGAACAGAGTCCTGAAAGTAAGAAAAAAGGAAAAAGAAAAAGAATGACACAATCGGGAGCCCCTGGTGTGGTTGAGCCGCATTCTGGGCGTGCCGTGGTCGTGCCCCTCCCCTTATGCCCATGGTATCTTCAGAGCGTAGTTATGTACGCGTAGTACTGGCTTCGCAATTTCACGAGGGCTGGGGTTGGGGCCGGATTGCTACGCGTGCTTGGATCGTGCAGGCGGTCTTGTTGTAGGTTACTCCGGCGCGCTTGATGCCTCCGGACGTTTAGTGGCCGGACTCGAGAATTGCTGTGAGAGGCTGCTTTGCACCTCCGCCGCGAGGGCCGCCGTGTGCTCCTTCGTTCGGAGAGAGTGTTCGGTGTTTCCATTGACCGTGATTACTCCTCAAGGGCTTGGCATCTTGAGCTTGAGGTATGCATAGTGCGGCACCGCATTGAACTTTTGGTAAATGCGGTTCGTCCGAAAGCGGCGTGATAGCCGCATGAACGGGACTATGTCAAGATTAACTTTTTGCTTCGAAGTTATCCGGGATCCAAGACCACTTCGAGTGTAATCGAGCTCGCATAACTGGCTTCTACACCTGGTATTACGCCTTTAAAGGTCGCCTTTGTGGGTTTAATCCTTGAGGGTCTATGCCCATTTTGCGACCGTATCCCGATAAAGCAGGTTAGTTGCTACCGCCGTCCATCAGGACTCTAGTGAGGTGAAATCCGTCAATAATTGGGTCAAGAACCAATGCGCGAACCGCCGTGGCGGATGCTAGTGGGTGGTCCTTCGATCAAGGTGATCGGGCAGAAGACCATGGGTTGAACTGGGCGATGGCTCCATCGCATATACGCCCCTTAGCGCACGCTCGCTTCCCTTTGGGTATGTGGGTTGCGTATATCATGTTCACCGTCCGCACTTGTGGGGAAACCCTTCATCCTCTATTGTTCGGGCCGGGCTCTTCCTCGTCATCGCTATGCAGCCCTTGTCATTGAGTTCAGCACTTAGCTTGCTCGCTTGCTTGAACACCCAACAATCCCTGTTGGTGTGATTGGCTGGTTTTTCGGGTGCCATGTATCCGCACAAGCGATCGCGTATTCAGTCCAAGTTGGACGGGCCCCGGTATTTCTTTTGAATGGCTTCTTCCTCCGACCGGGTTTAGAGCCTCGAATCCGCATTGACCGCCAGATCTTCAGCATTATCGCCGTTAATGCGGTGCTTGTTCTTGTTGCGACGCCGACCTGCCATTGCTGTCCTTGGTATCCGAACTACCGTGGTTTTTGGTCAAGTTGTTGCTTCGAGCTAGCCAGCTGTCCTCTCCGCCGCAAAAGTGGGTCATGAGTGTTGTGAGGGCTGCCATGGATTTCGCTTTTCTGTCCTAGGTGCCGCAAGCCACTCGTCACGGATGTTATGTTTGAAGGCTGCAAGGGCCTCGTTGCATTCGGACGGTCGACGATTTGATTTTTCTTGGTTAGGAACCGTGTCCGTAATTGCTCGGCCGATTCTTACGCTATCAATTATATGGCTAAGGTCATCGGCGTCCGGTGGTCGCACATATGTGCCCCGGAAGTTATCAAGGAATGCGGCTTCCGTGTCCTCCCAATAACCAATTGATTCTGCTGGCAAGCTGTTAAGCCAATGCCGAGTTGGTCCTTTAAGCTTGAGTGGGAGGTATTTGATGGCGTGTAGATCATCACCGCGGGCCATGTGGATATGGAGGAGGTAGTCCTCGATCCAGACCGCAGGATCTGTTGTGCCATCGTATGATTCGATGTTTACGGGTTTAAAACCCTCAGGGATTTGATGATCCATTACTTCATCTGTGAAGCATAGTGGGTGTGCGGCGCCTCTGTATTGGGCTATATAACGACGTAGCTCATATGAGCTTTGTCTACTGTGCTTGGCCCGGCCGGGTTTGCTGTATCCGGCATGACGGTTATCATCACGTGTCGTTGGGCACCCACGTGATCTGTAGATCGATCTTGTATGTTTTGCCTTATCCTCCAATATATCTCGCAAGTCCGGCGCGTTTTCCCGTGCCTTGGTACTTTTTGAGCGGCGTCGGGGTGCGGCGTGAACGGAGGGTCTAGAGGCCTCTCTGTCGTGGCCACGGGGTGGCTGGTCTGCCATGTCATGCGCTGGTGACTTGGGTGCTTCCTCCTCTGATCGAGGCAACGGCCTGCGTTTGGGGTAGCTTTTGGAGGGGCGTTCGAGTTCATACTCTTCGGCTGCAAGGACTTCAGTCCATCTGTCAACTAGCGTGTCTTGGTCAGCTCTAATTGTTGCTGCTTTTCTTGAGGCTGCTTGCCGTGGGCTATAAGCCCGCGTTTGAAACGCCTCCTGCTCGCCGAGATCCTCGTGCACGACAAATTCGCCATCGTCGAGGCTTGCCTCATCTTCGGAGGGAGGCGCATAGTTATCGCCTTCTACCTCTCTTTACGCAAGACCGTCGTGCGGACTTGCTTCTCCCTCCTCCTGTGCTGAATCCTGCCGGAGGGGTTGTCTTCGCACTATCCGGTGTTACTATTTCCGTCTTTGGAATCACCGCTTTTGCCGTGGCAGGATTTAGAGCGGCGCCACGACGCCGGGCGCTTGGGCTGTTTCTTGAGGGGTCATCCTCCGTTGTTTCATCGCCGTTCCCATCTTTTGGGATGTCCACCATGTATATGTCGTATGACGAGGTGGCCTTCCAGCCCTCGTAGGTGCTGGGTCTTGGTCATCTCCGCATCGCCGTCCATACCGTCGATGTCTTCGGAGTCGAAGTCTAGCATGTCGGTTAAATCATCGACAGTGGCTACAAAGTGGGTGGTGGGTGGGCGTTGAATTTCTTCATCGTCCGCATCCCAACCTTCCTGACCGTAGTCCGGCCAGGGCTCTCCGGATAGAGAGAGAGAGAGAGACCTTAGTGAATTCAAGATGTCGCCAAAGGGCGAGTGCTGAAAGATGTCCGCGGCAGTGAACTCCATGACCGGCGCCCGATCAGATTCGATTGGCAGGGGCGCGGAGGGTTCGGAGTCCGGCACCTTGGAATCACGGTCTTCGCAAAGGACAGGGATGGTGTTCGGCTCAATCGCCGTAGAGATTGCAGCCCCCGAGGTGGTGTCCAACCAACCATCCTCGATCGGCGAGATCGGCTCTGAATCAATGGTCGGAGCGGATACTAGTGCGGCCTCCAGGACACTGTTCGGCGGGAGAGTTAGATCATGCCCATCGAGATAGTGCGGCGCGCTTGGCTGCGGCTCGAATCCGTTGAAGATCAAGTCTCCGCGGATGTCGGCCGTGTAGTTTAAACTTCCAAACCTGACCTGACGGCCAAGGGCGTCGCTTTCGATCTGCTCGGATGGCCAAGCGAATTGGCCCGGCAAAGCCGGCGAATACGAAGATCATGCGGGAGAAAAGTCTCACCGGATCGCTGCGTTCTTGATGATCGAAGGAGCCATCGGGCCTATCGGTGACGCATACGAGGAACTCTCAATGAAAGCACCAATGTCGGTGTCAAACCGGCGGATCTCGGGTAGGGGTCCTGACCGTATGCGTCTAGGCGGATGGTAACAGGATACAAGGGACACGATGTATATACCAGCAACGGGCCCTCTAGATGGAGGAAATACCCTAATCCTGCTAGATTAATATTGATGATATGGGTAGTACAATAGTAGATCTACCACGATATCAGAGAGGCTAAACCCTAGAAGCTAGCCTATGGTATGATTGTTGTTCCCCCTACGGACTAAAACCCTCCGGTTTATATAGACACCGGATAGGTTAGGGTTACACAGATTCGGTTACAATAGTAGTAGATCTACATATCCGTATCGCCAAGCTTGCCTTCCACGCCAAGGAAAGTCCCATCCGGACACGGGACGAAGTCTTCAATCTTGTATCTTCATAGTCTAGGAGTACGGCCAAAGATGATAGTTCGGCTATCCGGACACCCCCTAGTCCAGGACTCCCTCAGAAGGGTTTGGAGGATTCAAACACAATAGGAGACACGGATGTTTTTGTCGTGGTTCCGATAGGTGGTGCTATCGTACATCGACGTTGATGGAGACTTCAACCCACGAAGGGTAGCAGTTCTTGTGAGTCCACGGAGGGCTCCACCCACGAAGGGTCCATGAAGAAGCAACCTTGTCTATCCCACCATGGTCGTCGCCCACAAAGGACTTGCCTCACTAGCGGTAGATCTTCATGAAGTAGGCGATCTCCTTGCCCTTACTAAATCCTTGGTTAAACTCCACAATCTTGTCGGAGGCTCCCAAGTGACACCTAGCCAATCTAGGAGACACCACTCTCCAAGAAGTAACAAATGGTGTGTTGATGATGAACTCCTTGCTCTTGTGCTTCAAATGATAGTCTCCCCAACACTCAACTCTCTCTCACAGGATATGGATTTGGTGGAAATAATATTTGAGTGGAAAGCAACTTGGCGAAGGCTAGAGATCAAGATTCATATGGTAGGAATGGAATATCTTGGCCTCAACACAAGTGTACGTGGTTCTCTCTCAGAAAATGTAAGTTGGAAGTGTAGGTTCGTTCTGATGGCTCTCTCCACGAATGAAGAGGAGGTGGAGGGGTATTTATAGCCTCCACACAAAATCTAACCGTTACACACAACTTGCCAAACTCGGTGGGACCGAATTGATAAACTCAGTCGGACCGATTCAGCAAATCTTGTGACCGTTAGGATTTTTGGTGGGACCGACATCCAACTCGATCGGTAGGACCGATATGGTTAGAGTTAGGGCATAACGTAATCTCGGTGAGACCGATTACACAAACTCGGTGAGACCGATTTTGGTAATAATCTAACCAGAGAGTTGGTCAGGTAAACTCGGTGGGACCGATTCGCTCATTTCGGTGAGAACAAAATATTACGAAAGAGAAACAGAGAGTTTACATTGCAATCTCGGTGGGACCAAAACGTTACAAAGGGAAATAGAGAGATTACAATCCCATCTCGGTGAGACCGGGATCCCTATCGGTGAGACCGATTTGCCTTGGGTTTGTGGCAGTGGCTATGACATCTGAACTCGGTGGCGTCGGATAGAAAGAATCGATAGGGTTGGGTTTGACTTTTGGTTTAGGTCATATGTGGATGTGAGAAAGTAGTTGAGGGCATTGGAGCATATGACTAAGTGTCGGTGTCAAAACCGACGGATCTCGGGTAGGGGGTCCCGAACTGTGCGTCTAGGCGGATGGTAACAGGAGACAAGGGACACGATGTTTTTACCCAGGTTCGGGCCCTCTCGATGGAGGTAATACCCTACTCTTGCTTGATTAATATTGATGATAGGGGTAGTACAAGAGTAGATCTACCACGAGATCAAGGAGGCTAAACCCTAGAAGCTAGCCTATGGTATGATTGTTGTTCGTCCTACGGACTTAAACCCTCCGGTTTATATAGACACCGTCACACAGAGTCGGTTACAATGGTAGGAGATCTACATATCCGTATCGCCAAGCTTGCCTTCCACGCCAAGGAAAGTCCCATCCGGACACGGGACGAAGTCCTCAATCTTGTATCTTCATAGTCTTGGAGTCCGCCGTGATGATGATAGTTCGGCTATCCGGACACCCCCTAGTCCAGATTCCCTCAAGAGCCTCGAACCAGGCTTCAATGACGACGAGTCCGGCGCGCATATTGTCTTCGGCATTGCAAGGCGGGTTCCTCCTCCGAATACTTTATAGAAGGTTTTTGAACACAAGGATAGTGTCCGGCTCTGCAAAACAAGTTCCACATACCACCGTAGAGAGAATAACTTGTGCACAGATCTGCTGACTTATTCCGCGGCGTGACATCACACCACGGCTAGGCCTTTATATGAATCGTTTTTTTGTTGTTCCACCTCAGCACGTTTAGCGAGGCGGTTTCCCTGGCACGTCTTATCAAAGCATAGATCATGCCCCCTTATTCCGGGATTCCCATCAATACGGACGTGGGTAACCCAACTGCGTTCGCTGGCACGCCTCCTCTATCAAAGGCGAGTCCTAATCGACCACGGGGAGGGCTCTTGGTATTCAACCTCTTTATAATGAGACCAAGGCCCTCTTCTTCTTTACACCCGCCATCGATTTCGCCTCGTGCTTCGAGTTCTAACACCCAAAGCTTCAGATTTTAGGCGCTTCGGACCCTCGACGATGTCCGGCTCCGACCAGCACGGCCAATGGATGTCTTCTTCCGTCACAGAAGAAGATGTGTTATAGCTGCGAGACGCCAGGTATCTAACCGGTGAAATTTCTCATAGGCTGCCTGCTCCAGGGCAGGTCATTCCCACTCCTGAGCCCGGCGAGAACGTGGTGTTCGTGTCTCACTTCCTTCGGGGTTTAGGCTTCCCGACGGATCCCTTTGTGCGGGGGCTCATGTTTTATTATGGGCTAGATTTCCATGACTTGAATCCGGAGTCCATCCTCCATATCTCGTCATCCATTGTCGTATGTGAGGCCTTCCTCCATATTACCCCTCACTTTGGATTGTGGCTCAAGACCTTCAAGGTGGAGCCAAAGGTGATCGAGGGGCAGCAAGCAGGAAGTGAGGGGCGGTCATAAGCAAATGTGCTGATGCTCCGTGGCCCGAGGGCTCTTTTCAAGAGGAGCTTGGTTTGTGGCAACGGGAGTGGTTTTATATCACTGCTCCTAGGGGCACCAAATGGGTGGCGCTTCCCGCCTTCCGCCTGTGTCCACCACAGCTGGCCGGGCGTCATGGGTCAACAAGGGGCTCGACTGGGGGCCGTCCAAGGACGTTCCTTTGTTGCAGGGCCGTATTCGAGACCTCCAAGAAAGAGAGATCACTCTGGTTGCAGTGGCGCAGATTATGTTGATTCGGCGCCTTCTTCCCTGCAAACGTCACCCCCTTCGCCTGTAGGAATTTAATCTAGAGGGACCACGAGCTCTCCAAAATTTTATGGGTACGACGCCCGTGGAGATGTATAAACTGTTCTTCGGATCACAAGAGAAGTGTCCGGACCTGACTGAGGACGCAGGACTAAGCTGCAATCACCCAGATACTCAAGTAAGTGGTCCTGTAACCGGACAGGCTGTTCATTCATTTATCATATACATGCCCTTTAAAGGAGCCGTTTCTTGAACAGGAGTGGATAGCCAAGGCAAAGTTAATAAGGTGTCCGGCTCCCCTCCCAGAGAACACGCCGGATCCCATGCTGGCCAAGATGTTGAAGGCCGCGCCTTTTAAAGAAGGCGAGGGGAGCAGGGAAGCAACTGCCTCCACGAAGGAGGCCTTTAAGGAGGGAGGGATCAAAAGTCCCACCCTCCAAGGAGAGAAGAGGACCGCTTCGGAAGATCTGGAGGTCAAGGCCTCGAAGAGGGGAAAGAAATCTTCGTCAGAGAGTCCGCGCTGAAGTACCCCAGCCAGACTGCTTTCCCCAAGGGGATCAGCCCTCCAGCGAGCCGTAAGTAAAAAAGAAGGGGCTTTGTAAGTAAGGAACATCCCTATATTTATTTCTGAAGATAACCGAAATCGTACCTTGTAGTTCGGATCTCAGCCCTTCTCAGCAGAGCTCGTCTTCGGGGGGTCTTCTTCCGGAGATTATGGAGAGCGAAACGCCTCCACCTGTCGCACCCTCATGCGAGGCGGACGACCCTGAGGTGTCATCGCGGAGGGTTCCCCCAAGTCCGGCGGGGCCGGAAGGTCCGGCACCAAGTGGTGTGCGGTCGGAGGAGCTGAAGGATCTGCTCGGGCGAGCGGCTATCTCAGAGGATCACCGTGTGCTAATAGGTACGGTGATTGAAAGAATTGCATCCGCGAAGAGCGGATTGCATGAAGCCGTCGAAGCCATCGACGGGGTTCGAGGTACGCAAAAATGATGTACCTTCTAACAGTTATGCATATAGAATGCGCCTGTATAGATAGTAGCCCACGAGACTAGGTATGTTGTCAAAATTGACAGCTGCGTCGAGGATCAAAATCTCGATTATAACATATCGCCGCTCCTAAATAGGTGGCGTGGCGTCCGTGGCCAGCCGGATCGATGAATATGCCGAACTAAAGCGGCAACTTGACGAGGCGGATGCGGACATCGCTATTTGGTCAATAAACGGTTTGACGAGTCACAAGGTATGCGACTTCTACGCGGACACCTGGTAAGGGAGCTTGACGCCCATGCCTTACTACGTGTATGCTTAATGCAGATGGTACCGCTGCTGTGGAGGAGCTGCGGGCGGAACTAGCCCGAGCGAAAGAGCAAGCCAGAAATAGTAATGTGGCCGCTTTAAGGGCGGCCGAAGAGCTAGAAGTTTAACGGGCTGCTCACCGCCAAGCAAAGAGGAAATGGCCGATATGGCCGTAAAGTTGAAGAATACGACCGATCGCTGCGAGGTTCTTGAAAAGAACGTCAAGCGGAGCAAGAGGGCTCGAAAAGGCCGCCGCCCGAATCCAAGGATGCCCGCTCGGCTTTGAGAGCTGCCAAGGAGGAGCTGAGTCAGGCCGGGCTATTGCGGCTGGAAAACCATTTCGCCATGGAGGAAATATACGGATCCAAAGTATGCTCACCGACAAGTTGTGGAGTTCGGAGGATGCTTATCTGGACTTAGCGGCGAAGCGATGCGACGCGGTTGAGCACTTCCGGGGCCAGAAGGGGCACAGAAGGGAAGACCTATATTGGTCGCAATTCCATAGTCCGGAGCGTCCTCTTCCCCTGACCGATCGGTTGGCCAAATGGGCCGAGCTGAATCGATTATCCGGATTTGCCATGAAGCATGTCTTGACTCATTTGTGGCCGGGCGGACCCAGTAGAAGAGTTATTTTGATTTAGTGCAGCAGTTCCTTGGTCGGTACTGCCAGACGACGCAATGAAGCGGTCGGCGTGTATTGAGGGAGCGCTGGATGGCTCTGGCCCGTGTCAAGACATACTGGGCAGAGATGAAGGCCACCGACGTTGCATCCCAAGATTCGGACAGAAGTCGAGTACCTGCCGAGCACTACTTTGAGGAAGTCCTGCAGGACGCTCGTTTAATAAAGACGCAGTGCTCGAAGGATATTATGTTTAAATGACATGTATGATTTGTGAAAACAATGTTTCAATAGAATATAAGAGCTTTTTATACTTGTGCGTTCAAGTAGTAAACTACTCCCTGTGCGGCCGTTTATGTATATATAACCTGAAAGATGGTTGTCCTTGGCTTCAGCCCCCACGCACATAGTGCAGGGGTGTTTGCAAAGAAGGTGCTTTTCCACACTTAATCCAATGTCTTGGTCACATTAAGGAGGTGGTAGCGTAGCAAACTAGGCAACCAGACTATAATGCTTTATCACTTTCACTTAGCCATAGGAGTTCGAGGGTGGGGCTACTATATAGCCCCTGGGGGCACCGCACTCCCGAATTCGGGGTGCGTATGTGCCTGGCCGAAAACCGGTCCTTCGTTAATGCGGAGGAATTCTAAACATTCCGATGAGTCATCGAGTGGTTGACCAGTCTCTCGCTATATCAGTGATCGGTTTTCGGCTTTCTCTCTTGAGGTGCTCGCCCGGCCGAACCGGGCACAATCGCAGAGTTCTCCGGTGCCGCGTTAGCCGATAGAGCGGAACGTAAGGCAGCAAAACAGGAGCCGCAAACCCAACATTTGACCAAAGACATGATTCGGAGCTGATGCATATAAGGCCTAATCTCGAGACGCCGAACACTCCCTAAGGTGTTCGGTCTTTATAAAACGGGCAGAATAATGCCCTGAGCCCCGTGTCCAGTGCACGCAAAAAAACTCAGTGCGGCCAATGCCAAAACGCCACCTCCTCCTCGGTTATAGTAAGAAACCGGGGATGTATATCAACAAGAGACAGTAAAAAAGGTTTACGCAGGTCTTTAATCTGAAAAGAATCCTTGCAACGGGTCCCTATCGCACGCGTCTGCGCTGTGTCTCCGTTGCAGCCGTATCACGGACGGGTGTAGCACGTTGTTCATCTGTAAAAGATAGGAACTTAGTTTAAAAGAAAAGGATCGTGCAAAAGATGTACTTTATATTAAATAAACAGAGTACGATTCAAGAAGTGAATAAAATTGAGCTTTACTTGTCTCTTGTTGTACATGCATGCAGCCCTTGTATGGGGGTATGCCGCTAGTAGGCGCGGACTCGTCTAGCCGTGTTCGGGGTTTGAATGACCTATTCGGGTTCTTTGACTAGCGGAGCCGGATAGGTGTGGGTTGTCAAGGCAGTCGCACGTTCTTCCGTGCTCGAGTAACACTTAATACTCCCTTTTAATGAGATGATGCCGCGTGGATCGGGCATTTTAAGTGTTAGAGATGCATAATGCGGTATTGCGTTAAAGCGGGTGAAAGCTTTGCGTCCCAATAGTGCTTGATGGCTACTTTTAAATGGGGCGACATGGAAGACTAACTTTTCGTGACGGAAGTTGTCGGATGAACCGAACACAACTTCTAGCAGTAGGGAGCCCGTACAATGGGCATACGGGCCTGGCATTACCCCTTTAAAGGAGGTGTTGCTATGGCGAATTTTTGTTGGGTCTATCCCCATCTTATGGATTGTGTCACGATATATCAGGTTTATGTCATCGCCGCCATCCATGAGGACTTGTGTAAATTGGAATCCCTCGATTATAGGATCCAATATCAAGGCAGTCCATCCTGCATTCCGGATACTTTCGGAGTAGTCCTGATGGTCAAAGGTGATTGGTTTTGACAACCAGTGTTGGTACTCCGCTAGGGTAGTATGTGCGGCGCGCGTCTTAATGGGCGCCGCTCTGTTTTTTCCTTTTATCACGTGAAGTGAGTTTACTGTTTTAACTTCTTGTGGGAAATTCTTTTGTTTTCCGGGGCTCTGCTGGTGGTGCTCGCATCATCTTCACTTGGTGTGTCGAGCCCCTTGTGTTCGGCGTTAAGTCTACCGGACTGTTTGAAGACCCAACAATTTCTGTGGGTATGGTTTGCAGGCCTCCCGGGAGTACTGTCGATTTGACATGTCTTGTCCAAAATTTTGTTTAAGTTGGATAGCTCATCGCTATTGTCCTTAAGGGCAGTTTTTTATTGTTACGCCGTGAGCTTGAATCCGGCGTTGATCGCCGCTCTTTGGACCGTTCCCTTTGATCCGGCGTTGGTCCTTGTTGCGCCGTGGTTTCGCTTTCCATCCACGACTTGGATGTACTTGGGTCGCTGGTGTTGCATCTTGCTAGGCAGCTATCCTCTCCCGCGCAAAAGCGGGTCATGAGGCTTGTTAATGCGGCCATTGTATTTGGCTTTTCTTGGCCGAGGTGTCTGGCGAGCCATTCGTCTCGGACGTTGTGTTTGAAGGCTGCTAAGGCTTCGGCGTCCGGACAGTCGACTATTTGGTTCTTTTTAGTAAGGAACCTGTTCCAGAATTCCGGGCTGACTCTCCGGGCTGTTGAGTTATGTGACTTAGATCGTACGCATCCAGAGGGCGGACATAGGTCCCCTGAAAATTTGCCTGAAACGCATCCTCGAGCTCTTCCCAGCTTCCAATGGTATTTTCGGGGAGGCTTTTAAGCCAATGCCGAGCTGGCCCTTTGAGTTTGAGGGGTAAGTATTTTATGGCATGGAGATCATCTCCCCTAGCCATGTGTATGTGGAGGATGTAATCCTCAATCCAGACTCCAGGGTTTGTTGTTCCATCGTATGCCTCTATGTTTACGGGTTTGAATCCCGCTGGAAATTCATGATCCAGCACCTCATCGGTTAAACATAGGGGATGTGCGGCGCCCCTGTATTTGGGTGTGCTGTGATGTTCAGATATTTGGCGTGTTGCATTGCTTTGAAGGGCTTGCTTTCTCGGCCCATAGACGGACCTAACTGGGCCATCCTTTTGATGTGAATCCTTATGCGGATCGCGTACCGGCTTGTGTGTGGCGCCATTTGCCGCTCTCTTTTTGCCGTGGGGTCGTCCCATCCGACCGGTGGCCTTCTTACTTTTTGATTGTGGGGCTCTATGGCCTCCTCATCAAATTCGGGCAGTAGTTTTCTCTTTGGGTAGCTCTTTGTTCGGTATCGTCGCCGTATTTGTCTCATGATGTTGAATACTCTGCTCCATCTGATTCTGAGTGCATCTTCCGCTGTTTTGAGCTTCCGCTTCTGCTTTTTCAGGCTACGCGCAGTGGCGACGAGCCTTTTGTGGAGGTTATTCTGCTCCAACAATTTGTCCGGCGTGAGATCGTCTGGACTGTTGTCTTTGCCGGGGACGGGTTGTTTATCCAAGTTGTCTTGTTCGGACGATTGCTCGATAGCATGTTCGTCGTCCACCGGTTCGCCTGCTCTATGGCTGGGTCTTTGTTGAGGCGGGACTTGGTTCGGCGTTTACGCTGCCGTTTTGACTGCTTTAGGGATTTATCCTTCCGTGGCCCCGTTGTTCCTCGTCTTCATTTCCTTTAGGTGTATCCACCATGTATACATCGTGGGATGAGGTGGTTGTCCAGCATCCTATAGGCGTTGGTTCATGGTTGTCTCCTACATCGTCGTCCATACCGTCGATGTCTTCGGAGTCGAAATCAAGCACGTAGTGTAAGCTTTCAACAGTGGCTACGAAGTGGGTGGTGGGTGGGCGTTGAATTTCTTCGACGTCCGCATCCCAACCTTCCTGAACATAGTCCGGCCATGGCTCTCCGGATAAAGAGAGAGACTTTAGTGAATTCAGGATGTCGCCAAAGGGCGAGTGCTGAAAGATGTCCGCGGCAGTGAACTCCATGACCGGCGCCCGATCGGATTCGATTGGCTGGGGCGCGGAGGGTTCGAAGTCCGGAGAGGAGTCCGGCACCTGGGAGTCACGGTCTTCGCAAAGGACAGGGATTGTGTTTGGCTTAATCGCTGTAGAGATTTCAGCCCCCGAGGTGGTGTCCAACCAACCATCCTCGATCGGCGAGATCGGCTCTGAATCAATGTTCGGAGCGGACACTAGTGCGGCCTCCAGGACACTGTTTGGCGGAAGAGTTAGATCATGCCCATCGAGACAAGTGTGGCGCGATTGGTTGTGGCTCGAATCCGTCAAGATCAAGTCTCCGCGGATATCGGCCGATAATTCAAGCTTTCCAAATCAGACCTAATGGCTGTGGGCGTGGCTTTGATCTGCTCCGGATGGCCAAGTGAATTGGCCCGCATGCAAAGCCGCCGAATACTGAAGATCTGTCCGGGGAGAAAAGTCTCACCTCGAACGCAGCGTCGTTGTTGATGATCGAAGGAGCCATCGGGCCTATAGGTGACGGCTACAGGAACTCTCAATGAAAGCACCCATGTCGTTGTCAAAACTGGCGGATCTCGGGTAGGGGGTCCCGAACTGCGTCTAGGTGGATGGTAACAGGAGACAAGGGACACGATGTTTTACCCAGGTTCGGGCCCTCTCGATGGAGGTAATACCCTACTCCTGCTTGATTAATATTGATGATAGGGGTAGTACAAGAGTAGATCTACCACGAGATCAAGGAGGCTAAACCCTAGAAGCTAGCCTATGGTATGATTGTTGTTCGTCCCACGGACTAAAACCCTCCGGTTTATATAGACACCGGATAGGTTAGGGTTACACAGAGTCGGTTACAATGGTAGGAGATCTACATATCCAGATCGCCAAGCTTGCCTTCCACGCCAAGGAAAGTCACATCCGGACACGGACGAAGTCTTCAATCTTGTATCTTCATAGTCTTGGAGTCCGGCCGTGATGATAGTTCGGCTATCCGGACACCCCCTAGTCCAGGACTCCCTCACTAAGCATTTTGAACAAGAGCCTCATTAAGCAACACCTCATCCCTCCTTGATAGTATTGGCTTTTCCTATAGACTCAATGTGATCTTGGATCACTAAAATAGAAAATGTAGAGTCTTGAGCTTTAAGCTTGAGCCAATCCTTTTGTCCTTAGCATTTTGAGGGGTCCACTTTTCTCATCCATGCCATGCCAATCATTGAGCTTTCCTGAAATATTAATCTTGAAATAGCATTAGCTCAATGAGCTATATGTTGTTAGGAATTACCAAAACCACCTAGGGATAGTTGCACTTTCAATCTCCCCCTTTTTGGTAATTGATGACAACATATAGATCAAAGCTTCAATAAATGATAATAAGAGAAATATTGTCGCTTTGAGAAGTATGTGAAAATCAAGAGCTCCCCCTAAATTTGTGCATAGTTTAAGATTTGCTTTGGACTGCAAATGCACAATGAGTTAGGATCATGGGTTACTCTTCCATGTCACATACATCTTGGTGGAGCGCTCAAAATGATAATAATTAAATACATGCACTCATCACCAAGGAGAGTGAATGATCATATGGGGATATAAAAGGATAATGTTATCCAACAAGCATTAAGGTAGCATATGATCAAACACATGATCATCCAAGTATCACACAACAACATAAAGTATCGCAAACAAGCAAATAACAAAGTTCAACCACCAAAAAACAAGAGAGAACAAAGAGCAACACTCTCTCTCGAAGCCTATGATCTATACATTTCTCCCCCTTTGGCAACAAGTTACCAAAAAGTTCATAAAAAATGTATAGTGCTAGATCGACTCTCAGGCTTGGTCTTCAGGTGGTGGTGTAGATAAAACTCCAAGGACGAAGGCATCAGTTGATGTTGCTAGAGCTGGTGGAGTGGGTGCTGGAGCTGGTGGCACTAAAGATGTAGCTGGTGTAGATGAAGTTTCTCTGGTGTCTGTAACTGGCATTGCAGTAGATCTCTGTCCTCTGGGCACTCTAGCAAAAGCATCAGTGGTAGTTTTGCCCTTCTTCTCTTGCATTTCATCCTGAAGTTGCTCAACAACTGATTGTATCTCAGTGACCTTCACATCTAAATCATAGAACTTCTGCTCCATGATCCTCTCCAAGCTCTCCTGGTTTTGAGTCAGGGTGGCCAATCCCTTCTCAATCCTCGGAGTGGAGGCAATCAAGTAGCCAAGCTGATCTTGCTTGCTCTTCAGAAGATACTGAGATGCATCATCCATGGTTGGCATCTTTGCAGCCTTTTCAGTCCTTGCCTTCTCCCTCTTTGCTTGTGCTTGCACAGAAGATGGTCCTTTCTCATCTATTACCACAGTGTTGTCCTCAAAGTCTGGGTAGATGGGCATATGTTCCTTGTCCAAGAGATATGTGCCAATGCCCATCTTGGAGTTGATCAGCTCCTGGATCCGTGGGGCATACCCACAACTTCTCTTCCGGTCTGCAGCTGTTCTCTTTATGGTTTCCACAATTAGGCTCATGACTTTGAACTTTTGAGGAACATCAAATATATGTAGCAAGTTGATGGAATGTCCTCTGATCATTCTGTGATCTCCTGGTTTTGGTAGCAATGTGTGCCTTAAAATCCAATTGATTGTAGGCAGGCCTGACAGAAAGTGTTTCACAGAACCATATTGGTGAGTCTCAAGATCTGCATCAGGAATCTCCTTGTACATGCTAGCCATTGAGTTGTGATCCTTCTTCTTCTTGGCATAGACATCCGAGTCATCTTATTGTTCTTCTGGGGCATTGATCAACTGAGCCCATTCTTCAACTGTTGACTGGTACCTAGTACCTTCAGACATCCAAACAATCCTTCCATCTGGGTAGAAATGAGCTGTGGAGTAGAACTGCATAATAAGCTCATCATTCCACTTTGTGAGCTTCTGAGCCACAAACTTATCAACTCCACATGCCTTGAAGCTATCATAGACTCCAGGATAGTGTTCTTCATTTTCCTTGATGTACTCCCAGTCAACCCATCTCATGTCACACACTATGGGCTTCTTGTCAAGCAGAATCGTCTCATAGAAGTCATGCTGTTCCTTAGTGTGAAATCTATAGTCCACGGCAGTCCTTCTCCTGGTAGCATATGGATCAGACTCTCTCCATAGTCTCAATCCTGAATCCTTCCTGATTTTCATGTTCTCGACTCTTTGGATGAGCATCATTGTGATCTGGAATTTTGGGCTTCAACTTCCTCAAGACATGTGACTCATCATCTTCTTCTTCTATAGCAGCTTCAGGCACTGGGGCCTTGTTCTTCTCTGTAGCTGGAATGTTCCTTGTACTCCTCTTGGGTGCAGCTTTCGGTTTTGGAGCAGCCCCTGATCTTATAGCATCTCCCATAAGCTTTTGAGCTTTAGGTGCTGGTGCAGCAACCTCTTCCTCTTCCTCTTCTTCAGAATCTCTCATCATTGAAGGTTTACCAATAACTTTGGCAATGGTCTTTTTGACCCTTTCTTTCCTCTTCTTGCCATCTCCAGTTTCCTTGGGTTCAAGATTGAACTCCATTGTTTCTCCTGTGACAACTTTCCTTGCCTTAGACATGGGCTGTCTTCTTGCTGGCATCTTAGTCTTCAGACCTGGCGTAGTTGCAGCAGCCGTGCCATATTCTTTCTTCAGCACTTTCTTCTTTGAGGTGGCCGCTTCCTCAACAGCCACATAGTCCTCATCCTCAGAATCTGAGGTTCTCTTCTTTCTCACCCTGGTGGCAGCCTTTGGCAAGTTGCTCGGAGTGCTCCTGCTGCCTTCATCATAGCTGCTAGAGGGACTAGTGCCCTCACTCATGTGAACTTGCTCCTCAGACTTGTTCTGACTGTCACTCTGATCTGACATGATGCAAACACCGACAATGAGACTACATTTAGATGAGATAGATTGGATGAGCATCACAAAGTGCAGAGGTTTTTGCAAAAGAATGAGTCAAAAACTTAGTTTTAGTTTTCCATAGAAAGCATTTCAGATCTACCGATTTGAAATCTCGGTGATACCGAAGCAGCTTTTGGAACCTAAACTAGTGAACTCGGTCAGACCGAGTCACAGTTCGGTGGCACCGAGACTGCTAGGGTTTCACAAAGAATTGAACTCAGTCACACCGATTTGCAATTCTCGGTCAGACGGAGAATCACATGTGCAATGTCCTTAGCCAAATCGGTGGAACCGATTTCAACAACTCGGTTGGTCCGAGATGATTTCGACGGAAACCTAACCCTAAATTTTCAATCCACAACTAATCTATGGAGTGATTTCGCTAGATAGAGTGATTTCAATTGTGGCAAGATACATGGCAAAACAATGTGCTAGGAACCGGAGTGAGATTAGCACAACGATCAAGTCCATACCCTAAGTGCAGCGATGGACCTGCTACGACGGCAACGGCGGAGACGCTTTCCGTTGATGGCGGCGGAGACCAGCGGCGGGAGGTAGCTGGCGATGAGGAGGACGATCTAGAAACCCAGGGAGGTAGAGTAGGCTGAGCGCGGGCGAAGGGGTTCAGAAAATGTTCCAAATTTTGGCCCGGGGATATATATAGCCTGACCCTGTCGGTGTAACCGAGTGGAACAACTTGGTGGCACGGAGATGCATAACTGCAAGCAGTTACTGCAACTCGGTGTGACTGAAAAGTTCAAATCGGTTGCACCGAGATTGAAAACCTAGATCGACTTAGTGATCTCGGTATGACCGAAATGGATGAATCAGTCAGACCGAAACACACAAAGAAGTTTTGGAAGTTTAAGTCTATGACGAATCGAGGACTCCGAGTGCTCCTCAGAAAGAGTGGTTCGAATCTGACTTGATCAAACTTTGTGATGTAGCATGAATAGAGTTTGAGACGAGAAAAGCATAGATAGCTATAGAAGGTTCTTAGGCATTCTTGTCCATCCACTTGGCAAAAGAAAAAGGAACCAAACAATCAAAACAACAAGTGGACGTCCTCGAATGAGTAAATTATGCAACCAACATGCTCACACAATAAAATGGCAACTGAAATATGTGGCAATGCATGCACAACCAATTCTAGCATCTATCAAGCAATTGGCGATGACTAGGTCATCTATATATGAGTATATTGACTTAGGAGTCAAATGAGAACATTTGATCATAGGTCATACTTGAAAGTGCGTTATATCGACTAGAGGGGGGGTGAATAGGCGATTTTTATGAATTCTTCACTGAGGAATTTGCAGGTGAGGAAATTCCTTAGCGAAGAATTACTAGCAGCGGAATAAGTACTCAAAAGTAAATATAACAGAGCACGAGCATGGTCATCATGATGAAATGAAGACAAGCACAGAGTACTGAAAGCGTAAACACATGATAACATAGGATGAAGACAAACAGACTGAAGAAATTGAACTGAGGAAATTTGAGAAAGACTTCAGTCAAAGTCTTCAAACACAGATATGACAAGCAGTCAACACAGTAGTGAGGAAATGAAAGAGTTGAGCAAATAGAACCAGTTGTCTTGGTGAAGACAATGATTTGGTAGACCAGTTCCAACTGCTGTCTCAGTTGTACATCTGGTTGGAGCGGCTAGGTATTTAAACCTTAGGACACACAGTCCCGGACACACAGTCCTCACCGTATTCTCCTTGATCTAAGGTCACACAGACCTCTCCCAATCACTCGTGGTAAGTCTTCAGGTGACTTCCGAACCTTCACAAACTCGGTCACTCGGCGATCCACAATTCCTCTTGGATGTTCTAGACCATGACGCCTAACCGTCTGGAAGAAGCACAGTCTTCAAAGGTAACAAGCATCGGATCCACATAGGATCAATCTCTTCAGTGATGCTCAATCACTTTGGGTTTGTAGGTGTTTGGGTTTGTAGGTGTTTGGGTTTGGGTTTTCCTCACTTGATGATTTTCACTCAAAGTCCTCGAAGGATGGGATGCTCTCAAATGACAAGTGTCAGTTTCTCTCGGAGGAGCCAACCAGCTAGTGGTTGTAGGGGGCGGCTATTTATAGCCTAGGGAGCAGCCCGACATGATAAAACATAAATGCCCTTCAATGATATGACCATTAGGTGGATAAGATATTTTGGGACATCTGGCGCGTAGCACAACAACGGTCGGAAATTTGAGTATCAAATTCCTCAGGGCTATCATGTTCCTCATCGTAGGCAATCCAAGACTGGCGAATTCTTAACTCCTCGGTCGAACAAATTCCTCGGCGACACTGTAAGAACTTTGTCTCACATCGAAGAAATTGACTGACCTGTATGAGATTTCCAATGGCTTCACTCGAAGGGATTGGTAGGTGTAGGATTTTGAGTTGAGCATCACATGGAAATTTTTCCTTAGTATTTCCTCGACCCTCTTTAACAGTACGGTGTTTCCTATGACTCAAGAGAGAGAAAATGAAACTACGAAAACAAAAGTCTTCATGCTTCATGTTCCTCCTATGAATACCAAGTCTTCAGGATTACACCAATTTCTTCACTTTCAAAGTCTTTAGAAAGTCTTCACAAATCCAAAGTCTTCAGTCGAAGAACTTCATTTTTAGGGGTCGACTTTCTCTGTAAATATCAAGCTCCTCATAGATTTATAGACCTGTGTACACTCATAAACACATTAGTCCCTTAACCTATAAGTCTTCAATACACCAAAATCACTAAGGGGCACTAGATGCACTTACAATCTCCCCCTTTTTGGTGATTGATGACAATATAGGTTAAGTTCAATGGGGATAAACATATGAAATGTAAATACTGATATTGAGGAATTTGATTGCAAGATATAGAAGAACTCGCCCTGAAGATGTGTTTAGTGAGGAATTTGCTCTTGAAGCAATGCACACTTGAAGAGTTGAATCATGGAGATCTCCCCTTATATCTTGTAATTCATACACGCATTTGACATATAATATGAAGAATTTGAAATGCATGATGAAATATGGTGACTGATGTAATTCAGCATGCGTGCAATAACATTAACGAGGAATAAGCATGCAGAAGAACACATCAAAAGTATCAGGTCACCATAGAGTTTAAATTTACAACTCGATCCAGCAAAGTCATCAGAAGAACGAGAGTTGTAACTTAACAAAAACACGCCCATATAATAGACCCACTTGAATACTAACTTAAATTTCTCCCCCTTTGTCATCGAATGACCAAAAGGATCGAAACTGAGGACTAACGCCCCTGAAGAATATCAAGTTGATGGAGGAGCGCCAGCGTTGTTGGGGCCGTTTGTTGATGTTGGGCCTGCCGCAGTGTCGTCCAAGTCTTCATGTTCATCGGTGTCACGCGATGAAGAATAGGATCTGGCCACCAAGGAAGGAACCTGGACCTTCTTGTATTTCTTCGGTGGAGGTGCAGACCAGTCAAAGTCTTCCTTGAGACCCATTTTCTTCAGATCTTCTTCGCTATAGACATGAGACAAAACAACCCAGGTACGGTTGAAGGTTTCATGGAGGTAGTATTGGTTTTTCTTCACTGCATTGTGGGTTGAGGTCACATTGTGAATAATTGAACCAAACTGTCGCTTGACCCATTTATGATTGCGATCAACCTTCTGATGAAGACTGAGGAGAAGCTCACGATCGATCATCACCACAGGTCTTTGTGCCTTGAGGATTTTGCTTGGCAGTGTTGGCGGCAGAGTCATGGGTGGCAGAGTCGTCATTGGTTGAGTAGGATGCAGCCTTGCAAAATTTACCATCCAATGGACGAATGCCTTCATCTATAACAGCAGCGGCCTTGCCCTTGTCATCAGCTGAGGAATATGTCCGTTTGAGGACTTCAATCGGAGGCAAGTAGCTGCAGTGGTTCAGAGTATCAGCTTTGTAGTTGAGTGAAGACCTTGTTCTGATGAATCTCATAATCCAAGGTGCATAAGGCTTCAGCTCAAATGGTGACATAGCTATATTAGCCAGAGTCCTCATGAAGAAATCATGGAAGTTAACAGGAACGCCATGAATGATATTGAAAAGCAGATTCTTCATGATGCCAACGACTCCTTCTTCATTCGAGTCGTGGCCCTTGATTGGACTCAATGTCTTCATAAAAATGTGATAGACAGTCCGAGGCACATATAGTAATTCCTTCACGGGGAATTTGGTTCGTGGGGCCTGACCTGGCTTCAAAGGCTTCATCAGAACTTGCATGTAGTGATTTGTAAGCTCAGGTTCACTGTAGACGCATCGAGCAGCTTCAAGGGGAGGACTGAGTGGTAAGGCACGAAGCAATTCAGTTGTTGGTGCCTTGTAGTGAGTATTTTCAGACATCCAGTCTAGCACCCATGAGTTCACATCTTCAGAATCTCCTGTGATGTGCAGTGTCGCATAAAATTGAAGAATGAGTTCTTCATTCCTATCACATATGTCAGTGCAGAAATTTAACAGTCCAGCGTCGTGAAGAACACTGAGGACTGGCTCGAAGCACGACAGAGATTCCATATCCACGTGAGGAATGTGCGCTTGATCGAAGACTTTGTCTTTGTTGAACAACACTGAGGAGTAGAAATTAGCCTGACTGGCAGTCCAGAAACGCCTCTTCCTTATGCGAGCAGAGTCATAGGGGTTGTAGTCAGTGAAGAATACATGCTCGCCGAAGAAATCTTCAGCCTTGAATTTTTGCTTCCTTGAGAATGGATCCTTTGGCTTGGGCAGAGGACTGTCAGTTAGTTGCATCACAACCTCAGGAATCGCAATCTCAGGTTCCTCAAGCTGAGGAATTTCTGGTTCCTCTTTAGTGGCAGTCTGCGTCTTCAGATGTTCAGCAGCAGCAGTTTCATCAGCACTAGTGGCTGGAATTTCTTCACGTATAGACAAGGTGGGGTGAGTTTCTTCAGAGCCCATTTGAACGGTTGGTGCAAGGGACTGAGGGATTTGCTGTAAAGGTGTGAAGAGTGGAGAGTTGGGGTGCTGACTTTCCCAAAAGTCATCATTCATAACTGGTGTGGTGCAGCCAATGTTTACATCTTCATCTTCCATTTCTTCAACGCCAGCCTCTTCATCTGTGAACTGAGGCATAGGCGAGGAAACAATTGGTGTTGAAGGGATCTCATCCATTTCAATTTCTTCATCCATCTGCTCCGATGAAGCAGCAGAAGGATTGTCATCATCAGATCCGATGGGGATCACATATTCTTCATTGAAGGGTACGATTTTCTTTGATGGCATGGTTGAGATCGGAACAGCATCAATGGGATTTTCAAACGAACTGGTCAAAGGCTTCATCTTCTTCGAAGCTGAAGAATTTGAAGTGACTGATGCTTTCCTTTTCTTCACAGCTGCACGCTCTGCAGCCTTGGTCTTCTTCACATCTGATGCAGATGGAAGGATCGGAGTTGGGGTAGGCGCAGGAGGAGCAGAGGAATCTGGTTGATTTTCTTCAGGCACAACTGATGCAGTTGTCCTGACCTCTTCATTTTCTTCAGGCGCACCACTAGTGGATGCCCTGGAAATTTCTTCGGCGGTTGGAATGCATTCATCAGCCCTGGAACTCAAATTTTCTTCATCAGCCTGAAAGTCATCAGTGGTGTTGGCATGTTCTTCAGTTGGCTGAGCAGATGCTTCAGCCTAAGAAATTTCTTGTTGCGATGGGGCTACAACATTGGAGGTGAACTTCTCAGTCAGTTTAACAAACATGACTTTGGCTCCTTGCCAATCAGCATAGTAAGCATTGAAGTCATCACTTTGAGGATTTGATTTTAATGGATTTTTACAAGTTCATCGGTTGTCATAGAGACAACGTTGTTCTTCGAAATTTTATTTCCTATACTGTGCTTTCTTGATCTGCCTGGCCTTCTCATATTTCCATTTTTCTTCTTGGATGAAATGGGTCAGCATGTGAATTTGGCCAGGAGTTAAATTGAAATCAGGCATAGGAGTGTTTGGGTCCTTGTGCTAGAGATCAATATAGTCGAGGATCAACCTTGGATCCAAAAGCAGTGGCACATTTGTGCCTTTGGCTCTAGCGGCCCTGACTTGCCTACCTCTGATGATCTCAGCAAGTTCTTCATCATCAGCTTCGTCTTCTTCAGACGGCACTTGGAAGGCAACTCGCTTCTTTTTGAGGATCGGGCGAGGACCTCGTCCAAAGATGACCTTTGTCTTCAGCAGAGATGGTCCTGTTGAAGAATTTGGTGCAGTTGAGGAACTTGTAGAGGCTCCTGAGGCAATAGAGATGCCAGTTGTCCTTTGGCACGTGGCAAGATGCACAGGTGTTGAGGACTTTGTCAGAGCAGCTGAGGACTTTGGAGGAGCAGGAGCAGCATGAGCAATTGGCCTTGAGGGCTTTGAAGATTCTGGCCGTGAGGGCATTGCTGAGGAACTTGGCCTTGAGGGCACTGTAGGTGAAGCACTTGGCTTACGTGCAGGCTTCTTTGCCATAGATTTCTTCGGCTTGACAGAGGCCTTAGCAGCAGCAGCAGCAGAGTCTTCATTGAATTTCCTCACTGCTTCTTTGGCTTGTCTAGCCAACTTGGCCTGGCGCTTGGCCCATTCATCAGGATAATCCTCACCGCGCTTGAGGCTGGTGGGATCTGCTTCTTGGCCAGGTGCCAATGGAGGTCTTGGGCATGGAGGGTTGAGTGTGAATTTCTTCATGTACTTTGGAGTTACATACATGTACTCCCTCCACTCTCTTGCCCATCTCCTTTCTATCCTCTGGATCCGCACCTTGCGCTGATTTTTTTTCTCCTTACCAAACTTGGCCTCATCAGGAGTACAATAGTCTTTGTATATATCATCAGGGATCTCAAAGGCAGTGTCGATTTCAGGCCTCTTTCCTCCTTTCTATGGCTTCTTTCCGTCTGCCATTTTCTTCAGTTGAGGAATTTGAACAATCGAATTCTATGAAGAAGTATGCAACTTTTCTTCGAGGAACGCTGCTAATGAGTTAAGTTGATGAGAACCTAGTGATTCAAAGAATGACATGAGTACCGTGAACAGAGTATAGTTGCGAGGAATTTGGAGAGGTCATATGCGTTCTCGAAGGTTTTCAAAAAGAACAAGTTTGAGGAATTTGACCAGATGAGTCTTGAAGAATTTCACTAAGCGTTCTTTGTCTTAGGTTCTAGAGTTGTATAGATCGAAGATCCACACAACTGAGGAATCTTGAAGAAAAATGATGCTTAGAGAAATGAATCAAGAACAGATGACTTGTGAGGTGTTTAGTGTGTGAGGATTTGAAGAAAAACACTTCTGAAGATTTTGTAGAAAACATTTGAATCAATGAGCGCAGTAAAAGTAATTTTTAATTACCCTGAACGAAGAACACGACAAACAGTGAGATGGAGAAGTGAAGTTCGTCAGTGCAGATCTTCCACGCCCTAACTCGGCGGAGGAAGACGGCTACGGCAGCGGTGAAGTGAAGATTTCCGCGGCTGGCGCGAGTACATCGGCGACGAGGTTGAGGCAGTGAAGCTCTTCCTCACCAGCGACGATGGAGTAGCGGCGGCGCTAGGGTTTGAGAATCTCGAACGGGAGAGAGAGGTCGAGCGGAGTAAAGGAAGTGAGGAAGGGGAGAGGGGGTATTTATAGCCATGGTGAAATACTGATCGCCCGAAGATTTTGGACGAACATGCCCCTGACCCTTCTCATTCGCATGACATGTGTCACCCACGTACTGAGAAGTGGAGATCGTGTTAGATCATGGGTGAATAGATAAGTCTATCATGGGATGCGGAACGGTTTGAGCGGCAAAACTGAAAATTTTGGATAAGATAAGTTAAAAGTTATGTTCGCAAATTCTTCAGCTGACAAGGACACAGTGAAGATTTTTAATGAGTTTCAAAATAGAACGCACATGAAGAATTTGTGAATAGATTGGGTTGAGTATAGCACAGAGGGGGAAGGGCCCGATCACATTCACTTAGCAGAAAAAGCAACTTGAAGAATTAGCCATAAGTGAATGTCAGAGAGGACATAAACTCATATATATATATATATATATATATATATATATATATATATATATATATATATATATATATAGCCAATGAAGAAAAACGACTAAACGGTGAAGATTTTGCAAAGTTGAAGAATTTGAACAACCGAGGAATTTCAAAACCGAGGAAAAACTCAAATTGAAGATTCTCAACTTTGGTGGTGGCGTGACCCACCGTATAAGAATGATGATTTCGGACACCGCTGCATAATTGTCGAGGGTTCTGAGAATCAAATTCTTCATTAATTTCTTCACACTTTGAGTGTTATTCTTCATTGATTGAAGAAAAATGTTTCTTCATGTGTTGCACATCTAAGTCATCAATTTTGCATAAGTGTTAGGATGAGTGTCCTTTTCAAAGACATTCGAAGATTCTAAGATATTTAGCTCACACCGCAACTTGCTAAATCTCTTCTCATCCAAGGGCTTTGTGAAGATATCGGCTAGTTGTTCTTCAATCTTCACATGCTCAATAGAAATGTCGCCCTTCAACACATGATCACGAAGAAAATGATGACGAATCTGAATGTGGTTTGTCTTCGAGTGCTGAACTGGGTTGTGAGCAACCTTGATGGCACTCTCATTGTCACAGAAGAGAGGCACATTCTTCACATTGACGTCTTAGTCCTTGAGAGTTTGCTTCATCCATAGCAGTTGAGCACAAAGAAGAACCAAAGAGCAATGTACTCGGCTTCAAGAGATGAAAGGTGATACGCGATTCTGCTTTCTTCGAGGACCAACAGACCAAAGATCGTCCAAGGAAATGACATGTACCAGATGTTGACTTGCGGTCCACATGATCACCAGCATAGTCAGAGTCAGAATATCCAATGAGATCAAAAGCCGAGCCCTTGGGGTGCCATAATCCAAGTGTTGGTGTGTGAGCTAGATATCGAAGAATATGTTTCACAGCCTTATGGTGTGATTCCTTTGGTGTAGCTTGAAATCAGGCACACATGCAAACACTAAGCATTATATCTGGCCTAGATGCACATAAATACAATAAAGAACCAATCATGGAGTGGTATACCTTATGATCGAAGTCAACTATTTACATCAGTGCACAGATGGCCATTTGTGGGCATCGGAATTTTGACGCCTTTGCAATCTTGCATGCCGAATTTCCTCAGTACATCCTTGAGGTATTTCTCCTGAGATATGAATATGACATTGTGTTGTTGACGAATTTGAAGACCTAAGAAGAATTTCAACTCTCCCATCATAGACATTTAATATTCTTCACTCATCATATAGGCAAATTTATCACTATAATGTTGGCCAGTACAGCCAAAGATAATATCATCAACATATATTTGGCACACAAACAGTTCACCATCATAAGATTTAGTGAAAAGAGTAGGGTCGAGTGAACCGGGTTTGAAGCCTTTCTTCATGAGGAATTCCTTCAAAGTATCATACCACGCCCGAGGGGCCTGCTTGAGGCCATAGAGGGCTTTATTGAGTCTGAAGACTTTGTTAGGATGCTTTGGGTCTTCAAAACCTGGGGTTGAGCAACATATACTTCTTCCTCAAGCTTACCATTGAGGAATGCACTTTTCACATCCATTTGATATAAAGTGATATGATGATGGTTAGCATAAGCAAGTAATATGCGAATAGCCTCAAGTCTAGCAATAGGTGCAAAAGTTTCATCGAAATCAATTCCTTCAACCTGTGTGTAGCCTTGAGCTACAAGTCATGCCTTATTCCTCACCAGAAGGCCATTTTCATCTTGCTTATTGCAGTAGATCCACTTTGTGCCAATGATATTGTCCTTGCGAGGATCTGGACGTTTGAGAAGTTCCCAGACGTTGTTGAGCTCGAACTGATGTAATTCTTCTTGCATGGCCTGAATCCATTCAGGCTCCAGAAATGCTTCATCTACCTTAGTGGGCTCTGTGATAGAGACAAAAGCATAGTGCCCACAAAAGTTAGATAAATGTGAAGCTTTTGAGCGTGTGAGAGGACCTGGTGCTCTAATGTCATTGATGATCTTTTCAACTTGCACTTCTTTTGCAACGCGAGGATGAGCTGGTTGTCGTTGAGGAATCTGATCAGCATTTTCTTCAGCACCATTTTCTTCAGCATTTTCTTCAGGTGCATTAGATTGACGTTCTTCACGTTCTAGAATGAATTCTTCAGCAGATTCTTCGATAGGAATGACATCCTCAGTAGCCTTGAACTTGATAGTTTCCTCAGGTGTTGGTTCATCTATCACAGAAGGTAGGTGCTCTCTTTGCGAGCCATTAGTTTCATCGAACCGCACATCTACAGTTTCAACAACCTTGTGAAGAACGTTGTTGAAGACTCTGTAGGTGTGCGAGTCCTTTCCGTAACCAAGCATAAAACCTTCATGTGCTTTTGGAGCAAATTTAGAGTTGTGATGAGGATCTCTAATCCAGCATTTAGCAATCAAGACTTTGAAATAACTTACATTGGGTTTCTTGTCAGTGAGGAGTTCATAGGCAGTCTTCTTGAAGAATTTGTGAAGATATACTCTGTTGATGATGTGGCACGCAGTATCAATTGCATCAATCTAGAAACGACGAGGCGTTTTGTATTCATCAAGCATAGTGCAAGCCATCTCAGCAAGAGTCCTGTTCTTGCGCTCCACGATGCCATTCTGCTGAGGAGCATAAGGAGCAGATATCTCATGAGTAATACCAAGTTCATCAAGATAGTCATCGAGACCCGAATTCTTGAACTCAGTTCCATTGTCACTTCTGATGTGCTTGATCTTCACACCAAATTTGGTTGAAGCCCTCGAGGAAAATCGTTTGAAGACTTCCTGCACTTCATGTTTGTAAGTAACAATGTGTACCCATGTGTAACGAGAGTAATCATCAACAATAACAAGACCATATAGAGATGCATCATTAGTGACTGCTGAGTAATGATTAGGACCGAAGAGATCCATATGAAGCAATTCAAATGGTCGAGTGGTGGTCATGATAGTCTTCGCTGGATGCTTAGCCTTGGTCATCTTTCCAGCTTCACAGGCTCCGCATAAGTGATCCTTGAGGAATTTGACATTCTCAATGCCAATGGCATGCTTCTTCTTCGCAAGCATGTGCAAATTCATCATGCCTGCATGACCAAGTCGTCGATGTCATAGCCAGATATACGAAGCTTTTGCTAGTAGGCACACGGCTGGTTGTGGTCCTGTAGAGAAATCAACAATATACAAGTCTCCTCTCCTAAAGCCTTCGAAGACTTTGGAATTGTCAGCTTCCATAACCACAACACACCGATACTTGCAAAAGACAACAACCATATCAAGATCACAAAGCATTGAGACAGACATAAGGTTGTATCCTAAGGACTCGACGAGCATGACTTTGTCCATGAGTCGATCCTTTGTGATCGCAACCTTACCTAGACCCAATACCTGACTTTTTCCTTTGTCAGCGAAGATGATATGCTTCAGATGCGATGGTGATAAGGGAGCATCCATCAATAGATTATTGTCACCAGTCATGTGATTTGTACATCCACTATCGAGGACCCACTCAGTGGCTTTGGGTTGATCATCCTGCAGATGAATTAGTGCAGCTTACGAACTTCATATACTTCATAAGTGAAGAATATGACATCAATTCATCAGATCAATTTCATCAAGCAATGCAACAGATAAAGCAGTATGAGGACGTGAGAAATGAAAGTTCATTTCTTCATGATTAGCCTGCGTCCTTTCAGGCACTTTTTTAGGTCTCCAGCAAATTCTTCAGACGTTCACGCACGTCTGGAGACCTGACCCTGTAGAAGAGATTAGTTCTTTTTCTTCACCACCCACATCTGAAGGGGTGGCAAAGAGTTCATCACTCTGCGAGCTCCATACGAGAAGGGTGGCATAGAAGCCAATCCATTTAGTTTCACATAAGAGGAGTTAGGGTAAGCATATGAATAAGCAGAGAAATTCTTCGAGGACTTATGAACATAATGATTAGAAGAATAATGCTCATATTCATAGCCCTTAGCTCTTCCTCAAACAGAGTTTTTAGTACGATGCTATTCATATGAGGACTTTGATCCTTTTGAGGAATTTGATCCACGTGAGGAATTTGGTCCGTATGAGGACTTGGATCCATATGAAGAATTTGGTCCATATGAAGAATTTGATCTGAGGTTCCTATTCTTCACAGGTGGTGTCATGAGGACATTCACCTGCAGACTTTCAAGGCACCTTTTGGGAACCCAGATTTTCTTCATAGGGGAACCGTTCCTGCAGTTAGTGCCAACATATCTAGCAAATACTTCACCATTCTGATTTTTGAACAGTTTATAGTTGGAGTCAAATAACTCATCAGAAGAATGAGAAGATTCACATGTAAAGCCAGATAGATTAGATGGATCAACTGGAGGTCCCTTTGCAGCAACCCATGAGGTTTTGGGGTACTGCTCAGGATTCTAATATGTACCATCAGCATTGAGTTTCCTCTCAAAGGCAATACCCTCTTTCCTAGGGTTCCTGTTGAGGATCTGCTTTTTAAGCACATCACAAAGAGTCTGATGCCCTTTGAGGCTTTTGTACATGCCTGTCATGTACAATTCCTTCAGCCACATAAATAGCGATACTAGCAATGTCCTCAGATGAGGAATTAGTGATAGCAGAGGCAGGTGAAGAATTTGTAACATTAGAAGCATTTGAACATTCAGGTGAGGAATTAGCAGATTCTCGTTCAATGCATTTCAAACATGGAGGAACAAATTCTTCCTGAGCAGCGCTGATTTGTTGAGCAAGTAATGAATCGCGCTCCTTCTGAAGATCTTCATAAATCACTCTTAGCTTCTCAAGATCTTGCTTTCTCTGAAGAAATTCATAAGAAAGCTTCTCATGATGAGACAAGAGAGTGTTATCTTGATCTTGAAGAGTATCATACTTAGTATGTAGTCTCTGAAGACTTTCAGCCAAAGCTTTTGACTGATCCATTTCTTCACCCAACATATCATCGCTCTTATTTAGCATGTATTGAACTTTTTCTTAAGCTCTTTGATGTTTAGTGGAAAGGGAAGCAAGTTTGACATAGCTGGGTCCAAATTCATCACCAGATTCATCATCATTTGACTCGGATAGGTAGCATTCAGTTACCTCGGCACTTTTTGCCATAAGGCATGATGAAGTGGATGATGATTCTGGTTCGAATGTCATTGCTTTGAGAGATTCCTTGAAGTCCTCAAACCAAGGATCATGACGGGTTCAATGACCTTCATAGACCTCAGAGAGACGGTCCCAGATAAGCTTCGCATGATCAAGATGCATGATGTTCCTGAATTGATTTTGAGACAGACAGGAGCAGATGACGTCCTTCGCCATGAGGTTGAGAAGAGTGTACTTGCGAATGTCATCAGCTCCCGCCGTCTTGCACAGATCGGTAAGACCAATCTCAGTGACGGTCCACAGTTTGCTGTTCATCACCATGAGGCGCTTCTTCATCATGGCCTTCCACTTGGGATACCCGTGACCGTCAAAGATGGGGCATGTCACTTTCTTCATACCTGTGGTTGACATAACTAAAACTCCAGGCGGTTAAACCAAAATCACATAGAAAAAGGGAGTACCTTGCTCTGATACCAATTGAAAGTGCGTTATATTGACTAGAGGGGGGTGAATAGGCGATTTTTATGAATTCTTCACTGAGGAATTTGCAGGTGAGGAAATTCCTTAGCGAAGAATTACTAGCAGCAGAATAAGTACTCAAAAGTAAACATAACAGAGCACGAGCATGGTCAGCATGATGAAATGAAGACAAGCACAGAGTACTGAAAGCGTAAACACAGGATAACAAAGGATGAAGACAAACATACTGAAGAAATTGAACTGAGGAAATTTGAGAAAGACTTCAGTCAAAGTCATCAAACACAGATATGACAAGCAGTTAACACAGTAGTGAGGAAATGAAAGAGTTGAGGAAATAGAACCAGTTGGCTTGGTGAAGACAATGATTTGGTAGACCAGTGCCAACTACTGTCTCAGTTGTACATCTGGTTGGAGTGGCTAGGTATTTAAACCTGAGGACACACAGTCCCGGACACACAGTCCTCACCGTATTCTCCTTGAGCTAAGGTCACACAGACCTTGCCCAATCACTCGTGGTAAGTCTTCAGGTGACTTAGAACCTTCACAAACTTCGGTCACTCGGCGATCCACAATTCCTCTTGGATGCTCAAGACCATGACGCCTAACCGTCTGGAAGAAGCACAGATCTTCAAAGGTAACAAGCATCGGATCCACAGGATCAATCTCTTCAGTGATGCTCAATCACTTTGGGTTTGTAGGTGTTTGGGTTTGGGTTTTCCTCACTTGATGATTTTCACTCAAAGTCCTCGGAGGATGGGATGCTCTCAAATGACAAGTGTCAGTTTCTATCGGAGCAGCCAACTAGCTAGTGGTTGTAGGGGGTGGCTATTTATAGCCTAGGGAGCAGCCCGACATGATAAGACATAAATGCCCTTCAATGATATGACCGTTAGGTGGATAAGATATTTTGGGACAGCTGGCGCGTAGCACAGCAACGGTCCAAAATTTGAGTATCAAATTCCTCAGGGCTATCATGTTCCTCCTTGTCAGCAATCCGCCATGGCGAATTCCTAACTCCTCGGTCGAACAAATTCCTCGGCGACAGGAAGAACTTCGTCTACATCCTTTGAAGAAATTGACTGAACTGTATGAGATTTCCAATGGCTTCACTCGAAGGGATTGGTAGGTGTAGGATTTTGAGTTGAGCATCACATGGAAATATTTCCTTAGTATTTCCTCGACCCCCTTTAACAGTACGGTGTTTCCTATGACTCAAGATAGATAAAATGAAACTATGAAAACAAAAGTCTTCACGCTTCATGTTCCTCATATGAATACCAAGTCTTCAGGATTACACCAATTTCTTCACTTTCAAAGTCTTCAGAAAGTCTTCAGAAATCCAAAGCCTTCAGTTGAAGAACTTCATTTTTAAGGGTCGACTTTCTCTGTAAATATCAAACTCCTCATAGACTTATAGACCTGTGTACACTCATAAACACATTAGTCCATTAACCTATAAGTCTTCAATACACAAAAATCACTAAGGGGCACTAGATGCACTTACAATACTCGTCGTTTAAGCACAAGTGGGGTTACCACTTTTACATAAAGCGTTGTCGTGTTCACACCATTAGAGTTGCTTTAGCTCAATCCTTAGAGTAAAGCTCCCCCTAGATGTGAGATCCCCCCTAAGAGGGATGAACTAACCTTGGGTTTTGTCGATGATGATTTCATGTAGGTGTTGAAGATGTGGATGCTCAATGTTGATGTAGATCTTTTGGAGCAATCCTTTGGAGTGAGTTGCACTTTCAATACCTACGGGTTAGTCCCACAAGGAGCAAACAAGGATATCCATAGACATAGAGTGATTCACACACAAGATGATGTCTATGAAAGCATTAGGTTACCTTGTCCCTTGTCTTACCAACAAGAGGGTTTGTGACTCCTTGAACTAGTGCGAGATGTGGAAGTTGATTGCACTTGTCCTTGCCAAAATGATAAGAGTGAAATATGTTGGCGGAGTCACCCTCAAGAACTCTCTAGTTCTTCTTCTTCTGGATCCACACCATATTGATGGGAATCCTCGGAGTTGTAGTCGTACTTGATGAAGTGGAACTTGATGTAGTCTTGGGAACACACTTGACCAAGGCCTTAGGAGCTTCTTCAAATGCATCAATTTCCTCTTGAAGCTTATCCTTGCCTTTTTGCTTGTGGTCTTGTGGTGGAAGATCATCGTGAGCTTGTGTCCCTAGTAGGATCAAACTTCTCTTGTTGAGGAACAAACTTCGTCTTGGGTTATTGATCTTCTTCCCACTCAACTCCATTGGCATTGAACTTTCATTCAAAACCAACACCTTGGTTCTTCCGGTGCCTTCCTTGCTTGCGTACAATTTCCTCGAATTGCTTACTCCCGGCAAGGCTCTTATAAACAACTTTATCTATAATTCCCTTCAATAAGCTATTTTCTTGCTCAAGTGTAACTTGGCTAAGAGAATCATTAGTGGAATCAAGAGAACTACTAGAAGCAACAACATTTGATTTAGCATGATTATTGTTACTACTAGAGGAGGAATCTTTCTTGTTCTTGTTACTAGACTTGACTTGAGGCATGTAAGTGAATAAGAGTAAATGCTTGGCAATGTAAGAAGAACTTTTCTTGCGAAGATCATCATTGATTGCCTTTAAGAACTAATGCTCTTGCTCAAGGTTGAGCTTTTCAAAACGTAATTTCTCATGAGTCCTTAAAAGTTCTCGATGATCTCCTAAGATAGTTTCATGAGCTAACTTAAGAGTGTTTAGTTCTTTAGTTAGAAACTCGATCTTTTCCTTATCATTGTCATTCGTCTTATCTTGATTAGCATGATTAATTGACGTTTCATCATAGTATTCATCACTAGAGTTGTCAACAAGTAAATCATCATCACCTAACAAGTCATCTTCATCACTATTGAAATCAACATACTCGGGGTGTGATACCTTTGGGTCTTTAGCCATGAAGCATCTTCCAAGTCCTTCATTTGGTGAATCAAATATGTCGTAGGAGTTGGTTGACACAAGTGCTAGACCGGCAACACCTTCATCTTGATTATATTCGGAGTCGGAGTGATAGCTTCTCTCAGAGTGATTGTCGGAGTCGGAGTCGGATACCCATTCACCAACATGAGCTTGATGTCTTCATTTTGTGTAGCTCCTTGATGATTTATCCTTCCTTTCCGAATCCTTGCTTCTCCGGGATGTTCTTCGTTCATAACGATCATCTCTACTCCTTCTCTCTCTTGATGGTGATTCTTCTCTTCTATTTCTTCTTTTTGGAGAATCTTCTCTTCTCTTGTAGGGTGCCGTACACTCATTGGAATAGTGTCCGGGTCTTCCACAATTGTAGCAATTTCGCTCTCGACTAGAAGATCTTTTGTCATTGTAGGACCTTGACTTGGAACTTCTCACTTTGCTTCTACTCTTGTAGAACTTGTTGAAGTTCTTCACCATTAGGCTCAATTCTTCATTGAAGGTTTGTTTCTCACTTGATGATGTGGGAGCTTCACATGAGGCTTTGTAAGCACCACTTGACTTGTTATGGAGCTCCTCCTTATCCTTGAGTGACATCTCATGAGCAATAATTCTTCCAATGACTTCCGTTGGCTTGAGATCTTTCTAATTGGGCATCATTTGGATCAATGTGCATACGGTATCATATTTTCCGTCCAAAGCTCTTAGGATCTTCTTGATGATGAATTTGTCAGTCATCTCTTCACTTCCTAAGCCAGCAATCTCATTTGCGATAAGAGCAAGCCTATAGTACATTTCAGCGACACCTTCACCATCCTTCATTTTGAACTTGTCAAGCTGACTTTGAAGCACGTCCAACTTAGATTCCTTGACGGAGTCGGTACCTTCGTGCATATCAATCAAAGTATCCCAAATTTCCTTTGCATTCTCAAGACGGCTGATTTTGTTGAATTCTTCAAGGCACAATCCGTTGAAGAGGATATCACAAGCTTGAGCATTGTATTGCATCATCTTCAACTCTTCCGCGGTAGCTTCACGTTTCGGTTCTCTCCCACCAAAGAATTCGCCTTGCAAGCCAATACACACAATAGCCCAAACGGCGGGGTTATGTCCAGGAATATGCATTTTCATCTAATGCTTCCAACTAGCAAAATTAGTACCATCAAAGTAAGGACCTCTACGGTGGTAATTTCCCTTGCTATATGCCATACTCTCCTAGGTTGTGAAACCAAGGCTATGACTACCAAAAGCTATGCAAATCAAAGCAAATTGAAACCAAAGCGCTGATACCACTTGTAGGACCGGAAGTATGTCTAGAGGGGGGTGATTAGACTACTTGACCAAATAAAAATATAGCCTTTTCCCAATTTTAGTTATTGGCAAATTTTAGCAACTTTGGACAAGTCAAGCAATCTTAACACAATTCAAGCAAGCATGCAAAGAGTATATGAGCAGCGGAAAGTAAAGCATGCAACTTGCAAGAATGTAAAGGGAAGGGTTTGGAGGATTCAAACGCAATAGGAGACACGGATGTCTTTTTCGTGGTTCCAATAGGTGGTGCTATCGTACATCCACGTTGATGGAGACTTCAACCCACGAAGGGTAATGGTTATTGTGAGTCCACGGAGGATCCACCCATGAAGGGTCCACGAAGAAGCAACCTTGCCTATCCCACCATGGCCGTCATACGAAGGACTTGCCTCACTAGCGGTAGATCTTCACGAAGTAGGCGATCTCCTTGCCCTTACAAACTCCTTGGTTCAACTCCACAATCTTGTCGGAGGCTCCCAAGTGACACCTAGCCAATCTAGGATACACCACTCTCCAAGAAGTAACAAATGGTGTGTTGATGATGAACTCCTTGCTCTTGTGATTCAAATGATAGTCTCCCCAACACTCAACTCTCTCTCACAGGATATGGATTTGGTGGAAAGAAGATTTGAGTGGAAATCAACTTGGGGAAGGCTAGAGATCAAGATTCAAATGGTAGGAATGGAATATCTTGACCTCAACACAAGTTTAGGTGGTTCTCTCTCAGAAAATGTAAGTTGGAAGTGTAGGTTCGTTCTGATGGCTCTCTCCATGAATGAAGAGGAGGTGGAGGGGTATTTATAGCCTCCACACAAAATCTAACCATTACACACAACTTGCCAAACTCGGTGGGACCGAATTGATAAACTCGGTCGGATCAATTCAGCAAATAGTGACCGTTAGGATTTTCGGTGGGACCGACATGCAACTCGGTAGGACCGATATGGTTAGGGTTAGGGCATAACGTAATCTCGGTGAGACCGATTACACAAACTTGGTGAGACCGATTTTGGTAATAAGCTAACCAGAGAGTTGGTCGGAGTAAACTTCGGTGGGACCAATTCGCTCATTTCGTGAGACCGAAATGTTACGAAAAGGGAAGCAGAGTTACATTGCAATCTCGATGGGACCAATCGCTCATCTCGGTGGGACCGAAATGTTACGAAGGGAAACAGAGATATTACAATCCCATCACGGAGAGACCGGGAACCCTATCGGTGAGACCGATTAGCCTAGGGTTTGTGGCGGTGGCTATGACATCTCGAACTCGGTGGCGCGGATAGAAAGAATCGGTGGGGCCGAGTTTGACTTTTGGTTTAGGTCATATGTGGATGTGAGAAAGTAGTTGAGGGCTTTGGAGCATATCACTAAGCATTTTGAGCAAGAGCCTCATTAAGCAACACCTCATCGCTCCTTGATAGTATTGGCTTTTCCTATAGACTCAATGTGATCTTGGATGACTAAAATAGAAAATGTAGAGTCTTGAGATTTGAGACTGAGCCAATCCTTTTGTCCTTAGCATTTTGAGGGGTCCATTTTTCTCATCCATGCCATGCCAATCATTGAGCTTTCCTGAAATATTAATCTTGAAATAGCATTAGCTCAATGAGCTATATATTGTTAGGAATTACCAAAACCACCTAGGGATAGTTGCACTTTCAGGGGGCGGTGCCAAGCACAATGGTGCGATGAGGTCGAGGGGAGGGCAGAGGCAGGGGACCGGGCCGGTGGTCGCTGGCGTTTCAAGGAAGATCATAACACTGACTGGCTGGAGGTAGATGAAGGTGATCTGCCCGTTCTTTGTACATCGGATGGTGCAGAAAAAAATGGACTGACTTATTTGTTTTCAGTCGACTGTTATTTTCATAGGACCACACCTTGTGGTGTGCTGGAGGAGCATCTGCTTTTCCCAACTATCCCTGTGCTCATATTTCAAAATCCTAGAATCTAGTAATTTCGTGTGCCATGCATGTTGTAGAGCTATCATATGTCTCCCATCATTTATTTCTCACCGACTTGCTATCTGCTAGCTTTACATTGTACTACTTGTGCACACAATTCACCCATACTCACACTATTGTTTTTTATGCATGGGTATTTCAAACTCTGACGCACTGTTGATGAATACAAAAAAGAAAAGACAGAAATCGCTCGAGTGTAATTCAAAGATAAGCACTAAGCATTTCAGCGCTCTAAAGGGTGCAGTGTGAGCAGATGGAGACAGTAAACGTAGCTCTGTAGTTGATGATCTCAATTGCCACACACAACCATCCCAAGTGCTTGCTTTAGCTTCGCTTTGTCAAATGTGGTTGCATGTTGCATATGGTGTCTAGCTTGTATTGCTTCTAATTGGTTAAATTGCATCTGCTTATTTTACATGTTATACCTTTGATAATGACATGCCTTCCTATTTTTGATACATACTACATATGTCTATTAACCATATTCGTACATCAAACTAATGCTCTTTTGTATCCCTCATCAATCACTTATGATGAGATAATCACCCCAGTGGGTTACTTGAGACACGCTACTCATTCAAAGAGTGCAGTGTCATCCTCCCCACATGATTCTCAAGAAACAGCAAGGCTAAATGAAGATAGTCAACGTAGCTCTCTAGTTGATGACCGCAATTCCCCCACACCACCATCGCAGGTGCTTGCTCTTACTTGGCAGTGTGATATGTGGTTGCATGTTGCATATGGTGTCTACCTTGTAATGCTTCTAATTAGGGTAAATTGCATCTGCTTAGTTAACACATTATACCTGTGAATATGACATGCCTTCCTGTTTTTGGTACATACTACGTCTTTCTATTAACCATGTTCTTACATCAAACTACTTTTTCTTGTGTATACCTCATCAATCACTTCTGATGAGACACCTTCAAGTTGACAGTGTAATATTGGTTACATCTTGCATATCATTTCAAACATGTATTGCCTCTAATTTGTTGAAGTGCCACTTATAATGAGACACATCTAACTTGGTAGAGTGATTTTGGTTGGATCTTTCATATGGTGTCTAGATTGCATTGCTTCCAATTTGTTGAAATGCCTTCTGCTTAGTGTTGTTCGTACATATTCCATCCTCCTACAATGTGGTTGCCATACATAAAAGTTGTGTTCGTCAGTATCATGCATCAACGAATTTGGAAGTGCGAATTTCATTCCTTTTTCTTGTGTGTTTACTTGACAAGGCAAAATCTAAAAGGACGAAGGCACGGAATGATGGTGGTCCTCTGGAGCAACCGAAACAGATGATCTCTGCAGATTCTCCTGCTACTCCTACTGCAGTGCAAGTTCCAAATCTCATCTCCCCTACTCCACAACCCCAGGTGCTTACTCTAACATGGCAGTGTGATATCTGGTTGCATGTTGCATATGGTGCCTAGCTTGTATTGCTCCTAATTTGTTAAATTGCATCTCCTTAGCTTACACATTATACATGTGAATATGACACGCCTTCCTGTTTTTGGTACATACTACATCTGCCTATAACACCATGTTCTTACATCAAACTATTGTTCTTGTGTATCCTGCATCTATCGCTTATGATGAGACAGTCACGCTCGTGGGTTAGTATGAGACGCGCTACTCCTATAAAGAGTACAGTTTCATCCTCTCCACATGATTATCAAGAAACAACAAGCCTAAATAAAGATATTGAACGTAGCTCTGTACTTGAAGATCGCACTTCCCCTACACCACCATCGTAGGTGCTTGCTCTAACTTCGCAGTGTAATATGTGGTTGCATGTTGCATACGGTGTCTAGCTTGTAATGCTTCTAATTAGGGTAAATTGCATCTGCTTAGTTTACACATTATACCTGTGAATATGACATGCCTTCCTATTTTTGGTACACACTACATCTATGTGTTAACCATGTTCTTACATGAAACTACCTCTCTTCTGTATCCTGCATCAATCACTTACGATGAGACACCTTTATTCGTTGCATGTTGCATATTATTTCTAGCATGTTGCCATGTATTGCTTCTAATTTGGTCAAATACATTTGTTAGGCCACCCTTTTAATTTGGCAGAGTGATATTGGTTTCATCTTTCATATGGTTTCTAGCTGGCATTGCTTCTAACTAGTTCAAACACCTTGTGCTTAGTTTACACTTTATACATCATACATGTCAATATGTCATGCCGTCTTGTTTTTCATACATATTCCATCCTTCTATCATGCGGCTGCCGTACATGAAAGTAGTGTTCGTTAGTATCATGCATCAATGAGTTCTGAAGAGCAAATTTTATTCCTTTTTCTTGTGGGTTTGACTTGACAAGGCAAAATCAAAAAATAGGAAGGAAAAGAGTAAGGAAGGTGATGATGGTGGTCCTCTCTGACAACGTAAGCAGAGCATCTGTCTGGATTCTCCTTGTCTTGCTAGTGCATTATAAGTTCCAAGTCTCCGCTCCCCTACTCCACCATCCAAGGTGCTTGCTCTAACTTGGCAGTGTGATATCTGGTTGCATGTTGCATATGGTGTTTAGCTTGCATTGCTCCTAATTATTGTAAACTGCATCTGCTTAGCTTACACATGATACGTGTGAATATGACACGATTTCCTATTTTTTGTACATACTATATCTGTCTATCACACCATGTCCTTACATGAAACTACTCTTCTTGTGTATCCTGCATCAGTCACTTATGATGAGACACCTTTAAGTTGGCAGTGTGATATTGGTTTGCGTATTGAATATGATTTCTAGCATGTAGTGCTTCTAGTTTGATGAATGCCACCTATGATGAGACAGTTTTAACTTGGCAGAGTGATATTGATTGCACCTTCCATATGGTGTCTAGCTTGCAGTGCTTCTAATTTGTTGAAGTGCCTTCTTCTTAGTTACCACATCATAGGTGTGAATATGTCAAGCCGTCCAGTTTTTCGTACATATTCCATCCTCGTAACATGACTTTGCCTTTCATCAGAGTAGTGTTCGTCATTATCATGCATGAATGAGTTCTGAAGAGCGAATTTTGTTCCTTTTTCTTGTCGGTTTGACCTCACAATGCAAAATCAATAAAGTGGAAGGAAATTGGTAAGGCATTGGATGATGGTGGTCCTTTCGAGCAACTGAAACGGAGGGTCTCTACAGATTCTACTCCGCCATCCTCCCAACAAGATTCACAAGACAACGCAAGGCTAGACAGTCAACGTAGTTGTGTAGATGATGAGCACATCTCCCCTACTCCACCATCACAGGTGCTTGCTCTAACTTGGCACTATTATATGTGGTTGCATGTTGCGTGCGATGTCTAGCTTGTATTGCTTCTAACTTTGTTGAATTGCATCTGCTTACTTTACACATAATGCTTGTGAATATGACACGTGTTCCTGTTTCTAGAACATACTATATCTGATCACGCCATGTTCTTACATCAGACTACTGTTCTTGCATATCCTACATCAGTCACTTATGATAAGGCACCTTTAAGTCGCCATTGTGATATTGGTTGTGTCTTGCATATGATTTCTAGCATGTACTGCTTCTAATTTGTTGAAATGCTAGACAGTTTGAACTTGACAGAGTGATATTGGTTGCACCTTTCATATGGTGTCTAGCTTGCAGTGCTTCTAATTTGTTGAAATGCCTTCTGCTTAGTTACCACATCATAGGTGTGAATATGTCATGTCGTCCTGTTTTTCGTACATATTCCATCCTCGTATCATGTGTTTGCCTGTCATCCGAGTAGTGTTCGTTAGTATCATGCATGAATGAGTTCTGAAGAGCGAAATTTATTCCTTTTTCTTATCGGTTTGACTTCACAATGCAAAATCAATACAACTAAAGGAAATTAGTCCGGCGGTGGGTGATGGTGGTCCTTCGGAGCAACTCAAACAGAGGGTCTCTGTAGATTCTACTCTGCCATCCTCCCAACAAGATTCGCAAGACAACACAAGGCTGGACAGTCAACGTAGATGTGTAGATGATGAGCACATCTTCCCTACTCCACCATCATAGGTTCTTGCTCTAACTTGGCACTATTATATGTGGTTGCATGTTGCGTATGATATCTAGCTTGTATTGCTTCTAACTTTGTTGAATTGCATCTGCTTACTTTACACATAATGCCTATGAATATGACACCTGTTCCTGTTTCTAGAACATACGTGTAGATGATGAGCACATCTCCCCTACTCCACCATCACAGGTGCTTGCTCTAACTTGGAACTGTTATATGTGGTTGCGTGTTCCGTATGATGTCTAGTTTGTATTGCTTCTGTTTTGTTGAATTGCATCTGCGTAGCTTACAACTTATACCTGCAACGATCACTTACCCATAAGACACATTTAACTTGGGAGTGTGATGTAGGTTGCATCTTACTGCTTGTCTTCTAGCTTGTACTGCTTCTAATTTCTTGAAATGGCACTTACGACGAGACACTTTTTACCTGATAGAGTGATATTGGTTTCATGTTCATATGGTGCCTAGCTTTAATTTCTTCTAATTTTGTTGAAATGCCTTCTGCTTACTGTTTTTCATACATATTCCATCCTCCTATCATACGTCTGAATATGCAATGATGTCATTTTGTATATATTCCATCCTCCTATCCTGCACTTGCCTTACATCAAAGTAGTGTTCATCTGTATCATGCATCAACCAGTTATGCAGAGCCAATTTTATTCCTCTTCTTTTGGTTTTGACTTCATAAGGCAATATTAGAAAATAGGAAGGAAAAGAGTAAGTTAGTGGATGTTGGTGGTCCTCTGGACCGACGCAAATAGAGACTCTCTAGATTTGTCACTGCTACTGCTAATGAAGTTGAAGTCCCAAGTCTACATGATGAGTTCATCACCCGTACTCCACCATCGCAGGTGCTTGCTCTAAGTTGACAGTGTGATAATTGGTTTCATGTTGCATATGTTGTCTAGCCTATATTTCTTCTATTTTGATTAAATTGCACCTACTGAGTTTATAAGTTATACATGTGCATATGACATGCCTTTCTGTGTCTAGAATACACTGCATCTATCAATCATACCATGTTCTTACATCAAAGTACTGCTGTTGTGTATCCCGCATCAGTCACTCATGATTGGATGCTTTTAACATGGCAGTTTGATAGTGGTTGCATCTTGCATTGATTTCTACATTGTACTGCTTCTAATTTTTCGAAATGCCACTTATGACAAGACACTTTTAACTTGGCAGAGTGATATTGGTTGCATCTTTCATATGGTGTCTAGCTTGCATTACTTCTATTTTCTTGAAAATCCTTCTGCTTAGTTTACACATCATAGTTGTGAATATGTCATGTCGTCCTGTTTTTCTTACATATTCCATCCTCATATGGTTGTCTTACATCAAAGTATTGCTTGTCTGTATCATGCATCAATGAGTTCTGAAGAGCGATTTTATTCTTTTGTGTTGTGGGTACCACTACAAAAAAAAGACACATCCATGACATTTTGGGCCGAACGAATTTTTTTTCTGTCATGCATATGACACTTCTATGACGATAATTGTGACAAAAACCGGTATCATCATAGATGTGGTGGGCTCCTACTTCTATGACAAAAAATCATGACAGAAAATGGGCTTTTCGTCCTGGGCGGGCCGGAGACGCAGCTGCATGACATTCTTTGGGCCGTCCATGACAGAAAAAACCGTGGTAGAAGCGAGGGGAGGAAAATTTCGGCGAGTTCCTGGTTACGGTGGGAGGTCGGGGCGGCGATGCTGCGTTCTCTCGTACACATATGCGGCGTGTGCGGCGTTGGCTCTAATCGAACCCGGCGAGGCGTTGGGCTCTAATCGAACCCGGAAAGGACAGACCGCAGTTACGCGTTACTGAACCCGAGCGATCGATCGATGGCTGTTAACTGAACCCGATCAAGCGATTCCTTCACTACTGCCGCTAACTGAAGCCGATCGATTGGATGAACAGTGAGCGTTGCGAGGGGGGTGGATGAACAGTGAGCGGTGGCGTTGCCTCTGGATGACCAGACCCCGTGGTGTGGAGGGATGGATGAGCGATGGAAGCGGTGGAGGGGTGCCCGTGGAGGGTGGTTGAACAGGACCCCGTGGTGTGGAGGGCTGGATGAGCGATGAGACGGTGGAGGGGTGCCCGTGGAGGTGGTTGAGCGATGGCGGTGGAGTAAGCGTGCGGTGGAGGCTGGATGAACAGGAGCCCGTGGAGGCTGGAGGGCGCCAGCGATGGCCCGTGGAGGCTGGAGGAGGTCGATGGTGGAGATCAGCGGTATCCCATGGAGTCCCGTTTTGCGATGCGCCACACCTCCCAATGAACAGGACCCCTTTGACCGTAGGAGGTCTGCATTTCATCCGTTTCTTGATGCGCCACACCCCTCCCGATCAACAGGACCCCTGTTTCGACCGTAGGAGGTCCATTTCCTCCGTTTTGCGGTACTCCACACCCCTCCCGATTAACAGGACCCCCGTTTCGACCGTAGGAGGTCCGTTTCCTCCGTTTTGCGGTACGCCACACCACTCCCGATCAATAGGACCCCGTTTCGAACGTAGGAGGTCCATTTCCTCCGTTTTGCGGTATGCCAGGCCTCGTTTCCATCGCTTGTTCCGTCCAGGCCCTCTCGATGAACACGACCACGCATTCCGTTTCGACCCAGCCGGTTGGCTCCCGCGCGTTTCGTTGCCCCCCGCGCGTTTCGTTGCCCCCCGATGAACATGACGCATTCCGTTGCCTCCCCATGAACACGACACATTCCGTTGCATCCCCATGAACACGACGACGATGTTGTTTCTCTGTTCCGACCCAACCATGTACACGAGCCCTGGCCGTACGTATGCGCGAGTAGGCGTTCGAGACCCCGCCCGTATGTACACATACGTGGCCATATTTTCTTTCTTGCACCCTGGCCGATGTACGTACGTGTACATGCTACGTGCGCGCCTCTACTACGACACGTGAACGCCTCTACATCCACCAGTATATATGTACGTACACTTTCGCGACCAGAATGAAAACACTACGTACGCTTCAACCAGGTGGGTCCCAACTGTCAGGCACTTCCTTGCGTGCGAAGATGTAGCTGGTGGGTCCCAGCAGTCAGGGGGGAAACGTTTTTTTTCGCGAAATACGGTGGCCCATCCGGTGGGTCCCCGCTGTCAGGTGGAGGAATAATTATTTTGCACGTAATAAGGAGGCACTTCCTTTCGGCGGCCGTGGACCCAGCTGTCAGCCTCTCCACGTACAGTCCACGTCCGATGGAAGACTTTCCTTGACCATGTAGACCACGCCGCGCCGAGAGCACCAGGGCGGTGGACGATGGCGAGGCCTAGGAAGGGGACGACGCGGAGCCGGGGAAGACGCGGCAGTGGATGCCCACGCATAGAGGAGTACGAGGGTTCACTGGTTCGCTGCGGTGTGAGGCTGCCATCGCCGCAGAATAACAGGGGGTGTGGGTGAGTAGAAGGATGGTCTGGCCAGCGGTGGGAGTAGTAGAAGGCGGTGAGGCCTCGCGATCGCAGCAACCCACGGAGGCAGGGAGCACGAGGCACGACCGGCGCTGGTTTGGGCGGGAGCAAGAAGACCGGAGGTTGAAGAAGCACTACGGCCGTTGGATGGACATCGTACGGTCACTGGAGCTAGAATCATGCATATTGACTAAGTTGACAAAGCCCTCCGTCCCAGTCAACTTAGTAGGCCCACAAGTCAGCCTGCCACTATACTGCGTCCCAGCTAACGGGGAGTATTCATTTTTTGTGCGTAATAAGGAGGCACTTCCTTGCGTGCGAAGATATAGCTGGTGGGTCCGAGCTTTTCGGCCGCAATAATGTTTTTCACGAAATCTGAGAGGCCCTTCGGTGGGTCCACGATGTCGGTGGAGGAATCATTATTTTGCGTGTAATAAGGAGGCATTTCCTTGCGTGCGGCCGTGGACCCAGCTGTCGGCCTCTCCATGTACAGTCCACTTCAGATGCATGTCGGTCGTTGACCACGTTGACCAGGCCGCGCCAAGAGCACCAGGGTGGTGGACGGCGGCGAGGCCTAGGAAGGGAATGACACGGAGGCAGGGAAGACTCTGTTGGAAATATGCCCTAGAGGCAATAATAAAAGGATTATTATTATATTTCCTTGTTCATGATAATTGTCTTTTATTCATGCTATAATTGTATTATCCGGAAATCGTAATACACGTGTGAATACATAGACTACAACATGTCCCTAGTGAGCCTCTAGTTGACTAGCTCGTTGATCAATGGATAGTCATGGTTTCCTGACTATGGACATTGGATGTCATTGATAACGGGATCACATCATTAGGAGAATGATGTGATGGACAAGAACCAATCCTAAGCATAGCACAAGATCGTGTAGTTCGTTTGCTAGAGCTTTTCCAATAATCAAGTATCCTTTCCTTACACCATGAGATCGTGTAACTCCCGGATACCATAGGAGTGCTTTGGGTGTACCAAACATCACAACGTAACTGGGTGACTATAAAGGTGCACTCTGGTATCTCCGAAAGTGTGCATTGGATTGTCACGGATCGAGATCGGGATTTGTCACTCCGTATTACGGAGAGGTATCACTGGGCCCACTCGGTAATGCATCATCATAATGAGCTCAAAGTGACCAAGTGTTTGGTCACAGGATCATGCATTACTGATACGAGTAAAGTGACTTGTCGATAACGAGATTGAACGAGGTATTGGGATACCGACGATCGAATCTCGGGCAAGTAACATACCGATTGACAAAGGGAATTGTATACGGGGTTGCTTGAATCCTCGACATCGTGGTTCATCCGATGAGATCATTGTGTAACATGTGGGAGCCAACAGGGGTATCCAGATCTCGCTATTGGTTATTGACCGGAGAGCCGTCTCAGTCATGTCTGCATGTCTCCCGAACCCGTAGGGTTACACACTTAAGGTTCGGTGACGCTAGGGTTGTAGAGATATGAGTATGCAGCAAACCTAAAGTTGTTCGGAGTCCCGGATGAGATCCCGAACGTCACGAGGAGTTCCGAAATGGTCCGGAGGTAAAGAGTTATATATGGGAAGTCGAGTTTCGGCCATCGGGAAAGTTTCGGGGTCCACCGGTATTGTACTGGGACCACCGGAAGGGTCCCGGGGGTCCACCGGGTGGGGCCACCTATCCCGGAGGGCCCCATGGGCTGAAGTGGGAGGGAACCAGCCTGGTGGGCTGGTGCGCCCCCCTGGGCCCCCCTCTGCGCCTCGGCTTGGGAACCCGAGGGCCGGGGGCGCCTCCACTTGCCTTGGGGGCACTCCACCCCTTGGCGCCGCCCCTAGGAGATCCCATCTCCTAGGGCCGGGCGCCTGGGTCCCTATATAAAGAGGGGGTGGGAGGGCAGCTGCACCCAACACCGGCGCCTCCCTCCCTCCTGCTACACCTCTCCCTCTCTCGCATAAGCTCGTGAAGCTCAGCCGAACCTCACTGCATCCACCACCACGCCGTTGTCTTTCTGGATCTTCTTCAACCTCTCCCTCCTCCTTGCTGGATCAAGGTGCGGAGACGTCATCCGCCTCCGTGACGTGTGTTGGACGCGGAGGTGCTGTCCGTTCGGCACTTGGTCATCGGTGATTTGGATCACGACGAGTACGACTCCCTCAACCCCGTTCACTTGAACGCTTCCGCTCGCGCTCTACAAAGGTATGTAGATGCACTCCTATCACTCGTTGCTAGATGAACTCATAGATGGATCTTGGTGAAACCATAGGAAATTTTTTATTTTTTGCAACGTTCCCCAACAGACTCGGCAGTTGTTTCCCACGCGAAGGGGAGTACGACTGTACGAGGGTGTATTGGTTCGTCTGCCATCGCCGGAGAACAACAACAGGTGTGGGTGAGTAGAGGGATGGCTAGGCCAGCGATGGGAGTACAGTGAGGCGGTGAGGCCTGCGCGGCAGCAGAGCCAACCACGGGGAGGAGGGAGCAGGCAGTCCCGCCCGCGCTTGTTTGAGCGGCTGGAGCAGGAAGAGCGGAGATTGAAGAAGCACGACGGCCGTTGGATGGCCATCCAACGATCCTTTGCTTGTGCGTCAACCTTTTTTTAGGAAAGCCTCAAATCTGTGGAAAACAGTATACAGCCCATCTGCCATTATTTCTAATAATTTACAGCCCATTTGCTAATTATTACGGTTTTTTTGGAGCCCATATTCTTTTTGTTAGCATTACAGCCCATATTGTGGCTACGGTTAAAAAATTATACGAAATTTTTCATATTTCAGTGCGGTCCGAACTGTTTTTAATCCCGAAATTTCGACTCACATTCAAACTGATTTTAAAAATAAATGTATATCAATATAAAATCCAACAAATTCCATAAAAATTAATGTAATTTAAAATCTCGAAATGAAAAAAAAAGATATTTGAAACTAATTGCTGGTTTGATGTGTTTTAAAAATGTACAGCCCATTTCTCATTACTGATGGGCCATTTTCTCGGCCAGCCGAATGAAAGCTCTCCTCGTCTTGAAAGATTTGCAGCCCAACAGGCCTGACAAAGCGACTTACTTGGCAAATCACAAAAAAACTGGGTTGTGGCCGTGGACCCAGCTGTCAGCCTCTCCACGTATAGTACTCTTCCGATGGAATGTCGTTGACCACGTTGACCACGCCGCGCCGAGAGCACCAAGGCGGTGGACGATGGCGAGGCCTAGGAAGGGGACGACGCGGAGCCGGGGAAGACGCGGCAGTGGATGCCCATGCAGAGAGGAGTACGAGGTTCACCGGTTCGGCTGCGATGTGAGGCTGCCGTCGCCGCAGGCCTAGCTAGCGGTGGGAGTAGTAGGCGATGAGGCCTCAACGGTAGCACACCCGACCCTTGGAGGCGGAGCAGGCGGTCTCCCGGCGCTGGTTTGGGCAGCTGGCGCAAGAAGAGCAGCGATTGAAGAAGCAGCAGGACCGTTCGATTCAAATCCAACGGTTACTGCTGCTAGAATCGTTTGTTGACAAGCCCTGCGTACGCGTCAACTTAGTAGGCCCACGGGTCAGCCTCCCAACCGGTGCGCCCCAGATGTCAGTGGGAGGAATCATTTTTTTCACGTAATAAGGAGGCAGTTGATTGCGTGCGGCCAGGCCAGCGGAGGGAGTAGGGTGGGCATGAAAGCTGTAGCGACATCACAGCCGGGCCACAAGAGGAGGGAGCAGCAGTCCCGGGCGCTAGTTTAGGCCCATGGAGCAGGAAGATCAGAGATTGAAGAAGCACGTCGGCCGTTGGATGGACATCCAACAGTCACTGCTGCTAGAATCGTGTGTTCACTGACAAAGCCTTGCGTAAACAAGTCAGCCTCGAAATCTGTGGCGTGTACAGCCCATTTGCTATTATTTTTATAATTTTTACTCATTTTCTAATTCATATGGAATTTATTGCAGCCTGTTTTCCATTTTTAGAATTGCCGGCCATTTTCCGTCGATTACCGAGGTCAAAAAATTAACTAAATATGTGGGAAATTTTGAAAATGCTAAATTTTTCTTTGGGGAACGAAATATTCTTAATCCAAAAATTAATAGCCATACTAAAACAAATTTAAAAATAAATTAGTACTATGTCATGTTAAATCCAATGAAATCATTATAAGATATCGATGAAGAACAAAAACAAAAAAGAAACTTATATCCCATTTGCTATAAATTTTTGGAATTTTCAACCCCTTTTGATATTACTTTTAATGAGACATTGACCATACTCTTAAGCCGTGACGGAATGCATCCCTCCTCGTCTTGAAAGATTTGCAGCCGATGGTCGGAGAAAACAAATAGGCCTAGCTTGGGTATTCTTCAAAAAGAAATCTTGGGCTACCTATTTTCCCAAAGAACTGGTGCATGAGCATTTAGCTTTATTTATTTATTTATTTATTTATGTTTGGGGACCATGAGCATGTACTGGGCGGATTCATGTGAGAGCCTCCCTTCGATTAATTATGGGCTTCTCTATTGGGCCTTCATCGATTGGGCTGCATGTTATCAACAAGTGGAAAATGTGTTCATTACAAAAATAGTATGCGCCACGTGCTGATGCAGGGCACTAAAGGATCGAACCGTGCAACGACTTCCAAAACATTGTGTTTGTCATTCTAACAACACATTTATTCAACCAACAGACGAAATATACTACTGATTGTACATTGAAAACAACAGCAGCAACAACAACCAGGGCTGGGGGTGCAACAGAAGCAGTAAGCAGGCCAGGAGAGTGAAGACACAGCTCTCTCTCTTCCAAACCAAACATCAGCCATCATTACAAAAGGGCTACCAAAAAAGAACAAGTGTATGCATCAAACTAAATAAAGATCCTACTACACCAAGTGTACGCATCTAACTAAGCTGCTCAGTTAGGCGTTACTATTTATTAAGCTGTGGAGATTGGTCGACGGCTTGAACCAGGATGGGTGCCTGCCGATTGTACTAGAGTAGGGGTACCCTAGTATCCCGAACTTGTGCACGGGCGATTGCAGCCCTCCATGACAAGGCTTACCGGGTGACCGCCAAGGTCCTACGTGGTTCCTTTGGAGCCATTCAAGAACAAAGTATTCAAGCCAGGGAGACAAGACCCCGGCAAGAGGAGCTTGCCGGGAAGGTCACCCAAGGCACACATGAGACAAGGCCCCGACAAGAGGAGCTTGCCGGGAAGGCCACCCCAGGCACCCACAAGACAAGACCCCGGCAAGAGGAGCTTGCCGGGAAGGCCCGGTGAGCGACAAGCTTCCGGGCACGACAAGATAACAACCGCGGCAAGGCACTTGCCGCGGCAGACCACCTCTCTGTACCTACGCTCCAGCACATCCACTAACGTGTGCATACAGGGCCTTTCCATCGCTGCGTGGCGAGAGGTGTGCAGACCCGGCGGTCTTGGTGTGGCGGCACGACAAGTTTGCCATCGTGGCGGACGGTGGCGCCTCGACGGTCCCCTGTTTGCCTTTGTTAGGGCGACAAGATGGGCATTTAATGCCTTTGTCCCCTGCCGTCGGGGTTAGGTATATTACACTGTACCTTTGTACAAGTAGGTGTACCAACCATCGTTTTTCCATTTGTACCCCATCTACGTTGCCACCGCCGGAGCCCCTTTGTGCATATAAAGGAGGCCCATGTGCAACATAGAGGCGGGGTTGAACACTCTCACGCTTAGGTCTCATTAGCAGCTGGAGTATCTTGTAGCTCTCAAAGACTCCTAGCAAGAACACAATATAAATCATACATGCAGCAAAGAGGGAGTGTTATCTCCCCGGAGAGCTCCGAAGCTGGGTAAACCTCTCGCGTGCTTCGCCTCGATCCGCTCTTCGTGCGACCTCCGCTCCCTTCCGAACCGAAAGGGGCTCGGTCCGCCGGCCCCATAGGTGTTCGTGGGCCAGACCAGCCTGCCCCAACATCTTTGGCGCGCCGGTAGGGGTGTCGAGGTTGTGTGAACCTGATCCGGCGTCCCACGTGAGCTAGATCTTCATCACCTTCGTCAACATGCCACCGAAGAAGAAGGCTTCGGCGGCAGAAGCCCGTCGCGTCGAACCCACCGCCACCGGAGCAAACAGGTGGTGGGGTAGACGCCAGCGGCGAAACGACGGCGGCAGAGGCGCTCACGCTGCTGCCAAGGCCAAGGACAAGGCTGCGCAGACCTCGGCGTCCGTACATGCACCACGCCCGTCTCAGGAAGCACGGGACCGACAGCGTCATGGCATTCACAATGCCATACGCTCGTTGGACCGAGATCGAGATGGAGGATCCCGGGACGTTCAAGACCAGCATGCACGCCAACATCTTTGGCGCGGCGAGCTGCGGTCGCTTCGGACGGGATACTGCTCCTTCTAACATAGATAGAAGTCTGAGCATATCCGCTCCTCGCGCCGTTCGCGCTGCCACCCACCACTCCAGCGAAGCTCTGGCGAGAGCTCAATCGCTCTGGATTACCCTCCAACGGCCGACAAGGTCGGCGGTGGAGAGGCCACCATATAGAGTCTCATCGGCCGCCAACGGCGACGCTCCGCGGCAACCGAAAAGTGCATCGCTGCCGCGGCAAGAATGCTAAACACGAGCGGTGGCGGCAGGGCGGTGGGGTGCAACCACCATGCACTCTCCGCCCGAAGGCCAAGATCGCCGACTTCGCCGGATCCACCTCGGCAGCGACTCCATGCGTCGCCATCAGATCCACGAGCTCATCGCGATCAGCGCCAAGTGCTACGATCGACGGCAAGAGGACGCCGAACTTCGCATCGGCGCGAAGAGAAGCGCGGCGTCAATCCGACAAGCGCGCCGGGCCTCTGTTGACATGCAGCGCCCGGAGGAACCAGCGACTTGCCGTGCAGCGGTAGGTTGCCCTGCGTTCACTCGTGAGTTGCGGCAAGTCGATGGCCCAAAGAAGAAAAACTTCAAGCAGACGTGCGGAGAAGTACGACGGCAAGACGCATCCGCCGGAGTTCCTCAGGCATCTACACCATCGCGGTGCAGGCTGCGGGGCGAGACGACAAGATCCTTGCCAACTACTTCCGGCGGTACTCAAGCCCAACGTCAGGTCTGGCTCATGCACTTGCCGGACAACTCGATATCTTCTTGGGCAGATCTATGCCATCGGTTTGTCGGCGCCTTTACAGGTGACCACAAACCCCATGGTCAAGAAAGCGACCTTCATCTCGCCGCCCGGAAGGAAGGAGAACCCCTGCGCAAAGTATATTCAAAGATTCAGCCGTGTACGGCACAACATCGAGTATGTCCACCCGCGTGGTGATCGCGCGTTCCATCGAGCGTCGCGAAACCGCGAGGATGCGGAGGAGATGGCGATGTGCAAAATCGAAGACGTCGATGAGCTATCATACGCCTGGCCGACAAGTGTGCGTCTTTGAGGAGGGAGAAGACTCCCGGAGAGAATACCAAGCGGGAGGATCGGCGGTGAAGAAACCGCCCGGCAAAGAAGAGCCGGCAAGGGGCAACAGGAAAAAGAAAGGCAGAGATGTGCTAGTTGTTGAGCAGTCCGGCAACGGAGGTGGCGACAAGAACGCCAAGGCTGGTAGCTCCAGCAAGGAGGTTGCCGCCGGCACCAACCACCAGCTTGTGGCGGCCGTCGACAAGCAGGACGGCTCCGGCAAGCAGTACTGCAAGATCCACCGCACCAAGGGCCATGACCTCCAGAGCTGCAAGAAGGTAGAGCAGCTTGTCGAGCAGCAGAAAGCCGAATACGAACAACGCGGCAAGGAGAAGGCCCAGGAAGGTGCTGGAGGAGTAAGCAAGAAACGTCCCGGCCGGGGAGGACGCCGCGGCAAGGCCAAGCAGCGGCAAGGAGACAGGCCTCCCCGCGGCCGCGACAAGGATGAAGACGAAGACGACGATGAAGACATGGATGATGACGACCCCGATGAGCAGGAGTTCCAGAAAGCCATAGAGGTCCTGTGCGTTGACGACGGTGCTTCTGCACACCTCCCACCGCCGGATCAAGCGGTGGATGCGGGAGGTCAATGCAGCAGAACCATCCATCGAGTCACGCATAAGCCTCTGAAATGGTCCAAAGACGCCTATCATCTTTGATATTGAGGACCACCACGATCGGCGTAACTACGATTCGGGTGCTTGCCGATGTTGGTTTCACCAACTATCCGCAACCTCAAGGTCACCAAGATGTTAGTTGACAGCGGGCCGGCTTGAATCTGATCTCCTCCGCGGTGCTCCGAAACTCGGATCCTCGATGGCGAGCTCGAAGAGACCGGCACTTTTCAAGGAATCAATCCGGGAAGGAGCAAACCGAAGGGAAAGATCACGTTGCCGGTGACATTTGGCAGCGAGCTGAACTTCAGGACTGAGAGGGTCACTTTTGATGTTGCTGATTTTCCATTGCCTTACAATGGAATACTTGGCCGTCCAGCACTCGCCAAGTTCATTGCGGCCTCTCACTATGCCTACAACCTCCTGAAGATGCCAGGCCCGATAAGCATCATCTTTGTCCATGGCGACAAGAAGGATGCTCTTATCCGTGCCGACAAGATCTACCGGGAAGCGGCAGCATGACAGATTGCAAACCACTTGCATTTGAAACTCCGGGGAAGAAGAAGACCAAGTCCGGCAAAAGCTCGATGCCCACTCCGGCAAGCGCACCTCCTGAGTGCTGCGCTACCGTCGAGGACGCACCATCGAGCTCCACCGGCAAGTATAAGAAAGGCGATGACAACTCCACCGAGACCAAGAAGGTGTCCGCCAAGGAGGACGGCACTGGTGGTACCTTCACCATCAGTGCCTCTCTCAACCCTAAATAGGAAGGCGCGCTCGTTGCTTTCCTACGGGCGAACGTCGACATGTTTGCATGGCAACCGTCTGACATCCCCGGTGTTCCCAGGAAAGTAATTGAGCACCGTCTTGCCGTTTGTCCTCATGCGCGGCCCGTCAATCAGAAAGTCAGGAAGCAAGCAGTGGAGCGTCAAGAGTTCATCGCGGAAGAAATCAAGAAACTTGAAGCGGCGGGCCTTGTCGGGAGTGCTCCATCCTACGTGGTTGGCCAATCCTGTAGTTGTGCGCAAGGCTAACGGGAAATGGAGGCTTTGTATCGACTTTACAGATGTCAATAAAGCTTGTCCCAAAGATCCATTTCCCTTGCCGCGCACCGACTAGATTGTTGACTCCACGGCCGGATGTGATTTGCTTTCATTTCTGGATGCGTATTCAGGATATCATCAGATCTTCATGGCAGAAGAGGATGAGGAGAAGACCGCATTCATCACCCCATGTGGCACATACTGCTTTGTGCGGATGCCCTTCGGGTTAAAGAATGCTGGTTCAACGTTTGCAAGAGTAGTTCATGATGCTTTTGAGCATAAATGCACGTAAATGTGGAAGCATACATGGATGACATAGTGGTCAAAAGCAAGGACAAAGCGACCCTGGTTCAAGATTTAGATGAAACCTTTGCAAATCTGCGCAAGATCAACCTCAAGCTCAACCCTGAGAAGTGTGTGTTTGGAGTCCCTTCCGGCAAGCTTCTCGGGTTCTTCGTGTCTCAGTGGGGAATTGAAGCCAATCCCGACAAGATCAAGGCCATTGAGCAGATTGAAGCACCAAAGCGGGTCAAGGATGTACGAAGGCTTGCCGGCTATGCGTGGTTTGCTCTCAAAGCAGGTTTATCTCTAGATGCGCTGAAGGCCGCCATTTTTCAAAATCTTGAAAAAGGCAGGTGCGATGCAATGGACTCCGGAAGCGGAGGCAAGGTCTTTGCAGGACTTGAAGAGATACCTGCCTCCACTCCAACACTTGTCGCACCTAAGCCACAAGAGAAGTTCCGCTATATATAGCGGCAACCAATCAAGTGGTTAGTGCTGCGTTAGTAGCGGAGAGGAGGCGGATGATGAGCTAGCAACCACGGCAGACACATCCGGCGACAAGGTGGGGGCTTCGCCGGCAAGCTCTGGTCCCGACAAGGGCGAATCTGCTGAGACGCATGAGCAGATGCGTAAAAGGATGGTGCAGCGCCAGTTTACTTTGTCAGTTCCCTTCTGCAGGGGCTAGATCAAGGTACTCTGGTGTGCAGAAATTGCTTTTCGGCCTTCTCATGGCCTCGAGAAAGCTGCGCCATTACTTTCAAGCACATGAGATCACAGTTGTCACTCGCTTTCCGCTGAAGAGGATACTGCAAAATCCAGAGGCAACAGGCAGGATTGTCGAGTGGGCACTAGAACTATCAAGCTTTGGCCTCAAGTTTGAGAGCACTTCAACTATCCAAAGCAGAGCATTGGCGGAGTTCATAGCAGAATGGACGCCAACACGGATGAAGAAATTCCAGAGACGAGCATTCCGTCAAGGAAGCAAGCAAAGAGTGGCTGATGTACTTTGATGGTGCCTTCTCGGCGCAAGGCGCCCGGTGCGGCGTCGCTTGTCGCACCCACCGGAGAGCACCTCAAGCACGTAGTCGGATGCACTTTCCCAAGGAGAAAGCAACAAACAATACAGCAGGGTATGAAGGTTTGCTTGCCGGTCTCAGGATCGCAGTGGACCTTGGGATCAAGAAGCTCATTGTCAGGGGTGACTCACAACTTGTTATCCCCCAAGTGAACAAGAATTATCAGAGTTCGTTGATGGAAGCTTATGTTGATGAAGTGAGGAAGCTAGAAGAGCACTTTGACGGCCTGCAAATGGAGCATATTCCGAGAGATCAGAACGACATTGCTGATGGCTTGTCAAAGTGCGCCGCACTTAAGTTACCTGTGGAACCAGGGATCTTTGTGCTCAAGCTAACTCAACCGTCCGTAACACCACCAACAGGACAGAGCAAGAAGAGGAGGTTAATCTCTGGTGACTACTTTCCGGCAGAGCTTCCTGCCGCCGCCACGAAGGTCCCCAAGATCGACACCAACAGAGCCGAGGGGCAGTCTGCTCCGACAAGCCCTGTGGTTTGTTTCGTTGAAGCGCACGCTCCCGACAAGTTTTGCTCCGGCAAGCTTGCCGGGAACGTCAAGCTCGGTGAGCCGCAGGTTCTTGCCGTGGAAGCTGATGCTCCGCAGCAGCAGATGTGCCTTTAGTCCTTGTTGTCGAGCCGCAAGCTCCGGCATGGGCGCAGCAGATTGTCCATTTCCTTGAGACGGAGAACTTCCGAAGAGCAAGAAGAAGCGGAAAGAGTAGCGGCGGTCAAGTATGTACCAGTTTGTTGACAGACACTGCATAAAAAGAAGACTCAACGGTGTGAAATTGAAGTGTATTCACCGGAAGACGGACAAAAGCTGTTGGCGAGATACATGGAGGCATATGTGGTCACCACATTGGCGCCAGAGCACTTGCCGCAAAGCGTTAAGCAAGGTTTCTTTTGGCCGACAGCCTCCAGGATGCAACTGCACAAGTAACCAAGTGTGAAGCGTGCGGTTCCATTCCAAGCAGACACACCAGCCTAGCTCAAGCTCTCCAGACGATCCCTTTATCCTGGCCATTTTCGGTCCGGGGCTCGACATCCTCGGCCCCTTCCCGAAGTCGTCGGGGCTTTGAGTACTTATGCGTTGCCATCGACAAGTTCACAAAGTGGCCGGAAGTGGAAGCTGTGAGGAAGGTGACAGCGACAGCCAGTCAAGTTCTTCGTGTCGATTGTTTGCCGTTTCGGAATCCCTCACAGGATCATCACCGACAATGGCACACAGTTCACAAGCCGCACCTTCATGCAGTACGTCCAAGATCTTGGCGCCAAGGTCTGCTTCATTTCTGGTGCTCATCCGAGAAGCAACGGTCAAGCGGAGAGGGCAAATCTTGAAGTCTGCGCGGGCTCAAGACCAGAACTTTCGACAGGGCTGCACAAGTGCGGAAGAAACTGGATTGAGGAGTTGTCGGTGGTTCTTTGGTCGATCAGACGACGCCAAATCGAGCCAGCGGCGCACACCTTCGCTCTAGTCTATGGAGCAGAGGCAGTTCTCCCCACGTAACTTCGTATCACGGATTGCCTCGAGTGCTCGCTTATGATGAGCTTGAGCAAGAGCAGCTGCGACAAGATGACGCCGCTTCCTTGAGGAAGATCGTCTTCAGTGCTGTCAGACGAGCTGCTCGGTACCAGCAAGCTTTGCGCCGCTACCATAGCCGCAAAGTCAATGCCAGAAGTCTCGAGGAAGGCGACCTTGTTCTTCGGCACGTTCAGTCCGCCAAGAATTCCAACAAGTTGGCGCCGAAGTGGGAAGGCCCTTATCGGGTGAAACGAGTCACTAGGCCTGGCGCTGTCCGCCTTGAGATCGAAGATGGCATTCCGGTGAGCAACTCCTGGAATATTGAGCATCTTCATAAGTTTTACCCGTAGGGCGCGGTTGCCGGAACCTGTTCCGGCAACCACCTTTTGTACAAGTCTTGCCGCTGATGCATGTAATCCTTTGTACAAAGCCTGCGCAGACCCCGTGCATAAGTAAAGCTAGCGTGCTTCGCACACCTTGTCAATTTCATGCTTTTTACTTCTATTTGCATGCGTTATCTGACACTTTGTGCAGCACCTACCCTTGGTAAGTGATAATGAGCCACAAGGCTCCATATCTTTATTTTCTCTTCTTTCTCTTTCTCAAAGAAAGGAGGTTCCCTCGCACACAAGTTTGCCGGGGGGAAAGGAGAAGATAATGGTGTGGACCAAACGTCGCTCAAGGAAATCTAGCCTTACCGGGAAGCAAACGACAGAAAAGCTAAGTTGCCAAAGTTTGAGAAATCAGTTTTAAAATTTTTAAGTTATTTTCCTTGAACGACTGAACTTTGTATGGAAAACCTGTGCGCAGAGGAACCAATTCGTAGCTAGTTGCGCCCTTACTTTGTTTCGAGTCCGCTCAACAACTTAAGTGGGCTGCGACTAGTTGCGACAAGGTTGCTTGTCGGAAGCGGCACCACCTGCAAGCTGCTGACGTTCTGCACTCAGCGCTCGCGGCTCAGGTGCCCGCGCCGACAAGTCCCCTAAAAGCGTAAGGCAAAGACATACAAAGGAGGGAATCAAGTAAAGGAAATAGCATAGCAATTGATATCCAAAATAAAGTTATATTACAAGATAGCTTGCCGCAGCTCTAATGGATTGTTCCTATGACATGACTATCAACGGCAAGAGCAAGGAAAAAACGGGCGGCCTAATCTACGCGGCCACCCTCAACCCTCTTGATTCCGCTCACCCTGTCCACAATGGGTGCGACAAGGGCCTTGAGCGCCTCCACATTGGCATCCGGCAGCAGAGACTTGAGGACGTTGGTGAAGTTGAGGCCCGGATTGCGGAAGGCCACCTTCATCAAGACCTTTTGAGGGCTCCAGCAGATCTGGCGCGACTCCTCGGCCAGATGTTTTGGGACCTCTTCCCGGAGTCACTGGAGGCCCGTCGCCACGCCCTTGAAGAATAAGCTAAGCTTGGCGCTGGGTTGGAGGTGCTCGTCGGAGGAATATCCAAAATCCACCATCCCCAGCTCCATCAGCTCGTTGTGGATGGCGGCAGCAGTATCCACGAGACCTTCGGTCCAGTGCTCCACACTCTCCCTCAAGGCGCCCTGGGCGGCAACAACATTCGCCAACAGCTCCTCGTCGGCCTTGATCTTCTCCTTGAGCCGCCTCCCGCTCCTTGGCGCTGGCCCAGCGTCCGAGTCAAAGTAGTCAGCTTCAACTCGAGATCTGCATTGGAGTCCCTGGCGGCGCCGAGCTCCTTGCTCCTCTCGGCGAGACGGCCCTGCAGCTCGCCAAGAGTATAGGCGTCCTTCTCGCGCTCGTGCTTGTGTGCGGCAAGCTCCTCGCCGCTCTTCTTGAGGCTGGCCTCCAATTGCGCCACCTTCGTCTCCAGCTCCTTCTTGGCGGCCTCGGCCATGGCGGCATCCCTTGCCTCCTTGAGAGCCCATAAATGTTTCTCGCGCAAGATGGCGAGATCCTCCTCGTGGCTGTCCAGGTTGACCTTCAGCTGCGCCCATTTCGCTTTCTGCGGACAGCTTCTCGGCAACAAGTCATTGTTCCTCCACAGCCTCAGCCTTCTCGAGGATGAAGGTCGTGCGCTCCTCGGCGAGTTGCTCCCGCTCCTCCGCCAAGGACCGGAGAGCTTCCTGGTTGCGGCCCCGGAGCTCCTCCGCGCGCTTCTCAATATCTGCTCCCGCCTTGGCGACAAGGGCCTCCCGGGATGCCAGTTTGGCTTGTTGGTAGCGGTAGAGCAACAGCGGCTTCCACGATAGCTGCTCCTCCTCGGGCTTCGCCCGCCGCTGCTGGCGCATCAACTAGCGTCGGCCCAATGGAGGCGAGCAGCTCTTCATCGAAAGTTTTCTTCGCCGGGCGCCTCGAGCTCGCCTCCCATGGGAGCTTGATGAAGACGCCGTCGCCAGCCTTCAAGTAGGCGCCGGGCTGGGGCTCTTCGGAGCCTGACGCTGCAGCAGCAGCAGGGGAATCGGCGGTCGGTGCAGCGCCTGGCGCTCCTGTGGCCCCAGGGTCGTCAGTGCGATCGCGGACCCCTCGCCAGACGTGGCGGCAGCTTCGATAGCCTCTTCGGCGAGGCTCGTCGGCGCGGCTTCTTCTCCCACGGCGGCTTCATCGGTGTTGCAGCAGGCGTCCTCCTCGTTGGCGACCTCGGTCTCCATTGGCTCTGGTATGACGGATGAAGGAAGTCAAGAAAATATCCAAAGATAGAATCGGAAGAAGAAAAACACAAAGGGAAGTACTCAGGCAAGAAGGTTACTGCGCGGGGCTACTGATCATGGTCTCCGCCACCAAGGGATCGCTGGTGCCGTCCCTTGCCAGAGCTGCCCTTGCCGGAGAAGGCTCCCTTGCGGAGAAGGCTCCTTACCGGGAGCGCTCCTTGCCGGGAATCCACCCTTGGCGGCGTGGTCGAAGCGAAGGAGGCTGCTCGCTTCTACACAAGTTAACAGTCAGATATCAGCAAAGGAAAAAGCACCCATGCATGCCGAACAGCAAGAAATAGACCATATACTTATGCTGGGGGCTGCTTTGAAGGAGAGTTGCCTCACCCGGCAAGGTTGTCTCAGACGCGCCTCCTGCCGTCATGATGGGTTCGTCCTCGGCGACAATCACTGTGGTCTTGGCCCTCTTCGACATCCTCTCGGGCCAGCGTCACGAAAAGGAATGGATTGAGTAAAGCGAGATCAGATACAAGACAAGGCAACCAATCGAAGAATCACAAGTACAACAAGGAATCTTACTCTTCCTCTTCTTCGCTTGAGCCGAGCACGGAGAGGTCGACTCGCCCGCCTCCCAGACGACGAGGCGGAGGAGTGGGCTCCCTTGACGCTTGGCGGAGCGGGACCGGTGGCTGCGAGGCCCCGCCCGATTGCCGCAGCGGTGTGAGGTGCTCCGCGGCAATAGTGCTTGTCCGCGGTGGAGCCCGTCAGGGCGCTGCGGCTGTTGGCCCGTCTGCCGCCCGCTGCGTCTCCGGCCCTGCGAAGACGCCTTCTTGGTGGCGCCGGTGGCTCCGCTCGCGGCAAGCTGCTTGGAGGTGGAGAGGATGCGCCCTCGGCGGGCTTCGCTCGACTTCGGCCTCGAGCTCGGCAAGCTCTTCCTCGCCCGGCGAACTCCTTTCGCTCGATAAGACTTGCCGCCTCGGCTGCCTCCGCCTCCACAAGAAAGCCAAATTCGCTGCAGCGGCTTGCCGCCACTTCTTCTAGTTCGTGGCGAGCGCTGCATCTCGTCGTCGGTGGTGTCATGGTGAGGCCCCTCTGCTCATTGGGGCGGACCGGCATCTCCACCAGATTGTCGAAGAACTGCCGCACGACGTCGTCTTCTGGCTCTTGCCAAGTGGGGACAATTCCGTGGGAGTCGCACAATGGCATCATTGCACGGATGCTGTCAAGCGACGAGTTGTTGCACAATGAACGACGCCTCGGCAACCTAAACATCTCCGGGTGATCGTGGATCGGGCTTGAACAGCTCTAAGAGCATTGCGTCAAGCTCCAAGACAGTGAAGTTGAAGTTGAGGCCTGGGCGCAGCCTCATGATGTCTGCTGCGTTCGAATTCCAGTGCAGGTCTCCTTCTCTCCTGCAAGGGGGCGATGCGGCGACGAAGAAAGTCTGCGCCAATAGTCCCTACAGTGAGTCCGGCAAGTCTGAGGCGGAGGATTCGGGTAACTGCGATCTTCATCCTAGCGTCCTCCGGGGCCAGATTGCTCCAGTCATTGTCGCGTACTACTGGGGTTTGGCGCTGAGCGGTAAAAGGCTGCGGGTTCTCCTCAACGATCCAGCACCAATCTGCCCTCCACTCTTCCCATTTGCTACGAAGCTCTCCCTCCAGATAGGCCTCCTTCTTGCCGACCCTAGAGACACAAGCAATTCCTCCGGCAAGGGCTCTCCTCTCTCGGCTCGGGTAAAAAGAAGTGACGGAAAAGAGCTACATTTGGGTGGACTCCGACAAAGTTTTCGCAGAGATGTGCGAAAACTGCCATGGTCAGAACGGCGTTGGGGGTGAAATCAAGGAGGCGGAACCCGTAGGTATTCATAATGTTGCAAAAGAACTCAGAGAAGGGCGGGCAGAGCCCGCAGTAGAAGAAGAGCGCGAAGAAGGGATACCACGTCGGGGCCAATTCTGCAGCAGCGGCGGGGAGTACCTTCGTCATGGATGCTGGCGTCTCCGTCGACCGGAAGAGGTAGTAGTTCTCCCTCGGCTCCCTCGCTGGCGGTGAGGGGGGAAGACGCCCGCTCCTTCCGGCGCCGCAAGCGATGCCTCGGCCGACTTCACGGTCTTCCCTTGTCGGCTTTCGGCCCATGGCGGAGGCGGTGGAGGAGGTCGACGGCGTTGAGTGTGCTTGGTGGCGATGAAGTGAGCGCTACTCTCTTTTCGGCCTCGAGAAGAAGGGGGGAGCAGCGGTGGTTTTTTGATGGGACGGCGACTGGCAAGGTAAGCAACGTGCCCCTGCTTCCCCTGCTTATAAAGGGGGAGGGGGCGGACGTTCCGATTTCCCGAATAAAGAAACGCCCACGACCTCGCCCATGATCTCTCACACGACGCCACGTTCGGTGCGTGCCGTTCGTGGGGGACGTGGTGGGTCCGGGGTGAGTTATGGTGTGACCCGGGCCACGTGTGCCCGTGCCCTGTTTTGGGCCTGGCCCAACAGCGCTCGGCACCGTGTGTGGCCTAGGCCTGGGGGCTCCTGTCGGTGTACTGGAGTAGGGGTACCCTAGTATCCCGAACTTGTGCACGGCGATTCTGCAGCCCTCCGGCAAGGCTTACCGGTGACCGCCAAGGTCCTCTGTGGTTCCTTTGGAGCCATTCAAGAACAAAGTATTCAAGCTAGGGAGACAAGACCCGGCAAGAGGAGCTTGCCGGAAGGTCACCCAAGGCACATAGGAGACAAGGCCCCAAGAAGAGGAGCTTGCCGGAAGGCCACCCCAGCACCCACAAGACAAGACCCGGCAAGAGGAGCTTGCCGGGAAGGCCCGATGAGCGACAAGCTTCGGAGGCGACAAGATAACAACCGCGGCAAGGCACTTGTCATGCGCATTCCACCTCTCGTATTTCACGCTCCAGCACATCCACTAACGTGTCGCCTGGGGCCTTTCCGGTAGCGCGTGGCGAGAGGTCATGCAACCCGGCGCTTGAGGTGGCAAGCAGCGGCCCGACAAGTTTGCCATCGTGGCGGACGGTGGCCCCGACGGTCCTGTTTGCACCGTTAGGGCGACAAGATGGGAATTTAATGCCTTTGTCCCCGCCGTCGTGGTTAGGTATATTACATCGTACCTTTGTACAAGTAGGTGTACCAACCACTGTTTTTCCATTTGTACCCCCATCTACGTTGCCACCTGTCGGAGCCCCTTTGTGCATATAAAAGGAGGCCCATGCGCAACGTAGAGGGGGGGTTCGAACACTCTCACGCTAGGTCTCATTAGCAGCTGGAGTATACTGTAGCTCTCAGCACTCCCTAGCAAGAACACAATACAAATCATACATGCAGATGAGAGTGTTATCTCTCGGAGAGCTCCAAAGCTAGGTAAACCTCTCGCGATGCCGCCTCGATCCGCTTCTTCGTGCGACCTCCGCTCCCCACCGAACCGAAAGGGGCTCGGTCCGCCGGCCCCATAGGTGTTCGTGGGCCAGATCAGCCTGCCCCTACAGTGCCTGACGGGGGAAACTCCAACCAGCAGGTCGAAGTCTGATACTTGCGACCCTCTCTCCTACTTTGGGCTGCAGAGCGTGGCGGCACATATCAGGGTATGGTGCATGCAGAGACGCATGGTACGCTGTGTACACATAGTTTTGCCTGATGAACAAAATTGTGCTGCCATCATGATCCTTGCCGTCGGTTATCTCCTGGTTAATCGGATAATTCAGTCCGACAAACAGAGAGCGTGTACCAAGGCTACTTACCAGCCTCCAGTCAAAAAATTCACGAAGGCCCGAGAGAAGCGGGATCCTGCTCAAAGACCTTGCGATGAATCGTGATTGTATTACGTGAAACAACACGTGCGTAATGCGTGAGCGATCATCAATCTTTCGCCGTCGTCGATCGAGCCAGGAACCACCTGCAATCGCCATGCCGCTTTTCTTTGAAAGCTTCGGGATTAGGAAGGGTAGGGACACCAGGCGGCCTACAACATCATATCAAGTTGGAGTCAAATAAAAAAGGGCTCTTGATTTAGTCAATCTTAAGAATAGCATGTTATGAGCATGAATATTTTTTCAGCAAATGTTGACAGTAATATAAGCAAGCCATCATGATATCATAGGAAAGTAACATACTGCGATAACAGCCGTTTGTAGTGATGATTGGAGTAAGCCAGCAATACGTCCAGCCATAGAAGGAGTCGACAGTGTAAATGAAGCCCTTGTGTTCAATGGCATCAGAGAACGATGGTGGATGTATGATCATGCGATGGACGTGCAGATTTATCCACTTACCGCAGTGACCTGTCAGATAGGCGAGACCGCGGTTGAAGAACGCAATTAGCCTGAAGTCTTTATAATTCGCAAATCTTGTGGGCACTTGGCAGATTACAACCTTGGTACATGTTGGCTATTGTAAGATTCCGAGTATTCTAGGCCGCGGTGCCAAAGCAGTGTAGTGTTAATCGAAGGAAGGGGGATCAATCGCTGGGTGTAGACCTCCACGAGCATCCAGCTGCCGCGACCGTCGACGAGCACCATCCAAGACGTATTCATGCCGACCTAGTACATACTGTTAATGTAGTTGAGGCTGACGGGGATCGGATCACAGTCAAGGGGGTTGATGCTCGCCACCCTACGATTGTTATGCTTCGTGATATGCCGTTTCTGAAGATCAGGCGGCATCAGCAAGCAAGGAGCTGGCTTATAAAGCTCCGTCCTGAGGGCTTTGAGTAAATGGTACAGCCCCGACGAGCACGCAGCAAGCGGCATGGTACTGAGATTTTCCACACGCGAAACAATGAGCTTGATTACCTCTGTGGGGAGAAAATTCCAACCACTCTTTCGGCGGACGCTGCTCGGTTCTGCCATTATTAGTTCTTGGGTTTTGGACAAGGGGGGGAGGCGCCTTAGCGGGGATGGGAAATTGGACGAGATTATGTGCGGACAAAGATGGAGAAGTGAATATGTGCTGCGGGAAGTGGACAGGTGATGATAACTACAGCACGCCGCTTGACTTACGAGACACATACCAACAGCGTAGGGTCATGTCGATGCCAGATAACTTGCTTGAGTGATCACAGTACGGGTACTCCCTACAATGATATGCCCTAACTTGCTTGAGTAGAGTAGTAGAGTAGGACTCTGCTCTACTACTAGCACCGGACGAGTAGTATATTCTAATCTAAAATAGTTACAAACTTCAATGCCCGAGCGTGGAACGACTACGAATCGTGCTCAAAGACCGTGTCTACGTGGTGTTTGGACATGGGCGACAACCTCAACACCAACGGTGCTGCTCCAGATTGCACCGTATGTGTTTCTGTCCTTCTGTTTGAAATCGTGGTAGAATTCATGTTTCTACTCTGTATCCTACTACTATGCTAGTCCACATGATTAGTTTCATCTCTGTTATAGCCGTCATGATTTATTTTGTGCTTATTCGGATTAAATCTCGTAGTAACTTGCTCATATATTCAACTGGCGCAACGTCCCCTACAGCCACTCCCGTTTCATGGACGGCCCGGTCGATGCCTCCAAGGAGCCCTTCGTCCACTGCTATGAGTGCCCGATGTCGTTTTGTGCCTCGCCGGTGGACATGGTGCATCACCTCACGAATGCGTGCAGCGGTCACTGCTGGCCCTTGGCGGAGAACATCAAGTACGAGACGTGCTACCCGTTCACCATGCCGGAGTCGCTGGAGGATCACCGCCGCCTGCTAGTCTCGGAGGAGGACAGCAGCGTCTTCCTCTTGATCGTGGGCACCGGCGAAGCCAGCGCAGCCGCCCGTCTACGTAATGTGCGTCGGGCGACACGGCAGCCGACATCGACACTGAGGCCGATGTGCGGGTGCGTGGTCGGTGTTGCTACCCCTCCGGTCGGCGTGGTGGCGACACCGACCTCATCGAACGGACTTGGACTCACGGGGAGCTGGGACTATCCCGCCAATGTGGACTTGGAAAACCCATGGCATCCTTTACCGCCGACGCGGTGCAGGGGACTCAAGGAGGTTCACTGGACATACGCATTATCAAGTTAAATGTTGATCATTAGTCTTCGCTCAATGTAATCCGCTGTCTAAGCATGTGGAGACTTCCATGCGTGATTTTGCTCTATTGGAGTATCGCGCATGAATAAAAGTGTATCCATTTATGGTTTAGTCTAGAATCTTCCATGTATGAATTTTTTACTACAAGATCTTGGTGAAAGACTTACGATGAACCATTTCTTACATCTCCTCTGCCCGCTTGCAAGTCATCCTGATTTAATCCCTCCGTCTAGGTGTATAAGGGCATGGTTAATATTACTTAATAATATAGCCAACTGTTGACTATAAGAAAGTGCCATGTCATCTGTAGCCAACATATATAACAATCGATACTCAAAAACTAATTCTTAAAGATCATTTCTTGCAAAGCACAATAAGTGTTATTTCTTCACGAGTGTTTTGGATGCGGGTTGAACAGTTGAACGCTTTTTTTGCAAAAGATACCTTTTTATCTATTTCACCCGGATGTTTGTGAGCTCTAGAGATGAAATAATATCCGAAGAAACCTATCGATACCCGTTACACATGAGATGTAACACCCCAAAAATTTAACCATGTTTTGATTATTAAAAATTTGCCAGGAGTTTAAAATTTTTGCTTTCTGGATTTTCTGTTGATTTCAGAACCCCTTTCTCTTTAATATTGAGGACTTTTACCCAAGTGGATACTTTCCAAAAATGTATTGGACTTCTATGCTCTCTCAATATAACAATTCTTAATCAGTGGATTTATTTATTTACTTATTTCTCTCTGAGTTTTATTCCTTAAAATGGCTTCCATTAGTTTTGGAGCTCTTTTTGAACTACAACCATTTGATAAATTTAACTAAAATTCCAACCAAAATTTGGAGATGTCATGTGATGTTTCTAAATCACTTTTATGCAAAAAAAAATATTTCATTCATTCAATATTTTGAGTGCTACACCTATTTTTCAAATCTGGTCCAGTGGGCAGTTTTGCACTACAGCCTATTTAAATAATTCTTTAAAGCCTCCACCAAAATTATGGGATGTCAGTGGTAGCATGCAATCCAACTTTATGCAAAAACCTAGTGATGTTCTTTGGAAAAATTGAGTGAATCAACCTCTTTTCATTCTGGTCCAGCCTTGTGATTTATCTTGCAACCCTATTTATTTTTGCTCTAGTGACCTTGTGCTTTCTCCTGCTTGTAGTCAACCCTACAAAACCCCTAAGTCCAGGAGCATGCACCCATTGGGACATTTTTGGTTCATGTAATGATGCCATTTACCCCCTGTCCAGAATTGAAGTTTTGCAAAACTTGCACTAACAAGTTTCTCCATTTGGCAAACTAACCTCACCTCCCTCTCATGCATCTAAAGAGACCCCACTCTGGAAGATTTGACCATCCCAAGTACTGCCTAGATGCCTCTGGCATTTTTTCAAACACCCTGTGTGCATATACAGATTTGGCATGGTTGAAGGTTTTGTGTTGTGAACTATCTCCTTGTCCCAAACCAAGTTGTCTAGTAGCCTTCAATCTGTCTCTAACCTAGGCATGTGGACTTGCATTAGCTCTATAGCATTTTTGGTCACCCTGGCATTTCGTCGAACGAGAGCCGTGCACGCCTAGAGCGCTGAAAGGCCAGCGTTTGCGTTTTGCATGCTCGCTTCGAGCCAAAGACGCCCTGGATAAGTTTCCCCGAGCTCGTCCTGATCCTCTCCCCCTCGCCACGTCACGATAGGAGCCCCGACCGCCTCCTCACCCCCTGCAGCGTCGCCAGCAAGCCGCTTGGCGGCACGCCCGCGGCCGCATCCGCCACCGCCATGGGCGACACTGCCCAAACCGCCACAGCGCGCCAGCTCGCCTCCTTCGACAGTGGAGTGGTCGTCGTTAGCCCCTGGAGCTAGCCAGCCACCGCCACGTCGCCCTGCAACACAGTAGGGCGGTTCGCTGACGAGCTCATCCACGGCTGCCGCGAACCGACATGGTTGCGCTATAAAAGGAAGCCCCGAGCTCCCCCGAGCACTCAGGCAGCCTCACACCGTCCCTCTAGTGCCCCGTTGCCATCAATTGAAGGGGAGAAGGCCGTCTTCAACCTCTCCGGCCAGCTCGGCCGCCGCCTCATTCCGGTTCACCCCGGCGCCACCAGGGCCTCCCCCACCTTCCCATCACCTCCCCTCGACTCCTCTTCGTCTTGCGGAGCTGCCCAGACCCCCAACTACGACGGAGCATCACCCTAGCCCGAGCCCCCAAATCCACAGAAGCTTTCCCTCCGCCGCAGAGCTCGCCGCCGGCGATTCCCTCCACCTCCGACGACCCTACAACCACCGGAAGGACCACACCAGATCCGCGGATCCATCCCCGCCCTCAACTCCCCGCGAGGAACCGTTGTTCGCCAGTGACGATCACCATATGTCCCGCCTCTGCTCGGGCAGAGGAGGAAGAGGGAGTGGAGACTAGTCAAACATGACTAGTGGGCCCCCTGGACCCACTGTCAGCGACTCCCTGCGCGGTCCACTTTGGATAAGTGGCGGCGTAAAACCCCAAGTACGCCTCCTCTGACCGAAAGCGTAATCTCGTTTGAAACGTTTTCTTTTTCTGTTTTTATTAAAAACAGATTCTTACCAAAACTTTGACTAGCTATAACTTTTTGAATATAACTCCAAATGAGTTGATTCTTTCTCTTGCCTCTCTCAAATATTGCCTAGTTTATTTTAAGATTTATTTCAAAAAAATTCAGACAACTTTTTGCTACTGTTTTTAAACTATATATTGATTCAAAATATTTTTAAATAGGATTTTGAAGAGGGAGAAGAAAACTTTCAAGAGTTTTGGAATGCACCCTGCCTCCCCACGACTTGAAGGCAAGCATTCTGAACCCTGGCATAATATTTTTGTGTGTTATTTGACACGGTGACAACACCACCTCGACACGGGGCATACGTCATTTTATGTGATTATGTGTTCCTACTCATGAGTGCATATTAATGTTTCCATGCTATTGGAGTTGATATGGTTGTGATGGTAATTGCCGTCATATGCTTTTCATGCATACCGGAAGGGAATCCGGGAAGGCCTCTGTCTTGGGTAGACACGGTCTTGTACCTAATCCTCCGTCGGGACGGTCGTGTCCGGTATGGCATGAGGGGGTATGTCGTGTGATGATTCTGTCTGTTGGTTGAAGTATATGTTGCTATGCTAATCATGCAGGGAATATTTAAACCTCCTGAGTCGACCGTAGATCGAGTCTTGTTCCAGTAACCCCCCTACTTGTTTCGTGCTGCCACTCGTCCCTGCCATAGGTAGGGTACGGTTCAATAAGTTGTCAACCCCTTTCCTAGCACACACCGTACAGAGAGGCCATGGTGGAAGATACCGGAGGCATCCGGTAGGCATGCCACCTGGTCCGGGAGCATGGGTGTTTCGGTTGTAGCCAAACGGGGTATCTCCCCAGTTTGCGCGCGGTATAAATTTTGTGATCGCAGGTTACGTCGAGGTTGTAGCATCCCCACTTAGAGTTTTGCTTAACGGGTGTCGTGGGTGATTCCAGACACCGGTAAGTTAGGCTGGTGTGTGCGGATAGGCGTGTTTTCAATTAAAAGACCGTAGACGGAATTAGTCCCTATGGACTAAAGGAATCCGTTACTCGTGGGTAAAGAGTACACTCTCTGCAGAGATTAAACCTATTCGAATAGCCGTGTCCATGGTTAAGGATTATAGTTTGGGATGGGTCGAGTGTCGGTCTTAGTGTCGGTCTTCGGAGGAGAAACTGTTAAACCAGAACTGGGATCACGACTTGAGACTTGTGATGATTATTATTATTATTTTGTTGTGGACTAACCCGTTATATTATTGGAATTATCGAATATCCCTGGGATGGTTCTACCTCCTGGATATTCACTGTGATTATTTATAAGCCCTTTATGTGGTGTCGCTGAGACGCCCGACTGTGGCATGCTTGTTATTTATTTATTTTTATAAGCCCTTTATGGGGTGTCGCTGAGATGCCCGACCGTGGCATGCTTGTTATTTATTTATTTTTATAAGCACTTTATGTGGTGTCGCTGAGACGCCCGACTGTGGCATGCTTGTTAATTATTTTCTTTATAAGCCCTTTAAGTGGTGTCGCTCAGACGCCCGATTGAGGCATTTCTCTTTGTTTACTAACCTTTCGAGGCGTCGCTTCAGACACCCGATCAGTGCATTTTATTACTACTGCGTTATTGCATATCCATGAGTAAACTGCTTGCGTGCATCAGAGATTTTATTTTTGTGACTGACGTCATGATCGTAAAGTGTTTCAGAACATAATTATCGTTGTTATATTATATCCGTGTTCATAATGTTTGCGAGTACATTCAAAAGTACTCACTGGCTTGTCCCTGGCTATTGTCTTGGCCAGATTCTTGCGCGGAGAGAAGCGACCGTGATGTCAGCCCCGGAACCTAAGCAATGGTGATAGCTGCCTCGCGAAGATAGGAGTTATCCTGGTCAGCTGTTCCTATGGGAAATGGAGTCCCATAGACACTGATGATCCACGAACCGCTTCCGCCATCAACCACTAGAGACCATTTGTTGTACTCACAGGCCAGAATGGTCTTGTACTGCATATTTTGTATTTTGCTTGGAATTTCTGTATCAAGTTGGTGCCTCATCAGCTAACAATAATCCTGGGGCCGGTGAGCATAAGGGCCATTTTCTGGAAATTAATACCTGGAAAACCGGTCGTCACAAACTTGGTATCAGAGCCAGGCTGACCATTGGCTAATCCTATCTTAGCTAGGTAGAAAGACCTAGCTAAAGCAACCTTTCAGACCTAGACCAAACCCCGACCAAGCTTCTCGTGCAAGATAACCACACAGTGAACCTGACACCTTTTGACAGTCGGTGCCCAACCTATCATCTTAGCCTGTCGATCATGCGCTAGTGACCGACGCCCAATGTGTTCCATCCGCAAGCGTGCGAAGGAAGACTCCATCCCCTTTTCTATAAAAAGGGCACGCTAGCCTCAACCCAAAGACAAAGACAGCCTCTTCCCGAACCAAGCCATAATGCTGGCCCCAGAGTGCACAATGAGACCACAACAACCAACCTTGGAGGTTTTGTGACCATACTGCAAACCTCACCCGTCGTGCCTATGCGTTAGAAGAGCCCCGAATATGTTGTGTACCAAGGGTCCATGAGCGGCGAGAGCCATCAATGCAGGCCATTGTGCACATCTACTGAGGGGTCTGCGCCGTAACGCCCTACTGTGTTCACCGGAAGGACAACTTCCTTCAAGCCACAAGCCATCCAAATTTAGCTGCTCGAGAGGCTATAGTTCAACTCCGGCAATTGTCGCCTCGAGTTAGCGTCGCCGTTCTACTACTACCCGAGCGTGAAGGGTATGGTAGACAACCCCAAGTTGCCAACGGAGATCACGAGACGGATCCTGCATTGTTGCACCTAGTGCGCTATGTAGGTGCACTAGAGGCACTGTTCGATCAAATCACCATTGATCTGATCGCAACTCGTGGAGAGCTGGTTTGCCGAGCCCCGGCAAGCAGGGAAGACGAGCCCGACGCCAACAACCCAGTCGTGCTGTTCGGACACCCGATCGAGACCCTGAGGTCAGCCCCAGCCATCAGCCTAGGTGCTTTGATGACCCCAGAAGTGCTTCGTCGCCTTTTGGGAGCACACTCCAACGGGATTGTGGCCAACAACCCCCGCGATGGTCATCATCGCCACCCCGACCCTGCAACCCCTCAACCACCTCCAGCTAATCCCGACGGTGAGACCCGTGGAGAAGCCTCGACATCCACAAGGCACGCCCGTTTGGATATAAACGAGGTAGACTAAGTCACCCGAGTAGCGCCGAGTCTCAGTGTATCCTCGTTTTGTAATCGTGTGACCTTGTAAATAAACGTAGCCTGTTGTTGTGCCTCTGTTTTAATAGTAACCTTGCATAATTATGTCAGCCTGCAGTTGCATTTTTATATCAGGCACAGCTACCAAAACCAGCCCGACGACGCCCACAGTAACACGTCACTTTTGTGAGATGTGTGTATCTGTGGCTTTGACCCCGACCCTTGGAGCTGATCTGGCAAATTTATTACCTTTCACCACGGTAAATAACCAGCCCGGTTGCTATATAAGAAGGCCACCTCGTGACCTTGCCAAGCACCCCTCACCTCGTGCACCACTCTCACAACCATTTCTTGCCATGCCGAGCCCTAGTATCTATCTCGAGAACCCCGGATGCAACCACAGGTAGCTTTATCAAAATATTGTGGGACTTTACCTGCGGTACCATGGGTTCTACCCAGCCACCCCAAAGTCTGAGCTGTTCAAATCGAGAATCACCCCTTCCACCTCGAAATATTGGGCAGCAGTACACGTCCCTCCCGTAGACTCCAACCAAGACCCAACGGAGGTCTCCTTCGTGGGGAAATCTATGTCGACCCCACATATGGACATAGAAGTTGTTGCGTACAAAGTGATTGCTCGTCTTCGATTCGTGGTACCCTATGCCAGCGAACGAGGATATTATTACTTTCCGAGCCATGCAGCACCCGGAGATGTAATATCTTTTCCCGGTGGACGATTTGAGAGAGACCCAGTACTGGCCAACCTTGTCCAGTACGTCATCGCTCAAGAATGTTTGAACCAGCGAGTTATGGGTTACCTCCAGAGTCTCGCTGATTTGAATCCTCAGATTGCCATCGGCAGACCGCTGAGGCCCGACCAGGAGAGACACATACATCGACTGGTCAATCCACTCCCTCCGATAGAAGAGGAGTGTGTTCCAGTACCAGAGACTTTTTCGTGAAACCCCGTCCAGTTACCGTCTTCATTTTAGACGTCACTGTTGTGTTTATTATTGCAACATTTATTATTGCGTTGTAACTTATGCATGGTACCCTGAGTTTGTGTAACGAGTTGATTATTTGGTTTCTACTAATATGAGTAGTTTTTATGGTGGTTTATTTTTTTAATTAACAAATTGTCCCCGCGAAAAATCCTGGAGTGAAATTTCTTTTCCCTGAGTTGCTGCATCATTTATCTTCTCACGACATGGATTATTTTATTCACGCAACACCACGGCAGCAGACCCACAACCACTCGGACTCATACACTGCTTGCAAAGACACGTAATCGTGTTGCATCTCACCGACCCCTCCCTAAGCGCACCACAGCCTCCAAAGGAGAGATTAGCGGATAATCAACCGGATACTAATCACCTCCGGCACACCGACAACAGTTAACACCCGGCATCACACCTAGTCCTCGTGATCACTGCCACCGCGGAGAGCCCGCACCCGAGCAGCAGCATCGCGGCGATCATCGAGGATCATCGCGCACAGGAGCACGGAGAACCCCAGCACTGCCGCCAGCCCTCCGCACACCAGGATCACGAACCAGTCCGACACCGCCTCCGCCATTAGAGCCTCATCTCGAGCTCCTGTAAGCAGTAATGGAGGAGAAGGAGGAGGATGAGCGAGGCCAGGTGTGAGGAAGAAGAAGGAGCACCGCGGTCGTTTTATAGCTCGAGATCGGTGTACGGTGGGCGAGGTCCACCAGCGCCGCTCGTCGCCCGATCGCCGGTGTTCGGAGGCGAATCATGAGCAAAGGCCGACAACAAGACCGGGTCATGAGGTGAGTGCACGCCGCGGCGGCAAGAAGCATGCCGCAAGACTACCGCAAGACAGCCTAGATGCCCCACGAGCTAGACGTCACGGTGGAGAAAGCGCGGAAAGCGCGGAGAGAGAGGAAGAAGAGAGAGCGAGGAAGGAGGAGAGAGACCGGGTGGGCCCCTGGGTCCACCTGCCGACCAAAGGGAGCATCTGTGTTTCCTGCACGACCAGCGTATTTTAGGATTTAGAATTTATTCTAACATAGAAATCGCTCGTTTTTCCCTAAAATGTGGATTTCTCCACTCAACGCCAGTGTCCCACACTGTAGTTTTACACCACTTATTGCCCTCTCACTGTAGCCGCATTTTACCATTTACGTAAAGTAATTGTTTTGATTTGGTAAAAGATTTATTTTCAAAAGCGATCCTTAGCAAATCTCGAGGACGAGATTTTTTCTTAAGGGGGGTAGTGTTGTAACACCCCAAAAATTTAACCATGTTTTGATTATTAAAAATTTGCCAGGAGTTTAAAATTTTTGCTTTCTGGATTTTCTGTTGATTTCAGAACCCCTTTCTCTTTAATATTGAAGAGTTTTACCCCAGTGGATACTTTACAAAAATGTATTGGAATTCTATGCTGTCTCAATATAACAATTCTTAATCAGTGGATTTATTTATTTACTTATTTCTCTCTGAGTTTTATTCCTTAAAATGGCTTCCATTAGTTTTGGAGCTCTTTTTGAACTACAACCATTTGATAAATTTAACTAAAATTCCAACCAAAATTTGGAGATGTCATGTGATGTTTCTAAATCACTTTTATGCAAAAATATATTTCATTCATTGAATATTTTGAGTGCTACACCTATTTTTCAAATCTGGTCCAAAGGCAGTTTTGCACTTCTGACCTATTTAAATAATTCTTTAAAGCCTCCACCAAAATTATGGGATGTCAGTGGTAGCATGCAATCCAACTTTATGCAAAAACCTAGTGATGTTCTTTGGAAAAATTGAGTGAATCAACCTCTTTTTCATTCTGGTCCAGCCTTGTGATTTCTCTTGCAACCCTGCTTATTTTTGCTCTAGTGACCTTGTGCTTTCTCCTGCTTGTAGTCAACCCTACAAAACCCCTAAGTCCAGGAGCATGCACCCATTGGGACATTTTTGGTTCATGTAATGATGCCATTTACCCCTGTCCAGAATTGAAGTTTTGCAAAACTTGCACTAACAAGTTTCTCCATTTGGCAAACTAACCTCACCTCCCTCTCATGCATCTAAAGAGACCCCACTCTGGAAGATTTGACCATCCCAAGTACTGCCTAGATGCCTCTGGCATTTTTTCAAACACCCTGTGTGCATATCTGATTTGGCATGGTTGAAGGTTTTGTGTTGTGAACTATCTCCTTGTCCCAAACCAAGTTGTCTAGTAGCCTTCAATCTGTCTCTAACCTAGGCATGTGGACTTGCATTAGCTCTATAGCATTTTTGGTCACCACGGCATTTAAATCGAGCGAGAGCCGTGCATGCCCAGAGCCTTGGCGAGCAGCGTTTTGCACGCGTGCTTTCGGCGTCCGAGCCAAGACGCTCGATAAGTTTCCCGAGCTCGCCCCGATCCTCTCCCCTCGCCACGCCACGATAGGGAGCCCGACCGCCTCCTCACCCCTCGCAGCGTCGCCAAGAAGCCGCTTGGCACGCCACGGCCCGCATCCGCCACCGCCATGGGCGGCACCGCCCAAACCACCACAGCGCGCCAGCTTGCCTCCTTCGACAGTGGAGTGGTCGTCGTTAGCCCCTGGAGCTAGCCAGCCACCACCACGTCGCCCTGCAACACAGTAGGGCGGTTCGCCGACGAGCTCATCCACGGCCGCCGCGAACCGACATGGTTGCGCTATAAAAGGAAGCCTCGAGCTCCCCCGAGCACTCAGGCAGCCTCACACCGTCCCTCTAGTGCCCCGTTGCCATCAATTGAAGGGGAGAAGGCCGTCTTCAACCTCTCCGGCCAGCTCGGCTGCCGCCTCATTCCGGTTCACCCCGGCGCCACCAGGGCCTCCCCCAACTTCCCATCACCTCCCCTTGACTCCTCTTCGTCTTGCGGAGCTGCCCAGACCCCCAACTACGACGGAGCATCACCCTAGCCCGAGCCCCCAAATCCACAGAAGCTTTCCCTCCGCCGCAGAGCTCGCCGCCGGCGATTCCCTCAAGCTCCAACGACCCTACAACGACCGGAAGGACCGCCCCAGATCTGTGGATCCATACCCGCCCTCAACTCCCCGCGAGGAACCGTCGTTCGCCGGCGACGATCGCCGGATGTCCCGCCTCAGCTCGGGCAGAGGAGGAAGAGGGAGTGGAGACTAGTCAAACATGACTAGTGGGCCCCCTGGACCCACTATCAGCGACTCCCTGCGCGGTCCACGCTGGATAAGTGGAGGCGTAAAACCCCAAGTACGCCTCCTCTGACCGAAAGCGTAATCTCGTTTGAAACGTTTTCTTTTTCTGTTTTTATTAAAAACAGATTCTTACCAAAACTTTGACTAGCTATAACTTTTGGAATATAACTCCAAATGAGTTGATTCTTTCTCCTACCTCTCTCTAATATTGCCTAGTTTATTTTAAGATTTATTTCAAAAAAATTCAGACAACTTTTTGCTACTGTTTTTAAACTATATATTGATTCAAAATATTTTTAAATAGGATTTTGGAGAGGGAGAAGAAAACTTTCAAGAGTTTTGCAATGCACCCTGCCTCCCCACGACTTGAAGGCAAGCATTCTAAACCCTGGCATAATATTTTTGTGTGTTATTTGACACGGTGACAACACCACCTCGACACGGGGCATACGTCATTTTATGTGATTATGTGTTCCTACTCATGAGTGCATATTAATGTTTCCATGCTATTGGAGTTGATATGGTTGTGATGGTAATCGCCGTCATATGCTTTTCATGCATACCAGAAGGGAATCCGGGAAGGCCTCTGTCTTGGGTAGACACGGTCTTGTACCTAATCCTCCGTCGAGACGGTCGTGTCCGGTATGGCATGAGGGGCTATGTCGCGTGATGATTATGTCTGTTGGTTGAAGTATATGTTGCTATGCTAATCATGCAGGGAATATTTAAACTTCCTGAGTCGACCGTATATTGAGTCTTGTTCCGGTAACCCCCATACTTGTTTCGTGCTGCCACTCGTCCCTGCCATAGGTAGGGTATGGTTCAGTAAGTTGTCAACCCCTTTCCTAGCACACACCGTACAGAGAGGCCATGGTGGAAGATACCGGAGGCATCCGGTAGGCATGCCACCTGGTCCGGGAGCATGGGTGTTTCGGTTGTAGCCGAAGGGGTAGCTCCCCTAGTTTGCGCGCGGTATAAATTTTGTGATCCCATGTCACGTCGAGGTTGTAGCCTCCCCACTTAGAGTTTTGCTTAACGGGTGTCGTGGGTGATTCCAGACACCGGTAAGTTAGGCTGGTGTGTGCGGATAGGCGTGTTTTCTATTAAAAGACCGTAGACGGAATTAGTCCCGTGGACTAAAGGAATCCGTTACTCGTGGGTAAAGAGTACACTCTCTGCAGAGATTAAACCTATTCGAATAGCCGTGTCCATGGTTAAGGATTACGGTTTGGGATGGGTCGAGTGTCGGTCTTAGTGTCGGTCTTAGTGTCGGTCTTCGGAGGAGAAACTGTTAAACCAGAACTGGGATCACGACTTGAGACTTGTGATGATTATTACTATTATTTTGTTGTGGACTAACCCGTTATATTATTGGAATTATCGAATATCCTTGGGATGGTTCTACCTCCTGGATATTCACTGTGATTATTTATAAGCCCTTTATGTGGTGTCATTTGAGACGCCTTGACGTATGGCATGCTTGTTATTTATTTATTTTTATAAGCCCTTTATGTGGTGTATTTGAGGCCTCGCATCGTGGCATGCTTGTTATTTATTTATTTTATAAGCCCTTTATGTGGTGTCATTGAGACGCCTTAGACCGTAACATGCTTGTTAATTATTTTCTTTATAAGCCCTTTAAGTGGTGTCGCTCAGACGCCCGACTGAGGCATTTCTGTTTGTTTACTAACCTTTCGAGGCGTCGCTTCAGACACTCGATCGGTGCATTTTATTACTACTGCGTTATTGCATATCCATAAGTAAACTGCTTGCGTGCATCAGAGATTTTATTTTTGTGACTGACATCATGATCTTAAAGTGTTTCAGAACATAATTATCGTTGTTATATTATATCCGTGTTCATAATGTTTGCGAGTACATTCAAAAGTACTCATCGGCTTGTCCTCGCTATTGTCTTGGCGATTCTTGCGCGGAGAGGAGCGACCGTGATGTCAGCCCCGGAACCTAAGCAATGGTGATAGCTGCCTCGCGAAGATAGGAGTTATCCTGGTCAACTGTTCCTGTGGGAAATGGAGTCCCATAGACACTGATGATCCACAAACCGCTTCCGCCATCAACCACTAGAGACCATTTGTTGTACTCACAGGCCAGAATGGTCTTGTACTGCATATTTTGTATTTTGCTTGGAATTTCTGTATCAAGTTTGTGCCTCATCAGCTAACAGTAATCCCGGGGCTGGTGAGCACAAGGGCCATTTTCTGGAAATTAATTCCCGAAAAACCGGTCGTCACATGAGATGACCCCCACATCCTTTGTCAAAATAAACAACTCCCCGATCAATGCATCTCACTCTTCGATGCAACGCACGGGCACCTTACTACTATAGATTAGTATGACCAAAAAATGAACTAACATTATATATAGTACGATAAATGCTGATGCATGTCACCTAAAATTATGTCATTCAAAACTATGTTCAAATATGAATCCAACGATATAGTTTTTGTTGACATGCACTAACATTTTGTCGATTAAATCTTGATCCAAATTCAATGGGGACTAATAAACCACGACCGATGTAGTACAAGTGTAGAGGGCGGCATCGCACGGGAGTCTCACCTCTCACCCCGCTTTCGTGGCTGGCGATAAAGCCGTCATTATATCACAAAACCCAACCACTCCCGGTAATAAGTGGCACGGTAAAATGAACGGACAAGCAACCATCACATCCCTTCGTCTTTTTGCATTTCATCTCTACGCATTTACTTTCTCCGGTTCATCTCAAGACACTTTTCGATCCCTAGGTACTACTCCTAGGGCCAGTTCTTTTGGCGGCTTCCCCAGCTTTTCCCACAAGACTAGTCACAGTGGAGATTAACAATAAGGCGCCTCACTCATTTATTTGGGCTTCTAAACTACTACTCCGTCCTTGTTTATTCCTCACCATTGTAATTTGTGCTAAATTTTGACCAAAGATTTAACTGGTTTATTCCTCACCATTGTAATCCCTCCGTCTAGGTGTGTAAGTCATCTTACGAAAACCAAATAATCCCAAAACACTTAGGCGCGGTGCATTAACTTCTACCTCGTTTCTTGTTTCTTGACATATCAACCAATAAGAGATAAAGAGTGTGCATGCTTTTAATGACTTGAGATATCAAACACGACATGCAGTGGTTAGCTCATTGCATGCAATACTATTAATTAGCAAATAAACATTAACGTTTCTCGTTTTCTCCTCCGCCTTGGTTACGGTGCACAACCTAAGATGACTTACTCACCTAGACGGATGGAGTAGTGCATGTGACATGCACTAACATTTCATTAGTTAAATTTATGATCAAAATTTGACACAGATTACAATGAGGACCAATAAACCAGGACGGAGGTAGTAGTTATGGGATTACTAATCTAGAAGCCTAAAAGAATCGGCCCTGGTACTCCTACTAGTAGTAGTACTCAAGTTGGAATTCCAATTGCACGGCACAACTTGTTAGGCAAAAAATTCGATACAGGGTGTAGGAAGCGGTTTGGGAATTTGCATGCCTTTCCAACCAGTGAGATACTCCATAAAAAGTACGACAGAGAAATAACCACAGAGAAGGAAGCTAAAAGTAAACAATCAAACGAGCATTTTTGCATTTGTTTTACATTGAATCATTTCACAAGCTTGACTAGTGATGTTTTTCTACTTTTACAAAAACCGCATCGTAATGTTAAAACATGCATTTGCACGTACATAAGTAATAGTAGTACTCCCTCCGTCTAGGTGTATAAGTCTTCCCTCCTTCTTGGTCACGGTGCACAACCAAAAATGACTTATTGACCTGGACGGAGGGAGTAGCACAGTCTGCAAGCATATATCGAGAGAGACGTGTAGTGCGATAGTATATAGTAAAGTTTGTGCTATATGCACGCATTACTTGCAAAATGCGTCACGAATACACAAGGTTTCCAAACTTTCCCTTTTACATACTTAATTAAGGACGCTAAAAATTCCTAAACGTTCGGGATTTATCATTTACGTCCCAAAACTAATGAGATCGCCTTACGAAACAAAAATTATACTCCTCCTAAAAGCCACGACGCTCGCAGGAGCGCTTGCGGCGCGCCATGAGTGCCCTGGTGCGCGGCCGTTCCCAGCGTGCCGACACAACGCCTCTTCCTCAGCCTCGCAACTCGCGAGCTGCTGATTGGCGCCTTGCCGGCGGGCGAGCGCGATCTCAGCGGTGTGGTGATCCGGCGCCAACAGGTACTCCTCCTCGCTGGAAGCATGCACCGGTCCACGTACCGCCAAGCGTAGATGAGGCGCTTGGGCCCGACTGCACTCAGGGTGTCGGCACAGGCGTCCTCCGCCACCCTCACGGCCCTCGCACGAGCCTTCTGCCAAAGAACCAATTGCTCGACTCTCTCGGACGCGACATAGGCCTCCTGTGCAGCTTGTTCCATGCGCTTCTCTTCCTTGGCCTACTTCCCCGCCTCTATTTTGGCGCGCTCTGCTGGAGGCAAAGCCTCCCACAAGGCGACATCCATTTCTTTCCAAAGCTCCTCAAAGCTGGGGGGGGGGCTCGGTGGGCGGCGCGGCGTTCTTCTTGTAGCGGGGAGCCGACACGTCCTCCGGCGCGCGTGCTGGCGAGATTGGGAACACGGACGCGTCCACCTCGACGCATCGCGGCGAGGAGCGGAACCCCGATGTGTGCTCCTCGACTAGTGGCGGCGAGGAACGGAATGGCGACGCGTCGCGTCGTGGCGAGGAGCGGAACGCCGACGCGTCCTCCTCGACTAGTGGCGGCGAGGAACGGAACGGCGACGCGTCGTGTAGCGGCGAGGAGCGGAACACCGACGCGTCCTCCTCGACTAGTGGCGGTGAGGAACGGAACGGCAACGCATGACCATCCGCGCGGTGCAGCGAGGGGCTCCTAGGGCTTGGGAGGGGCAATGCCATGGTGGTCGACGTGAGAGGGAGGGGGAGGAGATAGCGATGAACGTGAACGTGAGGGGGAGGAGATAGCGATGTCGTGGGAGGCGCGGTATTTATAGCGAGCAATGGCACACCTACGTAAGATATGGACTGAGCTGCACTGACTTAACTGCAGGTCCAGTTGCATCACTGACATATGGGCCAGACCCCTGTTGGCCCCATATGTCAGTGACCCAATGCACCTGCACTTAAGTAACAGCTACGTGGGCTTATTTGTTGGAGTAAATTACGGGGGAGCGAAGGGGTGGAAATATTGTTGGTCACAACGGATTGGACGACGTGGGGGGAGGAGAGTCATGCATGCAGATTTTTTCACATGGGGTGGAGTGGTGGGACCGCTAGAGGGAGAAGGAGAGTTTGGCAGGCATATTGTTTCCACACATGGAGAGGAAAAGATTTGGAGACGAACAGGCTTCCTGCAGGTATGGGGAACGGTTCATAATAAGTCATCTTGCATGCCGGGCTAGGTATAGTCTCAAGTCATTAAAAACATACAGCCACACATGTTCATATTTCAAGGTGCACTAAATTATTGCATGCGATGATTAAGGCTGGCCATAATGGTGGTATCTTAGCTGGTATCATGCACACGGAATAGCAAACATGCTGATGTGGCAAAGAATTAAAGAAGAGAGGGGGGTTAGAGTAACTAGTGTTCATGCATGCATTGGTAAACACATTTTTTTGTGAAGAACGACAGCACTAGTTGAGTACTTTTGCAGACTTCAAAAACTATTCCACCGCCTCTACTATCTTGCTAAGAGTAGGTGAATTTTTTTAATCGAGCCCTTTAAACTAGAAGGGAGGTAGTGGTACTCTAATAGCTAACCTTGTTGTGATGACAAGATAGGACATGGCACGCACTGACGGAGGAACTAGTCTGCATTGTGCATTTAAGTTTTGTCTGAAGTCAATGTACCTCTACTTTCACTAGACTTATAGAAAAATGTGTCAACATTCACAATGTCAAATCAATATTTTTACACTCATTATAAAACATAGTTCTTATACTCATTATAACCAGTATTGTAGATATTGATATTTTTAGTATAAATTTGGTCATGGGATTTCATTGATGCGTGTCAAAGCGTGGAGGAAGCGGAGCTTAGGGCTTGCATTGCCGGTCTCTACATAGGTATTTCTCTTCATAATCCTGCAATTTTAGAGACTGGTTGCGCTTTTGTGGTAGCGTCTCTTGCATCGGGGGACTATGACAAGTCTGCTATGCGTGACCTGAAGATGAAAGCGTTGAGCATCTCGAAGTTGATCAACAATCTTCAATTGTCAAAGATTAGCCGTTCGGCCAATAAGGTGGCACACTTAAGCGCTAAGTATAGCTTTGACAATAGATTAGATGGTATTCTTGTAAATAACGTACCATACTGTGTGGTGAATATTATGTCGAATGAGTATCTTTGGGTAAGTGGTTAATTAATATAAGGTGGTGTTAAAAAAGTATAAATTTGGTCAAACACTTTACAAGCGGTTGACGGGAGTAAAAAGGACCAGAGGGAGTATCATGCATGCGGAGTAGGCAAAAAAAATTGCTTGTCTAAAAAAAGGCAAAAAAATTGCTCATTTATAGCCGGTCGAAGTCTCAAAGGGCGCGACCGCGCGAGGGAGGCGAAGGTCATGGGAGGCGCGACGTTTGACGGAATTAAGTGAAGTTACATCCACGCGCCAAAGATGGCGTGCTTGACAGCGAAGCTATACCGTCAGCCTACGATATGGGTCTAGTAGACATGACATCTAGTGGGTCCCGCATAGTTCTCGAGAACTCTTTGGGGGCTTGCAGCCGTTTATCCACCGGGCAAGCCAGCAACCCCACGCCGTTCGCACGCCCTACTCGTCCCCGTCTTCTACCTTACAACAGTTCGCTCCCAGTTGTCCCGTCCTTTCACATTAGTTCGCTCCCAGTTTTTTTTGCGGGGTACAACAGTTCAACTTCTCCTAACCCACCTCCAAAATCCATGGCCTCCCAAATCTCCATGGTCGCTGCGAGTACTGTTAGAGCATCACTGGCGATCAGTTCATCGTCATCTACACACGTGGATCCGAGACGGTGAAAGCATGGCTTGCTCGCTTCCTACGCATGTTCAACAGTTCAACGGATGAGTGGGTCGTTGGGCTAGATGTTGAGTACACCACAGTCTGGGGACGAGAGAAGGATCTAAAGAAATGCGAAGAGAGGAAGAAGCCCGCCATGATCCAGGTTTGCGTACATAATGTTTGCTTGGTCTACCACATATGCCATGTCGATGTTGAGTGCTAGGATTTTAAGAACTTCCTCAAGGACAAAAGAGTGAAATTCGTTACTGTAGGCTTTAAGAACAACAGGGATGTCCTGCATCGGATAGGTCTCATTGTAGGCCAGCCCTTCGATCTCCGTAAGGCAAGCCCGGTGTCCTCCTCTCAACCTTCAATGTCGACTCGGCAGCAGCCATGATTGATCCTTCAGACGCTAAAGCGAAGAAACCTCATCACGAGTTTCATCATGCATGGGAGTCAAAGGCATTAGATGAAGATCACATCCTCAGACGCAGCAATGGATGCCTACCTTTGTTTAAATATCTACAAGGGTTGGATGAAGAAGGTGAGCCCAAAGTGTCGGTTCAAGCAAAGAAGCCGTCGGCGAAGAGGAAGAGGAAGAGGGACGAGGACGAAGTCGAGGACGTGGACTCGGACTCCGAGTAGGTGGCGATGCCGCCGCTCATGCTGGTTCTACTGCAAATGTCAAGCGGACTAGTTGCTTAGTTTATTTTCAAGGGTGTGTTGTCTTTGAGGCCCCAGCAGAACTATGTTTATGTTCTTTCTCATTATTTGAACTCTTTGAAATGCGTCTGCAGTAGTACTAGTACTATGTCTTACTATCGTTCTTCTTGCAGTTGGTACTCTTGCTTTCGTATCTTCGTGTTCCTACTGTACTTAATATGTTCGTACTAGTAGTATAATTTGGGTCAGTCGATTTGTGAAAGAAGTTCAATGGAGAGAAGGAAGAAGACGGCAGAAGAGGTGGAAGAAGCCCTTCTAGCCATCCATGTTGCATCAAACGGCTCACATGAGTCGACTAACCCAAATTGCTCCTTCAGATTGCAGGATCCACGTGGCATTCAAGGTCTTGAAGGTAGATTCGCGTCACTTTTGGCTTGCGGGCTCGACGCTTGCGACCAGCTTCCACCGCGACAGCCACCATGCGCGCCTCCTCCACGCTGGCGGAGACGACAATGACACGCTTAGTTCCTCCTCGCCCGGCGTCTTTGGAGCACGCGCTTCGTCCTCCTCTTCATATGTTGCGTGCATATCTGGCTGCTCCACCAGCTTTCGCGTGCTGCTTGGCATGGGCGGCATCGCGAGGAGGGACTGCAGATGACGTGAGCGGGCGAGCCTTCGGCTTCATGGCACAGGGATGGCGGCGGCGAGAAATTGTTGGCCGGAGCAGGCGGGCGCCGGCATGCGCAACGGTGGCGGCGGCATATTGATGAGTGCGCGTGTGGGAGCTTACTTTAGTTTTATATATAAGGTTGGTCAAACTTGAAAGAAAACTGTACTAGTACACGTAAACATTAGACTTAGGCATCGCTTTTATTAGTTAGTACCACAACCACGATACCGGATCCCGTGCAAGCGCATGAACCGCGGCCGAGCGGTCGATCGAACGGTGCGTCACCGTGTCGCGCTCGAAGGACATCCACAGAACCTTTTTGTGTGTGTGAAAACAATCCTCGAATATTACTCAACTTTTTTTTCCTGTGAAAGTTCTTGACGCTGCAATATTTCCATATATCTGAATTTAGCTCCAGTTCGTGTTTATTTGGATTTGGACGTTTTAGGTGCACCCTAGTTTTTTAATACTGATTTTGTGTGTGTGTTGAGAGAGAACGTGTGTATGTGTCCATATGTGTGTTGTGGCGGAAGGGCAATGTGGAGACGGTGTGCGTGTGATATGAGGCATAGAGAGGTGTGAATGTGCAAATGATCATGCATGAGTGAGACATAGACAGATGCCGATATGTTGTGTATATATGAGAGAACGGTCTTCTAGTTTACTTGTGTGTGTATGTGAGAGAGAGAGAGGGAGAGAGAGAGGAGCATCCGTAACACAACAACCATCTCTCTCGATTCGTCCGTCCCTTGCACGGTCGCATGCAACACATGCATCAACGCGCACATTTTGACACCCTCACGGCCCCCCGCCCACCTCAAGGCCCGCACAATCTCTTCGAGAATACCCATTTCTCTCCTTAGGTTTGTTTTCTCTCAATATCTGACACACACACACACAGAGAGACACACGTAGCACAACACACACACACACACTCCCCCGAGCACACAAACCACTCTCGCTTGTGCTTCTTTGCACCCCAACATGCACAACACCTCAATCTTCAAAGAGGGCATCGAGCAGATCGAAGACGGCGACCACACCGTGCTAGAGAATGCGGGGTCATTTGAAAGTAGGGTGATGTGACGCCGGCTGACTAACTCCTCCCCCCACCCCCTCTCTCTCTCTCTCTCTCTCTCTTGCACAAAATTACCAATCCCTCTTTCCCCCGCACAAAATTGTCAATCCCTCAACCCACGAGATCCTTCCCTTCTCGTCCATGTTTTTCCAGCTCTCTCATCAAACATGTTGTCTCTTCTCCTTCCACGATATCTGAGAATCCAGATGCACACACATCTCATGTATATTACATGTATCCATCTTTCTCACAGACCTAACTTCTTCCTCTCTCTCTCTCTCTCTCTCTCTCTCTCTCTCTCTCTCTCTCTCTCTCTCTCTCTCTCTCTCTGTCTCGTTAGGTTTGTCTCCTACTCTCTCGTCCACATACATACAATCTTTCCGCCCTATCTGCTCCATCTTCAAAAGTTCTCTGCAAGTTTCATTCACACATTGGGATATGTCAAAATGTTGCTTCTATAATGGCTGATGTAGAGTTATGGTTGTTTTTGTTGCATCCTACAAAGTAATAACTATGAAATGCATTTAGATTCTCATTTGACTGGGATTATGTGAGTTTGAGCATGTTGTGAATTACTATAGACCTTGTATACATCTTGGGATTCGACAATGATTGTAACTATTGAATTTTATAGACCATTACATTCGAAGTCAATAGCCTAATATATTTATTTCACAATTTCAACAAATGATTAGTTCACTACAAACTAAGAAAACAAATATGTACTCCTCCGCTTTTTATTTAAGTCCGCGTATTAGCATTGGTCAAAGTCAAGTTTTGTAAACTCTCGTAAAAGCTTATAACAAAAAATATTAACATATACAATAACAAATAAATACCATTAGATTCATTATTGAATGTACTTTCACATCATACATATTTGTTATGGTAAATGTTTATATTTTTCTATAAACTTGGTCAACTTTAGGAAGTTTGACTTGATCAAACCTAATATGCATAGTTTACTACTACTACTTGCTAGTTGCTTAGTCGAATAACTCAACACGCCACACGGGGAGTCCAGTGTCACAAAATTTTGAGGTCGGCGGGAAAATCTCCCGCGACCCTGATTCGAGCAGTGGGAAGTTACGATCATAGCCTTCAGAACAGGCCCTCTGAGATGACGCTTGGTAGGGGCTGTTTTCGTAACTTCAGGTTCACCCTACCCAGCCAACCCCACCCCGGCACCCAGAGTAGTACACCTGAATACTCCCCATTTTCTATCCCCATCGCAAAATAGACTTCTCCACGGCACCGCAGCCTTCGTGCTCCTCCCCTTTACATCGGCGCACTCGTCCACCGCAGCGCATCTGCCTCATCGACGACCTCGTACGCCGCACTAGAGCCGGTCCACCGTCGTCGTCGTACACGGAGCCTCTTCCCCGGCATCGTCTTCCACGGTCTCGGATCTGCTTCCGGAAGCCGACGCCAAGCTGAAGTACCACCGTCATGGACAATGAAGCCCGACTCCGTTCTTGACCATGACTCACGGGGAGCCGCCCGCGACCATCGTTCTCCTCCTCGATTGGTAATGTGCGTGTTGAATCACTTAGCAGTACATGTGCAGTTCCAATTTTGTTCATACCTACCCTTCAAATTTCCTGGGTGCTATTGTTCCCGTAAAAGTAATTGGTTATAGCCTCCATTGTCCAACAGAATATCGGCTTGTAATTGTGCGTCGCTCCTGTATCGCGCTGTGCTTGGGTAGGTTTTTCATCTGCAACCAGTAGTGTGGCAAATGATGGGAAGGTTTTTAGAACTAGAAAGATGCCCATGCGTTGCACGCATCAAGATGCATTTTTATGAGTAGTTTATCTTGTGGGAGAAAAAGGATGAACGAGGGAAGGCCTTATTTGCAACTGGAGAGGGGTATGGGTATCTTTTTGCAAAATTCCCATTTGTTTCCTTCCTATCTGTCAGATATAAATCGGACGGCCTATATTGCAAGAAAAAAAAGTATAGAGAAAAAAAGTAGACAGTAAATATTAAATATAAAATAAATATAACAGTAGAGAAGAGAGTAGAGATAGCAGATACGTCGGGAAAGGATCGCGCGCGCGCGGGAAAAAGCGGCCGGGCGTGCGCTAGTTTTGGCGCGCGGCGTCCGACGCGCTTTAAAAAATCCAACGCCCTCCCACCGCTCTGTGCCTTGCCACCTCTCTCTCCCCACTCCGCGCCTCGCCACCGCTCTCTCCTCGCTCTTTTTTGCCTCGCCGCCGCCGCGCCACCATGCCGCTGCGTCGCCGGGAAACTTGGGGATACCGCCGCGTCCGCGCGCGCCCCTCCGGCGGCTTCTCCGTCGAGATCCGGTTCCACGGGATGCGCCTCGGCCTCGGCAATTTCGACACCGCCAACAAGGCCACCCGCGCGTACGACACGGCGGTGTAGCGCCTCCGGTGGCCTCATAGAACATTGAACTTCCCCAACGTGCCGACGCTGAGCGGCGCGAGGCTTCAGCGCCTCGCCGGCTGGCTTAGCACCGACGAGGATCGTCGCGACAACTGGAGGCGGGAGCACCGTCTCGGCATCACCAAGATGGACGAGGAAGCCATGGCGCTGTGGTGCCAACACTTCCCGCAGGACATCATCAACGAGCGCGAGTTCTACGTGCAAAGGAGGGCGGAGAGGGATAAGAGGAGGGCGGAGCGAGCCGCCTATCGCGAGGACAAGCGTAGGCGAAAAGCGGACGCTCAATTCAACATGAGGCTAGGAGCAGCGTCGCCTGGGAATCCGGCGGCGATCGGTATCTTCACGCCTCTGATCGGGGCGTCGGAGGAGGACATCACCGAGGAGGAGTCGGACGACGAGGAGTAGTTGAATTATCTTTTTTATCTATCTATACTGAGAACTATCCTCTACTCTATCTACTTCTCTATCTCAGCACTGTAAACGCTTTTTTAAAGCGCCGCGTGTTGCGATTTTGTTGGAGATGCTCTAACATGGCAGACGAGTACTTTAATGTTGCCCACAAGATGCGCGAGTATTACTAGTAGTATATTTTTCTTGCCATGTTGAGATTTTAAAACCACGAAAAGCGAACATGCGAGCAGCAATGAAGACCAAACACGGGATATTTGGGACATCTTCAAGGAGCGTGGCAAGTTAAAGAGGAGCTGCACCGAACTCAGAAACGAGCTTTGGTAAGTAACACCCTTTCAATTACTTTCGTGTAGCCTCATGTTCTTCGATGTGTATATGTTGTAGTTTCTGTTTCTCTTAAGCGTGGTGTTCTTCGATGTGTAATAAGAAGAGTCTTAATCGTCCTAATGCTTTCGTTTTTAGCTTGATGTAGGAAGTGGGTGTTCTCACCTTGTAGTCTGTTTTTATTTTTTTTTCCTTTTGAATTCACTTCTTCGAGTTACATTTATCCGGCTTCTACTAAATGGATCTAGGTTGCTCGAGTATTGATCTAAAAAAGAAGTAACTTCATGTCGGGGATGCGGTTCTGCGAGGAGGGAAGTATGGTCAACCTCGAGATCATGTTTCCAAAATGAGGCTGGATTACACACAAGGTGCAGTTCCCTAATGATCTGGATTAGACACAAGGTGCAAATTCGAGATGATGCTTTGGATTAGACACAAGCCGTGTGGAGTCGCCACTGTTCGTGTCCTCGTGGCATTAGTAAAGGCTGAAAGAAAGCGTGCAGCAGCCCTTGAGAATGTAGCTGAGTTCTGAAGAAGCTTAAAAGAGCAATCAGATGCTCTCTTCACCCAAGCCAAAGAAGAGATGGAAGAAGCCAGAAATAAGCTAGCAGAGGCAGAGCAGGCTAGGCGTCTCCTGCTATCTAAAACTGTTGTCAATACAAAATTTCGTTCATAATAGCTAGGTTCAAATGTTTATCCAGTCAGCATGCCTGTTGTGATGTCCGTACATCTACTGATGTGGCACAAAATGTTTTTCTTCGGGTCATGTAACAACAGCAATTACTTTCCAAACAATAACAGATGAAGCATTGGACATGGTATAGTTCACACGCAAGCCCGACATTCCAAGTTCAACTTCCACATCAAAATCATGTTCACAGATATCTGCACATTCATACATAATGTCCACAACCATGATTCACTTCAAAGCCAAAAAAATGTGAGGAGAGTTATAAATAAAGAAAATCCTCTACTAGTTCCTCGCTACCGGCGAGCACAACAAGTCAAGACCATGCATAAATTAATTATATTTTAGTCATTTTTGTGTTCTAAAATGCTGCGGCTCATGGAAGGACGTCTTGCACGCTGTGTGATTCAATGAAGGCAGGCGGGTAGTCTTAAGCTGGTTGCACTTGGCCGAGGGCATGCTCGGTTACTGCAGAGTGCGGCCCTCTTGGCGGGCCGCGGTTCAATGCCTCTGCTATGAGAGGTCGGCGTCTGGTGTCGAGCAATCACTCCCTCCAAATTTTTTTGTTTGGGTATAACAAAACCTCGCTTTTCCATTCACATTTTACAAGTAAAATTCGTGGACAAATTTGACCCAAAGTATGATGGGGACTAGTAAACCAGAATGGAGGTAGTAGTTTTTTAATCAAAGAAGGGTTTCCTTCCGATTTTCATTCTTGAAAACCAGCATCTAAATCTAAACCATAGTATTTGCCCTAGAACTACCAGGTTCAACATCTCGCAACATAAACCCATACAACCTCCATCGCAAAAAAAACATACAACCATACGCCAAGGAGGTACGTAGTACTATGAATTCCATTTTCTCTCCATACCAATCGTTCTAAAAACTACTTACTACTTATAACACGCCATTGAAATTCGGAACTCTTAACCCCGCTAAAAAAACGATATTTTAAACGTGGCTACTCGATCTGTGGCAACCGGCAAGCCACCGCGCTCCAAGTCGTTCACCTGTGGTCCCGACCATCAACTCCTACGGATCAAATTATCACGCGAGCTGACTATTCCTACAAAGGTGCTCCACCACGTACCTGGTACCCGCGAATGCAGCAATCGTGCACCTAGGGTTTTAGGGTTTATTTGTTAACATCGCCTTTACGTAACACTCATGTGTGCAATACAGCGAGAGGCCGACTGCATGAGTGCGCCTCTTCTCTTCGTATATGTACTCCACCGTTTGTCTGGTGTCCAAAAAATTATAATAACTACTAGCAATGTGCCAATGCGTTGCCACACGATCAAAGTAGATTAATACATATTCACCCATTTGATAGAAAAAGTCTAGTTTTGAAATACGTATATCACTAAAAATATGTTATGTTTCACTCAAAATATATTCCTTTGGCGGTTTTGATGAGATAAGGGAGGAATGTTGTTGGTTTCAAGATTCGAGAAGTGGTATATGTCTAATTTCTACTCTTACTAGTAAGATGTTCGTATGCTGTACGGAACATCAAGATCTTGTGGGAGAAAAGGATGAACGAGGGAAGGCCTTATCTGCAAATGTGGTGAAGAGTGCGGGTAAATTGCCATATTTTCCTTCCTATCCGTCACATATAAATCGGACGACCTACATTGCAGGATGGCAGTCCCACCATCATCACCAACTCTATTTTTTATCCCTACTCTTATAAAAAGCATTGTCGGTGATGATCGTGTGCCTGCCATCCTGCAATATAGGCCGTCCGATCTATATCTGACGGATAGGAAGGAAACTATGGCAATTTTGCAAAAAGATACCCACACCCCTTTCCACATTTGCAAATAAGGCCTTCCCTCGTTGATCCTTTTCCCCCACAAGATAAACTACCCATACAAATGCATCTTGATGTTCCGTGCAACGCATGGGCATCTTGCTAGTTGTTGCAAAAAGCCCATGTGTGTGTGAGAGAGAGGGAGAGTGGAGGAGGACGGAGTGCATGTGTGACAAAGACACAAGGAGTGTGTGTGCGATAGGTATCGACTTAAAATGAGGCGATAGTGTGTGTGTGTGCACGATCGAGAGGGCGTGTCTCAAGAAGGGAAGAAAAATCTACATAGATACAAGAAGCGGAGAGAGACATGTATGCGATGGTGGAAGCACGAAAAGGGTGTATAAACCTATCTAGAGGCTAGCCAGTCGATAAATGTTTGTGAGAGAAATACGAGTCGGGGTGCGAAGGCGAGAGTTTTGTGTGTGTGACAGAGAGACGGTAGTCGGGAAGGGGAGTGGAAGTAGGAGTTGTGTGTGTGTCTATGAGAGAGAGAGAGGAGATGGTAGTCGGGGTTGTCTGATCGGTAAACAAATGAATAATGTCGATGCAGGATGGAGACGAAAAGGAGACCGCAACAAATGTTGTGTCTACAGGAGAGAGAGAGAGAGAGAGAGAGAGTAATTTTAGTGGTATGAGTCATATGTAGAGACATATAGGGTGTGTGAGAGAATCCCATAGAGAGAAAGACAAAGTGAAAGGCAGTGGAGACTGTGTGTGTGGCGGTGAAAAAGAAAGCTTAGGTACCGAGTGATACCAGATAACAATATAGACGTGAGAGATAATGAAAACCGTGTAATGTATAATGATAGGGAGAGTGTGACACTTCTCAAGGGAGACGTCGAGAGACCATGTTTGCGAGGATAGGAGAAACATGAAGTGAGCGCGCGGGTGAGCTGGAGAAAAGAGAGTGATAGCTACCTGAAGGAGCATGCATGCGAGAGAGATGGGCGTGAAAGGAGTGAACAAAAAGGGATTCAAATATTTGAATTCGAGATGATGATACATGTAATCCATACTCGAACCAAAATTGATCTATCAAACATGCATACTCATATGAATTCACGCACATCTATGTTATTTAATATGTAGATATTACTGATCCATACATTTTAGTAGAACATAATTTGGTTAAAAAATTCGAATTCAACCTTAAGATTTCGAGATCGTTGTATTTGTAAATCATATTATACATATAAAGGAGAAGAATTCTTTGTTGTGCTTTTGAAAGTATATATAAAAAATGATGTATATAGAATGTAATTCCAATTGAAAATGGATCCTGCCCAAAAAAATAGAATACAAACGGGATTGAACTGAGTTGGCACGGTAAACGTGCACTCTGCAAAATTTGAACGAAGCGGGGAAAGTCGCAGAATCACCGAAACCAAAATCATGCGAGATGGAAATCACCATCGCCTATCCTCGCCACGCAAAGCCTATCTGTTGGACTTCTATAGGTTTCGATAGGGGTAGGTTTGTAATTTCACCCAAACGTGACGTAACCGCCTCTCACCCGGATTCATACACGGTGGGCGCCAAAACACAGTGTGTCCTTGGCCGAAATCGACTCCCTCCCCGATTCATATTCATACACGGTGGGCGCCAAAAACAAACTCTCGTCGGCAAATATTCGGTGTATGCGAGATTACCGTCCTATCCCCAACCGACTAATGTTGCTGTGATGTAGTAGAAATTTGAAACGGGGGCTAAGTTTGTAAATTTCCTCGCATTTGAGACAAGCGTCCCCTGAATACATGGTTCCCCCCTTCCTCTCTACCTCCCTTTCCCCATTCGTACTCCGTGGGCGCCAAAACACCCTCTCCACCCCACCCTCCTCCATATGCCGCCGTCCGCCACCCCATCCACCGCCGTCCTCCTCCACCATGCCGAGTCGATACCCGACGCCGCCGTCCATTACAAGAGATCGACCTCTCTCATCCACGGCTTCGACCGGATCCTTGCATCCCGTCCTCTCGCTTCATCCCCGCCGTCGTCATCAAGGCTTCGGCCGCCACCGCCTACCCTCCTAGATCTGCTTCCACGCCGACAGCCATCGCTACCGCAGCACCGTCAAATTCTCAGCAGATCGTGACGGCGCCGCACTGAGGCGGTACTCTTTCAGATTCTGCTCAACTTATTTATCGCAACAAGAAAATAGATCGCCACTGCTTTACTCTGATTTCTTGTCTTGGTTGCGAAGTTGCCTTTGTCCGGTTTGCACCTTCAGATCCGCCATGGCACGCTCAACACTATACTCCCAATGCTTATGGATTTCCCCTTTTATATTCCACACTAGTTAAATCACAGTATACTAAATTTCATAATTGGGTCAATCAATTTTTCAGAGCTTGCCGGAGTTCGCCGGTGCGATCGAAGGGGCTCGGGTGGTTGTGGGGCCTCACCAAACGAAGAAAACTCGACGCGGGTGGGGGGTGGGGCGGGGTGGGGGTGGGGGTGGTGGAGGAACACAGGCGGTGGGGGCCGGTGGTCCGGCCGGCGGCCTGCAAGGGTGTTCTCAGTATGGGAAGAATCGGACACGAGGAAGAAGAAGGGTTAGGAGACGAGGGATCTTCATCCAACCGCCTAAAATGGTCGACAGACAATGGGAGTTGCATTCTTAATGCGCCTGGTTCATCATGTGTGGGAAGCTAGCAACCAACATTTTATTATCCAAAATCTGCTTGCTCTTGTTTACCATGTTCCTCTTCCGTTCTTCTTTAATATGTACTCTCTCCGTTTTAAATACAAGTCTTTGTATAGATTCCACCATGGACTACATATGGACTAAAATGAGTGAATCTACACTCTAAAATGTATCTGGATACATCTGTATGTGATCCATAGTGGAAATCTCTACCAAGACTTATATTTTGGAATGGAGGGAGTATGATAGTAGTACAGTATGTTCCTTGTACTGAAGATGAGCAGGGACATTTGTAGTGTAGAGGTCTATACGGTCGATTGTGATGGACACTTTGAGCCTCTTTGATTCGTAGGATCTTTTAAACATAGGAAAAGGATTTGTAGTGTCCTTCCCACTTGAATCCAATAATAATAGCAAGGAAATGCGGGGAGCTGTGTCGCCTTTGAGAGTTATACTGGTATTAATAGTACCGCACCTTCACTTGAAGAGAGCTGGTATCCGAAGCCTTTCTAGCCGTATCGGCAATACTAGCACATATATTCCAACAAGTACCACTTTGCTGATTTTACTCTGATGCTTAAGGTTTTCCCGTTATATCTACACTATCATCTGTGTAGCTGCTTTGTGTCGCACTAGCAGCAGTCCACTCTTGAAGCTAAACACTGCAATGACTTACAAAATTGGCACCAAGGCATTGAGTGCCATTCAGATGCAATGAAACTCATACGCTCCCCACTTGTTGATTCTTGTTAGAATATGATCCTAATGACTATTCTAACCTCGAGGAGTCAAAGGCGATGGCCTGTCCTGTTCACCCATCAAGGTGCCTGTTCTAATTTGGCAATGTTTTATTGATTGCGGGTATCTTGCATATGTTGTCTTGCATTTCTTCTACTTTGTTGCACCGCCATCTGCTTAGTTACTCATCATATATGTCGAGATGCCATGCCCATCCATTATCAATACATATTCCATCTGTCATCATACCATGTTTTCCCACTCAAATGATTTCTTGTGCATCAGACATCAAAAAGGGAAAGGGTGATCGCCGAACCTGAAGGAGCACCAGCAAAGTCATTGAAAAACATGGTGATGCCGGAGAAATCAGACAGCACCCCACTTATATTGGATGTACAACCAGTGACACAAAACGTAGGACCGACTCCAGCAGACTGTACCCATACTTCACTGGCCACACCACTAGCCCCACCACACAGGACCTCACTCCAAAGAAAAGGTATACCGATTTCATTTGCCATAGCACCAAATTGTACCACGTAAAAATCCCACTCCAAAGAAAAAGTACAGCAAGTCCACCGGCCAAAGACCTATCCCAACTACAGAGACGACCAATTCCTGCAGATTGGAACCCCATTCCATTTATTCCCAGTTTAAAAGACAATGCTTTCAATGTTGTTAGGGACTACGTGCATACATTCCCATCATGGGAAGATTATTGTGAAGACAAACACCATTTTCACATCTTCCTGTCCAACTTACGTGTAAGTGCTATTATTCATGGTTATTATTTTCCTGTTTTCTGCTAATTGAACACATCAATGATTTACATTACATTGTTTTAACTAGGCGAGGGTCAATCTGGATAGTCATGATGAGCAAAGCTTGCTTGTGCTTTTCAAGGAAGCATTGCAACAGTATCGGTGTTACCTGAGGAAATCACACTTTGATGGCAAGTCTATAAACGAATTTCCGGTGAAGTCTCATGTGCTCAATTTAGAAGACATTGAATGGAAAAACCTTGTTATGCACTGGTCTCGTTCCTGTGATGAGGTAATCGTCTATGAAATCACATGACAATTTGAACTTCTACTTTTCCGCATGTGCCTTACGGATCTTTTTTGCAGGAAATCTGCTCGAAGAAGAATTCTGGTTTGACAAGAACGATAGGATATCGCAAATATGCTGCCCGCTGCTTTGCTCTTGTTAGTACCTCTTGTCCTGTATCACTGTACTTTCATACATACCTGGTTCATTATGTGACAACAGTATGCATGATAGCTTGCTTATCAATTGTTCGCTCCAAATTATCTGATATGTATGAATGGTTACATTAGTGTAGAATATATCCAATGCCAATGTTTTTTAGCTCTGCATTGTTCTTGTAAGTACATGTTGTCCTTTATCGATGTACTTATAATGACGGTAGTTGTTCATGTACCATCACTCTGCAGCTTATTTTCCTTTGGCCTCCATTTTCTACACATCGGATCTATATTTACTCTTACATAAGGTTGGTCTCAAGAAGTTTAGCTGTGCATTGCTCTTCATTGTACCTTTTGCGTGTATCGCTGCACTTACATTTATAGCTACTTGGTTATGTAGCATCACTCTTCATCTTATCTTAAATATTCTCCATTTTTTGTATATTATCACATCCATATTTACTCTTAACAAAATGTAGAATAAAGGCAATGCTTTTGAAGAAGATTACGTGGTAAACTTCTTGAATTGCCCCGCAACAGCATGGATAGGGCCTTTATAGAGCCTGTCTTCACCAATAATGTAAGTTTGTCCATCTCAAGCCTTCAAACTTTGTTGTATATATTTGGTTAGGCATGATCGCAATAAATTGCTTTATTTTTTGTGTTTGCATCAAATTGCTTGTTTAAAGTTTATTATGTAGTTCATAAACAAAAGTTTGTCCTTTCTCAATTTAAGTTTTCAGTTGTACAACCAAGTTCCTTCTTCATACCATGTAAATTAAACTACAGAGCAAGTGATCTTCTTTTGCAATCGCATGTATGCTTCGTTCTTCATCCGTAATCCGGTGGTGTGGTGAACCTACCCACTACAAAGACAATGTCATATTCTGCAATGTCTTAACTATGAACATTGTCATATCATTCTACTATTATTTAAACCGTCTCTTTATTTGCCAATCTGAAATGGTATAAATTGACAAAGACACTAACCATTGATACTTATGAGTTCTTGATCCGTAATCCGGTGGTGTCGTGAAGTCGCCAACTCCTTCACAATGTCATTTCCTGCCATGTCTTGACCTGAACAATACCATATTGTGTTAATGCAATTTTAAACTGTGTCACTTTATTCGTCAGTAAGAAATGTGATGAATTGTCAGCACTGATACTTTTATGTGCAAAACCTATCATTTGTCTGCTTGTTTATCTTTCAGAGTGAGGAAGATATAAGTGTTGAACAACCGCAGTCTCATCATCTTGTTTTACTCCTTGCATGCGGCTCCCAATGAGGCTAACCTTTCTTGAACTCTATTGAAGTGTTGTGGTTTTGTATATTATTTTGTCGGTGTGTTTATTTGCACTGGTGGGTATCTTTGATGCCCAGTGTATGTAATATGTTGTTTGCTTATGCTTTATTATCATAGTGGCGAACTTTGATGCCCAGTGGATGTAATATGCCGTAATTTCTTTATTGTATAGTCTAGGTTTTTTCTTATTCATGATGCTGCAGTTGTTTTACTGTATATATATCCTGTCTTCGCAGTAAACCGGCCAAACGATAAAATTACGGTACATAATCAGGCCGTCATGCAATCACGATGTAGGTTGGGCCTAAAACGTGCCGAACAGCTCAGGGCCGGCAGCAGCCCGAAATGAACCCCGGCCCATGATTGTGCGAATCAAATAACGGGCTTTTAACAGGCCAAAATTGTCTCGGTCCTTGTTTGGCCCAATCAGATATTGGTCATGAAAGGTCGGATGCAAACCGGGCCGTAGTTAGGCCCAACTATATGACAGGCTTTTAACAGGCCAAAATTAATATAGGGCCGAAATGTTAAATGGGCCCTTAACAGGCCAAAACTAATATGAGGCCGAATTACTAAGTGGGCCTTTAGCAAGTGGGCCCAAAAGCATAGTGTCCAGTTGACGGGCCGAATCTAATATGGGCCATAATTGAGCCCGGAGCCTCTTAAAGGGCCGGACCTGATCTGGGTCGTAATTTGGCCCAAAACATGGTAGGCTTTTAACGGGCCGGATCTCATATGGGCCACTATTAGGCCCGGAGCGTGGCAGGCCATTAATGGATCGGATCAAATATGGGCCGGCATTTGGCCCAAAACATGGCAGCCAGTTAATGGGCCGGCCTACTAGGGTCCTCAAAATCTTGCGGGCCTATAGCTGGGTCGGCCCATTAATGTCGGCGAACTCTCGTAGGCCTTTAGCTGGGCCGGCCCATTATGATCCGCAAGAATCTTGTGGGCCTTTACCTGGGTCGGCCCATTATGGCACATAAAAATCTTGTGGCCCTTTACCTGGGCCGGCCCATTATGGCCTGCAAAATCTTGTGGGCCTTTAGCTGGGCTAGCCCATTATGGTCCGCAAAATCTCGTGGGCCTTTAGCTGGGCCAGCCCATTATGGTCCGCAAAATCTTGTGGGCCTTCAGTTGGGCCGGCCCATTTAAACTTGATGGGTCGTTCCACATGTCAACATATCATAGGCGCGTCTCGCCCATTGGATGAGTGACACCTGTGCCAACGCGGACCTCACACGTGTCTCCTCCAGCCAATGATGATTTTATACGTGGAAAATCCCCATTGGTCGGGGCTGTTAACGGGTTATCGGATCCAAAACCCGACCCGATAGCTTAACGACGTTAAGATTACGGTGGATGCCACGTGTCGGTCACCCTTGACGAAAGCACTTCAGGACGCTACGATTTATCGTCATGGAAGTGGACACTTCCATGATGATAATTTTGGTAATGTCATGGAACACTTCTCTGACAAAGACGATTATGACTATCTTGATTACGTCATAAATTTGTCATGGATGTACATGCATGACAAAACGCATAACCCATCTTGTGAAAAACACGTATCATCATGGAAGTGTATTTTTGTCTTGTCTGACTTGACATGGCAAAGTCAAAAAGAGCAAGGAAAAGAATATAGTAGGGAATGGTGTTACTCGTCGGGTGAAACGAAAAAGGATCGCCCTCGAGATTCTGCTTTGGTACTTATAGTGCAAGAGAAGGTCCAAGTCCACCGGCTAAATCTACAAACACAATATCACTGCTTCCACCACCGCAGCATCCGCTTCACCTATACCAAAGCATCTCAACGAGTTACTCGTTCGTTTGCTCGAACGGCCGGTTCCCAAGCTGCCTTCACACCTAACACTACTTCCGAAGCACTGCTGACACAACAGGACTTGGCAAGATCAGATGAACCTCATGAACATCAACACCAAGACGGTACCTGACCGAGTCAAGTTGCAGTTGCATGCTCCTTTATATGTACTCTCACAATTTGATGTGCACTAAAACTTTCCATATTCGTTGTTGAACTAGCACCACGGCACAAGCGGAAATAGACATCAGGGATAATGCTTGATGGATTAACAAAATCTAAAGGAGGGAGAATGGAGATCCATTTTGAGGCAGGTTTAAAAAGGCCACGTGATGCTACAGAGTCAGCCAAGTTAGTATCAGAGGCAGCCGTTGCCGTTAGGTGTCATGCACGTATCCTCCCAACGTGGATCCAGTACAGGAATGAGAAAGACAATACCCATTTTAGCACCTTCCTTGACCATTTATCCGTAAGTAAGGTTATTCATCGCAATTGTAATATTGTCTTGCTCTGTGCCATACTTTCTAGCTTCCTCCTAATAAGACTCACATTCTTTTTTCAACAGATGAGGTTCAAGTTGGATCCGAAAGATGATGCAACTAAACAAGCATGCACTCATGTTTTTCGATGCGCTCTGTGGCGATATTAGTACCACCTTAGAAAATCTCACTTTGAAGGCAAGGCTAACAATGAAATCGCCCAAACATCTCCAAAGGAATATATTACAGATGAAGACCGACAGCCCTTATTAAACACCGGTCCGATCCAAAGTATCAGGTAGTGTATATGTATTTGATCAGATCACATATTGAACTTGTATTTATGTATGTGCCTTACAAGTGTATCTTTTTCTAGGCTAACTGTTTGAAGAACAAGACCAACCGTTCTAAAGTGAAATTCCAACAGACAACAGGATCTCGTAGCTATATTGCACACTGCGAGGCTCTTGTAAATAGCTACTAGTTCCTTCTTTTTACATGCCATATTATCGTATCTACATTGACTTGTTCCAAATCTGAGAGGAAAACCCGTGCGGACCAAAAAGAACCGTAACCAAATGCGGTGCAAATCTTCAAGGATTGCCACACCCGGCAAGATGAAGGGCATGAGAACACCAGTTCAAGCCCATTTGTTGTAAGTCCTCACTCCTCTTGCCTTTGAACTGATTGGTATTGTGATGTGTTCATTTAATCGCTTGGTTTGCGCCAATGTCGATTACTCTGTTCACTTTTATACACAGTTGTCTTAACGTATCATTTCACCTTACATGGTTTAAAAGAGATGAAGGATATTCTTTTGGTCTTGATCTGTAATCTAGTTGTGATGTTCACTGCGCACACAATGATACAATAGATTGTTTGTTTTATATCTGTTTTCCCATGATTGAATGATGTCATACTATGTTCATCCTACTTTAAACCATGTCTCTTTATCCTTAGATGTCAACGAATGTGAGGAAATAGAGAATACAGTAGGCATGCTACATGGACATATGTTCCGAAAGTGATTTTATTATGTAGTTGGCACTACAATACATGCTAATGTATTACAGTAGTTCACCAAAATAAGTTATGTATAAACATGAAACCTAATTTGTTTGTTTTTGTCTCATTAATAACTTGTCTGGTACACTAATCTACAAGTTCAAACTTTCAGCAAGCTATGGAACAAATGATTGAACAGCCACAACCACCTGAAGGTGACGAGGCTACCACAGGCACAAAGTCACCTCTTCTTTGCAGTGCGTCAAGATCTCTCCACTAACGGTGCAAAAAGCACCTTCTTGCGTAATGCAGGTTGGTTGTCAAGGTAACCTCGTCCAAATCGCCATCTTGAACAAAATCTTCCGGCTAGACAGTGATATATCCGTGCTCCGCACACAAGCCCAATCCCTAATGGACGTTGTTTGGAAACAAGAATAGTGGTTGACAAATGTCGTGAAGATATGAATGGTTTGAAACCGGACTATCGGACATTTGCTTCGTTGTTCAAGAGCAATGGCGGAAAAAAGGGAAGATCATGCTGCTCCATCAGTTCTGACTGAAACATTAGCTTTTCGTGTCAATGATATGTGCTTCTATACATCCGATGGCGCTTTTATCTGCAAGGACGTAAACTTTATGCCAACATGCCTTTTGTTGTATGGTTGTAATGTATTTTGTTGTGATACTGACATTTATGATCTGCCAAATCTTTCTTGATAATTACGACGCTATTTTTGTATAGTGTAGGTTTATCTTAGTAATGTATTCGGCCGAAAGCTTCGTAGGAGCCCAACATGCCAACATTCGCCGGGCCCATTCCAATTGGGCTAAAAGCGATTATGGGCCAAAATTTTCATGTAGCCCACTAAAAATATCGGGGCCTAAATTAGCATAAGCTTTCATATTTTTCTGGTAGGCATGTTCCCATAGTGGGCCTTTAACAGGCCTAAACATAATTTGGGTCCTCAGTAATAATAGGCCGTTTACAGGTGTAAATACCTCGAGCCCATAAAAACATGGGCCTTTAATAAGACAAAAGTGAGATTGGGCCTTGATTGTGCCAAATAACCCACTGGTCTTAGCAGGCCGAAATGGTGGCCCATTTACAATGCGGATCGTTCACAGGCCGAAATTTAGACGGGCCGTAAATGCGCTGACCTACTACACGGGCCTTCAACAGGCCGAAAGTTTGGTTGGGCTTGATTTGCGTCATTTTTATATGGGCCGTTAGTAGGCCCGATGTGACGTTAGGCCACATATGGCCCATGGATTTTGTCCGACGTTAACAGGCCGAAAGTCACAATAGGATGAAAGTGGCCCAAATCTATAGTGGGCCTCTAACAGGCCGAATGTCATACATGGCCGAATATGACCCAAATCCTTCACGGTCGTTTATGGGCCGAAAGTTTCAATGGCCTATAAATGGGCCCAAATGAAGTAGGACCTTTAACAGGCCGGAAACACACCGGGCCATAATTCGGCCCAAATACTTAGCGGACTGTTAACGGGCCAGAAGTGACCATGGGCCATGATGATGACAAGTTCAGGACGGGCCGTTGACGGACCGATTTGACACTAGCCGTACGGGCCTTAACTGAGAATGTTGGGCCTTTAGCTGGGCCAGCCCATTATGGTCCGCTAAATCTTGTGGCCTTTAGTTGGGTCGGCCCATTTAATCTTTATGGGCCATTTTTGGGCCGGTCCACATGTCAACATATCATAGGCGCATCTCGCCCATTGGATGAGTAACACCTGTGCCAACGCGGAGCTGACACGTGGTTCCGTCAGTCAATGAAAATTTTACATGTGGAAAATCGGCATTGGTCGTGGCTGTTAGCGGGTTATCGGATCCAAAACCGGACCCGATAGCTTAACGACGACCCGTTACGGTGGATGCCACGTGTCGGTCACCCTTGACGAAAGCACTTCCATGACGCGGAATTTATAGTCATGGAAGTGGACACTTCCGTGATGATAATTTTGGTAATGTCATGGAACACTTCTACGACAACACAGGTATGACTATCTTGATTCTGTCATAAAATCGTCATGGATGTACATGCATGACAGAAAACGTGACCTACTGTGACAAACATGTATCATCACGGAAGTGTTTGTAGTGTCTATCAGATCTCACCATTGCAATTGACCGTGAAGGGATTGACAACCCCTTTATCGTGTTGGGTGCAAGTGTTTGATTGTTTGTGTAGGTGCATATATTGGAGACTTGCTTGTATCTCCTACTGGATTGATACCTTGGTTCTCTAACTAAAGGAAATACTTATCTCTACTTTGCTGTATCATCCTTTCCTCTTCAAGGGAAAAACCAATGCAGGCTCAAGAAGTAGCAGGAAGAATTTCTGGCGCCGTTGCCAGTGAGATCTACATCAAGCCTACCAAGTACCCACCATAAACTCTCATCTGTTGCATTACATTATTCGCCATTTGCCTCTCGCTTTACTCTCCCCCAAATAAAAAGGCATTTTTTGTGATTTTTTCTGAAAATGTTTTAGAAGTGGGGGAGAGGAAAATGAGAGGCAAATGGCAAATAATGTAATGCAAGAGATGAGAGTTTATGATGGGTACTTGGTAGGCTTGATGTAGAACCTCCCCGGCAATGGCGCCAAAAATTCTTCCTGGTACTTCTTGAGCTTGCATTGGTTTTTCCCTTGAAGAGGAAAGGGTGGTGCAGCAAAGTAGAGATAAGTATTTCCCTCAGTTTGGAGAACCAAGGTATCAATCCAATAGGAGATACACGCAAGTCTCCAATCTATGCACCTACACAGACAATCAAACACTTGCACCCAACGCGATAAAGGGGTTTTCAATCCCTTCACGGTCACTTGCAAGGATGAGATCTGACAAAGATAGATATAAAAGATTACTAAAACATAAAACAAAGTAAAAAACAAATAAATTGCAGCAAGGTATTTTTGTTTTTTTGTTTATAGATCTGAAAATAAATGAAGGAAAATAGACTCGGGGGCATAGGTTTCATTAGAGGATTCTCTCTTGAAAGAAAATAATACAGTGGGTGAACAAATTACTATCGAGCAATTGATAGAAAAGCGCAAAGTTATGACGATATCCAAGGCAATGATTATGAATATAGGCATCACGTCGTGTCAAGTAGACCAAAATGATTCTGCATCTACTACTATTACTGCACACATCGATCGCTATCAAGCATGCATCTAGAGTATTAAGTTCATAAGAACGAAGTAACGCCTTAAGTAAGATGACATGATATAGAGGGATAAACTCAAGCAACATGATGAAAACCCCATATTTTTACCCTTGATGGCAACAATACAAATACGTGCCTCGCTACCCCTACTTTGTCACTGGGTGAGGACACCGCAAGATTGAACCAAAAACTAAGCACCTCTCCCATTGCAAGAAGAACCAATCTAGTTGGCCAAACCAAACCGATAATTCGAAGAGAAATACAAAGATATAAAATCATGCATATAAGAATTCAGAGAAGATACAAATAATATTCATAGATAAACTGATCATAAATCCACAATTCATCGCATCTCGACAAACACACCGCAAAAGAATATTACATCGGATAGGTCTCCAAGAACATCGAGGAGAACATGGTATTGAGAATCATAGAGAGAGAAGAAGCCATCTAGCTACTAGCTATGGACCCTTAGGTCCATGGTAAACTACTCACGCTTCATCAGAAGGGCAATAGAGTTGATGTAGAAGCCCTATGTGATTGAATCCCCCTCCAGCAGGGTGCCAGAAAAGGCCCCAAGATGGGATCTCACGGGAACAGAAGGTTGCGGCGGCAGAAAAGTATTTTCATGGATGCTCCTGATGTTGGGGGAATATTTGGGAATTTATAGGCCAAAGATTAGGGTTAGAGGACCTTCGAGGGGCCCACAAGCCTAGGGGCGCCCCCCCGTGGCGCGCCCCTAGGGCTTGTGCCCTCCTCGGGACTCCTCTGACTTCATCTCCAAGTCCTACATGTGTCTTCTGGTCCAAGAAAAATCATCGCGAAAGTTTTATTTTGTTTGGACTCTGTTTGATATTACTTTTCTGTAAAACTCAAAAAACAAGGAAAAAACACAAACTGGCACTGGGCTCTAGGTTAATAGGCTAGTCCCAAAAATAATATAAATATTAATGCATATAAAACATCCAAAACAGATAATATAATAGCATGGAACAATAAAAAATTATAGATACGTTGGAGACGTATCAGTGCACTCGGCCACAAAATCGGCTAGAACCTGGGATTTAATCGCCCGGCGCGGTCGATATATTATTTCAAAAGGTAATAGTTCGATGGCCCATTGAGAAATTCTGCCGATGGCATCACAATTATTGACGATGTCATTGAGTGGTACTTTCGAGGCTACGATTATCGAGCGCTCTTGAAAGTAGCTTATGAGAAGTCATAAAGACTGCATAAGCTATCTTCTGGTAGTGCGGATACGTCGTCTTACACGGGGTAAGCACCTCAAAACTTAACACACCGGCCTCTACACTCTTAGCTTGTGACCTTCCATGTCGCACTCGACAACCAAAACCGCATTGACAACTTGATTGGTTGCCGAAATATATAGCAGCCTCGGCTCGCTGAGGTAAGGGGCTGCCAGGATTTGATTTGATTGGAAACTAGGAGCATCTTGATTTCTTCTAGAGCTTCACTGGCCTCCTTGGTCCATTTGAAGTTTTTGGTTTGCCTAAGCAGTCTATGTAGAGGGAGAGCCTTTTCCCCAAGCCATGAAATGAATCGACTAAGGGAGGCTACACATCTCGTGAGTATTTGGACATGTTTGAGCTCAGTTGGCACTTCTAACCATGCCAATGCCTTGATCTTATCGGGGTTCACATCGATTCCTCTATGTGATACGATGAGTCCTAGCAACTTGCCTGGTGGAATGCCGAAGACACACTTTTCTGGATCGAGCTTGATGTTATATGCTCGGAGATTCTTGAATGTTTCTCCATAAGTGTGGCAGAATGCCTAGTTTTGACAACCACATCATCTAGTAAGCTTCGGCTCCGATTTGTGGCTGCAGACATGTCTGTATCATGCACTGGTAAGTTGCGCCAATGTTTTTAGCCCAAAGGGCATTGCTTTTAAGCATAAAGGCCAGTAGGGAGTGATGAATGCAGTGGCAACCTGGTCAGACTCCTTCATCCTTATTAGGCGTCGAGGAGGCATAATAAATCATGCCCAACTATATCATCGACGATTTGGTCAATCGAAGGTAGCGGGAAGGGGTCCTTTGGGCAAGCCTTGATTACATCTTTAAAGTCAACGCTTAGGTGAAATATTTGTCCTTTTTTGGTACCATTACCAGGTTTGCCAACCTGTCTAGATACTTGATTTCGTGGATGAATCCAGCTTCTAATAATTTCTCCAGTTCGTCTCCCATTGCCCGACTCTTCGGCTCCGAGAACCTCCGGAGAGCTTGTTTAACTGACTTTGACCCCTCAATGATGTTGAGGCTATGCTCTAGTTTGTTTCGCGGGATTCCTGGCATATCGGAGGGATGCTACGCAAAAATATCCCAACTTTCCCTCAGGAAATAGCGCAACGCACCATCTAGCGCTGCGTCCAGCCGAGTCCCGATGGAGGCCATTTTTTGATGGGCTGTCGGGATGGACTTGAAATTTAACAATCTCGCCGGCTGGATTGAATGATGTATATTTGGACCGCTTGTCAAGGATTACATCGTCTTTACTGACGGTTGAGCGTAATGCTGTCAGTTCCTCGGCCACAAGGGCCTCGGATTTCGCCTCAAGGGCCAGCGATGTTGTTTTATCCTCGGCTTTGAGTGCTTGGTCCTTGTTGCTTTTTACCATGATCATGTCGTTGGGCCCCGACATCTTGAGATTCATACAAGCTTAATGGGGCACCACGTGGAATTTGGCGAATGCAGCTGGTAGCCATTTCGGAGAGGCATGATGTCGAAGATTAAATCTTCGACCCGATAGTTGTTGGGCATTCCGAAGACCATGTCAAGCGTGCCCTCGTCGATGCATGATGTCTACTACGCAATTTTATTCTTGTAGACTCGTGTTGGGCCTCCAAGCGCATAGTTTTGTAGGACAATAGCAATTTTCCCTCAAGTGGATGACCTAAGGTTTATCAATCCATGGGAGGCATAGGATGAAGATGGTCTCTCTCAAACAACCCTGCAACCAAATAACAAAGAGTCTCTTGTGTCCCCAACACACCAAATACAATGGTAAATTGTATAGGTGCACTAGTTCGGCGAAGAGATGGTGATACAAGTGTAGTAATGATAGTAGATATTGATTTTTGTAATAGTAACAATAAAAACAGCAAGGTAATGAGTAGCAAAAGTGAGCACAAACGGTATTGCAATGCTTGAAAATGAGGCCTAGGGTCCGTACTTTCGCTGGTGCAATCTCTCAACAATGCTAATATAATTGGATCATACAACCATCCCTCAATGTGCGATGAAGAATCACAGCAAAGTTCCTATCTAGCGGAGAACATAAGAAGAAATTGTCTGTAGAGTACGAAACCACCTCAAAGCTATTCTTTTCGATCAATCTACCCTAGAGTTCATACTAAAATAACACCAAGCTATTCTTTCTGATCGATCTAACCAAGAGTTCGTACTAAAATAACACCATATGATACACATCAACCAACTCTAATGTCACCTAGATACTCCAATGTCACCGCGAGTATCCGTGAGTTGATTATGCGATATGCATCAAGCAATTTCAGATTCATAATACTCAATCCAATACAAAGAACCTCAAAGAGTGCCCCAAGATTTCTATCGGAGAAACAAAGACGAGAATGTGCATCAACCCCTATGCATAGATTACCCCAATGTCACCTCAGGAATCCGCGAGTTGAGTGCCAAAACACATATCAAGTGAATCAATATGATACCCCATTGTCACCATGTGTATTCATAGCAAGACATACATCAAGTGCTCTCAAATCCATAAAAGTATTCAATCCAATAAAATGAAATCTCAAAGGGAAAACTCAATTCATCACAACAAGATAGAGAGGGGAAAATACCATATGATCCAACTAGCTTAACATAGCCTGCGATACATCAAGACCGTGCCATCTCAAGACACGAGAGAGAGAGAGAGAGAGAGAGAGAGAGAAAGAGAGATTAAACACATAGCTACTGGTACAAACCCTCAGCCCCGAGGGTGGACTGTTCCCTCCTCATCACTGTGTCCGCCAGGATGATGAAGATGGCCACCGGTGATGATTTCCCCCTTAGGCAGGGTGCCGGAGCGGGGTCTAGATTGGTTTTTCATGGCTACAGAGGCTTGCAGCGGCAGAACTTCTGATCTAGGGTTATTTCTGATGGTTTCCCTATTTATAGGATTTTTCAGCGTTGGAATCACGCGAAGATGGGCCTCGAGGTGGGCACAACCCACCTGGGCGCGTCTGGGCCTCCTGGTGCGCCCAGGTTTCTTGTGCTCACCTTCTAGTCCTCCCACGAAGCTTCTAGTGACTCTTTTGTTCCAAAAAAATCATCAAAAAAAATCGTTGCGTTTGGAGAACTTTTATTTCTGCACAAAAAACACCACCACGGTAGTTCTGCTGAAAACAGTGTCAGTCCGGGTTAGTTCCATGCAAATCAAACCAAAACCATATAAAATTGTTGTAAACATGGCATGAATACTTCATAAATTATAGATACGTTGGAGACGTATCAATGCACCGTGCTTCTTTTCCTAGGACCATTCCTTTAAAGGTTGCCCGGCTCGGTACGATGCATGATATGTCGAATTGTATCTTTTGCAAGGCATCCTCATAGATGAGGTTTAGGCTACTACCGCCATCCATCAAGACTTTGGTCAGCTAATATCCTTCAATAATGGGGTCGAGGACGGGGGCCAAAACTCCTCGGCCATGAGTTCCAATCGGTTGGTCTTCTCGATCGAAAGTGATCGAAGTGTCCGAGCATCTATCATTCGAGCTCCATGCCTAGCCCGGTGAATCATAATCTTCACTTTGCAAGTGGTATGAAACCGGTGCTTGGCTGATGATCTTTCGTGGATCCTCGCCCAGATCTAGCATCATGGCAGAGGAAGCGTCTGCGGTTTTTAGGTTGTCGGAATCGATGTCCTGACAAGGGTTTGGGTTTTAATCTTCTTTTGTGCTTCGACTGAGCCCAAGTTTAAACGCTCTGGCGCAGGAACTATGTCGGAACAGATCTGACCGTTGATCACATAGTGGGACCTACATGGGCCATCAATGTCGGGGTTAATTCTGGCGGATCTCGGGTAGGGTGTCCCGAGCTAGTGATCTTGGTCAGATGGTAACAGGACAAACAAAAGATACACGATGTTTACCCAGGTTCGGGCCCTCTCGAAGAGGCAAAACCCTGCGTCCCGCTTCTGTTGTATTAATCGTGATGGAGTACAAAGTATAGGATGATCTACCTCGAGATCGTATGACGGTCTCCTTCCTCTTCACCTTCCACACCTTCCCTAAACCCTTCCAATAAATACACTGATCCTGATCTCACGGGGCACTTCATCAAGGACAAGGGAGCCCTCCTGGACGAACATCACCTCACGCACGTGCTTGCATTGATTTCAGCGGCCGGTTGTGGTAGGTCAGCCTGACCTTGGGCGCCACCTCCATCGACCTGTTCGGTGACCGGCCGGAGTTTTGCTTCGTCGAGTTGCCGAGCGAAGGCATGGTGCTTGCACCTGCGCGTACGGCGTACAGGCGATGGACTACTCAGAGAGGACGAGGACTAGGTGCTGTTCATGCGGGAGAGGGCCAACCATCGACGCAATCTTGAGCACGATCTCTATGCTTTCATGACGTTCAGAGCCATACCTGACATGAAGTTGTTCGGTCTCACCCCGTACAACCTCGGGCAGCACCAGCAGGACCTAAACGGGATATGGCCAGTGGCGTTCTGTGCAGCTGCCAGGTGAGAGGGTTGTTGGCTGCCTCCCAGAGAGGCCACCCGTGAAGTCCTTGAACAATGAGGATGCTGCCTTGCGTGGCCGATATGAATCAGGGGACATGCGGAGCTCCATGGCATCATTGCTGGAAACAATAGCATCAGCAGTACTCGCTTCAGCTACGTGCTCCTCTAATCAATAAATCCACAATTATGTATCGCACAATCTCATCGGTCAACGATGCTGCCGGCATGTCGCCCAGGTTGTTGTTTTGGTGTACTACGGCTGGGGTGTCATACTAAAGCTTTTCCCCATGAATAATCCATGAAGCTATTATGTAAGCTAAAGATCCATAACCCACGTTTCTTTTGTTTCTTCTCAGTTCTCCAAGACATGGCAATTAGGTCATCTGAAGAATCCTCGAGGTGTACTACGGCCGGGGTGCCAGACTAAAGCTTTTCCCCATGAATAATCCATGAAGCAATTATGTAAGCTAAAGATTCATAACTCACGTTTCTTTTGTTTCTTCTCAGTTCTCCAAGACAAGGCAATTAGGTCATCTGAAGAATCCTCGATCTAACTATTCAATTTATGAATCAACTATGCCTCCATTCATGAAATCATGACTCAAGGTAAGACTAATTTGTTACGCCGGCCAGCTGTGGAATACTGTCATGTACACGCATTTGATCGTAGGATCACTGTACAACAGGCTTTGGAGCAGGTTCTTATTCAAGCAGAGCTCCCCAGCAACCTCAAATTTTCAGGATATTAGATGGATACAGAATCCAGTAACCCTTCAATAGATAAAGGAAGTCCAATTTTCTGTTGGTAATTTGCACGACAGGGTTCTAGCTAATTTATGATTGTGCCGACAATAGACTACCAATGCCTGAAGATTTGAGGTGTGACTCAAATTTCGTGTTGTTAGAAATCAACAATGGAGACTTCAGTTTTGTCATTTATATTCATACGAATTTCTTATTTAATAGATCATAAAAATTTATTCTATAATCAGATCTTGGTATGTTTTCAGATTTTTCAGAGAAGAAAGAAGCCTAGAGGTGTGGACGTTTGTCATATTTTTAGGGGGATACAAGTCTGCAGAATACACACTGATTTTAGGAATTTGGATTTGGATGTTACCCATGGTCAGACACGGATGTAGTTTATGAGCAAGTATCTTGATGGTGTGTAAGCATCTCAGCCCCCCCGCGCGCAAAAAAAAGCATCTCAGTCTCCCAGTTGTTAGGAACCATCATGGCTGGGCTAATGGAGGTACATAAAAAATCTATACTGAACCTTCGCTACGTAGAAAGCTAGCCAAGAAGCATCATAACGGCCCTCCTCGTCAAGCTTTTGATTTGGTTGTGCATCACAAAGATGACAAGATTACAGATTTACTGTACTAATTTCCGTAGATTTATAATTGTTTACGGTCGCTGTTTATGGACGAAAATTACATTACATACAGGCGGTTTTTTGTGAGATTAATACTTTTATAAAATGTAGCATTGTCCATCTGTCTTCCTCATTCTACTCGTGACACTTGATGTGGTTTATTGCTAGGCTAAATGGCTTAAAGAAATGAATTGATTAAGAGGTGGAGCATGTCTTGGGTTTTAATACCCGATCCATATTTCTGACCTATATTTTATAGCTGGATACTTCCTAACTTTGCTCATATACATGCTAAATTATATATCATCTTATATTCCAACGAGAGGGATAATGAAAATATATAGAGGAATATAAATCTGCATACATTATTAACATCTTACAATTTTATATTTGGGATCATGGCCATTTCAATATGATTTTTTGGTGATCTACAATAGTTCTTTCTCGATGCAATAGGTGGTATATGGTTTTCCCATGGTTGCTATGTTAGTAAAAGAAATATGCAAGCTTATATTCATTTTGTTCTCTAAGGAGTATACTAGGACACTCATTTGAATAGGTACTATGCACGTGAGCTCTCAAAAAGCTCTATGAGCAAACTTAATATATCATCATATTGGTATGTGGACCGCATATAGGATTTGTAATGTACATATCAAATCTTTAAATGATTTTACCGATACCGGTATGGTCACATTATTGATTGTAGTGAAAATGGATCTGTTATCGTAGATTCTACTTGAGTCTTTGCATCTATAGTTCTATACTCATGTAAGTGATTTGCCTCTCCATAGCTTTTTAGGTCTTAGAGTTTCTCCTTCCGTTTCCAAAAATACATAATTTTTCAGTAAATCAATGTAAAAGAATATGTGTTTTGAACATTTACCTTTTGAATATTTAGAGCATGTCAATGCTTATTTTTTATCGTTTAGATAGATCCCCGCATCAAAATTTACCTAATTCTATTGTTAGTTAACACGATTACTTAATCATACTTAGTTGGTTCTTCTATTTTTTGAGTGAAGTATAATTTGCGACCAATCAATTATTTATTTATTTTCATAAGATTTTCAACTTCTGCATATCTTGAGAGTGCTGAATTCGATTTATCCAAAATAGATCCAATATTGAACTCAATGGAAAGAGGATAAGCGTCAGAACTGATGGGGTAATACTGAAAAGGAGGTCCTGAATGACCTATCTTTGTGTGGGAGTAGAGGGTTATAAGTCATGATTATTGAGTTAGGACCATTTGTTCTTCCCGTTGCAACACACGGGTCTTTTTGCTAGTGAATACCTATAGACTAAAACCCTTTGGCTCATATAGGTACTGGGGGTACCTAGGGTTACATGTAGGTCGGTTACATCTAGGGATAAGCTTGCAGGTGATTTGAACATGTTTTGAAGTGTGTGCCAAGTCTTTGGAGGATTCTATCTTGAGTACGCGGGTGTCATGGTGAATATGGCCCATTCTTCAGTTGTCTGGGGGCCCTCGACCCGGCCCATGATCGGCAGGCCGACATGGCTAGCACCCCTAAGTCTAGGACACCATCACCATGTGGAGGACATTTTGTCGCTGCGGCGTCACGGGAGGCCCTCGCCTTCTCCCACTTGTTTCCCATCATTTGCCGGTTATTCTTTGGCACGTTGGTTCTTCCATTCTCCCCTACATCATCTTCTTCTTCGTCGTCCAACCCAATTGATTGGTGGGAGCTTGACCCATCATTCTTCCTCTAGCCGACCTTGTGATATTCCACAAGTTGTGTCCACTTTCGGTTTTTCCATTCAATAGCACCAACAATGGCTAAAACCAAATGGCTTCTTCTCTGTTTCTTGATACATAGTGGACGCCACCACCGTCTAGCAAACAATTTATGTATAACAATGAGAATGCAACAAAAATTAAGCAATTGAAATGATGACAAATATACAAGGAATTGACATGATGACAAAAAACTTACATGTGGTGCTACTGTCATCCCACTTTGAGGGGACCAAGCACGTGTGCATAGTAGCAGGCGTACTTTTTAACTTCCCCTTGAATGACCCCCCACCGATGTTGAAGGGATGCCACATTGCGGGTGGTCATGATAGGATGCGACTCCATATAGTGTTTGTGTTCATGATAGTGCTTGTGGATCTTCTCCCAATACATATTTACCATTTTGTTCCATGCCACATATGGGGTCCAAGGTTGTGGCCAACCAAGCTTTAACCAATAAAACATCCTCAATAATTCTGAATGTTGGACCTCTTGCCTTGGGCATATTTTATTGGGATTGAGATTTGATGTTGCGCCAACTTCAAATGACGTGAATGTCAGACAATTTGGATCCACCAACTCATAGTCTATTTGGATCGGATCTTGATTTCATTGTCATGTCCGATAATATATTCTCCTAAAATTATTAGGGTTTGAAATAAGCTAAGGTGTACGAAACTAATTGCAATGATATATGCAAAGCAAAGCTCGGGATTGAGCAAAAAGGTACCGAGTCCTGCTATGTCATTCCGTCGAACAGGACGTGGGCAGACCGGGCACCGCCGCTGCCCCTGCTTGTCCGCGCTCGTCGGAGCTGTTGCGAGTGAAAGACATTATCCGCCGCCCTCTACATCAGCGGAAAACACTTCGAAATGCCCTCCCAACCGGCTGTCGGATCGTCCTCTAACCCGACCAGGTCGGATGACGCGATCATTGTCGGCGGTTGGATGGACGAGGTTTGGGGGGCCGGGCGCGACAGGGGTGAACGCTGCTCCTCGAGGTTCACATCCGCTCCCTGCGACGCGCTTCCCTCTCCCGCTCCCTCCGTCGCCGATTCCTTCGGGCAACGTCCTCCGGCTTGCACGCCGGAGCCGAGGATGGGACACCCATGGATGACACTGAAGCAGCCTGTGTGGCGGCATGTGGGGCGGGCTGGTCAACATCTAGAGCGACAGATTGGGGCTGACGGAGAGGATGAGGGGAGCAAGGGTGGACGACGGTGACGATTAGGACGCGGGAGGAGGTCGATGGGTTTGGTGTATTTGGTGCAATTTATAGTGGGGTCAATTTGTCTTATGCATCGTGGGGACATATGAAACCTCGTCATACTTGTCCTGAATTTGAAATTTGGATATGAGGGGTCGTCGGTCAGTCCCGAAATTTAGGGCCGGTATGAGGAGCTTGTTTGGGTCGGGTTTTTTACCGTTAGTGATCGGCTGTCCGTCCGGACGTTTGAGACCGGTTTGAGGCGGCGAGATGTAGATGCTCTAAGTCCACAAAAACATCAACTAAAAAGTCCACAAAATATCAGTGTCACGTGTGGTTTTTTACTTTACAGTACTGGATCTACACGAGCCGGGCTGTACTGACGCGTTGGTCCCATTTGGCATCGAGTCAAACAGGCGAGCGGACTCCCGCTACGGCCACAGACGCGGAGCTAGGTAGCCTGAACCGCACCACAGCTCGTGTCCGAGACCTCCCACCATCTCCCATGGCGAAGGGCCCTCCAGCCGCACACCCGCATCCCTAACCCTAGGCTAGATCCCACCGCACCTTGCGCGCACGCGAAAACCAAGCACACGCCTCTGACCACTCTCCCCCAGCCCCGCTACTCCTCTGGGTCCGCGAGTCTATTGCCTTACCCATGGATTCGGCTAGTAGCAGCGCGCGGACGGTGGCGGCGTGCGTGATCGGCGGGATCGTGCTGGGTGCCTCGGTGGTCGCGCTGCACCTCGGCGCTGGCCCCGCGTCCCCGAGTCTGCCACCGGTCGAGGCCCTCCGGCGGCGCTTCCGCCGCCGCCGCCGCCCCGTGCGGGTCTACATGGACGGCTGCTTCGACATGATGCACTACGGCCACTGCAACGCGCTGCGCCAGGCGCGGGCGCTCGGGGACGAGCTCGTCGTCGGCGTCGTCAGTGATGACGAGATCACCGCCAACAAGGGACCCCCCGTCACGCCGCTCCACGAGAGGTCATCCCGCATCCCTCGTAATTCTAGTGTTTGCTTGCACCATGTATAAGATCGCCGCTAAGTTTTGTGCTTCAGCCAACATTTTGTTCCAATGAGAACATAATCAAGGCAATATTTTCCCCTTAGGTTGATGCTTGTTGTCATGGTGTGTGACTCTGCTCTAAATTATATTCTTACAATACAAACTGCTGGGGAGCACTTGTGGTTGTTGCTCATTGTCAGGATTCAGGACCAACTTCTTGTGTCATTCTGTGAATAAATGTGTTTGCTGAGGTGCTACTGTGTGGACCGGCTTCATACTTGCATCAAAGTTTTCTTTTTAGCTTGGGTTCTAAGGTGATGTTTTGTGGGTAGGATGGACTGTTCGGCGTTCTCAAACTTCTATGGATTTGAAACATAGAAGTAGCTCGAACCGAATGTTAGAATTGTTTCGTGTGTTGATTACTAACAATGAAAAAAGTGGCTCTAAGTTATGGTTAACTAATTGTATTGTTGTGTTGCATGAATGATTTGAATCGGGGAATTAGTATTACATTTCTGAAGTTAAAGCATGTTTTTGGTCAGTAGATAGGTTGGCTGGATCTGGATGGGCTAATTGGCTCAAGCAGTAGATAGCTCTGGAAATGTTCGCTAATGCTGGAGTCACTAACCACTTGGTGAGCCTGTGCATTTTTATACGGTCTATGTGGTATGTCCGCTGTGTGCTCTGCTCGGCTGATTGGTAGTAACAAATCCAACCTTGCTCAAACAACATTAATGCATTTATAAAAATTGGTCATGCCAGTAGCTTTTCTGTTCGCAATTGTGCTTATGATGGATGCAATTCTTGCTCTGGCAAAATTTATCCTGGTACTGATTTAATTTTGATGATTAATCAGAGCTCTGAGTTTTTTTCTGCTTGCTTGAAGAAAGACGAGTTAAGCAAGATCTACTGGCAGGAGTTACTGTGCTCAGTGCACGCCTTACTGTTTCTCTGCTTCTGCAATTTGTAGATTTAGGTGTAATTCATGGGTTTCTTATGTGCTCTGGTGGTAGTTACTGTTGTGTTGTCACAGCCAGATTTTGCCTCCAATGTAGTTTAGGCTTAAGGCTGTATGCAATTTTAGGCATTTCTTCTGTTTCGTGCTTTTGCTTCTTTGGATGCACCGGTATAATCCCTAATTTTGTATTGTATTTAGCATAAATTCTTTTTCCTAATGTTTCTATTTTTCTGGGTAATACAGAATGAAAATGGTCCGTGCTGTCAAATGGGTTGACGATGTCATTCCAGATGCACCATATGCCATAACCGAAGATTTCATGAACAAGCTATTCAATGAGTACAATATTGATTACATTATTCATGGTGACGATCCTTGCCTGCTACCAGATGGCACTGACGCATATGCCCTTGCCAAAAAGGCTGGCCGATATAAGCAGATTAAAAGAACCGAAGGAGTGTCAACAACAGACATTGTTGGTACTTATTCTGCTTTAGTTTTCTCTTGTAGTATGTGTTAAATGCTAAAAGTTTTAATTGCCATACTGAAATTGAAGTCTGAATGGCTACCACATTGGAATATCTTTTGGCTACAGTCTTTTTAGCTGCAGGCCGTCTCTGAGCTGACAACCTCACTGTTCACCAGATTTTTATTACCATGTTTCTCCGATATGCGACTTTAAGAAAGCATTTGACAGTGTCATATCTGTCGTCAAGACTATTTTCTTGTTCCCACCATCACATGCATTCTGACATTTCTGTTGTATCCATTTATGAGCCAGGATGGTATGGAGTACAATTTACATTGGGAACCAATGAGTTGGTCATGGACTCATTTCTATTGCCTATGGTGATGAAAACATTTTACTGCCATCTTGAGCTTGTCTCTCTTCGTTGCAGGAAGAATGCTTCTTTGTGTTAGAGAGAGACCAGTTTCTGATAATCAGAGCCACTCTTCACTACAAAGACAGTTCAGTCATGGGCATGGTCAGAATATTGATGATAGTGGATTTGGAAATGGAACAAAAATATCTCATTTTCTTCCCACATCTCATGGATAGTTCAGTTCTCAAATGGCAGGGTATGTCTTATACAGTTTCAGAGTTTATCTTGCATAAATACTATGTCATTTATATCTGGGTAATGAATATCCAATGAACCTCTGTAACGTGGTTGGCACCTAGTCCTGAGATCAGACACTAGTTCGAGGTGGCTACACTTAAGGTATTCTGTATGTAAGAAGGCAGTTCCTTTGTATTGAGAGTGAGACTTCCATATGTGAAACTCCTCTTACAAGTCAAACTGTACTGTACAGTTTGCCCAGGTAGAGATTTGTATGTGCATCATAGATGAAAACTTCCACTGAAAAATATTTCCTTTTTCTTAAATATTAAGCTTTTAGTGTTGATGCACTTACTAGGCATGAGTGAGGACTTGAGAGAGGGAGTATTATTTGTGCAGTGTGCTTCATCAATTACAAATGCCACATGATTACTGGTTGACGCTTTGAGTGGTTCTGAGTTGATAGTCAAAAATAATAAAAGTTCAATATCCTTGAATTACCGTGAGCGGGCATTGATGTGCTCACAGCTCGACTTCTTTCAAGGTTAAGCGAAGATTGGCTGGGAAAAAGGTAGTGGGATAGCAACTGGAAGGGAAAGAGTTAATTTCTTGCTTGCCCTCTTACAGTAGGGATATAGATCTTCTAGGTTGGTTACTGCTCACTTAAGAGTAATTCCAGCGTGTGCTACCTGGGCCCATATTCCTAACATACAAACTCCGCATAACTTGACCCCCAAGACAAGACTCGTAATTGGACACCTACTGTAGCATGGTGGGATACACCTAATGTCTGTCTACAACAAGCATATGCATATGCTTGTAAGATCGAACTATTCACTTTGTAAACATAGAATTTAATTTGATATCTCTACTTCTTGCAAACTGGTGATAGTTTGTGTAATTCAACTAAATAAAACAGGCCCTTCTTTTCTCAACTTATTTCCTTTTCTGTTGACTAAGCTTTACCAATGCAGGGGCCAGGACCAGATTCCCGGGTAGTTTACATTGATGGTGCATTTGATCTGTTCCATGCTGGACATGTCGAGGTAAATGCCTCCCACAGGAGAAACAGAGAAAAACCATGACATCTTTATTGGATGCTATGTCATATGCTTGTCTTGGTCGTATTTTCTTTCCACTTCTATGTCATATGCTTGTCTTGGTTGTATATTTTTTCCAGTTCTTTCTGCAGGTAGAACTAAAGTCTTCAAAACATTGCAATTCATAATTCAGTGTATTTATGGTTTCTTCAACGTAGATATTGCGACTTGCTCGAGGGCTTGGAGATTTCTTGCTTGTGGGCATTCACACAGATCAGACCATAAGGTAAGTATAATGGTTGCCTCTCCTTTTATCTTCTAATTACAATGCTTATACAGTTCATTCGCTTTTGCAACAGTCATAGTTTATAGTCAGAGACTCGGAGTGCACTGTTGAGCATAACTTCTGTAATTAGTTTTTTAATATAGCATTTTTTTACATCCATGCTTAATATTTCTCAGTTCAACTCGAGGACCACATCGCCCAATCATGAATCTCCATGAGCGCAGTTTGAGTGTTTTGGCTTGTCGTTATGTTGACGAAGTAATCATTGGTGCTCCGTGGCACATTTCAAAAGACATGGTGAGCTGTCTACTCCACTCTGAACAATAATATAAGTGTAGTATAACATGCTTGATGATATGGCTTTCATGCTGTACAAGTAAAAGCCTAATTTCATATCTAGTATCTTTTTTATAAAAATTATGGGCTGACTTGCACTTATCCATGGATCTATACACATAGTATAAATCTTATTTTCATAGTACTATTAAATTCACTAAAATGTATGCATTCGTCAAATTAATGTGACATGGGAGCTAGGTTTGAGCTTAGGTAAACTAGGCCCACTTATATATATGCTTGATTAGAAAAAGTAGGCCCGTGCATGTAACTATTCAAGTGGATAATTTACTTTCACTTGCTACTTATGTTGGATACAAAGGACTAGACTTACTTTTGGTGGAAGCTTGAAGTAAGTCACTTACAAGTCACACAATCATAGATGGAGTACGGACTGTAGTTGTAGCCAACAACAGTCTACCCTAAGGGGAGGGGTCAAACAGGAGGTGATCGAGATCCAGCAGAGGGGAGGGGATGAGGAGGTCAACGATGAGTAGGTGAGAAGAGAGAAGGGATAAGCGCTATAGAATAATTTAACTCACATGCCTTACACAGCGCTCATCACTAGCTTATAACAACCCGGGAAGTGGCCATTGGTCCCACTGTCATACACTCATGTATAGGCGCGATTAAGTCTCCTCATGACAGTGGGTCCTGCACGTCTTCTTCTCCACACCTTGCGTCCGGCTGGTCCCCAGCCTCGCTGTCTGCCTCCACTTCTGAATTGCAGGCTAGCAGAAGGGGAGAGCGTGACAATTTTTTTTTCGAGAACACCTCGAGAGGGTCAGGGGGTTCCTGCATTTCATTAAGAAGAAGAGAATTGCCAAGGTCACCACCCACGACATGCAGAGCTGCGAGTCTACCCCATAGAGCCGCCGTTGCATGGCCTCCCGAGGCCGCCGTACATCCACCGTCCGGAACCGCCACTCCGGCAGTCCGGCATCCACCGCCTAGACCGCAAGGCAACCCTGCTCAACTGCCGAACCCCGCCGACCCACAAGTGCCAAGGACTCCCAAGGCAGTGCCTCCAAGAAGGAGCAAACCCACCTATGCAGCGCCGCCACGCCGCCATCCAAACCTGTGTCTCACTGCCACCACCGCAGCTCCACAAGCCAAGGGAGGAGCCCCTAGACACCTGAGGGCGCCCTACTGCAGCCACAAGAGCATACCCGAGTGCCACCACCAACGGATCTGGGAGCCTGACCCATGGCGGTCAGGGGCCGTCGCCTCAGCTTGCCTGCTGCGGCTAGGCGCAGCTGCCTCAAGGGAAGCCAGATGCCCAGATCCGGACGGATCTGACCCCTACAGGCCAAGCAGCACCAAGCAGCGGGAGAGAGCCCACGGCACCGCCAAGACTACCGGAGCACCCACCACCAGCTCCTCCATGCCATCGGGCGCCGCCACGGACTGCCCGCCTGACGATGACGCCACTGCCGCCAACGGAACTCGCCATCGCTTCCACCGCTGGTCTCCCAGCCATCAGCGCCAACGGAACTTCGCCACTGCGTCCATCAGAGGTCTCCCAGCGCCACCAAGGGCGAAGCCAAGACAGCAGTGGCGGGAGGAGGGCGCCGAGAGGGGGGAGCCTGGCGGCGGTGGACTAGGTTTCCCAGAGTCTCCCCCAGGAGGAGCAACGCGGGGTGGGGGTTCCTTGTTTCCTCTCTGTCTAAATTTTTGGAGGGCGTGACAATGACGAACCAGAAAACATATATGCACAAACCATCAGTACCTCTACATATTACAAAATGTAATTATGCCAAGTATGAGAATTAGTTCACTACAAAATAAAGGTAACAATGAAATGGACAGAAAGATTCCCAATTTCCAATAGGCCACCAGTTTTATTTGGACAGATTGATGGCCTTTCATAACTTATAGCTTTTCCAGTATCCTTTGTCTCATCTCCAGCTTGATCTTCATTAAGCAACGCTGAGGTATTGCATTGCTTTCCGAGGAAATTGTGTTGTCTAATTGGTTGTATTATCCATGCTAAGCTGCAATGCCAACCATGGTTAGCTGCTAGGTTCTGTGAAGCCGTTGACTCCGGAATCCTGTCTCAAACTAAGGCATTCCTTGTAGTCATAGAACAGTAGTACACTGAGAAATTTGGTCATTGTGCTCACTGCTCAGAAATGATGTGATCAGTGTCCTCAAGTTGTCCTGACTGGTTGCATTGAAGCAGAACGTGCAGGCACCTAACCTGTAATTTTGAACACAAAACAATCATACTTCCATCAAATAAAATCTATATATTTTTCATCTGTATAATTTACTGTCCTTTTCGAGAAAACTATAATTTACTGTCTAACCTTGTGTATTATCCAGGATCGTTTCGTAATCACCTGCTGCAATTTTAGTTGTCAACCAGGTTATGTGTGTGTGGTATTTGCCAAGATCTCTGACTTTCCTTTTTGTACAGATTACCACTTTTAATATTTCATTGGTTGTTCATGGAACTATAGCTGAGAACATGGACTATACAGAGGTAATTAAGCTGTCTTTTTCTTGGAATATGCAAATGCTGAACCTTGACAATTGATCATTGTCACTTTGTGCACTTATCAGGATGATTCAAATCCATATGCTGCTCCAATTGCTATGGGCATTTATCATAAGCTGGATAGCCCTTTGGACATCACCACTAGTACTATTATAAGGAGAATAGTTTCTAACCATGAAGCCTACCAGGTAACTACCCTGAAACTGGGTTGGGTGGAGCCTTGTCCTTCTGTGCTGTATGCAGCACTACACTCTATATTCTGTGCAAATGTGATTTGCCTTTTGTCGTCGTCATATCAATGTTGTGCATGCAGGAGTTATTTTCTACTGATTTTATGGTAGTGCATTAGTGTCTGAATAAATCCCTTTGGAGATGCAGCATTGAATATTTGTCAGTCTCCCTGGGACCAATATTTCCTGCTATAACTATGCTCAACAACACGTTCTTTGGTGTAGGGGCTGATATGGTTTGCATTTATTCTGGTCCACTGCTTTGGTGTGTTTTTACTCATGCTTGGTCTATGGTGTTGCTTTGTGCAGAAACGGAATGAGAAGAAGGAAGCCAGCGAGAAGAAGTACTATGACAGTAAAAGCTTTGTCAATGGAGAGTAGTGGCTTCTGAATAGATCTTCTCAGAAGACTGTTCCTGGATCTTTGAGGCTCTAACACAGGTCACAAATGAAACCATCGAGTGATCTACAATTTTACCGCTCCATTGTCATTTTTGCTATATAGCTTGGTAGCTTCAGATGCAGTCTTGATGCATGACAGGCAGTGGTGCTGAATTGGGTGCGGAACCTGGATGAATTTCCAGTGGCCATTTTCAGTGTCACTACCTACCCTATCCTCCCCTGTATACCGGCTTCCAGAGCTGCTGTTACCGGCCGAGTTCTTTTCGAGATCTATAGATCTCTGAGAATTGTGGTACAAGATGAATGCTAGGCCAATTAATTGTTTGTTTCCCTGTTGCTCTTATGTGGCGGGCATCCAATGCCAGTCGTTTTCTCATATATTTGGTGGAGCTGAGTCCCGATCTTAAACCGAACATGGACTAACTGATATGGTATGCCAGTCACTGGTCGGTGAAAGCAGTTGGGTCTGATGGTACACCTGGACGGTTGGTTTCGTCGGGATCTGCCGACACGTCAAGATCTATTGTAATCTTGGCAAAACGCTTGCTAGGCAATAACATAACACTAGAAAGGTGGCAGATGGCTGCACCCTGCTGGTTCTGTCCGCGGGTCCGGTATGCTGTTAAGCATGGAAAAGGATGTGGTACCTGTGAGATTTCCAGATGGTGCATTTTTAGCAGCAGCTGGGGCTGACTGTGTTTGCTCTCTTGTGAGCAACTTCCCACTGTTTGCTGTCCATCGTTTGCGCCTTGCTACTTGCCAGCACTGGCTTGGCCTTGATTTGGACTCCTAGTATTTGGGTGGTTTATCTGTCAATGATAGGGGGGCCTGCCGATGTGGTAAAACAGCTTTCGTGTCAGACACGCGTGATCGGCTCATGGAGTCGAGTGTTGCTCTGTTTGGGAAATCATCTTGCTTCTTTCTGGGGGTGATAGGATAGGAGGGCCCCTGAATTGATGGACGACCTCAGATATGGTCTGCGTTGATCCTTCATGGTTAAAAGAAGAGGTTACACTGAACCGTGCCCTGGTGCTTGGAAACACAGTACTCCCGCCGATCCAAATTAATTTTCGCAGCTCTAGTATAAGTTAGTACAAAGTTGTATTGGAGCTGCAAAAATTAGTTTGGATCGGAGGGAGTAGATTACATGATGTAAAATTCCTGAAAGGTGAGAAAGTCTGCATTAGTAGTCTTTGATTTTCACAGAAGTCAAATAGAAATTTATCGCGATGAAAAATGCATGTCGTTCTGTTGCAAATATAAAGTTTAAAAGATAGAGAGGTCTGATCGCAATTGTAGAGCGATGCAACAACGATTTCTCCGCAGGAATTCGCCTTTCGGCGCCTTTTCTCTGCGCCCAAGCACAAGAATTAATGGTTTGGGATACATGGTTTGTGAATAATGGAGTGGGGGCTGCCGGCTGCGTAAAGAAGAGAAATCAGCAGCATCTAAAAGGGCAGTGGAAAAGAGAGAGTCGCTCTCAACATGGATGGTGTGGGGCAAGCTGAAGATCCACCTGCTGGAGATCCCAGCGCCGCCCCTCCGAAACACGCGCCCCCCCCCCCCCCTCCCCCCCCTTGTCAGACGCCCACTTGTTATTACTACCCATGCATGTCAGCTCATTCATATCGCATTGCACGCCCCCACTGATGAAACATGGAATCATCAAAAAAAAATCCATCCTAATCTAATCTCTGTGTTTGAACTTTGAACCACGTAGCCAGCTAGCTAGGCGATCCGACCTGTACATTTTCTGGCTGGGCATGCTTGCAGATAAGGAGTCACTGTGCATGTTGTGCATGCTAGATTCATTAGGGCGCCTTTAATTAACTACTACTGGCATCATCATAGTGCACTCGTGCTGCATGCGTTGGTGCGTTGGATGGACCGGTTTGGCGCGCCAAGTTTTCGTGGCATGCATGATGGCTACGTACGTGTGTCCTACCGGCGACGGCGAGCTCTCCTTGTAACCTCGGCCTCGCTTTTTTTCATCTTTTTCCTTCATGTGACATTTGGTGTTTCAGGCTTGATTTCGTGAATAAAAGGAGATGGCTTGGCGCCTTGGCCTATGAGCTATGATCATCATCATTACATTAGACTAGACTGGACTGCGCAGCAGATACTACTCTACTTACTGGTTCCTCTCGGGTCATGGCTAGGCTTAGCTGCTAGCATGTGTAGCATTAGTTTACTGTCCAGTTCAGAACTGTAGCGAGCAAGAAAAATAACGGCCTGGTCAGCTTTAGCTTGTCCTTTAGCTGAGCATGCACATGGAAACTTGGCCATGATCATAACTAACGCCGGTAATTAATTGTTTTAAGACATCGTGAGTCACTCCGTCCGGCGATTACTGCAGTTGATTAGCACATCCCCAACTGCCATTGATGATGAAGCTCGCAGGCATGCATGTGCAGGCACGCAGTTTCACTCGCAGGCGCACGTAATTTAGTTGCCGCGCCAGCAGCTTACTTAATCTATTGCCACGATTGCAACCGCTTCATCCATCCGCCGGAGGGACTCGTCTTCTCACCGTGGCAGCAGGTGGTAGTAGTAGAAGACATTTGGCGCCAAAGTTGGGTGGGCTGGGCTGGAGGGAGAGCAGCAGCAGCAGCACTGCTGCATGCCTCGTACGTGTAAAAGCGCATCTGTGGACGCGGTGCGCAGTGGTATTATCTTTCGCTAATTCCAAGGCAGAAAGAAGGAAAGAAGGAAGATCTTCGCGGACCCTTTGCTTTTCCCGTCACATGCATGCTGCTTGCTTTGCTCGCCCTCTCTCCCGCCCGGTGGCCAAAAGAACAGAAAAGATCTCTCTCTCCCACGCTTACGCACGCACACGCGCCTGCGGGGGAGTTGCCACTTGGCTGGCCGGCTCCATGATCAGTCAGTCCCCGGCTGCTGCCCTGCACTAGTAGGCTCGGGGCCGGGGGGCAGCTACACTGCACCCGTGTGCTGTGGTGTGCGTGGCCAAATTGCCCATGGCCACCACCATCTTATCGATCTCTGTCTGTGGTCCCGCGGCAGAGATCACCAAACATTTAGCGCGCCTTTGATTATGTTCGAACATGTGTACATATACGTAGGTCTGTGTTTTGTATGCAGTATTTATAGTGTCTGTTTCTCTTTGTATGCACATGTATCTTAGAAGACAAGATACCAGTCATATCCCTTTTACCTATATATATATATGTGCCTAGTGCACGATCAATCAATTATTGATGCACCAAATTATTCTCTGCATGGTATCAGTTTTTTAGGTTTTCCTCTCGCTTATTGCCGCCACTGCTCCTCTCCAGCCGCCACCACCTACCGCCACCGCTCATGCACCTCTCGGCCGTCGCCCTACCCGATCAAGCACTGCCTCGCTTAAGTGCTCCCGATCCCGATCAAGACTACTTCGTTAGCACGCCAGACATCGCCACCAACCCCATCGCTAGCGTTAAGACACACCGATCGCTTCAAGGCCAACAAGACTTCGCCCGATCGCTTCGTGGGCTAGCCGCTTCGCTTAGCCTCGCCTGCTTCGCTTCAAGACGATCGCCCGGTCAGGGCCGCCTCGCTCGACTTCCCACGCCGCCATGACTTCCTCCGGCTCCTCCTCCTACAACCCCTTCGCCGGGCCGGACCCCGCTGACATCCACGACATCAACATCCACGACCGCGTCCCCGTCGTCCTCAATGCCACCGACGCCACGTATTTCGTGTGGAAGACGTACTTCTCGCCGCTCTTCCGCGAGAACAACCTCGTGGATCACGTTGACGGCTCCGTCGACTCCCGCGCCGTGGTGGGTGACTCCGAGTGGACCGCGATCGACGCCACGCTCATCCGGTGGTTCTTCACCACCATCTCGAAGGACTTGTTTCACACGGTCGTGAGCGACGGTGATAACGCCCGCACCGTGTGGGTCAAGCTCAACGGCCTCTTCACCGACAACAAGCTTCAGCGCCGCGTGTTTTTGCAGCAGGAATTTTTTGACTGTCATCAGGATGATCAGTCTACCAATGACTACTGCCGTGGTGTCGCCGCCTGAAGACGTTGGCGGATGAGCTCCGTTACATTGGCGCCAAGGTTGATGACGACCCCCTCCTCAGCATGCTCACTGCCGGCCTCAACGAGGACTTCGGTAATGCCGCATCCAACCTCTCCCTCATACCGGAGCCCTCCTTCCCCAAGTTTGTGGCATACTTGCGGTTGGAGGAGCGCCGGATGAAGGGGGTCAAGAAGCGCGTGCAGCACCATGCCCTCGCCGCCGACACCTCACGTGGTGCCCCTCCACCGGCCGCCCGCCGCGCACCCGTCACCACCGGGCGCCTCAAGCGCCTGTGGTTTTACTCTGCGCCCCTCGCCCCACCGTTGCCCCGGCCGCAAGAACAGGTGGCGATGCCAAGGCAACCGGGCCATGGGCGGTCGCAACAGCGCAAGGGGCTCCTCGTCAGCAGCAGCAGCAGGCCACCCCGCCCTGGACTTACGGCACCAACCCGTGGATGGGCGTCGTACACGCGTACTCGATGCCGGTTCCTCGGGCTCCCGCTCCAGGCATCCTTGGGCCTCGGCCGGCGAGCCACCAGGCGCTCTTCACCGCGCAGAACGCCACCTCCTGCAGCGGCTATGGCGCCGCGCCCGCGCTCGCGCCCGCCTACGGAGGGTTTATCCCTCCCCAGGTGCCGCCGCCGTGGGACCCAACCCTTCTCGCTGCTCTGCACTCCGTGTTGGGGAACGTAGTAATTTCAAAAAAAAAATCCTACGCACACACAGGACCATGGTGATGGCATAGCAACGAGAGGGGAGAGTGTATGTCCACGTACCCTCGTGACCGTGGCGGAAGCGTTATAACAACGCTGCGGTTGATGTAGTCGTGCGTCTTCACGATCCGACCGATCCAAGTACCGAACGTGACGGCACCTCCGGAAGTTCTCGCGACATCGCTCAAATTTCGATGACGATCCCGGACTCGATCCGGCAAAGTGTCGGGATGAGTTCCACAAGACCACGACGGCGTGGTGGCGATGATGATGCTCCACCGACGCAGGCTTCGCCTAAGCTCCACGACGATATGACTTCTCCGGCGAGGGCTTCGCCTAAGCTCCGCTGACGATATGACTTCTCCGGCAAGCAGGCTTCACTTAAGCTCCGCATGACGACATGACCAAGTGGAATATGGTGGAAGGGGCACCAGACACGGCTAAGGAAAGATCCGTAGATCAACTTGTGTCTTAGGGTGCCCCTTGCCCTGTATATAAAGGAGCAAGGGAGGGGTGGCCGGCCTAGGAGGAGGCGCACCAGGGGGAGTCCTACTCCCACCGGGAGTAGGACTCCTCCTTTCCTTGTTGGAGTAGGAGAGAAGGAAAGAGGAGGAGAGGGAGAAGGAAAAGGGGCTGCTCCCTTGTCCAATTCGGACCAGAAGGGCGCAGGCCTCTTTCCTTTGGCCTCTCTTCTCTATTCCCGTATGGCCCAATAAGGCCCATATACTCCCCGGCGAATTCCCGTAACTCTCCGGTACTCGAAAAATACCCGAATGACTGGAACCTTTCCGAACTCCGAATATAGTCGTCCAATATATCGATCTTTACGTCTCGACCATTTCGAGACTCCTCGTCATGTCCCCGATCTCATCTGGGACTCGAACTCCTTCTGTACATCAAAAATCATAAACTCATAATATAATTGTCATCGAAACCTTAAGCGTGCGGACCCTACGGGTTCGAGAACTATGTAGACATGACCTAGAACTATTCTCGGTCAATAACCAATAGCGGGACCTGGATGCCCATATTGGCTCCTACATATTCTACGAAGATCTTTATCGGTCAAACCGCATAACAACATACGTTGTTCCCTTTGTCATCGGTATGTTACTTGCGAGATTCGATCGTCGGTATCCAATACCTAGTTCAATCTCGTTACCGGCAAGTCTCTTTACTCGTTACGTAATGCATCATTTCGTAACTAACTCATTAGCTACATTGCTTGCAAGGCTTATAGTGATGTGCATTACCGAGAGGGCTCAGAGATACCTCTCCGAGCAATCGGAGTGACAAAACCTAATCTCGAAATACGCCAACCCAACATGTACCTTTGGAGACACCTGTAGTACTCCTTTATAATCACCCGATTACGTTGTGACGTTTGGTAGCACCAAAGTGTTCCTCCGTAAACGGAGTTGCATAATCTCATAGTTACAGGAACATGTATAAGTCATGAAGAAAGCAATAGCAACATACTAAACGATCAAGTGCTAGGCTAACGGAATGGGTCATGTCAATCACATCATTCTCCTAATGATGTGATCCCGTTAATCAAATGACCTCATGTCTATGGCTAGGAAACTTAACCATCTTTGATTCAACGAGCTAGTCAAGTAGAGGCATACTAGTGACACTGTGTTTGTATATGTATTCACACATGTATTATGTTTCCGGTTAATACAGTTCTAGCATGAATAATAAACATTTATCATGAAATAAGGAAATAAATAATAACTTTATTATTGCCTCTAGGGCATATTTCCTTCAGTCTCCCACTTGCACTAGAGTCAATAATCTAGTTCACATCGCCATGTGATTTAACATCAATAGTTCACATCTATATGTGGTTAACGCCCATAGTTCACATCGACATGTGACCAACACCCAAAGGGTTTACTAGAGTCAGTAATCTAGTTCACATCGCTATGTGATTAACACCCAAAGAGTACTAAGGTGTGATCATGTTTTGCTTGTGAGATAGTCAACGGGTCTGTTACATTCAGAGCCGTGAGTATTTTGCAAATTTCTATATCTACAATGCTCTGCACGGAGCTACTCTAGCTAATTGCTCCCACTTTCAATATGTATCCAGATTGAGATTCAGAGTCATCTAGATTAGTGTTAAAACTTGCATCGACGTAACCCTTTACGACGGGCTCTTTTATCACCTCCATAATCGAGAAATATTTCCTTAGTCCTCACTAAGGATGTCTTTGACCAATGTCGATGATCTACTCCTAGATCACTATTGTACTCCTTGCCAAGCTTAGTGGTAGGGTATGCAATAGATCCGGTACACAACATGACATACTTTATAGAACCTATGGCTGATGCATAGGGAATGACTTTCATTCTCTTTCTATCTTCTGCCGTGGTCGGGTTTTGAGTCTTACTCAATCTCACACCTTGTAACACAGGCAAGAACTCTTTCTTTGACTGTTCCATTTTGAACTACTTCAAAATCTTGTCAAGGTATGCGCTTATTGAAAAAACTTATCAAGTGTCTTGATCTATCTCAATAGATCTTGATGCTCAATATGTAAGCAACTTCACCGAGGTCTTTCTTTGAAAAACTCCTTTCAAATACTCCTTTATGCTTTGCAGAATAATTCTACATTATTTCCGATCAACAATATGTCATTCACATATACTTATCAGAAATCTTTGTAGTGCTCCCACTCACTTTCTTGTAAATACAGCTTCTCCAAAAGTCTGTATAAAACCATATGCTTTGATCACACTATCAAAGCGTTTATTCCAACTCCGAGATGCTTGCACCAGTCCATAGATGGATCATTGGAGCTTGCACATTTTGTTAGCTCCTTTAGGATTGACAAAGCCTTACGGTTGCATCATATACAACTCTTCTTTAATAAATCCATTAAAGAATGTAGTTTTGACATCCATTTGCCGATTTCATAAAATGTGGCAATTGCTAACATGATTCGGACAGACTTAAGAATCGCTACAGCTTTGAGAAAATCTCATTGTAGTCAACACCTTGAACTTGTCGAAAACCTTTTTGTGACAAGTCGAGCTTTGTAGATAGTAACACTACTATCAATGTCCGTCTTCCTCTTGAAGATCCATTTATTTAACATGGCTTCTTGATCATCGAGCAAGTCAATCAAAGTCTATACTTTGTTCTCATACATGGATCCTATCTCAGATTTCATGGCCTCAAGCCATTTCGCGGAATCTGGGCTCATCATCGCTTCCTCATAGTCCGTAGGTTCATCATGGTCTAGTAACATGACTTCCGAACACGATTACCATACCACTCTGGTGCGGATTTTGCTCTGGAAGATCTCACGAGGTTTGGTAGCAACTTGATGCGAAGTTTCATGATCATCATCATTAACTTCCTCACTAATTGGTGCGGGAATCACTGGAACTGATTTACCGTGATGAACTACTTTCCAATAAGGGAGAAGGTACAATTACCTCATCAAGTTCTACTTTCCTCCCACTCACTTCTTTCGAGAGAAACTTCTTCTCTAGAAAGGATCCATCTTAGCAACGAAAAACTTGCCTTCGGATCTGTGATAGAAGGTGTACCCAATAGTTACCTTTGGGTATTCTATGAAGACGCACTTCTCCGATTTGGGTTCGAGCTTATCGGTGAAAACTTTTTCACATAAGTATCAAAACTCCAAACTTTTAAGAAACGGCGGCTTAGGTTTACTTTGTTAAACCATAGTTCATATGGTGTCGTCTCAACGGATTTAGATGGTGCCCTATTAGCGTGAATGCAGCTGTCTCTAATGCATAACCCCAAAGCGATAGTGGTAAACCGATAAGAGACATCATAGATCGCACCATATCCAATAAAGTGCGGTTACGACTTTCGGACACACCATTATGTTGTGGTGTTCCATATGGCGTGAGTTGCGAAACTATTTCACATTGTTTCAAATGAAGACCAAACTTCGTAACTCAAATATTTATCTTCCACGATCGATCGCAGAAACTTTATTTTCTTGTTACGATGATTTTCCACTTCACTCTGAAATTCTTTGAACTTTTCAATTATTTCAGACTTATGTTTCATCAAGTAGATATACCCATATCTGCTCAAATCATCTTGTGAAGGTCGGAAAATAACGATACTTGCCACGAGCATCAACACTCATTGAATCGCATACATCGGTATGTATTATTTCCAATAAGTCGGTAGCTTGTTCCATTGTTCCGAGAACGGAGTTTTAGTCATCTTGCCCAAAAGGCACGGTTCGCAAGCATCAAATGATTCATAATCAAGTGATTCCAAAAGTCCATCGACATGGAGTTTTCTTCAAGCGCTTTTATACCAATATGACCTAAACGGCGATTACCACAAATAAGTTGCACTATTATTATTAACTTTGCATCTTTTGGTTTCAATATTATGAATATGTGTATCACTATGATCGAGATCCAATGAACCATTTTCATTGGGTGTGTAACCATATAAGGTTTTATTCATGTAAATGTAACAACAATTTATTCTCTTACTTAAATGAATAACCGTATTGCAATAAACATGATCAAATCATATTTATGCTCAACACCAAATAACACTTATTTAGGTTCCACACTAATCCCGAAAGTATAGGGAGTGTGCGATGATGATCATATCAATCTTGGAACTACTTCCAACACTCATCGTCACTTCCCTTCAACTAGTTTCATTCATTACGCAACTCCGTTTCAAGTTACTACTCTTAGCAACTGAACTAGTATCAAATACCGAGGGGTTGCTGCGAACACTAGTAAAATACACATCAATAATCTGTATATCAAATATACCTTTGTTCACTTTGCCATCCTTCTTATCCGCCAAATACTTGGGGTAGTTCCGCTTCTAGTGACCAGTTCCATTGCAGCAAAAGCACTTAGTCTCGTGCTTAGGTCCAGACTTGGGCTTCTTCACCGAAAGCGAGCAACTTGCTTGCCGCTCTTCTTGAAGTTCCCTTCTTTTCCCTTTGCCCTTTTCTTGAAACTAGTGGTCTTGTCAATCATCAACACTTGATGCTCTTTTCTTGATTTCTACCTTCGTCGATTTCAGCATCACGAAGAGCTTGGGATTTACTTTTGTTATCCCTTGCATATTATAGTTCATCACGAAGTTCTACTAACTTGGTGATGGTGACTAGAGAATTCTCATCAATCACTATCTTATCCGGAAGATTAACTCCCACTTGATTTCAAGCGATTGAAGTACCCGGACAATCGAGAACATGCTCACTAGTTGAGCGATTCTCCTCCATCTTTTAGCTATAGAACTTGTTGGAGACTTCATATCTCTCAACTCGGGTATTTACTTGAAATATTAACTTCAACTCTGGAACATCTCATATGGTCCATGACGCTCAAAACGTCTTTGAAGTCCCGATTCTAAGCCGTTAAGTATGGTTCACTAAACTATCAAGTAGTCATCATATTGAGCTAGCCAAACGTTCATAACGATGCATACGCTCCTGCAATAGGTCTGTCACCTAGCGGTGCATTTAAGGACATAATTCTTCAGGCAGCAATGAGGATAAACCTCGGATCACGGATCCAATCCGCATCATTGCTACTAACATTTTTCAATACAATTTTCTCTAGGAACACATATAAAAACATAGGGAAGCAACAACGCGAGCTATTGATCTACAACATAATTTGCAAAAATACTACGGGACTAAGTTCATGATAAATCAAAGTTCAATTAATCATATTATTTAAGAACTCCCACTTAGATAGACATCTCTCTAGTCATCTAAGTGATTACGTGATCCAAATCAACTAAACCATGTCCGATCATCACGTGAGATGGAGTAGTTTCAATGGTGAACATCACTATGTCGATCATATCTACTATATGATTCACGCTCGACCTTTCGGTCTCTGTGTTCCGAGGCCATATCTGTTATATGCTAGGCTCGTCAAGTTTAACCTGAGTACTCCGCGTGTGCAACTGTTTTGCACCCGTTGTATTTGAACGTAGAGCCTATCACACCCGATCATCACGTGGTGTCTCAAAGACGAAGAACTTTCGCATAGCGGTGCATACTCAGGGAGAACACTTCTTGATAATTTTAGTGAGAGATCATCTTATAATGCTACCATCAATCAAAGCAAGATAAGATGCATAAAGGATAAACATCACATGCAATCAATATAAGTGATATGATATGGCCATCATCATCTTGTGCTTGTGATCTCCATCTTCAAAGCACCGTCATGATCACCATCGTCACCGGCGCGACACCTTGATCTCCATCGTAGCATCGTTGTCGTCTCGCCAACTATTGCTTCTACGACTATCGCTACTACTTAGTGATAAAGTAAAGCAATTACATGGCGTTTGCATTTCATACAATAAAGCGACAACTATATGGCTCCTGCCGATTGTCGATAACTTCGGTTACAAAACATGATCATCTCATACAATAAAATATAGCATCACGTCTTGACCACATCACATCACAATATGCCCTGCAAAAACAAGTTAGACGTCCTCTACTTTGTTGTTGCAAGTTTTACGTGGCTGCTACGGGCTGAGCAAGAACCGTTCTTACCTACGCATCAAAACCACAACGATACTTCGTCAAATAGACCCCGTTTTAACCTTCTCAAGGACCGGGCGTAGCCACACTCGATTCAACTAAAGTGAGAGAGACAGACACCCGCCGGTCACCTTTAAGCTACGAGTGCTCGGAGCGGTGAAACCAGTCTCGCGTAAGCGTACGCGTAATGTCGGTCCGGGCCGCTTCATCTCACAATACCGCTGAACCAAAGTATGACATGCTGGTAGGTAGTATGACTTGTATCGCCCACAACTCACTTGTGTTCTACTCGTGCATATGACATCAACCATAAAACCAGGCTCGGATGCCCTTTGTTGGGGAACGTAGTAATTTCAAAAAAATTCCTACGCACACACGGGACCATGGTGATGGCATAGCAACGAGAGGAGAGAGTGTGTCCACGTACCCTCGTGAGACCGTGAAGCGAAGCGTTATAACAACGCGGTTGATGTAGTCGTGCGTCTTCACGATCCGACCGATCCAAGTACCGAACGTCACGGCACCTCCGAGTTCTGCACACGTTCAGCTCGATGGCGATCCCGGACTCCGATCCAAAGCAAAGTGTTGGGGATGAGTTACGCCAAAGACGACGGCATGGTGACGATGATGATGCTCCACCGACGCAGGCTTCGCCTAAGCTCCACGACGATATGACTTCTCCGGCGCAGGCTTCGCCTAAGCTCCATGACGATATGACCGAAGTGGAATATGGTGGAAGGGGCACCGCTGCGGCTAAGGAAAGATCCGTAGATCAACTTGTGTCTTGGGGTGCCCCCTTGCCCCCGTATATAAAGGAGCAAGGAGGGGGTGGCCGGCCTAGGAGGAGGCGCGCAATGGGGAGTCCTACTCCCACCGGGAGTAGGACTCCTCCTTTCCTTGTTGGAGTAGGAGAGAAGGAAAGAGGAGGAGAGGGAGAAGGAAAAGGGGCTGCTCCTTGTCCAATTCGGACCAGAAGGGGCGCAGGCCTCTTTCCTTTGGCCTCTCTTCTCTATTCCCGTATGGCCCAATAAGGCCCATATACTCCCGGCGAATTCCCGTAACTCTCGGTACTCGAAAAATACCCGAATGACTCGGAACCTTTCCGAACTCCGAATATAGTCGTCCAATATATCGATCTTTACGTCTCGACCATTTCGAGACTCTCGTCATGTCCCCGATCTCATCTGGGACTCCGAACTCCTTCGGTACATCAAAACTCATAAACTCATAATATAATTGTCATCGAAACCTTAAGCGTGCGGACCCTACGGGTTCGAGAACTATGTAGACATGACCTAGAACTATTCTCGGTCAATAACCAATAGCGGGACCTGGATGCCCATATTGGCTCCTACATATTCTACGAAGATCTTTATCGGTCAAACCGCATAACAACATACGTTGTTCCCTTTGTCATCGGTATGTTACTTGCGAGATTCGATCGTCGGTATCCAATACCTAGATCAATCTCAATACCCGCAAGTCTCTTTAATCGATACGTAATGCATCAATCCTTAACTAACTCAATAGCAACAAAGCATGCAAGGCTTATAGAGATGTGCATTACCGAGAGGGCCCAGAGATACCTCTCCGAGCAATCGGAGTGACAAAACCTAATCTCAAATACGCCAACCCAACATGTACCTTTGGAGACACCTGTAGTACTCCTTTATAATCACCCGATTACGTTGTGATGTTTGGTAGCACCCAAAGTGTTCCTCCGATGGCAGGAGTTGCATAATCTCATAGTTACAGGAACATGTATAAGTCATGAAGAAAGCAATAGCAACATACTAAGCGATCAAGTGCTAGGCTAACGGAATGGGTCATGTCAATCACATCATTCTCCTAATGATGTGATCCCGTTAATCAAATGACAACTCATGTCTATGGCTAGGAAACTTAACCATCTTTGATTCAACGAGCTAGTCAAGTAGAGGCATACTAGTGACACTTTGTGTTTGTATATGTATTCACACATGTATTATGTTTCCGGTTAATACAATTCTAGCATGAATAATAAACATTTATCATGAAATAAGGAAATAAATAATAACTTTATTATTGCCTCTAGGGCATATTTCCTTCACTCCGCCCCGTCACCGAGCTCCTACGGTGGCGGCGGTGACTGGTACATGGACTCGGGCGCCACCGCTCACATGACTGCTCGCCCCGTTAACCTCACATCCGCCACTCCTGTTCATACTCCCACTCACATCACTCTTGGTAATGGTTCCTCCATTCCCATTACACATGTCGGTCATATGCCTTTTCCTTCTACTTCTACTCCGGTTAACATGTCTAATGTTCTTGTGTCTCCTAACTTAGTTACCAATCTTGTTTCTGTTCGTCGCCTTGCTCGTGAGAACCCTATCACTGTTGAATTTGACGATATCGACTTTTCTGTGAAGGACGCCCATACATGGATGGCACTTCACTGATGTGACAGCCCGGACGAGCTTTACCCGATGCATCCCTCCGGCGCCACCACCACCCGTCGTCCCGCCGCCTTCGTTGCTGGTGTCGATCTTTGGCACGCCCGCCTCGGCCATCCCAACTCCACCGTTATGCGTCAGATTCTTCAGAGTTTTTCTTTCTCATGTAATAAGGTTGACGACCACTCTTGTGAGGCTTGCCGTCTTCCCTTTAGCGAGTCTACAAACATTTCCACTTTTCCGTTTCAGTTGTTGCATAGTGATGTTTGGACGTTCCCGGTTGCGAGCAACACGGGTTACTTATACTATTTGGTGATTTTGGATGATTTCTTTCATTATGTGTGGACATTTCCTCTCCGTCGCAAGTCCGACGCTCTTGCCACACTCACAGCTTTTTATTCATATGTCACCACACAGTCCGGTCGTCCTATTCTTGCCTTGCAAACTGACAACAGAAAGGAGTTTGACAATGTCGCGTCCGCAATCTTCTTGCGTCGCACGACACCATGTTTCGCCTCACTTGCCCCTACACGTCACAGCAGAATGGTCGCGCCGTGCGCGTCATTCTCACTCTTAGTGACTGTGTCCACATGTTGCTCTTCCACTCCTACGTGCCTCCTCGATTCTGGCCGGACGCGCTCGCGACCGCCAGCCTCCTCATAAACATTCGCCCGTGTCGTCCACGCTGGAACTACACTCCTCACCAGCTCCTCTTCGGTGCGGTTCCATCTTATGATGGTCTTCGCATTTTCGGATGTCTCTGTTATCCTAGCACCACGTCCACTGCACCTCACAAACTCGCTCCCCGGTCGCTTCCTTGCATCTTCCTTGGTTATCCTCCCAACACCAAAGGTTACCGGTGCTATGCTCCAGTGTCCCACCGCGTTTTCACCTCGCGGCACGTGTACTTTGATGAGCTGGTGTTCCCGTTTCAGCAGGTACCGTCACCCTCGGCGTCCCCCGCGGCGCGGTTTGCCCCTGCCTCCACCTTCCGCGGCGAACCGCCCGTCGTTGCACCGGGCTTGGCCTCGCTCAGCGCTGGCGCCGGCGGCCGTCGCCATGCTGCCCTCGGCTGCCTCGGCGCCTGGCCCCGCTGGCCGCCTCGACACCCCGGCCCCTTCGGCCGCTCCGGAGACCGGCTCGAGCTCATCCTCGCCGGTCCCCCTCTCGGCTCTGCCGACTGCCGCCGCACCTCTCGCCGGTGTGGTCACTCGGGCTTGGACTGGGGCGTTTCGTCCTAGCATGCGCTATACCTTCGACGAGTACGTGTGTGCCGCGTCCACCCCGGCCCCGTCCCCGCTCCCCACCTCCGTTCGCGCAGCCCTCGAGATTTGAACTGGCTTGCTACAATGCGTGAGGAGTTCGACGCCCTGCAGCGCAACCGTACGTGGCATCTTGTTCGGCGGCCTCCCCGTGCCAACGTCATCACTGGCAAGTGGGTCTTCCACCACAAGACTCGCCCCGACGGTTCCCTCGAGCGCTACAAGGTGTGATGGGTCGTGCCCAGTTTTCGCGAGCGCGCCGGCGTGGACTTCACCGACACCTTCGCCCCGATTGTCAAACTGGGCACGATTCGCGTTGTTCTCCAGCTCGCTGTTTCTCACGCCTGGCCCGTTCACCAGCTCGACGTGTCCAATGCTTTTCTGCATGGCCACCTCGACGAGCAGGTGTTTTGTCAGCAGCCTACTGGTTTCATAGACACCGACCATCCGGACCACGTGTGCTTGCTCTCCCATTCTTTCTACGGGTTGAAGCAGGCACCTCGGGCTTGATACCAGCGGATCGCGGCCGTCCTTCAGCATCAGGGGTTCTAGTCCACATGGTCCGATGCCTCACTGTTTGTTTATCACCAGGGCACCGCCACCGCATACCTCCCCCTCTACGTCGACGACATCATCCTGACTACGTCCTCGCCAGCGCTGCTTCAATAGATCACAGCTCGCCTCGGCTCCGAGTTCGCCCTCAAGGACTTGGGGGCTCTCCACCACTTCCTCGGCATCGAGGTTGTTCGCCGGGCCACTCGCTTCTTTCTGCATCAGCAGAAGTATGCCTACGAGCTTCTGGAGAGAGCCGACATGCTTAACTGCAAGCCTGCTCCTAGCCTGTCGACACGAAGGCTAAGGTGTCCGCCATCGAGGGTTCTCCGGCGTCTGACGCTCCCTTCTACCGCACCATCGTCGGTGCTCTTCAGTACCTCACGCTGACGCGTCCGGACATTCAGTACGCTATCCAGCAGGTGTGCCTTCACATGCATGCTCCTCGTGACGCTCATTGGGCTCTGGTGAAACGTATTCTCTGATACATACGTGGCACCACAACTATGGGTCTCACCCTGACGGCATCACCTGACACCAGCCTGGTCACCTACTCCGACACCGACTGGGCTGGGTGTCCCAACACTCGACGCTTCACTTCCGGCTACTGCGTCTACCTCGGGCCCTCTCTGATTTCGTGGTCGTCTAAACGACAACCCACGGTCTCACGATCGAGCGCCGAGGCTGAGTACAGGGCTGTGGCCAACGCCGTCACGGAGTGCTCTTGGCTACGACAACTACTTCAGGAGTTGCTATGTGAGGTTATCAAGGCGATGCTTGTCTACTGTGACAACGTCTCCGCGATGTACCTCGCTGCCAACCCTGTCCATCACCGACGGACGAAGCATATTGAGCTCGACATTCACTTCGTCAGGGAGCACGTCGCACTTGGTCGTGTTCGAGTTCTACATGTGCCCACTGATCAACAGTTCGCCGATGTTATGACGAAGGGACTACCCACCTCGACATTCGAGGGTTTTCGGTCCAGTCTCTGCGTCATCGACGACTCTTCGACTGCGAGGGGGGGGGGAGGGGGGGGTGTTGAACATGTGTACATGTACGTAGGTCTGGGTTTCGTATGCAGTACCTGTAGTGTCTGTCTCCCTCTGTATGTACGTATATCTTAGGAGACAAGATACCGGTTATATGTGCCTAGTGCATGATCAATCAATTATCGATGCACCAAATCAATCTCTACAGATTGGAATGCATTTTTCAGGACTCCTTTTTTCTATAGTTATGTGTTTTGCCCGGTTCGCATGATTGAGTCACAAATGAATTTCTCTCTCTAGGATCCCTTGTTACTTCTGTAAAGGGTGTTGTAGTATCTGCGTCATGGGGCTTCGACGTGCGAGGGTGCCCTCCGTGTCGTTCATTTCGCACGCCTCCCACCATTGGCTCACTGGCACGCTTCCGGTCGTCGAATCTCCGCGGCCTTGAGTTATGCCTTGGGTTGACGCTTTTGAAGTTATTGCTAATGCATAATTTGGTGTCTATGATGGTCATTACTTTGTTCCCAGAATAGTATTAAAATTCTTTCTAAACCTTTGGCGGTGAGAATTGGACTTCACAGCAAAAATTATCCTTTCTTCACCTCCTTGAAAATGGAAAAAAGTGGATTGCAAGTATGTGTTCTCATGCTAGATTAACTTATACAAGTCCGTAGAAAAATAAGGATACGCTTTTGTGCTTGGGCTTTGAGTGTAAGCTTAATCGTTCACAACAATGAGCTTAGCTAGACAATTATCTTACTCAAGGACGAGCAAGGTTTGAACTTGGAGATGTTGATGAGTGCATTTTACATCATATTTAATAGCTCATTTGTTGCATAAAAACTCATATCATGTCCCACCGAGCCACTTTCATGCCCATTATGCATTATTACTAGCTTCCCCTCATTTTAACGCAAGCATTACACAATCTTTAGTTTTATACCTTTTTCCTGGTTGTGTGTGTCTGTAGGAGAGGTGGAACTTCTTTAAGCTTTGGAAATATTTTGAAGGCAAAAATGCATATGTGAAGACTACATGAAGAGAGGATCAATTCCATATAAAGTGTTGGAAATATGCCCTATAGGCAATCATGTGATGTGTTATTTCCCTATGTATTCATAGGTCATTTGTATTTGTTTGAGGGGGAAGAGATCGAACACACTTGATTCATATTGATCAGCCATACTTATATAGGGGAGGCGAGCCACGATGGTGATCGTGGGCAAGGCCATGACGAGGAGAGTGGGGACATGCATGTTGACTGGGAAAACTACACGCACGCACGCACGCACACTACACCAGTACAATAAATAGTTACAGTATACAAGTATTCTACCCCCCGCAGTCTTGGCGTTGTGGTCGGAGACGCAAAGGCTGGAGCGAAAATCACCGAAGACAAAGTTGGTCAGCCCCTTTGTCATGACATCGACGAGCTGCTGCGTGGCCGGAATATGCATGACGCAGAAATCACCGAGAGCCACGTGCTAGTGGACGAAGTGAATGTCCAGTTCAATGTGCTTAGAGCATCTCTAGCAGACCCCATATAATGCCCCAACCCGCAAAATAACCGCCAAAATACGGGTCCGCGCGTAATGCTGCCCGACCAGACCCCGCAAACGCGTCCAACCCGTAATTTTTTTGAGGGGTGCGGTAAAATTCCATCCCCAACCACGAAAACGTAGGTTTCCGCCTCGCCCTGACGGTGCCCCGTATCCAAGGAAAGCGGTTGGCGGGAGGGACATTTCAGCCCGCGCCCTTTCCCTACCCCTTCCGCCGCCGGCCCGCCATTGGTTCCGCCCATCCGCCGCGAGCGATTCCGGCCAAATCTGCGGGTGGAATCGCGTCGCCGGGTCGCCTTTGGGTGTTGGTCACATGGCGATGTGAACTATGGGTGTTAATCACATGGTGATGTGACCTATTGGTGTTAATCACATGGCGATGTGAACTAGATTATTGGCTCTAGTGCAAGTGGGAGACTGAAGGAAATATGCCCTAGAGGCAATAATAAAGTTGTTATTTTATATTTCCCTATTCATGATAAAGGTTTATTATTCATGCTAGAATTGTATTGACCGGAAACCTTAATACATGTGTGAATACATAAACAAACACCGTGTCCCTAGTGAACCTCTACTTGACTAGCTCGTTGATCAAAGATGGTTAAGGTTTCCTAACCATGGACATGAGTTGTCATTTGATAACGGGATCACATCATTGATGTGATGGACAAGACCCACCCGTTAGCTTAGCATTATGATTGTTCAGTTTTATTGCTATTACTTTCTTCATGTCAAATACATATTCCTTTGACTATGATATTATGCCCCTCCTAGATATCGGAGGAATGCCTTGTGTGCTATCAAACATCACAACGTAACTGGGTGATTATAAATATGCTCTACATGTATCTACGAAGGTGTTTGTTGAGTTGGCATAGATCGAGATTAGGATTTTTCACTCCGAGTTTCGGAGAGGTATCTCTGGGCCCTCTCGGTAATAAACATCACAAGCTTGCAAGCAAACAACTAAGGAGTTGGTCACAAGGTGATGTATTGCGGAACGATTAAAGAGACTTGCCGGTAACGAGATTGAACTAGGTATGAAGATACCGACGATCGAATCTCGGGCAAGTAACATACCGATAGACAAAGGGAATAACATATGTTGTCATAACGGTTCGACCAATAAAGATCTTCGTAGAATATGTAGGAGCCAATATGGGCATCCAGGTTCCGCTATTGGTTATTGACCAGAGAGGTATCTCGGTCATGTCTACATAGTTCTTGAACCCATAGAGTCTGCACGCTTAACATTCAATGACGATATTGTATTATATGAGTTATGTGATTTGGTGATCGAATGATGTTCGGAATCCCGGATGAGATCACGGACATGACGAAGAGTCTCGAAATGGTCGAGAGGTAAAGATTGATATATAGGACAATGATATTCGGACACCGAAAGTGTTTCGAAGAATACCGGATAGTCATCGGAGTACCGGAGGGGGTACAGGTCACGCTCGGGAGTATATTGGGCCACAAGAGGGGAGCACACCAGCCCACAAGGGGCTGGCGTGCCCCCCATGGCAGCCGGCCAAGTGGGGAAGGAAAGGGGGGAGGATTCGGCCTCCCCTTCCTTCTCTCTTCCCCCCTTTCCTTTCTTCTCTGACAATTAAGGAAAGGGGGGGGGGGGCGCCACAAGGGGAGGACCCCAAGTAGGATTCGCCTACTTGGGGTGCCCTCTTCTGCTCCTCCCTCCCACCTATATATATATATATATATATATATATATATATATATATAGAGAGAGAGAGAGAGAGAGAGAGTAACACTATTCTGATCCTGGGATCAGAATAACTATTTGGATCACGTCACGCCTATATAGGGCCGATGAGACGTTCCCGAGATCGTAAACAGACCGAAAGCGTAGCACCGACCAGCCCACCCTACACCTCCCGAACGGCCCATTATGTCACTCCCGACCTTCTCTTCCCCCACCTCGACCAAACCCACTCGCCGCCGCAGCCAGACTCCATCCCGCCGCGGCTGCCGCTTTCCTCTCCCTTGTTGCTGCCCTCACTCTGGCCGGCCTCCCTTCCCCTTGTGCCGGCCTCCCTCCCACGCCAAGGCCAGCCTCCCTCTGGCTGCCTTTGCTGGCCACCTCCTTCCCGGATCCGCCGCGCCACCCTGCAGACCGCCGCCTCCGCCCACAGGTCCGGCCATCCCGCATCTGCCCGGATTCTGCCCGAGACCGATCCCACCGCCGCTGCCTCCTCGCACGAGGCCGCCTCGCCTCCTGGCGCGAGGCCTCCTCCCGGTCTTGAGGCCAGGCGTCCCTCCGCTGCTGCTCCACATCGGGTCCACCCGCCGCCGCCTCGGCTCCCCATCGCCTCCAACCGCCGCCCGCCGTCGTGGAAGATGACCACCAACTACAGCCCGCAGCTCCTGGACGGGATCCCCTTGGCGGCGGCCGGCTCGATATCCGGCGAGGCACGTGGCCCCTCCTTCTCTGCCTCCTTTCGCGAACCTCCACGCCGCTGCCGCCGACGCTCCACTCCGGCCACCAGCACACACCGTCGGAGCAACAAGGCCCCCTATATGCAAACTTGGCTCGCCGGAGAAGTTCATATGTGCAATATTCAAAAGGTCAGATGCAGTAAAAAGTTCATGTGCGCCTCTCTCCTCCCTGCGTAGCACCAAGTGCATCCGCTGCTCTGCCGAGTCGTTTGCCATGGCTAATTTTGTGTGCTTCTGTATTCATCGGTGCTTGTGTAAATGGCCAGGAAGGAGAAGCTATGGAATTCATTGTCGGAAACTATATGTGAAGATGGAAAAGCACCATTTTCAGATTCCTTTTTTGTTGATGCCCCATTCCATGCTTGTGGCAGGTGACCTCATTGGTGTCTGAAGTTGCTCCTTCCTGCTGTCATTAAACTGAATCCATATCAAAGCGTTGATCCCCCTGTCCAGTCTTGTATTTGTTCTCTAAGTGATTTTGATTGATGTATGAAGTTCAACTATATTTGCAGGTGCAAAACACTCTTTTTTTGGTGGTGTGTGGTGGAAATAAACTACAGATTTTTTGTTGTGTTTAATTTTTCAGTTGACTGATATAAAGAACTTTTGTTTAAGCGAGACAAAAATAACTTATCTTTGGCTTTCCCGTGTAGGTAGTTCAGGTAAGAAAAAATAATCCATTCTTGTGCATTTGTGAGAGAAAGTTTTCTTATGAAATTGGTGTATTCGTGTGAGAAAAGTTTGCTTATTAAATGATAAAAAAATGTGAAGTTCAGGTTTTAGAAGTATGTAAGCCCAAATACATAAGCTAGATAAGTGCAGAGCAAACAAGAGTTTCGTAAAACAAATAACAGTGACCATGTTGGAATTTTCCTCAAGAAAATTGGATAAATGTGGTGTGAACGAAGCAAAATAAAAACCTAAAAGTTCAAATAAAAAGAAACAAAGCAATTCAATGTTTGTAAAAAAGGATTTAGCTCTCTTTTTTAGAAACAAAGAAGTGCAAAAAATTAAAAACATGGTAGTTCCAAAAATTATTTTAGAAAGTATTTTCCATGTTTCCAAAAAGAAATTAGAGGTTCAAATTTCGAAAACATGGAGGCTCAATGTTTATTTTAGAACCAAGAAAGTCGAATTAAAAAAAACAAGAAGTTCAATTTTTAAAAATAGAGTAGTTCAATGTACAAGAAAAAGTCAGATTTTCCTCATTACTAAAAAATAAACCAAGAAGTTCAATTTCCGAAAACGGAGCAGCTCTAAATTTATTAGAAAAACTTGAATTTTTTCCATTACTAACGAATAAACCAAGAAGTTCAATTTGAAATAACGAAGAAGTTTGACATTTACTAAAGAACTCCATTTTTTGCCATTTCTAAAAATACACAAAGAGGTTCAATATTTTTCACAAAAATGCAACATAAGTTCATAGTGAAAACAGTGAGAATTTCAGGTACTGCAAAGAATGCATTTCATGTGAGAATAAAAATATAGAAAAATAAAAGCTTAAAAGGTTTTTCGAAGGAAGTTCAAGTGCTCTGTCCGGGGAGTTCAGAAATTCTTGCGAGAGAGGTTCACCTTGTATTTCCATGTTCAAAAACACAAAAAAGAATTATTGTTTGCATTTTAAAATAATTCTCTCAATCCACGAAGAAGGTCAGTTATTATTTGGGAGCAATTTAATTTCAAAAAGAAAATAAAAAGTCCAAATTGTAAAAATAGAGAAGTTCAATATTTATAAAAAAAACAAAGGTTTTCTTTCGTTACTAAAGAATAAAAGTAAAGAAGTTCAAATTAAAAATAAAAGGAGTAGTTTGATGTTTACAAAAAACTCAAATTCTTTCCATTTCTATGAAAAATAAAAGTATGAGGTTCAAATTAAAAAAATGTTTGATGCTTATTTGAAAACATTTTTTCTAAGAATAAGACTAAGAAGTTCAATTTAAAATAACATAGAAGTTCGAATTATTTAAAAAAACTCAGATTTGTTGCAAAAAGTTCACGTGCACCTCCGTGCACGGTTTAGAATTTATATTGCGGGATGTCCGACATTCAATTACATGTTTTAAAGTGGCAAAAAATGACGTCCAACCTCCAATTGCGTGTAATTCAACGTATACACAAAAATGCGACAGAAGTTCATAGTGAAAACAACGAGAAGTTCAAATACTGTAAGGAATGCATTTCAGGTGAGAATAAAAGCATAGAAAAATAAAAGCTTAAAATGTTTGTTGAAAGAAGTTCAAGTGCTCTATCCGGGGAGGTTCAAAAATCCTTGCGAGAGAGGTTCACCTTGTATTTCAATGCTCGATTTTTTTGCATAAAAATCGAATAATTCTTTAATCAGAATATAAAAAGGTGAAGTTCAAATTGAAATAATACAGAAGTCCGGAGTTTATTAAAACCTAGGATTTACCTGTTCAAAAAATAAAAAACACAACGACATTTTTTGCACTTTTAAAAACAACTCATAAACGAAAAAAATGGTTGCTAGAAGTTCAAGTGCTCGGCGAGGAAAAGTTGAAAAATTCTTCTGAGAGAGGTTCACCGTGTATTTAGATGTCCAAAATACATAAAAATATGTTATTTCTCGGGTTTTAAAATAATTCTCTCAAACCGGAGAGAAGTTCAAAGTGATAACAATCGGAAGTTCACGTACTACATGGTATGTATTTCATATAAGAAAAAATACAAAAAAGTGAAACAGGGTGAAGTTCAAACAGAGATGCTCCAGAAGTTCAATTACTTCACGTAGTGCAAAAAACAGCACGTAAAAAGTCTGCACGTCAAAAACAGAGTGAAGTTCGAACAGACACGTCCTAGAAGTTCAACTACTTCACGGAGTGCAAAAAACAACACGTTAAAAATAGTGTGAAGTTCGAACAGACATGCACGAGAAGTTCAACTACTTCACGCAGTGTATATCCATTCGCGATGAAGGCAGAAATCATGATCTCGTCATTTGTGTGATTTCAAGTCCTCGGTCGAAGAAAGTTAAAAAAATAATCGTGAGAGAGGTTTGTACAAAAGGAATATCATTTGTGTGACACTAACGAATGGATGAAAAAATTACAAGCGAAAATACGTCACAGAAGTTCAACTGAAAACAACAGGAAATTCAACTACTATACTGAATGAATTTCACATGAAAAACTTTTAAAACCGCTATGAGTATGAAAAAGTGATCAACACGGGAAAGTTGCGTGTCTCTGCAGCCTTTCCATCGATATATCACTTGCTGAATTCCGGTGAGTGTTCCGGTGCGTGGATGGAGAGCCACGGGCAAAAAAAGCATGTGAAAAACAGAGTGAAGTTCAAGGTTTCATACCGAGAAGTTCAGGTACTTCACGCGATGCATTTTTGACGAATCTGTTTCACGCTAAAGGCAGAACGAATGATCTCGCCATTTTTGAAATTACTTGAAAACGGTTGGGAATCACAGGAAACTGTCAACATGAAAAAGTTCCGCATTTTCCGTAGTTTTTCAAGGGTATATTATTAGCGCCATTCGGATAAAGTTTGTACAAAATACGGCGAAAATATGTTTTTTTTTCATTTTTGAAACTGACTTAAAATCGTAAAGAATTGGGAGAAATAATACATACCAAAAAGTTTTGCATTTGTTCAAGCTTTCCAATGCCATATCATTTTCTGCATTCAGACGCACGGTTAAACAATTAGCTCAAAAATACGAACTCGGTAGGACTTGTACCATTTTCTAAATTACTCTTAAACCGTTCAAAATTAGAAAAAACTTTCAAAACGAAAGAGTATCGCATTTTCACAAGCTTTCCAACGCCATATTATTTGCCTCGATTGGATTAGCCGTTTAGAAATTATGTTGAAAATACGAACTCGGCTGTTCGGTTTGCAAAATTTTACGATTTTCCAAATTACTCTTTATCCATAGGGAATTAGAGAAACTTTCAGCATATGGAAGTAGCGGTTTTGCAGCAACTTTCCAACGCCATATTATATGCCTCATTCCGATAAACGGTTTAGAAATGCGATCGAAAATACGATTCACGTTTTTTGTACGAAGAAAAAAAGGTTTTCAAAACTGCTCTTAAACCACTTACATTTTGCCAAAAATTTAACTTGGGTCATGATACTGGTGTCCATAGCTTTCCAACGGTATATCACAAGCTCTATTTGGACACCTTTTAGCTGAAGTTCAACCTAGTACTCGGGGAAGGTCAGGCGCATTACTCGGGAAGTTCATGTTGTGATCAGAATATTATTCTGATCCCGTGATCAGAATAGTGTTTATATATATATATATATATATATATATTTATATATATATATATATATATATATATATATATATATATATACATATATATGGGGGGCCCTAGCACACCCAAGATAATTGCCTAGCCGTGTGCGGCGCCCCCCTCAACCGTTTACACCCTCGGTCATATTCTCGTAGTGCTTAGGCGAAGTCCTATGAGGATCACTTCACCATCACCTTCACCATGTCGTCGTGCTGACGAAACTCATCTACTACCTTGGCGTCTTGCTAGATCAAGAAGGCGAGGGACGTCACCGACCTGAACGCGTGCAGAACGCAGAGGTGTCGTGCGTTTGGTACTTGATTGATTGAAACGCGTAGAAGTTCAACTACATCAACCGCGTTGAGAAATGCTTCCGCTTACAGTCTACGAGGGTACGTAGACACACTCTCCCCCTCGTTGCTATGCATCTCCATGGATAGATCATTGCGTGTGCGTAGAATTTTTTTTGTTTTCCATGCAACGTTTCCCAACAGTGGCATCATGAGCCAAGTCTATGCGTAGATGATATATACGAGTAGAACACAAAGAGTTGTGGGCGGTGATAGTCAACTACTTACCACAAACTTCTTATTTTGATTCGACGGTATTGTGGGATGAAGCGGCCCGGACCAACCTTACATGTCCACGCACATGAGACCTGTTCCACCGACACACATGCAAGTAGTTCTGCATAAAGGTGGCTGGCGGGTGTCTATCTCTCCTACTTTAGTTGAATCAAATTTGACTACGACCAGTCCTTGAAGAAGATTAAAACCGCAAACTTGACAAAACACCATTGTGGTTTGATGCGTAGGTAAGAACAGTTCTTGCTAGAAGCCCGTAGCAGCCACGTAAAACTTGCAACAACAAAGTAGAGGACGTCTAACTTGTTTTGCAGGGCATTTTGTGATGTGATATGGTCAAGACATGATGTGATATACGTTATTGTATGAGATGATCATGGTTTGTAAAAGTTATCGGCAACCGACATGAGCGTTATGGTTGTCTCTTTATTGTATGAAATGAAAACGCCATGTAATTTCTTTACTCTATCACTATGCATTTGCGATAGTTGTAGAAGCAATAGTTGGCGAGATGACCACGACGCAACGATGGAGATCAAGGTGTTGAGCCGGTGATGATGGAGATCATGACGATGCTTTGGAGATGGAGATCAAAAGCACGAGATGATGATGGCCATATCATGTCACATATTTTGATTGCATGTGATGTTTATCTTTTATGCATCTTATTTTGCTTAGTATGGCGGTAGCATTATAAGATGACCCCTTCACATAATTTCAAGGTAAAGTGTTCTCCCTGAATATGCACCGTTGCTACAGTTCGTCGTGTTGAGACACCACGTGATGATCGGGTGTGATAGACTCTATGTTCACATACGACGGGTGCAAGACAGTTTTGCTGGAATTTAGTCTATTTTGGGACAGCCTAATAACTATTTCAGAAATTCCTAAATAAATCCTAGAGGCCCACTTAGCCCATTCGTGCAAGGCAAGGGATACTACTAAAGTTTAGTCCCACATTACTAGTTTAGTGGGAGTTGGATCTCCTTATAAGGGAGGTTCTTTCCCCACTTGTATGAGCATGAGAACAAGAGGGACATCCACGCACTCTCCTGCTCCGCCGCCAGCCTCGCCATGCCATGCCTCGTCACGACGCGCCGCGGGTTGCGGGAATGAGCCGAGCCGATGTCTAAATTTTTGCCACGCACTATGGGTGTACGAAGGTCACTCCGGAGCTGGAAAGTTTTTGCTGTAGTGGATATTGAATACGAATGCTGCACCCTTCGGTTGTTGCCTGTTCGTTTCGTCTCCCTCATTCCCTTCAGCTCCCGGCACAGCCTCTCGTCTCCTCCTCTTGCGCCTATAAAAGGGATGTCGCTCCTCTCAGAGAGACGCAACAGAACTTCTTCCTCTCGCCACCGGTTCCAATCTCTGAGCTGCTGCTGTCTTCCTCATCCCGGCTTGCGGCATGCACCACGAGTCGGGACAGTAGGCCACCGAAAGCGCATCTCTTTGAGTCCTATACGGGAGAAGGGTGATAAGGTTTTTGGGGAGCGCTCAGCGCGACTACTAACTTCTTCGTCACGGACGCCCCGGACTCCGAAAACTACTTCCCGATGACGACTTCTTCCCCAACGTCGACAACCTCCTCGACGGCATGGCTGGCGAGGACACCGAACCCAAGTCCAGTGCTACTGCTACTGTCTCGTATGTGTTCTTCTCCTTTCTGTTTGAGGTCCTACCACAATTCCTTGTTCTGGTGATTGCCCTAGATATGTTAGGTTCTACTTCATATATGAAACTTGCCCTACTGTCTGCTCTAGATAAGAAGCTTGGTTACGGTTCATATATGCAGATGTTATTTACCTTCTCTCTGTCAGATCACATGACTATTTTTATCCCTGTTATATTAGTCATGCTTTATCTAATATTTCTATTAATAAAATCATCCGATAAATTGCTCATATTTCCAACATTCCAAAAACCTTATTATAGGCAATTTACCCCGAGTGGTTTTGTTGCTTCCATGAGACCTCATATGTTTGAGGGTATCCACTATAAGAGGTGGCGCGTGAGAGCAGTCTTATGGTTTCAAACCATGAGTTGCTATGACGCCACTCTTGACAAACCTGAAGGAGAATATGATGCTCAACAGGAACAAGCCTTTCAAAAAATGGATACCCTGTTTAAGGCTGCTTTCTTGAGTGTTCTTGGTGAGAACATAGTTGATGCTTATGCGTAAATTGATAATGGAAAAGATATGTGGGATGCACTCGAGGCCAAGTTTGGGGTCTAGGATGCTGGCACTGAGCTGTACATCATGGAGCAATTCTATGATTACAGGATGACTGAAGAGTGCTCCATGGTTGAGCAAGCTCATGAGATGCAGTCATTTGCTAGAGAACTTGAGCACTTCAATTGTATGCTACCAGACAAGTTTGTTGCCGGAGGTATCATCACTAAGCTTCCTCCTTCGTGGAGGAACTTTGCTACCTTACTGAAGCATAAGAGGCAGGAGTTTTCCGTTCCGAATCTCATTGGTACTCTTGATGTGGAAGAAAAGGCGAGAGCAAAGGATAATCGTGCTCGAGGTATTGAGGGAGGTTCTAGTGCCAATCTTGTACGGAAGAAAAACTTCCAGCCCCACAAGTTCAAGAACAAGGGCAGGTTTGATGGTAAAGCAAAGTTTGATGGGAAGAACAAGGTCAGACAAGACACCTAACTTCAAGAAGAAGAATGACAAGAAGAAAGATGTTTGTCATGTGTGCGGAGATCCTGACCATTGGGCTCTTAGCTGCCCTAACCGTCATGACAAGCGTCATCTTGGGAAAGGCGGCAAGACCGCTAATGTTGTCATTGGTGACACTGACATGAAAGCTGCTGGGTACGGTATATTTCCCACTATTCTTTCAGTATGTCATTCTCCTGATTGGTTGATTGACACGGGTGCTATTGTGCATGTGTGCGGTGATATTTCCATGTTTCCGTCTTAGACCGCAGGGACTTCCACCGTGCTGATGGGCAACGGTTCAAGTGCTTCTGTTCGTAGTGTTGGCACGGTCGATCTGATGTTTACTTTGGGGCTGAAGAACGTGCCTTATGTCCCCTCTGTCAATAAAAATCTTCTTAGCAGATCTCTTCTGTGTAGAGATGGCTAAAAGCTTGTCTTTGAGTCAAATAAATTTGTAATATCCAAGTATGGAACCTTTGTTGGTAAAGGCTATGAGTCAGGAGGCCTGTTTCGTTTATCCTTGTCAGATGTTTGCAATAAAGTTGTTAATCATGTTTGCAACAATAGTGAATCAAATGTGTGGCATTCAGGTCTCTGTCATGTTAACTTTGGTTGGATGTCGCGACTAGCCAAATTGAACTTAATCCCTAGTTTCACCACTGTCAAGGGATCTAAGTGTCAAGTTTGTGTGCAAGCTAAGCAACCTCGCAAGTCTCACATGACTACGGAAATGAGAAATCTTGCACCACTAGAACTCATACATTCAGATCTATGTGAAATGGATGGTGTGACAAAAGGTGGAAAGAAATATTTCATGATGTTAATTAACGACTCCACTAGATACTGACATGTGTATCTTCTGAAATCTAAGGATGAGGCTTTGAACTTTTTCAAGATCTATAAAGCTGAAGTGGAAACCAACTTGATCGGAAAATCAAGAGGCTTAGGTCCGATCGTGGTGGACAGTATTTTTCCAGTGAATTTGATGCTTTTTGTGCGGAACATGGTATAATCCATGAGAGGACACCTCCCTATTCACCTCAATCAAATGGGGTAGCCGAAAGAAAGAACCATACTCTAACTGATTTGGTTAACGCCATGTTAGACACATCGGATATCTCCAAGGCATGGTGGGGGGAGGTGATATTGACTGCATGTCATGTCCTAAACCGAGTTCCCACAAAGAACAAAGAGATAACTCCATTCGAGGAATGGGAGAAGAAAATATTAAAGCTCTATTATCTACGAACCTGGGGTTGTTTGGTGAAAGTCAATGTGCATATTCCAAAGAAGCGCAAGCTTGGACCAAAGACCGTGGATTGTGTTTTCCTGGGATATGCTTTTCATACATTGGTTATAGATTCTTGGTTTTAAAATCTGAGGTACCTAACATACATGTCGGTACGATCATGGAGTCGAATGATGTGACTTTCGTTGAAGATATCTTTCCCATGAAGGATATGGCTACCTCATCTAATCAGGAGATGCCTAGTTCATCGAATCAAGAACCAGTTACAATTACTGAACCTGCTATTTCGATGGAACACTTTGAAAATCCTATAGAGGAGAACAATGAAGTTACTACTAGGTGAAGGAAATATGCCCTAGAGGCAATAATAAAGTTATTATTTATTTCCTCATATCATGATAAATGTTTATTATTCATGCTAGAATTGTATTAACCGGAAACATGATACATGTGTGAATACATAGACAAACTTAATGTCACTAGTATGCCTCTACTTGACTAGCTCATTGATCAAAGATGGTTATGTTTCCTAACCATAGACATGTGTTGTCATTTGATTAATGGGATCACATCATTAGGATAATGATGTGATTGACTTGACCCATTCCGTTAGCTTAGCACTTGATCGTTTAGTATATTGCTATTGCTTTCTTCATGACTTATACAAGTTCCTATAACTACGAGATTATGCAACTCCCGTTTACCGGAGGAACACTTTGTGTGCTACCAAACGTCACAACGAATCGGGTGATTATAAAGGAGCTCTACAGTGTGTCTCCAAAGGTACATGTTGGGTTGGCGATTTCGAGATTAGGTTTTGTCACTCCGATTGCCTGGAGAGGTATCTCTGGGCCCTCTCGGTAATGCACATCACTATAAGCCTTGCAAGCAATGTAACTAATGAGTTAGTTATGGAATGATGCATTACGTAACGAGTAAAGAGACTTGCTGGTAACGAGATTGAACTAGGTATTGAGATACCGACGATCGAATCTCGGGCAAGTAACATACCGATGACAAAGGGAACAACGTATGTTGTTGTGCGGTTTGACCGATAAAGATATTCGTAGAATATGTAGGAGCCAATATGAGCATCCAGGTTCCGCTATTGGTTATTGACCAGAAACAGTTCTAGGTCATGTCTACATTGTTCTCGAACCCGTAGGGTCCGCACGCATAACGTTACGATGACAGCTTTATTATGAGTTTATAGTTTTTGATGTAATGAAGGTTGTTCGGAGTCCCGGATGTGATCACGGACATGACGAGGAGTCTCGAAATGGTCGAGACATAAAGATTGATATATTGGAAGCCTATATTTGGATAAAGGAATCGCTCCGTGAAATCGAATTTTACCGGCGTGCATCAAGTTACGGAACCCCGGGGTTAATGGGCCTACATGGGCCCTAAGGGAGAAGAGGAGGGCCGGCTAGGGCAGGCCGCGCCCTCCCCTAGTCCGATTAGGACAAGGAAGGGGCGCCTTCCTCTTTCCCCTTCCCCTTCCTTCTCCAACAAGGCAGAGGGGGAGTCCTACTCCTGGGAGTAGGACTCCTCCAGCGCACCCCTAGGGGCCGCACCTCCCCTCCCTCCTTTATATACGGGGCAGGGGCACCCCATGACACACAAGTTGATCTTCGTGATCGTTCCTTTAGCCGTGTGCGGTGCCCCCTCCACCATATTCCACCTCGGTCATATCATAGCGGTGCTTAGGCGAAGCCCTCACGCCAAGAGAACATCATAACCGTCTACCACGCCATCGCGGCCGGAACTCTTCCCCGACACTTTGCTGGATCGAGTCCGGGATCGCCATCGAGCTGAACGTGTGCTAGAACTTCGGAGGTGCCGTAGTTTCGTGCTTGATCGGTCGGGCCATGAAGACGCACGACTACATCAACCGCGTTGTTATAACGCTCGCTTTTGGTCTCACGAGGGTACGTGGACAACACTCCTCTCGTTGCTATACATCACCATGATCTTGCGTAGCGTAGGGATTTTTTTGAAATTACTACGTTCCCCAATAGTGGCATCCGAGCCTAGGTTTTATGCGTAGATGTTATATGCACGAGTAGAACACAAGTGAGTTGTGGGCGATACAAGTCATACCGCTTACCAAAGATGTCATACTCTGGTTCGGGCGGTATTGTTGGATGAAGTGGCCTGACCGACATTACGCCAGACGCTTACGCGAGACCGGTTCTCCCGACGTGCTTTGCACAGAGGTGGCTAGCGGGTGACAATTTCTCCAACTTTAGTTGAACCGAGTGTGGCTACGCCCGGTCCTTGCGAAGGTTAAAACAACACCAACTTGACAAACTATCGTTGTGGTTTTGATGCATAGGTAAGAACGGTTCTTGCTAAGCCCGTAGCAGCCACGTAAAACTTGCAACTACAAAGTAGGGGACGTCTAACTTGTTTTTGCAGGGCATGTTGTGATGTGATATGGTCAAGACGTGATGCTATATTTTATTGTATGAGATGATCATGTTTTGTAACCGAGTTATCGGCAACCGGCAGGAGCCATATGGTTGTCGATTTATTGTATGCAATGCAATCGCCCTGTAATGCTTTACTTTATCACTAAGCGGTAGCGATAGTCGTAGAAGCATAAGATTGACGAGACGACAACGATGCTACGATGGAGATCAAAGTGTCGCGCAGGTGACGATGGTGATCACGATGGTTCTTCGGAGATGGAGATCACAAGCACAAGATGATGATGGACATATCATATCACTTATATTGATTGCATGTGATGTTTATCCTTTATGCATCTTATCTTGCTTTGATTGATGGTAGCATTTTAAGATGATCTCTCACTAATTATCAAGAAGTGTTCTCCCTGAGTATGCACTGTTGCGAAAGTTCTTCTTGCTGAGACACCACGTGATGATCGGGTGTGATAGGCTCTACGTTCAAATACAACGGGTGCAAAACAGTTGCACACGCATAATACTCAGGTTAAACTTGACGAGCCTAGCATATACAGATATGGCCTCGGAACACGGAGACCGAAAGGTCGAACGTGAATCATATAGTAGATATGATCAAAACAGTGATGTTCACCATTGAAACTACTCCATCTCACGTGATGATCGGACATGGTTTAGTTGATTTGGATCACGTGATCACTTAGATGAACTAGAGAGATGTCTGTCTAAGTGGGAGTTCTTAAGTAATATGATTAATTAAACTTAAATTTATCATGAACTTAGTACCTGATAGTATGTTGCTTGTCTATGTTTGTTGTAGATAGATGGCTCGTGTTGTTGTTCCGTTGAATTGTAATGCATTCCTTGAGAAAGCTAAGTTGAAAAATGATGGTAGCAATTACACGGATTGGGTCCGTAACTTGAGGATTATCCTCATTGCCGCACAGAAGAATTACGTCCTGGAAGCACCGCTGGGTGCCAGGCCTGCTGCAGATGCAACTGACGACGTTAAGAACGTCTGGCAGAGCAAAAGTCGATGACTACTCAATAGTTCAGTGTGCCATGCTTTACGGCTTAGAACCGGGTCTTCAACGATGTTTTGAACGTCATGGAGCATATGAGATGTTCCAAGAGTTGAAGTTAATATTTCAAGAAAATGCCCGGATTGAGAGATATGAAGTCTCCAATAAGTTCTATAGCTGTAAGATGGAGGAGAATAGTTCTGTCAGTGAACATATACTCAAAATGTCTGGGCATAATAATCACTTGATTCAACTGGGAGTTAATCTTCCTGATGATGGTGTCATTGATGTAATTCTTCAATCACTGCCACCAAGCTACAAGAGCTTCGTGATGAATTATAATATGCAAGGGATGGACAAGACTATTCCCGAGCTCTTCACAATGTTAAAGGCTGCGGAGGTAGAAATCAAGAAGGAGCATCAAGGTCAACAAGACCACTAGTTTCAAGAAAAAGGGCAAAGGGAAGAAGAAGGGGAACTTCAAGAAGAACAGCAAGCAAGTTGTTGCTCAGGAAAAGAAACCCAAGTCTGGACCTAAGCCTGAAACTGAGTGCTTCTACTGCAAGCAGACTGGTCACTAGAAGCGGAACTGCCCCAAGTATTTGGCAGATAAGAAGGATGGCAAGGTGAACAAAGGTATATGTGATATACATGTTATTGATGTATACCTTACTAATGCTCGCAGAGAGCACTGGTATTTGATAATCGGGTTCTGCTAATATTTGCAACTCGAAACAGGGACTACGGATTAAGCGAAGATTGGCTAAGGACGAGGTGACGATGCGCGTGGGAAATGGTTCCAAATTCGATGTGATCGCGGTCGGCACGCTACCTCTACATCTACCATCGGGATTAGTTTTAGACCAAAATAATTGTTATTTGGTGCCAGCGTTAAGCATGAACATTATATCTGGATCTTGTTTGATGCGAGACGGTTATTCATTTAAATCAGAGAATAATGGTTTTCTATTTATATGAGTAATATTTTTTATGGTCATGCACCCTTGAAGAGTGGTCTATTTTTATTGAATCTCGATAGTAGTGATACACATATTCATAATGTTGAAGCCAAAAGATGCAGAGTTGATAATGATAGTGCAACTTATTTGTGGCACTGCCGTTTAGGTCATATTGGTGTAAAACGCATGAAGAAACTCCATACTGATGGACTTCTGGAATCACTTGATTATGAATCACTTGGTACTTGCGAACCATGCCTCATGTGCAAGATGACTAAAACGCCGTTCTCCGGAACTATGGAGCGAGCAACTGATTTGTTGGAAATCATACATATTGATGTATGTGGTCCAATGAATATTGAGGCTCGCGGCGGGTATCGCTATTTTCTCACCTTCATAGATGATTTGAGCAGATATGGGTATATCTACTTAATGAAACACAAGTCTAAAACATTTGAAAAGTTCAAAGAATTTCATAGTGAAGTGGAAAATCATCGTAACAAGAAAATAAAATTTCTACGATCTGATCGTGGAGGAGAATATTTGAGTTGCGAATTTGGTTTACATTTGAAACAATGCAGAATAGTTTCAAGAACTCACGCCACCCGAACACCACAACCAAATGGTGTGTCCGAACGTCAGAATCGTGATTTTACTAGATATGGTGCGATCTATGATGTCTCTTACTGATTTACCGCTATGGTTTTGGGGTTATGCTTTAGAGACGGCCGCATTCACGTTAAATAGGGCACCATCAAAATCCGTTGAGACGACACCTTATGAACTGTGGTTTGGCAAGAAACCAAATTTGTCATTTCTTAAAGTTTGGGGCTGCGATGCTTATGTGAAGAAACTTCAACCAGATAAGCTCGAACCCAAATCGGAGAAATGTGTCTTCATAGGATACCCAAAAGAGACTATTGGGTACACCTTCTATCACATATCTAAGGGCAAGATTTTTGTTGCTAAATTCGGGTCCTTTCTAGAGAAGGAGTTTCTCTCGAAAGAAGTGAGTGGGAGGAAAGTAGAACTTGATGAGGTAACTATACCTACTCCCTTATTGGAAAGTAGTTCATCATAAGAACCGGTTCCTGTGACAACTACACCAATCAGTGAGGAAGCTGATGATATTGATCATGAAACTTCAGATCAAGTTACTACTGAACCTCGTAGGTCTACGAGAGTAAGATCCGCACCAGAGTGGTACGGTAATCCTATTCTGGAAGTCATGTTACTTGACCATGGCGAACCTATGAACTATGAGGAAGCGATGATGAGCCCAGATTCCGCAAAAATGGCTTGAGGCCATGAAATCTGAGATGGGATCCATGTATGAGAACAAAGTATGGACTTTGGTTGACTTGCACGATGATCGGCAAGCCATAGAAAATAAATGGATCTTCAAGAAGAAGACTGACGTTGATGGTAATGTAACTGTCTACAAAGCTCGACTTGTTGCGAAAGGTTTTCGACAAGTTCAAGGGGTTGACTACGATGAGACTTTCTCACCCGTAGCGATGCTTAAGTCTATCCGAATCATGTTAGCAATTGCCGCATTTTATGATTATGAAATTTGGCAAATGGATGTCAAAACTTCATTCCTGAATGGATTTCTGGAAGAAGAGTTGTATATGATGCAACCGGAAGGTTTTGTTGATCCAAAAGGTGCTAACAAAGTGTGCAAGCTCCAGTGATCCATATATGGACTGGTGCAAACCTCTCGGAGTTCGAATAGACGCTTTGATAGTGTGATCAAAGCATATGGTTTTATACAGACTTTTGGAGAAGCCTGTATTGACAAGAAAGTGAGTGGGAGCTCTGTAGCATTTCTGATATTATATGTAGATGACATATTGTTAATTGGAAATGATATAGAATTTCTGGATGGCATAAAGGGATACTTGAATAAAAGTTTTTCAATGAAAGACCTAGGTGAAGCTGCTTACATATTGGGCATCAAGATCTATAGAGATAGATCAAGATGCTTAATTGGACTTTCATAAAGCACATACCTTGATAAAGTTTTGGAAAAGTTCAAAATGGATCAGGCAAAGAAAGGTTTCTTGCCCGTGTTACAAGGTGTGAAGTTGAGTCAGACTCAATGCCCGACCACAACAGAAGATAGAGAGAAAATGAAAGATGTTCCCTATGCTTCAGCCATAGGCTCTATCATGTATGCAATGTTGTGTACCAGACCTGACGTGTGCTTAGCAATAAGCTTGGCAGGTAGGTACCAAAGTAATCCAGGAGTGGATCACTGGACAGCGGTCAAGAATATCCTGAAATACCCGAAAAGGACTAAGGATATGTTTCTTGTTTATGGAGGTGACAAAGAGCTAGTCGTAAATGGTTACATTGATGCAAGCTTTGACACTGATCCGGACGATTCTAAATCGCAAACCGGATACATGTTTATATTGAACGGTGGAGCTGTCAGTTGGTGCAGTTCTAAACAAAGCGTCGTGGCGGGATCTACATGCGAAGCGGAGTACATAGCTGCTTCAGAAGCAGCAAATGAAGGAGTCTGGATGAAAGAGTTTATTTCCGATCTTGGTGTCATACCTAGTGCATCGGGACCAATGACGATCTTACGTGATTTACATCGGTGCAATTGCCTTGGCAAAGGAATCCAGATTTCACAAGAGGACCAAGCACATCAAGAGACGCTTCAATTCCATCCGGGACCAAGTCCGTGGGAGACATAGAGATTTGCAAGATACATACGGATCTGAATATTGCAGATCCGCTGACTAAGCCTCTTCCACGAGCAAAACATGATCAGCACCAAGACTCCATGGGTGTTAGAATCATTCTTGTGTAATCTAGATTATTGACTCTAGTGCAAGTGGGAGATCAAGGAAATATGCCCTAGAGGCAATAATAAATTTATTATTTATTTCCTCATATCATGATAAATGTTTATTATTCATGCTAGAATTGTATTAACCGGAAACATGATACATGTGTGAATACATAGACAAACTTAATGTCACTAGTATGCCTCTACTTGACTAGCTCATTGATCAAAGATGGTTATGTTTCCTAACCATAGACATGTGTTGTCATCTGATTAATAGGATCACATCATTAGGAGAATGATGTGATTGACTTGACCCATTCTGTTAGCTTAGCACTTGATTGTTTAGTATATTGCTATTGCTTTCTTCATGACTTATACAAGTTCCTATAACTATGAGATTATGCAACTCCCGTTTACCGGAGGAACACTTAGTGTGCTACCAAATGTCACAACGTAACTTGGTGATTATAAAGGAGCTCTACAGGTGTCTCCAAAGGTACATGTTGGGTTGGCGTATTTCGAGATTAGGTTTTGTCACTCCGATTGTCGGAGAGGTATCTCTGGGCCCTCTCGGTAATGCACATCACTATAAGCCTTGTAAGCAATGTAACTAATGAGTTAGTTACAAAATGATGCATTACGTAATGAGTAAAGAGACTTGCCGGTAATGAGATTGAACTAGGTATTGAGATACCGACGATCGAATCTCGGGCAAGTAACATACCAATGACAAAGGGAACAACGTATGTTGTTGTGCGGTTTGACCGATAAAGATCTTCAAGAATATGTAGGAGCCAATATGAGCATCCAGGTTCTGTTATTGGTTATTGACCGGAAAGAGTTCTAGGTCATGTCTACATTGTTCTCGAACCCGTAGGGTCCCACGCTTAACGTTACGATGACCGTTTTATTATGAGTTTATAGTTTTTGATGTACCGAAGGTTGTTCTCGATGTCCTGCATGTGATCACGGACATGACGAGGAGTCTCAAAATGGTCGAGACATAAAGATTGATATATTGGAAGCCTATATTTGGATATCGGAATCGTTTCGGGTGAAAACGGAATTTTATCGGAGTACCGGGGGGTTACCGGAACCCCCCCCCGGGGATTAATGGGCCTACATGGGCCCTAAGGGAGAAGAGGAGGGCCGGCCAGGGCAGGCTGCGCGCCCCCTCCCCCCTAATCCGAATAGGACAAGGAAGGGGGGGGGGGGCGGCACCCCCTTTCCTCTTTCCCCCTTCCCCCTTCTCCAACAAGGCAAGAGGGGGGAGTCCTACTCCCGGTGGGAGTAGGACTCCTCCAGGTGCACCCCTAGGGGCCGGCCGCACCTCCCCTCTCCCTCCTTTATATACGGGGGCAGGGGGCACCGCATGACACACAAGTTGATCTTCGTGATCGTTCCTTAGCCGTGTGCGGTGTCCCCCTCCAACATATTCCACCTCGGTCATACCATAGCGGTGCTTAGGCGAAGCCCTGTGTCGGTAGAACATCATCACCGTCACCACGCCGTTGTGCTGATGGAACTCTTCCCCGACACTTTGCTAGATCGGAGTCCGGGGATCGTCATTGAGCTGAACGTGTGCTAGAACTCGGAGGTGTCGTAGTTTCAGTGCTTGATCGGTCGGGCCATGAAGACGTACGACTACATCAACCGCGTTGTTATAACGCTTCCGCTTTTGGTCTACGAGGGTACGTGGACAACACTCCCTCTCGTTGCTATACATCACCATGATCTTGCGTGTGCGTAGGATTTTTTTGAAATTACTACGTTCCCCAGCACTAGGAGCAAGAGATAAAGGACTGCAAATTCCTTTGGTGATGATTTTCTTGTTTATCTCATAGATGACACTCCCAGTTCTATTTCAGAGGCCTATGCATCTGAAGATGCTGACTACTGGAAGGAAGCGGTTCGTAGCGAGATGGATTCCATCTTGGTGAATGAAACTTACGAGACAACTGATCGTCCTTATGGGTGCAAACCTATAGGATGCAAATGGGTATTCAAGAAGAAGCTTAGGCCTGATGGTACAATTGAAAAGTACAAGGCTCGACTCGTGGCTAAGGGTTATACCCAAAAGGAAGGTGAAGACTTCTTTGATACTTACTCACCTGTGGCTTGACTGACCACTATTCGAGTTCTACTTTCACTAGCTGCCTCACATGGTCTTCTCGTTCACCAATTGGATGTTAACACTGCTTTCCTAAATGGAGAGTTGGACGAGGAAATTTATACGGAACAACCAGATGGGTTTGTACTAGATGGTCAGGAAGGAAAAGTGTGCAAGTTGCTGAAGTCTTTGAATGGACTCAAGCAAGCACCCAAACAATAGCATGAGAAGTTTGAAAGAACTTTAAAAGTTGCAGGCTTTGTTGTAAACGAAGCTGACAAATGTGTGTACTATCGCCATGGTGGGGGCGAGGGTGTTATCCTTTGCTTGTATGTTGATGACATACTGAGTTTCGGAACAAATCTGAATGTTATTAAGGAGGTCAAGGATTTCCTATCTCGTTGTTTTGAGGTGAAGGATTTAGGAGTGGCTGATGTCATTCTGAACATCAAGTTGTTGAGAGACGATGATGGTGTGATTACATTGCTTCAATCTCACTATGTGGAAAAGATCTTGAGTCGCTTTGGCTATAGTGACTGCAAGCCCTCTCCAACACAATATGATGCTAGCATGCTGCTTTGAAAGAATTGAAGAATTACTAGAGATCAATTGAAGTATTCTCAGATTATCGGCTCGCTTATGTACTTAGCCAGTGCTACAAGACCTGACATCTCCTTTGCTGTTAGCAAACTGAGTCACTTTGTCTCAAAACCAGAAGATGTGCATTGGAAAGCTCTAGAGAGAGTTTTGCGTTATTTGAAAGGCACTGCGAATTATGGAATTCACTACACTGGACACCCAAAGGTGCTTGAAGGGTATTGTGACTCAAACTGCATCTCAGATGCTGATGAGATAAAGGCCATGAGCGGATATGTATTCACTGATGGAGGTGGCGCTGTTTCTTGGAAGTCTTGCAAGCAGACCATCTTGAGGACAACAATGGAAGCGGAACTCACAACACTAGATACAACTACGGTCGAAGTAGATTGGCTTCGTCGGCTCTTGAATGACTTGCCAGTTGTTGAGAAACCTGTACCGGGCATCCTTATGGACTGCGACAATCAAACTGTGATCACGAAAGTGAGCAGCTCAAAGGATAACATGAAGTCATCAAGACACGTTCAGAGAAGGTTAAAGTCTGCTGTAAAATGAAAAACTCAGGAGTTATTGCATTGGATTATATCCAAACGTCTAAAAATCTGGCAGATCCTTTTACTAAGGGTCTATCATGTAATGCGATAGATAATGCATCGAGGGAGATGGGTATGAGACCAACAATATGAGTTGGTCACAGTGGTAACCTAGTCTATGTGATCAGAGATCCCGTGAATTAGATGTGGAACACAAGCTGTTGGTCAACTGAGAGGAGAGTATCCTTAACTTTAACAATACCACTCCATGAAGATGCAATACTCTCCTAAATCTGCATGGCAGGTTGATGTATATCTTAATGTGTTCTAAGTGGCTCATTTAAGCAGAGATGTTGTCCTGCAGAACATCTTTTGAAGAACACACCTATATGAGACTGATTGTCAAACGTTGCAATCTATGAAAGTAGGGTTCTCTCTAGTAAACTCATGAAAGGTCACGGAGTATGAGGCATAAGCTCCACCAGCGGGGAAGACCCACGGTAGCCTAGTATCGGTCAAGGCTTTGTGTGAAGCTAGATTTGCAGAAAACTTGTAGTTCAAGGCCCTGTCCACTATTCAAGTTGCTTACTAGTGTAGCATAGAGTTCTAGGTGGAAGTTCAACTTAACAGTCTCCACTGCAATACCGGTATATAAAATAGTGTTTTGGAACCAAAGGCAAATTTTTGTGTGCCTCTGGGATCTGGTGGGGGATTGCTGGAATTTAGTCTATTTTGGGACAACCCAATAACTATTTCAAAAATTCCTAAATAAATCCTAGAGGCCCACTTAGCCCATTCGTGCAAGGCAAGGGATACTACTAAAGTTTAGTTCCACATTGCTAGTTTAGTGGGAGTTGGACCTCCTTATAAGGGAGGTTCTTTCCCCACTTGTATGAGCATGAGAACAAGAGGGACATACACGCACGCTCCTCCTCCTTCGCCTCACCTCGCCATGCCACGCCACGCCTCGTCACGATGTGCCGCACCACGGATTACGGGAATGAGCCGAGACGATGTCTAAATTTTTGCCACGCACTATGGGTATACGAAAGGTCACTCGGGAGCTGGAAAGTTTTTGCTGTAGTGGATATTGAATACGAACGGTGCACCCTTCGGCCGCTGCCTGTTCATTTCATCTCCCTCGTTCCCTTCAGCTCCCGACGCAGCCTCTCACCTTCTCCTCTTGCGCCTATAAAAGGGATGTCGCTCCTCTCAGAGAGACGCACCAGAACTTCTTCCGCTGACCACCGGTTCCAATCTCTGAGTTGCTGTTGTCTTCCTCATCCCGGCTTGCGGCGTGCACCGCAATTCGGGACAATAGGCCTCTAAAACTGCATCTCTTTGAGTCCTATACGGGAGAAGGGTGATAAGGTTTTTGGGGAGCGCTCAGCGCGACTACTGACTTCTTCGTCACGGACGCCCCGGACTCCGACGACTACTTCCTCGACGACGACTTCTTCCCCAACTCGACAACCTCCTCAACGACATGGCTGGCGAGGACACCGTCCCCAAGTCCAGTGCTACTACTGCTGCTGTCTCGTATGTGTTCTTCTCCTTTCTATTTGAGGTCCTACCACAATTCCTTGTTCTGGTGATTGCCCTAGATATGTTAGGTTCTACTTCATATATGAAACTTGCCCTACTGTCTGCTCTAGATAAGAAGCTTGGTCACAGTTCATATATGCAGATGTTATTTACCTTCTCTCTATCAGATCGCATGACTACTTTTATCCCTGTTATATTAGTCATGCTTTATCTAATATTTCTATTAATAAAATCATTCGATAAATTGCTCATATTTCCAACAAGTTTTGCACATGCGGAATACTTGGGTTAAACTTGAGAGCCTAGCATGTACAAACATGGCCTCGGAACACTGGAGACCGAAAGGTCAAACGTGAATCGTATAGTAGATATGATCAACATATAGATGTTCACCATTGATGACTACCCCATCTCATGTGATGATCGGACATGTGTTAGTTGATTTGGATCATGTATCACTTAGATAACTTGAGGGATGTCTATTTAAGTGGGAGTTCATTAGTAATTTGATTAAATTTAACTTAAATTTATCATGAACTTAGTCTTAAGAGTTTTTGCATATCTATGTTGCAGATCAATAGCTCGTGATTTAGCTCCCTTATTATTTTGATATGTTCCTAGAGAAAACTAAGTTGAAAGATGATAGTAGCAATGATGCGGACTAGGTCCGTGATCTGAGGATTATACTCATTGCTGTACAGAAGTATTATGTCCTTATTGCACCGCTAGGTGACAGACCTATTACAGGAGCAAATGCAAACAATATGAATGTCTCGCAAGCTCGGTATGATGACTACTTAATAGTTTCATGCACCATGCTTTACGCCTTAGAACCGGGACTTCAAAAACGTTTTGAACGCCACAGAGCATATGAGATGTTCCAAGAGTTGAAATTGGTATTTCACACTCATGCCCGTGTCGAGAGGTATGAGACCTCTGACAAGTACTTTGGCTACAAGATGGAGGAGAATATCTCAGCCTGTGAGCATGTGCTTAGAATGTCTGGGCACTACAATCGCTTGAATCAAGTGGGAGTTAATCTTCCAGATAAGATAGTGATTGACAGAGTTCTCTAGTCACTATCACCAAGCTACTAGAACTTCGTGATAAACTGTAATATGCAAGGGATGACGAAAACGATTCCTGAGCTCTTCGCGATGCTGAAATTGGCGAAGGTAGAAATCAAGAAAGAGCATCAAATGTTGATGGTTAACAAGACCATTAGTTTCAAGAAAAAAAGGCAAAAGGGAAAGAAAGGGAACTTCAAGAAGAATGACAAACATGTTGCCGCGACCATGAAGAAACCCAAAGCTATACCCAAGCCTGGTGCTTCTACTGCAAAGGAAATGCTCACTGGAAGCTGAACTGCCCCAAATACTTGGTGGATAAGAAGGATGGCAAAGTGAACAAAGGTATATTTGATATACATGTTATTTATCTCAATAATAAACTTTTGTTTTGAATCTTATGGATCTAAACCTTCATGCCACAATAAAGAAAATTACATGGGTAAATATGTTAGGTAGCATTCCACATCAAAAAAATCTGGTTTTATCACTTACCTACTCGAGGACGAGCAGGAATTAAGCTTGGGGATGCTTGATACATCTCCAACGTATCTATAATTTTTTAGTGTCCCATGATATTATATTATCTGCTTTGGATGTTTTATATGCATTAATGTGCTACTTTATATTATTTTTGGACTAACCTATTAACCTAGAGCCCAGTGCCAGTTTATGTTTTTTCCTTGTTTTTTAGCTTCACGGAAAAGGAATACCAAACGGAGTCCAAACGGAATAAAACCTTCGCGATGATTTTTCTTGGACTAGAAGATACCCAGGAGACTTGAAGATCAAGTCAGAAGAGCCACGAGGCGGCCACAAGGGTGGAGGGCGCGCCCCTTACTTATGGGCCCCTTGGTGACCCCCTGACCTAGCTCTGCCTCCTATATATTCACATATATTCCCAAACCACCAGAAGCATCCACGAAAACACTTTTCCACCGCCACAACCTTCTGTTCCCGTGAGATCCCATCTTGGGGCCTTTTCCGGCATCCTGTCGGAGGGGGATTCGATCACGGAGGGCATCTACATCAACTCTATTGCACTTCTGATGAAGCATGACTAGTTTACCTCAGACCTACGGGTCCATAGCTAGTAGCTAGATGGCTTCTTCTCTCTCTTTGATTCTCAATACCATGTTCTCCTCGTTGTTCTTGGAGATCTATCCAATGTAATCTTCTTTTGCGGTGTGTTTTTCGAGATCCGATAAATTGTGGATTTATGATCAGCTTATCTATGAATATTATTTGAATATTCTCTGAATTCTTTTATGCATGATTTGATATCTTCGTAATTCTCTTTAAACTATCGGTTTGGTTTGGCCAACTAGATTGGTTTTTCTTGCAATGGGAGAAGTGCTTAACTTTGGGTTCAATCTTGCGGTGTCCTCTCCCAGTGACAGTAGGGGCAGCAAGGCAGCGGTGTCCTCTACATCATGTCATCTTACTTAAAGCGTTGCTCTATTCTTCATGAACTTAATACTCTAGATGCAGGCAGGAGTTGGTCGATGTGTGGAGTAATAGTAGTAGATGCAGGCAGGAGTTGGTCTACTTGGCACAGACGTGATGCCTATATTACATAATCATTGCCTTGGATATGGTCATAACTTTGCGCATTTCTATCAATTGCTCGACAGTAATTTGTTCACCCACCATATTATTTGCCTTCAAGAGAGAAGTCTCTAGTGAAACCTATGGCCGACGGGTCTATTTTCCATCATATTAGTTTCCGATCTACTATTTTGCAATCTTTACTTTCAGATCTATACAACAAAAAACCCAAAAATATTTTATCTTTTGTTTAGCTTTATTTATCTATCTCTATCACATCTCACCTTTGCAAGTGACCGTGAAGGGACTGACAACCCCTTTATCGCGTTGGGTGCAAGCGTTTGATTGTTTGTGCATGTATTGGTGATTTGTGTGTTCTTCTCCTACTGGATTGATACCTTGGTTCTCAAACTGAGGGAAATACTTATCTCTACTTTGTTGCATCACCTTTTCCTCTTCAAGGGAAAAACCAACGCAAGCTTAAGAAGTAGCAGGGCCTTGTTCTTTTCAGGAGCTGGGATGTTTCTTGTGGGTCTCTTGGGAGCAGCAGCCTTAGGTGCAGGAGCTGGAGCTTTGGGCTTGGGCTTGGAGGGTGCAGCACCCGTCTTAATGGCATCTGCCATTAGCTTTTGAGACTTGGCACGGGGTGCAGCTGGTTCCTCCTCCTCCTCTTCTTCATCATATTCCCTCACGGAAGGCTTGCCAGGCACTGTGGCAGTGGTCTTCCTAGCTCTCTTCTTCTTCTTCTTCCCAACAACAGCTTCTTCATCTTCTGATTGTTCCATAGTGAAGGTTATAGTCTCTTGTGTAGATTTTCTGACTTTTGACATTGGAGCTTTCTTTGCAGGGGCCTTCTTCTTGAGACATGGCTTAGTAGCAGCAGCAGTGTCGTACTCTTTCTTTAGCACTTACGTCCTTGTTAAAGTGACCTCTTCGTCAACCACAAAATCCTCATCCTCACTGTCCGAGTTCTCTTCTTTCTTTGTCTTGTGGCAGCTTTGGGCAGACTGCTTGGAGTGCTTCTGCTGCCCTCATCGTAGCTTCCACTAGGGTTTGTGCCCTCACTGAGATTAACCTCTTCTCTGACTTGTTTTGGCTATCACTTGCATCATACATCTTGTAGATAGACCCAGTGATAGGTATGGGAAGAGTGGATGAGCATCACAAAAAGCAGCTGGTTTTTCAAGAAAATTTGAATTAAAACTTTAGTTTTAGTTTTTTGTAGAAAGCATTTCGGAGCTACCGATATGAAAATCTTGGTGACACCGAAGAAATAACAGTCTAAACACACAAGATCGGTCAGACCGAGTTGCGGTTCGGTGACTCCGAGAAGCTAGGGTTTCTCTGAAGTTTTGCTTTCGGTCTCACCGATCAGTACACTTCGGTGGCACCGAGTTGTACTTAGTGGAATGGCCAGGGCCAATCAGTGGGATCGAAGGATTCATTTTGGTCAGTCTGAGATGAGCTCGACGGAAACCTAACCCTAAAATTTCTCATTTAATCTAATCTAAAGGAGTTTTTCTATGGATAGAATGATCTCATTCGTGGCAAGAAGCTAGGCATTATCCTTGTGCATAGAATTAGAAAGGGGTAGCACAAAGAGATCAAATCCTATCCTAACTTGGTGACGATTCACTACGGCGCAAATGGCGGTGAAGATTCCCGTTGACAGTGACGGATACCTGCGGCGAAGGCGCATATGCGAAGACGACGACGATCCAGAGACCAAGGGGGCGACAGCAATGGGGCGTGGGCGCGAGTGGTTTGAAGTAATTTTTAACCATACGGGCCCGCATAATATATACCCATGTGTTTTCGGTGGTGAAAGTGCTAGTTATCACCTAGAGGTGAGGGTGAATAGGCGATTTTTATGAAAGTCTTCAATAAACGAGGTCTTTGAAGACAAACAGATCAAATGAACCTATTGATGTGCAACAGAAGATAGACTACAATAGACAAGCCATAGTCAAGTAAGCAATAGAGTGAAGTTACGAAGACTATCAGCAGCTAGGTAGTATGGATCAGAATGGAAGACAGTATGAAGCCAAACAGGTAATAGTCTTCACACAGTGAAGTCAATCAGATCAGACAGGCAAGCAATGACTTCATGAAGACAAACTGAAAAGTAAAGAAAGTTGGGGATAGAACTAGTTGCTTGGTGAAGACAGGGATTTGGTAGACCAGTTCGATTCTTTGTGACAAGCTGACGTCTGGGTTAGGGAGGCTGAGATTTAACTCAGAAGACCGTGTCTTCACCTTATTCCCCTTGAGCTAAGGACACCCAGTCCTCGCCCAATCACTTTGGTAAGTCTTAAAGGTAGACTTCCAAACCTTCACATAATTCGTTCACCGGCGATCCACAATGGCTCTTGGATGCTCAGAACGCGACGCCTAACCGGCTGGAGGATTCACAGTTCTCAAGTGTAACAAGTCTTCAGGTCACGCGGACAGAAAGACTTCAGTGATGCCTAACACTCTTTGGATCTGGGTGTTTTGGGCTTTATCCTCGCAAGGATCTCTCTCTCAAAGGCTTCAGAGGTGGGTTGCTTTCAAACGACAAAAACCATGCACTAACTCTGAGCAGCCACCAATTTATGGTGTAGGGGGTGGGCTATTTATAGCCAGGAGGCAGCCCGACCTGATATGTCCGAAATGACCCTGGGTCACTAAGGAACCGACACATGTCCAACGGTCGGATTTCAAACACACGTGGCAGCTTGGCTTGGGCTACAAGCAAAGCTGACTCATCCAGCTCTGGACAAGATTTGCTCTCATTGTCTTTGCTCGAAGACATAGGATTTTTGGTTGAGCATCACATCAGTCACTCTGACTTTGTTCACTTGGACCCCACTTAACAGTACGGTGGTTCCTATGACTCAATAAAGAAGAAAAGGAAACTACAAAACAACTATGTCTTCGCACTCCATATTCTTCAAGCGAATGTCTTCACATGTCATTATCTTCATCGTGAATGTCTTCATGAACCACCATTGTCTTCAATGTCTTCACACACTTTTAGGGGCCATCTCTGGTAGGTAAACCAAATCAATAAGGGACTACTACCTGTGTTGTCCTGCAATTCTCACAAACACATTAGTCCCTCAACCAAGTTTGTCGTCAATACTCCAAAACCAACTAGGGGTGGCACTAGATGCATTTACAATCTCCCCCTTTTTGGTGATTGATGACAAACTATTGAAGTTTTCAACGGGGCTGAAAGTATGTTAAAGTTAAAGATTAAAGTCATTGTCTTCATAGGTTGTAAAAGCCCCCCCCCCCTGAAGATGTGCATATAAGTAGGTTGCTTTTGAATGCAAATGCACATGGCAGGTTTTACTTTGTGGAGATCCTCTTCAACTTTCAAAGACAATTCATCATGCATACACATATATTGTGAAGATAATGAAATGCATAATGAGAAATGGGCGTCTGCAGAATGACGTCATGCAGAATTTATCATCGCATCACAAAGTGGCATCAAGAGTAGCAGACGACCATCGAGTTTAGGTGTTACAACTCAAGAGCCAAATAGTTTCAAAATGGGAGTTGTAAGAACTTAGCAAGAATAAAGGAACCACCCCATATGGACCCGCTTGAAGACTATCAACCTCATATTCTTCTCCCCCTTTTGTCAGTAAGGACCAAAAAGGTTTGAAGACATAGAGGCACTACTCGTTCCCAGTTGGAGAAGATGTTGGAGCAGGGTCAACGGTGGAGTTGGGCGGTGCAGACGGGCCTGGCGCAGAATTGTGGTGCAGTGAAGCTAGTGCTGGTGAAGTGGCGTGGTCTTCTTCATCGACGACTTGCGCAACAACAGTTGCAACCGAAGATGAATACTCAGAATCTTCAATGGAAGGAGTTGGATGCCAACTTGCAGATTGTGGAGGCCTGGAATCAAACTTGAATTTCTCTGTTAAGCCATCTTCACGAAGATCATCTACAGAGCAGAGCAGTGTGAGGCTCTTCCAGGACCGTCGAAAGGCTTCATGCGCTATGAATGAATTCTTGGTGGCCAAGTTGCGAATGCAGTTTACATCAACCAAGAGACTCTGCATTTGGCTCTTCAGCCAGTCATGATGCCTATCCTGCTTTTGATGTAGAGATACCAGAAGCTCACGGTCGTTGAGGACATGGGGACGCTTCTGAGGCCTTTGAGCAATTGTGCTGGCAGTGGCTTCCGTATTGGCACGATGCGGCAAATGCAAGTTGCAAGCCAGAGGATAAGTAGGAGTAGTAGAATTCGGCACATGAATGCCTTCAATTGGCTGAGTGAAGCTTTGATGTTCTGCATTTTGTAGGTGGAGTGGCTTCTTGGCAGGTTCAGGGTAGATGGCTTCATAGTCCATATCAACATCAGGCAAAAATACGACATGGTTGCACGCTGAAGGTTGATAGTTGATTGTTGAATGAAGCTTGATCAGGCGCATAACCCAGGGAGCATAGTACTTCAGTCCAAAGAGATCAATCCCAGAAGCTGCAAGCTGGCGGATGAAGAAATCCCGAGTATTGAATCTGATGCCATTGATGATATAGAAAACCAATGTCTTCATGGCGCCTTTGAGTTTTTCTTTAGAAGAGTTGCCTTTGATAGGCCACAGAGTATGCCTCAGAATGTGATAAAGTATGCGAGGCAAGTACCCAAGGTCCTTTACAAAGAACTCCTTGGGGTATTCAGCGTTATGGGGCAAAGGCTTCATCATGCTTAACATCTGGCTCATGTTTGGCTCGGGCTTATGGAATATGCTTTGCAGTTCATTCCGATGAAGCTCACAACCTGGTTCAGACAACTCACCAGGAGTGGGCAGGGAAGTCAGCTCAATGATATCCTGAGCTTTGGCTTCGTGATGAACTTCACCTGTCATCCACTCAAGGATCCAAGTCTTCGGATCCCTGTTGTAGCCTCGAATATGCAATGTGGCATAAAACTGTAGCAGAAGCTCTTCGTTCTAGTGCTCTTTGTCATTCACAAATGGCAGCAGCCCAATGTCTCTGAAGTAGTCAAGGGCCTCTTCAAGGCAAGGCAGCCCATCAATGGCATCACAATCCAGATGCTTATGAGGAGAAATCTGGTCTTGATTGTATAGAATGCATGAGTAATAGCTTCGTTGCTGATGGCTCCAAAACCTGTCAGAGGAGATCTTGGGCTTCTTGTATGGGCTATTGCGCTGTCGAAGAATGTGGTGTGCTCTTTGAAGCTGAGCACACTGAACGAGCCTTGGGTTGTTGCAGCATTGGGAAGCCTTGGCAGTCTTGGCTTTGGCTTCTGAGTTTGAGGCCTTTGTTCCACATGATAATCATATTGAGGGCCGGGAGCAGTGGGCGGAACCATAATAGGCCATCTGATTGTGATAAGCTCACCACCACGATTGTACGTGCATTCCACTGTATGAGGCCTTGGTGGAGGAACGACTACATCAGACGTGGTAGGCTGCACATTACCTTCAGGGGCAGCATTCGCGTCGGGCTCCACATTGTCTTCAACCATGACAATGTCATCGGCTTTAGTGGTGGCGGCCTCATTGTTTTCAACCTCCATCTCTTCAATGACTGGAGGGTCAGGCACTATCACATTCTCTTCTTGCACTATTGGATCAACGACAGGGGGAATAACATCTCTCTCTTCTTCTTTCTCTTCACCGGCTGATGCAGCCGGAATGTCTTTAGAAGCTTTGGCTTCAGACTCAAGAGCAGACGCAGAAGGATGGCTTCAGGGAACACTTGACGTGCTACTGAGCTGGTTTGGTGCACATCTTCTTCTGGAATGCTTGACATGGAGACCTGAGGCCTGAGGCCTTTGTGAAGCCTGCGGAATGCGGGCGACACCTTTGGTGACGGTGTGGTCTGTTCCATGTAATCATCATCAAGCACCGGAGTGGTGACTTGAGCTGGTGGAGTACGGAGTATCTCATCATGCAGGGGGGTGTCTGGTTGTTGCTCTACCCATGAATCATCTTGAGCAACTGGTGTCAAGGGACGGCCAATGCTAATGAGTTCACTGCTCGTTGGAGCAAGCGATGATAGCAGATTGGGTTCAAGCTGAGGAAGGACTTCATCATCATCAACATTGTGTTCATAACCAATGTCTTCAACAGCATTGGGGTCAGCAGCCTAGAATCTCTTCACTTTCAGGAGCCTCTATGGAAGCAGGCTCATGGATCACAAGGCGGCGCTCGCGGTTGCTGGAGGCAGGTAGAGCAACAGATATTGGTTCAACATTTAGCGGCTCTTGTGCAACAGCACACTCTTTTCTTGAAGACTTTGAAGCTTTTGTCTTCAACTTTTTCTTTGAGGGAGCATCATCAGAGGTGTCTTTGTGCTTCCTCTTCCTGGCTTTAGCCTCAGCTTGCCTTGTCTTCTTCTACTCATAAGCAGCTGAGGTGACCTTTGTCTTCGATCTAGTCATGCTGGCAGGGAAGACAATGCTTGGTTGGCCCTGCCTTGAAGCTTCTGGTTTAGCTTCAGCAAAATTCTTGTTCTTCTTGGCAGCCATCTTGGGGTCGATGCCAGGACGCCCAAGTGCCTTTCTCTTCTCAACCTCATTGTGCGCTTGCACACACTTCAACGCATAGTACTTCATGCGCTCGCGTGAGCCCTTGGCTTCTTCACACTTCTTGTTGAACTGGTCCTTGAGGTCATGCATCATTTGCTTGAATTTTTGCACATCAGCAACACTGAGCTTGGCCATGTGTGAGGGAGTCCTGGATTAAGGGGTCCTTGGGCATCCGACTTGTTGGACATGGGCCGGACTGATGGGCCGTGAAGATACAAGACAGAAGACTCTCTCCCGTGTCCGGATGGGACTCTCCTTGGTGTGGATGGCAGGCCTGGCGTTCGGATATGAAGATTCCTTTCTCTGTAACTGACTTTGTACAACCCTAGTCCCCTCCGGTGTCTATATAAACCGGAGGGTTTACTCCTTAGAGGCAATCATAATCATACAGGCTAAACTTCTAGGGTTTAGCCATTATGATCTCGTGGTAGATCAACTCTTATAATACTCATATTCATCAAGATCAATCAAGCAAGAAGTAGGGTATTACCTCCATAGAGAGGGCCTGAACCTGGGTAAACATCGTGTCCCCCGTCTCCTGTTATCATTGACCCTAGACGCACAGTTCGGGACCCCCTACCCAAGATCCGCCGGTTTTGACACCGACATTGGTGCTTTCATTGAGAGTTCCGCTGTGACGTCGAAGACAGGATTGATGGCTCGCCTTGTTATCAAGGACAGTATCACCTCCGGAGGAGCCCTGGCCTCAGGCCAAACCCTCCGGCTGGGCGGCTTTACCATGACCGCCCGTCCGGCCGTTAAGCCGACAATGACTTCTCGGGTCATAAAAAATCGCCTCCGTGTTGACTCCGAATTCTCCAAACGGATGGATCCGATGGAGTTGTCATCTTTAAATGAACTCCTGGATCACATTGCTGATAATCCACAAGTATAGGGGATCAATTGTAGCCTCTTTCGATAAGTAAGAGTGTCGAACCCAACGAGGAGCTAAAGGTAGAACAAATATTCCCCCAAGTTCTATCGACCACCGATACAACTCTACGCACGCTTAACGTTCGCTTTAGCTAGAACAAGTATGAAACTAGAAGTACTTTGTAGGTGTTTTTGGATAGGTTTGCAAGATAATAAAGAGCGCGTAAATAAAAAGTAGGGGCTGTTTAGGTAAAGAAGCAATAAAGTTAGTATAGCGAGTGTGGAAAAGTGGTGGTAGGAGTTGCGGAATTGTCCCTAAGCAATTGACTACTTTACTAGACCGATAGCAAGTTTTATGTGGGAGAGGCCACTGCTACCTTGTCATCCCTGACTTGGAATTCTATGCACTTATGATTGGAACTATTAGCAAGCATCCGCAACTACTAACGTTCATTAAGGTAAAACCCGACCATAGCATTAAGATATATTGGTCCCCCCTTCAATCCCGTATGCATCAATTTCTATGCTAGGTTGAAGCTTCTACCACTCTTGCCCTCCAATACATAGTCCTATCAACATACAACTAACCCTATGGTGTGATCCACGCGCGCGCTCATATGATGGGCACCAAAGGACAACAACATAACCACAAGCAAATTAAACCAATCATAGCAATCACCAATTACGGATAGGACAACCAAAATCTACTCAGACATCATAGGATGGCAAAACATCATTGGATAATAATTTGAAGCATAAAGCATCATATTCAAGTAGAGGGTACAGCGGGTTTCGGGAGAGTGGACCGCTGTAGATAGATGGGGGAAGGTGATGGAGATGTTGGTGAAGATGACGGAGGTGTTGGTGTAGATCGCGGTGATGATGATGGCTCCGGTGGTGTTCCGGCGCCACCGGAAGCGAGGGGGAGAGGGCCCCCCTTCTTCTTCTTCTTCTTCTTCTTCCTTGACCTTCTCCCTAGATGGGAGAAGGGTTTCCCCTCTGGTCCATGGTCTCCATGGCGTGGGAGGGGCGAGAGCCCCTCCGAGATTGGATCTGTCTCTCTATCTCTCTCTTTTTCTGTGCTCTGGATTCTGCCCTTTCACCGTTTCTTTTATAACCGAAGATCCGTAACTCCGATTGGATTGAAACCTTCGCCCAGAATTTTCTCCGAAAATTATCTTTCTTGTGGCCAAAGAAGAGCAGTAACCGCCTACGGGGTGCCCAGAGGTTCAAGGGCGCGCCTAGGGGGTGCAGGCGCGCCCCTTGCCTCATGGCCCTCTCGGGCACCGTCTCGTGTTGATTCTTCTTCCCATATTTCACAAATATTCCAAAAATATTCTCCGTCCGTTTTTACCCCATTTGGACTCCGTTTGATATGGGGTTTCTTCGAAACATAAAACATGCAACAAACAGGAACTGGCACTGGGCCTTTGGATCAATATGTTAGTCCCAAAAATAGTATAAAAAGTTGCCAAAAGTATATGAAAGTTGAATAATATTGGCATGGAAAAATAAAAAATTATAGATACGACGGAGACGTATCAGCATCCTCAAGCTTAATTCCTGCTCGTCCTCAAGTAGGTAAATGATAAAAAAGATAGTTTTTGATGTGGAATGCTACCTAGCATAATCTTGATCATGTAATCTAATCATGGCATGAATATTAAGACACGAGTGATTCAAAGCAATAGTCTATCATTTGACATTAAGACAATAATACTTCAAGCATACTAACCAAGCAATTGTGTCCTCTAAAAAAAACATAGCCAAAGAAAGCTCATCCCTACAAAATCATATAGTTTGGCCATGCTTCATTTATGTCACACAAAATGCTCCCATCATGCACAACCCCGATGACAAGCTGATTAATTGGTTCATACTTTTTAACGCACTTCAGCCTTTTCAACCCTCACGCAATACATGAGTGCAAGCCATGGATATAGCACTATGGGTGAAATAGAATATGATGATAGAGGTTGTGTGGGAAGACAAAAAAGGAGAAAGTCTCACATCGACGCGGCTAATCAACGGGCTATGGAGATGCCCATCAATTGATGTCACTGTGAGGAGTAGGGATTGCCATGCAACGGATGCACTAGAGCTATAAGTGTATGAAAGCTCCAACTGAAACTAAGTGGGTGTGCAGCCAACTTGCTTGCTCATGAAGACCTCGGGCATTTGAGGAAGCCCATCATCGGAATATACAAGCCAAGTTCTATAATGAAAATTCCCACTAGTATATGAAAGTGATAACTCAAGAGACTCTCTATATGAAGAACATGGTGCTACTCTGAAGCACAAGTGTGGTAAAAGGATAGTAACATTGCCCCTTCTATCTTTTTCTCTCTTTTTTTCTTTCTTTTTCTTTTTTTGGTGCGCTTCTTTGGCCTCTTTTTTTTATTTGGGCTTCTTTGGCCTCTTTTTTTTTAAAGTCCGGAGTCTCATCCCGACTTGTGGGGGAATCATAGTCTCCATCATCCTTTCCTCACTGGGGCAATGCTCTAATAATGATGATCATCACACACAACTCAATATTACAACTCAATATTACAACTCGATACTAGAACAAAGATATGACTCTATATGAATGCCTCCGGCGGTGTACCGGGATGTGCAATGATCTAGCATAGCAATGACATCAAAAAACGGACAAGCCATGAAAACATCATGCTAGCTATCTTACGATCGTGCAAAGCAATATGACAATAAATGCTCAAGTCATGTATATGATGATGATGGAAGTTGCATGGCAATATATCTCGGAATGGCTATGGAAATGTCATGATAGGTAGGTATGGTGGCTGTTTTGAGGAAGATATAAGGAGGCTTATGTGTGATAGAGCGTATTGTATCACGGGTTTGGATGCACCGCGAAGTTTGCACCAACTCTCGAGGTGAGAAAGGGCAATGCACGGCATCAAGAGGCTAGAAATGATGGAAGGGTGAGAGTGCGTATAATCCATGGACTCACATTAGTCATAAAGAACTCATATACTTATTGCAAAAGTTTATTAGCCCTCGAAGCAAAGTACTACTACGCATGCCCCTAGGGGGATAGATTGGTAGGGAAAGACCATCGCTCGTCCCCGACCGCCACTCATAAGGAAAGCACTCAAAGAACACCCCATGCTTCAAATTTGTCACACAACGTTTACCATACGTGCATGCTACGGGACTTGCAAACTCAACACAAGTATTTCTCAATTTCACAGTTACTCAACTAGCACGACTCTAATATCACCACCTTTATATCGCAAAACTATTGCAAGGAATCAAACATATCATATTCAGTGATCTACAAGTTTTATGTAGGATTTTACGACTAACCATGTGAATGACCAGTTCATGTCAACTCTCTAAATAGATATAAGTGAAGCAAGAGAGTTTAATTCTTTCTACAAAAGATATGTCCACGCTCTAACAAATATATGAAGGAAATATGCCCTAGGCAATAATAAAGTTATTATTTATTTCCTTATTTCATGATAAATGTTTATTATTCATGCTAGAATTGTATTAACTGGAAACTTGATACATGTGTGAATATATATAGACAAACATAGTGTCACTAGTATGCCTCTACTTGACTAGCTCGTTAATTAAAGATGGTTATGTTTCCTAACCATAGACATGAGTTGTCATTTGATTAACGGGATCACATCATTAGGAGAATGATGTGATTGACTTGACCCATTCCGTTAGCTTAGCACTTGAACGTTTTAGTATGTTGCTATTGCTTTCTTCATGACTTATACATGTTCCTATTACTATGAGATTATGCAACTCCCGTTTACCGGAGGAATGCTTTGTGTGCTACCAAACGTCACAACGTAAATGGGTGATTATAAAGGTGCTCTACATGTGTCTCCGAAGGTACTTGTTGAGTTGGCGTATATCGAGATTAGGATTTGTCACCCCGATTGTCGGAGAGGTATCTCTGGGCCCACTCGGTAATACACATCAATAAGCCTTGCAAGCATTGTAACTAAAGAGTTAGTTGCGGGATGATGTATTACGGAACGAGTAAAGAGACTTGCCGGTAACGAGATTGAACTAGGTATTGAGATACCGACGATCGAATCTCGGGCAAGTAACATACAGATGACAAAGGGAACATCGTATGTTGTTATGCGGTTTGACCGATAAAGATCTTCGTAGAATATGTAGGAGCCAATATGAGCATCCAGGTTCCGCTATTGGTTATTGACCGGAGACATGTCTCGGTCATGTCTACATAGTTCTCGAACCCGTAGGGTCCGCACACTTAATGTTCGGTGACGATCGGTATTATGAGTTTATGTGTTTTGATGTACCGAAGGTAGTTTGGAGTCCCGGATGAGATCGGGGACATGACGAGGAGTCTCGAAATGGTCAAGACGTAAAGATAGATATATTGGACGACTATATTCGGACATCGGAAAGGTTCCGAGTGATTCGGGTATTTTTCGGAGTACCGGAGAGTTACGGGAATTAGCCGGGGAGTATATGGGCCTTATTGGGCTTTAGGTGAAAGAGAGAGGGGAGGTTGCACGCCCCCCAAGGCCTAGTCCGAATTGGACTAGGGGGAGGGGCGGCTCCCCCTCCTTCCTTCTCTTCTCTTTTCCCTTTCCTTCTCTCCTACTCCTACTATTTGGAAGGGCTCCTAGTTCTACTAGGAAAGGGGGAATCCTACCCCCGGTGGGAGTAGGACTCCCCTAGGGCGTGCCATAGAGAGGGCCGGCCCCTCCCCTCCTCCACTCCTTTATATACGTGGCCAGGGGGCAGCCCATAGACACAAGTTGATCTGTTGATCTCTCCCAGCCGTGTGCGGTGCCCCCCTCCACCATATTCCACCTCGGTCATATCGTAGCGGTGCTTAGGCGAAGCCCTGCGTTGGTAGCAACATCATCACCGTCATCACGCCGTCGTGCTGACGGAACTCTCCCGTGAAGCTCTGCTGGATCGGAGTTCGTGGGACGTCATCGAGCTGAACGTGTGCTGAACTCGGAGGTGCCATGCGTTCGGTACTTGGATCGGTCGGATCATGAAGACGTTCGACTACATCAACCGCGTACAGTTAACGCTTCCGCTTTTCGGTCTCACGAGGGTACGTGGACAACACTCTTCCCTCTCGTTGCTATGCATCACCATGATCTTGCGTGTGTGTAGGAAATTTTTGAAATTACTACGTTCCCCAACAGTGGCATCCGAGCCAGGTTTTATGCGTAGATGTTATATGCACGAGTAGAACACAAGTGAGTTGTGTGCATGATACGTCTCCAACGTATCTATAATTTTTGATTGCTCCATGCTATATTATCTACTGTTTTGGACCAGATTGGGCTTTATTTTCCACTTTTATATTATTTTTGGGACTAACCTATTAACCGGAGGCCCAACCCAGAATTGCTGTTTTTTGCCTATTTCAGTGTTTCGAAAAAACGGAATATCAAACGGAGTCCAAACGGAATGAAACCTTCGGGAACGTGATTTTCTCACCGAATATGATCCAGGAGACTTGGACCCCCCGTCAAGAAAGAAAGGAGGTGGCCACGAGGGTGGAGGGCGCCCCCCTAGGGCGCGCCCCCTGCCTCGTGGGCCCCCCTTTGCTCCACCGACGTACTCCTTCCTCCTATATATACCTACGTACCCCCAAACGATCGACACGGAGCCAAAACCTAATTCCACCGCCGCAACCTTCTCAGATCCACGAGATCCCATCTTGGGGCCTGTTAGGAGCTCCGTGGAAGGGGAATCCACCACGGGGGGCTTCTACATCATCACCATAGCCTCTCCGATGAAGTGTGAGTAGTTTACCTCAGACCTTCGGGTCCATAGTTAGTAGCTAGATGGCTTCTTCTCTCTTTTTGGGTCTTGCTTAAGGCGTTACTCTGTTTTCTTGAACTTAATACTCTAGATGCATGCTGGATAGCGGTTGATGAGTGGAGTAATAGTAGTAGATGCAGGCAGGAGTCGGTCTACTTGTCTCGGACGTGATGCCTATATACATGATCATACCTAGATATTCTCATAACTATGCTCAATTCTGTCAATTGCTCAACAGTAATTGGTTCACCCACCGTAGAATACTTATGCTCTTGAGAGAAGCCACTAGTGAAATCTATGGCCCCCGGGTCTATTCTCATCATATCAATCTTACATCACTTTATTATTTCTTTGTTTTTTACTTTGCTTTTATTTTACTTTGCATCTTTATACCAAAAATACCAAAAATATTATCTATCATCTCTATCAGATCTCACTCTCGTAAGTGACCGTGAAGGGATTGACAACCCCTAATCGCGTTGGTTGCGTGGAGCTATTTGTTTTGTGTAGGTACGAGGGACTCGCGCGTAGCCTCCTACTGGATTAATACCTTGGTTCTCAAAAACTGAGGGAAATACTTACTCTACTCTGCTGCATCACCCTTTCCTCTTCAAGGAAATCCAACGCAGTGCTCAAAAGGTAGCAGGAAGAATTTCTGGCGCCGTTGCCGAGGAGTCTATGCAAAATTCAACATACCAAGTACCCATCACAACCCCTTATCTCTTGCATTACATTATTTGCCATTTGCCTCTCGTTTTCCTCTCCCCCACTTCAACCTTGCCGTTTTATTCGCCCTCTCTTTTCTGTTTGCCTTTTTCTTCGCTTGCCTTTTTGCTTGTGTGTTGGATTGCTTGCTTGTCATGATGGCTCAAGATAATACCAAATTGTGTGACTTTACCAATACCAACAACAATGATTTCCTTAGCACTCCGATTGCTCCTCTTACCAATACTAAATCTTGTGAAATCAATACTGCTTTGTTGAATCTTGTTATGAAAGATCAATTCGCCGGCCTTCCTAGTGAAGATGCCGCTACTCATCTAAATGGCTTCGTTGATTTATGTGATATGCAAAAGAAGAAAGATGTCGATAATGATATTGTTAAATTGAAGCTATTTCCTTTTTCGCTTAGAGATCGTATACAGCTTGGTTTTCGTCTTTGCCTAAAAATAGTATTGATTCTTGGAACAAGTGCAAAGATGCTTTTATCTCTAAGTATTTTCCTCCCGCTAAGATCATCTCTCTTAGAAACGATATTATGAATTTTAAGCAACTTGATCATGAACATGTTGCACAAGCTTGGGAGAGAATGAAATTAATGATACGTAATTGCCCTACTCATGGTTTGAATTTGTGGATGATTATACAATTTTTTTATGCTAGATTGAATTTTGCTTCTAGAAATCTTTTAGATTCGGCCGCGGGAGGCACTTTTATGGAAATCACTTTAGGAGATGCTACTAAACTCCTAGATAATACTATGGTTAATTATTCTCAATGGCACCTTTGAAGATCTACTAATAAAAAGTGCATGCGATAGAAGAAATCAATGTTTTGAGTGGAAAGATGGATGAACTTATGAAATTATTTGCTACTAAGAGTGTTTCTTTTGATCCTAATGATATGCCTTTGTCTACTTTGATTGAGAATAATAATGAATCTATGGATGTGAATTTCGTTGGTAGGAATAATTCTGGTAACAACGTGTATAGAGGGAACTTTAATCCTAGGCCTTATCCTAGTAATCCTTCTAATAATTATGGAAATTCCTACAACAACTCTTATGGAAATTCCTACAACAACTCTGAATTTGAGACTAGTGTTAAAGGGTTTATGAATTCGCAAAAGGATTTCAATGCTTTGCTTGAAGAGAAATTGCTTAAGGTTGATGAATTGGCTAGGAACGTTGATAGAATTTCTCTTGATGTTGATTCTTTAAAGCTTATATCTATTCCTCCTAAGCATGATATCGATGAGTCTCTCAAAGCCATGAGAATTTCCTATGATGAGTGTAAGGAAAGAACCGCTAGGATGCGTGCTACGAAAGATGCCTTTATTAAAGCGTGTTCTTCCCATTTCCATGAAAATAAAGATGAAGATCTAAAAGTTATTGATGTGTCCCCTATTAAATCTTTGTTTTGCAGTATGAATCTTGATAATGATGGGACTGAATATGATCCACCTTTACCTAGAAGGCGTTCCAAAAATTTGGAGCTTTTAGATCTTGATGATGAAATTGATAAAAGTGGGATTAAAAAAATAAACCCTAGATGTTGCTAAACCCACTATTTTGGATTTCAAGGAATTTAATTATGAAAGTTATTTTTTAATTGATTGTATTTCCTTGTTGCAATCCGTGCTAAATTCTCCTCATGCTTATAGTCAAAATAAAGCGTTTACTAAACATATCGTTGATGCCTTGATGCAATCTTATGAAGAAAAACTTGAGTTGGAAGTTTCTATCCCTAGAAAACTTTATGATGAGTGGGAACTAACTATTAAAATTAAGATTAAGGATCATGAATTTTATGCTTTATGTGATTTGGGTGCTAGTGTCTCCACTATTCCCAAAACTTTGTGTGATTTGCTAGATTTCCGCGATTTTGATGATTGCTCTCTAAACTTGCACCTTGCGGACTCCACTATTAAGAAACCTATGGGAATAATTAATGATGTTCTTATTGTTGCAAATAGGAATTATGTGCCCGTAGATTTTATCGTTCTTGATATAGATTGCAATCCTTCTTGCCCTATTATTCTTGCTAGACCTTTCCTTAGAACGGTTGGTGCAATTATTAATATGAAGGAAGGGAATATTAGATTCCAATTTCCACTAAAGAAGGGCATGGAACACTTCCCTAGGAAGAAAATGAAAATACCATATGAATCTATTATGAGAGCCACTTATGGATTGCCTACCAAAGATGGTAATACCTAGATCTATCCTTGCTTTTATGCCTAGCTAAGGGCGTTAAACGATAGCGCTTGTTGGGAGGCAACCCAATTTTATTTTTGGTTTTTTGCTTTTTGCTTCTGTTTAGGAATAAATAATCCATCTACCTTCTGTTTAGATGTGGTTTTATGTTTTAATTAGTGTTTGTGCCAAGTTAAACCTATAGGATCTTCTTGGATGATAGTTATTTGATCTTGCTGTAATTTCCAGAAACTTTCTGTTCACGAAAACAATTGTTCAAAATCACCAGAACGTGATAAAATAGTGATTCCAATTTCTGCTGATCAATAAAAAAATTTCCTAGGTCTTCCTATTTTTGCTGATTTTTTGGAGTTCCAGAAGTTTGCGTTAGTTACAGATTACTACAGACTGTTCTGTTTTTGACAGATTCTGTTTTTCGTGTGTTGTTTGCTTATTTTGATGAATCTATGGCTAGTAAAATAGTTTATAAACCATATAGAAGTTGTAATACAGTAGGTTTAACACCAATAAAAATAAAGAATGAGTTCATTACATTACCTTAAAGTGGTCTTTTGTTTTCTTTCGCTAACGGAGCTCACGAGATTTCTGTGGAGTTTTGTGTTGTGAAGTTTTCAAGTTTTGGGTGAAATCTTTTTGATGGATTATGGAACAAGGAGAGGAAAGATCCTAAGCTTGGGGATGCCCATGGCACCCCCAATATAATCCAAGGACACCAAAAAGTCAAAGCTTGGGGATGCCCCGGAAGGCATCCCCTCTTTCGTCTACTTCCATCGGTAATTTTACTTGGAGCTATATTTTTATTCACCACATAATATGTGTTTTGCTTGGAGCGTCTTGTATGATTTGAGTCTTTGTTTTTTTAGTTTAACACAATCATTGTTGCTGCACACACCTTTTGATAGAGCCATACATGAATTGGAATTTGATAGAATACTCTATGTGCTTCACTTATATCTTTTGAGCTATATAGTTTTGCTCTAGTCCTTCAGTTATATCTTTTAGAGCACGGTGGTGGATTTGTTTTATAGAAACTATTGATCTCTCATGCTTCACTTAGATTATTTTGAGAGTCTTAAATAGCATGGTAATTTCTTAATAATAATAATAATATGCTTGGTATTCAAGATTTGTAAAACTTTCTTTTGAGTGCGTTGAATACTAAGAAAAGTTTGATGCTTGATAATTGTTTTGAGATATGAAGATGGTGATATTAGAGTCATGCTAGTTGAGTAGTTGTGAATTTGAGAAATACTTGTGTTAAAGTTTGTGATTCCCGTAGCATGCACGTATGGTGAACCGTTATGTGATGAAGTCGGAGCATGATTTATTTATTGATTGTCTTCCTTATGAGTGGTGGTCGGGGATGATCGATGGCCTTTTCCTACCAATATATCCCCCTAGGAGCATGCGCGTAATACTTTTCTTTGATAACTTCTAGATTTTTGCAATAACTATATGCGTTCTTTATGACTAATGTTGAGTCCATGGATTATACACACTTTTTCCATCCTTCCACCATTGCTAGCCTCTCTAATACCGCGCAATTTTCGCCGGTATCATACACCCACCATATACCTTCATCGAAACAGCCACCATACCTACCTATCATGGCATTTCCATAGCCATTCCGAGATATATTGCCATGCAACTTTCCACCGTTCCGTTTATTATGACACGCTCCATCATTGTCATATTGCTAGCATGATCATGTAGTTGACATAGTATTTGTGGCAAAGCCACCATTCATAATTCTTTCATACATGTCACTCTTGATTCATTGCATATCCCGGTACACCGCCGGAGGCATTCACATAGAGTCATATTTTATTCTTTGGCCATGTTATTTTGAGAAGACATGATTGCTTTGTTAGTATGCTTGAAGTATTATTACTTTTATGTCAATATGAACTTTTGTCTTGAATCTTTCGGATCTGAATATTCATGCCACAATTAAGAAGAATTACATTGAAATTATGCCAAGTAGCACTCCGCATCAAAAATTCTTTTTTATCATTTACCTACTCGAGGACGAGCAGGAATTAAGCCATAGGTCAATCTTCAGAGTGGTACGGTCAATCAGAGTAAGATCCGCACCAGAGTGGTACGGTAATCCTGTTCTGGAGGTCATGTTACTTGACCATGACAAACCTACGAACTATGAGGAAGCGATGATGAGCCCAGATTCCGTGAAATGGTTTGAGGCCATGAAATCTGAGATGGGATCCATGTATGAGAACAAAGTATGGACTTTGGTTGACTTGCCCGATGATCGGCAAGCCATAGAAAATAAATGGATCTTCAAGAGGAAGACAGACCCTGATAGTAGTGTTACTATCTTCATAGGTCGAATTGTCGCAAAAGGTTTTCGACAAGTTCAAGGTGTTTACTATGATGAGATTTTCTCACTTGTAGCGATGCTTAAGTATGTCTGAATCAGAGCAAATTGCCACATTTTATGAAATCTGGCAAATGGATGTCAAAACTACATTCCTTAATGGATTTCTTAAAGAAGAGTTGTATATGATGCAACCAGAAGGTTTTGTCGATCCTAAAGGTGCTAACAAAATGTGAAAGCTCCAGCGATCCATCTATGGACTGGTGCAAGCATCTCAGAGTTGGAATATACACTTTAATGAGTTGATCAAAGCATATAGTTTTATATAGACTTGCGGTGAAGCCTGTTGAGGGAGTCCTGGATTAGGGGGTATCCGGACAGCCGGACTATATCCTTTTGCTGGACTGTTGGACTATGAAGATACAAGATTGAAGACTTCGTCTCGTGTCCGGATGGGACTCTCTTGGCGTGGAAGGCAAGCTTGGCGATACGGATATGTAGATCTCCTTCTGTTGTAACCGACTTTGTGTAACCCTAGCCCCCTCCGGTGTCTATATAAACCGGAGGGTTTAGTCCGTAGGACAACAACAATCATACCATAGGCTAGCTTCTAGGGTTTAGCCTCTACGATCTCGTGGTAGATCAACTCTTGTAATACTCATATTCATCAAGATCAATCAAGCAGGAAGTAGGGTATTACCTCCATAGAGAGGGCCCGAACCTGGGTAAACATCGTGTCCCTTGCCTCCTGTTACCATCCACCTTAGACGCACAGTTCGGGACCCCCTACCTGAGATCCGCCGGTTGACACCGACATTGGTGCTTTCATTAAGAGTTCCACTGTGCCGTCACCATAAGGAAGGATGTCTCGTCTCGTTGTCAAGGACAACGTCACCTCTGGGGGAGCCTTGGCTATTGGCCAGACTCTCCGTCTAGGCGAGTTCGTCATGATCGCCCGTTCGGCTGCTGCGCTGACGATGACTTCTCGGGTCATCAAAAACAGCCTCCACGTCGGTTCGGAACTTGCCGAGCAGATGGATCCGATGGAGCTCTCTTCCCTAAACGAGATCTTGGATCGCATCGCTGCTTTGGGAGTCACTACGGACTATGATCGGATCGGGCTTAAACCCGACCAAAGGGAGATTAACTCTCCGCCGGTCACCCATCAGATAGCGGTGGTGGAGGAACAATGCGATAGTTCTTCCTCAATCTTAAGGACAAACTATGTCCGGATTCCAGAGCTCTCCGAGCCGGATATCTGTATACGGAAGGACATCCCCCAAGCCTTGAACATAGAATCGTGATGGGCGGACCTATCGGGCGATCTGGGCCCGAACCTCCAAGATCGGAAACTCCACGCCCCGGGTCTCAGATCGGGTCAAGGTTCGGACTTAAATCCGCCACCCACCCAGATACAAGCGATCTCTCCCACATTAGACAAGAGCCCTGTGAAGCGATTACATCACTACCGGGCCAGATTCCTCCTTGTAATGAACAAGGTCAAGGACTGTCGAGAGGAAGACGCAATTTCATTCTTCTGCAATAATTGAACGAACAAGGGAATCCTTAACGCCATAAGCCGCTGCAACATAGCACACTTTGCTGACTTGGCGGCCATAGTACGGAAGTACTAGGCGATGGAGAGCGCCTGGAAAACCGAAACAGAATTTTGGGATAATCCGGCTTTGGCTAAACACCCAGTCTGAATCAAAAGGGTGCACCCCCGTAAGTCACCCGATTCAATCACAAAGAAGCAAAAGCCCACTATAGGGCATGGAACCGTATTGGAAGGATGGCTTAACGGACCCTGCAAAATTCACAGTACGGTGGATACCACACCAACACACAACCTTAGAGCATGTTGGCTACTCCGGCAGGTTGCTAAGAGCGGCGAGGACCTCCTCATTCAAAACACCACAGAGCAACATCCCGCGAATTACAATACGGTCTTAACAGTCTTCGAGACATTCGCCTCAAATAATAGGCGCAAGCAAGCACTCCGCAACCTTGCAGAAATCTGCCAGGTGGCAGCAATAAATCCATGGAGTGACACGGCTATCACCATCAGTTCCAGTGACGAACCTAAATGCCGAACAGCGCGAGCACCAGCTGCATTAGTCCTTAGTCCAATTGTGGACGACTTTCGGCTCACTAAAGTGCTCATGGACGGCGGCAGCAGATTAAACCTCATTTATGAGGAAACTCTTCACAAAATGGAAATAGACTGGAACCGCATTGAGCAAAGCAGCACAACCTTTAGAGGAATCATCCCCAGTCGGGAGGCACGTTGTGCTGGGAAAATCAAACTAGATGTGGTATTCGGCACACCGGAAAATTACATTTCCGAAGAAATAACATTCCAAGTGGCCCCGTTCAGTAGCGGATACCACACCCTTCTAGGGCGGGAGGCATTCACGATCTTTCAAGCTATACCCCATTACGGGTACATGAAGCTCAAAATGCTTGGGCCCAATGGAATTATAACTCTAGCTAGTGATCCGGACATAGCGCTCCGCGCCGAAAACAAAACAGCCGCACTAGCCCTCGAGGCACTATCCGAAGCCCTAGCGGCAGAGGAGTTAACTGCGCTACGCTCGACCGTGGACAGGGACGACGTGATACTCGACAAGAGATCCAAGTCCACCTCTTTCAAATCAGCGGACGAAATAGTCAAATTCCAATTCCACCCAATGGACCCTACCAAAACAGCCTCAATCGGGGCACAGTTAAACCCCGATGTGCACACCGCACTACGGGAGTTCCTGCGCGAGAACTGGGATATATTTGCCTGGCACCCATCAGATATGCCGGGAATCCCACGCAAACTGGCCGAGCATAGCCTTAACATTCTAAAAGGATTCAAGCCGGTCAAGCAGACTCTTCGGCGTTTCTCCGAACCTAAGCGGCAAGCCATGGGCGAGGAGCTGGCCAAGTTATTAGAGGCCGGATTCATCAGAGAAATAAAACACCCGGACTGGCTAGCAAACCTGGTGATGGTACCAAAGAAGGACAAATCCTGGCGCTTATGTGTCGATTTCAAAGACCTCAATAAAGCTTGCCCAAATGATCCCTTCCCCCTCCCCCGCATCGATCAAATTATCGACGCCAGCGCGGGACACGACTCATTGTGCTTCCTCGATGCATACTCCGGCTACCACCAAATCAAGATGGCCGAGTCCGACCAAGCCGCAATGGCGTTTATCACGCCATACGACTCCTTCTGTTTCAACACAATGCCTTTCGGGCTTAAGAACGCCGGTGCAACATACCAACGCATGATTCAGACATGCCTGGAAAAGCAGATCGGCAAAACAATGGAAGCATACGTAGACGATGTGGTCGTCAAAAACAGACACGTCGACTCCTTAATAGACGACTTGAGGCTTACGTTCAACAACCTCCGAACATATGTCATCAAGCTCAATCCGGAAAAATGCGTGTTCGGCGTGCCCGTCGGAAAGCTCCTGGGCTTCATCGTCTCCAACAGAGGAATTGAAGCAAACCCGACTAAAATCCGAGCCCTGTCACAATTGACTATCCCAACAGACCTCAAACAAATCCAGAAATTAACTGGATGCGTTGCGGCCTTAAGCCGCTTTATCTCCCGATTAGGAGAAAAGGCACTACCCCTTTATCGCCTTCTTCAGTGCACCGAACACTTCGAGTGGATGGATGCTGCCACGGCCGGACTGGAAGAAATAAAAGCCATACTGGCCACCAACCCAATCATGGCCACGCCAAACATTGGCGAACCAATGCTGCTATACATAGCGGTGACTCATGAAGTCGTAAGCGCAGTGCTCATCGTCGAACGAGAAGCGGACGGACATAAATTCCCCCTTCAAAAGCCGATATATTATGTATCTACTATCCTTACCCCATGCAAATCACGGTACCCGCACTATCAAAAGATAGCATATGCGGTATTGATGGCATCCCGGAAACTACGGCACTACTTTCAAGAGTGTTCAATTACAGTGGCCTCGGAAGTGCCACTGAACGACATAATAAATAACCGCGACGCCACAGGCCGGATTGCCAAATGGGCCATCGAGCTCCTCCCATTCGACATAACATATAAACCTCGACGAGCTATTAAGTCGCAGGTATTGGCCGATTTTGTCGTCGAATGGACAGAAGCCGAACTCCCTAAAGAGTACGGCGCATACTCCAACTAGATCATGCACTTTGACGGCTCTAAAATGTTGGCCGGTCTGGGGGCTGGCGTCGTCCTGACGTCCCCTACCGGAGATACAGTACAATACGTACTCCAAATACTATATACAGACTCCAACAATGCCGCCGACGAAGCCCTGTTACACGGTCTCCGGATGGCAGTTTCCATGGGCATTCAATGCCTGGAGGTGCGCGGGGACTCGAACCTCGCAATATCCCAAATAAATGGAGACTTCGACGCTAAAGATCCAAAAATGGTGGCTTATCGCAATGCCGTACTCAAGATGTCAGCTCGGTTCGAGGGGCTCGAATTCCACCATGTAGCTCGGGAAAACAATCAGGCGGCGGACGTCCTCACCCGTATCGGCGCTAAGCGCGATCCGATCCCACCCAACATATTCTTGGAAAGGCTGTTTAAGCCATCCGTGGCATGGGAAGGGGAAACAAGCAACAACAGTTCGGACCCGGCTACAACGTTAGATACCGAACACTCTGACATAATCGGCGGCTCCGCCACCGAAATAACACCTTCAGCCCACGTAATAATGGTCGTCATCGCCCCATGGACTGAACCATTCCTGGCCTACCTAACCAGGCAGGAACTTCCCGAGGACCAAAATGAGGCACACTGCATCGTGCGACGATCTAAAGCCTACAACGTCCACGAGGGAGAGCTCTATAAGAAAAGCACCACCGGAGTCCTTCAAAGGTGCATCTCCGAAGCGGAAGGGCGGGAGCTTCTGGCAGAAATTCACGCCGGACTCGGTGGCCACCATGCCGCAGCCCGGGCCCTCGTAAGTAAGGCCTTCCATACAGGATTTTATTGGCCGATGGCCCAAGCAGACGCACAAGACTTGGTCCAACGCTGCGTCGGTTGCCAGCTTTTTGCAAACCAAAGTCATATGCCACCCATCTCCCTACAAACAATCCCCATTACCTGGCCTTTTGCGGTCTGGCGGCTTGACATGGTTGGACCCCTTAAAGGGGGAACCCATAAGAAAAAATACTTACTGGTAATGGTGGATAAATTCACCAAATGGATAGAAGCCAAACCTGTTAAAACGGCCGAATCCGGACCAGTGATAGACTTTACATCCGGGGTTGTACACCGTTATGGTGTCCCCCACAACATCATCACTGACAACGGCACGAACTTCACGGCCGACGAAGTGAAACTATGGTGCAGCAACATGGGCATCAAGCTCGATTACGCTTCTGTCTATCATCCACAAACTAACGGTCAGGTCGAACGAGCAAATGGTCTTATCATGAGCGGCATCAAACCCAGATTAGTGCGGTCCTTAAAGGAATCTAATACACACTGGGTAGAGGAGCTCGACTCCGTACTCTGGGGGCTGCGGACCATGCCGAATCGAACTACTGGATACACACCGTTCTTTATGGTGTACGGCGCAGAGGCGGTTCTGCCCTGCGACATAACTCATGACTCACCTCGAGTGCGCATGAATGAAGAGAGAGAGGCCGAGCTTGATCGGCAGCATAGCTTGGATGCCCTCGAGGAGGAGCGTGACGTGGCAAAAGCTCGCTCCGCATTCTACCAGCAACAGGCCAGAAGATACCAAAGCAGAGAAGTACGGGCCAAAACCTATAATGTTGGCGAACTCGTTCTACGCCTACCGGACAAGAAAAAGGACAAGCTCAAGCCCAAATGGGAGGGTCCCTTCATTATTGACCAGGTGTTAACCGGTGGCGTGTACCGTCTGTGGGATGCATCGGACAACCGCCTCGAGCCAAATCCATGGAACGCAGCTAGACTCCGAAGATTCTATGCCTAGTACCGGACTCCGTGTTCGTCTCCTTACCTCTGTCAAAAATTTTACATTCATTATCTGTCCTTTGTTTCTTTCTTCCCCTTTTCTTTCGAGGCCTTGAAGGGCTAAATTGTGTTTTGAGTACACAAACTTGATGCACCAGCCGCGCTCATTATACCTGGGGGCTTCCTATACAGAAGCTTAAATATCTTATGGGCTTCATGCCCCACACATGTGTTATTCTTCCGCATGTACCTTCTTTTCGCCACTATGTGCATCGATATGACTTAAGTTTTGGCCAAGCTGGGTTGCCTGGCTCTTGTATTTATGCCCTACGTTCCCGTTAATTTGGCTAGGGCATAAGGGGAGCACCTCTGCCATTGTTACTGCCGGGTCAGCCGGATGTGTACCTCAGACTGGGTGAAGCCGAAAGCTAGCGTTCTTAAGGGAATATTCGGTCGGTGAATAAAATATGACTTTTTTTCCACTTGCCCCCAGATGTTTTTGCCTGCGTCTCTTCTCGCAGTTCGTACATGCACATTAGGGCATGCATACCCAGGGAAAGGAACCCTTAACGGAACTATTCTCCCTGGAAGATGCTTCTTACTACCCATGTAATATAACATAACTAGTTGGGTACTTGTCTGTTCAAGTACTTATGACCCCTACGCCTGGTTTCCACGCATACCCCGGTTTTTACATAACTGAGCTGGTATTCGAATACACTCCGAACTATCGGGTCCAGACGTTGAAGCGAAAAGGTCCGCCATGACAAATGATTTACAATCGGGCTAGAGACATTAAACATGTCATTCAAATTACATAGTCACTTAGACTGACTAAATTCTTCTTCTATGCCATCCAACAGGTTGTCTAGCCTACAATCCTATTGGGAATACTTGGCGGCCAACTCTACTTGGTGATACACCAAACTGACAGGGATTTCTTTCCCATCGGGCCCCACAGGTCCGACGTCGGCCATGTGGTTTGGGTCAGCCTTGGTATACCGCGTCTTCACCATGGCCCAGGCTCCCCTGGCACCTTGACGGCAGGCCGATATCTTCCATAATCGGAAGTGCCGCCGCGCTCCCTTGAGCTTCTCTGCAAGTCCTCCAAGGCCTTCGGGCAGGGAGACGGATGGCCACAAGGCCTGGGTAATACCTTGCATCACCTGCTGAACTTGTTCGTGCAGTTGTGAGAGCTCTGGAAGAAGATCACCCGCAGACCCGGGCATCTCGCTTATGGGACTAATTGTCAAAGATACTGCAGACATAACTCTGTTAGCGGCTTCTTGGCGAACTCTTTTGAAGTTCGTTCAAGCACTTACTGAAAATGCCGCGTCGAAGCCGCTTGTTCTCCTTTACGGAGTCTAACAGCTGGGCGCGAACATCCTTTAGTTCCACGCTCAGCCGGGTATTGGCATCTTGGAGACCGTTTTTGTAGGACCTTGAAGTATGTCTAGAGGGGGGGGGGGTGATTAGACTACTTGACCAATTAAAAACTTAACCTTTTCCCAATTTTAGACTTTGGCATATTTTAGCTATCTTAGCACAAGTCAAGCAATCTTCACACAATTCAAGCAAGCATGCAAAGAGTATATAGGCAGCGGAAAAAAAAGCATGCAACTTGCAAGAATGTAAAGGGAAGGGTTTGGAGGATTCAAACGCAATTGGAGACACGGATGTTTTTGTCGTGGTTACGATAGGTGGTGCTATCGTACATCCACGTTGATGGAGACTTCAACCCACGAAGGAGTAACGGTTGTCTGCGAGTCCACGGAGGGCTCCACCCACGAAGGGTCCACGAAGAAGCAACCTTGTCTATCCCAAAGCATGGCCGTCGCCCACGAAGGACTTGCCTCACTAGCGTAGATCTTCACGAAGTAGGCGATCTCCTTGCCCTTACAAACTCCTTGGTTCAACTCCACAATCTTGTCGGAGGCTCCCAAGTGACACCTAGCCAATCTAGGAGACACCACTCTCCAAGAAGTAACGAACAGTGTGTTGATGATGAACTCCTTGCTCTTGTGCTTCAAATGATAGTCTCCCCAACACTCAACTCTCTCTCACAGGATTTGGATTTGGTGGAAAGAAGATTTGAGTGGAAAGCAACTTGGGGAAAGTGTAACATCCCAAATTTTCAATTTGGAATGTTATACATTAGGTCATCATGCATATCATATTTTTCTCGCATTTTCCGATCCTAGAAAATTTCGCGCAACTCAAGGACCCTCGGAGAGAGTTGGAAGTTTCATTATTTTCATATTTGGGATTTCTCAAATTTTGAAAATAGGATCATTGGATTTATTTAATTATCTTCATAAAGTTTTTCCTATAAAAAATTAAGAGAGGGAATAATATGACTTTCCCAACATTTAGGAAAAATGAAGATTTTATAAATAAATCAAATTTGGTTTTGAAAGATTTATTTGCTTTAGGCAAAAATGAGCATTTTAAAAAAATATGCATATTTGCCGTTTTTAAAGTTCATTTTGTTCGACTCATTTTTAGGAGTCGGGGAAAATTTATTTTATTAAATTCGGAGTTCGTTTGGTATTTTTTTTATTTCGTTTTGTTTTGTTTAAAAAAAATCGCCCCCGGGCCCAAGGCAGCCGGCCACCGACCCGGCCTTGACCGCCTCCTCTCTCCTCGCCGCGCGCTCATGGAAACCCCGCCGCCGCCACGTCGCCCCGCCGGGAGTCCGCCTCAGCCCGGCTTGCCCCTTCCCCAAGGCGCCACCCCCTTCCATAAATACGCCGCCCCCTCTCTCCTCACCTCGAGCCCGCCGCCCCGCCCTCACCCGACCGCCGCCGCCGCTGCCGTCGCCCTTGGCCGCTTAAGACGTCGCCACCCGCCACCCGCCGACCCGCCCGACCGCGGACCCCACCGCCGCCCGGAGCCGAGGCCCCGGCGACTAGCCGGAGGTAGCCCTCGCCGCCCGATCCGGTTTTTTAGAAAAACCCGATCCGGTTTTTAGATTCGTTGTTCGGTTTTTTAAAAACCTAGACGGTTTTATTTTTTCGGTTTTCTTAATTAACGAACGTTCACCGAACCGCTCGTTTCAATGAATGTGTTCGTTGGATTAGTTCTGTTAATCTAACGTCCGTTATTTAATCCGTTAAATCGTTTTTCTTTTAATCGGATTTAATCCGTTATTTTTCCGATTCGATTTTCGATCCGATTTTCAAACCTGTTTTATTTCTTGCTCGTTTATCTAATCAGTGATTCAAGCGCTGGAGTTTCACATTCTGAAACCGCCGTTCCGACTAACCTACTTACACGTAGTTTTGCTACTGTAAAATTTGGACCTAGTTTCAGATTGCTAAACCGAGTCGTTCTCTCTCGAGTTTCGACTTTCGATGCTTTATTTGATTCGATTCTTTTGCAACCAGGGTTCTTAAGTTGAACTATCTGGTTAGATCTTTTATTCGAGATTTCCCCATGCATTAGATGAGTACTTATTGTATGCTTGTTGTTTGTCTGCGTTAGATCACCCGGAGTGCGCCGCTTGTTACTTCGAATCTCTAGGTCTCATGGATCATCGGCAAGGCAAGTAACACTTGATCATACCTTTTCTACTACCCAGTTTTATTGCATTAGATCAAACCCTCAAACACTTGCATGTTTAGGATCTAATTAAATTGTGGGATGGGAAGTAGATTGAGGTAGTACCTATTACCTGTTTTACTTATGAAACCTTGGGAGTTACTTCTACGTTTGCTTAATTATGCCATGCTATGCTAGTAGACGTGGATTGGGTGAGTGAATATCCATGACAGATGTGAGATTGTTAATTAAGGTTTACCTAAGGTGGCAACCTAAACACACATCTGGGTGGATTGAGGCACTGGTTTCCATCAGGACTTGCCTCAGTATTTCTTCGGACCGCCACCCGTGCTCTAAGGGATCATAAGATTATTCAAACTGGAAACTTCCGTGCAGCCACAAGCCAATTATGGGCTCATGGCGTAGTTGACTAAGTTGTGCGAACTCTTACGGGTAGGCTAGCTGATGTAGGGGATGTAGGTTGGCACGATCTACCCACATGTAAGGTGCTAAGCGCTTCGAAAGACTATGTCTCGGTCATCCGCTTTCTCAAACACCGTGTAGTGCGAGAACCCAGGAGGCGATCGAGTCTTGTGGGGAAAAGTGTGCAAACCTCTGCAGAGTGTATAAACTAATCATGATTAGCCGTGTCCCTGGTTATGGACATCTTGAGTATCTAGTACTTGAATATCATGTGAATCTCAACATGTTACTTCAAATAAATGTTATTGGGTTTTAATGAGTACTTTTAATTGGGATTGAGGATGTCATCAACCATTCTCAATGTTTAACAACCACCATGATAGTTAAATAAAATTATTCCTTTGATGTAGGGAAAACCAGCTTTATGCAAAAATGTAATCAGAGAGCCTTACCACCAGCCATATATGCATGTAGTATAGGCTTGTTGCTTCATTGTTCTCTATGTGTTACATTGCCCGGCATATTCCATGTGTCAATTGTTTCGGCTGCAACTTTTACGCTATGCATTTTCGCATTTACAGTAAGGTGTTAGGTCGTGGTTCTATACTCAAGGATGCCGATGGAGTTGATGGACTCACTTATCTTCCAAGCCTTCCATGTTATTATTAGATGGCCTTAAGCCATATTATTGTAATAAGTTCCCTTGTGGACAACGATGTAAGAAGTGTGTGATTGCTACTCGCTATAAATCCTTCAAGTACCGTGTGGTGTCAAGACATCGATCCAGGAATGACACTGAGCACAGAGCCTGGATCCATTCGGGTCTGGTCGCTATAGAGAATGGTATCAGAGGCAGGTTGACTGTAGGACACGACCACTAAGTTAAAGCCATAGATCACTACTCTCTTCCCATTTTCTAACTCCTCATCTTTTCTACTCTCTTTAGGATGACGGACGCGAAGATCAAGTACACTCAACCGGATGAAGGCACACCTTTTGGATTTCACTTGAAGGAAGTTACCAAGTACACGAACATTGGACTACCCGGCTTCACCGGGACTTTCAACGCCACTCTGCACGAAGAGGAGCGTTGGAAGATTCAAGCTCACGTTCCAGAAGGACATTCGCCCCAATCACCAAGCCTATAGATAGTGTTTTGGTGCACCAACTTGGAGTCCGGGAAAGAGCATGGCAGCTCACATCACCATGGGACGCATTGGAGAAGTTTATCAAGAAGACCTCAAGGACACTATCTACCAGATTTGCGGACGCCGAGATGACAAATGGGACGTCGTCAACACCAAGAAGGATAGGTCCATTGCAGCATTCATCCAGGAGTTAAATCAGCACATTCGACACCAGGAGAACCAAATGTGCAATGATATGTTGGAGTTGCAGAAGACAAAGAGAAGGGTCATCAAACTTGAAGAAGAACTAAAGACTACACGCAAGGACTATATGGACGAGATCGTAGCTCTAGCAAGACACAATAACGATCTTAAGTACGAGATTGAAGAACTCAAGAAGAAGTTGGCGCTCAGGAATGAAGACCAGTATGTCGATTGCCCAAGCGACTACATCAACATCAACGACACCGATTCAAATCCAAGTGAACCTGACTTTGAAGACGAAGCTGGAGCAGACATCATGGAGTCTTCCACCGGTTCAAATTAGTAGAAGTCTCCCACATATTAGTAGTATTCCCTCCATGTAAACATTATAGTACACGCACTTTTGCGATAGCTAGATCGTTGTAAGCCCTTGTTTGATTGAATGAAGTGATTTTGTGTGTATTTGCTCATGTGCATTTGGGTAGTGATTCCCCTTAGACCTCATTCTATTCTAAATTTCTCTTCTTTTCTAAACCCATCGATGCCTCCGAGACGCGACCCGGATTTGTTTTTCCGCCAGAGATCACCCAACCGATCCAAAGAAGGTAATACCTCGATTCAAACATTGGTGCGTAACTGTGGCAACAACAACAACAATAACAACCCACCACCACCACCACCGCGGATCATCCGACTTGTTTCCTTAGACTAAACCCGCCGGTGTATTCCAAAGAGCACCGAGCCAATTGTAGCAGTATGACCGGCTCCGCAAGATAGGAAGGAGCTGACCATCGCAGGATGCATGATGGAGAAAGAGTGAAGTTTGCAGCACATCAGCTTGAAGGACCCGCAGAAAGATGGTGGGAGAATTTCACCGCCACTTACCTCAGTAGACACCGCCACATGGGATCAATTTCAGCAAGCTTTCCGACCGCCCATGTTTCAGCAGGAGCTATGGCTATGAAGAAGCGTGAGTTTCGCAACTTACGCCAAGGAGGAAGGATCATACAAGACATGGATGACTTTAGTAAATTAGCACGTTATGCCCCGGATGACGTTGCTACCGGCGCAGCTAAACAGGAGAAGTTTCTAGAAGGACTGAATGATGAGTTCAACATGCCGTTGATGGTAGCCATTTCAATAACTACCAGGAGTTAGTAGACCGAGCCCTCATGATAGAAGGAAAGCAAAGAAGAATTGAGAACTGCAAGCGGAAGTATGGGCAATGGAAGTATAACTCGGAGCTCGTGAGAACCTCGTTATACCCCTAAATCAGGAATTCAGTTTCAGCATACCCATGGAGGAGGTAATTGCATAACCATAATGGCACCAAGAATGGGAACGAGAATGGAGGAAGCAATGGATGTAATCGCACCAACCCGTCAACACCATCCAAAGTAGACCTGAGTCATATTACTTGCTTTAAGTGCCGCAAGATCGGGCATTATGCCAATGATCGCCCGTAAGGCCAGAATGGAAATGGCAATGGAAGCTCGAAAGAAACCCAACCCTTTCAACAGGGGATGTGAACCACATTGATGTGGAGGAGGTTGAAGACCAGCCCGATGCAAAGAAACCGTAAGTTTTTGGTTAAGTCATTTATCGCAGCTTGTTCTTTTCGATCTTGGTGCATCGCATTCATACATATCAAGGGGATTTGTGGATAAGTACAAGTTACCAACCCAAGCCCTTAGGTCACCCATGCTAGTAACCTCACCCGAGCAGAGTACATGGCTAGTAAATGGTGTGATCGACTGCCATTAAGGATTGGACACTATGTTTTCCCCTCAGACCTAATAGTTCTGGAATCCCAAGGATTGGATGTGATATTAGGAATGGATTGGTTATCAAAGTATGGAGGAAACATAGATTGCACCACAAAGTCAATTTTGCTCACCACCCCAGAAGGAAGAAGGATTAAGTATGTATCACGGCACGAGCCGAGAAGAGCGCAAGTTAATTGCTTATCAGGAGTGGTGCAGGAAGAAGTACCGATGGTGAAGGATTTTCTGATGTATTTCGGAAGAGTTGCTGTGAATGCCACCGGATAGAGACATTGAGTTTTTGATCGAGCTGTTGCCGTGAACAGCCCGATATCGAAGCGATCAGACAGGATCCCGCAAAGGATTTGGCGGAAATCAAGAAGCAGATTAAGGAACTATTGGATAAAGGTTTTATACGCCCAAGTTCTTCACCTTGGGGATCACCCGTTTTGCTAGTGGAGAAGAAGGATGGATCGTTAAGAATGGTTGTTGATTATCGTGGATTGAATGAAGTAACAATCAAGAACAAGTACCCACTACCTATGATAAATGATCTGTTTGATCGGTTGCAAGGAGCCAAGGTGTTTTCCAAGATCGACTTGCGATCATGGTACCATCAGTTGAAGATTCGGGAGCAGGACATACCCAAGACAGCATTTACCACGAGATATGGATATGACGAGTATACCGTTATGTCATTTGGATCGACTAACGCACCAGCCTATTTCATGAACCCGATGAACAAAGTGTTTATGGAGTTTTGGATAAGTTCGTCGTGGTGTTCATTGATGACATTTTGATTTTCTCGAAGAATGAAGAGGAACACAAGGAACAATTGCGATTGGTTTTGGAGAAACCGAGGAACACCAGTTGTATGCCAAGTTCAGCAAATGTGAGTTTTGGCTAAAGGAAGTTGGATTTCTCGGACATGTTATATCCGGAGAAGGAATAGCGATTGACCCCACAAAGGTTGAGACCGTAATCAGATGGGAAGCACCAACGACAGTTGGAGAGATTCGGAGTTTCCTTGGACTCGCAGGATACTACCAAGATTCATTGAGAATTTCTCAAGGATTGCTAAGCCTATGATGTAATTGTTGAAGAAGGAAAACAAATTTATATGGACCGAGGACTGTGAGGCAAGTTTTCAGGAGTTGAAGAAAAGATTAGTTACCTCACCAGTCTTGATATTGCGGATCGGACTAAGGATTATGAGGTGTATTACACGCTTCACGCCGAGGACTTGGAGCAAGGCTTATGCAGGAAGGAAGAGTTGTTTCGTATGCTTCACGACAACTTAAGCCCCATGAATTGAATTATGCCACTCATGATTTGGAGTTAGCAGCCGTTGTGCATGCCTCAAGACGTGGAGACATTTTCTCATTGGAAATCATTGTGAAGTATATACGGATCACAAGAGTTTGAAGTACATCTTCACACGTATGAAATTGAATCTCGGACAAAGGAGATGGTTAGAGCTTATCAAGGATTATGACATGAGATTGCATTATCACCCGGAAAGGCTAATGTCAGAGTCGACGCATTGAGCCGTAAGAGCCACGTCAATACTCTAATGATGGGAGGAATACCCAATGAGTTAGTCGAGGACCTTCGAGAGCTATGCTTGGAAATAGTTCCGAGAGGCTATGTAGCAAAGATTGGAGATGCAATGACGCCGATGGACAAAATCGTAAAAGCCCAAAAGGCAGATAAGGAAGTTGCCTCTATAAAGGAGAAAATGAGCAAAGGAAAAGCTAAAGGATTCCGTGAGGATGAGCACGATACCCTATGGTTTGAAGACCGTGTTTATGTGCCCAATAACCCGTAGATAAGGAAGTTGATTTTACAAGAAGCTCATGATTCACCCTATTCGATTCACCCAGAAATACCAAGATGTATTTGGATTTGAAGAATACTTTCTCGTGGACCGGAATGAAGAAGGATATTGCGTAGTATGTAGCAGTTTGTGAGGTATGTCGGAAAGTAAAGGCGAGCATCGAAGTTGCAGGATTGTTACAACCATTGCCGATACCGAATGGAAGTGGGATAAACTAGGCATGGATTTTATCACAGGTTTGCCAAAGACCCGTTCAGGTTATGACTCGAATTGGGTTATAGTCGAATCGCTTAACAAAGGTAGCTCATTTCATTCGATCAAGACCACCTATAGCAGTGCTAAGTTGGCAAAGATATACATGACCAGAATTGTGTGTTTACACGGAGTTCCGAGGAGCATCAGACGTATAGAGGAACCCAGTTTACCTCGAAATTTTGGAACCAGCTTGTACGAAAACATTGGGAACCAGATGGAATTCAAGATGCCTTTTCCACCCACGTAATCGATGGATGACCGAGAGAGTCAATCAGATTCTGGAGGACATGCTGAGAGCTTGTGCCCTAGATTACGGATCTAGCTGGGATGATAATTTGCCGTATGCAGAATTTTCCTACAACAATAGTTACCAAACCAGCTTGAAGATGGCACCTTTCGAGGCTTTGTACGGAAGGAGGTGCAGGACACCGTTGTTATGGGACTAAACCGGAGATCGCCGCTTGTTTGGACCAGATTTGATTAAGGAGTCTCAATGTAAAGTTAAGTTGATTCGAGACAGGCTCAAGGTAGCCCATCCTGCATAAAAGAGCTATGCCGATTCAAAGCGCAAAGTTTATTGAGTATGAAGTTGGAGACAGAGTATATCTCGAGTATCCCCGCTTGAGGAGTTAAGCGCTTTGGAGTTAAAGGAAAGTTAGCACCACGCTTCGTTGGACCGTATAAGATTTTGCAACGCATGGGAGAAGTTGCTTATAAGTTGGAATTGCGGAAGGACTGTCAGGAGTTCATGATGTATTCCATGTTTCTCGATTGAAGAAATGTCACCCGAGATAGCAGAGGTACCGTTAAGAGACACAAGTACACCGGAAGCAATTGAGTTGAAGGATGACTTAACATATGAGGAAAACCGGTTAAGATTCTCGATTATGCCAAGAGAGTTACCGCAGCAAAGTTATCAAGTTTTGCAAAGTTCAAAGGAGCCACCACACCGAGGATGAAGCCACCTGGGAAAGAGAGGAAGTTTTGCTCAAGGACCACCCTCACCTATTTTCTAGTTAACCCGAATCTCGAGGGCGAGATTCATCTTAAGGGGGTAGGTTTGTAACATCCCAAATTTTCAATTTGGAATGTTATACATTAGGTCATCATGCATATCATATTTTTCTCGCATTTTTCCGATCCTAGAAAATTTCGCTCAACTCAAGGACCCTCGGAGAGAGTTGGAAGTTTCATTATTTTCATATTTGGGATTTCTCAAATTTTGAAAATAGGATCATTGGATTTATTTAATTATCTTCATAAAGTTTTTCCTATAAAAAAATTAAGAGAGGGAATAATATGACTTTCCCAACATTTAGGAAAAATGAAGATTTTATAAATAAATCAAATTTGGTTTTGAAAGATTTATTTGCTTTAGGCAAAAATGAGCATTTTAAAAAAATATGCATATTTGCCGCTTTTAAAGTTCATTTTGTTCGACTCATTTTTAGGAGTCGGGGAAAATTTATTTTATTAAATTCGAGTTCGCTTTGGTATTTTTTTAATCCGCTTAGTTTTGATTTAAAAAAATCGCGCCAAAGGCCCGGCCAGCCCAGCCAGCCTTGACCGCCTCCTCTCTCCCTCACAGACGCTCAAGGAGCCCGCCGCACAAGACGTCGCCCCGCCGCCGGAGTCCGCCTCCGCCCGGCCTTGCCCCTTCCCAAGGCGCCACACCCCCTTCCATAAATACCGCCCCCTCTCTCCTCACCTCGAGCCCCGCCGCCCGCCCTCACTGGTCACCCGAGCCGCCGGCCGCCGCTGCCGCCGCCGCCGCCGCCGCCGCCACCCGCCACCCGCCGACCCGCCCGACCTCGCCGGACCCCACCACCGCCTCACGGAGCCGGAGCCAGCCGGCGACTAGCCGAGGTAGCCTCGCCACGCCTCGATCCGGTTTTTTTAGAAAAACCCGATCCGGTTTTTCGCTCGTTGTTCGTTTTTTTAAAACCTAGACGGTTTTATTTTTTTGGTTTTCTTAATTAATCTAACGCTCACCGAACCGCTCGCTTCAATGAATGTGTTCGTTGGATTAGTTCTGTTAATCTAACGTCCGCTATTTAATCCGCTCGTCGCTTTTCTTTTAATCGGATTTAATCCGTTATTTTTCCGATTCGATTTCCGATCCGATTTTCAAACCTGTTTTATTTCTTGCTCGCTTATCGGAATCAGGTGATTCAAGCGCCTGGAGTTTCGTTACGAAACCGCCGTTCCGACTAACCTACTTACACAGAGTTTTGCTACTGTAAAATTTGGACCTAGTTTCAGATTGCTAAACCGAGTCGTTCTCTCTCGAGTTTCGACTTTCGATGCTTTATTTGATTCGATTCTTTTGCAACCAGGGGTCTTAATTTGAACTTTCTGGTTAGATGTTTTATTCGAGATTTCCCTGTGCATTAGATGAGTACTTATTGTATGCTTGTTGTTTGTCTGCGTTAGATCACCCGAGTGCGCCGCTTGTTACTTGAATCTCTAGGTCTCATGGATCATCAAGAAGGCAAGTAACACTTGATCATACCTTTTCTACTACCCAGCTTTTATTGCATTAGATCAAACCCTCAAACACTTGCATGTTTAGGATCTAATTAAATTGTGGGATGGGAAGTAGATTGAGGTAGTACCTATTACCTGCTTTTACTTATGAAACCTTGGGAGTTACTTCTACGCTTGCTTAATTATGCCATGCTATGCTAGTAGACGTGGATTGGGTGAGTGAGTATCCATGACAGATGTGAGATTGTTAATTAAGGTTTATCTAAGGTGGCAACCTAAACACACATCTGGGTGGATTGAGGCACCTGGTTTCCATCAGGACTTGCTCAGTATTTCTTCGGACCGCCACCTGTGCTCTAAGGGATCATAAGATTATTCAAACTGGAAACTTCCGTGTGCAGCCACAAGCCAATTATGGGCTCTGGCGTAGTTGACTAAGTTGTGCGAACTCTACGGGTAGGCTAGCTGATGTAGGGGATGTAGGTTGGTACGATCTACCCACATGTAAGGTGCTAGCGCTTCGAAAGACTATGTCTCGGCCATCCGCTTCTCAAACACCGTAGTAGTGCGAGAACTCAATGGAGGCGATCGAGTCTTGTGGGGAAAAGTGCGCAAACCTCGGCAGAGTGTATAAACTACTCATGATTAGCCGTGTCCCTGGTTATGGACATCTTGAGTATCTAGTACTTGAATATCATGTGAATCTCAACATGTTACTTCGAATAAATGTTATTGGGTTTTAATGAGTACTTTTAATTGGGATTGAGGATGCTGTCAACCATTCTCAATGTTTAACAACCACCATGATAGTTAAATAAAATTATTCCTTTGATGTAGGGAAAACCAGCTTTATGCAAAAATGTAAATCAGAGAGCCTTACCACCAGCCATATATGCATGTAGTATAGGCTTGTTGCTTCATTGTTCTCTATGTGTTACATTGCCGCATATTCCATGTGTCGAATTGCTGGGCTGCAACTTTCACGCTATGCACTTTTTAGACGCATTTGAGTAAGGTGTTAGGTCGTGGTTCTATACTCAGTGATGCCGATGGAGTTGATGGACTCACTTATCTTCCAAGCCTTCCGCTGTTATTATTAGATGGCCTTAAGCCATATTATTGTAATAAGTTCCCTTGTGGACAACGATGTAAGAAGTGTGTGATTGCTACTCTGCTATAAATCCTTCAAGGCACTGTGGTGTCGACATGCGATCCAGGGATGAAACTGAGCACAGAGCCTGGATCCATTCGGGTCTGGTCGCTACAGAAAGCTAGAGATCAAGATTCATGTGGTTGGAATGGAATATCTTGGCCACAACACATGAGTAGGTAGTTCTCTCTCAGAAATAGGTTGCTGGAAGTGTAGGCTTGTTCTGATGGCTCTCTCCACAAATGAAGAGGAGGTGGAGGGGTATATATAGCCTCCACACAAAATCTAACCGTTACACACAATTTACCAAACTCGGTGGGACCGAATCAACAAACTTCGGTCGGACCGATTCAAGAAACCTAGTGATCATTAGGGTTTTCGTGGATCGACATGCATCTCGGTAGGACCGATATGGTTAGGGTTAGGGCATAACGTAATCTCGGTGAGACCGACATACAAACTCGGTGAGACCGATTTTGGTAATTAGCTAACCAGAGAGTTGGTCAGGTAAACTCAGTGAGACCGATTCGCTCTTTCGGTGAGACCGAAAAGTTACGAAAGGGAAACAGAGATTTTACATTGCAATCTCGATGGGACCGATCGCTCGCTTTGGTTAGACCGAAACGTTACGAAGGGAAACAGAGAGATTACAATCCCATCTCAGTGAGACCGAGATCCCTATCGGTGAAACCGATTTGCCTAGGGTTTGTGGCAGTGGCTATGGCATTTGAACTCGGTGGCGCCGGATAGAAAGAATCGGTAGGGCCGAGTTTGGCTTTAGGTATAGGTCATATGTGGATGTGAGAAATTAGTGGAGGGTTTTGGAGCATATCACTAAGCACATGAAGCAAGAGGCTCATTAAGCAACACCTCATCCCTCCTTGATAGTATTTGCTTTTCCTATAGACTCAATGTGATCTTGGATCACTAAAATGTAAAATTTAGAGTCTTGAGCTTTTGAGCTTGAGCCAATCCTTTGTCCTTAATATTTTGTGGATCCACTTTCATCATCCATGCAATGCCATTCATTGAGCTTTACTTAAATATTTGTCTTGGAATAGCATTAGCTCAATGAGCTATATGTTGTTATGAATTACCAAAACCACCTAGGGATAGTTGCACTTTCAGTCTCCCCCTTTTTGGTAATTGTTGACAACATATAGATCAAAGCTTCGACAAATGATAATAAGATTTAAAAACGTCGTCGCTTTGAGAAGTATGTGATAAGCAAGAGCTCCCCCTAAATTTGTGCATATTTTAAGATTTGCTTTGGACTACAAATGCACAAGGAATTAGGCTCATGGGTTACTCTTCCATGTCACATACATCTTGGTGGAGCGCTTAAAATAATAAAGATTAAATACATGCACTCATCACCAAGCAAAGTGAATGATCATATAAGGGTAAATAAGATAATATCATCTAAAAAGCATAAGTGTAGCTTATGATCAAACACATGATCATCAATGTCTCATAGGTAAAAGCATAGTATCTCAAGAAATCAAAGGCAAACAAAGTTCAACCAAGAAGACAAGAGATAACAAAAGCAAACTCTCTCTCTCTCTCGAAGCCTATGATCTATACATTTTTCTCCCCCTTTGGCAACAAGTTACCAAAAAGTTCCTAGAAAATGCATAGGACTATATCGTCTCTCAGGCTTGGTCTTCTTCTGGTGGCGTAGAGATGGCTCCTTGGATGGAGACTTCATTTGATGTGGTAGGAGCTGAAGGAGTTGGTGCTGGAGTTGGTTGTGCTGAAGCTGTAGCTGGAGTAGATGAAGTGACTCTGGTGTCTGGTACTGGCTCTGCAGCTGATCTCTGAGCTCGTGGCACTCTGGCAAATGCATCAGTTGTTGTCCTGCCCTTCCTCTCCTGCATGTCATCCTGTAGCTGCTCCACAACCGATCAATCTCAGTTACTTTGACATCAAGATCATAGAATTTTTGTTCCATGATTCTTTCCAGGCTCTCCTGGTTTTGAGTTAGGTTGGCCAACCCCTTCTCAATCCGCAGAGTTGATGCTATTAAGTAACCAAGCTGGTCCTGCTTGCTCTTCAAGAAATACTCAGATGCCTCTGCTTGAGTTGGCATCTTGGCAGCCTTCTCTTTCCTTGCCTTCTCCTTCTTCTCTTGAGCTTGTACTGATGATGGTTCATTCTCAGTCATGACAACTTGATTGTCCTCAAAATCAGGATAGAGAACCAAGTGTTCCTTATCCAATGATACTTCCTGTGCCCATCTTTGAGTTAATCAACTCCTGAATCCGTGGGGCATATCCACAGCTCCTCTTCTGGTATGCTGCTGTCCTCTTGATAGTTTCAACTATGAGGCTCATGACCTTGAATTTCTGGGGCACATCAAAAATGTGTAGCAAGTTAATTGCATGCCCTCTGATCATGTTGTTGTCACCTGATTTGGGCAACAGAGTGTGCCTTAGGATCCAGTTGATCGTTGGCAGCCCTGACAGAAGAAAATGAACTGATCCAAGCTTGAAAGTCTCAAGTATCTCATCTGGGATCTCCTTGTACATCTGTGACATTGAGTTGTGATCCATTTTCTTCTTGGCATAAACGTCTATGTCATCTTCACTCTCCTTTGGGGCATTGATCAGACTTGCCCATTCCTCAATGGTTGACTGGTATCTCGATCCTTCAGACATCCAAACTATCCTGCCATCTGGATAGAAATGTGCTGTGGAGTAGAATTGCATAATGAGCTCATCATTCCAGTTTGTGAGCTTCGCCAACAAAATCTGCAACTCCACATGCAATCAAGCTGTCATATACTCCTGTGATAGTGTTCTTCATTTTCCTGTATGTAGGTCCAAATGACCCACCTCATATCACACACTATGGGCTTCTTATCCAACAAGATTGTCTCATAGAAGTCCTGCTGCTCCTTGGTGTGGAACCTGTAATCAACATCAGTCCTTCTCCTGGTGGCATATGGATCTGCCTCTCTCCATAGCCTCAACCCTAAGTCTCTCCTGATCTTCATGTTTTCAGCCACTGGATGAGCATCATTGTGGTCTGGAATCTTGGGTTTGAGCTTCCTTAGGACTTGCCCTTCTTCATCTTCCTCAAGACAACATCGGGCATTGGGGCCTTGTTCTTTTCAACGGTGGTATACTCTGGTATTCCTCTTAGGTGCACTCTTGGGCTTGGAGTCAGCTTTGGGTGCTTCTTTGGGCTTTGAAGAAGCAGCCCCTGACTTTATAGCATCACCCATCAGCTTTTGTGCCTTGGGTGCTGGTGCAGCAACCTCTTCTTCTTCCTCTTCTTCCATCATGGAAGGCTTTCCTATTACTCTAGCCATGGTCTTCTTGACCCTTTCCTTCCTTTTCTTTCCTTCAGCAGCGGCAGGCTCTTTGGGTTGGCATTGAAAAGAAGCTTGAGTGGAGACTCTGGCTTTGGACATTGGTTGTCTTCCTGCAGGCCTTTTGATTTTCATCCCTGGCTTTACTATAGTTGAGCTATACTCCTTCTTGAGTACTTTCTTCTTTGAACTAGCCTCATCCTCAACTGCCACATAATCCTCATCCTCAGACTCTGAGGTTTTCTTCTTCCTTGTCCTAGTGGCAGCCTTGGGCAAATTGCTGGGAGTGCTTCTGCTTCCCTCATCTGAGCTGCTGGAGGGACTAGTGCCCTCACTCAATTGAATCTGCTCTTCTGACTTGTTCTGACTGTCACTCTGGTCTGACATGCTGCTTACACTGACTGCTGACCCTGTGAATAGTTATAGATGAGGTAGAGGGGATGAGCATCACAAAATGCAGAGATTTTTGCAAAAGAATGATTCAAAAAACTTAGTTTTAGTTTTCCACAGAAAGCATTTCGGATCTACCGATTTTCAAACTCGGTGATACCGAAGCAGTTTTGGAACCTAAACTAGTGAACTCGGTCAGATCAAGTCACAGTTCGGTGGCACCGAGACTGCCAGGGTTTCACAAAGTTTTAAAATCAGTCACACCGATTAGCAATTCTCGGTCAGACCGAGAGTTACTAGTGCAATGGCGTTAGCCAAATCGGTGGGACCGAGTTTTTCAACTTGGTGGGTCCGAGATGGTTTCGGCGGAAACCTAACCCTAAATTTTCGAATCACATCTATTCTAAGGATTGTTTTGACTGGATAGAGGTGTTTCAATCGTGGCAAGAGGCATAATGAACACAATGTGCTGAGAATCAGACGAGGATAGCACTGTGATCGAGTTCATACCCTAGTTCGCGGTGAACTCGCCACGGCGCAACGGCGGAGAAGAATTCTGATTGACGGCAGAGACCGATTCTGAGGCGGTGGCATTTAAGTCGACGATCCGGAGACCTAGTAGGCAGAGCGAGATATGCGCAGGCGAAGAGTTTCAGAGAAAGTTTTCCAATATTTTCCCGTGTTAATATTTAGCCCGACACTTTCGGTGTGACCGAGTGGAACAACTCGGTGGCACCGAGATGCATAACTGTTAACAAGCATAAAGAACTTGGTGTGACCGAAAGTTCAAATCGGTTGCACCGAGATGAAAACCTAGATCGACTTAGTGATCTCGGTATGACCAAAATGGATGAATCGGTCGGACCGAAAATCACAAAGAAGTTTTGGAAGTTTTAAGTCTATGACTTAATCAGGGACTCGAAAGTGCTCCTCACACAGAGTGGTTTGAATCTGACTTGATCAAATTTTGTGATGTAGCATGAATAGAGTTTGAGACGAGAAAAGCATAGATAGCTAGAGAAGGTTCTTAAGCATTCTTGTCCATCCACTTGGCCAAAGAAAAAGAAGCCAAACAATCAAAACAACAAGTGGATGTCCTCGAATGAGTAAAATATGCAACCAACATGCTCACACAATTAAATGACAAATGAAATATGTGACAAAGCATGCACAACCAATTCTAGCATCTATCAAACAATTGGCGATGACTAGGTCATCTATACATGAGTATATTGACTTAGGAGTCAAATGAGAACATTTGATCATAGGTCATACTCATCGTTTAAGCTCAAGTGGGGTTTCCACTTTTACATAAAGCATTTATGTGTTCACATCATTAGAGTTGCCTTGACTCAATTCTTAGAGTTAAGCTCCCCCTAGATGTGAGATCCCCCCTTAGAGGGATGAACTAACCTTGGGTTTCGTCGATGATGACTTCATGTAGATGTTGAAGATGTGGATGCTCGATGTTGATGTAGATCTTTTGGAGCAATCCTTTGGAGTGAGTTGCATTTTCAATACCTACATGGGTTAGTCCCACAAGGAACAAACAAGAATATCCATAGACATAGAGTGATGCATTCACAAAATGATGTCCATGAAAACATTAGGTTACCTTGTCCCTTGCCTTACCAACATGAGGGTTTGTGACTCCTTGAACTAGTGCAAGATATGGAAGTTGATTGCACTTGTCCTTGCCATAATGATATGAGTGAATAATATTGGCGGAGTCACCCTCAAGAACTCTCTAGTTCTTCTTCTTCAGGATCCACATCATCTTGATGGGAATCCTTGGTGTAGTAGTTGTACTTGATGAAGTAGAACTTGACGTAGTCTTGGGAACCCACTTGACCAAGGCCTTAGGTGCTTCTTCAAATGCATCAATCTCCTCTTGAAGCTTGTCCTTGCCTTTGTTCTTGTGGTCTTGTGGTGGAAGATCATCTTGTGCTTGTGTTCCATTGAAGGAAGTAGGATCATACTTCTCTTGTTGAGGAACAAACTTCGTCTTGGGGTATTGATCTTCTTCCCACTCTACTCCATTGGCATATCGTTCAAAACCAACACCTTGATTCTTCCGGTGCCTTCCTTGCTTATGCATAATTTCCTCAAATTGCTTACTCCCGCAAGGCTCTTGTATACACCTTTCTCTATAATTCCCTTCAATAAGCTGTTTTCTTGCTCAAGTGTAACTTGGCTAAGAGAATCATTAGTGGAATCAAGAGAACTACTAGAAGCAACAATATTGGATTTAGCATTGTTATTGTTACTACTAGAGAAAGAATCTTTCTTGTTCTTGTTACTAGACTTGACTTGAGGCATGTAAGTAGATAAGAGTAAATGCTTGGCAATGTAAGAAGAACTTTTCTTACGGAGATCATCATTGATTGCCTTTAATAACTCATGCTCTTGCTCAAGATTGAGCTTTTCAAAGCGTAACTTCTCATGAGCCCTTAAAAGTTCTTTATGATCTTCAAAGATAGTTTCATGAGCTAACTTAAGAGTGTTTAGTTCTTTAGTTAGAAGCTCAATCTTCTCATTATCATTGTTATTCGGTTCATCTTGATTAGCATGATTAATTGACGTTTCATCATAGTATTCATCACTAGAGTTGTCAACAAGTAAATCATCATCACCTAACAAGTCATCTTCATCACTATTAAAATCAACATACTCGGGGTGTGTTACCTTAGGACCTTTGGCCATGAAGCATCTTCCAATTCCTTCATTTGGTGAATCAAATATGTCGTAGGAGTTGGTTGACACAAGTGCTAGACCGGCAACACCTTCATCTTGAGTGTATTCGAGTCGGAGTGATAGCTTCTCTCTGAGTGATTGTTTGAGTCGGAGCGGATACCCATTCACCAACATGAGCTTGATGTCTTCGCTTTTGTGTAGCTCTTTGATGACTTGTCCTTCCTTTCCGAATCCTTGCTTCTCCGTGAGGGTCTTCGCTCATAACGATCATCTCTACTCCTTCTCTCTCTTGGTGGTGATTCTTCTCTTCTACTTCTTCTTTTTGGAGAATCTTCTCTTCTTTTGTAGGGTGCCGTACACTCATTGGAATAGTGTCCGGTCTCCCACAATTGTAGCAATTGGCGCTCTCGACTAGAAGATCTTTTGTCATTGTAGGACCTTGACTTAGAGCTTCTTTCTTTGCTTCTACTCTTGTAGAATTTGTTGAAGTTCTTCACCATTAAGCTCAATTCTTCATTGAAGGTTTGTTTCTCACTTGATGATGTGGGGGCCTCACATGAGGCTTTGTAAGCACCACTTGACTTGTTGTGAAGTTCCTCCTTATCCTTGAGTGACAGCTCATGAGCAAAAATTCTTCCAATGACTTCTATTGGCCTGAGATCTTTGTAATTTGGCATCATTTGGATCAATGTGCACACGGTATCATATTTTCCATCCAATGCTCTTAGGATCTTCTTGATGATGAATCTGTCGGTCATCTCTTCACTTCCTAAGCCGCAATCTCATTTGTGATAAGAGCAAGCCTAGAGTTCATTTCAAATGACACCTTCACCATCCTTCATTACGAACTTGTCAAGCTGACTTTGGAGCACATCCAACTTGGATTCCTTGACGGAGTCGGTACCTTCATGCATATCAATCAAAGTATCCAAAATTTCCTTTGCATTCTCAAGACGGCTGATTTTGTTGAATTCTTCGGGCACAAGCCATTGAAGAGGATATCACAAGCTTGAGCGTTGTATTGCAGCATCTTCAACTCTTCCGCGCTTAGCTTCACGGTTCGGTTCTCTCCCATCAAAGAATTCACCTTGCAAACCAATACACACAATAGCCCAAACGGCGGGTTATGTCCGAGAATATGCATTTTCATCTTATGCTTCCAACTAGCAAAATTAGTGCCATCAAAGTAAGGACCTCACGGTGATAATTTCCCTCGCTAGACGCCATACTCTCCTAGGTTGTGAAACCAAGGCTATGACCACCAAAAGCTATGGAAATCAAAGCAAATGGAGACCAAAGCTCTGATACCACTTGTAGGACCTTGAAGTATGTCTAGAGGGGGGGGGGTGGTTAGACTACTTGACCAATTAAAAACTTAACCTTTTCCCAATTTTAGACTTTGGCAGATTTTAGCTATCTTAGCACAAGTCAAGCAATCTTCACACAATTCAAGCAAGCATGCAAAGAGTATATAGGCAGCGGAAAATAAAGCATGCAACTTGCAAGAATGTAAAGGGAAGGGTTTGGAGGATTCAAACGCAATTGGAGACATAGATGTTTTTGTCGTGGTTCCGATAGGTGGTGCTATCGTACATCCACGTTGACGGAGACTTCAACCCACGAAGGGTAACGGTTGCGCGAGTCCACGGAGGGCTCCACCCACAAAGGGTCGACGAAGAAGCAACCTTGTCTATCCCACCATGGCCGTCGCCCATGAAGGACTTGCCTCACTAGCGGTAGATCTTCACGAAGTAGGCGATCTCCTTGCCCTTACAAACTCCTTGGTTCAACTACACAAACTTGTCTGAGGCTCCCAAGTGACACCTAGCCAATCTAGGAGACACCACTCTCCAAGAAGTAACAAACGGTGTGTTGATGATGAACTCCTTGCTCTTGTGCTTCAAATGATAGTCTCCCCAACACTCAACTCTCTCTCACAGGATTTGGATTTGGTGGAAAGAAGATTTGAGTGGAAAGCAACTTGGGGAAGGCTAGAGATCGAGATTCATGTGGTTGGAATGGAATATCTTGGCCTCAAAACATGAGTAGGTAGTTCTCTCTCGTAAATAGGATGTCGGAAGTGTAGGCTTGTTAGATGGCTCTCTCCATGAATGAAGAGGATGTGGAGGGGTATATATAGCCTCCACACAAAATCTAACTGCTACACACAATTTACCAAACTCGGTGGGACCGAATCAACAAACTCGGTCGGACCGATTCAAGAAACCTAGTGACTGTTAGGGTTTTCGGTGGGTCTGGCATGCATCTCGGTAGGACCGATATGGTTAGGGTTATGGCATAACGTAATCTCGGTGAGACCGATTACACAAACTCGGTGAGACCGATTTTGGTAATTAGCTAACCAGAGAGTTGGTCAGGTAAACTCGGTGAGACCGATTCGCTCTTTCGGTGAGACCGAAAAGTTACGAAAGGGAAACAGAGAGTTTACATTGCAATCTCGGTGGGACCAATCGCTCACTTCGGTTAGACCGAAACGTTACGAAGGGAAACAGAGAGATTACTATCCCATCCCGGTGAGACCGAGATCCCTATCATTGAAACCGATTTGCCTAGGGTTTGTGGCAGTGGTTATGACATTTGAACTCGGTGGCGCCGGATAGAAAGAATCGGTTGGGCCGAGTTTGGCTTTAGGTATAGGTCATATGTGGATGTGAGAAAGTAGTGGAGGGTTTTGGAGCATATCACTAAGCACATGAAGCAAGAGGCTCATTAAGCAACACCTCATCCCTCCTTGATAGTATTGGCTTTTCCTATAGACTCAATGTGATCTTGGATCACTAAAATGTAAAATGTAGAGTCTTGAGCTTTTGATCTTGAGCCAATCCTTTGTCCTTAATATTTTGAGGGATCCACTTTCATCATCCATGCCATGCCATTCATTGAGCTTTCCTGAAATATTTATCTTGGAATAACATTAGCTCAATGAGCTATATGTTGTTATGAATTACCAAAACCACCTAGGGATAGTTGCACTTTCAATTTTTCTCTTGCCTAACCCTTGTAAGCACGCGCTCGCCAGCCTTTCGCTGCCGTATGGCATGTTGCTCATCCGGATTTACTCCGGAGTCATCTGCAATATTTATTGTCAGAATTGCATGCATGCTGCATCCTATATGGTACCTGTCATTCTTTAAAGCAGGTGCTACCAGAGGGGGCCTTCTCGGACTCCTCCAATGCGGCCACTGCGGCCCGTAGCTGGGCCTTGCACTCTTCCAGCTCTTGAGACAATTGGGTATTCTGCTCGGTAAGAACCTGCACAGATAATGATCCTTAAATCAGTTGTGCTAACTGTTTCAAATCTCAGGGGCTACTGATATATATAATCATCAAATTTTCTTACCCGTATATCCTTTACATACTGGTCCGTGGCTCTGGCAAGACCATTTTGAGCAGCACGGATGTACGCTTCTCCCGAATTAAAGGCATCAAATGCCTCTTGGGAGAAACAAGCGTCACGGAGTACGGCCCGGCGGCGTCTGTGGTTCATGGCGATCTCCACTTCGGAAATTGTAGCGGAGATCTTATCCACATCCTCTGTAGGAGGAACGCCCGACGCGTGCCCCGCCTCCGTGTTCGGCCCTGGAGCCCGGCTAGTGGAGGCGTGATCAGCAACTTCTCCGGATATAGTCTGGCGAGTATTTTTCCTTCTGGGAAACATGGGCGTTATTATGTTTTCAAAAATAGACCCACGGAGCAAGGTTTTATATCATACCTCGGCGCCGGCGTCTCAGTCCGAACCACTTTTCTTTTCAGCTTGCCTGGCATTGGTGCCCCTTGCTGGCAACTCGCCACGGGCTCGGGATGGCGTCCGGAGGACCTTCCCTGTAAGACACCGTACATATACGGAAGGTAAGGTGCGTGGAAAGGTATACTTCTCAAAGGTTGGGCCCCTGGTCTCACTTACCTGTGAGGCAGGGAGTAGCCCCGGATAGTCGGCTGTAATAGCCACCATGGCCTCATCATGGCTTAACTGATAAAATATCCTATCAATTAGCTCCACCAATATATCCGGATCCTCTTGAAGGCCGGGGTCGAGGGACCGTTCAGGTTCCTCTGGTTGTGGAGGTGGGCTATTTATCTCCTTATCGCCTTTACGCAGCTCCTGCGGTGGACGGGCAAAATAAGACATTTATTGTGGAAATACGGAAGGGAAGGGCATGAAAAGTGACAGCTTACCCAGCTCGGAGGATTGTACATGGAAAATCCGTCCCGCGGTTTGATGCGGAGGAACTCCTCTTCATCTCCCTTGTACAGACCGGATAGAGTTTTTGCCAGAGCAGCAACGGAGTCCGGCCCCTTACGGCCACAGCGGGTGGCATCGTCTTCCCCGTTAAAGTCCCACATTGGGCGGCCTTGGTATTGAAGCGGCTGCACCCCTAGCATAATGCATATTGACATAACTTCGGTTGTAGTCAGTCCTGATAGAGCCAGCACCTTTATCCGGCTCATCAGGTAAGAAACGTCTCTATCATCTTCCTCCTGGCTCCTTGGTCGCCAGCTTAGGAGTTTCTTCAAAGGAACTTTATTAAACTCAGGAAGGCCGATCTGAATAGGATCCGGAAGAGGGACGTCCTCTATATAGAACCACTCTGAAGGCCAGTCTTCGGATGCCTTCTTCGGGGTGCCAGACAGATATCCTGTCCCGGGGATGCGCCATATTTCGGCTCCGCCCACTTGAAACAAAGGACCCTCCTGTAGGCTGTGGTACGAGGCGAATAGCCTCTTCCATATCTCGAAGTGAGCTTCGCAGCCTAGAAACAGTCCACAAAGAGCGACGTAGCCAGCAATGTGCAATATGGAGGTAGGAGTGAGATTATGCAGCTGGAGGCCGTAGAACTCCAGGAGCCCACGGATGAACGGGTGAATTGGAAACCCTAGTCCCCTTAATAAATAAGGGACAAGGCATACCCGTTCCCCTTTGGAGGGATTGGAGAAGCTCTCTGCTTGTTCTCCGCCATTATAGGTGGCAAGCCCGGCTCGAACGGGGACCATATACTGGGGGGAGAAATCACAGGTCTGGAGCCTCACTAGTTGGCTATGCGGGACGGAACACTTCTTCCAATAACCGGGCTTAGGGCTACGGGGGCGAGAAGAGGAGCTGCGGCGACTGGCCATGTTGGAATGAATTTTTTCCGGGTGTGCTAAGATGGATACTCGCTGTGGGAGGATGGTATGATATGGATCTGTGAATCCCCGTCTCTTTAATAGGCGATTGGCCTACATGGCTAGGGTGGCAATTGTAAAAATGCCCCGGCTTCTCGCATTCGCTCGACGTGTGGAGGATCTCCATTATTAGGCGCAGAAACCAAGGAGTGCAACATTTATGGGAAGCCGGACACTATTCAGACTTTGGAAAAGAACCCGCCTTGCAATGCCGAAGACGATCTGCGCGCCGGAATCATCGTCATTGAAGCCTGGTTCGGGGGCTACTGAGGGAGTCCTGGATTAGGGGGTATCCGGACAGCCGGACTATATCCTTTGGCCGGACTGTTGGACTATGAAGATACAAAATTGAAGACTTCATGTCGTGTCCGGATGGGACTCTCTTGGCGTGGAAGGCAAGCTTGGCGATACAGATATGTAGATCTCCTTCTGTTGTAACCGACTTTGTGTAACCCTAGCCCCCTCCGGTGTCTATATAAACCGGAGGCTTTAGTCTCAGAGGACAACAACAATCATACCATAGGCTAGCTTCTAGGGTTTAGCCTCTACGATCTCATGGTAGATCAACTCTTGTAATACTCATATTCATCAAGATCAATCAAGCAGGAAGTAGGGTATTACCTCCATAGAGAGGGCCCGAACCTAGGTAAACATCGTGTCCCTTGCCTCCTGTTACCATCCACCTTAGACGCACAGTTCGGGACCCCCTACCCGAGATCCGCCGGTTTTGACACCGACACCTGTATTTACAATAAAGTGAGTGGGAGCACTATAGCATTTCTGATAAATAGATGTGAATGACATATTGTTGATCGGAAATAATTTAGATTTTTTTGGAAAGCATAAAGGAGTATTTGAAAGAAGTTTTTTAAAGAAAGACCTCGGTAAAGCTGCTTACATATTGAGCATCAAGATCTATAGAGATAGATCAAGACGCTTGATAAGTTTTTTTAATGAGTACATACCTTGACAAGATTTTGAAGTAGTTCAAAATGAAATAGTCAAAGAAAGAGTTCTTTCCTGTGTTACAAGGTGTGAAATTGATTAAGACTCAAAGCCCGACCACGGCAGAAGATAGAAAGAGAATGAAAGTCATTCCCTATGCCTCAGTCATAGGTTCTATAAAGTACGCCATGTTGTGTACCAGATCTATTGTATACCTTACATTGAGTTTGGCAAGGGAGTACAATAGTGATCTAGGAGTAGATCACTGAACAACGGTCAAAATTATCCTTAGTGGAATAAGGATATGTTTCTCAATTATTGTGGTGACAAAAGGTTCGTTGTAAAGGGTTACGTCGATGCAAGTTTTGACACTGATCCAGATGACTCTAAGTCTCAATCTGGATATATATTGGAAGTGGGAGCAATTAGCTAAAGTAGCTTCGTACAGAGCATTGTAGACATAGAAATTTGCAAAATACATACGGATCTGAATTTGGCAGACCCGTTAACTAAGTTTCTCTTACAAGAAAAACATGATCACACCTTAGTACTGTTTGGGTGTTAATCACATAGCAATGTGAACTAGATTACTGAATCTAGTATACCTTTGGGTGTTGGTCACATGGCGATGTGAACTATGGGTGTTAACCAAATAAAGATGTGAACTATTGATGTTAAATCACATGGCAATGTGAACTTGATTATTGACTCTAGTGCAAGTGGGAGACTGAAGGAAATATGCCCTAGGCAATAATAAAGTTATTATTTATTTCCTTATTTCATGATAAATGTTTATTATTCATGCTAGAATTGTATTAACTGGAAACTTGATACATGTGTGAATATATATAGACAAACATAGTGTCACTAGTATGCCTCTACTTGACTAGCTTGTTAATTGAAGATGGTTATGTTTCCTAACCATAGACATGAGTTGTCATTTGATTAACAGGATCACATCATTATGAGAATGATGTGATTGACTTGACCCATTCTGTTATCTTAGCACTTGATCATTTTAGTATGTTGCTATTGCTTTCTTCATGACTTATACATGTTCCTATGACTATGAGATTATGCAACTCACGTTTACCGGAGGAACACTTTGTGTGCTACCAAACGTCACAACGTAAATGGGTGATTATAAAGGTGCTCTACAGGTGTCTTCGAAGGTACTTGTTGATTTGGCGTATATCGAGATTAGGATTTATCACTCCGATTGTCGGAGAGGTATCTCTGAGCCCAATCGGTAATACACATCACTATAAGCCTTGCAAGCATTGTAACTAATGAGTTAGTTGCGGGATGATGTATTACGGAACGAGTAAAGAGATTCTGCCGAATTTAGATTGAACTAGGTATTGAGATACCGACGATCGAATCTCGGGCAAGTAACATACCGATAACAAAGGGAACAATGTATGTTGTTATGCGGTCTAAACAATAAAGATCTTCGTAGAATATTTAGGAGCCAATATGAGCATCCAAGTTCTGCTATTGGTTATTGACCGGAGACGTGTCTCGGTCATGTTTACATAGTTCTCAACCCGTAGGGTCCGCACGCTTAACATTCGGTGACGATCGGTATTATGAGTTTATGTGTTTTGATGTACCGAAGGTAGTTCAGAGTCCCGTATTAGATTGGGAACATGACGAGGAGTCTCGAAATGGTCAAGACATAAAGATCGATATATTGGACGACTATATTTGGACATCGGAAAGGTTCCGAGTGATTCGGGAATTTTTCGGAGGACCGGAGAGTTACGGGAATTCGCCGGGGAGTATATGGGCCTTATTTGGCTTTAGGGGAAAGAGAGAGGGGAGGTTGCACGCCCCTCAAGGCCTAGTCCGAATTGGACTAGGGGGAGGGGCGGCGCCCCCTCCTTCCTTCTCTTCTCTTTTCCCTTTCCTTCTCTCCTACTCCTACTATTTGGAAGGGCTCCTAGTTCTACTAGGAAAGGGGGAATCCTACTCCCGGTGGGAGTAGGACTCCCCTAGGGCGTGCCATAGAGAGGGCCGGCCCCTCCCCTCCTCCACTCCTTTATATACGTGGCCAGGGGGCACCCCATAGACACAAGTTGATCTGTTGATCTCTCCCAGCCGTGTGCGGTGCCCCCCTCCACCATATTCCACCTCGGTCATATCGTAGCGGTGCTTAGGCGAAGCCCTGCGTCGGTAGCAACATCATCACCGTCATCACGCCGTCGTGCTGACGGAACTCTCCCGTGAAGCTCTGTTGGATCAGAGTTCGTGGGACGTCATCAAAATTTGAACGTGTCGAACTCGGAGGTGCCGTACATTCGGTACTTGGATCGGTCGGATCGTGAAGACGTAAGACTACATCAACCGCGTTGTGCCAACGCTTTCACTTTCGGTCTACGAGGGTACGTGGACAACACTCTTCCCTCTCGTTGCTATGCATCACCATGATCTTGCGTGTGCGTAGGAAAATTTTGAAATTACTACGTTCCCCAACAATATTAGTGAAGCAAAAGAGCATTCTAGAGATGGCGGTTTTCTATGTGAAGAGAAACATGCAATCCAAACTTCAAATGATATAAGTGAAGCACATGAAGCATTCTATAAAGCCATACTCAAAAGATTTAAGTGACGTACAAAGAGCATTCTATAAATCAACCATGGACTATCTCATGCCAGCATGGTGCATCAAAGAAAATTTAAAACTAAATGCAAAAGACGCTCCAAGATTTGCACATATCGCATGAACGAAACGAATCCGAAAACATACCGATACTTGTTGAAGAAAGATGGGATGCCTTCCGGGGCATCCCCAAGTTTAGACACTTGAGTCTCCTTGAATATTTACTTGGGGTGCCTTGGGCATCCCCAAGCTTGAGTTCTTACCTCTCCGTCTTCTCCTCACATTGAGACATCCTCGATCTTCGAACACTTCATCCACACAAAGCTCAACAGAAAACTCGGTAAGATCCGTTAGTATAGTAAAGCAAATCACTACTCTAAGTATTGTTGCAAACCAATTCATATTTTGTTTTTTCATTGTAGCTACTGCAATATAACTTTTCCATGGCTTAATCCACTGATAGAAATTGATAGTTTCATGAAAACAAGCAAACTATGCATCAAAAACAGAATCTGTCTTAAACAGGACAGTCTGTAGTAATATGAACATTAACCATACTTATGTTACTCCAAAACTTCTACAAAAATTATAAAAAGTAAAAAAATTGTATAGAAAGACAGTGCAAAAAGTTTTAGAACCATTTGACGTTCCAGTAAAAAAATGTAAAATCGCGCACTACATCCAAAGTTTCTGTCCTGCACCGTACAAACCAACAAGCATTGTAAATATCCTAAAGGCAAACCTTGGCACATTATTTTTATAATACAATGGAATAGTACAAGGGGATAATTATTTTTGTTGAAAAGTTTCTGTAATCAAGATTCACAAAGTTTCCGTGAGCATGAACAAAGTTCAAGGAGCTCCCCCACTTCAACAATGCTTGTCTCTCTCACTTTCGCTTTTATTTTTGAAAAAGTTTTAGGTTCCCCTCTTTTTTTTAAACTATATAAAAGCACTCAACAGAAATAAATGACTCTCTAAAACTTCCGGGTTGTCTCCCTGGCAGCGCTTTCTTTAAAGCCATTAAGCTAGGCATATAGTGCTCAATTAATGGATCCACCCGGATCCCAAGGTATATCAAAGCCAATTTTAATTAACAATGATTGTAATTTAATAGTGAGCACAAAGTAACATATATCATGTAATGACGAAGTCTAACTCTCTTCCTATGCATCGGCATGTCATAAATGAACAATTCATGCAGACAAAGTAAAGCCCAATGCATAGTATAAACATTTTCTTGCAATTTTATCATGTGGGAAACATAGAGGTGGAGATATAGTTCCTCTCTCATAATAATTGCAAGTAGGAGCAGCAAGCACATGCATATTATATCTATCAAAATCATCATGTGCAATGGTAAAAGGCAACCCATTAATATAATCCTTAATAAGGGCAAACTTCTCCGATATAGTGTAGATTGGAGAAGATAATAGGACTATCATGCGTGGGTGCAATAGCAATAATTTCATGTTTAACATAAGGAACTATAGCAAGTTCATCTCCATAAGCATAATTCATATTGGCATCTTGGCCACAAGCATAGCAAGCATCATCAAAAAGGGATATTTCAAAAGAATCAATGAGATCATAACAATCATCCTTCGGTAAGCACGAAGGGACATTAAATAATGTATGAGTTGAAGAGTTACTCTCATTATAAGGTGGGCACGGGTAGCTAATCTGCTCTTCCTCCTTTTGTTCTTCGCTCTCCTCATCATCTTTTTCATCCAATGAGCTCACATTGTCATTAATTTCTTCTTTCATAGACTCCTGCAAAATATTAGTCTCTTCTTGGACAGTGGAGGAGTCCTCGATATATGGTTTAACATAGGCATTAGAAGCATAATTATCATAACAATATTTAAGTATGGCAAAATTTTCAGATTTGTAAAGAGTAGCATCATACTTTCCAGTCAAAGAAGCAATTTCATAAGCACCCTTAAAAGCAATAAATTCTTGAATTTGTTGAACATCATAGTAATTATAAAAAACCCTTAGCATACAAAGATACGATTCCATTATCACTAAACTCACATTGGTAGGGAAGGTGTTTCTTAGGGTTTTCAGAACAACAAGTAACATCATATATTTCACATAAATTCCAAGCATAGCACTGCAAACGATGAATTTGATCCAGTAAAAGATTCCCTTTTTGAGATAAGTGGTGTCGCCCTCAACTAAACTAGTTGGGGTTTCAGCACGAGCACATAGGGATCAAATATGATCCAGGTAAAAAGCTTCAGGAGTGTGATAGATTTTGAGTGGTTCTTCAACATGGGTGTAGCAGGTACAACTAAATTTTTTGGTATTTTGCGTTTCCTACCCATAACTAAAGATAGAAAACAACTTAGAACAACAAACAAAAATTACTTAGTGATAAAGCAAACAAGAACACACGAGAAAATTCACCCCACGCTATGACTCCCCGGCAACGGCGCCAGAAAAAGGTCTTGATAACCCACAAGTATAGGGGATCAATTGTAGCCTCTTTCGATAAGTAAGAGTGTCGAACCCAACGAGGAGCTAAAGGTAGAACAAATATCCCCTCAAGTTCTATCGACCACCGATACAACTCTACGCACGCTTAACGTTCGCTTTACCTAGAACAAGTATGAAACTAGAAGTACTTTGTAGGTGTTTTTGGATAGGTTTGCAAGATAATAAAGAGCACGTAAATAAAAAGTAGGGGCTGTTTAGGTAAAGAAGCAATAAAGTTAGTATAGCAAGTGTGGAAAGGTGGTGGTAGGAGTTGTGAAATTGTCCCTAAGAAGTTGACTACTTTACTAGACCGATAGCAAGTTTATGTGGGAGAGGCCACTGCTAGCATGTCATCCCTAACTTGGAATTCTATGCACTTATGATTGGAACTATTAGCAAGCATCCTCAACTACTAACGTTCATTAAGGTAAAACCCAGCCATAGCATTATGATATATTGGTCCCCCTTCAATCCCGTATGCATCAATTTCTATGCTAGGTTAAAGCTTCTGTCACTCTTGCCCTCCAATACATAGTCCTATCAACATACAACTAACCCTATGGTGTGATCCACGCGCACGCTCATATGATGGGCACCAAAGGACAACAACATAACCACAACCAAATTAAACCAATCATAGCAATTCACCAATTACCGATAGGACAACGAAAATCTACTCAGACATCGTAGGATGGCAACACATCATTGGATAATAATATGAAGCATAAAGCACCATGTTCAAGTAGAGGGTACAGCGGGTTGCTGGAGAGTGGACCGCTGTAGATAGATGGGGGAAGGTGAGGGAGATGTTGGTGAAGATGACCGAGGTGTTGGTGTAGATCGCGGTGATGATGATGGCCCCGGCGGCGTTCCGGCGCCACCAGAAGTGAGGGGGAGAGGGGCCCCCTTCTTCTTCTTCTTCTTCTTCTTCCTTGACCTTCCCCCTAGATGGGAGAAGGGTTTCCCTCTGGTCCATGGTCTCCATGGCGTGGAAGGGGTGAGTGCCCCTCCGAGATTGGATCTGTCTTTCTGTCTCTCTCTGTTTCTGCGCTCTGGATTCCGCCCTTTCACCGTTTCTTTTATAACCGAAGATCCGTAACTCTGATTGGATTGAAACCTTTGCCCAGATTTTTCTCTGAAACTTTCTTGCGGCCAAAGAAGAGCATTAACCGCCTTACGGGGTGCCCACGAGGGTCAGGGGCTCGCCCCCCTGCCTCGTGGTCCCCTCGGGCACCGTCTCACGTTGATTCTTCTTCCCATATTTCACAAATATTCCAAAAATATTCTCTGTTCGTTTTTATCCCGTTTGGACTCCGTTTGATATGGGGTTTCTGCGAAACATAAAACATGCAACAAACATGAACTAGCATTGGGCACTGGATCAATATGTTAGTCCCAAAAATAGTATAAAAAGTTGCCAAAAGTATATGAAAGTTGAATAATATTGGGATGGAACAATAAAAAATTATAGATACGACGGAGACATATCAATCGCCGCCTTGGGGGTCGCTACAGACTACGATCGGATTGGACTTAAACCCGATCAGAGAGAAATCAAATCTCTGCCGATCACCCATTAGATAGTAGTAGTAGAGGAGCGAAACAACAACTCTTCCTCTATATTGAGGACGAACTATGTTCGGATTTCCGAGCTCGAAGAGCCGGATACCTGTCCGCGGAAAGACATGCCCTGTCCTCCGCTAGAATCGGACGATGGATCAGAAAAATCGGTTGATATCCCGGAGCCCAAACTATTAAGCTCGGAAGTTTCTCAAACTCCGGATCCCAATTTGGGTCAGGGTTCTGATTCAAAGCCACCCACCCAGATATATGCGATCTCATGTACATACGACAGTAGTCTCAGGAAACAGTCCATCACTTTTGGGCCAGATTCCTCCTTGTCAAAGACAAGATTAAAGATTGCCACGACGAAGATGCGATCTCAGCATTCTGCAATAATTGCACGGACGAAGGAATCCTCAATGCCATCAACCGCCGTCGCGTATTACACTTCGCTAACTTGGCAACCATAGTACAGAAGTACTACGCAATGGAAAGCGCCTGGAAAACTCAGGCAACTCGCTGGGAACCATTGGTTTCCACTCAACCCCTTGTCCGGGCAAAAAGGATGCACCTTCGCGGGTGCCCGACCCAATAGTAAAGAAAACTAAGCCCATTACGGACGTAGAACCGTTCTGGAGGGATGGCTCGATAAGCCATGCCAAATACACACAACGCCGGACACCGAATCAACCCACAACCTTAGAGCATGTTGGATACTCCAGAAAGTGGCCATGAGCGGCGAGGATATCCTCACCAAAGACACCCCCGAGCACGGCGACCTCAGGGTATTGACGGTCCTCGAGACTTTCGCTTCAAACAATCAGCGCAAGAGGGCACTCCGCGACCTTGCCGAAGTCTGCCAAGTAGCAGCAATAAACCCCTGGAACGACACGGCCATAACTTTCAATGCCAGTGACAAACCAAGACTCTGGTTCGTCTGGGCACCAGCCGCCTTGGTCCTCAATCCAATTGTGGATGGCTTTTGGCTCACTAAAGTGCTCATGGACGGCGGCAGCGGGCTAAACCTCATTTATGAGGACACACTCAATAAAATGGAAATAGACAGGAGCCGCATCGATCAAAGTAATACGACCTTCTGAGGAATTATTCCTAGCCGGGAGGTGCAATGCGTGGGGAAAATTACACTTGACGTGGTATTCGACGCGTCGAAGAACTATCGGTTCGAAGATATAACCTTCCAAGTGGCCCCTTCCAATAGTGGATATCACGTCCTATTGGGGCGAGACGCGTTCACACGCTTTCAAGCTATACCCCATTACGGGTATATGAAGCTTAAGATGCTCGGGCCCAACGGTATTATCACTCTTGCCAGTGATCCGGACATAGCCCTCCGGGCCGAAAAAAACCCCGCATCCCTGGCCCTCGAGGCACTGTCCGAGGCCCTCACGGCCGAAGAGTTAACCGCACTATGCTCCACGGTGGACAGGGATGCCGTAATCCTTGATAAGCGGCCCAAATCCACCTCTTTCAAACCAGCAGACGAAGTAGTCAAATTTCAGGTTCACCCAACGGACCCCAAGAAGACAACTTCCATCGGGGCACAGCTGGAGCCAACGGTTGACGCTGCACTACGAGCGTTCCTACGTGAAAACTGGGACATATTCTCCTGGCACCCTTCTGATATGCCAGGGATCCCATGCAGGCTGGCCGAACACAACCTCAATATATTGAAGGGACATAAGCCGGTCAAGCAAACATTGCGATGCTTTTCCGAACCCAAACGACAAGCTATGGGGGAGGAGCTAGCCAAGTTAATCAAGGCCGTATTCATCAGAGAAATAAAACACCCGGACTGGCTAGCAAACCTGGTGATGGTGCCAAAGAAGGATAAATCCTGGCGCCTGTGCGTCAATTTCAAAGACCTCAACAAGACCTGCCCTAAGGATCCCTTCCCCCTCCCCCGCATCGATCAGATTATCAATGCTACTACAGGACACGACTCACTGTGTTTCCTTGACGCATACTCCGGATACCATCAAATCAAGATGAAGGAGTCTGACCAAGCCGCAATGGCATTCATCACCCAATACGCGCCTTTCTGCTTCAACACTATGCCCTTCGGGCTAAAAAACGCCAGCGCTACCTACCAACGCATGATTCAAATATGCATGGAGAAACGAATCGGCAAGACAGTTGAAGCATATGTGGATGACATCATCATCAAGACTAGGCACGTCGAGTCATTAATAGACGACCTGCGCCTCACATTCAACAGCCTCCGCACATATGACATCAAGCTCAATCCGGAAAAGTGTGTTTTTGGCGTTCCCGCTGGAAAACTGCTGGGCTTCATCGTTTCCATAGAGGAATTGAGGCAAATCTAGCCAAAATCCGGGCTTTGTCACAATTGGCTATACCAACAGACCTCAAACAGGTCCAAAAACTAGCCGGATGCATGGCAGCTTTAAGGCGCTTTATCTCTAGATTAGGAGAAAAAGCATTGCCACTTTATCGCCTTGTCCGACGCACCGACCACTTCGAGTGGACGGATGCGGCAACGGCTGGACTGGAAGAAATAAAGGCTCTTTTAGCGAGCAACCCAATCCTGGCCGCGCCGAGCGTCAGCGAACCAAAGTTATTATACATCTCTGCAATACACTAGGTGGTGAGCGCGGTGCTCGTCATTGAGCGAGAGGCGGACGAACACAAATTCCCACTCTAGAAACCGGTGTTCTATGTACCCACTGTCCTCACACCATGAAAATCCTGGTACCCTCATTACCAAAAGATGGCATATGCGGTCTTCATGGCATCTCGGAAGCTACGACACTACTTCCAAAAGTGCTCTATCATGGTGGCTTACGAAGTACCACTCAATGACATAATAAACAACCGCGATGCTACGGGATAGATTGCTAAGTGGGCCATTGAGCTCCTGCCATTCGATATAACATACAAACCACGCCGGGCCATCAAAACCCAAGTATTGGCCGACTTCGTCACCGAATGGACAGAGGCCGAACTCCCTAAAGAGTACGACACATATTCCAACTGGGTCATGTACTTCGATGGCTCTAAAATGCTAGCTGGTTTAGGAGCGGGCGTCGTTTTAACGTCCCTCACTAGAGACACAGTCCAGTATGTACTCCAAATATTATACATAGACTCCAACAATGCAGCCGAATACGAAGCCTTATGGCACGGTCTTCGGATGCTACGTCCATGGGCATACAACGCTTGGAGGTGCGCGGGGATTCAAATCTCGCAATATCCCAAATAAATGGAGACTTCGACGCCAAGAATCCGAAGATGACGGCCTATCGCAACGCCGTACTCAAAATATCAGCTCGGTTCGAGGGAGTCGAGTTTCATCATGTGGCTCGAGAAAGCAATCAAGCGGTGGATGTCCTTGCTTGCATGGGCGCCAAGCGTGACCCCGTCCTGCCTAACATATTTTTGGAAAGGCTCTTCAAGCCATCCGTGGTGTGGCAGGATGAGAGCGGCAACACTAGTCCGGATCCGATTATACCCCAGATTTCGAACACAATACCGATTTCATTGGGGGCTCAGCCACCGAAATAACACCATCAGCCCATCTAATAATGGTAGTAATTGCCCCGTGGACTGAACCCTTCTTGGCCTACCTTAATAGGCAAGAGCTCCCTGAGGACCAGAATGAGGCTCGCTGCATTGTTCGGTGCTCGAAAGCCTACAAGGTCCATGACGGAGAGCTCTACAAGAAAAGTGCTACCGGAGTCCTTCAAAGATGTATCTCCAAAGAAGAGGGACGGCAGCTCCTGGTTGAAATCCATGCTGGTCTCGGCGGTCACCACACCGCAGCTCGGGCCCTTGTAAGTAAGGCCTTCTGTACAGGTTTCTTTTGGCCGACGGCCCGAGCAGATGCACATGACTTGGTCCAATGTTGTGTCGGATGCCAGCTCTTCGCCAATCAAAGCCATATGCCGCCTACCGCTCTACAAAGAGTCCCCATTACTTGGCCTTTTGTGGTCTGGGGGCTTGATATGGTCGGACCCCTTAAAGGAGGAAGCCATAAGAAAAAAATATCTGCTAGTCATGGTAGATAAATTCACAAAATGGATAGAGGCCAAACCAGTAAAAACGGCTGAATCCGGACTGGTGATAGACTTTATATCAGGTGTCGTGCACCGTTATGGTGTCCAACATAGTATCATCACCGATAACGGCTCCAATTTCACAGCCGATGAAGTGAAATCCTGGTGTGCTAAATTAGGAATTAAGCTTGATTACGCCTCGATCTACCACCCACAAACAAACGGTCAAGTCGAACGAGCTAATGGTCTTATTATGAGTGGCATTAAGCCCAGACTAGTGCGACCGTTGAAAGAATCAGTCAAGCACTGGGTTGAGGAGCTCGACTCCGTACTCTGGGGGCTGCGGACCACAACCAATCGCACTACTGGATACACACCATTCTTCATGGTATACGGCGCAGAGGCCGTTTTGCCCTGCGACATTATTCATGACTCACCTCGAGTGCGCATGTATGAAGAGAGAGAGGCCGAGCTTGATCGGCAGGACAGTCTAGATGCCCTGGAGGAGGAGCGCGATGTTGCAAAAGCCCTTCTGCATTCTATCAACAGCAGACTCGCAGATACCAAAGCAGAGAAGTGTGGGCCAAGACTTACAATGTTGGTGAGCTCGTTCTCCGCTTGCCAGAAAAGAAAAAGGACAAACTCAAGCCCAAGTGGGAGGGTCCCTTCATCATCGATGAAGTTCGTACTGGAGGAGCGTACCGCGTGCGTGATGCATCGGACAATCGCCTATAGCCAAACCCGTGGAATGCAGCCAGACTCCGAAGATTCTATGCCTAGAGCCCGACTCTTTGTTTGTTTTATTCTCCCTCTGTCTCCATTTTTTCCTCTCTTTAACTTTTTTTCTAGCTTTAAGCTCTCGTGCGGCTACACCGCACACCTATGACGTACACATCCTTAAATGTACACGCTCATAATACCTGGGGGCTTATTTTACAGAAGCTTATTATTATTTTTCGAGCATCAAGCTCAACACATATGTGTCCTCTTCCGCATATGTACCTTTTCTTCGCCATTATATGCATTGTTATGACTTAAGTTTTTGCCAAGCTGGATTGCCTGGCTCCTGTGCTTATGCCCTATGTTCCTGTTTGTTCGGCTAGGGCATAAAGGGAGCACCTCTGTGATTGTTATAGCCGAGTCATCCGGACGTGTACCTCAGACTGGGTGAAGACGAAAGCTAGCGTTCTTAAGGGAATATTCGGTCGGCAGACTAAAGATGTTTTACACTCGTTACACTAGCTATGAACCCACAGATGTTATGTATACTGCGATTTTTCAATCACAGTTCGGACATGCATACTAACACATGTCCGCCCAGGGAAAGGAACCCTTAACGGAACTCCTGGAAGATGTTTCTTACAATCAACATGTAATATAACATAGCTAGCCGGATACAACTTGTCTGTTCAAGAAACTATGACCCCTACAACTGGTTTGCACGCGTACCCTGGTCTATATCACCGAGCGGGTATTCAGAAACACTCCGCACCTTCAGGTCCAGAGGTCGAAGCGAAAAGGTCTGCCATGACAATCGTTTTACAATCCGGCCAGGGACAAATTTTTCAATTGAAGTACATAGTCACTTGAACTCAAAAACTTCTTCCTTTATGCCATCTAACATGCTATCTAGCTTACAGTCCTGTTGGGAATACTTGGCGGCTATCTTTACCTGGTCATATACCAGACTAACTGGAATTTCTTTTAAATCTGACCCCCGAGGTCCGACCCGGGCCATATGATTTGGATCAAGCTTGGTGTACCGTATTTTTACCATGGCCCATGCCTCTCGCGCACCTTCTCGGTAGGCCGATATCTTCCATAATCGGAAGCGCCACCGTGCCCCTTGGAATAGCTTCAAATGATCCTCCATACTTCCTGGAGGAGATGCGGATGGCCACAAAGCTTTGGCAACGCTCCGCATTGCTTGCCGAGCTCGCTCGTGCAGTTGGGACAGCTCTTGCAGCAGGTCGCCTTGAGAGCCGGACATTTCCTCTTCGGGACGGCCAGTCAGCATACCTGCAGACATAAATCTATTAGATCATTTCTTCGCTGAATTACATAAATGTGAGGTCAAAAGCATACTGAATATTCAGCCTCGTAGCCTCCTATTCTCCTTTACGGCGTCAGCTAGCTGGGCTCGCACATCTTTTAGTTCTTCGCCTAGCAGGGTGTTGGAATCCTGTAGCTTGTTTTTATCATCCCTAACCTGCTTTCAAAGACACGTGCTCGCCGCATCAGTTTTTTTTGGCCTCTTGTTCACCCGCCTACGCGACGTTCAGTTCTTCTTTCAGTTGATATGAGGATCCTACCATGGGAGATACAACAATATTAATATTGCTGGTATATGATCATATTCTCGATGGAGGAAAACATTACCAGGCGGTGCCTCCTTGGGTTTCTCCAGTTTGGTAGTTGTCGCAGCTAGCTGGGTCCGGCACTTTTCCAGCTCTTGAGACATCAGGTTGTTCTTCTCCGAGAATACCTGGTTATACAACGATCCTTAAATCAGTTGTATCAACCGCTTCAAGTCTCGGGGGCTACTGGTATATGATCACCAGATCTGTACAATGCGCACTTACCCGCATACCTTTCAAATACTGGTCTGTGGCTCTGGTAAGCCCATTCCGAGCAGCTCGAATGTATGCATCAGCCGAGCTGAAGGCATTGAATGCCTCTTTTGTAAAGTCCGGGTCACGAAGAGCGGCTCTCCGGCGCCGGTGATTCATGACACTCTCCACCTCGGAGTTCATAATAGATACATCATCTGAATCCTTTGTTGAAGGACAATCCGATGTCACTCCCGTTTCAGCCTCTGTCCTTAAGGCAGGGTCTGGAACCTAGCTGGTGGAGGCATGACTGGCGGGATCCCCGGACATAGTCCGGCGAACGCTCTTCCTGATAAGACACAATGGACAATGTCACAATTCGATGTGACTACCAAGGAGCATATTTAAAAACCATACATCTTTGATGAAGGCTCGACCGTGTTTTCATTTGCCTTCCTCTTCGAAGGCCTGCCCGGCATAGGCATCGCTCTCTTGTGAGTCGCCTCAGGTGCAGCATGGTTCGCCGAGCGCCTCCCCTTTGGAGCTCGAGATAGTGCGGTGGGTGTGGTGTAACAAGGAAGCTCTTTTAGAAGAGATGTTTCCTGATTACTTACATGCAAGGCAGGAAGGAGACCGGGATAATCGGCCACGATGGCCACTTCTGTGCCATCATAGCTCGTCTGGTAGAACACTCCCTCCTCAAGCTCTACAAATATGTTCGGATCTTCTTCGAATCCACGATCAAGGTCCCGATTATGGTTCTCCGACTAAGGAGCGGGGCTATAGATCCCCGCGGTAACCTTCCGCCATTCCTGTTATGAATAAACGAGTAAATGTCAATTAAACATGACTCGGGGAAGGGATTGAGTAATGATGTAGGATTAAGGCTCACCCAGCTAGGGGGACTATACATAGAGAATTCCTCTTGGCGCTTAAGACGAGTGAATTCCTCTTTCTCCCCTTTATACAGATCGGCCAATATTGTGGCCAGGGCGGTGAGGGAGTCCGGACCTTTTTGTCCACAGCGGGAGGCGTCATCTTCCCCATTGTAGTGCCACATAGGGAGCCCCCTGAATTGGAGCGGCTGAACACCTCGCGCTATGGAGGTGCCCATTACCTCGATTATTGATAGTCTGGACTGGGCGAGTATCCTTATCTTTCCCATCAATTATCGGACTTCCACACTATCCTCCTCCTTGAGGCTCTGAGGGCGCCAGCTTTGGCGTTTCTTCAAAGGAGCACTGGGAAATTCGGGAAGACCCATTCGGACTGGGTCGGGGAGAGCGACGTCCTCAATATAGAACCATTCTGAGGGCCACTCCTCGGACGCCTTCTTCGGTGTGCCGGATAGGTATCCGGTCCCAGCTATGCGCCATACTTCGGCACCGCCCACCTCGAATATGGATCCCTTTTGGGTACGAGGGACGAGGCAGAATAACTTCCTCCATAACTCAAAATGGGCCTCACAGCCCAGGAATAGCTCGCAAAGAGCCACAAAACCCGCGATGTGCAGAATTGAGGCAGGCGTGAGGTTGTGCAGTTGGAGGCTGTAATACTCCAGGAGTGCTCGGAGGAACGGGTGGATTGGAAACCCGACGCCTCTTAACAAGTAGGAAACAAAGCACACTCGTTCCCCCTGGTTGGATTGGGGAAATTTTCCGCCTGGGCTTCGCCATCGAAGGAGGTCAATCCTGCCCGGACAGGAACTAGATCCGCGGGGGGAAGAAATCCCTGCGTTTGAAGCTTCATCAGCTGGTCGTGGGAAACATTACATCTCTCCCAATCGCCTTTTTCGGAGCCGTGGGGGTGGGAGGAAGAACTGGGAACGCTAGCCATGTTGGAATTGTTTCTCCTAGCAAGCTCTAAGGATTTTCCGCTGGGTGTGGGATGGGATCTAAGATCCAATCTCCTTAAATAGATGCCTTTCTTGCATGGCCAGGGTGTTATGTGCAAAAAATACACTGCCCTTTCGTATTCGTTCCACACGTGGAGGCAAAAGCAATGGAGGCACAGAAGCCGAGGGGCGTGACATTAAATCACAAGGCAAATACAGCTTTCTAAGTCAGGTGCTCTGAAGTGATCGGAGGAGGAAGCCACCTTGCAATGCCGAAGACAATCTGCACGTCGGACACCTCGTCATTGAAGCCTAGTTCAGGGGCTACCGAGGGAGTCCTAGATTAAGGGGTCCTCGGGCGTCCGACCTGTTGGACATGGGCCGGACTGATGGGCCGTGAAGATACAAGACAGAAGACTCTCTCCCGTGTCCGGATGGGACTCTCCTTGGCGTGGATGGCAAGCCTCGTGTTCGGATATGAAGATTCCTTTCTCTGTAACCGACTTTGTACAACCCTAGTCCCCTCCGGTGTCTATATAAACCGGAAGGTTTAGTCCGTAGAGGCAATCATAATCATACAGGCTAGACTTCTAGGGTTTAGCCATTACGATCTCGTGGTAGATCAACTCTTGTAATACTCTTATTCATCAAGACCAATCAAGCAGGAAGTAGGGTATTACCTCCATAGAGAGGGCCCGAACCTAGGTAAACATCGTGTCCCCCGTCTCTTGTTACCATCGACCCTAGACACACAGTTCGGGACCCCCCTACCCGAGATCCGCCGGTTTTGACACCGACAATGTTCTTCTTGAACTGATCCTTCTCATAGTCTATCTTGTTCTTAAGCTCAAGTATTTCTAAGCTAAGGCAAGTTCGTTGGCAATGGCTCCTTGAAAGGTGACGCTGATGTCCACTGGCAGCTGTAGATCATCAATGTTGATGCTTTGGTCCTCAAACCATTCATCAATGAAGTTATTGAGTATATCAACATCAAAAAGAGGTAAATCTCTGAAGATCTTGGCCTCTTGCTTGATCTTGGTGAACATCTCCAGAGCATCATCTGCGAGATCTTCATCACTTGACAAATCAATAGTGTTGTCTTCATTGCGCAGAATGGCAGCAGGAGTAACGTCATGCCCAGAAATCTTCTTGGGATTCTTGGTCTTCTTGGAGACTTGAGATAGATCTTTAGACTGCACACTGGATTCAGGAGGTGCCGTTTTCAATGGCTTCACAGTCCAAGCTTTTGGAGCAGCAGAGGGCTTTGAAGCTTTTGACTTCTTCTTCTGCTTCGAGGGTGCAGGCGCATCCTCAGAGTCTGCATCATCAGCAAATTGATCTACTGTGGCCCTTTGAGCAACAACATGGGAGAGGAGCCCATCAAAGCCATCGAAGGGGCCGATGACATTAGGATTGGCGTCATGTGTGTCATCATGCCTTGGAGCAGACGGACCTGGGTTGAAGTTGAGTCCGAATGCCTTTTTTATGTTTGGCAGCAGACTCCTTTGCAAACTGATAGTTGCGCTTGAATAGATCATCTTCATGACACCATCAAATAGATGATGGGTCAGCATTGTCAGGCTAAGGTCCTCGGACCATGCAAGGATAGAAGCCTTGAGCAATAGCTTCAGACTTCATCTGAGGTTGAAGTTTTCTATAGAGAATATCACCCCATGGGCACTTGATAGCATTCTTCTGTGCATACTCAAGAGTGACGAAGTGATACTTGAACCATTCCTCTGCCCAATATCTTCTGATCCATTGGATTCGGGACTTGCGCTGATTGTAGTTTTCCTCAGGATCATACTTGTAAAGTTCATACAGATCTGGGGGCAGGTCCAGAGCACTATTGCCACGGCGTTGCCTGCCACCTTTCCTTGCAGATTTTTAGTTGCCATAATATTCAGGCTGAAAGTCTTCAAGGTAATGTTTGGCTTCAATACAGTGAATGGCTTCCGATGACTGGTCAGACAAGAACTAGCTTCAGGAGATTCAATGTGATGTTGTAAGTATTCAGCAAATGAATGCAGACTATGAGAACCAAGGGATTCTCCCACGGACATGTACCTGTGATAGCATTAGAGATGCAAGGGAAGGGGAAGAGGTCATATGCATTCTCAGAAGATTTTGAAGATAAATCAGTTAGAAGTCATTGACCTCATAGTGCGAAGACATTCACTTATTTGAAGTGAGTTGGTTCTAGATTTGTACGAATCCATGAATAAGTACAAGTGAGGAATCTAACTAGTTGTGAGGCATAAGTGAATATAATTGCAAGTTATGAGATGCAGAAACAGAAAGATCCAGATTTGGAAGTTTAGAAACCACTTTTTGGTGAAGTGGACGGATTCAAGAGATCGAAAAAACGGTAAAAAGCGAGTTTATTTACCACTTGAAAAACTGCTAGATGGGGCGGAACAGATGTCGAGCAGTCCAATCTCCCGTGTCCTAACTTGGCAGTGGAAGACACCTACGGCGGCAGCGGAGAAGACGAGGTCCGCGGCCGGCGTGAAGATGGCGTCGAAGAGGTCGCGACAGCTAAGCGCTCCGTCTCCAGCGTTGACTCGAGCTAGCGGTGGTGCTAGGGTTTGAGCGAGATGGCGAGGTGGAAGAGGAGATAATGATCGCGCAGGTGAGTATTTATGAGGTGAAGGGCTGTGCAGCGCAATTACACAGGTGCCCCTAGCGGTTCACATCTGGTGGACACGTGCATGCATGCAACTTATGGAGAGTTGTTCCATATTCCCACGCGCGCCTGGTTTGTCGGGTGGTCGTTCTGGCTTCTCCGGTACTCGGGCAAAAGAGATGTGGCATTAAAAACAGTTTTAAATGTGTGTCTCTGCATCTTCAGCTGACAAGGACGCAGTGAAGACATTCACCACATGTTAACAAAATGCATAAGAGTGGACAAAAATAATTTGAGGTAGAAGCACATAAGGGTTTAGGGTCAGATCACATTCACTTAGTTCAGAAAATGGAAAGTTTGAAGACATAGCTATAAGTGAATGCTGTAGAGGACAAAACACATATATATTGATATATCAGAGAAGACCAAATCGACATTGCAAAGATAAACTCTGAAGTCAAATCAATGTTGAAGACAAACCAAATATGAAGATAGTGCAATCATGACGCCAAATGACAATCTCTGTGAAAGTTTGGTGGTGGCGTTACACACCGTATAGGAAGTATTAGACCCAGACACGGCGTCCATCCAAAATGTACCTCCCAGGAATAAATCCAGTCTGAAGAGAGCTGATTACTTGTCGAGCCAGAGGAGTAAATCTAAGTGTCAGAGCTTTGGTAATAGCTTTAAACATAACATACAATTATCGTGGCGCTCCGAAGTCAAATTCCACATTAATGTATTCACACTTAGAGGGTAAGTCTTTATTAATTGAAGATATACGTCACTTCGTGTGTTGCACATCTAAGTCATCAACATGCATGAGCGTTAGGATGTGTGTCCATTCACAAGACATTCGAGGATTCTAAGATATTTAGCTCACACCGTAGCTTGCAAAACCTTTTCTCATCCAAGGGCTTTGTGAATATATCTGCCAATTGCTCTTCAATGTTGACGTGTATGATATCAATGTCTTCCTTCAACACATGATCCCTGAGAAAGTGATGACGGATTTGAATGTGCTTTGTCTTCGAGTGCTGAACTGGGTTGTGAGAAATCTTGATGGCACTCTCATTGCCGCTGTAGAGTGGCACATGCTTCATGTTGATGCCATAGTCCTTGAGAGTTTGCTTCATCCAGAGAAGCTGAGCGCAGCAAGATCCAACAGCAATGCATTCAGATTCAGCAGTGGAGAGTGATACACAGTTCTGCTTCTTTGAAGACAAATAGACAAGAGATCGTCCAAGAAAGTGACACATGCCTGATGTGGACTTGCGATTAACCTTGTCACCAGCATAATTAGCATCTGAGAATCCAACTAGATCAGACTCTGAGCCCTTTGGATACCATAATCCTAGTGTTGGGGCGTGAATCCAACTAAATATCGAAGAATTCGCTTCACTGCTAAGTGATGCGATTCCTAGGTGCAGCTTGGAATGGGGCACACATGCAAACGTTAAGCATTATATCAAGCCTAGATGCACAAAAGTAGAGTAGAGAACCAATCATGGAGCGGTATACCTTTTGATCGAACTCTTTACCATTGTCGTCGGGGCCCAATTGGCCTTTGGTTGGCATTGGCATCGTCCACCCTTTGCAGTCTTGCATTCCAAACTTCTTCAGGCAATCTTTGAGGTACTTCTCTTGTGATATGAAGATTCCATTTCTCTGCTGACGTGTTTGAAGACCAAGGAAGAACTTCAGCTCACCCATCATGGACATGTGATATTGCTCTTGCATCATATGCCCAAACTCATCACTGTATCTCTTGCCAGTGCAGTCGAAGATAATGTCATCCACATAGATTTGTCATACAAACAGTTCACCATCATATGTCTTCATGAAGAGTGTGGGATCTAGAGAACCAGGTTTGAAGCCTTTGTTCTTCAGGAAGTCTTTGAGAGTGTCATACCAAGCGCGAGGTGCTTGTTTGAGGCCATACAGTGCCTTGTTGAGTTTGTACACCATGTCAGGACGCTTTGGGTCTTCAAAACCAGGTGGTTGTGCAACATGCACTTCTTCTTCAATTTTGCCATTGAGGAAGGCACTCTTTACATCCATTTGGTACAGAAGAATGTTTTTGTGGTTGGCATAAGCTAGTAGTATGCGAATGGCTTCAAGCCTAGCCACAGGAGCAAAGGTTTCTGTAAGTGCATCTAGTGCCACCCCAAGTTGGTTTTGGAGTATTGACGACAAACTTGGTTGAGGGACTAATGTGTTATGAGAATTGCAGGATAACACAAGTAGTAGTCCCTTATTGATTCGGTTTACCTACCAGAGATGACCCCTAAACATGTGTGAAGACATTGAAGACAATGGTGGTTCGTAAAGACATTCACGATGAAGATTATGACATGAGAAGACATTCATATGAAGACTATGGAGTGTGAAGACATAGTTGTTTCATAGTTTCCTTTTCTTCTTTGTTGAGTCATAGGAACCACCGTACTGTTAAGTGGGGTCCAAGTGAACAAAGTCAGAGTGACTGAAGTGATGCTCAACCAAATCCTATCTCTTCGAGCGAAGACAATGAGAGCAAATCTTATCCAGAGCTGGATGAGTCAGCTTTACTTGTAGCCCAAGTCAAGTTGTCGCGTGTTTTTGAAATCCGACTGTTGGACACTTGTCAGTTCCTTAGTGACCTAGGGTCATTTCGGACAAATCAGGTCGGGTTGCCTCCTGGCTATAAATAGCCCACCCCCTACAACATAAATTGGTGGTTGCTCAGAGTTAGTGCACGACTTTTGTCGTTTGAGAGCAACCCACCTTCGAAGCATTTGAGAGAGAGATGCTTGCAAGGACAAAGCCCAAAACAGCCAGAGCCAAAGAGTGTTAAGCACCACTAAAGTCTTTCTGTTTGCGTGACCCGAAGACTTGTTACACTTGAGGACTGTGAATCCTCCAGCCGGTTAGGCGTCGCGTTCTGAGCATCCAAGAGCCATTGTGGATTGCCAGTGAACGAAGTCTGTGAAGGTTTGGAAGTCTACCTTGAAAACTTACCAGAGTGATTGCGCGAGGACTAAGTGTCCTTAGCTCAAGGGGAATAAGGTGAAGATGCGGTCTTCTGAGTTAAATATGAGCCTCCCTAACTGCACGACAGCTTGTCACAAAGAATCGAACTGGTCTACCAAATCCTTGTCTTCATCAAGCAACTGGTTCTATCCTCCACCTCCCTTTACATTACAGTTTGTCTTCGTGAAGTCATTGCCTGTTTGCATGATCTGATTGTCTTCACCGTGTGAAGATTATTTGCTGTTTGGCTTCATACTATCTTCCATCCTGATCCATACTACCTAGTTGCTGATAGTCTTCATGCTTTCACTACATTGATTAATTGGCTATGGCTAATCTAGTGTAGTCTACCTTCCGCTGCATATCAATAGGTTCATTTCTACTATTTTTCTTCAAAACCCTTGTGTTTTGAAGACTTCCATAAAAATTGCCTATTCACCCCCTCTAGTCGATAACTAGCACTTTCAATTGGTATCAGAGCAAGGTGCTCCCTTGTTCTGTGTGATTCAGTTTAACCACCTAGAGTTTTAGCTATGTTGAGTGCAGGGATAATCAAGGTCTCCGCTGCGTGCCCTGTCTTCGGTGTCACTGATTACCCCTACTGGAAGAATAAGATGCGTATGCATCTTGAAGCCATTGACGTCGACCTATGGTATGTCATCAAGAATGGCGTTCCTAAGGTCGGTGAAGGTGTCACCGCTGCTGATGTCAAGAGGTTCATTCAACTAGATTCAACTTCCAAGAACATCATATGTGGTCATCTGACCAAAGGACAGTACGGCCGTGTGAGTGCACTGGAAACTGCAAAGCTAGTCTGGGACTGGCTCTCTCGAAGGCGTCTCAACTCAGAGAGACTCAAGGATTGATGTTCTTCGCAACCTCTTCAACCGCTTCAAGAGAAATGACAATGAGAATGTCCAGCTCACATTTGATCGCCTCACTGATATCATAAATGAGCTTCGAGCACTTGGCGCCACTGAGATCACCAAGCACGAAATCGTCAAGAAGCTTCTGAGATCAATTTATAGCTCATTCGACACCCTGGCCCTGATGATTCAAGAACGTCCCGACTTCAAGACTCGATCCATCTGACATACTTGAGAGGCTCAACACACATGAGTTCCAGTTATCTGAGAAGAGAGACATCTATGGCCCCAACTATGGTCGAACTCGCGCTTTGAAGGCAAAGGTTGTTTCCTCATCTGAAGAAGAATCTCACTGCAGTTCTGTGGATCCTGAAGACATTGGAAAGGAGCTAGCTATGCTCGTGAAGATGTTCCAGAAGTTCTCCAAGAAGAAAGGTTCTAGAAAGTCTTAAAGATCCAGCTCAAGAAATGATGATGCTTCTACTCGTGACCACAAGAAGAGAACATTCCAGAAGTGCAAGAAACCTGGTCACTACATCTCTGAGTGTCCTCAATGGGACAATGAGACCAAGAAGAAGAAGAAGAAGAGCAAGGAATATGATTCTGATGACAAGAAGAAGAAGAAATCCTCAAAGTATTCATCAAATTCTTCATCTCACAAGAAGAGCTGATCGAGCAAGGCTCGTGCATTTGTTGGCAAGGAGATATATTTAGAGGAGGAGTCTGCTTCAGAGGAGGCGGAGGTGGAGTCTGGGGAGGAGTCCGATTCAGGCGTGGCCAGCCTGGCTCTGGCTTCAGCGTATGTCGCCAAGTCCATCTTCAACACCGAAGACAATGGCCTCATCCCCAACGCTGATGCAGATGATGAGGATGACTCTGCTCCTACCTACTGCTTCATGGCACGCGGTGCCAAGGTAAACTCATGTGATGCTTACTTTGAAACATCCAATGAAGATGACTCTGAATGTGAATCTAAACCTAGCTACAAAACACTTGCTAAAATTGCAACTGAACAACAAACTTCTATGGAACATATTCAGAAGTTGCTAGACAAAAGCGATGACCTGTTGGGCGCGGAAATGACTCGAACTCAGTCCTTAATTAAATACATCAAAAATCTTCACGCTAAGTATGAGGAACTTGAAAGTCGTCATGAAACACTCTCAACTACTCATGAGAAGCTTTCCTATGATTATCTTCAGAGGAAGCAAGAACTTGAGAACTTGAGAGCGACTCATGAAGATCTTCAAAAGGAGAACGAGTCACTCCGCGCTCAACAGATTAGTTCCACTCAGAAAGGTTTTGAGCCACCATGTCAAAAATGTCTTGAGCGTGATAATGTTGTCTCTGTTGCTGAATGTTCTACTGCTGCTACTATTGCAATATCTTCAACTGCTGATGTGGTAACTAACACCTCTACTAAGGATACCACTACTATTGCTGATGAGAATGCCAGGTTGAAGACATTGCTTGAACCAGGGATGTACAAAAGCCTCAAAGGGCATCATACATTATGTGATGTCCTTAAGACACAGATTCTGAACTGAAACTCTAGGAAAGAGGGTGTTGGGAAATGAATGTTGATGGTTCATACTGGAAGCCTGAGCAGTACCCGAAAACCACATGGGTTGCTGCAACGGAACCTTCCGTGGATCCATCTACCTTATCTGGCTTCACTTGTGCTAACTCGATTATCATTGATGAATCCTTTGATGCAAACTATAAACTGTTTAAGAATCAGAACGGTGAAGTGTTTGCCAGGTATATTGGTACTAACTGCAGGAATGGACCACCTTTGAAGAAGATCTGGGTGCCCAAAAGTTGTCTTGAGAAGCTTCCTGTGAATGTCATCATGACATCACCTGGGAAGAAGACAAACCCCGTACCAAAGGCTTCATATGGTCCAAAGGCTTCATACAGACAGAGGACTCACCAAAGTCACCCTAACGCCAATGTTTTGCAAGGAAACCATACTCAGACTTATGAATATGAGCGTGTTTCATCAAACCGCTATGTTCATAAGACCAAGAATTCTGCTTATTCTAATGAGTATTATTCACCTCATGCAAGGCTATTTGCTAGGGCTCGAAAGCCAAAGTTCTCAAATGCTGCACTTAGACTCATTGCTTCTAAGCCACCCCTGAAGATGTGGGTGATTAAGAAAAATTAACTCTCTTTTGCAGGGAAAGGTCTCCAAGCGGAAATCAAAGGCTTCTAATGCTTATGCTGGGGACCTAAAAGATCTTGTGGGATGCAAGATAAAATGTTTGAATGGTCTTACTATGTATTTCGTCCCAGGATTTCTTAACAAACATCCTATCTACCCTAACCAGGATCTGAACTTTGATAATATGCTTGTTCGTCAAATGTTTATGCTGCACATTTCCCTCGGTGAAGCCTATCCCCCTAACTACACTATAGGGTATGACACCAAAGGCTTCTGAGTGGATTATGGGCAGTGGATGCACTAACCACATGGCTGGTGATCGAAGTCTTCTTATGGATTCAACCCTCCGTCCGTCTGACAAGAGTCACGTCGCATTTGCTGACACTGGTAAAAGCAAGGTATTGGGCCTAGGTAGAGTTGCAATCTCAAAGGATCAGCACATGGATAAAGTGATGCTTGTTGAATCCCTTAGTTTCAACTTAATGTCTGTCTCAATGCTTTGTGACATGAATATGATTGTGGTATTTGGAAAATATCGTTGCCTTGTGCTTATGGAATCTGAAAAATCTCTAGTCTTCGATTGGTATCGAAAGGATGATCTATACATGGTAGATTTCTCAGCAGGACCATAGGTTGCCGTATGTCTTCTAGCAAAACCTTCAGAGTGCTGGCTCTGGCATCGGAGGCTAGGACATGCGGGCATGAGGAACCTGTACACTCTCGCGAAGAAGAAGCATGTCATTGGCATCAAGGGTATCAAGTTCAAGAAGGATCATCTGTGCAGTGCCTGCGAAGCTGGAAAGATGACTCGGGCCAATCATCCCTCGAAGACAATCATGACGATGACACGTCCCTTCGAGCTGCTTCACATGGACTTATTTAGCCCTACTCACTACTCTACCCTCACTACCACTGGTTGCCTCTATGGCTTCGTCATTGTTGATGATTGCTCAATATATACATGGGTTCACATAATTCTCTACAAGAATGAAGTGCAGGATGTCTTCAGACAATTCGCCAATCTTGCCATGACAAACTATGGCATCAAGATCAAGCACATCAGGAGTGACAACGACACAGAATTCAAGAACACCGGCCTCGACACTTATCTTGATACATTGGGCATCACTCATGAGTTCTCAGCTCCGTACACACCTTAGCAGAATGGCATCATGGAGTGCAAGAACAGAACCCTCATTGAGATGGCACGGACGATGCTTGATGAGTACAAGACACCAAGGAAATTCTGGCCTGAAGCCATTGATACTGCATGCCACATCATCAACCGTGTTTATCTTCACAAGCTTCTAAAGAAGACATCATATGAGCTCTTGACTGGTAAGAAGCCAAACGTCAACTACTTCAGAGTATTTGGTGCTAGGTACTAGATCAAGGATCCACATCACACATCAAAATTTGCACCGAAAGCACATGAAGGATTTACGCTTGGCTACGGAAAGGATTCACACTCCTACAGAGTCTTCAACCTCTTTCACTATAAAGTGGTTGAAACTGTGGATGTGCGGTTCGATGAGACTAACAGCTCGCAAAGAGAGCACCTGCCAAATGTGCTAGATGAAGCCTCACCAAGTGAATCTATAAAGCTTATGGGTACTGGACAAATCATACCTTTGGAGGCACATGCTGAAGAGGAAATCATCATTTCTGCACCTAATCAACCTGAAGACACTGGTCAGCCTGAAGCCAATGCTGAAGATGAAGACAATGATCAGCAAGGGCAAAATCGTCGTCCAGTTCATCCTCGTGTTGCAAATGAAGTACAAATTGAGAAGATAATTGATAGCATCAATGCACCTGGTCCAGTGATACGTCTCCAATATATCTATAATTTTTATTTTTGATTGTTCCATGCTATTATATTATCTGTTTTGGATGTTTAATGGGCTTTACTATGCACTTTTATATTATTTTTGGGACTAACCTATTAACCGAAGGCTCAGTGCAAATTGTTGTTTTTTGCCTATTTCAGTGTTTCGCAGAAAAGGAATACCAAACGGAGTCCAAACGGAATGAAACCTTCGGGAGAGTTATTTTTGGAACAAACGCAATCCAGGAGACTTGGAGTGGACATCAAGAAAGAAACGAGGAGGCCACCAGGCAGGAGGGCGTGCCCAGGGGGTAGGCGTGCCCCCACCCTCGTGGGCCCCTCGTGGCTCCACCGACCTACTTCTTTCGCCTATATATCATCATATACCCTGAAAACATCCGAGAGCACCACGAAACCCAATTTCCACCGCCGCAACCTTCTGTACCTGTGAGATCCCATCTTGGGGCCTTTTCCGGTGCTCCATCGGAGGGGCAATCGATCACGGAGGGCTTCTACATCAACACCATAGCCTCTTCGATGATGTGTGAGTAGTTTACCACACACCTTCGGGTCCATAGTTATTAGCTAGATGGCTTCTTCTCTCTCTTTGGATCTCAATACAAAGTTCTCCTCGATCTTCTTGGAGATCTATTCGATGTAATTCCTTTTGCGGTGTGTTTGTCGAGATCCGATGAAGTGTGGGTTTATGATCAAGATTATTGTCACAACCCTAGTTAGCATTTGCACTTGGACTAGCTAGAGTGATGCATCATGTTTAAATTTTCTTTAAACTTGGAATGGGGATCAACAAACCCCAGCACCCACCCTGAAAATACCAGGATCGACTGAAAACTATTTCAATGAACCCAAAATGCCTTTCACAAAGTTCATCATTTTTGAATTGGTCTAGAACCTCTGCCAAAAATGGTGCACATTTTTCTAGGACACTTTGGATTTTTGAATTAATCCATAAGTATTTGAATTTGGACATTTAAATTCTATAAAATATTTTAAATGTCCAAATAATCTTGAAAGCATTTGAGGGCTGTTGGAAATATTTTCAAAAGTGCCTACAATTATTTTCAGGATTTTACAAAATGAATTAGTATTTTTTACAATTCAAAATAGAGGCAAACAATAGAAAACATAAACAAGTTTAAATCAGAGAGAGAGTTTTTACCTGGAGCTTACCTGGGCAGCCCACCTGGCCAGTCCACTTGGCGGCCCAGCCCACCAGGGGCACCGCTGTCTTCAATCTCTGCCAACTAGCAGAGGCGTGTCGACGCGCGCGCGATCACCGTGGCCACCTCCCTGCCTGCTTCCTCCTTTCCCCGGCCTTCTCGTGACGCCCAGGAGACGTGGACGAAGCCCCGAACCGACCCCCTCCTCCTCTGGTCACTCTCCCCCTTCTCCCCGCTCGATCTCGAGCTCGGCCGAACGAGCTCGTCGCCGCCGTTTTTCTGCTGACGCAGCCACTGCCCACCCGTCGCCTCGACGACGTTTCCAGACGCTCCATCAAGCTTTGCATCATCTCCAAGCCGAAGAACAAGACCCTGGATGCCCTGTAGCGTCGCCATCGGGCTCGTCTTCCTCCTCTGCCCTGCAGGACACCGCCGTCGATTCGCACCGTCCAGAGCATCCCCGGCCTCTTCTTCGTCTCCGTTAGAACCTTGGTGAGCCCCCTACCAAAACCCCTCTGCCCCACTGACCGCTCACACCATCTAGCCAGCAATCCCGCGAGCTCCGAGCGCCACCGGCCGCCATGACCGACGAGCGCGAGCTGTCGTGCTTCCTGGCTCTCCTGATGTTGCACGCGTGCTCCTGCTGACCGAATCCTCCATCTATGCCGCCCCGTTCGCGTGTCTGCGAGCTGCAGCCCTGCGTCCGAGCAAACCCGAGCCGCTGCCGCCGCCAAACCACGTCGCCAGCCTGCTTCCAGTGACACCCATGCCAACCACGACCACCCCCCTGATGCGGGCGAACCAGGGATCCCTCCTGGTGCCCTCCGCCGCGCGTTTAGCCGCCGGAGAAGCAACCCCGCAGCACTCCGCCGCGTTTGCCGTCGCCGGCGTCAAGCCGCCGGTGGGGTTGACCCTTTTTGACTGGGGTTTTGACCTCCCCCTAGGTCACTGACATGCGGGACCAGCCCGCCTAATTAACCTAGGTTAGCTTAAGTTAAAATGCTAATTAACCCAGTTAGTTAGGTTAGTCACTGACATGCGGGACCCACTGGTCAGCTTGACCTAGGCCGCTGTCGGATTTCGGGTTCCGGCAGACCCTCTAGGTTCGAACTCTGGGGTGCACGCGGAGATCTCTCCCCCTACCTACCTGCACCTCATCGCCTCGCTAGGATCTAAACTACCAAAGGAACAACACAAGAGACACAAGGTTTATACTTGGTTCAAAGGCCACCATTGTGGTGTAACACCCTACTCCAGTGTGCGGTGTGGTGGATTGCCTCTTGGGCTGATGATGAACAATACACGGAAGAACAGCTTCGCGAGGGTGAAGTGTTCTTGTGGCTAGGCCCTTGATCGGATTGGATCAAGCTAAGATGAGTTGAGATGTCCGGATCCCTGATCCTCTATCCCCCATCCTCTCTCTACTGTGGTGGCTAGCTCTACTTATAGGCAGAGGCCCTGGGCCTCTTCCCAAATATTGAGTGGGAAGGGCGCCAACAATTGGCCATTTTGAAGGGGAACATCTAGTACACTTATCCTGACTAAAGTTGGTCCTCGCCTGTCAAAGGCTCTGGTGGTGACGCCGGCTTGGGCTCCACGATGACCTCCTTCCTGCCATTGCGACGGTCTTGGTCTTGTTGCACCGAAACGGCTGCCTTTGCTTGATGCTCTCGCCTGCGCTTGCCTCCTTTGCACCAAAGGGGAAATGAGGACCTTCTGCTGGGCTAGCGCTCACTTGGCGCCCTTGGTCGTCATGGCTTGCATCATGGGCACCTCGTGAGGTACCCCGCCTTGATCTCTCCGCCTCCTCATGAGCCCGCCTCGACGAGGCCGTGCTTGAGGAAGCTTCCCGTCGTCCCGCCTCATGAGGCTTGGCCCTCGTGAGGGTCTTGAGCTTAGGCCGATGAAGATGGGCCGTGCTGGGCCACCCCTTGAGCCACGCCGCAGGCCGCAGGCACCCAAGTCTGGGTACCCCCATTCCCAGAACACCGACAATAGCCCCCGGGCCCAAGGCGCGCCTGGACTTGGCCGAGCGGAGAAGCGAAGGGGCAAGTGCGAGCGCCAAGTTCTAACAACCATGTTTTGGGCGCCAGCGTGGGCGGTTGATTGACGTGAGCGCTTTAGCAATCAGCTGAATCGACAAAAGTGCGGCACCCGTCTAGGCTTCGCCTCCTTTGCCTTCTCCGGTCATTGCCCAGATCCCCTTTCTTGCGCCTTTCCTTCCTGCTTCCGAAATCTCCAGATCTACTTCGACCGCGTGCCCTAGCAAGACATGGCGCCTCGTCAGACCCCGGCTGGAGCTTGGTACTCACCCGCCTTGGACTCCCCGAACGTGTCGGAGAAGAGCCTTGCCCGAGCGCGCCGGATGATGGCGGCGCAAGGCAACGACAAGGCAGCGGTGCTCAGGGTTGGCTCCGCCCTTCCCGAGGACCAAGGAAGAACCTTCTATCCGCTCTTCGTGAGCGCCATTGCTGCCGGTCTGGTGCCTCCCTTTTCTGAGTTCTTCTTTTCTGTCCTCCACCATTACAAACTGCAAGCTCTGCACCTCCACCCCAACTCTGTTCTTCTTCTGGCGATCTTCGCTTACTATTGTGAGGCTCATGTCGGGGTGCAGCCCTCAGTGGCCTTGCTGCGCCACTACTTCTACCTCCGGTTCTCTCGCGGACCCATCTCCGCGTGCGCGAGCTTCGTCGCGTATGGTAGCTCCAACACCATCTCGAAGCCCGGGAAGAGGATTGAGGGCTTCAGGAGCAAGTGGGTCATGGTAGACGCTGGGCGCATCCATCCTCGACTGATTCTGCCCACGGAGCAGCCCACGGCCACCGACGATTGGTCTCATGGCTGAACTCGTGGATCCCCGCTGGCCGGTGCCGGAGAAGATGAACGCGGACTGTGGCCGGGCAACATGGCGACGGGCGAAGCTGACCGGGCGTCGCTTCCCGAGGGAGTTCTGGAGCACCAGGTGGCCCCGCTTCACAAGATTGCCTCGCTTATGGAGGCCCCGCCGAGCCCTTGATCGGGCCGACGAAGATCCGCCACGGTCCTCCAATCTTTGGTCGGGGAGACGTGGCGAGGCTGGAGGGCTCTTGTACCCTGTTCCTTCGAGATGATTGGGAGCAGGCGGTGGACTCCATGCCCGTCTTCAATGGGGACGGGCCCGTGCCCGCGGAGGTTCCCGAGGGCCCGGCAGCCCTGGCGACGGTGAACGTGTCCTCCGGCGACTCCAGCGGAGAGGAGGAAGAAGAGGAGTGGGAAGAGGGGCCTGACTCCGAGGCGACCGATGGGGAGTCGAGGGCGCCCCTCCCCCGGTGCAGGTCCCGCGCTCTCCGCCTCTTGCCGAGCGACGACGAGGATGGCGATGAGCGGGCGGGCAGAGCTTGCCCCGATCCCAAGAAGGACAGATCGGGCTGGTCCTCGCTGGTCTGCCCCCGGCCCGAGGCGATCCGCAGACGCGCCTCCCGCCTCCCGGCCTCTTGAGGCTGATCTCGCAGCCGGCTCTCGGGCTTCAACTTTGGCCGAGGTTGCTCAAGCCAGCGGCGATGACCAGTAAGTGCTTGATTCTTGCTTTATTTCTTGCTTTGTCACGAGGCTTGATATCTGTATTCCTTGGCTAGGTTGGCGCCTGCGGCGAAGAAGCTGAAGGGAGCTCCTGAGGCTTCATCTGGGGCAGTGCCTCCGCCCGCGAAAGAAGGTGACGACAAGACACGGGCCTCTCCTGCCCGATCATCCTCGCAAGGCCTGGCGGAGCTAGCGGGGGCGAGCTCAGCCCCCATGGCCCAAGCGACTCCCAAGGTATCCTTGCCTGATGCCACTGCCGCAGCTATCGGGGCACAGAAGGTCCCGCCTCAGGATGCTGTGGTTACGCTGCCGTCCTCTCCTCCTACTCCACCAGCTGATGTCTCTCTGACTCCTCCCACTGTCCTGGATCGTGCTGCTGCTGAACTGGACCGGCTCCGGCAAGATCTTCTGGGCGCCGACCCTTGCTTGGTGGCCGGGCGCTTGGAGCTTGCCTCCGGCTGGGTTCGCTCTGACGCTTCGATTCGAGCGGCGCTGGTTCAGGCCGCGATGGCTTGCGACGAGGAGAACCAGGCCGTCCTTGGGGCGAAGGCTGCTCACGACGCCGCCTTGGGGGAGGTAGCCGATGTTCGAGGTCACTGCAAGGCGCTGGAGAGCGAGCGGCAGGGCCTGCGTGACCAGCTTACCAAGGAGGCCCGCATTCGCCAAGAGAAGGAGGAACACATGAAGGCTCGCGAGGCGACCGTCAAGGACCGGGACGCCAAGCTTAACTGGCGCCGTGACCGCTTGGGTGCGCTGGAGCAGGAGTTGGAGGCGAAGAGGGTCGAGCTGGACGGCAAGGCGCGAGTCCTCGCCGAGGACCGCGTGGCCTTTGCGGAGATGGAGGCGAAGGCTCGCACCTTGCTGAGGTCGCTTTACGACAACGGCCTGGAAAGCCCGCTGGCCGACGCCAAGGACGGCCCTGCCAAGCTGCTTCCCTTCCTGGTCCGTGCCCTTGAAGATGTCACCCTTGGCCTTGGCCCCACGGCTGAGGCCGAGGCGCGGTCTGTCTTTTCCGCAGTACCGACGCTGGCCCCACTACCACGCCTACCTTAGCGATCCCAACGCCGACCTCTACAGCCTGGGCTGAGCCCGTGGAGCGGGCGAGCTTGCCGCCGCTTGCCGAGGTCGTGAAGGGTCGGCGGAGGCTCTGTGGCGGTTCCGTGCCTTCAGCACCAAGCCAAGCGAGGCAATCGCCGGTCATGAGGCTTCATGAGGCGAACTTCGCCTCACAGCAGCTCCGCCGTCAACAAGTGACTCCTTTGTGGCTCCTGTTCTGCTTTCAGCTCCTGCAACATGCATCATGCCTCGGGGAGGCGTTTAAACTTGCATTTGGTGTTGTGACAACAGTTATGGATTGTAATGTTTGCTTTTGAATTCCTTGAGATTTGTGATTTTCCTTCCTACTTGCTTATGTTCTACGCCGGCAGAGCCCGGCCCCGCGCATACCTCAGCCGCCATTAGCCCCGACCGGAAACCAGGACGGGACCAAGGAGTGAGGGGCTACGTGAGAAGTTAGGCTCCTGAGTCGCGATGCTCAGGAGTCCCCCTTGGCGCACGAACAGCAAGTAGGGAGGTGAGATGTATGGGTGAATTTACCATTCTACGTCTGCAGAGCCCGGCCCCGTGCATACCTCAACCGCCGTTAGCCTTTCAGAACTAAGGAGTGAGGGGCTACGTGACCAGTTAGGCTCCTGAGTCACGATGCTCAGGAGTCCCCCTTGACGTTCAAACGGCCTTCGTACCTTGGCTCCGCTCGGGGAGGGACGTGCGATGAACCAGGCCCGAGGGGCCTGGCTGGGTGGCGTGTGTCTAGGCGTGACCCAGGCGTAGCCCCCGTGCCCAGCCCCCTCGCGTGGCACTCCCGAGAGGAGGCGTTGCGATGAGGCAAGGCATTGATCTCTGGGCTCCTTGAGGTTGATGCGGCCGGGGGCCACCCTCAGTTGTTTATCACCAGCGCGGAGCATAGCGCTTCCGTATGTGTACGGGCATAGCCGCTCTTCGGCAGTGTCGTCAGCCAGCACAGAGCATGGTGCTTCCTTTGGTGCGTGGGAGGCTCCCCTCCGGGAGGAGCCCCGGGCGTGTACAGCCCACCACGACACGTGGGCTGGCATGGTAGGGCTGACGAGGTGTATCTGGGCACCCGTGATCCAGTGCGGGGCTCACGGGGCCCTACCTCAAGGCGGGTTGCGCCTGGCACTGGGCCTTAACTTGTGACGTGTTCCTGCAAATTTGGTTAGATGCCGACGCTCTACGTCCTCGGGTCCCGGCCCTCGAGCGGGTCTCAGCCGTCGCTGGTATGCCAGGTCGCGATGCCGTGGACAAGGCCAGAGGGTGAGGGCTGGAGAGCCAGTAGGAGCCCATGAGTCACGATGCTCAGGTACCCCCCCCTTTAACGTGCAAGCGACCGACATGAAGGAAGAAGGAGTGCCGTGGACAGGCATCAAATAACAATCGTGATGGGTCGAACGCACGACCCGAATAAACGAAGAGGGATACATGCCGCTGGGTCTGGCCCGAGTGGCTTGGGGATGATGCAGCCCGAGGGGCGCCCCCGATAAGGTAAGCTAGGAATATGAAGTAAAAGGGATACACGCCGCAGGGACGGACCCACGCGGCCTGGGACTGATGCAGCCACAGGGGGCACTCGGTGAAATGAAACGAAGGATGTCACCTGATAACATTGAAGACGAAGGGATGCTGAAGTAGCAGACGTTGTGGGCTGCGGAAGCCGATCTTCACGAGCCCCCAGGCCCAGGAGCCTCGGGAGGCTCCAGAGGCGCTGGTGGCTCCTCGCGGACCATCTCCATCCGCGAGGACTGCGGAACGCCTGGCCTCTTGAGCCTCCAGGATGTTCCCCATGAGGCGCTGGCGCGTGGCGGCCGCGTTTGGCATGCCGTATGGCAGGAGAATGTAGCTGTGGGGTGGACCTTCGCAGCGCCCCGCGCGTGAGGGCCAGAGGCTCTCCTGAGAGACGACTCAGTTGAGCCCTGGTATGTCGATGCAGACGTGCAGCCCACCATCCTCGCCTGGATGGGGAGCTACGGCGAGTAAGCGGCGGCTGCCACTCATGACTCTTGACTCCTGCAGCTCCTGAATGATCTGGCTGACGAACTCCTGAGGGTTTGGCCCTCCTTGCCTCGCTCCTTCCTGAGGGAAACGTGCTTTGAAACACGCCTCAAGTGGTGCCCAAGCGCCTCCCTCGTGACCTTAGCAAGGTCGGTGGTCCTCCAGGAGAGAGCCCCCGAGCCTTGCTTGAGGAGGGCGCTGGGCGCGCCTTCCTATGCGACAGAAGGAGGTGCCCCCTGAACAGGCACGAACCCTGAGGGGCCTGCCTCCCGAGGGGTCGGGCCTGGCGATGTCTTCTTCTTCTTCTTGGGAGCAGTCTCGGGGAGCCTCCCGCTCCTGCAATCTGGGTCTTCAAGTGACGCGGCTTGAAAAGCTCGCTCCAGGGAGCACACCGCGTCTCTCTCTTCACAAGGCACCGTGATGACTCCGCCGCTTCCTGGCATCTTGAGGACGTTGTAGCCGTGATGAGTCACGGCCATGGACTTGGCCAGAGCTGGGCACCCGAGGATGGCATTGTATGGCAGGCGAATGTGGGCGACATCGAAGTCGATGAGCTCGGTGCTGATGGTTATCCGCAGCGCCCGAAGGTGACGGGGAGGCGGACCTGCCCAATCGGAACTGTGGAGCCATCGGTGACTCCGGAGAAAGGCTTGGTTGGCTGAAGCTGATTGTAAGGCACTTGGAGATTGTTGAATGTCTCTACGGACAGGACATTGAGCCCTGCTCCGCCATTGATGAGGGTCCTGGTGACTTGCACGTTGCTGATGATTGGGGAACAAAGCATCGGGAGGACTCCGCCGTGGCCAAGACTTGAGCTGATCCGCTGAGCTGAACGTGATGGCGCATGCTGACCACCTGAGAGGGCGCGTGGCTTCGAGCTTGGGGAGGACTGCATTCACTTCGCGGGCGAACTGCTTGAAGATGCGTTGAGAGGCTAGGGCTTGAGCTTCGCCCGGTATGCAAGCGATCGCGCGCGGCTCCTGGAAGTCCCCAACCCCCTCGTCCTGATGATGGTCCTCATTTCTCCTTGGCTGTGGCGGCAGAGGAGGGAGGCCTGCGTTTCCTTGCAGGCGATCCTCGCGAGGCTGATCCCTCCAGCCTCCCTCGCGAGGCTGATCCTGCCAGCGATCCTCGCGAGGTCGGTCACGCCACCCTTGGCGAGGGCCACGGTCTTCCCAGCGTCTTGCGTTGCCTCCTCCTCCTCGACCGTAGCCTCGATTGTTGCGGTCGGGGCGTCGACCGTTCTCCCTTCTCGCATGGCTCGGAGCTCTTGACATTCGTTGGTGTTGTGGGTGTGGAGGTCGTGGTACACGCAGTACCGGCTGCCCTTGGAAGACTTGGGCTGATCTCTGCCTCGCTTGGTGTCTGGTTCTGCGGCGAGCACGGCAGCCCCCTTGCGCTTCACGTCCTTGGCCTTGGGCTTCTTCTCTTCTGGGTCTACGGCTGGCAGCTCGAGAGGGAGAGGCGCCCTTCCTCAGCCCTGGCGCACTTGGTCGCCAAGTTGAACAACTCCAAGGATGTGCACAGATCTTCATGCATCGCCAGCTCCTCCTTCATCTTGACGTCACGCACACCGTCGGAGAAGGCTGAGATGATGGCCTCCTCGGTCACCTTGGGAATCTTGAGGCGTGCGTTGTTGAAGCGCTGGATGTACTTCTGCAGGGTCTCCGCTGGCTGCTGCTTGATGCGGCACATGTCGCTCACGGCAAGAGGCCGATCACGAGTACCTTGGAAGTTGGCGATGAAGCGGGTGCGCATCTCGTCCCAGGAGGAGATCGTGCCAGGAGCCAGGTTCAGGAGCCAGGTGCGGGCCCCGTCCTTGAGTGCCATGGGAAACTAGTTCGCCATGACCTTCTCGTCCCTGTTGGCGGCTTCGATGCCCAGCTCATAGAGCTGGAGGAACTCCGCTGGGTCGGCCGTGCCGTCGTAGCGAGGAGGCAGGTCTGGCTTGAACTTGCCGGGCCACGCTGACGGCAGCCTTTCGGTGGTGAAGGCGGCGGCTTCTTTGTAGCCACAGGGGGCCTTTAGTCACGAAAAGAGCCTGGTCTTGCAGGTCCCCATGCCGCATTTGGGAGCAGCACGGGTCTTAGCGTCTTTGGAGCAGAGCGGTCGTGGCCGGCGCGAGGGAGCACTCGGGCAGCTTCTTGGGGCGAGGACCTCTTGACAGCTCTGCTCTTGCTTCTGGTGCCGGACGGAGTGGATTCCGCCCGAGGCCACGCGCCTTTGGGGCCAGGCGCCTTCTTGAGGAGGCGGCCGAGGCGCCCAGGAGCTTCATCGCTGCGCAAGGCGGGCGCGGTGCTTGATGAAGGACGGCGGCGGGGAGCCCCCTGCGGCGCAGTCGAGCTCGGCGACGCGGTTGAGCCACTCTTCGTGACGCGTCGTCGACAGGCGGTAGCGCAGGAGCTCGTTTGTCGCGATGGCGGCCCGAGCCTCCATGGTAGCGGAGCGCGCGAGACGAAAAACCAGCTGGGCGAGTGAAGGAGTAGCGTCTGGCCGTCTCGCCTTACGAGAAGAGATCTTTGGGGCGATGCTTGCTACTCGTTCCCCAACGGGCGGTGGCGGCGTTGACGGCTGACGGCGAAGAGCGGGGCGGCCGCCGGCGGGGGCCGTCTGGGCGGCAGCGGGTAGCGAGCGGCGGCGCTCGGCAGGGCCCGGCAGCGTCTGGCATGGATGCGATGGGCAGTGAAGATAAGGGCGGCGGAAGGGGAAGCTCCGGCGCACCCCTACCTGGCGCACCAAATGTCGAATTTCGGGTTCCGACAGACCCTCTAGGTTCGAACTCTGGGGTGCACGCGGAGATCTCACCCCCTACCTACCTGCACCTCGTCGCCTTGCTAGGATCTAAACTACCAAAGGAACAACACAAGAGACACAAGGTTTATACTGGTTCGGGCCACCATTGTGGTGTAACACCATACTCCAGTGTGTGGTGTGGTGGATTGCCTCTTGGGCTGATGATGAACAATACACGGAAGAACAGCTTCGCGAGGGTGAAGTGTTCTTGTGGCTAGGCCCTTGATCGGATTGGATCAAGCTAAGATGAGTTGAGATGTCGGATCACGATCCTCTATCCCCATCCTCTCTCTCTCTTGTGGTGGCTAGCTCTATTTATAGGCAAAGGCCCTGGGCCTCTTCCCAAATATTGAGCGGGAAGGGCGCCAACAATTGGCCATTTTGAAGGTGAACATCTAGTACACTTATCCTGACTAAAGTTGGTCCTCGCCTGTCAAAGGCTCTGGTGGTGACGCCGGCTTGGGCTCCATGATGACCTCCTTCCTGCCATTGTGACGGTCTTGGTCTTGTTGCACTGAAACGGTTGCCTTTGCTTGATGCTCTCGCCTGCGCTTGCCTCCTTTGCACCAAAGGGGAAATGAGGACCTTCTTGGCGGGCTGGCCTCACTGGCGCCCTTGGTCGTCATGGCTGCGTCATGGGCACCTCGTGAGGTACCCGCCTTGATCTCTCCGCCTCCTCGCAAGCCAGCCTGACGAGGCCGTTCCTGAGGAAGCTTCGTGTCGTCCGCCCCGCGAGGCTTGGCCCCTCGCGAGGGTCTTGAGCTTGTGCTGATGAAGATGGGATGTACTGGGCCACCCCTTGAGCCACGCCGCAGGCCACAGGGAGGCAAGTCTGGGTACCCCCGTTCCCAGAACGCCGACAGCCGCCCGTTGTCCTGTGGACATCAGCATGATGTCATGCTGACGCAGTAAACTATATTCTAGATTTATACTAATTCAAAATAACCAAGAAATTCCAGAAATTGATACTAACTTGTGGAGTTTGGACTTGATCCTTGGGTTCAAACCAACTTCATTTAATCTGGTTTCTAGTTGCATTAGCTCAAACACAAGCATATTGCCATGTCATGATCATTCATCATATTGTTACATTGCATTGATTGTGTTCTTTCTCTGTTGCCAGTGTTTGTCCCCTCTCAGTAGACGTGGTACCGACGATGAGTTTGATGACACCGATGAAGAGCTATACTATCTTTGGAAGTGTCAGGCAAGCAAAAACCCCTTGTTCATTCCGGTACAATCCCATTCTCTCGCTCCTGCTCTCTTCTACTGCATTAGGACAACAACGATTCAACTGTTACATGTTGCGGTAGTTGAACCCCTATCCTCTGCATGACCTTTCATTGCCACAGTAAATAGATGAAACCCACTAGCATGAGTAGGAGTTGTATGAGCCCTGATGTGCCTACTCATTCATGCTTATTTGTCATGCCTGCTATTGCTTAGAGTTGTGTCAGGTCCGGTTCATCGGGGATGAATTGGAGGTGTGTGAACATGTCCTACTATTGAGAGCTAAGTGTGTGAACACGATTTGGTAAAGGTATCGGTGAGAGGCCATGTAGGAGTACATGGTGGGTTGTCTCATTGAAGCCGTCCTCAGGAACTGAGTTCTGTGTTTGTGATCCATGAACAGTTACTACCACATTGGGTTCCGTAACTCGACCCTCTCGATTTATTAATCAACTTGATCCCTGTCCGGGAGTTGCAACTAGTTTACGGTGTTTGTAGGTAGTGTTAGTAGTCTACCAAGTGGCATCCGATGCAGTGGGCTTGGGACAGACTAGGCACGATGTACGGTGTACCAAGTGGCACCCGGATGGTGGGCTTGGGAACCCTGCTCACATCTTTTGGGGCTGTGAGCGACACCGCGGCCGGATCTCCTTGCGGATGGAACCCGAATAGGCGATAAACCTGGACTAGAGACTTGTGTGGTTAGTCAGGTCGTGGCCGACTCCCTCGCCCGGCTTCCGCTTGAAGGTTGCCGAGATACACGACGTGTACATGGTGGTAAGTTGCGAGAGCGTGTGTGAAGAAGTACACCCCTGCAGGGATAACATCATCTATTCGAGTAGCCGTGTCCGCGGAAAAGGACTTCTGGGTTGCCTGTACAGTTCATAGACAAGTGAAAGTGGATACTCTAAAATGCGCAAGATAAGCGTGAGTGCAACGGCTGGCGCTCTCGTAGGGAGACGGGAGCGGATCCATAGTGGTGTATTGATATGGTGAATATGTGGACTCGTGTGCGCCACCTCAAAAGAGTTACTTGTAGTTGTAGTTTAGGATAGCCACCGAGTCAAAGCTGGCTTGCTGCAGTTAAACTCCACCACCCCCTTTGTTGATACCGATGCATATGTAGTTAGTTCTGATGTAAGTCTTGCTGGGTACATTTGTACCCACGTTTGCTTAATTTATGTTTTTGCAGAGAGATTTCAGTCTCGCTAATAGTTCCGCATGGACTTCGGCGTTTAGCTTGTTACCTCAGCTACGATCTTGTGCCCTCGACAGGGTCTTGTAGATAGTCAGGCTTCTCAGCCTTTTTCATTTGTAGTTGTCTGTACTAAGACATGTTTATGCCTCCGCTTGTTGCTTGTATGCTCTGTATGTTGGGTCATCAGACCCATGTTTGTAATATCTGGCTCTTCGTAGCCTAATGAATAAATACTTTGAGTTGTAGAGTTTTGTTGTGGTGCCATGTTGTATTTGCACATATCGAGCATATTGTGTGTATGATTTGAAATGCTTGGTATGTGTGGGATCCGACAACCTAGTTATTTATCCTTGGTAGCCTCTCTTATGGGGAAATGTAGTCTAGTGGTTCTGCTGAGCCATGGCAGTGTGCTACAGCCCGGTTTACCGGAGTCCTGTCAGCCCAGTTACAACTGCTCCGGAACACTTAGACTGGCCGGCATGTGTCCTTCTTCGATCCTGTGTTTGTCCCTTCGGGGAAATGTCGTGCGGTGTCTTTCGGAGTCCTGTTAGCCTGCTACAGCCTGGAATCCCAGAGTCCTGCTAGCCCAGTTGCTACAGCCCGAATTCACTCGCTGATGACCGACACGTTTGTTGCTGGGTCATGTATGCCTGTCCCTGTAACTTAGTGCCACTTTGGGTTCACGACTAGTCATATCAGCCCAGGTTCTTTGTCATATGGATGCTAACGACACTATCATATACGTGAGCCAAAAGGCGCAAATGGTCCCGGGCCAGGTAAGGTGGTACCCGTGGGAATACTGTGCGTGAGGCCGCAAAGCGATATGATGTGTTACATGCTAGATCGATGTGGCTTAGGATAGGGGTCCTGACAGCTTTGGTATCAGAGCACGACTGCCTGTAGGATTACCAAGCCAAACTGGTCAAAGTCGAGTCTAGAAATGCTTTAGTTATATAAGGGAATAATTTGTGGAAGGGAACATAAGGCTCTTTTTACTCCTTTACCTTATGCCCTTCTGATCTGAGTCATCCTCTTCTCTTCTACGGGGTTAAGAAACTAGGGTTCCTCGTCTTTCTAGCAGGATCACGTGTTACTAATCCGTAGACTCTTAGGATTGTTGGTTTCAAGCCTAAGTTCAGTTTCTTTCACTCCAGTGTGTTGTTAGTTGGACTTGGAACCTTGATATTATGATGTTGAGTGTTTATGCCACCATTTTGCATGATGTCTTAAATATTTTTGAGCATTTACAGCCGTTATGCTGTCCGAGTCATCCCAGGTTTCTAAATAGTCTGATGCACTTGCAGATCCCTTCTTTCCGTTCCCGATGTCCCTTTGGGCCAGTTCAACCACACTAATCGGTGAGTTGAGGTACTTTATTGCCTCGACATATATGTTGGAGCCATTATTATGACCCTAGGTGTCTTAGGGAGTCACCTAATAATCTAGCCATGTTTTGTGTTCCCAGTGTGATGATTCTGGCCATCATTCTTGAAAGCATCCCGTGATGCCATTTAGTTAGTAGGCATTCTATTTCTGGGTTTTTGAACCCGAGATTCACTCTACTCATTCATGTTGATAGTGTTTGCTAGTTTCTTTAGGATATTAGTAACCTTTGCGATAGTCCTCTAGGTCCGTGGTATTTCCTTCTTCCAAATACCATGAACTGCTTATGGCAGAAGTTCTTTTGAACCAAAAGATCATAACCAGAGTGCTCTTGATGAGTTCCCCATTCTACATTGTGAATCTGCCAGTTCTACCTTTCTGCATGGGTTGTCCGGAAGAAATGTTGAGCTTTGCTCGACATACTAATCTATGCATCCACAACTCAGAAAGATATATGTCCCTTTGAGTTGTCCCTCTGTAGTTGTTATCTGACCTTCATCTATCAATTGATAGTCAGGACTAGTTGTGCATTCGTGTTATCGATGCCTATTACTCTTGTGGTCCGTCAAGCCATTCTATTCCGGAATGACTAGGAGAAACAAACTCCAGTACCTCATCCATATCTAGGATTGGGTCAAAGTAGTTGTATTCCACAGATCAAAATGCCAATCTAGTTTTTGTTCTGTTCTACCTTGGAGTATTACCTGTTGGAGATATGCCGTAGAGGCAATCATGTATGATGATATTTCCTATGTGTTTATGAATAAAGATAGTCCTTGGACATTATCAATGATGTGTATCAGCAAGTACGTGACTTGTTTGTGAGACTAGGCATTGTATGATGACTGTCCTAAAAGGTCCCTAATCGAAAGGGCTGTGTGGACGCGCAGCCGACTAGACAAGCATATGACACGGTCGATGGCTCGGTCTCACTAGCCATGAAGCATTGGATGCTAACCGGATAATATGGACTTGGAAAGGTCTGGTCGGATTCGACATAGTCGGATCCGAGTCGAGATAACGTCCGAGTCGGACAGACCCGACTATGAGACGCAGCAATATGTCATCTGTGAGTCTCTAGTACAACATACGTTCTATGTCCTAAGACCTGAGCTTACGCATGTACTCGGGATGGTGACAGACTTGCTTTGGGCCGACCAAACGCTACTCCATGACTGGGTAGTTACAAAGGTAGGTTTCGGGTTTGTCCGGTCCCATCTTTGCGAGACATGGTCGAGCAAGATGGGATTTGCCCCTCCAATCGAGAGATATACTCTGGGCCCCTCATGTGATCCGACCAGAAACAACATGGCCACGCGACAAGGATTATGAGATAATCCGGATTGTGGTCGGCATCACTGGAACGAGAAAGAGGTCGGGCTAGCACAAGGATGACAGTCTCGCCTTGAGCCCGACAACATATATCGTGCGGCAAAGGGAACATGACACATTGTACAGGTTGGCCTAACTAGCTTCATAGTCTGCTTGGTGGTCGGCACGCCTTGCTAGTGGCCGCTACCAACCGTGTAGGTCGGAGGTGATCCGAACTGTGACCAAGCCGACTTGAACCTAAGGGGTCGCACGCTTAAGGGAAGGAACCTTCGAGGTCGGTTTGTAGGACACTGGTCGGATGTGATCCGAACTGGACTAGGAACGTGACCGACTGGACTTTGGGCTTTAGGGTATGTGCAAGGCCCAAGTGTTGAGCCTGCGACGGACGCCTATATAAAGTGGAGGTGCGGCACACTCATGCGGTTGGTTGCTTCGGCGCTGCGACTAGGGTTTGCATGTGTTGCGAATAGCCACCTCCACTCGCCGCCGACTTCGTGATCAGACCTAGCAGTCCACCGCACGGTGTTCCTCCTGCACGCGCGGATACCGTTAGAGGCGGTGCACTTGCGCCGCTCCGGCGAACTTGTACGTGGGATCGGATGACCGGCTGTTCGAGGAGATCGGACGAGGAGGAGACGATCCATGCGGACGCGCTGCCCCAACTCTTCTTTCGCTGCACGGCACTGCGCATCTAGTGGTAACGAACTGTGATCCATCTCCCGTAGCATGTTCCTGGATGTTCTGCGCGTAGGAAAATTTTAATTTGCAGTCGATGCACCCTACCGTAGAAACCAACATTACCATCTTTATATCAAGAGTGTCATGGGAATTGCACACCATCTTATGACTTCCTGCCATAGTGATACTTCTTGCCATCATTATTCATTCCTCGGTCTCTGTGTTGTTATGACCAGAATGCCAGGAAGTGAATTGTGATGTGTGAAATCAATACTCCTAGCAACTCCATTGCTTGGTAGTTAATGGACAATACTCTCATTGTTAGCGTTCTGGTTATTGAATCATCATTCTAAGATTGATCGTGCTACCTAGTCCATATTTCTGGTGCACACTTCGATCAATGCGTTAGGATTGTGCCAATCCCTCGCTTATTTGATCATATCGTCTTGCCCTGAAAAGCAGGATTATTCCCGAGCTTAATAACATTTCGGTGGTTCGTGATTTTCCGGATATCTTCCCGGAAGTATCATCATGTTGTCCCCTTACCGCTATGTTGAGCTCGTGATCAAGTTGGTTCCCTTGTAACCACCCCTTCTCTAAGAATTCTGTATTGGATACCCTGAGCTAGTTGGCTAAGCTAAAAAACAACTTGGAGAGTTGGAAGATAAAAGCTTTGCCTTACTTAGTTCATTCCAAAGGGATATCTTTGTGTGTGTGTGTGTTGAAGAAAGATGATATCTTCATTGATTGGTCCTCATGATCAATTGTTGGACCTATTTTCCTACCCAAATCTTTGATTTGCATATGGCTATCGTCAAATCAAATCAGAACCAACGATGTTAGTAATGTTGTCTTACTCGCGGTTTTCGAGCATACACCGTTATATCTTTTGGGCCTGACCAATGCTATTACTTTGTTCACATAGTTATGGAATTCCATCTATATGGAAATCTTTATAAATTGTTGTTGAGCCCATTGACAACATTTTCATCATCTCCATGATTCATGTTGAACATCTAGCTAGTGTTGAAAACTTCTAAAAAGCATTATCTTCATGTCCCGCTCATGAAGCATATGTTGGATGAAAGAAGTGACTTTCTCCGATTCACGTGCATTTGGTGCAAGTTTCCGCCGTGAGTTCGAGAAAGATTGTTTTTGTTCCCTTTGGTACCATCCCAAGTCAGTCATGCATGTGCGAATTATGCTATGGTTTGATAGGCTCGGTACCTCCATTCAATGTATCTCCTAGTACACAAAGCCACTGATTGATTTGTTCAAGGATAAGAAGTTCAAATGCTATTCCCGAAGGGCCCAGACGGACATGCACAAGACTTCGTTATCTTCAATGATGGTTCCCCACCTGAACTCGGTAGTGTTTTATTGTAAGACTACTATGTGGTCGTGCTTGTCTTGGACAATGTGTTCACATGTGTGTAGCAGAACCCGCTCATGCTTTGGAGCTTGCAACCGTAGTTCATTTCCCCAAGAATCTTGCAACATCATCTTGTCGGTTTGTGTTGCTAATTTTCTTTTCCAGACATGCTGTCTGAAATATTCCGTTCCCAACCAGATCTGAATCTCACGCAGATATGATGGTTGGAACTTTTCCAAGATCTATGATGTAGGTCCCGACGAGGTTGATATTCTGGCCGACACACCTAGCCGGAAGATCTATTATTGTAGTATCTTGATTAAGCAATTTGATCATTCTCTCCATGAGGATTTCATGCGACTTATTCTAGAAGTTGTTCCTTATGGATTCTTTGTCTTCCCGAAGTCCGACCTATACCTGATGGCCACGTTAATGCTTTAAGTATGATTGTGGCATGTAGAACATCAAGGAGAACATTAGAAGTGGAGTGCTAAATGTCTCTCAGTCGATCAGCCAGATTTTGTTTCCTTGGCACAGTCATGGTGAAATTCGAGAAAGTGTTATCTTCCTTTGCATCTGCATCCTCCATCATTATTCATCATGGTAGTATGATGTGTTGCCAGGATCCTCGACACGGATGTTGGTAAAACCTTGATGAATACGAAAATGCTCAATTTATTGAGAGCACGCTCAGACACTAGGTTATATCCTCGGTATCAATTGGAATGTGCCTTCCTTTTGCCGAGTTGTTCTATAACCGTAGTTTCCGTTCCAAACTGGGTATGACATTCTTTCGAATTCCTTCAAACGATCAATTTTGAATTGCCTCGGGCTGGTATGAAGAGTTTCAATGATCTATGGATCAAAAGCAATTCTTTTGCCACTTAAGGGAATAATTCTACGAGTCACCTCCCCCGAGGTGTCCCGTTATGGAATCATGACAATTATATCCTCGCTACTTTGAAACCATGCACCATCTTATTCAAGGATGGAATGGTTTCCTACCAATTTGAACCTTCGTCATCTGTTTCACTCCATCCCTCTGGAGGTATGTTTTGTGTCTCAGCTCGAGAGATGTTTCAATGTCTCACTCCATGAGTTGATCCCGAGTGCTCGAGCTTCGAGAAGATTGATTCTTCTAGAGTTTTCCCTCCCTTCTCGTTGTCATGTTGGATGGAGTTCTCAAAGCAAAGACGTCAAGATCAATATGGTGCAATGAATCAATATCAACGATGAGGGCAGTTGGATCATGAAGATCGTGTTTGCATTGTGTCCCCTCTGTCTTCTTACCTCACGTCTTGTATCTCGGGACGAGATTCATGTTTAGAGGGGGTGAGTTGTCACAACCCTAGTTAGCATTTTCACTTGGACTAGCTAGAGTGATGCATCATGTTTAAATTTTCTTTGAACTTGAAATGGGGATCAACAAACCCCATCACCCACCCTAAAAATACCCGGATCAACTGAAAAATATTTCAATGAACCCAAAATGCCTTTCACAAAAGTTCATCATTTTTTAATTGGTCTAGAACCTCTACCAAAAATGGTGCACATTTTTCTAGGACAGTTTGGATTTTTGAATTAATCCATAAGTATTTGAATTTGGACATTTAAATTCTATAAAATGTTTTAAATGTCCAAATAATCTTGAAAGCATTTGAGGGCTGTTGGAAATATTTTCAAAAGTGCCCACAATTATTTTCAGGATTTTACAAAATGAATTAGTATTTTTACTAATTCAAAATAGAGGCAAACAATAGAAAACAGAAACAAGTTTAAATCAGAGAGAGAGTTTTTACCTGGAGCTTACCTGGGCAGCCCACCTAGCCAGTCCACTTGGCCGCCCAGCCCACCAGGGGCACCGCTGTCTTCAAGCTCTGCCTACTGGCAGAGGCGTGTCGACGCGCGCGCGATCACCGTGGCCACCTCCCTGCCTGCTTCCTCCTTTCCCCGGCCTTCTCGTGACGCCCAGGAGACGTGGACGAAGCCCCGAACCGACCCCCTCCTCCTCTGGTCACTCTCCCCCTTCTCCCCGCTCGATCTCGAGCTCGGCCGAACGAGCTCGTCGCCGCCGTTTTTCTGCTGACGCAGCCACTGCCCACCCGTCGCCTCGACGACGTTTCCAGATGCTCCATCAAGCTTCGCGTCATCTCCATGCCGAAGAACACGACCCTGGATGCCCTGTAGTGTCGTCATCGGGCTCGTCTTCCAACTCTGCCCCGCCGGACACCGTCGTCGATTCGTGCCGTCCAGAGCATCCCCGACCTCTTCTTCGTCTCCGTTAGAACCTTGGTGAGCCCACTATCGAAGCCCCTCTGCCCCTCTGACCGCTCACGCCATCTAGCCAGCGACCCCGCGAGCTCCGAGCACCGTCGGCCGCCATGACCGACGAGCGCGAGCTGTCGTGCTTCCTGGCTCGCCTAATGTTGCACGCGTGCTCCTGCTGACCGAATCCTCCATCTATGCCGCCCCGTTCGCGTGTCTGCGAGCTCCAGCCCTGCGTCGGAGCAAACCCGAGTCACTGCCGCCACTAAACCACGTCGCCGGCCTGCTTCCGGTGACACCCATGCCCACCGCGAGCACCCCCTTGATGCGGGCGAACCAGGGATCCCTCCTGGTGCCCTCCGCCGCACGTTTAGCCGCCGGACAAGCAACCCCGCAGCACTCCGCCACGTTTGCCCGCCGGCGTCAAGCCGCCGATGGGGTTGAACCTTCTTGATCGGGGGTTTGACCTCCCCCTGGGTCACTGACATGCGGGACCAGCCCGCCTAATTAACCTAGGTTTGCTTAAGTTAAAACGCTAATTAACCCAGTTAGTTAGGTTAGTCACTGACATGCGGGACCCACTGGTCAGGTTGACCTGGGCCGCCCGTTGACCTGCGAACGTCAGCATGATGTCATGCTGACGCAGTAAACTATTTTCTGGATTTATTCTAATTCGAAATAACCAGGAAATTCCAGAAATTGATACTAACTTCAAAAATTCATAGAAAATAATCTATAACTCCAATGGAATTAAGTTATATATGAAAAATGATTAGAAAAATCCAAAGAATCTGTTTACGGCATTTTCATGCATGTTAGAACAACTTATGACTACTGTTTATGGCAAACCAAATAAATGACATTAGAATATCCACATGTGGAGTTTGGATTTGATCCTTGGGTTCAAACCAACTTCATTTAATCTGGTTTCTAGTTGCATTAGCTCAAACACAAGCATATTGCCATGTCATGATCATTCATCATATTTTTGCATTGCATTGATTGTGTTCTTTCTCTCTTGCCGATGTTTGTCCCCTCTTAGTAGATGTGGTACCGACGATGAGTTCGATGACACCGATGAAGAGCTATACTATCTTCGGAAGTGTCAGGCAAGCAAAACCCCCTTGTTCATTCCGATACAATCCCATTCTCTCGCTCCTTCTCTCTTCTACTTCATTAGGACAACAATGATTCAACTGTTACATGTTGCGGTAGTTGAACCGCTATCCTCTGCATGACCTGTCATTGCCACAGTAAATAGAGGAAACCCACTAGCATGAGTAGGAGTTGTTTGAGCCCTGATGTGCCTACTCATTCATGCTTGTTTGTCATGCCTGCTATTGCTTAGAGTTGTGTCAGGTCCGGTTCATCGGGGATGAATTGGAGGTGTGTGAACATGTCCTACTATTGAGAGCTAAGTGTGTGAACACGATTTGGTAAAGGTATCGATGAGAGGCCATGTAGGAGTACATGGTGGGTTTTCTCATTGGAGTCGTCCTCAGGAACTGAGTTCTGTGTTTGTGATCCATGAACAGTTACTAACACACATTGGGTTCCGGTAACTCGACCCCTCTCGAGTTATTAATCAACTTGATCTCTGTCCAGGAGTTGCAACTAGTTTCTGGTGTTTGTAGGTAGTGTTAGTAGTCTACCAAGTGGCATCCGGTACAGGTGGGCTTGGGACAGACTAGGCACAGTGGCACGGTGTACCAAGTGGCACCCGGAAGGTGGGCTTGGGAACCCCGCTCACATCGTTTGGGGCCTTGAGCGACACCCCGGCCGGATCTCCTATCGGATGGAACCCAAATAGGCGATAAACCTGGACTAGAGACTTGTGTGGTTAGTCAGGTCGTGGCCGACTCCCTTGCCAGGCTTCCGCTTGAAGGTTGCCGAGATACACGACGTGTACGTGGTGGTAAGTGGAGAGAGTGTGTGTGAAGAAGTACACCCCTGCAAGGTTAACATCATCTATTCGAATAGCCGTGTCCGCGGAAAAGGACTTCTGGGTTTACAGTTCATAGACAAGTGAAAGTGGATACTCTAAAATGCGCAAGATAAGCATGAGTGCTATGGATGGCGCTCTTGTAGGGAGACGGGAGCGGATCCATAGTGGTGTATTGATATGGTGAATATGTGGACTCGTGTGCGCCACCTCAAAAGAGTTACTTGTAGTTGTAATTTAGGATAGCCACCGAGTCAAAGCTGGCTTGCTGCAGTTAAACTCCACCACCCCCTTTGTTGATACTGATGCATATGTAGTTAGTTCTGATGTAAGTCTTGCTGGGTACATTTGTACCCACGTTTGCTTAATTTATGTTTTTGCAGAGAGACTTCATTCTCGCTAATAGTTCCGCTTGGACTTCGGCGTTTAGCTTGTTACCTCAGCTATGATCTTGTGCCCTCGACAGTGTCTTGTAGATAGTCAGGCTTCTCAGCCTTTTTCATTTGTAGTTGTCTGTACTAAGACATGTTTATGCCTCTGCTTGTTGCTTGTATGCTCTGTATGTTGGGTCATCAGACTCATGTTTGTAATATCTGGCTCTTCGGAGCCTAATGAATAAATACTTTGAGTTGTAGAGTTTTGTTGTGGTGCCATGTTGTATTTGCACATATCGAGCATATTGTGTGTATGATTTGAAATGCTTGGTATGTGTGGGATCCGACAACCTAGTTATTTATCCTTGGTAGCCTCTCTTATGGGGAAATGTAGTCTGGTGCTTCATTGAGCCATGGTAGTCTGCTACTGACCGGTTTACGGAGTCCTGTTAGCCGATTACTCTTGCTCGGAACACTTAGACTGGCTGGCATGTGTCCTTCTTCGATCCTGTGTTTGTCCCTTCGGGGAAATGTTGCGCGGTGTCTTTCGGAGTCCTGTTAGCCTGCTACAGCCTGGAATCCCAGAGTCCCGCTAGCCTTGTTGCTACAGCCCGAATTCACTCGCTGATGACCGACATGTTCGTTGCTGGGTCATGTATGCATGTCCCTGTAAGTTAGTGCCACTTTGGGTTCACGACTAGTCATGTTGGCCCGGGTTCTCTGTCATATGGATGCTAGCGACACTATCATATACGTGAGCCAAAAGGCGCAAACGGTCCCGGGCCTGGTAAGGTGGCACCCGTGGGAATACCGTGCATGAGGCTGCAAAGCGATATGATGTGTTACATGCTAGATCGATGTGGCTTAGGATCGGGGTCCTGACAATTATCTATGATCAATATTTGATTCTTCTCTGAATTCTTTTATGCATGATTTAATTATCTTTGCAAGTCTCTTCGAATTATCAGTTTGGTTTGGCCTACTAGATTGATCTTTCTTGCAATGGGAGAAGTGCTTAGCTTTGGGTTCAATCTTGCAGTGTCCTTTCCCAGTGACAGCAGGGGCAGCAAGGCACGTATTGTATTGTTGTCACCGAGGATAAAAGATGGGGTTTATATCATATTGCTTGAGTTTATCCCTCTACATCATGTCATCTTGCCTAATGCGTTACTCTGTTCTTATGAACTTAATACTCTAGATGCATGCTGGATAGTGGTCGATGTGTGGAGTAATAGTAGTAGTAGATGCAGAATCATTTCGGTCTACTTGTCGCGGACGTGATGCCTATATACATGATCATGCCTAGATATTCTCATAACTATGCGCTTTTCTATCAATTGCTCGACAGTAATTCATTCACCCACCGTAAATTATGCTATCTTGAGAGAAGCCACAGTGAAACCTATGGCCCCGGGTCTATTTTCCATCATATTATTTTCCTATCAATTTACTATTCCTTCCGTCTTTTATTTTGCAATCTTTATTTTCCAATCTATATCATAAAAATACCAAAAAAATATTTTATTATCTCTATCAAATCTCACTTTTGCAAGTGGCCGTGAAGGGATTGACAACCCTTTATCACGTTGGTTGCAAGGTTCTTATTTGTTTGTGTAGGTACGAGGCGACTTGTGTGTAACCTCCTACTGGATTGATACCTTGGTTCTCAAAACTGTGGGAAATACTTACGCTACTTTGCTGCATCACCCTTTCCTCTTCAAGGGAAAACCAACGCATGCTCAAGAGGTAGCAAGAAGGATTTCCGGCGCCGTTGCCGGGGAGGCTAACACCAAGTCAAGACATACCAAGTACCCATCACAAACTCTTATCCCTCGCATTACATTGTTTGCCATTTTCCTCTCGTTTTCCTCTCCCCCACTTCACCCTTGCCGTTTTATTCGCCCTCTTTTTCCGTTCGCTTTTTTCGCTTGCTTCTTGTGTGCTTGTGTGTTGGATTGTTTGTCACGATGGCTCAAGACAATACTAAATTGTGTGATTTTTCCAATACCAACAACAATGCTTTTCTTAGCACTCCGATTGCTCCTCTTACCGATGCTGAATCTTGTGAAATTAATGCTGCTTTGTTGAATCTTGTCATGAAAGATCAATTTTCTGGCCTTCCTAGTGAAGATGCCGCTACACATCTGAACAACTTTGTTGATTTGTGTGATATGCAAAAGAAGAAAGACGTGGATAATGATATTGCTAAACTGAAGCTATTCCCGTTTTCGCTTAGAGATCGTGCTAAAACTTGGTTTTCGTCTTTGCCTAAAAATAGTATTGATTCATGGAATAAGTGTAAAGATGCTTTTATCTCTAAGTATTTTCCTCCCGCTAAGATCATCTCTCTTAGAAACAATATTATGAATTTTAAGCAACTTGATCATGAGCATGTTGAAAATTCTTGGGAGAGGATGAAATTAATGATTCGCAATTGCCCTACACATGGATTAAATTTATGGATGATCATACAAAGTTTTTATGCCGGATTGAATTTTGCTTCTAGATATTTTTTAGATTCGGCTGCGGGAGGCACTTTTACGGAAATCAATTTAGGAGAAGATACTAAACTCCTAGATAATATTATGGTTAATTATTCTCAATGGCACACCGAAAGATCTACTAGTAAAAAGGTTCATGCGATAGAAGAGATTAATGTTTTGAGTGGAAAGATGGATGAACTTATGAAATTGTTTGCTAATAGGAGTGCTCCTATTGATCCTAATGATATGCCTTTGTCTACTTTTATTGAGAATAATAATGAATCTATGGATGTTAATTTTGTTGGTAGGAACAATTTTGGTAACAACGCATATAGAGGAAACTTTAATCCTAGGTCGTTTTGTAGTAATTCCTCTAATAATTATGTTAATTCCTACAACAAATCTTATGGAAATTTTAATTAGATTCCCTCTTATTTTGAGACTAGTGTTAACGAATTTATGATTTCCCAAAAGAATTTCAATACTTTGCTTGAAGAAAAATTGCCTAAGATTGATGAATTGGCTAGGAACGTGGGTAGAATTTCTCTTGATGTTGATTCTTTAAAACTTAGATCTATTCCACCTAAGCATTATATCAATGAGTCTCTCAAATCTATGATAATTTCTATTGATGAGTGCAAGGAAAGAACCGCTATGTTGCGTGCTAAGAAAGATTGCTTTGTAAAGGCGTGTTCTTCTAGTTTTCATGATAATAGGGATGAAGATCTAAAAGTGATTGATGTGTCTCCTATTAAATCTTTGTTTTGCAAGATGAATCTTGATAATGATGGGACTGGAGATGAGTCAACTTTATTTAAAAGGCGTCCCAATGATTCAGAGTTTTTAGATCTTGATGCAAAAATTGGTAAAAGTGGGATTGAAGAGGTCAAAACTTTACATAGCAATGAACCTACTATTTTGGATTTCAAAGAATTTAATTATGATAATTGGTCTTTAATAGATTGTATTTCCTTATTGCAATCCGTGTAAAATTCTCCTCATGCTTATAGTCAAAATAAAGCTTTTACGAAACATGTCGTTGATGCCTTAATGCAATCCTATGAAGAAAAGCTTGAATTAGAAGTTTCTATCCCTAGAAAACTTTATGATGAGTGGAAACCTGCTATTAAAATTAAGATTAAATACCATGAATGCTATGCTTTATGTGATTTGGGTGCTAGTGTTTCCATGATTCCAAAAACCTTATGTGATGTGTTAGGTTTCCGTGAATTTGATGATTGTTCTTTAAATTTGCATCTTGCGGATTCCACCATTAAGAAACCTATGGGAAGAATTAATGATGTTCTTATTGTTGCAAATAGGAATTATGTGCCCGTAGATTTCATTGTTCTTGATATAGATTGCAACCATACATGTCCTTTTATTCTTGGTAGACCTTTCCTTAGAACGATTGGTGCAATTATTGATATGAAAGAAGGAAATATTAGATTCCAATTTCCGTTGAGGAAAGGCATGGAACACTTTCCTAGGAAGAAAATTAAATTACCTTATGAATCTATTATGAGAGCCACTTATGGATTGCATACCAAAGATGATAATACCTAGATCTATTCTTGCCTTTATGCCTAGCTAGGGGCGTTAAACGATAGCTCTTGTTGGGAGGCAACCCAATTTTATTATTGTTTCTTGATTTTTGGTTCTGTTTAGTAATAATTAATTCATCTAGCTTCTGTTTAGATGTGGTTTTGTCTTTAATTAGTGTTTGTTCCAAGTAGAACCTTTGGGAAGACTTGGGTGAAGTCTTTATGATCTTGCTGTAAAAAACAGAAACTTTAGCGCTCATGAGATTAGCTTCCATTTTTTACTGCAGAGTGATTTTAGGTTGATTCTTTTTTAAGATGATTAATATAAAAATTCCTCATGTCCACCAATTTATTTCAGAATTTTTCGAGCTACAGAAGTATACGTTTGATCCAGATTACTACAGACTATTCGGTTTTTGACAGATTCTGTTTTTCGTGTGTTGTTTGCTTATTTTGATGAATCTATGGCTAGTATCGGGGGGGTATGAACCATAGAGAAGTTGGAATACAGTAGGTTTAACACCAATATAAATAAAGAATGAGTTCATTACAGTACCTTATGGTGGTGATTTGTTTTCTTATACTAACGGAGCTCATGAGATTTTCTGTTGAGTTTTGTGTTGTGAAGTTTTCAAGTTTTGGGTAAAGATTTGATGGATTATGGAATAAGGAGTGGCAAGAGCCTAAGCTTGGGGATGCCCAAGGCACCCCAAGGTAAAATTCAAGGACAACCAAAAGCCTAAGCTTGGGGATGCCCCGGAAGGCATCCCCTCTTTTGTCTTCGTCTATCGGTAACTTTACTTGAGGCTATATTTTTATTCACCACATGATATGTGTTTTGCTTGGAGCGTCTTGTATTATTTGAGTATTTGCTTCTTAGTTTACCACAATCATCTTTGCTGTACACAAGTTTTTAGAGAGACACACATGAATCAGAATTTATTAGAATACTCTATGTGCTTCACTTATATCTTTTGAGTTAGATAATTTTGCTCTAGTGCTTCACTTATATATTTTTAGAGCACGGTGGTGGTTTTATTTTATAGAAATTATTGATCTCTCATGCTTCACTTATATTATTTTGAGAGTCTTTTAGAACAGCATGGTAGTTTGCTTTGGCTATAAAACTAGTCCTAATACAATGAACATCCAAGATAGGTATAATAAAAACTATCATATAAAGTGCATCGAATACTATGAGAAGTTTGATACTTGATAATTGTTTTGAGATATGAAGATGGTGATATTAGAGTCATGCTAGTTGAGTAGTTGTGAATTTGAGAAATACTTGTTCTAAATTTTGTGATTCCCGTAGCATGCACGTATGGTGAACCGTTATGTGATGAAGTCGGAGCATGATTTATTTATTGATTGTCTTCCTTATGAGTGGCGGTCGGGGACTAGCGATGGTCTTTTCCTACCAATCTATCCCCCTAGAAGCACGCGCGTAGTACTTCGTTTCGATAACTAATAGATTTTTGCAATAAGTATGTGAGTTCTTTATGACTAATGTTGAGTCCATGGATTATACACACTCTCACCCTTCCACCATTTCTAGCCTCTCTAATACCGCGCACCTTTCACCGATAGCATACACCCACCATATATCTTCCTCAAAACAGCCACCATACCTACCTATTATGGCATTTACATAGCCATTCCAAGATATATTGCCATGCAACTTACCACCGTTCCATTCATTATGACACGTTTCGTCATTGTCATATTGCTTTGCATGATCATGTAGTTGACATCGTATTTGTGGAAAAGCCACCTTTATAATTCTTTCATACATGTCACTCTTGATTCATTGCATCACGATACACCGCTGGAGGCATTCACACAGAGTCATATTTTGTTCTAAGTATTGAGTTATAAATTTTTGAGTTGTAAGTCAATAAAAGTATGATGATCATCATTATTAGAGCATTGAACCAAGTGAGGAAAGGATGATGGAGACTATGATTCCCCCACAAGTCGGGATGAGACTCCGGACGAAAAAAAAGAAAAAAAAGAGGCCATAAAAAAAGGCCCAAATAAAAAAAAGATGAGAGAAAAAAGAGAGAAGGGACAATGTTATTATCCTTTTACCACACTTGTGCTTCAAAGTAGCATCACGATCTTCATGATAGAGAGTCTCCTATGTTGTCACTTTCATATACTAGTGGGAATTTTACATTATAGAACTTGGCTTGTATATTCCAGTGATGGGCTTCCTCAAAATGCCCTAGGTCTTCGTGAGCAAGCGAGTTGGATGCACACCCACTTAGTTTCTTTTGTTGAGCTTTCATACACTTATAGCTCTAGTGCATCCATTGCATGGCAATCCCTACTCACTCACATTGATATCTATTGATGGGCATCTCCTTAGCCCGTTGATATGCCTAGTTGATGTGAGACTATCTTCTCCTTTTTTTTTCTCCACAACCACCATTCTATTCCACATATAGTGCTATGTCCATGGCTCACGCTCATGTATTGTGTGAAGATTGAAAAAGTTTGAGAACATAAAAAGTATGAAACAATTGCTTGGCTTGTCATCGGGGTTGTGCATGATTAAATACTTTGTGTGATGAAGATAGAGCATAACCAGACTATATGGTTTTGTAGGGATAACATTCTTTAGCCATGTTATTTTGAGAATACATGATTGCTTTTTTAGTATGCTTGAAGTATTATTATTTTTATGTTAATATTAAACTTTTGCCTTGAATCTTTCGGATCTGAACATTCATGCCACAACAAAGAAGAATACATTGAGAAATATGCTAGGTAGCATTCCACATCAAAAATTCTATTTTTATCATTTACCTACTCGAGGACGAGCAGGAATTAAGCTTGGGGATGCTTGATACGTCTCCAACGTATCTATAATTTTTGATTGTTCCATGTTATTATATTATCTGTTTTGGATGTTTAATGGGATTTACTATGCACTTTTATATTATTTTTGGGACTAACCTATTAACCGAAGGCCCAGTGCAAATTGCTGTTTTTTTTGCCTATTTTAGTGTTTCGCAGAAAAGGAATACCAAACAGAGTCCAAACGGAATGAAACCTTCGGGAGAGTTATTTTTGGAACAAACGCAATCCAGGAGACTTGGAGTGGACGTCAAGAAAGAAACGAGGAGGCGACGAGGCAGGAGGGCGTGCCCAGGGGGGTAGACACGCCCCCACCCTCGTGGGCCCCTCATGGCTCCACCGACCTACTTCTTTCGCCCATATATACTCATGTACCCGTGAGATCCCATCTTGGGGCCTTTTCCGACGATTTGCCGGAGGGGGAATCGATCACGGAGGGCTTCTACATCAACACCATAGCCTCTCCGATGATGTGTGAGTAGTTTACCACAGACCTTCGGGTCCATAGTTATTAGCTAGATGACTTCTTCTCTCTCTTTGGATCTCAATAAAAAGTTCTCCTCGATCTTCTTGGAGATCTATTCGATGTAATCCTTTTTGCGGTGTGTTTGTCGAGATCCGATGAATTGTGGGTTTATGATCAAGATTATCTATGAACAATATTTGATTCTTCTCTGAATTCTTTTATGCATGACTTAATTATCTTTGCAAGTCTCTTTGAATTATCATTTTGGTTTGGCCTACTAGATTGATCTTTCTTGCAATTGGAGAAGTGCTTAGCTTTGGGTTCAATCTTGCGGTGTCGTTTCCCAAAGGATGGCTAGGGGGCAGCAAGGCACGTATTGTATTGTTGCCATCGAGGATAAAAAGATGGGTTTTATATCATATTGCTTGAGTTTATCCCTCTACATCATGTCATCTTGCCTAATGCGTTACTCTGTTCTTATGAACTTAATACTCTAGATGCATGATGGATAGTGGTTGATGTATGGATTAATAGTAGTAGATGCAGAACCGTTTCGGTCTACTTGTCGCGGACATGATGCCTATATACATGATCATGCCTAGATATTCTCATAACTATGCGCTTTTCTATCAATTGCTCGACAATAATTCGTTCACCAACCGTAAATTATGCTATCTTGAGAGAAGCCACTAGTGAAACCTATGCCCCCCGGGTCTATTTTCCATCATATTATTTTCCTATCAATTTACTATTCCTTATGTCTTTTATTTGCAATCTTTACTTTTCAATCTATATCATAAAAATACCAAAAATATTTATCATATTATCTCTATCAGATCTCACTTTTGCAAGTGGTCGTGAAGGGATTGACAACCCCTTTATCGCGTTGGTTGCAAGGTTCTTATTTGTTTGTGTAGGTACGAGGCGACTTGTGTGTAACCTCCTACCGGATTGATACCTTGGTTATCAAAACTGAGGGAAATACTTACGCTACTTTGCTACATCACCCTTTCCTCTCCAAGGGAAAACCAACCCATGCTCAAGAGGTAGCATCCACTCACTCGTTCAAGAGCAACACAGCTAGCAAATTTCTGTGGGCACTTTGCATTTGTCCCTATATCTGAACCCAAGAAAGTTGATGAAGCCTTCATGGAACCTGAATGGATTCAAGCTATGCAAGAAGAGCTTCAACAGTTTGAGCTGAACAATGTCTGCGAGCTAGTGAAGCGTCCTGATCCTTGCAAGCAGAATATCACTGGAACCAAATGCATATATCGCAACAAACAAGATGAGCATGGTCAAGTCGTCAGAAACAAGGCTCGTCTCATTACTCAAGGTTACACCCAAGTTGAAGGGATTGACTTCGATGAAACATTTGCTCCTGTGGCTAGGCTTGAAGCCATTCACATAGTGCTTGCCTATGCCAACCACAACAACATTGTTCTGTACCAAATGGATGTAAGGAGTGCCTCCCTCAACGACAAAATTGAAGAAAAAGTGTATGTTTCACAACCACCTAGTTTTGAAGACCCAAAGCGTCCTGACATGGTATACAAGCTCAACAAGGCACTGTATGGCCTCAAACAAGCACCTCGCGCTTGGTATGACACACTCAAAGACTTCCTTAAGAGCAAAGGCTTCAAACCTGGTTCTCTAGATCCCACTCTCTTCACTAAGACATATGATGGTGAACTGTTTGTATGACAAATCTATGTGGATGACATTATCTTCGGCTGCACTGACAAGAGATACAGTGATGAGTTTAGGCATATGGTGCAAGAGCAATATCATATGCCCATGATGGGTGAGCTGAAATTCTTCCTTGGTCTTCAAATCCGTTAGCAGAGCAATGGCATCTGCATTTCACAAGAAAAATATCTCAAAGATTACCTGATTATGCTGGTGACAAGGTTGACCACAAGTTCACATTAGGAACATGTCACTTTCTTGGACGATCTCTTGTCTGTTAGTCTTCAAAGAAGCAGAACTGTGTATCCCTCTCTACTGCTGAATCTGAATACATTGTTGCTGGATCTTGCTGCACTCAGCTTCTATGGATGAAGCAAACTCTCAAGGACTATGGCATCCACCTGAAGCATGTCCACTCTACTGCGACAATGAAAGCGCCATCAAGATTGCCAACAACCTAGTTCAACACTCGAAGACAAAGCACATTCAGATCCGTCATCACTTTCTCAGAGATCATGTCATGAAGGAAGATATTGATATCATTCACGCCAACATCAAGAGCAATTGGCGATATCTTCACAAAGCCCTTGGATGAGAAAAGGTTTTGCAAGTTGCGGTGTGAGCTAAATATCTTAGAATCCTCAAATGTCCTGTGATTGGACACACATCCTAACGCTTATGCATGTTGATGACTTAGATGTACAACATACAAAGTAAGTATATCTTCAATCAATAAAGACATACACTCTAAGTGTGAATATATTAACACCGAATTTGACTTCCGAGCGCCATGATAATTGTGCGTCGTGTCTGGGTCTAATACTTCCTATATGGTGGGTAACGCCACCACCAAACTTTCTCGAAGATTTTCTTCTGGCGTCATAAACACTATTTGATCACGGGATCAGAATAATATTCTGATCAGAACCTGAACTGCCTGAGTAACGCGCCTGAACTACCCTCTGTACGAACCCGACCTTCGGGCTATCTTCGCAACCGTGTCTCCCTGCGCGAATTATTCTGGTTAGTTGTGTTCTATATGATGTTAGTGTAATCTAGAAACGTTTTTTAGCAACTAAATACCCATTTTAAATAGGAATCTCGCTCGTTGCCGGATTTTTCTCTCGGTTTGTGATGAAATTGCATTTTTTGCAATTTTACTGCCTGAGTTGTTCGACCTGAACTTCTCCCAGTGCTAGGTTGAACTTCCGCCAACATTGTCCAAATGGGGCTTGCGATATACCATTCGAAAGCTATGGACACAAGTATCATGACCCAAGTTGATTTTTTGATAAAATGTAAGCGGTTTAAGAGCAGTTTTGAAAATGGTTTTTTCTTCACACAAAAAACGTGAATCGTATTTTCGATCGCATTTCTAAACCGTTTTTCGGAATGAGGCAAATAGTATGGCGTTGGAAAGCTGTTGTAAAACTGGTACTTCCACATGTTGAAAGTTTTCTATAATTCTTTATGGTTGAAGAGTAATTTGGAAAATCATAAAATTTTGTATACCAAACAGCCGAGTTTGTATTTTCGATGTCATTTATAAACGGCTAATCCAATTGAGGCAAATGATATGGCATTGGAAAGCTTATGAAAATGCGCAACTTTATCTTGTTGAAAGTTTTTTCTAATTTTGAATGGTTTAAAAGTAATTTAGCAAACGATACAAGTTCAACCGAGTTCGTATTTTCGAGCTAATTTTTTAACCTTACGTTTGAATGCAGCAAATGATATGGCGTTGGAAAGCCTGAGGAAATGCGAAATTTTTTGGTATATATTATTTCTCTCAATTCGTTACGGTTTTTTGTCAACTTTGAAAATGGCTAAAAACGTATTTTCACTGTAATTTTTACAACTTTATCGGAATGGGGCAAATAATATACCATTCAAAAGCTACGAAAAATGCGAAACTTTTTTATGTTGATGGTTTTCTCTGATTCCTAGCCGTTTTCAAGTAATTTAGAAAATGGAAGGATCATTCGTTCTACCTTTATCGCGAAATAGATTCTTCAAAAATGCACCGCGTGAAGAACTTGAACTTCTCGGCATCTTTACTTGAACTTCACTCTGTTTTTCACGTGGTTTTTTTTGCTCGTAGCTCTCCATCCACTCACCGGAACACTCACCGGAATTGAGCAAGTGATATATCGATGGAAAGCTGCTGTAAACACGCAACTTTCACGTGTTGATCGTTTTTTCATACTCGCGACGATTTTAAAAGTTTTTCATCTAAAATTCATTCACAGTAGTAGTTAACTTCCTACTGTTTTCACGTTGAACTTCTGTGACGTATTTTCGTTTGTAAGTTTCTCATCCATTCGCTAGTGTTACATAAATGATATTCCTTTTGTACAAACCACTCTTAGAATAATTTTTCTAACTTTCTCTGACGGAGGACTTGAACTTATAACAATAAAACTTTTAGTCTTTGCTTTTTTTATTCTTTTTTAATACAAAATGCACACCGTGTAGTACGTGAACTTATGGCAGTTATCAATCTGAACTTCTCTCGGTTACATGAAAATATCTGAGTTTTTATGAATATGAATCTGAATTTATTAATCCTTTTTTATGAAATTTTGAAGCGCTCTATTATTAAAAGTTGAACTTCTTGTTATTTAATTTTTGAACTTCTTTTTTCCATTCTTTAATAACGAGGAAAATCTGACTTTTCAATAATCATCGAACTTCTCCATCTTTTTAATATGGACTTCCTGGTTTTATTTCTTAATCTTTTTATGAAATTTTGAAGCGCTCTATTATTAGAAGTTGAACTTCTTGTTATTTAATTTTTAAAATTCTTGTTTGCATTCTTTAATAACGAGGAAAATTTGAGTTTTCTATAATCATCGAACTTCTCCATCTTTTTAATATGGACTTCCTGGTTTTATTTATTAATCTTTTTATGAAATTTTGAAGCGCTCTATTATTAAAAGTTGAACTTCTTGTTATTTAACTTTTGAACTTCTTGTTTCCATTCTTTAATAACAAGGGAAATCTGAGTTTTCTATAATCATCGAACTTCTCCATCTTTTTAATATGGACTTCCTGGTTTATTTCTTAATATCTTTTATGAAATTTTGAAGCGCTCTATTATTAAAAGTTGAACTTCTTGTTTCCATTCTTTATTAACGAGGAAAACCTTGCCTTTTTATTCATTTTTCTCATATTAAACACACACACCATGTAGTACATGAATTTTTTTCCGTTTTTATAATTTGAATTTTTTTATTTTCTTTTTGAAATTTTGCTCCTAAATAATAACAGATCTTCTTTGTGGATTGAGAGAATTGTTTCAAAACGCAAAAAAATAATTTCTTTTTTTAAAACTTCCCCAGACATAGCACTTGAACTTCTTTCGACAAACCTTTTAAGATTCTATTTTTCTATACTTTTTGTTTCTCACTTGAAATGCATTCCTTGCAGTACTTGAACTTCTCGTTGTTTTCACTATGAAATTCTATCGCATTTTTGTGCATACGTTGAATTACACACAATTGAAGGTCGGACGTCATTTTTTGCCATTTTAAAAAAATGTAATTGGAGGTCGGACGCCCCGCAATATAAATTCTGAACTGTCCACGGAGGTGCACGTGAACTTCTTGCAACAAATCTGAGTTTTTTATATACTTCGACTTATCTGTTATTTTGAATTGAACTTCTTAGTCTTATTCTTAGAAAAAATATGTTTTCAAATAAGTATCAAACATTTTTTAAATTGAACCTCACACATTTATTTTTCCTAGGTATGGAAAGAATCTGAGTTTTCCGTAAACATCAAAGTACTCCTTTTATTTTAATTTGAACTTCTTCAATTTTATTCTTTAGTGACGAACAGAAAGTTGTCTTTTTTATAAATATTGAACTTCTCTATTTCTATAATTTGGACTTCTTGGTTTATTTGAAATACTTTCCTTTTCCATTTGAACATCTAAATACACGGTGAACCTCTTTCAGAAGAATTTTTGAACTTTCCCGTGCTGAGCACTTGAACTTCTAGCAACTAAACTTTTAGACTTTGCCTTTTTATTGTATTTTTCTTATACGAAAGACACACCGTCGGTGTCAAAACCGGCGGATCTCGGGTAGGGGGTCCCGAACTGTGCGTCTAGGCGGATGGTAATAGGAGACAAGGGACACGATGTTTTTACCCAGGTTCGGGCCCTCTCGATGGAGGTAAAACCCTACTCCTGCTTGATTAATATTGATGATATGAGTAGTACAAGAGTAGATTTACAACGAGATCAGAGAGGCTAAACCCTAGAAGCTAGCCTATGGTATGATCGTTTTTTGTCCTACGGACTAAAACCCTCCGGTTTATATAGGCACCGAAGAGGGTTAGGGTTACACAGAGTCGGTTATAATGGTAGGAGATCTACATATCCGTATCGCCAAGCTTGCCTTCCACGCCAAGGAAAGTCCCATCCGGACACGGGATGAAGTCTTCAATCTTGTATCTTCATAGTCCAGGAGTCCGGCCAAAGGTCATAGTCCGGCTATCCGGGCACCCCTAACCCGGGACTCCCTCAAGAGCTCCCTGAACCAGGGCTTCAATGACGGAGTCCGGCGCACATATTGTCTTCGGCATTGCAAGGCGGGTTCCTCCTTCGAATACATCATAGAAGATTTTGAACACAAGGATAGTGTCCAGCTCTGCAAAATAAGTTCCACATACCACCGTAGAGATAATAATATTTACACAAGTTCAATCTACTGACGTATTCCGCAGCGTGATATCACACCACGGCCAAGACTTTATTCGAATAGTTTTTACTGTCCCACCTCAGCGCGTTTAGCGAGGCGGTTTCCTTGGCACGTCTTGTCAAAGCAGAGATCGTGTCCCCTTATTACGGGATTCTCATCAATACGGGCGTGGGTAACCCAACCGCGCCATTGATTACGACGCTTGGGAGATAAGCGAGTTTTATCAGGCCGGTGGGGACGCATAGCTTTGTCCGTCCATATAAGGGGATAAGGATCCACTTTTCCACACACGCCTTCTTCCTCCTTTGCACATCCATTTCCGTACACTCGAGCTCTAGCGCCCAAGTCCACACATCCCACCTCAACCTTCTCCAACTATGTCCGGAGCAGGAGGCAAGTGGATGGCCTCCTCCGTCACGGAGGGGCACATCAAAAAGCTGCGAAAGGCCAGATACTTGTCCGACGACATCGCACATCGGCTCCCGACAAGGGGCAGCTCATCCCCACCCCCAGGCCCCATGAGAGGGTGGTGTTCCTCCCCCACTTCCTCCGCGGACTAGGGTTTCCACTTCACCAATTTGTCCGGGGGCTCATGTTCTACTATGGCCTAGATTTCCATGATCTGGCCCCGAATTTCATCCTCAACATCTCAGCGTTCATCATCGTGTGCGAGGCCTTCCTCTGCATCCAGCCCCACTTCGGCTTATGGCTGAAGACCTTCAATGTCAAGCCGAAGGTAGTGGGCGGCCGCCAAGCAGAAAGTCTTGGAGGTGCCATGGTGGGCAAGATGGCCAACGTCCTATGGCTCGAGGGCTCCTTCGTGGAGACCATAAAGGGGTGGAAATCGGGGTGGTTCTACATCACCGAGCCGCGTGACTCTAAATGGGCGGCGGCCCCCGAATTCCGATCTGGCTTCACAACACGACTCACCTCATGGAAAGAGACGGGCCTGACATGGGGTAATTCGGAAGAGCTGACCGGACTCGAAACCTGCATCCGAAACCTAGTGGACAAGAAGCTCAAGCTTGTCAACATAGTCCAGGTTATGCTCATCCGCCGGATCCTCCCATGCCAGCAACGGGCCTTCAACTTGAGGGAGTTTGATCCGACACGGCACCGAACCTTGAGCCGGCTCTTCGACACTACGTACGAAGATGCCTGGAAGGTGCTGTTCAAGGGCGCCGAGGCTCCCGCATCCGCCATCAAGATCGCGGATTCAGCTCATGACATCAAGCCAGCGAGGTAAGCTATTTTACCCTTTACGGGACTCTTTTTCATAGTTTGACTCTATGCGGGATCTAAAACTCCCTCACCTTTGACAGATGGCGAGAAGACGCCCAGACAGGTTGACTGTCCGGCTCCCTTGCCAGAAGACCCAGCGGACGCCCGATTGACGAGGCTGCTGGTTCCAACACCTTACGTGGTGCCGGAGAAGAAGGCCAAGAAGAAGGCCACGGGAACTCGAAGGAGTTCCCGGTGCCAGGTGTTGTCGGACTCATCGTTTGATGACTCCGAGGCGGACTCCTCCCACGAAGACGAGGAGGAGAAAAAGAGGCATCTTCCCCAGTGGGGGGAGAGAAGAAAAGGAAGGCCGCCCCAACTGGGGAGGCCGGAGGGTCCAAGAAGGGAAGGACCCATCCTTCGGACTACGCCGCCAACGCCGACGACGGCGAACAGGAGTGGCCACTGAGGACCAAGCCCCTGGCGAAATCGTAAGTGTCCGGACACCAGAATAAGAGTGGCCACTGAGGACCAAGCCCCTGGCGAAATCGTAAGTGTCCGGACACCAGAATAACTCATGGCGTTCCATTTGTCGCAAAGCATCTTCTAACGCCGAATATAACCATGCAGCCCGCCCAAGGACGGGCTTGACGTTTCGACGAGCGGCTCCCTGGATTCGTCCGATGTGAATAGCACCTCACTTCCGACCACCTCGTCTCCTCCCGCCGCGGATGACGCCGAGGTGGAGTCCCAAAAGGGGCCCAGCCAGGAGGAGGTGGCCTCGAGGCGCCCGCAAGGCGACCTCCGGACTCGGCGCAAAGGGATAAAACCCGAAGGGCCGTAAGTCCGCCCTGTCGGATCGTGCATCGGAACCTTCGGTGGTTCGAAGTCCGAGGCGATCGCCTTCAGAAGAAGGGCAAGACTATGACGCGGTGACCTCCGGCCCAACCGGGCGTCGGATAATTTGATGGAGGCGCTTAACGGCGCTTCCATCGACGAGGAGCACCGCCTTGTTATGAGTGTGGTGATCGAAAGTTCGATCCGCCAAGAGCGGGCTGATCAAGCCTTACCAGCCTTCTAACAGGCTTTGAGGTATGTATTTTAAGATATGTAAAAATATTACCGCATAGACAGTAGCCCCTGATGCTCAGTTTGGTGTTCGGAAAAGAAAAAGCCGAACTGAGGATCTAAAAGATATACGCAGGAGTATAACATAAGTATGTCAATATGGGAATGCAGGCTGCACTGCTGACCTCTGCTGCACTGACTGCGGAGGTTGATGCATTGAAGCAGAGCCTCGAGCGGTCCGAGAACGAGCTCGGACTTGCCAAAAAGCAGCTCGAGGACAAGGAAGGTAAGTAATACCTTATGGGAGTATTTAAAAGATGTGGTTGCAAAAAATGACAGGAATAACGTGAATCTGCAGGGCCACGAACGCAGGTGGCGACCGGAAGGAAGCGGTGTCCAAGGCCGAAGCAATGCGGCCATGGAGCGCATCGAGCGAGAGAAGCAGGAGGCGGGTGGCGGAGGTGCGGCAAGAGCTCTGTGCTCTCGTGGAAAAACACGAGAGTTTGGAGCGTGACTCAAAGACTCGAGATTCGAGCTCGCCTCGGCCCTTGAGAGCGCCTAAAGCCGCTAAGGCGAAGCCCAAAAAGCCCTCCAGAAATTGAGGCGATGAAGAAAATAGCGGCGGGTAAGGCATTCTTTATGCAAAGCAAGCATGTGAAAGTGAATTATCTGTTACTTACCCGAATCCGGAGCTCTCCAGAGCATTCGCAGATCTGCCATGATGTGTCCGATCTTTGCCGCATTCTACCGAGCTAAGGAGGGAAGCTCGACGGAGAAGGTGTTACGGTCTCGATATCTTTGAGGCCGGACACCAGTGCCCTTATAGCGACCAATTGAAGCAGTTGGTCGAGCTCCATAAGGTGGCCGAACAGGCCATGAAGGGCCTCATAGTTTGGCTGTGGCCTAAGGAAGCCATGCACAGGAGCTACTTGAGTGGTGAGGCGGCCGGTGGGCCTTTGTCCATGGGTTGAAGTCGTCAAGCGCTCCGTCTGCATCAAAGGTGCCCGTAGGGCCCTTTCCCGTGCTAAGGTGCACTGGGGAAAGATGGACGCCGAGAAGCTTGTGACGGACGGACCACCACCGGGAAAGGAGCATCACAAGCCTGAAATGTATTATGAGGGCGTCCTGAAGGGTGCCCGCATTATAGCGGGTGAATGCTCCAAAGATGCAATATTTGAGTAGACTCGCATTTGTTATCCTATACGCTGAAAACTTGTTCATATGCGCTAAGCAACACTTTTTAATTTAAAATATTACCTTATGTGCGGCCGTGTATTAAATTTGAGAGATGGCGAGTCGTTTGTCAGCCCCCCATGCCACGAGTCTTTGGGGTGTTCGGGATAAACTTGAGCGCTCTTGTTCCCATTCTTGGGTCCTTCGAGGGAGGCGATCAATGCAACGAACAAGGCAACCGGACTATAATGCTTGAACACTCTCCCTTAGCCATAGAATTCTATAATTTTAAATTGCGGCGAAGCCCCTGGTATTCGGAAGACCGAGTTCGGGGCGCTATCCACGCCTAGGCCGGACAATGTCGACTCCTCGCTCTAAGCGGCATAAGTCTTTAGGTACTTGAAAACCTCTCGAACAGCGACCGGCTCTCGCCCTATCATGGCGGTCAGTTTTAGCTTTCTCCAATGAGGTGCTTAACCCAGCTCAACCGAGGCACAATCGCAGTGGTTCTCCCAGCGCTACCTTAGCCGATATAACGGAACATAAGGTACCAAAACATGGGTGCCGGGCAAACCCAACTATTGACCCAAGACATGATTCGAATCCGATGCATATAATGCTATAAGTTCGGGGTGCCGCACTTGTGAAAGTGTTCGGACTTATCACACCATATTGTGGGGTACTTAAGCCCCACAGTGTATTACTGTACCAAAGTGTACGGTTGCACAATGTCATAACTGAACATATATATATATATATAGAAAAAGGGAATGCAATAATAGGCAGAAGCTATGTATTGTTTATTCAAAAGGGCTGCAGTAAGAGCAGAATGATACAAATAGTGTGATAAGCAAGTGACGGGACTTTTTAACATGTCCCCCTCCAGGGGTAGGCTGCGGGATGGTATGTAAAACATGTATACTGCTCGTAATAGAGACCACCTGGACACTCGACGTAGCTACGCTTTCACGGCTATTGCATCGTGTGTTGGCGATTCTCACGGACAGGGGCTTCGTGAGAGCGGAGTCCTGAAAGTAAAAAAGAAAAAAGAATGACACAATCGGGAGCCCCTGGTGCGGTTGAGCCGCGTTCTGGGCATGCCGTGGTCGTGCCTGTCAGGACCCCGATTCCAAGTCACATTGATCTAGCCAGTAACACCTCATATCACTTTGCGGCCTCACGCACGGTATTCCCACGGGTGTCGCCTTACCATGGCCCGGGACCGTTTGCGCCTTTTGGCTCACGTATATGATAGTGTCGCTAGCATCCATATGACAGAGAACCCGGGCCGACATGGCTAGTCGTGGACCCAAAGCGGCACTAACCCATGGGGACAGGCATACATGGATCACATCGAGCATGTCGGTCAGCAGCGTGTGAATCCGGGCTGTAGCACTGTGCTAACAGGACTCCGGGAACCCGGGCTGTAGCAGGCTAGGCAGGACTCCGAATGCCACCGCGTGACATTTCCCAACCACAGGAACGGCGAAGTGAAACACATGACGGCCAATCAAGTGTCCAGAGCAGTAATCTTTGGGCTAGCAGGACTCCGGTGAACCGGGTCAGAAGCGGACTACTATCGCTCAGGAAGCACTAGACTACATTTCCCCATATGAGAGGCTGCCAAGGATAAACAACTAGATTAGTCGGATCCCACACATACCAAGCATTTCAAACATACACACAATATGCTCAATATGTGTAAATACAACATGGCATCACAACATACATCTACGACTCAAATATTTATTCATTAGGCTCCGAGGAGCGAGATATTACAAACATGGGTCTCATGACCCAACATTCAGAGCATACAACTCAAAGCACAAGCGGAAGCTTAACATGTCTGAGTACAGACATCTACAAATGAAAAAGGCTGAGAAGCCTGACTATCTACCAGATCCTGCCGAGGGCACAAGATCGTAGCTGAGGTAACAAGCTAAACATCGAAGTCCACGCGGAACTACTAGCGAGGCTGACGTCTCTCGCAAAACATAAAATAAGCAAGCGTGAGTACAAATGTACTCAAGAAGACTTACATCGTAACTAACTACATATGCATCATTATCAACAAGGGGGTGGTGGAGTTAATCAAAGAAGCCAGCTTTGACTCGTGGCCATCCTAAACTATGACCGCAAGTAACTCTTTTGAGGTGGCGCACGAGTCCACATATTCACCATATCAATACACCACTATGGATCCGCTCCCTCTCCCTACGAGAACGCCATCCATAGCACTCACGCTTATCTTGCGCATTTTAGAGTATCCACTTTCACTTGTCTATGAACTGATATAGGCAACCCAGAAGTCCTTTACCGCGGACACGGCTATTCGAATAGATCATATTAACCCTGCAGGGGTATACTTCTTCACACACGCTCTCACCACTTATCGCCATTACCACGACAAGTACTCGGCAACCTTCAAGCGGAAGCCCAGCGAGGGTGTCAGCCACGGCCTACCTAAACACTCAAGTCCCTAGTCGAGTTTATCCCTATTCGGGTTCCATCCGCAGGAGTCCGGCCGAGGTTTCCACTAACGGCCCCGAATGATGTGTGCAGGGTTCCCGAGATACCAAACGGGCATTGATTTTGCACCGGGCCACGGTGTATCTACCGCATCATAGCCCACCCCTAGGGTCAGCGCTACGCACGGCCTCCAACACATATCCTACAAACACCGTAAAACTAGTTGCAACTCACGGACAGAGAACAAGGGTGGTTAAGAAGCCGAGAGAGTCAATTAAGGATCCCAATGTGTGGTAGTAACTGTTTCATGGATCACAAACACAGAACTCAGTTCCTAAGGACGGCTTCAATGAGACAACCCACCATGTACTCCTACATGGCCTCTCACCGCTACCTTTACCAAATCGTGTTCACACACTTAGCTCACGCACAGTAGGACAAGTTCACACACCATTCCAATTCATTCCCGATGAATCAGACCTGACTCAACTCTAAGCAGTAGCAGGCATGACAAACAAGCATGAATGAGTAGGCACAACAGGGCTCAAACAACTCCTACTCATGCTAGTGGGTTTCATCTAATTACTGTGGAATGACAGGTCATGCAGAGGATAAAAGGGGTTCAGCTACCGCAACAAGTAACATATGAATCGTTGTTGTCCTAATGCAGTAAAAGAGAGCAGGAGCGAGAGAGTGGGATTATATCGGAATGAACAAGGGGGTTTTGCTTGCACGGCACTTACGAAGATAATATAGTTCTTCATCGGTGTCATCGAACTCATCGTCGAACGCCGTCTCTTGAGAGGGACAATCACCGGCAAACAAGGAAGAACACCATCAATGCAATGCACAATATGATGCATGATCATGACATGGCAATATGCTGTTGATTGGGCTAATGCAACTAGCACCAAGGTTAAATGAAGTTGGTTTGAACCTTAGGTTCAAATTCAAACTTCATATGTGAAGGTTTAAATGCCATTATATGATTTGTCCTAAATAGCAGCTATAAGTTGTTCTAACATGCATGAAAACAGTACATATGGATAGATTAGATTTTTCTGATCATTTTTCATATATAACTTATTTCCATTGGAGTTATAGATTATTTTCTATGAATTTTAGAAGTTCTAACCATTTTCTGGAATTTCCAAATCATTTAGAATTAGAAATAATCCAGGAAAATGATTATCGCGTCGACTGACGTCAGTGTGACGTCAGCAGGTCAACAGGTCGGGTCCAGGTCAAACCTGGCGCGTGGGTCCCGCGTGTCAGTGTCATTAGTTTAACTAACTAAATTAACATTAGATTAACTCCTAATCTAGGGTTGACTAGGGACGGGGCCAACAAGGTCAAATGGGTCAAACCCGCCGGCGACTAACCGCCGGCGAGGTCCGAGACGGCGGCGATGCGCGGAATCGCAGCACAGGCCACGGTTCGAGGCGCGGATGGCACCGTTGGAACCCCGAGGCTCGTCCGCGTCGGCTGGTGCTTGTGGGGTCGCCGGAGACGACCTAGATCGGCGGCGGTGTCCGCTTCCGCGGCGGCCGGAGTTCGGTGAAGACGGACATCGTGCTACGGTGCACGACAGGACGAGTGTGTAGGTGTTACAGGTTCCTGAACGCTGAGGACGAAAACATGCTCGGACGCGACGGCTGCGGGCTCTAGCCACGGCGGCGACATGACCGGCGGCGAGCAAGCTTTCGGGCAGGGTGGTGGAGCTAGCTAGGGCGCATGAACGGCGGAGAAAAAAGAGGGGGAGGATGCGGCAGCTCACAGGGTGGACGGAGAGAGGGTCAGCGGGCTCGGGGAGGCGCTGAAGACGGCGAATCGGAGTCGGCGATCGCCGGCGGCCGAGGTTGAAGACGATGGCGTGGAGGCGATGCAGAGCTTCCCGGCTCGCGTGGCTCGGCAGGAGGAACGGGTGCATCACGTCGGTTCTTCTGGAAGCAACTACGAGGCGAGGGGAGCACGGTGGCTATGGCAAACGGCGTCGGCGATGACGAGCTCCGCTCGGGCGCGTGCAGGGAGAGAGCAGAGAAGGGGGAGAGCGTTCGGGAGAGAGTGGGAGGGGGCCATGGGCTGCGTGGTGCTTGGGGACGACTCCAGGGCGCCAGGGAGGCCAACAGGGAGGCAGGAGGTGGCCACGGGTGGCTCACACACACAAGACGCAATGCTTCTCCTCTGGCAGAGGAGGAAGACGGCAGGAGCTGCGGGGTGGGCTGGGTTGCGAGAGAGGCCTGGCAGTGGGCTGCCCTCTTGGGCCGCAGGTAAGGCCAGTCGGTTCTCTCTCTCTCTCTCTAATATTTCTCTTTTCTATTGATTCTGTAATCTTTGTGGCTTTTCTAAAATACCTAGACCCTTTCAAAAATCACCAAACTGTACATGGCCACTGTATAGAATGTATCCAACATGGAACATTTCAGTTTAGGATTATTTGAGCATTTAAAATAATTTATAGTATTTAAATGCCCAAATGCAAGTAAGTAATGATTTAATTCAAAAATCCAGAATGGCCTAGGAAAATGTGCACCATTTTGGGAGAGGTTCTAGACCAATTCAAAAATGATGAACTTTTGTGAAGGGCATTCAGGTTCATTGAAATGTTTTTCAGTTGAAACCTGGTATTTTCGAAGTCCGGGGTTTCTGACATCCCCATTTCAAGTTTATTAAATTTAAACATGATGACATGAATGCTTATGCAGAGTCAGGCAAGGACTAAGCTAGGGCTGTGACAGTGCCCCTCCCCCTATGCCCATGGTATTTCTAGAGCGTAATTATGTACGCGTAGTACTGGTTTCGCAATTTCGCGAGGGCTGGGGTTTGGGCCGCATTGCTATCTGTGCTCGGAACATGCCAGGCGATCTTGTTGTAGGTTACTCCGGGCGCGCTTGACGGTGTCCGGACGTTTAATAGCAGGACTCGAGAATTGCCTTAAGAGGCTGCTTTGTACTTCCGCCGCAAGGGCCGCCGTATGCTCCTCCGTCCGGAGGGAGCGTTCAGTGTTTCCATTGACCGTAATGACTCCTCGAGGACCTGGCATCTTGAGCTTGAGATATGCGTAGTGCGGCACCGCATTGAACTTTGCAAATGCGGTTCGTCCGAAAGCAAAGGCGTGATAGCCGCATGAACGGGACTATGTCGAAGATTAACTCCTCGCCGGAAGTTATCCGGGATCCGAAGACCACTTCATGTGTAATCGAGCTCGCATATTGGCCTCTACACCTGGTATGATGCCTTTAAAGGTCGTCTTCGTGGGTTTAATCCTTGATGGGTCTATGCCCATTTTGCGCATTGTATCCTAATAAAGCAGGTTCAGGCTGCTGCCGCCGTCCATTAGGACTCTAGTGATGTGAGATCCGTCAATGATTGGGTCTAGAACCAATGCGGCGGATCCGCCATGGCGGATGCTAGTGGGGTGGTCCCTTCGATCAAAAGTGATCGGGCAGGAAGACCACGGGTTGAACTTTGGGGCGACTGGCTCCATCGCATATACGCCCCTTAGTGCACGCTACGCTCCCTTTTGGGTATGTGGGTTACGTATATCATGTTCACCGTCCGCACTTGTGGGGAAGCCCTTACATCCTCTATTGTTCGGGCCGGGGCTCCTCCTCGTCATCGCTATGCAGCCCCTTGTCATTGTTTTCGGCATTTAACTTGCCTGCCTGCTTGAACACCCAACAATCCATGTTGGTGTGATTGGCTGGTTTTTCGAGGGTGTCGTGTATCTGGCACGAGTGATCGAGTATTCGGTCCAAATTGGACGGGCCCGGAGTATTTCTTTTAAATGGCTTTTTCCGCTGACCGTGTTTAGAGCCTCTAAATCCGGCATAGACTGCCGTATCCTCAGCATTATCGCCGTTAATGCGGCGCTTGTGGTTGTTGCGAAGCGACCTTCCATTGCTGTCCTTGGTATCCGAATTACCAGGGCTCTTGGTCATGTTGTTACTACGAGCTAGCCAGATGTCCTCTCCCGCGCAAAAGCAGGTCATGAGTGTTGTGAGGGCTGCCATGGATTTCGACTTTTCCTGTCCTAGGTGCCGGGCAAGCCACTCGTCGCGGATGTTGTGTTTGAAGGCTGCAAGGGCCTCTGCATCCGGACAATCGACGATTTGTTTTTTCTTGGTTAGGAACCGTGTCGTAATTGTCCGGCCGATTCCTCCGGCTGCTGAATTATGTGGCTTAGGTCATCGGCGTCGTGGTCGCACATATGTGCCCTAGAAATTGTCGAGGAATGCGGCTTCCGTGTCTTCCCAACAACCAGTTGACTCTGGCGGCAAGCTGTTAAGCTAATGCCGGGCTGGTCCTTTAAGCTTGAGTGGGAGGTATTTGATGGCGTGTAGATCATCACCGCGGGCCATGTGGATGTGAAGGAGATAGTCCTCGATCCAAACCGCAGGATCTGTTGTTCCATCGTATGATTCAATGTTTACGGGTTTGAAACACTTAGGGATTTGATGATCCATCACTTCATCTGTGAAGCATAGTGGGTGTGCGGCGCCTCTGTATTGGGCTATATCACGACGCAGCTCAAATGAGCTTTGTTCATCGTGGTTCGGCCCGCCGGAGTTGCCATATCCGGCGTGGACGGTTATCGCCACGTGTCGTAGGCGCCCACGCCGATCCGTAGATCGATCTTGTTTGCCTTGCCTTGTCCTCCAATATATCTCGCAGGTCCGGCGCATTTCGCCGCCTTGGTATTTTTTGAGCGTCGGGTGCGGCTTGAGTTGAGGGCCGAGAGGCCTCTCTGTCATGCCACGAGGTGGTCGGTCACCGTATCATCGCGCTGGTGATGTAGGTTTGGGTGCTTCCTCCTCTAATCGGGCAGCACTGCGTTTTGGGTAGCTCTTGGAGGCGCTCTAGTTCATACTCTTCGGCCGCAAGGACTTCAGTCCATCTGTCAGCTAGCAAGTCTTGGTCAGCTCTAAGTTGTTGCTGCTTTTTCTTGAGGCTGCTTGTCGTGGCCATGAGCCTGCGTTTGAAACGCTCTTGTTCGACGGGATCCTCGGGCACGACGAATTCGTCGTCGTCGAGGCTTGCCTCATCTTCGGAGGGAGGCATGTAATTATCGTCCTCTACCTCTCTTTCTGCCGCTCTCTCATGAGGGTTGGCTTCTCCATCCTCCTGCGCTGAATCCTGCTGGAGGGGGTTGTCTTCAGCACTGTCTGGGGTGTTATTGTCTCCCGTGCCGGAATCACCATTTTTGCTGTGGCGGGATTTAGAGCGGCGCCGCTGACGCCGGCACTTAGGCTGTTTCTTGGAGGGGTCATCCTCCGCTGTTCCATCGCCATTCCCATCTTTTGGGATGTCCACCATGTATATGTCGTATGACGAGGTGGCCTTCCAGTGCCACATGGGCGCTGGTTCTTAATCGTCTCTGCATCGCCGTCCATACCGTCGATGTTTTCGAGTCGAAGTTGAGCATGTCGGTTAAATCATCGGCGGTGGCTACTGAAGTGGGTGGTGGGTGGGCTTTGAATTTCTTCGTCGTCCGCATCCCAACCTTCCCCGACCATAATCTGCCAGTGGCTCTCGATAAAGAGAGAGACTTTAGTGAATTCAGGATGTCGCCAAAAGGCGAAAAGGCCGAAAAGATGTCTGCGCAAGTGAATTCCATGATCGGGCGCCAATCGGATTCGATTGGCGAAGCGCGAAGGGTCGGAGTCCGGAGGAGTCCGGCACCTTGGAGTCACGAAGCCATAAGGGCCGGGGTAGGTGTACGGCTCGATCGCCAGAGAGATTGCAGCCCGAGGCGGTGTCCAGCCACCCGTCCTCGATCGGTTGATCGGCTCCGGAAGCTAAAGGTCGGAGCGGACGGTGCGGCCTCCGAGACCTTTGCTCGGTGGCAGAGCTAGATCATGCCCCTCGTGATAGTGCGGTGCGCTTGGTTGTGGCTCGAACCCGTCGAAGATCAAATCTCCGCGGGCGTCAGTCGTGTAGTTCAAACTTCCAAACCTGACACGTGGCTGGGGCGTAGATTTCAATCGCTCCGGATGGCTGCTTAATTGGCCCGGAGTGCAAAGCCGCCCGAATACGAAGATCTGTCCGGGAGAAAAGTCTCACCGAGGCGCATCGTTGTTGATGATCGGAGGAGCCATCGGGCCTAAGGATAACGACATACGGAGGAACTCTCAATGAAAGCACCAATGTCGATTGTCAAAACCGGCGGATCTCGGTAGGAGGTCCCGAATCGTGCGTCTAGGCGGATGGTAATAGGAGACAAGGGACACGATGTTTTTACCTGTGTTCGGGCCCTCTCGATGGAGGTAAAACCCTACTCACCTTGATTAATATTGATGATATGGGTAGTACAAGAGTAGATCTACCATGAGATCGGAGAGGCTAAACCCTAGAAGCTAGCCTATGGTATGATCGTTTTTCGTCCCTCACGGACTAAAACCCTCCGGTTTATATAGGCACCAAGAGGGTTAGGGTTACATGTAGTCGGTTACAATGGTAGGAGATCTACATATCCGCATCGCCAAGCTTGCCTTCCACGCCAAGGAAAGTCCCATCCAGGACACGGACGAAGTCTTCAATCTTGTATCTTCATAGTCCAGGAGTCTGGCCAAAGGTCATAGTCCGGCTATCCGGACACCCCCTAATCCAGGACTCCCTCACACACCATGCAGTATGTGAACTTTTGGCAGTTATCACTTTGGACTTCTCTTTTGTTACTCTTTAGTAATGGAAAAAAATCTAAGTTTTTATAGACATTGATCCAATCTAAATTATAGTTTTTTCCACTTTCTACGATTTGTTTCTTTGTCTCGCGACATTTTTAGGCATTTTTTTGTTGTCAGTGAAATGGCCTAGACGATTCTTTTTTTCATTGATGAATTTCTTCAGTATATGGTACACGTGAACTTATGAATTTTAAAACATGAACTTCGCATTTTATATCTAAAACATGAATTTCTAAAACATAACGGTTTAGCTTTTTAGAAATATACTGCGGGGCGTATATATTCGTCAGTGTTAGATTATTTTGAATACAAGCTCAAATTATTTTGAACTTATTGGTTGTCCTTTCAGAAATATGAATAACTATTTTGGACTCCGTCGCTCGTTATTCAAGTTTGAACTTTTAGAATTTTTTTATTTCGTAACAGTGAAACTCTTTTTTGATAAAAAAGTTTGAACTTCTCTATTTTCATTTTAACCTTCTTGGTTTTGTAATACATATTGAACTTCTTCTTTTTTTATTGAAATTCTAGTTTTTATTATAAATAGACTCAACATATTACTTTTATTCCTATTTTTTGGATAAGAGAAACAAAAACTGAATTGTACGGTGAGAAGTTCAATTTTTTGCAGTGCGAGAAGTTGCATTTTGTTGTGAATTATTTGTTGTTTTGTTTCTAACTTTTTTTTACAAAATGAACAGTGCATGTTTTGGTGCGAGAAATGCACAAACATTGAACGGTGGAGGCCGTGAGCAGGCACATCAAAATTAGACTTTTATCCGGTGCCAAGCTGAACTTCTTTGAATCTGAAGATGTAGTGTAGGAAGCAGCAGCAGCAACCAGCACCATTGCCATGTTCAGGAGCATGAGCTCACGCTCTGCTGGAGGCATGAGGTTGGGATGTATCACGTTTGAGGAATGAAAAGTTTGAGAAAATTGCACTAAGGAATAACCTCGAGTACCTTCTGTTCACTACAGGCGTTTTGCCTACCTAGAATCGCCAATGAGCTCGACACTTGGCGTTCTTTTTCCAGGCACCGTGCACATGCACACATAGAACGCGAAACGAAGTTGAACAAAGAAAGGACGGTCACCGCCGTATGCACATGCAGTTCGACTCGTTCAAATGGGGAAGAAGACAGGGTGGAGAACTGTGCTGGATCAGGGCGGGGAAGCACTCGGCCCCGCGGCGGCAGGCGGACGGTGTCAGGCTTGGGCGGCGGGGGAGGATCTCGGCCACGCGGTGGGGCAGGGATCTCACGATGCTTGGGTAGGTGCGGCGGGGGGAGGGGCTGGGATCCAATGCGCCTGGGACACGCCGGTGGTGCCGGAGGTGGCGGCGCGGGCCGGCGCAGTGGGCGGATCCAGGGACGGCGGCACATGTATCCCAGGGCAGGGCGAGACAGTGGTTGAAGCAGGTGGAGGCAGCTGCAGCAATCGAAGCAGGGGAGGGAGGCGTCTGTGGCGCAAGATCCAGGGAGGGAGATGTCTGCTAGCGCTTCATCGGGGTCGGGGCCGGCGCAACACCGGCGGTGGGGTGGGGGGAGTCCGCGCGGCACCGGTGATGGGGAGGTTTGGGGCGGGGCGCGGCACTGGCGGCGGGGTGGGGGTCCATGCGGCACCAGCGGCGGGGAGGGGGGGGGGACGTGGCACCGATGGCCGAGAGGTTCGGGGCGAGCTTGGAGATCTGGGAGAGGTGGTGCGGTTCCTAGTCGTGGGCTCGTGGCCTTTTTTCTAGACGACGCTGGTGGGAGCAGTTCGCACAGTTTGGGGACGTGTCTATAGGGCCTTCGTGATCCAAATAACTATTCTAATCCCAGGATTAGAATAGCATTGTCCTTTATATATACTAGTACAAATGCCCGTGCGTTGCACCGGGCGAAAATTTAGATATAACCTGATCCATATGCCATTATGCAAGGCTTTTTTTAATTTAATTATTATTGTAAATGTTAGAAATAAGGTTACACTTAGTATTTCATTTTGGACTTTGACATTAAAAGCATAGGTTTCTTTTCTATGTTTGTTGGGCGTAATCCAAGGGTCAGTGAGCTTTTCAAGTGAGGCCAGCCCGTGTATTCCTCAACCCTCCTATCGTCTCCCTCCAGTATTCTCGGGATAAAAAAATATTATACTCCGACACTTATAATCCAATCACTATGTTTCTTTAAAAAATAAGTATGGTCAAATATCTCGATCATGAAGAAGAAATGGCATGTAAAGCCGACTATCTCGGCAAAAAGTCTAACGAACATATGTATTGTTCTTTTTTGGGGTTGGAGGGGAAGGGTATGCATTGTTTGACTTGTCCAATTTAATGTACATATATTGTCGAAGTTATTGAGATAAGCGTAATGACTTTTTATCATCTCAGTAGGCTAAAACAACCCATTTAAAAAGTAGCCCAAAAACTAACTATGCAGTCGCTTCATCTATATGTTCAAAAGAATTGATCAAACCCTAAAAAAAAAGAGGGAATTGGTCAAAAGCAGTAAAAACAACACCGAAAATCCCCATCGAGAGGGCTACAAGCCCATACATTCAATTCTGCCTTTTTTTTGTATGTGGGAACATTTCAGCTCCAAACTCGATTCCACAATTACAGAAAATGGTTTTGACATATACCCGGTGCGTGTTCAAGAAAAGATGTAATGCACCGTTTGCAGCTTTGTTGAACATAGGGCATGCTCCTGCCGATGCGCTTTCAAGAACAATTATGCAAAGCACAATGAGAACATGTCGGATATATTATCCCATGGAAGGCCATAGATTTCTTAGTCTAGCATTACAACACCTGTTGACTCTAGCTGTGCCTACAACTGGCATGACTAATAATCATAATTTGTTTCATCTCGAAACATATTTTCATACTGTATAAACCTTTTTCAGTAAAGGTACAACACAACTCTATGTTAAGTGAATGTTTTTGTTCTTTTCCTATGAACTTTTATTTTCGAGATCACAGTTACATGAATATCATATGGCTTACTAAGTTGAAACTATTGCCATTAGAATATAAGGCGGTACAGTCAAATAGTCACAAAGTGGGTCAATGTGAGAAGGGACATCTAGCGAGATAACCATTTGCTTTGAAACGCCATGAACAAGCACACATAAATCCAACAGAAAGACCGGAAAAAAAATTGTAATCGGCGCATCCAAAGACTTCCAAAGAACAAGGTTGATTACCGAAAAGCAACAGTAATCCCTACCGAGCCGCCTGCGCTACCCTTATCCACACAATATCTCCATTCCTCCGCCTCCATCTTCTTCTCTCACCTTGCAGACGGATGCGGTGCCCATGGCCGAGATCCGCGATGCCCGCCACCGGCGATCAGAACCAGCGGGCCGTCGCGTCCCTCTCCTCTGTTCCCTTCCGTCCTTCTCCTTTCCTCTGTCTGTCTCTCCCTCACGCATCTTCTCTCGCTCTATCAGGTACTTCTACAAGAACCCCGCCATGGATGGCCTCTTGGGAGCTCCCACTATCGCTGGAGCTCAAGCCGCCGCCGTCCAAGGCCTCCCAGAACGGATCTGCGACTGCGGCCTCATCCTCTCGCATGCCCGGCCGCGCCACCGAGCTCTGCATGGTCGCATGCCGGTCGACCTCACCTTCACTCTTATTCCCTTTCCATTCTCGCTCTATCCTCTCTGAATATCTCTCTCTCTCTCTCTCTCTCTCTCTCTCTCTCTCTGTTCAAGTCTTGAGGCGGGTGCTCCGCCGTCCATTCTTTGTTCTTCCCGTCGCCCAGCGCTCCACCGTGAGGAACCGGCTCCCGCCGCAAGTCCTCGGCATCGCCATCCCGCGATCGCCTGCAACCGGGCCAAGCCCGACTTGCGGCCGTGGAGCCCGAGCTTGTCAAGCGCTTCAACTCCGCCGCCGCCATCTTCTTGAGCGCTCGAGCCTGCACGAAGCTCGCCTGCCCGCCTCTCTCTGCCGCTCCGTCCGCCCGTGGCGGCCGGACCCGTCATTACCGCGCCTGCATCGCTCTGTCAGCGCCACTGCGTCCATGCGGTCAGCGCTCCCAAGCCGTTGACCCCGCACGGGACGACTATTCCCTCCCATGCGTAGCGCCGTGCTCTAGCCCCTCCCTCGTCATCGTGTTTAGCCATGAGTCGGCGCCCGGCGGCAAGCGTGAGGCGTGCACGGTGGTTCAATGGAGGCAGGGTGTGTTTTGCAAAAAACGAAACGTTATCCAGATTTAAGTAGGACCGCGGGTTAATTTCTAAGAAACAGGGGGACTTTTTTGCAAAACGACCAACGACGGACGACCAGAAGCACTCCGTGCTTTATTAGTAGGGATAGATATATATATATATGTATGTATGTATGTATATGGTGTTCTGTCCTCTACATCATTCACTTATAGCTATGTCTTCGAACTTGCCATTTTTTTGAATTAAGTGAATGTGATCAGACCCTAACCCCTTCTGTGCTTCTTCCTCAAACTATATCTATCTAGTCATACGCGTTCTGTTGAAACTTGTCGAATGTCTTCACTACATCCTTGTCAACTGAAGATACAGAGACACATATCTAAAACTGCTTTGAATGATATATCTCTTTTGCCCGAATTCCGGAGAAGCCGGAACGACCACCTGACAAACCAGGCGTGCGTGGGAACATGGAACAACCTTCAATGAGTTGCATGCACGCCACATGTCCATCAGATGTGAACCGCCAGGGGCACCTGCGTAATTACGCTCTGCAGCCCTCTACCTTATAAATACTCACCCCGCGCGGTCATTATCTTTTCTTCTACCTTGCTACCTTGCTCAAACCCTAGCGCCTCCGCTAGCATGCGTCGACGCCGGAGACGAAGCGCTTAGCTGCCGCGACTTCTTCGACGCCGTCCTCACGCCGGCCGCGGACCTCATCCTCTCTATCGCCGCCGTAGGTGTCTTCCGCCGGCAAGTTAGGGCACGGGAGATTGAACTGCTCGGCTTCTTTCTCTGCCTCCTCTAGCAGTCCATCAACGGTAATTAAATCTCACTTTTTACTGTCTTTTTGATCCGTCAAATCCATCCAGTTCAACGGAAGTGGTTTCTATACTTCCAAATCTAGATCTATTTTTGTCTACATCTCATATCATGCAAAGGATATTCATTTATGCTTCATAACTAGTTAGATTCCTCACTTTTACTAATTCATGGATTCGTACAAATCTGGAACCAACTCTCTTCAAATAAGTGAATGTCTTCGCTTTATGAGGTCAATGTCTTCAAACTGATTTATCTTTAAAATCTTCTGAAATGCATATGACCTCTTCCCCTTCCCTCGCACCTCTAATGCTGTCACAGGTACATGTCTGTGGGGGGATCCCTTGGTTGTGATAGTCTGCATTCATTTGCAGAGTTCTTACAGCATCATATTCACTCTCCTGAAGCCAGTTCTTGTCTAACCAGTAGACGTAAGCCTTTCACCGTTCTGAAGCCTATCTGCTTGAATATCATGGCCACAAAGAAGTCTGCTAGAATGGTGGCTGGCAGCGCTGTCGGATTTCAGGTTCCGGCAAAACCCTCGAGGTTCGAACACTGGGGTGCGCACGAAGATCTCCCCCTAACGAATCACGCCCTCAACCTCGCCGCGATCTCAAAGCTTGGCTCAACGAACCCGCAACACAAGAGACACGAGATTTATACTAGTTCGGGCCACCGTTGTGGTGTAATACCCTACTCCAGTGTGGTGTCGTGGATTGCCTCTCGGGATGAGGATGAACAGTACAAGGGGAAGAACAGCCTCCTGAGGCGAGGTGTTCTTGTGCTTGGTGCTTGTGGGGATGGTCTGAATCGGTTCAGGCTGAGTTCGAGACCAGTTGCCTCCTACTGTGGTGGCTAGTCCTATTTATAGAGGCCCTGGTCCTCTCCCCAAATATTGAGCGGGAAGGGAGCCAACAACGGCCAGTTTGAAGGGGGACAGCTAGTACAAGCTATCCTGACTAAAGGTGGTCTTCGCCTGCCAAAGGCTTTGGTGGTGACGCCGTCTTGGGCTCCACGGTGACCTCCGTCCTGCCATCCTGCTGGTCTTGGTCTTGTTGCACCGATATGGAAACCTTTGTCTGATGCCTCGGTACTCCTCGCTTGCGCTTGCCTCCTTAGCACCAAAGAGGAAACAAGGACACTGCACGCGCTGGCGTCCGCCTGGCTCCAGCCTGGTCTTGGTCGTCATGGCTTACGTCAATGGAACCTCGCGAGGTTCGCCTTGCCTTGATCTCTCCGCCCCTCGCGAGCCAGCCTGGCGAGGCCGCTCCTGAGGAGGCGTTGTGTCGTCCGCCTCGCGAGGCTTGGCCCCTCACGAGGGTCTTGAGTGTTTGTTGGTGAAGACGGGCCGTACTGGGCCGCGAGTGGAGCCATGCCGCAGGCCGCAGGCAGGCAAGTCTAGGGACCCCCGTTCCCAGAACACCGACAGTAGCCCCCGGGCCCATGGCGCGCTTGAACTTGGCTTCGAGGGGAAGCCAAAGGTAAAGTGCGGAGCGATGTGGGCCCCAATAGCCCGCGGCCTTGGTCGACGCGTGGCGGTTGATTGGACGTGGGCGTCTCCGCTTCCCCATGCTGCCTCGGCAACTGCCCGACTTGACGAGTCCCTGGTGCATGCAGAGAAATATTATCATTACCTGTGATCGTTGGGATCGTCAGTTGGCCTTCTCTTGCTACAAATGAGGAGGGGGGCGGAGCCCCGTCGTCCATATCCTCCCATTCCGCTCACTTCTCCTCCCTTGCTCCATTGCCAGTAGCGACTCCATGGTGCCAATCCGAAGATTCTCGGCCGCAGAGAAGGGAAAAGCTCCCCGTGACGAGCCCGGGCCGCTTCCGCCGAAGAAGAGGCCGGTCCACTGTCGTGACGTAGTCGTGAGGCAGGAGGTGACAGGGCCTTGGTACGAGCAGCCACCTCCTGGGTATCCGCTGCCCTTATATGCCCAAGCCGAGGGCTAAGCAGGAAGAGGCGGCGAGTAGCGCCGCCCATGGCGCACGCCGTCGCCCCAGGGGCCCACGCCTTGGACTCCTCGCGCGAACTCGTGCTATGGGCGGCGATGCCTCCGCGCTCCTGGATCCGCTTCCCCCAGTTCTTCTCCGCCGAGATGCCGCCGAGGGGGCCCCTCGAGTTGTGGCTGCAGCACGACGACTGCGATGCCCCGACGACCGGAGCGGAAGTGGAAGCCGTCTCCCCGGGAAAGTTCTTCATGACCCTTGGCTGGGGTGAGGTTGCTCGGATTTGCCGTGCAGAGGGCGCCCTTGCGATCCACTTCAGGTATGATGGCGCTTCCACCATGTTCTTCAAGGTCTTCGACGCGGAAGGCCGTCGCTTGGAGTGCTGCCCCGGAGGGGGGCGCCTGAACACTGTTGCAGCAGGAGCTGGGCCTGCCGCCCACCTCGCCAGCGACTCATCCAGCAGCAGTGGTGCCGCTTGGCAGTCCAGCGATTCTCCTAAGCCCTACGAGACTCCGGAGACGAGCGACGATAGCTACGTGCCCGCGAGCTTCCGCCGGGCTCGGAGCAAGGCCGCAGCCTCCGGCCATCACCGCCGCTGATCTAGATGGGGTTGGCGCCGGCCTCCCCTGGCCCACTGTTGATGATTGTGTTGGCTGTGCTGGTGTGTGTAGATAGGGCTCCTTGAATTTCCTTTCTTTTGTTCCCTGCGAGGAATCGAAACGGACCCCATGGGGGCATGTAAAGAACCTGTAATGTCTTTTGTTGACATCATCCTTATTATGAAATTGTGCGAGGGCGTGTCCTGCTATGGCTCAGTCTCCCCTTTCTATCCTCGCAACAGCTTGGTGCTCTACGCTGACAGGTCTCGGTCCCCAGGCAGGCTGCAGCCGTCGCTGGTATGCCAGGTCGCGATGCCATGGTCAAGGCCAGGAGGTGAGCGGCCCGAGGTCCAGTAAGAGCCCCTGAGACGCGATGCTCAGGAGTTCCCCTTTAGCGCACAAGCGGCCATTGGAAGGTAAGAAAGGGAGGCCACATTGCGGTGGCAGGGCTGCAGCGAATGAGAATCCCGTGTCGTAGCAATTAATTGGTCCGAACACGAGACTTGTCTTGACAGTTTGGAGTCGTTTCCTTGCGTTGCACCAGGCTTGTGCGTCCGCGGTCGTGGGGTAGCTAGGTTAGGCATGTGCGTGCTTCCCCTTCTTCCCTGCACTCTCCTTCATGCTCTACGTCCTCAGGTCCCGGCCCTCGAGCGAGCTTAGCCACCGCTGGTATGCCAGGTCACGATGCCGTGGGCAAGGCCAGGGGTGAGTGCTGGAGAGGCAGTAGGAGCCCCTGAGTCGCGATGCTCAGGAGCCCCCCTTTTAACGCGCAAGCGAATCACATGGGAGAAGAAGGAGCCCGCGGTACCGCCTGCTGTTGTCCTCGGGAGGTTCGTGCAAGTCAGCGCGAGGAGGGCCACAGATTGCCATTATGATTGCCGGCCGGCCACTGGTCGCTCCGTAAGAGAATGAAGGCACTAAGGGCCTGGTGAGGTGACGCGCGCGGGGCGTGCCTTGGGCTAGAGCTCGACCACTCAGATTTATCGACATTGCAGGGATGGACCCGAGCACAAGCGCCGCGCCAGCGTGAATAGCTCCCGTGGTAGGTGACAACCAAGCAGGTGATAATCACAGATAGGTTAATCATGAAAAGCAGACTAGCTTAGGTAAATGCAAGAACGATACACGCCACTGGGCTGGACCAGAGCGGCTTGGGGATGATGCAGCCCGAGGGGCGCCCCCAACAAAGTAAGCTGAAAATGTAAAGGGATGCATGCCACAGGGACGGACCCACGTGGCCTGGGAATGATGCAGCCCGAGGGGAGCTCCCAGCTAAATAAACTTGGAAAATGTCACCTGGTTCTGTTGTTGAAGGAATGCTGGGGCAGCTGAAGGTGCATGACGAAGGGGTTGCTCCTCACAAGCCATCGGGACCCTGAGCCTCGGGAGGCTCTAGGGCCCTGGTGGTTCCTTGAGGACCGTCTCCACCTCCGCCAGGACGATGTGGTGCCTGGCCTCCTGAGCCGCCTGGGTGCTCCGTAGGCTGCGCTGGAAGGTAGACGCCTCGCTCGGCAGGCCAAAAGGCATGCGAACGTAGCTGTGAGGTGGGCCCTCGCAGTGGCCCACGCACGAAGGCCAGAAAAGCTCCTAAGATGCGGCCCTGGTGAGCCCTGGGATGTCGATGCAGACGCACAACCCACCATCCTTGCCTGGATGGGGAGGCGCACCAGGTGAGTGGCGATCACCGTGCATGGCTCTTGCATCCTGCAGTTCCTGAGTGGTCTTGGCAATGAACTCCTGAGCGCCAGGCGCTCCTCGCCCGGTGTCCTCCTAAGGGAAACATGCTGCGAAGCACGCCTCCACGTGGTGCCCAAGCGCCTCCCTCGTGATGTTGGCAAGGTCTGAGGCCCTCCAGAAGAGAGCCCCCGAGCCCTGCCCGAGGAGGCGCACCTTCCTATGCGAGGGAGGGAGGCGCCCCAGGCGCGGGCGCTGATCCTGACGAGGGTCCACTTGCGGCGCCGCTCTCCTGAGGCCTGAGCGAAGTAGCTGCTTCTTCTTCTTGGGGACGACCTCAGGAGGGTACTATGCTGCATTGCTGTTGGGGTCTTCGATTGACGCTGCTTGGAAGGTGCGCTCGACGGAGCACACCGCATCTCTTTCTTCGCAGGGGACTGTGATGATCCCGCCACTTCCTGGCATCTTGAGGACGTTGTAGCCGTGGTGTGTCACTGCCATGAACTTGGCCAGGGCCGGGTACCCGAGGATGGCGTTGTATGGCAGGCGGATGTGGGCGACATCGAAGTCGATGAGCTCGATGCGGTAGTTGTCGCGATGTCCGAAGGTGACAGGGAGGCGGACCTGCCCTATCGGCGTGGTGGAACCGTCGGTCACTCCTGAGAAGGGCTTGGTAGGCTGAAGCTGATCGTAGGGCACTTGAAGGCTGTCGAACATCTCGTCGGACAGGATGTTAAGCCCTGCACCACCATCGATGAGGGTCTTGGTGACTTGTACGTTGCTGATGACATGTGAGCAAAGCATCGGGAGAGCACCAGCGGTGGCCGCGCACTTGAGCTGATCTACCGAACTAAAGGTGATGGCGCACTTGGACCACCTAAGCGGGCGTGTGGCCTCGAGCCTGGGGAGTACTGCGTTCACCTCGCGAGCAAACTGCTTGAAGATTCGCTGAGAGGCTGGGGCTTGAGCTCCGCCCAAGATGCAGGCGATAGCTCACGGCTCCTGGAAGCCCCAGCCCCTCGTCCTGATGGTGGTCGTCGTTCCATCTTGGCGGTGGCGGTTGCGGAGGAAGACCAGCGTTGCCTTGGGGGCGGTCCTCGCGAGGCTGATCCCTCCAGGCGCCCTCGCAAGGCTGATCTTGTCAGCAGTCCTCACGAGGCCGGTCACGCCACTCCTGGCGAGGGCCACGGTCGTCCCAGCGTCCTCCACCACGTCCTCCTCCTCGGCCGTAGCCCTGGTTGTTGTGCTCGGGGCGGCAACCGAGGCGTCCATCTCGAATGGCCTGAGCTCTTGACAGTCGTTAGTGTTGTGGCTATGAACGTTGTGGAAGGCGCAGTACAGCCAGCTACTCTTGGATGACTCAGGCTGGTCGCGGCCGCGCTTCGTGTCCGGCTCCGCCGCGAGTACGGCCGCTCCCTTACGCTTCACGTCCTTGGCCTTTGCCTTCTTCTCCTCCAGGTCGGCAGCTGGGAGCTCGAGAAGGGAAAGACACCCTTCGTCAGCCCATGTGCACTTGGTCGCCAGGTTGAACAACTCCAAGGACATGCATATCTCCTCGTGGATGGCGAGCTCCTCCGTCATCTTGACGCCGCGGACGCCATCAGAAAACGCGGAGATGATGGCCTCGTCCATCACCTTGGGGATCTTGAGGCGAACATTGTTGAAGCACTGGATTACTTCTGGAGGGTCTCCCCTGGCTGCTGCTTGACGCGGCGCAGGTCGCCCGTGGTCGGAGGGCGGTCGCGAGCGCCCTGGAAGTTGGCGATGAAGCGGTCGCGCATCTTGTTCCAGGAGGAGATGGAGCCTGGAGGTAGGTTCAGGAGCCACGAACATGCGCCATCCTTGAGAGCCATGGGGAACTAGTTTGCCATGATTTTTTTCGTCGCTGTTGGCCGCCTCGATGCTCAGCTCGTAGAGCTGCAGGAACTCCGTGGGGTCGGGGGTGTCGTCGTATCATGGAGGCAGGTCTGGCTTGAACTTGCCCGGCCATGCGACGCCACGCAGCTCAGGAGTGAAGGCGCGACAGCCTGCGGTTGCCACCGGGACCCTTTGCTGATGTGGAGCCTGCCCTTGATGTCCACGCACCGCCATCGCAGGTGGTGCACGGTTTGGTCTCAGTGGTGCTGGGAGTGCAGGAGTATTTTCTTGCATACAAGGGACTTCTTGGCAGCTTCCTTCTTCGTGCATGGGCGCCCGACACGGGGGGTCGCGCCGGGGGGCCGCACGCCTTGGCGCCAGGACACCGTCTTGGTGCGGAGGTGGTGGAGGTGGGGCTCCATGAGCCACGTCGCCCGCAGCTGGCGGAGGGCGAGGCAACGAGATGGAGGGCGCAGGGAAGCCTCCTGCGGTGCTGACAAGCTCGGCGATGTGTTCCAGCCAGTCCTCGTAGAGGTCGTCGACGGAGCGGTAGCACAGGAGTTCGCGTGCCATGAGCAACGCAGCCTGCGCGTCCGTCGGAGCGCGACGAGTGTGAGACGACGAGTTGGCCGGAGTGGTGGTGCGGCCGTCCCGCTGCACCGAGGGGTGCAGCGAGGACGCTTGCTGCTCGTTCCCCGCCAGGCCGGTGACGGCATTGGTGGCAGGCGACGGAGAATGATGGGGAGGCCCGCCGACGGGAGCCGTCTGAACGATGCAGGTGGCAAGGGCGGCCTGGCGCTCAGTGCGAGCTCAGCGAGCGTCCGTCATGGATGCGACGAAGTGACAGGACACGGATCGATGGACGGAAAGCTTCGGCACACCCCTACCTGACACGCCAAATGTCGGATTTCGGGTTCCGGCAAAACCCTCGAGGTTTGGACACTGGGGTGCGCATGAAGATCTCCCCCTACCGAATCACGCCGTCAACCTGGCCACGATCTCAAAGCTTGGCTCGACGAACCCGCAATACATGAGACATGAGATTTATACTAGTTCGGGCCGCGGTTGTGGTGTAATACCCTACTCCAGTGTGGTGTGGTGGATTGCCTCTGGGGCTGAGGATGAACAGTAGAAGGGGAAGAATAGCCTCCTGAGGCGAGGTGTTCTTGTGCTTGGTGGGTGTGGGGATGGTCTGAATCGGTTCAGGCTGAGTTCGAGACCAGTTGCCTCCTACTGTGGTGGCTAGTCCTATTTATGGAGGCCTTGGTCCTCTCCCCAAATATTGAGCGGGAAGGGAGCCATCAATGGCCAGTTTGAAGGGGGACAGCTAGTACAAGCTATCCTGACTAAGGGTGGTCTTCGCCTGCCAAAGGCTCTAGTGGTGACACCGTCTTGGGCTCCACGGTGACCTCCATCCTGCCGTCCTGCTGGTCTTGGTCTCGTTGCACCGATATGGAAACCTTTGCCTGATGCCTCGGTACTCCTCGCCTGCGCTTGCCTCCTTAGCACCAAGTAGGAAACGAGGACGCTGCGCGCGCTGGCGCCCGCCTGGTCTTGGTCGTCATGGCTTACGTCAATGGAACCTCACGAGGTTCGCCTTGCCTTGATCTCTCCGCCCCTCGCGAGCCAGCCTGGCGAGGCCGCTCCCGAGGAGGTCTTGTGTCATCCACCTCGCGAGGCTTGGCCCCTCGCGAGGGTCTTGAGTGTCTGTAGGTGAATACGGGTCATACTGGGCCGCAAGTGGAGCCACGCCGCGGGCCGCAGGCAGGAAAGTCTGGGGACCCCCGTTCCCAGAACGCCGACAAGCGCCGAGGCAATACTGCTCTCGATCTGCCTCCAGATCTGTATGATATGTACAAGACTGATCTTGAGGAAAACTACAATCAGCACAAGACCCGAATCCAATGGATTCGAAGATATTGGGCAGAAGAGTGGTTCGAGTACAACTTCGTCACTGCTGAATATGCTGAGAAGAGCGTCATCAAGCGCCCATGGGGCGTTAATCTATACAGGAATCTGCAGCCAAAGTTGAAGCTTGAAGCTATTGCTCAAGGTTTCTATCCGTGCATGGTCCAAGGACCGAAGCCTGAGAATGCCGACCCATCATCCTTATTATGGTGTCGTGACGACAATCTGTTCAAGCGCAACTACCAGTTTGCAAAGGAGTCAGCTGCGAAGAACAAGAGGGATCTGGGACTCAACTTCAACCCTGGTCCATCTGCTCCAATACAAGATGGCACTCGTGATGCCAATCCCAACGTCATCGGGCCCTTCACTAGCTTCGATGGGCTCCTCTCCCACATTGTTGCTTTGAGGGCCACTGTGGAGCAATCAGCTGATGACCCAGACTCCGAAGATGCTCCTGCACCACCGAAGCCGAAGAAGAAGAAGTCAAAAGCTTTGAAGCCCTCTGCTGCACCAACTGCTTCCATTGTGAAGCCATTGAAGACTGCACCTCCTGAACCCAGTGTGTAGTCTGAAGATTTGTCTCGTGTCTCTAAGAAGATCAAGAAGATTTCTGGTCATGAACTGACTCCTGCTGCTATACTGCGCAACAAAGAAGACACCATTGATCTATCAAGTGATGAAGATCTTGGTGATGAAGCTCTTGAGATGCTGATCAAGAGCAAGCAAGAGGCGGAGATTTTCAATGATCTGCCCCTCTTTGATGTTGATATTCTGAACAATTTCATCGATGAATTGTTTGATGACCAGAGCATCAGTACTAATGACCTACAGCTGCCCGTGGACATAAGCGTCACATTTCATGAAGCCATTGCCAATGAATTGTCCTTGGCTCAGAAAATCGTCGAGCTCAAGAACAAGATAGATCATGAGAGGGCGCATTTCAAGAAGCACATGGCCAAGCTCAGTGTGGCTGATGTGCAAATATTCAAGAAAATGATGCACGATCTCAAGGAAGAGTTCCACAAGAAGCGTGAAGAAGCTAAAGGCTCACGCGAGCGCATGAATTACTATGCACAGAAATGTGTCCAAGCCCACAATGAAGTTGAAAAGCGAAAGGATCTTTGGCGTCCTGGCATCGACCCCAGGATGGCTGCCAAACAAAGGAAGAAGTCTATTGCGGCCCAATCCAAAGCTCAATGGCAGGAAGTACCTAGCATTCTCTTCCCTGCCAGCATGACAGGCTCGAAGCCAAAGGTTCCCTCAGCAGCTTCAGAGATGAAGAAGACATTGCAAGCCAAGGCCGAAGCCAGAAAGAGGAAGCACAAGGATACTTCTCATGATGCTCCCTCCAAGAAGAAGTTGAAGACCAAGGCTTCAAAGTCTTCAAAGAAAGAGCGTGCTGCTGCCACAGAGCCCCTCAATATTGAACCCATCTCAGTTGCTCTTCCTGCTTCAACCAACCAAGAGCGTCGTCTTGTGATCCATGAGCCTACTTCCATAGAGGCTCATGCAAGTGAAGAAATACCAGCCGCTGATGCCATCACAGCTGAAGACATTGGTCACGAAGACAATGTGAATGATGATGTAGTCCTTCCTCAGCTCGAGCCCCAATCAGTATCATTGCCTGCTCTCACGAGCAGTGAACTCATTAGCATTGGTCGTCCTCTGACGCCAATTGCTCAAGATGACTCATGGGCCGAGCGCCAACAACAAGACACCCCAGTACAGGATGAGACACCATGTACTCCCCCTGCTCGAGTTACGTCTTAAGTCCTTGATGATGAAGACTACATGGAACAGGCCACTCCTTCTCCAAAGGCGTCGCCGGCGTTTCACAGGCTTCACAAGGGCCTCCGGCCACAGGTCTCCATGTACACCATACCAAAAGGAGAAGCGCAACACACTAGCTCAGTAGCAGGTCAACTGTTTTCTGAAGCCACTCCTTCTGCGACTGTCTCAGAGTCTGAAGCCAAGACTGCTGAAGACATTCCAGCTGCATGAGCCGATGAAGACAAATAAGAACGAGAAGAAGAAAGAGAAGCCACACCCCCAGCAAACGATCAAGTCATTCTCGAGGAGAATTTGATTGTGCCCGACCCTCCAGTCCATGAACGATGGAGGTTGAAAATCATGAGGCTGCCACAAACAATGCCACTGAAGCCAATGACTCTGTCATGGCCGAAGACAATGTGGAGCCTGAAGCTACTGTAAATGATGAAGCCATCGTGACTCCAATCATCTCTGATAGCGCCGTCCCTCCTCCAAGGCCTCACACCATGGAGCAGGACCTCAATCATGAAGGTCAGCTTGTCATTGTCAGATGGCTGATTATGGTTCCTCCCACTGCACCCAGACAACAGTATGACTATCATGTGGAGTAGAGGCCTCAAGTTCAGAAGCCCAAGCCAAGGCTGCCAAGGCTTCCCAGTGCTGCAAGTACACATGTTTCTTTCAGCGTGCACAGCTTCAGAGAGCACAACACTTTCTTTGACAGCGCCAAGAACCCTTACTCGAAGCCTAGGATTTCTTCAGATAGATTCTGGAGCCATCAGCAGTGAAGCTACTATTCATGCATCTTGTACAACCAAGAGCGGATCTTTCCACACATGCGTCTGGATTGTGAAGCTATAGCTGGGCTGCCATGTCTAGAAGAAGCTCTTGACTGCTTTAGGGATGTTGGTCTTCTGCCTTTTGTGACTGATAAAGAGCACTGGAATGAAGAGCTTCTGCTGCAGTTCTATGCCACCCTCCATATTCGCGGCTACAATAAGGATCCGAAGACTTGGGTCCTTAAGTGGATTACAGGTGATGTACATCACGAAGCCAAAGCTCAAGACATCATCGGGCTTACTTCCCTGCCCACTCCAGGTGAGTTATACGAAGCTGGTTGTCAGCTTCATAGGGATGAGCTGCGGAGTATCTTTCAGAGGTCTGAGCCAAACATGAGCCAGATGCTTAGCATGATGAAGCCATTGCCTCAAGACGTTGAATACCCAAAGGAGTTCTTTGTGAAGGATCTCGAGTACTTACCACGCACAGTATTCCATATTCTGAGGCATACTCTATGGCTGATCGAGGGACATTCTTCTGAAGCTAAACTTGAAGGAGCCATGAAGACTTTGGTATTCTATATCATCAGACTCAATACTCAGGATTTCTTCATCAGACAACTTGCTGCTTCAGGGATTGATCTGTTTGGCCTGAAGTTCTATGCTCCATGGGTTACGCGCCTAATTAAGCTTCATTCCACCATTGACTATCAGCCTTCAGCGCGCAACCACATTGTTTTCCTGCCTGAAGTTGATCTGTCGATTGAAGCCATGTACCCCGAGCCTGCCAAGAAGCCCCTACATCTTCAGAATGCTGAATATCAAAGCTTCTCGCAGCCTATTGAAGGAATTCTTGTCCCCAATGCTGCAACCCCCGCTTATTCTCTGGCTGGAAACATGAGAATGCCACACCGCACTAACACTGAAGCCACTGCAAGTACAATTGCCAAAAGGCCTCGGAAGCGTTCTCGTGTACTCAATGACCGAGAGCTTCTTGTGGCATTGCATCAGAAGCAGGATAAGCATGATGATTGGCTGAAGCGTAAGATGCAGAGTCTCTTGGTGGATTCAATCACATCCGTAACTTGGGCACCAAGAACTCGTTTGTTCGTCATGAAGCCTGTCGGCGGTCTTGGAAGAGCCTCACAATGCTCTGTCCTGAAGACGATCTTCGCTAAGATGGCTTCACAGATGTTGACGTTCTGGGAACGAGGGTCCCCAGACTTGCCTGCCTGCAGCCCACGGCGTGGTTCCATTCACGGCCCAGTACGGCCCACCTTCACCAACAAACACTCAAGACCCTCGCGAGGGGCCAAGCCTCGCGAGGCGGACGACACAAGACTTCCTCGGGAGCGGCCTCACCTGGCTGGCTCGCGAGGGGCGGAGAGATCAAGGCAAGGCGAACCTCGCGAGGATCCAATGATGTAAGCCATGATGACCAAGACCAGGTGAGCGCCAGCGCGCACAGTGTCCTCGTTTCCTCTTTGGTGCTAAGGAGGCAAGCGCAGGCGAGGAGTACCGAGGCATCAAGCAAAGGTTTCCATATCGGTGCAACAAGACCAATACCAACTGGACGGCAGGATGGAGGTCATCGTGGAGCCCAAGACGGCGTCACCACCAGAGCCTTTGGCAGGCGAAGACCACCTTTAGTCAGGATAGCTTGTACTAGTTGTCCCCCTTCAAATTGGCCGTTGTGACATCCCTTCCCGCTCAATATTTGGGGAGAGGACCAGGGCTTATATAAATAGGACTAGCCACCACAGTAGGAAGGGGGAACTCATCTTAGACTGGATCCGCTCCATCCTCACACCCACCAAGCACAAGAACACCTCTCCTCAGGAGGTAGTTCTTCCCCTTGTACTGTTCAACCTCAGCCCAAGAGGCAATCCACCACACCACACTGGACTACGTTATTACACCACAACGGCGGCCCGAACCAGTATAAATCTCGTGTATCTTGTGTTGCGGGTTCGTCAAGCTAGGACTTGATACCGTGGTGAGGCTGAGGGCGTGATTAGGTAGGGGGAAATCTTCGTGCACACCCCAGTTCGAACTTCAAGGTAGGGGTATGCCGGAGCTTTCCTTTCGTCGATCTGCGCTTCGCCACCACCACGCTTCGCACCCATGGCAGGCGTCGCGCTTCCCGCTCCGACGACTGATGCTAGCGGCGGGGCCAGGGGGCTCTGAGCCTTGGCCCCCGCCTTGCGACAGGTGCAGTGGCCGCCCAAGTTCAAGCCGGAGATGCCACCGTGCTACGACGGCATGGCGGACCCGGTGGCCTTCCTGCTGACGTACGAGGAGGCCGTCCTTAAGGCCGGGGGCGATGACAAGGTCATGGCCAACTGGCTTCCCATGGACCTCATTTGCGTGCCGCGTGCCCTGCTACTCAACCTCCCCGGATCCACGGTGGCGTCTTGGGAAGAGCTGTGCAGCCTCTTCATCGCGCGCTTCACGGCAGCGGCTCCCCACGCGGCCGCGGCCCTCCTCGGTGGCACGCAAGCTCCACCCTCGGACCGCCATGCCAAGCCGTTCTTTCGCTAGATCAGCGCCGCTTCCGTGCGGCAGGGAGCTCCCCCAGGTTGGGTGGCGCCCAAGGCCGACCTGACCTTCGACTCGGAAGATCACCCCGTCACCACCGTCGGCTCAGGCGTGCTCCCTATGCTTTGCACGCCCACCATCAGCCACGTGGCCATCACCAAGACCCTCATTGACGGCGGCGCCAGCCTCAACGTGCTCTCGGTGGAGGCCTTCAACCTCCTTCACGTACCACTCGAGCGGCTCCGCCCCAGCAAGCCCTTCTCCGGCGTCGGAGGCGGCTCCTCCAGCCCCCTGGGGCAGATCCGTCTTCCCGTGACCTTCGGCACCCGCGACAACTACTGCACCGAGCTGATAGACTTCGACATCGCCCAAGTCGGCCTCCCGTACAAAGCTATTCTCGGGTACCCGGCTCTGGCTCAGTTCATGGTGGCGACCCATCCGGCCTACAACCTCATGAAGATGCCTGGGAGCAAGGATGTCCTCACCATAGTGGGAGACACTAAGGAGGCTCTGACGGTACTCAAGCTTGCCCTCAAGACTATCGCGGTGGCGCAACCGGCTCACGCTGGCACCTCCGAGATTAAAGAGGCCGCACCAACCAAGAAGAAGTAGTTGTTCACCCAAGACCGGGCGGAAACCAAGAAGGTGCCGGTCGAGGAAGATGGGTCCTCGGGGACCACCTTCACCATAGGTGCCAACCTCGATCCCGAGCAAGAGGAGGCATTAGTGAAGTTCTTGCACGCAAACAAGGAAGTATTCGCCTGGGAGCCCGATCAGCTGGTAGGGGTCCCAAGAGGAGTGATTGAGCACCACCTGAAGGTGTGCCCCAATGTACGCCCTATGAAGCAGAGGGCGCGGCGGCGGTCCATGGAGAAGCAGTCCTTCATCATCCAAGAAACCCGCAAGCTGGAGGCAGCGGGTGTCATTCGTGAAGTCCGGTACCCTGAATGGTTGGCAAACCCCGTCGTTGTGCCCAACAAGGGCGGAAAGGAGTGCATGTGTGTCGACTTCACCAACCTCAACAAGGCCTGCCCCCCAAGATCCATTCCCTCTTCCACACATCGACCAAATCATCGACTCCACTGCCGAGTGTGACCTGCTGTGCTTCCTAGATGTGTTCTCAGGCTACCACTAGATCAAGATGGCGGTATAAGATGTCGAGAAGAGGCCTTCCTAACCCCGTGCGGGATGTACTGCTAAACTTGCATGCCGTTCGGGCTCAACGCGGGCGTGACCTTCCAACGGCTGATGCACATCGCCCTGGGTCAGCAGCTTAGGAGGAACACTGAAGCCTACGTCGACGACATTATGGTAAAGTCTCGGGAGGCGAGAACTTTAATTCAGGACCTGGAGGAGACATTCGAAAGCCTGCGCCGGGTGGACTTGCGGCTTAACCCAGAGAAATGCGTGTTTCGCGCCCTTCCGGCAAGTTGCTGGGTTTCCTCGTGTCCCACAGAGGGATCGAGGCGAACCCAAAGAAGGTCAAGGCAATAGAAGACATGAGTCCACCACAAACCCTCAAGGAGATGCAGAAGCTCGCCAGTCACGTGACTGCGTTGGGGCGTTTCATCTCCAAGCTGGGAGAGTGCGCCCTACTGTTCTTCAAGCTGATGAAGAAGAAGGGCCAATTCGAGTGGACTCCGGAGGCCGACCAAGCGTTTAAAGACCTCAAGAGATACCTGACCAGCCCTCCAGTGATGGTGGTGCCCCGACCTCTCGAGCCCCTGGTGTTGTACCTTGCCGCCACACCTTACTCCGCCAGCGCAGCTCTGGTGGCGGTCCGGGAGGAGCACCGAGTCAGGGATGCGTCGCGCCAAGCCGCTCCCTCAGCCGGGGCGGCGCAAGGCCCAGAGAGCTCCGAGAGGGCTGCAGCGACGTCGGCAAAGGACCAGGCTCAACAAGGCGGCACACTTGGGCCTGCAGAAGCCCCAACGAGCGACCAGGCTTTGGGGGCTTCGTCATCTTAGGAGGCACCCCAACCTCCGGAAGCCGCGAGCCTTGTCAATGCACCCATCCTCGTCGAGCATCCTGTGTATTTTGTCAGCACGGTGTTGCGGGACGCGAGGGCGCGGTACCCCATGCCTCAAAAGCTCCTGCTCACGCTCCTGGTGGCCTCGCGCAAGCTGTGACACTACTTTCAAGGTCATCCCATCAAGGTCGTCTCAGCCTACCCATTGGAGAGGGTGCTTAGGAGCCCCAACTCCACCGAGAGAGTCGCTGAGTGGAACATCGAGCTGCAGGCATTTCAGTTGGAGTTCAGCACAACCAGGGTCATCAAGGGCGCCGCGCTCGCTGATTTCGTGGCAGAATGGACGGACGCCCCGGGGCTTGAAGAAGGCAAGGATCGGTACCTCTCGCTGGGGAGTGAAGCGCCAGACGGCTAGGTTATGTATTTCGATGGCGCCTTTGCGAGCCAGGGTGCGGGGGCTGGAGCAGTGCTCATCTCACCCACTCAGGACAAGCTTTACTACGCCGTGCAGCTCTGCTTCCAGGAGGGCGAGAAGGTTTCCAACAACATAGCAGAGTACGAAGGCCTCATAGCTGGTCTCAAGGTTGCGGTGGCCCTGGGGGTGAAGCGCCTCACCGTCAAGGGCGACTCGCAGCTCCTCGTCAATTTCTCCGACAAGGTGCACGAGCCGAAGGACGAGCACATGGAGGCGTACCTCGCGGAGGTGCGCAAGATGGAGAAGCAACTCTTGGGCCTAGAATTGCAGCATGTGCCCCGTGGCACCAACAAGGAAGCCAATGACATCGCCAGGAGAGCATCCAAGCGGCTACCCAAGAGCACTTCAAGGACAGCGCTGCCTCAGGAGGAGCTCCCTCAACCACCTGCCTCGGGAGCCCCGGCCTATGGCCCGGCCTCGGGAGCATGCTTACTCTTGGCGCTCGAGCCTCAGGAGGGGTGCTGAACTAGGGAATTCAAGGAGTACCTGATGCAAGGGACGCTGCTGAAGAAGGAGGAGGACATGGAGCGTGTGGCCCGACAGGCCACGGCATACTGCGTCCAGGACGGTGAGTTATACAGGAAACGACCAAATGACGTTTCCCTGCGTTGCATCTCCAGGGAGCAGGGGAAGGAGCTACTAGCCGACATACATGGCGGGGACTGCGGGCACCACTCGTCGTCACGGACCCTCGTCGGTAAGGTGTTTCGCAGCGGATTCTACTGGCCTAGGGCACTCAACAACGCGACCGAGCCGGTGAAGTCCTTCAAGGCCTGCCAGTTCCACCCCAAGCAGATCCATCAGCCAGCTCAGGGCCTCCAGACCATCCCGCTCTCGTGGCCATTCGCGGTCTGGGGGCTGGATATCTTGGGCCCATTCCTCGGCGCTGGGGCTACCGCTACCTCTACGTCGCCATCGACAAGTTCACCAAGTGGGCGGAGGTAGAAGCCGTCCGCACCATCCCGGCCGGCTCCGCGGTCAAGTCCATCAAAGGTCTCGTGAGCCGATTTGGGGTCCCCAACCGCATCATCACCGACAACGGCTCGCAGTTCACTAGCAATCTCTTCAACACGTATTGTGCTAACCTTGGAACGCAGATCTGCTACGCTTCGGTGGCGCACCCACGGAGCAATGGCCAGGCCGAATGCACCAACGCAGAGGTCCTGAGAGGCCTCAAGACCAGGACCCTCATGAAGAAGCTCGAGGCTTGTGGCAGGGGCTGGCACGACGAGTTCCAGTCCGTGCTATGGTCCATCTGCACCACCACCACCAAGCCAATGGGCGAGACCCCGCTCTTCCTCGTCTACGGAGAAGAGGCGGTTCTCCTGCACGAGGTCAAGCATCACTCCGCGCGGGTCCTGGCGTTTGATGAGGCGCAGCAGGATGCCATGCGGGGGATGGACCTCGTGTTGGGGGAGGAACGCCGCCATGAAGCCATGCTACGGGTGCCAGGATATCAGCAGGCGCTGCGACGCTACCACTATCGCAGCATCCGCTCCAGGACGCTCGAGGTGGGTGACCTCATCCTACGGCGGGTGCTCTCCAGGGAAGGGATGCATAAGCTCTCACCCATGTGGGAGGGCCCGTTTAGGGTCGCCCACGTCTCCAGGCCTGGCGCCGCACGCCTGGAGACGCAGGACGTGGTACCCATCCAGAACGCCTGGAACATCCAGCACATAAAGAAGTTCTACCCATGAAGAAAGGCCCAGCGCCTGTGAAGAAGCCCCCGTGCCTGTGAAGGTCTCCGCTCGTGACACTCTCACGTAATAATGAGTGGGGTTGTACATGCCCCGGAGTCCCAGGAGTGCCGCCCTCGGGCCTTTGGGGCTCCCTCCCATGTCCTAGTGGCAGCACTTAGCTCCGCACTGGTGAGAAGACAAGAAGGCTAGACTAGGTGCCGGACGTGGCTTTTCATTTGCTTTCCGTAGTTGGCTTGCCCCTCTTTAATCGAAATTTGCTTTCTGGTGTTACTTGCCGATCTTGTTCCATCGACTTCTGCCTCTGTTTCTGCCTTCGGTTCTTTGTTTGACCTGTACTCTCTCTCGCGTCCCTCGTGAGGGGTGTCGGTGTCAAAACCGGCGGATCTCGGGTAGGGGGTCCCGAACTGTGCGTCTAAGGTTGATGGTAATAGGAGACAGGGGACACGATGTTTACCCAGTTTCGATCCCTCTCTACGGAGGTAATACCCTACTTCCTGCTTGATTGATCTTAATGAATATGAGTATTACAAGAGTTGATCTACCACGAGATCGTAATGGCTAAACCCTAGAAGTCTAGCATGTATGACTATGGTAATGAGTATCCCATTTCTGGACTAAGTCCTACGGTTTATATAGATACCGGGAGGATCTAGGGTTACACAAGGTCGGCTACAAAGGAAAATAATCTACATATTCGGTCGCCAAGCTTGCCTTCCACGCCAAGGAGAGTCCCATCCGGACACGGGTACAATCTTCGGTCTTCGTGTCTTCACAACCCATTAGTCCGCCCATGGCTAACAGGCCAGACGCCCGTGGACCCCTTAGTCCAGGACTCCCTCAGTAGCCCCTGAACTTGGCTTCAATGACGAGGAGTCCGGCGTGCAGATTTGTCTTCGGCATTGCAAGGCGGGTTCCCTTCTTTCCGAACTCCAAGATAGTCTCTAGACGCGATGATTGTATCCGGACCTGTCACCGCACATAACCACAGAGAGGATATAATACTCCACGAGTCCAATCTTCTGGCAACTCTTTACAACATGACATCATGTCGGTCCGGTCCTTATTTCGAACCGTTGTTTCGCCTGCGGCCCCATGTTCCAAAACGTGGTTGTTAATGACACGTCTTATCCAAGCAGAGAACGTGTCCCCTTATCAAGGGATTCTTTTACCAACACAGTCCTGGGTAACCCAACCGTCCTGAGGGTACAACTCCTTGGGAATAGGCAAATTTTAAGGCCCGGGAGGAGGCGTTTGATATTCTCGACCTTTATAAAGGGGCACAGACCCTCCTTTCCTCTCCACGCTTGCTTCTTCCTCGACTCTTACTACCTCGAGTTCCAACACCCAGGTTTCACTCTCCGTAAGCCTCAGTCACGTCCGGATCTAGCGTCAAGGCCAGTGGGTGGCTTCTTCTGTCACAGAGGAGGATATCGTGAAGCTTCGGGCGGCAAGATACCTGACCGCAGAAATCCTCCATCGGCTTTCCGCGGAGGGGCAGGTTATTCCTACCCCCAGATCCGGTGAGAGGGTCGTGTTAGTTTCCCACTTCCTCCGAGGATTAGGGTTCGCCCTTAATCCCTTCGTTCGGGGGCTCATGTTCTATTATGGACTAGACTTTCACGATCTCGCCCCGAACTCTGTTCTTCTCATCTCGGTGTTTATCGTCACGTGCGAGGCCTTCCTCCGAACTCCTCCACACTTCAGCTTGTGGCTTAATACTTTCAATGTGAAACCACAAATGATAGAGGGGGAGCAGGCGGAGTGCGGTGGTGCCTCAGTGAGCAAGCTTACCAGTGCTATCTGGCTAAAAGGATCTTTCAAGGAATCTTCCGACTTATGGCAGCAGGAGTGGTTTTATATCACCGAGCCCCGCGGTTCCAAGTGGGCAGCTGCACGTGTGTTTCGACCCAGCCCCCCAATTCAGCTTGCATCATGGATTAATAAGGGGTTGGACTAGGGATCAGTTGACGAGGTGCATACTCTGCAAAGTCGCATACGAAGCCTCATTGAGAAGGATATCAATATTGTCAATGTTATTCAGGTAATGCTAGTCCACCGAACCCTGCCATGTCAGCGACGGCCTCTCCGCTTGTGGGAGTTCAACCGAGAAGGGCCACGGACTCTTCAACACTTCTTCGACACTATGCACAAAGGAATGTGGAATTTATTCTTCGGGAAACGAAAACAATGGCCAGGCACCACCGAAGATACCGTCCTAGACTGCAACCATCCAGACACCTCGGTAAGTATTCGTCTGCCAAACACCTCATAATCAGGTATCTAGTGGCAAGGCACTGATCAAACCATCCTTTTTCAGGGCTGGATAATGAAAGTGGAACGGATTAGGTGTCCGGCTTCTCTTCCCGAAGACTCAGCTAACTCCGTGTTAACAAGGATGCTGGCGCCGGCACCGTACCAGGCGCCGGCAAAGGAGGGCAAAGAGGAGAGTGAGAAGACCCAGGATGACCTTCGTTCCGGAGGTAAGTCGGATACTGAGTCCGGAGAAATCGATATTTCCTCGCCTGAGGACGGCGAAAGAGAAGCCAGTATCCCTTCTCCATTCAGGAGGAAAAGAGCCGCCTCTGAAGGCTGGGAGGGGTGGTCTCCTACGAGGGGCAAAATGCCACCGTCGAGCGGCTTGGGATTGGAGGGTGACGCCGTTGAACTGCTCCGTCATGAGGACAAGCCGTCAACCAAACCGTAAGTGAATCCGGGGTGCTTTGATAGCGTCTCGCTCCTTTCCTGTTTCTGAAGAGATACATAACGTGCCTTTCTATTTTTACAGTTCGGCACATAGTTTTTCTGGGCCATCCTCTTCTTCAGGAGATCTCCTCCCAGAGATGATGGAAAGCGATACGCCTCCTCCGACCTCCTCGCCCAATAAGGCGGACAACTCCGAAGTGTCATCTCGGAGGGTTTTTCTTGATCAACAAGCTGTGCAGGGGATGAAAGAGGCAGTACCCGAAGGTGGACCTCCGATCGTTCGGGACTCGGGGGCCAATAATGAAGGCCCCGGACTGTCTGGTTTTCAGCCAACGATGATTCTGGAGACGGGTGAACGGGTTCCTTCAAAGGATGATCGTGCTCCTACAGCGGTTTCCAGAGAACCAGCAGCGCCGGATATATTGAGGGATATGCTGCAAGAAGCGTCTGTCTCGGGGGAACAGCATACCTTGATGGGTACAGTGGTCGAGAAGATTCTGTCCGCGAAGAGCAGATTGAATGAAGCCTTCATCTGCCTGCTAATAGGCTTCGAGGTTTGTGATGTAATATTTTCAACTATATTTCATTTGCAAAGATGCACCTGAGTATAGGTAGTAGCCCCTGAGACTCGGGTTGGCATCCCATGGGAGGTGAACAGAGGATCAAGAAGAAATATTCAAGGACAAATCTGATTAACTTGAACACAGGCTGCTCCCCCCCCCCGGGCTACTTCCCAGACTACGGATATTGCCGAGCTGCAGCGGAAGCTTGATGTGGTAGGGGATGACATTGCGTTAATCAATATGCGTCTTGATGAGTCACAAGGTATGTATTCGAAGCAGTCCTTTCACATACATTTTTGTAGTAGGAGCATGACACTGAAAGTTATATATTGGGATATGCATGACTGCAGATGGTGCTGCCGCCGTTGAGTTTCTTCGGGCGGAGCTGGCCCGGGCCAAGGAACAGGCCCGGTTTAGTAATGCGGCTAACGAAAAGGCATCGGCTGAGTTAAAGGCCGAACAAGCTGCTCGGCGTCAAGACGAGGAGAAGATATCGACGATGGCGCTCGAGCTAAAAAATGCTGCTAGTCGCTGTGAACTTCTTGAGAAGGAGAATGAAGCCAAAACGGCTGAACTTGACAAGACCTTACGAGAGGCGAGAGAAGCGCGGTCTGAATCCAGAGCAGCCCGTGAGGAGATCCAGCAAGCTGGGGAGATTGCGGCTGGTAAGCCCTTTTTGCTATAGACTAAGTTCAGCGATCTGAACTATGCTGAGCTTAACCAAGTGTGGAGTTCTCCGGACGAGTTTTTAGACTTGCTGAAGAGTTCCTCCGATGGGGCGCAGTTTTACCGAGCGCGAGAGGGGTATGCAACGGAGAAGCTTTTCTGGTCACAATTTGGCACATCAAAGCGCCCTCTATTGCTAAATGAACAGATGTCCCAATGGGCCAAGCTTCATAGGATATCCGGCGCTGCCATGAAGAACGTCATAATCCGGCTGTGGCCAACTGAGCCTCTTCTGAATAGCTACTTCGGCTTGGTGCAGCGGCTTGTTGATGCAGTGCCACGCATGAACGCTGTGAAGCGGTCGGTGTGCATTGAGGGTGCATGGATGGCCTTTGCCCGAGTCAAGACATTCCGGGGGAAGATGAAGGCCATCGATGTCGCGGCGAAGAGTCCACCAAAAGGCAAGGACCGTCACGCACCGGAACATTATTTTGAAGACGTCTTAGAGGCCGCTCGCTTGATAGAGGGTCAATGCTCGAAAGACATAATATTCGAGTGAGGTGCATGGGAATTGTAAAAGACAATTTTATACTTAATCTATTTTTATGTTTTGCTCGAAAGCTTGTGTTCCTCCTGTGCGGCCGTTTTTTTATATAATCTAAAAGTTTTCCAGTCGTCGGCTTCAGCCCCCTCATAGGAAGTACGGGGGTGTTCGGAAAAACATTTGATCACTCTTGACCCAACGTCTTGGTCCATGAAGGAGGTGACAATGCGGCGAACCAGGCAATCAGACTCTAGGGCGTTAACACTTTCACTTAGCCATAGGAGTTTTATAGGGGGGACTATGACATAGCCGCTGGTATGTGTACGACTTATTCCAATATGGTGCGTTACATATATGACCTGAAAAAATAGGTCCTTCGTGTGACACGGAGGGAATCGCGACAGATTCCGATAAGTCATAGAGTGGTTGACCAGCTCTCGCAGCATCATGACAGCCGGTTTTCGGCTTTCTCTACTGAGGTGCTTGACCAGATGAATTGGAAGCACAATCGCAGTAGTTCTCCCTTTACTACCCTAGCCGACAGAGCGGAACGTAAGGTAGCAAGCACAGGAGCCGGGCAACCAAACCATTGACCCAAGACATGATTTGGAGCTGATGCATATAAGGCCAAACTCGCGTCGCCGAAGTACGCTTATAAAGCTGTTCGGACTTAGATTTGGCAACTCATTTGTTCCCATGTCCAGCCCGTGGCAGGTTGTGCCGAGGTATGGCTGTAAAACAGCTATAGGGGCCAAATTCATTTGTGAAAAAGAAAGAAATGATTAACGCAGATTATATTTACTGGGACCTGAGCGATATGAAAATGATTTGTTTATATATATAAAGACCACAACCCCGGAGGCTATTTGACATGCCCGAGGTCGAAGGCGGAGGAAAAAGGCATATTACAGGCTCGAAATAAAGAGTGCGGTCTACAAAAAGTTATTTTGGACCTCCTGTCAGACGCTCATACTACCGTCCTCGGCGAGGGGGAATCCTTGACGGAAGTAGCCCCTTAGGTGAGTGTACGGATCCGAACTCCGACAGAGTCAGTTGTAGATGTTTGTCCTTTGCGTCACCTGTTTTTAAGAGATAATAAAGAAAGAAAAAGGAGAGTAGATGAAAAAAATGTTACGGGAATGCTTGCAGGCCTGTCCGTATTGTGCTTCCGCCAATGCCCATGGTATCTTAAGTGCGTAGTGATGTATGCGCGATACAAATTTTGCGGGTATATGAGGTGGGGGCGGAAGCCGAGCTGCTATTTCTGCTTCGGAATTGATCGATCCTCGGGGGGAAATTGCTTCTGACCCCCGGTATTTGGTTGGTGAACATCCCCGTCGTCCCTATCGCCTAGCGGCCTCCTCCCTTTGTGTTCGGCGTTGAGCTTGGCGTCCTGCTTGAAGACCCAACAACTTCTGTTGGTATGATTAGCTGGTTTATTGGGGTGGTCGTGAATCTGGCAGGGTCGGTCCAATATCCTGTCTAGGTTCTATGGTTCGTCTTGGTTCGCCTTGAATAGATTTTTCCGTTGACCGGGTTTGGGATTGCTGAATCCGGCATTAACCGTTGTGTCACGTGATCTTTCATTATCATTGCTACAGTTGTGTTTGTGAAAGGATCGAGAAGAGGTGTCTAGAGGGGGGGGGGGTGATTAGACACAAGTTGCAGTTTTTAACTTCTTTAAGTTGGAGTGGAGTTTAGGCACAATTTTAACACTCACAATACATATCAAGCAAGCATGCAACGAGTATATGAGAAGCGGAAAGTAAAGCATGCAACTTGCGAGAATGTAAAGGGAAGGGTTTGGAGGATTCAAACGCAATTGGAGACACGGATGTTTTTGTCGTGGTTCCGATAGGTGGTGCTATCGTACATCCACGTTGATGGAGACTTCAACCCACGAAGGGTAACAATTGCGCGAGTCCATGGAGGGCTCCACCCACGAAGGGTCCATGAAGAAGCAACCTTGTCTATCCCACCATGGCCGTCGCCCACGAAGGACTTGCCTCACTAGCGGTAGATCTTCACGAAGTAGGCGATCTCCTTGCCCTTACAACCTCTTTGGTTCAACTCCACAATCTTGTCAGAGGCTCCCAAGTGACACCTAGCCAATCTAGGAGACATCACTCTCCAAGAAGTAACAAATGGTGTGTTGATGATGAACTCCTTGCTCTTGTGCTTCAAATGATAGTCTCCCAAACACTCAACTCTCTCTCTCACAGGATTTGGATTTGGTGGAAAGAAGATTTGAGTGGAAAGCAACTTGGGGAAGGCTAGAGATCAAGATTCATATGGTAGGAATGGAATATCTTGGCCTCAACACAAGAGTAGGTGGTTCTCTCTCAGAAAATGTGTATTGGAAGTGTTGGTTTGTTCTGATGGCTCTCTCCACAAATGAAGAGTGGGTGGAGGGGTATATATAGCCTCCACACAAAATCTAACCGTTACACACAACTTACCAATCTCGGTGGGACCGAATGGAGAAACTCGGTCGGACTGATTCAGCAAATCTAGTGACAGTTAGGATTTTTGGTGGGACCAACATGCAACTCGGTAGGACCGATATGGTTAGGGTTAGGGCATAACGTAATCTCGGTGAGACCGATTACACAAACTCAGTGGGACCGATTTTGGTAATAAGCTAACTAGAGAGTTGGTCAGGCAAAATCGATGAGACCGATTACACAAACTCGGTGGGACCGATTTTGGTAATAAGCTAACCAGAGAGTTTGCATTGTAATCTCGGTAGTACCGATTGCTCAAACTCGGTGAGACCAATTTTGGTAATGGACATACACATAGAGATTACAATCCCATCTCGGTAAGACCGAGATTCCCATCGGTGAGACCGATTTGCCTAGTGTTTGTGGCAGTGGCTCTAAGATATGAACTCGGTGGCGCCGGATAGAAAGAATCGGTGGGGCCGAGTTGGACTTTTGTTTTAGGTCATATGTGGATGTGAGAAGGTAGTTGAGGGTTTTGGAGCATATCACTAAGCACTTTGAGCAAGCAAGCCATTAAGCAACACCTCATCCCTCTTGATAGTATTGGCTTTTCCTATAGACTCAATGTGATCTTGGATCACTAAAATATAAAATGTAGAGTCTTGTGCTTGAAGCTTGAGCCAATCCTTTGTCCTTAGCATCTTGAAGGGGTTCCACATCCTTTAGTCCATGCCACTTCATTGTTGAACTTATCTGAAACATACTAGGTAAAAGTGTTAGTCCAACAAGAGATATGTTGACATTAATTACCAAAATCACCATGGGAGCACTTTTGCTTTCAATCTCCCCCTTTTTGGTAATTGATGGCAACATACATCAAAGCTTTAGATAAAGATATAGATAATAGCAAGTAAAGCTTTGGAAAGACATGTAACATGCATAGGCTCCCCCTACATGTATGCAATCATGTGAATTTGGAATATTGAAGCATGTGAGAGCATAACCATGACAGAGTAGGCAATGTGTTACATGTATCTTGGCTATATGCATCAGAGCAAAAGGTGTGAATATGGGAAATGTACCTTCATGCTCATGAGTCCTTCTTGCAAACAATATGTACATCAGCAAGAATTCCTCATAGACATGATTGTGATGCATATACTTACCTTGTGGTCTTGAGTTGGCTTAGGATGGAATGAACCTGCATAAACAAGGTTAGATAACACAGATACACCTACTAGCCAGAGCAAACAAGAGAAACCACAAGAGTACCAAGACTGGGATGACATGTAGAGAGTGAGTACTGAGTACCACAATAGATATTGACATGTCCCCAAAGGTAAAGATGTGCAATGAATCTAAGAAATTTCTTTCCATTAGATGCCTTGCTCCCCCTGAATCTAGCATGGGATACAGGGAGAATATAGGGAACAGAAAAACAGAGCTCAAAGAAACAAATGAACAGAGCTAATGCAAATAAGCACATATGAACATGTCTTTCCCCTCAAGAAGACATGTGGCATCTCTCCTCTTGAACACCAAGCATTTGGGATCCTTGAAGATTACTCTTTCCTTGAGTATCCATCCCCCTAAAGATCTCTCACCCTAGAGATATGATTAAGCTTTGATGTGATCTCTCTCCCCCCATTTGGCATCAATTTCCAAGAAGGGTCTTCTGGAATTTGTCGTGAATGGATTTGGTCCTTGAGTCACAGCACAAAGCACTAAGGTAAATGTGATGCTTGTAGAGGACAAGAATCATTGAGTGGAGCTGGATCAAGAGTAAAGCAGGAATAAATGGCAAAATGTTTTTCCTGTAGTGAAATCGGTGGCACTGAAGTTGGATGCTTCTTGCCAGACTAACAACTTCGGTTAGACCGAAAACAAGAAACCGGTGGGACCGAGTTCATCACAGAGAAAAGCACTTGTCATCTCAGCTCACTAGACAAGTTAGATCTCACAAGGATTTGCAAGGAATTAACTGAAAGATTTGCAATGAATTGGATGCAGGGAATGCAGAACAAAAAGAAAAGAAAAGAAAAGAAATCTAGATGAAGTTTTTTTTGAAAGGGGAAAACAAATATGCATGAGACAAATGCAAGGGCACACAAAAGAACACAAGAAAACTTCATCTAGAGATGGTCGGCGACAAAGTCACCTATGTTAGAGTATATTGACTTAGGAGTCAAGTGAGATCACTTGATCATAGGTCATACTCATCGTTTAAGCTCAAAATGGGGTTGCCATTTTTCGTTTAAGCATCTTGATGTATTCACATCTTGTCGAGTTGCTTTGACTCTTGTCTTGGAGTAAAGCTTCTCTAAGATGCAATAACATACCTTGGGTGGTGGTGTTGATCGTGATCATGTAGTTGAACTTGTGTGGGTTGCTCAAGGTTGATGTAGCTCATCAAGAGTTGGGAGCACCACTTGGAATTTGAGTTCATCTACCTACATGGGTTAGTTTTCGCAAGGAAGAGCACTTGTGTATCTGAAATGACAATCATGAAACTCAACATAGAATTTGTCAAAGGATATGTTTGAGTGGTTTCGTGCTTCCTTGTCTTCAACCACCATTGTGTAGAGACTTGGTGATGTAGAGATTGCTCAAGACGTGAGTGAGTTGCAATCTCATAGATTTAGATTCATCCAAGTACCTACAAGGGTTAGATAACATGCAAGATGCAAATATATCCAAGACATAAGATAATCATCATAAGAGAAATATCAAGGATTAGTCATAAGCTCAAGTCTTGCATGTATCCAATGGAGTTCCTATTCCAAGTTTGAAGCATCAATGATGTTCAATTCTCCTCTTAACCTGCAAAACACTTTATCATCAAGTGGTTTAGTGAATATAACCGCTAATTGCTTGTCGATGCGAACATGCTTAAGAATAATGTCACCCTTAGCAACGTGATCTCGAATGAAATTATGACGAACTTCAATATGCTTAGTTTGAGAGTGTTGCACGGGATTGTGAGCAATCTTGATAGCACTTTCATTGTCACAAAGTAATGGAACATGTTTCACATATATCCCATAATCTTTAAGAGTTTGGGTCATCCAAAGTAATTGAGCACAACATGAACCAGCGGCAATGTATTCCGCTTCGGCGGTGGATAAGGATACCGAGTTTTTTTTTCTTGGAAGACCAAGATACAAGAGATCTACCAAGAAATTGACAAGTACCCGAAGTGGAATTTCTATCAAGCTTGTCACCGGCATAGTCCGAGTCGGAGTAGCCAACAAGATCGAAAGAAGACCTCTTAGGATACCAAATGCCAAAATTTGGTGTATGTATTAACTATCTCACTATCCTTTTCACGGCCTTAAGATGACATTCCTTAGGAGCAGCTTGATATCATGCACACATGCACACACTTAGCATGATATCGGGATGTGAGGCACATAGATATAACAATGAACCAATCATAGAGCGATAAACCTTTTGATCAACCGGTTCACCATCTTTGGTCAAATCAAGATGTCCACTAGTAGGCATGGGTGTAGTCATACCTTTGCATTCTTGCATATTGAACTTCTTGAATAAGTCCTTGGTGTACTTTGTTTGAGAGACAAAGGTACCTTCCTTAGTTTGCTTGATTTGCAAACCAAGAAATAATTTGAGTTCACTCATCATAGACATCTCAAACTTCTCCGACATTAGCTTCCCAAACTTTTCACTAAAATGAGGGTTAGTAGAACCAAATATAATATCATCGACATAAATTTGGCATACAAATAGTTCCCCATTGACCCTTTTAGTAAAAAGAGTAGAATCAACTTTTTCAATTTCAAAGCCTTTTTCAATAAGGAACTTGGTCAAGAATTTATACCATGCTCTAGGAGCTTGTTTAAGACTATAAAGGGCTTTGTGAAGTTTGCAGACATGATCAGGTTTCTTAGGATTGACAAAGCCGGGAGGTTGCTTAACATAAACTTCCTCCTCAATTTCACCATTTAGAAAAGCACTTTTAATGTCCATTTGGTACAAGGTGATATCATGGTGATTAGCATAAGCAAGTAAGGTGCGAATGGACTCAAGTCTAGCAACAGGAGCAAAAGTCTCACCATAGTCCATACCTTCGACTTGTGTGTAGCCTTGGGCGACGAGACGTGCTTTGTTGCGAACCACTTGTCCATCTTCATCTTGCTTGTTGCGAAACACCCATTTGGTACCGATGATGTTGTGGTTGTTGTCGGGCTTCTCAACCAATGTCCACACTTGATTTCTCTCAAAGTTGTGTAGCTCTTCATGCGTAGCGTTTATCCATCCGGATCTTCCAATGCTTCTTCAACCTTCATAGGTTCAATGCTAGAGATGAATGAATAGTGTTCACAAAAGTTAGCTAAACGAGTTTTAGAGCGAGTGATTCTCCCGGTTTGGATATCTTTGTCGATTTGCTCGACGGGATGGTCTTTAGCAATTCTTGCTCGAACTCGTGATAGCTTTTGCTTGGGTCTTGGTTGAACATCTTCTTCATCTTGTTCTTCTTCTTGGCCTTCTTCATTGTTGGCGTTGGCGTTCTCTTGTCGTGGTGGAGAAGGAGGTTGTTGGCGTTCGTCTTGGTGCACTTCCTCATTTTCTTTATCTTGGTATGTCCCACTTGTGGATGCCTCCACATCAACTCTTGGTTCACCTTGTCGTGAGGTATACGTAGAAGCTTCCACTTGGATGGACGAGGTACTCTCCTTCACCTTCGTTGGACGAATCTTGCCAATAGACAAGTCTTGGATTGCTTCCGAGGGTTCTTTGTCTCCTACATCAATTGGCAATTGCTCTACTTGCGAGCCGTTAGATTCATCAAACTTCACATCTACCATTTCTTCAACCTTTCGGGTGAAATTGTTGTAGACACGGTATGTATGAGAGTTTGATCCATAACCAAGTAGGAAACCTTCATGAGACTTAGGGGCAAATTTAGAACGACGATGCTTATAAAAAATGTAGCACTTTCAGCCGAATACTCGAAAGTATCCAACTTGGGGTTTGTTACCGGTGAGGAGCTCATATGACGTCTTGCCGAGTAGCTTGTGAAGATACAAGCGATTTGTTGCATGACAAGCTGTCTCAACCGCTTCCGCCCAAAAGTGCTTTGGCGTCTTGTACTCATCAAGCATCGTTCTTGCCATTTCAATGAGCGTCCGGTTCTTCCTCTCAACAACTCCATTTTGTTGAGGTGTGTATGTAGCCGAGAACTCGTGTGAAATCCCTTCTTCGTCAAGAAAGGTATCCACATTTGCGTTCTTGAACTTCGTTCCGTTGTCGCTTCGAACCTTCTTGATCTTCACGTCAAATTGATTTTGGGCCTTCATAGCGAAGTTTTTGAAGATCTTTTGGACCTGCGATTTATCATCGAGAAAGAACACCCATGTAAATCTTGAAAAATCATCAACTATAACTAGACCAAAAGAATTTCCACCGAGACTTTTGTAAGCGTTGGGACCAAAAAGATCCATGTGAAGTAGCTCGGGTGGCCTCCTTGTGGTCATGATGTTCTTCACGGGATGCCTTTCTCCAACCTGTTTACCTGCTTGACAAGCGCTGCAAAGTCTATCCTTATCAAATATGACATCGTTAACGCCAAGGATATGATTTCCTTTAATAAGTTTTTCAAGGTTTCGCATACCAACATGATCTAGTCTTCTATGCCACAACCAGCCTTTAGAAGATTTAGCAATAAAGCAAGTTCTAGGTTGAGCCTTTTTAGTGAAATCAACAATGTAGAGATCACCTCTACGTACACTTGTAAATACCATCTTATGATTATATCTATGAAACACTTGGCAATCTACTTCAGTAAATAGGACATTGAAACCGAAATCAGCAAGTCTAGATACTGAAAGTAAGTTGTAGCCAAGAGATTCAACGAGCATGACATTTTGTATGGAGCTATCATGTGAGATGGCCATCTTACCAAGGCCAACCACCTTACCCTTTGAATTATCACCAAAAGTGACATATTTTCAAGGGCCATCGTTTTCAGCAAGCTCACGGAACATGTCTTTATCTCCGGTCATATGATCAGTACATCCACTATCAAGGACCCATTCCTTTCCTCCAGCCATGTAGCCGTGAAGATTTGCCATAAGACCAAAGTGTCTCATTGCATCGTCAAGATCATATTCACTATCATCATCCTCATCATAGTATCCATGTTCAACATCGTCTTGTGATTGATCAATTCCTAGAGAGGGTAATTCATTAGACAAATGATCATTTCTATGATTGTCTTTATGGATTCTAATAGCTTCGGAAATAATATTGCTAATGATTCCAACATCTCCTATGGCACGCATGAGATTTGTAAGCTCAAATAGACAATCACCAAAGCTAGGATCACTAGAATTCATCTTACTCAAGGCAATAGACTTATGGAGAATTTCATCTAAATTTTTCAAGGAATAATCTGGAAATCGTTCCTCAAGAAATTTCCATATAGTATAGGCACAATCAAGAGTAGGCAAACTAGCAATCAAGTTTTGGGGCAATCCTCTTATGATAAGATTGATGGTTCTAAGATTGCAAATCATGTCAAGATCCTCTTCGGGTGTGGGATGCAAGGGATCAATATGAGGTGCACAAGGGCTAGCAATGTACTTGTTCAAATGATATTCATTGAAAATCTCAAGCATTTCATTTTTCCACTCATGAAAATATTCTCCATCAAGAATAGGCACTCTATGTCTAAGACTCCCTAAAGTAGACACATCCATCTTCCTCCAAAGGTGTTTAAACCAAGGCAATGGAGACCAATGCTCTGATACCAATTGAAAGGATCGAGAAGAGGTGTCTAGAGGGGGGTGATTAGACACTAAGTACCAAAAGTTGCAGTTTTTAACTTCTTTAAGTTGGAGTGGAGTTTAGGCACAAGTTTAACACTCACAATACATATCAAGCAAGCATGCAACGAGTATATGAGCAGCTGAAAGTAAAGCATGCAACTTGCGAGAATGTAAAGGGAAGGGTTTGGAGGATTCAAACGCAATTGGAGACACAGATGTTTTTGTCGTGGTTCCGATAGGTGGTGCTATCGTACATCCACGTTGATGGAGACTTCAACCCACGAAGGGTAGCAGTTCTTGAGTCCACGGAGGGCTCCACCCACGAAGGGTCCACGAAGAAGCAACCTTGTCTATCCCACCATGGCCGTCGCCCATGAAGGACTTGCCTCACTAGCGGTAGATCTTCACGAAGTAGGCGATCTCCTTGCCCTTACAAACTCCTTGGTTCAAGTCCACAATCTTGTTTGGAGGCTCCCAAGTGACACCTAGCCAATCTAGGAGATACCACTCTCCAAGAAGTAACAAATGGTGTGTTGATGATGAACTCCTTGCTCTTGTGCTTCAAATGATAGTATCCTCAACACTCAACTCTCTCTCACAGGATTTGGATTTGGTGGAAAGAAGATTTGAGTGGAAAGCAATTTGGGGAAGGCTAGAGATCAAGATTCATATGGTAGGAATGGAATATCTTGGCCTCAACACAAGAGTAGGTGGTTCTCTCTCAGAAAATGTGTATTGGAAGTGTTAGTTTGTTCTGATGGCTCTCTCCGCAAATGAAGAGTGGGTGGAGGGGTATATATAGCCTCCACACAAAATCTAACCATTACACACAACTTACCAATCTCGGTGGGACCGAATTCAGAAACTCGGCCGGACCAATTCAGCAAATCTAGTGACCGTTAGGATTTTTGGTGGGACCAACATGCAACTCAGTAGGACAGATATGGTTAGGGTTAGGGCATAACGCAATCTTGGTGAGACTGATTACACAAACTCGGTGGGACCGATTTTGGTAATAAGCTAACCAGAGAGTTGGTCACGCAAACTCGGTGAGACCGATTACACAAACTCGGTGGGACAGATTTTGGTAATAAGCTAACCAGAGAGTTTGCATTGTAATCTCGGTAGTACCGATTGCTCAAACTCGGTGAGACCGATTTTGGTTATGGACATACACAGAGATATTACAATCCCATCTCGGTAAGACCGAGATCCCCGTCGGTGAGACCGACTTGCCTTGGGTTTGTGGCAGTAGCTATGACATCTGAACTCGGTGGCGCCGGATAGAAAGAATCGGTGGGGCCGAGTTGGACTTTTGGTTTAGGTCATATGTGGATGTGAGAAGGTAGTTGAGGGTTTTGGAGCATATCACTAAGCACTTTGAGCAAGCAAGCCATTAAGCAACACCTCATCCCCTCTTGATAGTATTGGCTTTTCCTATAGACTCAATGTGATCTTGGATCACTAAAATATAAAATGTAGAGTCTTGTGCTTGAAGCTTGAGCCAATCCTTTGTCCTTAGAATCTTGAAGGGGTTCCACATCCTTTAGTCCATGCCACTTCATTGTTGAACTTATCTGAAACATACTAGGTAAAAGTGTTAGTCCAATAAGAGATATGTTGACATTAATTACCAAAATCACCCAGGGAGCACTTGTGCTTTCAGTTTGCTTCGTCGTGGCTTGCCATTGCCGTCTCGGATTTCGGAAGTGCCCGAGTCGCTGGCTCTGTTGCCTCTACGAGCGAGCCAGCTGTCTTCTCCCGTGCAAAAGATAGTCATTAGAGCAGTAAGGGCTGTCATGGATTTAGGTACTTCTTGACCAAGTTGGTGTGCAAGCCATTCATCCCGGACGCTGTGTTTGAAGGCCGCGAGGGCTTCCGCGTCCGGACAGTTGATGATTTGGTTCTTTTTAACTAAGAACCTAGTCCAGAGCTTCCTGGCTGACTCTCTGGGCTGCTGAACAATGTGACTTAAATCATCGGTATCCGGTGGCCGGACATATGTTCCTTAGAAGTTGTCGCGGAAGGCATCTTCCAAGTCTTCCCAGCTGCCAATAGAATTCTCCGGCAGACTGTTTAACCAGTACCGAGCTGGTCCTTTGAGTTTTATTGGTAGGTATTTGATGGCATGAAGGTCATCTCCGCGGGCCATGTAGATATGGAGGAGGAAGTCCTCGATCCATACCGCGGGATTCATTGTTCCGTCATATGATTCGATATTCATGGGTTTTAACCCGTCTGGGAATTCATGCTCCATTACCTCGTTCGTGAAGCAAAGGGGGTGTGCGGCACCTCTATGTTGGGCCACACTCTGAGGTACCTCTGATGGAGTCCATTTGCGGTTTTCTGTCCGAGCGTGACTAGGTTTGTCACGTACGAATAGGTAGTCGTCATCGCGTGTCGAGGCACGTCCTCGCGATCCGTAGATCGATCATGCGTGTCCTACTCTACTATCCCAGTCCTGTCGAAGGTCGTATGTACAACCCCGAGCCATTTTATTCTTGCCTTTTCGGCGAGGTGGGGTGGACTGGTGTTCGGCTTGAGTTGTCGCTTTATCCGGACCAAGTTGTGGTCAGCCTGCTGCATTGTGAGATGATGGTATGGGCTCCAGCGCCTCGTCATCAAACTGAGGTAGCAATCTACGCTTCGGGTAGCTTTTGGTTGGGCCACTAAGGCCGTATTATTCGGCGGCCAGGACTTCGGTCCATCTATCGTTGAGCAAGTCTTGGTCCGCTTGAAGCTGCAGCTGCTTCTTTTTCAGGCTTCTTGCAGTGTCTATTAACCGGTGTTTGAAGCGCTCCTGCTCGAGAGGTTCCTCAGGCACGATGAAATCCTCATTGCCGAGGCTCTCCTCTTCCTTGGAGAGCGGAAGATAATTACTGTCCTCCGAGTCTCCGTGTATGGCCTGTTCATCAGGGCTAACTTGCCCATTTTCCCGTTCCTCCTGCTCGGAGGTTACCTTGATGGGGTCTTCATTGTTTTCGGCTCCGTCCGGAATATTATCTTCATTGGTGCCAACATTGCTGTCTTTTGAACGACGTGACTTAGAGCGGCGCCGAGGATGCCGGTGTTTTTGCTGTGTCTCAGGAGGTTTATTCTCGACTGGATTTTCTTTGTCGCCGTCGTTGGTTGTTTTGGGTGTATCCACCATGTACACATCGTACGAAGAAGTGGCCGTCCGTCATCCAGTGAATGGCGGGTTTCGTCCTTGCTCTTTGTCGGCATCATCGTCCGTACTGACGATGTCTTCGGAGCCGTAGCCAAGCATGTCGGTTGAGTCCTCGACAGTGGATATGAAGTGGGTGGCGGGTGGGAAGCAAAATTACCCATCCTCGGTCTTTAGTTCGAACCGTACATAGTTCGGTTGTGAGTCCCCCGCCAAGGACAAGTTCTTTAATGAGTTTAGCACATCGCCCAGGGGCGAGAGCTGGAAGATGTCTGTGGCACTGAACTCGAAGATCGATAAGCGATCATGTTTTGTATCCGCGGATTCGCATGGTTCGGAACCTATACCCAGAGAAAGAGTCCGGAGTTACGGCGACACGAGTATTGCATGAGGTTAAGTCCATGTGCGGCTCCAACGCCGGTGAATCTGTGGCCTCTGTGGTGGGGTTGAGCCTCCAATCCTTGGATGCTGCAGTGTGCTCTCGATCTAAGGCCAGAGTGGTCACTGGAGCTATCTCCGGGGTGCGATCTGACGACAGATTTAGGTCATGCTCATCAAGGTGACCAGGTGCGATCGCTGCGGTCTCGAATCCGGTGAAGATCAAATCTCCACGGATGTCCGCAACATAATTCAAACTCCCAAATCTGACCTGATGGCTAGGGGCGTAGCTATCGATCTGCTCCAGGTGGCCAAACGAGTTGGCCCGCAGCGCGAAGCCGCCGAACACTAAGATCTGTTCGGGGAGGAAAGTTTCTCCTTGGACAACGTCACTATCGACGATTGGAGGGGCCATCAAACCTTTCATCGACGACACAGTGGAACTCTTAATGAAAGCACCAATGTCAGTGTCAAAACCGACGGATCTCGGGTAGGGGGTCCCGAACTGTGCGTCTAAGGTCGATGGTAACAGGAGATAGGGGACACGATGTTTACCCAGGTTCAGGCCCTCTCTACGGAGGTAATACCCTACTTCCTGCTTGATTGATCTTGATGAATATGAGTATTACAAGAGTTGATCTACCACGAGATCGTAATGGCTAAACCCTAGGAGTCTAGCCCGTACGACTATGGTAATGAGTATCCCGTTTCCGAACTAAGTCCTCCTGTTTATATAGACACCAGGAGGATCTAGGGTTACACAAGGTCGGTTACAAAGGAAAAGAATCTACATATTCGGTCGCCAAGCTTGCCTTCCACGCCAAGGAGAGTCCCATCCGGACACGGGTGCAGTCTTCGGTCTTTGTGTCTTCACAGCCCATCAGTCCGGCCCCTGGCTAACAGGTCGAACGCCCGAGGACCCGTTAGTCAAGGACTCCCTCAAGGGGGCTGGACAGGTGCCCTCGTGCCCTCGTGAGGGCCTTGTCTGTTTTTCGCGAGGCACCCTCGTTCGAGCCGCAAGTGGCGCACCTCTCTCAATCTGTGCTCCTCGGGTACCGCGATACGAGGCGCTGGGTCGTGGCCAGAGGCGCCTGCGACCAGGGCTCAGATCTCCTAACAAATTTTTGCAGTTCCTCCCCGATAGGTACTGAGAAATGCGCGCCTCGTGAGGCGGAAACTACTTCAAGCACGTCAAGCTAAGTTATTCCTATGTGCCTATATAAAACATTAATATTGTGATGCGGCACGGAAACGATAAACACATCATAACAACTTGAAAATCATAGTTTGTTGCACGCCCCCACGGGGCCCCATACTTGTCTCTCTCAATGCAGGAAGGAAAAGAAGAACGAAACGAAGGCAACGCGTGCCCCTGCAGCAGCTCGGGAGGACGGACCCATGGCGCTCTCCCGAGCTCAGTCGGACCCTTCCTCACGCTTCACTGGGGCACGGGGGCGAGAAGACCCGCTGCCACCTTCGAAGCGAGCGCGGCGGCTGGTCGTAGTCGCCGCTGCTGGAGCTGTCGCCGGAGGGAGAACCGCCGAAGGTGGGCGCGAGATCGTCCTCCTCATCATCGTCGTTGTCCTCGGGGCAGCACCCGACGCGGCGGCCATCTTCTCCGAACACCCTCACGTAGAGGGTCGTGTTGCCGTTGTACTTGAAGTGGAGGGTGCACCGCGTGCCCAGGCCGCGCGCGCGGGCAAACGTCTGCCAGCCGCGAGCCAGAGCCACGTTTCCAGCAATGGAGATCTCGACCGCGACCCAATAAGCTTTGCTGCAGCAGCCGTCCGCCTGCAACCAGAGCCCGCTTGGACCTGTGGCCGGCAGTTCACCGGCGAAGAAGCGCGGGAGCTGAAGCCAGGTGCTGGCCGGATTCTCCGACCAAACGACGAACTCTAGCAGCACCTCCGCCGAGACCGAGGAGGCCGTGCGACCATGGCGCGCCTCCCCTCATCAACGGGGCTGCCACGATCTGGGTGAGCCCCACCACAAGAAGAGGCACCACCGCGGCGGTAAGGAGCCGCGGCGGGGGTCGCGGTGTGCTTACGGGGATGGCCGCACCCACGCTTTGGCGGCGGGGAGCCGTGTCCCTCTTGGCGAGCCTTCCCCTTGTCTGCGGCCGAGAACCTCTTTGTAGGCTCCATGGGGGTTGATACTAGCAATGGAGCGAGAAGGAAGAAGAAGTGAGCGGAGCAAGAAGAGATGAGCAACGGGGACTCTGCCCCCCTCCCCCCTCATTTATAGCAGGAGAAGGCCAACCGGCGATCCCCATGATCATAGGTAATTATGGTTTTCCTTGCATGCAGCAGGGACTCGTCAAGTCGGGCAGTTGCCGAGGCAACATGGGGAAGCGGAGACGCCTACGTCCAATCAATTTCCACGCGTTGACCAAGGCTGCAGGCTGTTGGGGCCCGCGACTCTCCGCACTTGCCCTTTGGCTTCGCCTCGAAGCCAAGTCCGAGCCCGCCTTGGGCCTGGGGGCTACTGTCGGCATTTTGGGAACGGGCGTCCCCAGACTTGCCTGCCTGCGGCCCACGGCGTGGCTCCATTCACAGCCCAGTATGGCCCGTCTTCACCAACAAACGCTCAAGACCCTCACGAGGGGCCAAGCCTCGCGAGGCGGATGACACAAGACTTCCTCGGGAGCGGCCTCACCAGGCTGGCTCGCGAGGGGCGAAGAGACCAAGGCAAGGCGAACCTCGCGAGGTTCCAATGATGTAAGCCATGACGACCAAGACCAGACGGGCGCCAGGCGGGCGCTAGCACGCATAGTGTCCTCGTTTCCTCTTTGGTGCTAATGAGGCAAGCGTAGGCGAGGAGTACCGAGGCATCAGGCAAAAGTTTCCATATCGGTGCAACAAGACCAAAAGGATGGCAGGATGGAGGTCAGCATGGAGCCCAAGACGGTGTCACCACCACAGCCTTTGGCAGGCGAAGACCACCTTTAGTCAGGATAGCTTGTACTGGCTGTCCCCCATCAAATTGGTCGTTATGGCATCCCTTCCTGCTCAATATTTGGGGAGAGGACCATGGCCTCTATAAATAGGACTAGCCACCACAGTAGGAAGGGGGAACTCATCTTAGACTGAATCCACTCCATCCTCAGACACACCAAGCACAAGACACCTCTCCTCAGGAGGTTGTTCTTCCCCTTGTACTGTTCATGCTCAGCCTAAGAGGCAATCCACCACACCACACTGGAGTAGGGTATTACAACACAACGGTGGCCCGAACCAGTATAAATCTCGTGTCTCTTGTGTTGCGGGTTCGTCGAGCTAGGCCTTGAGATCGCGGTGAGGCTGAGGGCGTGATTAGGTAGGGAGAAATCTTCGTGCGCACACCAGTGTTCGAACCTCAAGGGTTTTGGAGGAACCCGAAATCCGACAACAGAGAACTTCAAGTTTGACTCCAGGCCTCCATGAAATGCAAGATGGTGTCGCACTCCGTCTATTGAAGATTCTAAACATTCGTATTCGGCTGCAACTGTTGTTGCGAGAGTCGTCGATGAAGAAGACGACGCCAGTTCACCAACCATGGCTGCACTGCATCTGGATTCTGCGTCAGGCCCGTCTGCACCACCAAACTCCAACGACAACCCTACTCCATCATCTACTCCGGCTGGAAACGAGTAGATACTCTATGTCTTCAAACCTTTTGGTCATTACTGACAAAAGGGGGAGAAACATATGAGTTGATAGTCTTCAAGCGGGTCCTTATGGGTGGTTGCATTAATTTTTGCTAAGTCTTTACAACTCTCGTCTTTTGAAACAATTTGGTTTTTGAGTTGTAACACTTAAACTCGATGGTCGTCTGCTACTTTTTCTGCTACCTTGTGATGCGATGATAAATACCGCATGAAGCCATTTCGCAGACGTCCGTTTTTCATTATGCATGTCATTATGTTCGTTATCTCTTTATATGCATGATGAATTGTCTTCGAAAGTTGAAGAGGATCTCCACAAAATAAAACCTGCCATGTGCATTTGCATTCAAAAGCAAACTACTTATATGCACATCTTCAGGGGGAGCCTTTTGCAACTTATGAAGACAATACTTTTATCCTTAACTCTCACATATTTTTATCCCCGTTGAAAACTTCAACCGGTTTGTCATCAATCACCAAAAGGGGGAGATTGAAAGTGCATCTAGTGCCACTCCTAGTTGGTTTTGGAGTATTGACGACAAACTTGGTTGAGGGACTAATGTGTTTGTGAGAATTGCAGGATAACACAGGTAGTAGCCCTTTATTGATTCGGTTTACCTACCAGAGATGACCCCTAAAAATGTGTAAAGACATTGAAGACAATGGTGGTTCGTGAAGACATTCACGGAAGATTATGACATGAGAAGACATTCATATGAAGACTATGGAGTGCGAAGACATAGTTGTTTCGTAGTTTCCTTTTCTTATTTGTTGATTCATAGGAACCACCATACTATTAAGTGGGATCCTAGTGAACAAAGTCAGAGTGACTGAAGTGATGCTCAACCAAATCCTATGTCTTTGAGCGAAGACAATGACAGCAAATCTTATCCAGAGCTGGATGAGTCAGCTTTACTTGTAGCCCAAGTCAAGCTGACGCGTGTGTTTGAAATCTGACCGTCGGACACGTGTCGGTTTCTTAGTGACCCAGGGTCATTTCGGACAAATCAGGTCGGGTTGCCTCCTGGCTATAACTAGCTCAGAGTTAGTGCACGTCTTTTGTCGTTTGAGAGCAACCCCTCTCCGAAGCATTTAAGAGAGAGATCCTTGCAAGGACAAGGCCCAAAACACCCAAAGCCAAAGAGTGTTAGGCATCACTGAAGTCGTTTTGTCCGCGTGACCTGAAGACTTGTTGCACTTGAGGACTGTGAATCCTCCAGCCGGTTAGGCGTCGCATTCTGAGCATGCAAGAGCCATTGTGGATTGCCAGTGAACGAAGTCTGTGAAGGTTTAGAAGTCTACCTTGAAGACTTACCAGAGTGATTGGGCGAGGACTAAGTGTCCTTAGCTCAAGGGGAATAAGGTGAAGACACAGTCTTCTGAGTAAATGTCAGCCTCCCTAACCAGACGTACAGTTGTCAAAGCAACTAGAACTGGTCTACCAAATCCTTGTCTTCACCATGCAACTGGTTCTATCCTCCACCTCCCTTTACATTACAATTTGTCTTTGTGAAGTCATTGCCTGCTTGCATGATCTGATTGTCTTCACCGTGTGAAGATTGTTTGCTGTTTGGCTTCATACTGTCTTCCATCCTGATCAATACTACCTGGCTACTGATAGTCTTCGTGCTTTCACTACATTGATTACTTGACTATGGTTAGTCTAGTGTAGTCTACCTTCTGCTGCATATCAATAGGTTCATTTCTACTGTTTGTCTTCAAAACCCTTGTGTTTTGAAGACTTTCATAAAAATCGCCTATTCACCCCCCCCTCTAGTCGATAACTAGCACTTTCAGTTTCATCAAATTCAATCCCTTCCACTTGTGTGTAACCTTGAGCAACGAGACGAGCCTTGTTTCTGACAACCTGACCATGCTCATCTTGTTTGTTGTGATAGATCCATTTGGTGCCGATGATATTGTGCTTGCGAGGATCAGGAGGCTTTACTAGCTCCCATACATTATTCAGCTCAAACTGTTGAAGCTCTTCTTGCATACTTGAATCCATTCAGGTACCATGAAGGCTTCATCGACTTTCTAGGGTTCAGATATAAAAACAAATGCAAGGTGCCCACAAAAATTTGCTAGTTGTGTTGCTCTTGAATGAGTGAGTGGACCAGGTGCATTGATGCTATCAATTATCTTCTCAATCTGCACTTCATTTGCAACTCGAGGATGTATTGGACGAAGATTTGTGCCATTGCTGATCATTGTCTTCATCTTCAGCATTGGCTTCATGCTGAGCATTGTCTTCATGTTGATTAGGTGCAGAAATGATGATTTCCTCTTCAGCCTGTTCCTTGGTAGGTATGATTTCTCTAGTACCCATTAGCTTGATAGATTCACTTGGTGAAGCTTCATCTAGCACATTTGGCAGTTGTTCTGTTTGCGAGCCGTTAGTCTCATCGAACGGCACATCCACAGTTTCAACCACTTTGTAGTGAAAGAGGTTGAAGACTCTGTAGGAGTGCAAATCCTTTCCGTAACCAAGCATAAAACCTTCATGTGCTTTCTGTGCAAATTTTGAAGTGTGATGTGGATCCTTGATCCAGCACCTAGCACCAAAGACTCTGAAATAGCTGACATTTGGCTTCTTACCAGTCAAGAGCTCATAGGATGTCTTCTTTAGGAACTTCTGAAGATAAACAAGGTTGATGATGTGGCAAGAAGTATCAATAGCTTCAGGCCAGAATTTCCTTGGAGTCTTGTACTCATCAAGCATCGTATGTGCCATCTCAATGAGGGTTCTGTTCTTGCGCTCCACAATGCCATTCTGCTGAGGTGTGTATGGAGCAGAGAACTCATGTGTGATGCCCAATGTATCAAGATAAGTGTCGAGGCCGGTGTTCTTGAATTCTATGTCATTGTCACCGATGTGCTTGATCTTGATGCCATAGTTGGTCATGGCACGATTGGCGAATCGTGCGAAGACATCACGCACTTGATCTTGCAGAGAATTATGTGCACCCATGTATATCTTGAGTAATCATCAACAATGATGAAGCCATAGAGGCATGCAGTGGTAGTACGGGTAGAGTAATGAGTAGGGCCAAATAAGTCCATGTGAAGCAGCTCAAAGGGATGTGTTGTCGTCATGATTGTCTTCAAGGGATGCTTGACCCTTATCATCTTTCCAGCTTCACAGGCACCACACAGATGATCCTTCTTGAACTTGACGCCCTCGATGCCAATGACATGCTTCTTCTTCGCGAGAGTGTGCAAGTTTCTCATCCCAGCATGCCCTAGCCTCCGATGCCAGAGCCAGCACTCTGAAGCTTTTGCTAGAAGGCGTACGGCAAGCTGTGGTCCTGCGGAGAAATCTACCATATACAGATCGTATCTTCGATACCCTTCAAAGACTAGAGATTTGTCAGATTCCATGAGTACAAGGCAACATATTTTCCAAATATCACAATCATGTTCAGATCACAAAGCATTGAGACGGACATTAAGTTGAAACCAAGGGATTCAACAAGCATCACGTTATCCATGTGCTGATCCTTTGAGATTGCAACTCTACCTAGGCCCAATACCTTGCTTTTACCAGTGTCGGCAAATGTAATGTGATTCTTGTCAGACGGATGTAGGGTTGAATCCATAAGAAGACTTCGATCACCAGTCATGTGGTTAGTGCATCCAATGTCCATAATCCACTCAGTAGCCTTCGGAGCCGTACCCTACAGTGCAATTAGGGGGATAGGCTTCACAAAGAGAAGTGTGAAGCATAAACATTTGATGAACAAGCATACTATCAAAGTTCGTATCCTTGTTAGAGTAGATAGGATGACTGTCAAGAAACCCTGGGATGAAATACATAGTAAGACAATTTTGGCACTTTATCTTGCGTCCCACAAGATGTTTTAGGTCCCCAGCATTAGCGCCCGAAGACTTTGATTTCTGGCTGGAGACCTTTCCCTGCAAAAGAAAGTTAATTCTTCTTAACCACCCACATCTTCAGGGGTGGCTTAGAAGCAATGAGTCTAAGTGCAGCATCTAAGAACTTTGGCTTTGGAGCCCTAGCAAATAGCCTTGCAGGTGGTGAATAATACTCATAAGAATAGGCAGAAAAGTTCTTGGTTTTATGAACATAGCGGTTTGAAGAAACATGCTCATATTCGTAAGTCTGAGTATAGTTTCCCTGCAAAACATTGGCGTTAGGGTGACCTTGTGACGTCCTCAGTATGTATGAAGCCTTTTGACAATATGAAGCCTTTGGTCTGGGGTTTGTCTTCTTCCCAGGTGGTGTCATGATGACAATCACACGAAGCTTCTCAAGACAACTTTTGGGCACCCAGAACTTCTTCAAAGGTGGTCCATTCCTGCAGTTAGTACCAATAAACCTGGCAAACACTTCACCATTATGATTCTTAAACAACTTATAATTGGCGTCAAAGGATTCATCAATGATAATGGGGTTAGCACAAGTGAAGCTAGATAAGGTAGATGGGTCCACTGAGGGGCCCTTTGTAGCAACCCATGTGGTTTTGGTGTACTGCTCAGGCTTCCAGTATGAACCATCAACATTCATTTTCCTCTCGAACCCAACACCATCTTTCCTAGGGTTTCGGTTCAGAATCTATTTCTTGAGGACATCACATAGTGTCTGATGCCCTTTGAGGCTTTTGTACATGCCTGTTTCAGGCAATGTTGTCGGATTTCGGGTTCCGACAAAACCCTCGAGGTTCGAACACTGGGGTGCGCGTGAAGATCTCCCCCTACCGAATAACGCCCTCAACCTCGCCGCGATCTCAAAGCCTAGCTCGACGAACTCGCAACACAAGGGACACGAGATTTAAACAGGTTCGGGCCACCGTTGTGGTGTAATACCCTACTCCAGTGTGGTGTGGTGGATTGCCTCTTGGGCTGATGATGAACAGTACAAGGGAAGAACAACCTCCTGAGGTTGAGGTGTTCTTGTGGGAGTGTTGGCTTCTCGATCTGTCCGAGTTGTCTACTGCTGTGGTGGCTAGACCTATTTATAGAGGCCCTGGTCCTCTTCCCAAATGTTGAGCGGGAAGGGAGCCAACAACGGCGGGCAAATTTGAAGGGGGACAGCTAGTACAAGCTATCCTGACAAAAGCGGTCTTCGCCTATGAAAAGCCCTGGGATGACGTCGTCTTGGGCTCCATGATGACCTCCACCTTGCCGTCCTCCTGGTCTTGGTCTTGTTGCACCAATATGGCAACCTTTGCCTGATGCCTCGGTACTCTTCGTCTGCGCTTGCCTCCTTAGCACCAAAGAGGAAATGGGGATGTTGTGCGCACTGGCGCCCGCCTGGCGCCGTTCGTCATGGCTCATGTCAAGAGGGCCTCGTGAGATTTGCCCCGCCTTGATATCTCCGCTCCTCATGAGCCGGCCTGGCTAGGCCACTCCAGAGGAAGTCTTGCACCGTCCGCCTCGCGAGGCTTGGACCCTCGAGAAGGTCTTAGATGCCTTGTTGATGAAGATGGGCTATACGACCCGCTGCTCAGCCACGCCGTGGGCCGCAGGCAGGCAAGTCTGGAGACCCCCGTTCCCAGAACGCCGACAGTGGCTAGTCCTATTTATAGAGGCCCTGGTCCTCTCCGCAAATATTGAGCGGGAAGGGAACCAACAACAACCAATTTGAAAGGGGACAGCTAGTACAGGCTATCCTGACTAAAGGTGCTTGAGGGAGTCCTGGACTAGGGGGTGTCCGGATAGCCGAACTATCATCACGGCAGGACTCCAAGACTATGAAGATACAAGATTGAAGACTTCGTCCCGTGTCCGGATGGGACTTTCTTTGGCGTGGAAGGCAAGCTTGGCGATACGGATATGTAGATATCCTACCATTGTAACCGACTCTGTGTAACCCTAACCTATCCGGTGTCTATATAAACCGGAGGGTTTTAGTCCGTGGGGCGAACAACAATCATACCATAGGCTAGCTTCTAGGGTTTAGCCTCCTTGATCTCGTGGTAGATCTACTCTTGTACTACCCATATCATCAATATTAATCAAGCGGGAGTAGGGTATTACCTCCATCGAGAGGGCCCGAACACAGGTAAAAACATCGTGTCCCTTGTCTCCTGTTACCATCCGCCTAGACGCAGTTCGGGACCCCCTACCGAGATCCGCCGGGTTTTGACACCGACATTGGTGCTTTCATTGAGAGTTCCTCTGTCGTCACCGATAGGCCCGATGGCTCCTTCGATCATCAACAACGACGCGGTCCAGGTGAGACTTTTCTCCCGGACAGATCTTCGTATTCGGCGGCTTTACCGCTGCGGGCAATTAAACAGCCATCCGGAAGCAGATCGAAAGCTACGCCCTTGGCCATCGGGTCAGATTTGGAAGTTTGAACTATACGGCCGATATCCGCGGAGACTTGATCTTCGACGGATTCGAGCCGCGGCCAAGCGTGCCGCACTGTCTCGTTGGGCATGATCTGGCTCTGCAGCCGAACAGTGCCCTGGAGGCCGCACCAGCATCCGCTCCGATCCTTTATCCGGAGCCAGATTCCCCGATCGAGGATGAGTGGTTGGACACCGCCTCGGGGATACAATCTCTGGCGATTGAGCGAACTCCATCCCCGTCGCTGCGAAGACCTCGACTCAGGTGCGGACTCCTCTCCGGGCTCCGAACCCTCACGCCCACGCCAATCGAATCCGATTGGGCGCGGTCATGGAGTTCACTTGCCGCGGACATATTTCACTTTTCGCCCTTTGGCGATATCCTGAATTCACTAAAGTCTCTCTCTTTATCCGGAGAGCCACGCCCAGACTACGGACGGGAAGGTTGGGATACGGACGACGAAGAAATTCAACGCCCACCCACCACCCACTTTGTAGCCACTTGCCGATGATTTAACCGACATGCTCGACTTCGACTCTGAAGACATCGACGGTATGGACAACGATGCCGGAGACGACCAAGACCCAGCGCCTACAGGGCACTGGAAGGGCACCTCGTCATACGACATATACATGGTGGATATCCCAAAAGATGGGAACGGCGATGGAACAACGGAGGATGACCCATCCAAAAAGCAAAAACAGTGATTCCGGCACGGGAGATAATAACACCCCGGACAGTACCGAAGACAACCCCCTCCAGCAGGGCTCAGCGCAGGAGGAGGGAGAAGCAGAATCCGCCTGACGGCGGGCTGAAAGAGAGGTCGAGGGCGATAATTATCGCCTCCCTCCGAAGATGAGGCAAGCCTCGGCGACAGCAATTTGTCGTGCACGAGGATCCCGCCGAACAGGGCGTTTCAAACGTAGACTTATAGCCACGGCAAGCAGCCTCAGAAAAAGCAGCAACGACTTAGAGCTGACCAAGACCTGCTAGTGACAGATGGACTGAAGTCCTTGCAGCGAAGAGTATGAACTTCGAACGCCCCTCAAAAGCTACCCCAAAGGCAGGCTGTTGCCTCGATCGGAGGAGGAAGCACCCAAGTCACCGAGTGCACGACATGGCAGACCGGCCACCACAGCGGGTCATGCGAAGAAAACCTCTCGGCCCTCCGCTCAAGCCACACCCGACGCGCCGCTCAAAAAGTACCAAGGCCTTGCGGGAAAACGCGTCGGACTTGCGAGATATATTGGAGGATAAGGCAAAACATACAAGATCGATCTACGGATCGCGTGGGCATAACGACGGGATGATTACCGTCGCGCGGATCTGACAAACCCGGCGGGCGAACACAATAGACAAAGCTCATATGAGCTACGCCGTGATATAGCCCAATATGTAGGCGCCAGACACCCACTATGCTTCACAGATGAAGTAATGGATCATCAAATCCCCAAGGGCTTCAAACCCATAAACATCGAATCATACGATGGTACCACAGATCTGCAGTGCGGATCGAGGACTATCTCCTCCATATCCACATGGCCCGCGGTGATGATCTACATGCCATCAAATACCTCCCACTCAAGCTTAAAGGACCATCTCGGCATTGGCTCAACAACTTGCCGGCAGAATCAATTGGTTGTTGGGAGGACACGGAAGCCGCATTCCTTGATAACTTCCGGGCACATATATGCGACCACCAGACGCCGATGACCTTAGCCACATAATTCAGCAGCGGAAGAATCGGCGGACAATTACGGACACGGTTCCTAACAAAGAAAAAATCAAATCGTTGAATGTCCGGATGCAGAGGCCCTTGCAGCCTTCAAACATAACATCCGTGACGAGTGGCTTGCCCGGCACCTAGGACAGGAAAAGCCAAAATTCATAGCAGCCCTCACAACACTCATGACCCGCTTTTGTGTGGGAGAGGACAGCTGGCTAGCTCGAAGCAACAACTTGGCCAAACATCCTGATAGTTCGGATACCAAGGACAACAACGGCAGGTCGCGTCACAACAAGAACAAGCGCCGCGTGCTTGGCGATAATCTGAAGATACGGCCGTCAATGCCGGATTGAGCCTCTAAACCTGGTCGTGGAAGAAGCCATTCAAAAGAAATACCCAGGGCCCGTCCAACTTGGACCGAATACTCGATCGCTTGTGCCAGATACATGGCACCCCCGAAAAACCAGCCAATCACACCAACAGGGATTGTTGGGTGTTCAAGCAAGCAAGCAAGTTAAGTGCCGAACTCAATGACAAGGGGCTGCATAGCGATGACGAGGAAGAGCCCCGGCCGTCGAACAATAGAGGACAGAAGGGTTTTCCCACACAAGTGCGGACGGTGAACATGATATACGCAACCCACATACCCAAAAGGGAGCAGAAGCGTGCACTAAGGGACGTATATGCGATGGAGCCAGTCGCCCCAAAGTTCAACCCATGGTCTTCCTGCCCGATCACCTTCGATCGAAGGGACCACCCCACTAGCATTCGTCACGGCGGTTTCGCCGCATTGGTTCTTGACCCAATTATTGACGGATTTCACCTAACCAGAGTCCTGATGGATGGCGGCGGCAACTGAACCTGCTTTATCGAGGATACGGTCGCAAAATGGGCATAGACCCTCAAGGATTAAACCTACAAAGACGACCTTTAAAGGCGTCATACCGGGTGTAGAGGCCGGTTATGCGGGCTCGATTACACTCGAAGTGGTCTTCGGATCCCGGATAACTTCGAAGCAAAGAGTTAATCTTCGACATCGTCCCATTCCTGGCGGCTATCGTTACCTTTGCTCGGATGAACCGCATTTGCAAAGTTCAATGCGGTGCCGCACTACACATACCTCAAGCTCAAGATGCGGGCCCTCGAGGAGTAATCACGGTCAATGGAAACACGAACGCTCTCTCCGAGCGGAGGAGCACTGCGGCCCTCGCGGCGGAGGTACAAAGCAGCCTCTCACAGCAATTCTCGAAGTCCGGCCACTAAACGTTCGGACAGCATCAAGCGCGCCGGAGTAACCTACAACAAGACCGCTGGCACGATTCAAGCATCGCCAGCGTAGCAATCCGGCTAACCCAGCCCTCGCAAAATTGCGAAGCTAGTATTACGCGTACATAATTACGCTCTGGAGATACCATGGGCATATGGGGAGGGGCAAGACCACGGCACGCCAAGAATGCGGCTCGACCGCACCAGGGGCTCCCGATTATGTCATTTTGTTTTTTTCCTTTTTCTTCCTTTTTCTTACTTTCAGGACTCCGTCTTTCAGAAGTCCTGTCCGGCACTAGAATTGCCGAACTCACGATGCAACAGCCAGGAAGCAGAAAGCCACGTCGAGTGTTCAGGTGGTCTCTATTACGAGCATTATACCTGTTTTACATACCATCCATGACTTACCCACGGAGGGGACATGTTAGATAGTCCCATCCCTTGCTTATCGCACTATTTGTATCGTTCTGCTTTCATTGCAGTACCTTTTTGAATAAACAATACATAGCTTTTGCTTATTATTGCACTACTTCCTTTATCTATACATATGTTCACTTCATGACATGTTGCAACTGTACACTTTGGTACGACCAATACACCAGGGGCTTAAGTATCGCAAAATTATGGTGTGATAAGTCCGAACACTTTCACAAGTGCGGCACCCCGAACTTATAGCATTATATGAATCGGCTCCGAATCATGTCTTGGGTCAATAGTTGGGTTTGCCCGGCTCCGTGTTTTGGTACCTTACGTTCCGTTATATCGGCTAAGGTAGCACCGGAGAACCACTGCGATTGTGCCTCAGCTTGAGCTGGGTCGAGCACCTCGATGGAGAAAGCTAAAACTGACCCGTCATGATAGGGCGAGAGCCGGTCGCTGTTCGAGAGGTTTTTCGGGTCCCTAAAGACTTATGCCGCTTAGAGCGAGGAACCGAATTGTCCGCCAAGGCGTGGATAGCGCCACTGAACTCGGTCTTCCGAATACTAGGGGCTTCGCTGAAATTTAAAATTATAGAATTCTATGGCTAAGTGAGAGTGTTCAAGCATTATAAGTCTGGTTGCCTTGTTACGTTGTGTTGAGCGCCTCCTAGATGGACCCAAGAATGGGAACCAGAGTGCTCAAGTTTATCCGAACACCCCAAAGACTCGTGGCATGGGGGCTGAAGCCAACGACTTGCCATCTCTCAAATTTGATAAACGGCCGCCTGAAGGTAATATTTTAAATTAACGAGCGTTGCTTAGCGCATATGAACAAGTTTTCAGTCTGAGGATAACAAATGCGAGTCTATTCAAAAATTACATCTTTGGAGCACTCATCCGCTATTCGGCAGGCACCCTTCGAGAGGCCCTCATAGTACATTTCGGGCGTGCGATGCTCCTTGCCCTTCGGTGGCCCGTCCGTCACAAGCTTCTCCGCATCCAGCTTGCCCGGTGCACTTTAGCACGGGCAAGGGCCAACGGACACCTTCAATGCAGACGGGCGCTTGATGACTTCAATCCGTGACAAAGCGCCCACCAGCCGCTGCACTAAGTCAAGTAGCTCCTGTGCATGGCTTCCAATGGCCACACCGGCGCTTATAAGGCCCTTCATGGCCTGTTCGGTGACCTTGTGGAGCTCGACCATTGCTTCAATTTGGTCGCTCGAGGCACGGATGTCCGCCTCGACATCTTGAGACAGTAACACCTTTTCCGTCGAGCTTCCCTCCTTGGCGCGGTAGAATGCAGCAGCATCAGACACACTACGAGGCAAATCTGCGAATGTTCCTGGAGAGCTCCGAATCTGGGTAAGTAATAGGTAATTCACTTTCACATGCTTGCTTTGCATAAAGAATGCCTTACCCGCCGCTATCTTCTTTAACGACTCAATTTCATGGAGGGCTTTTTGGGCCTCGACCTTAGCAGCTTTGGCACTCTCAAGAGCCAAGGCGAGCTCGGACTCTCGAGTCTTCGAGTCACGCTCCAAACTCTCATGTTTTTCCACGAGAGCTTGGAGCTCTTGCCGCTCTTTGGCCAGCTGCGCCTCCCCTTCTCTCGCTCGGTGCGTTTCATGGCCGCTTTGTTTCGGCCACGGACACCGCTTCCTTCAGGGTCGCCACCTCGTTCGTGGCCCCTGCAGTACCCATGTTATTCCTGTTATTTTTTGCATCTGAAACCTTTCTATAAGGTATTTCTTTAATAAGGTACTACTTACCTTCCTTGTCCTCGTGCTGCTTCTTGGCTTGGCCGAGCTCGTTCTCAGATCGCTCGAGGCTCTGCTTCAATGCATTGACCTCCGCAGTCAGTGCGGCAGAGGTCAGCAGCGCAGCCTGCATTCCCATATTGACATACTTATGTTAGACTCCTGCGTATATCTTTTTAGATTCTTAGTCCGGCTTTTCTTTCCGAACACCGAACTAAGCATCAGGGGCTACTGTCTATGCGGTAATATTTTTACATATTCTAAACTTACCTCAAAGCCTGTTAGAAAGCTGGTACAGGCTTCGGTCAGCCCGCTCTTGGCGGACTGAACGGTCTGGATCACCGCACTCATAACAATGTGGTGCTCCTCCTCGATAGAGGCGCTGTTAAGCGCCTCCAGTAAGCTATCTGGTGCCTCCGGTTGGACGGAGGACACCGGCATCTTACCCTTCTTGCGAAGGGACTGCTTGCCGGACTCCGGAACCGCTGAAGGTTCCGGCATGGAGTCCGGACAAGGGTCGGGCTTAGAGCCCCTGGGGGTCTTGCCCCCCACGCGCTGAGTCCGGGAGGTTGCCTTGTGGCGCCTCCTGCGCCACCTCCTCTTGACCAAGCCCCCCTTGGGGCCCCACCACGGCGTCGTCCGCAGCGTGAGGTGAGGAGGCGGTCGGAAGTGAAGTACTCTCCATTTCCGACGAACTCAGGGACCCGCTCGACGAAGTGGCAAACTCGCCCTTGGGCGGGCTGCATGATTGTTCGGCATTAGAGAACACTATGCAATGATAAAATAGCCATGGGTATCCGGACACTTACGATCTCGCCAGGGGCTTGGCCCTTGTTGGCCAATCCTCCTCGTCGTCGTCGATGTTGGTGGAGAAGTCCGGAGGAAGGGTTCTTCCCTTCTTGGACCCTCCGGCCTCCCCAGTTGGGGCGGCCTTCCTTTTCCTCTCTTCCCCCACTGTAGGAGAAGCTTCATTTTCCTCCTGCTCGTCCTCAGGAGAAGATTCTGCTTCAGAATCTGACAGCACCTGGCGTCGGGAGCTCCTTCGAGTTCCCGTGGCCTCCTTCTTGGCCTTCTTCTTCGGCACCACATGGGGTGCCGAAGCCAGCAGCCCCGTTAATCGAGGCGTCCGCTGGAGTCTTCGGCAAAGGAACCGGACAGTTAATCTATCCGGACGTCTTCAGCCAGTCCTGTCAAAGATCAGGGAGTTTTAGATCCCACATAGAGTCAATCTATGAAAAAAGAGTCCCGTAAAGGGTAAAATAACTTACCTCGTCGGCTCGACGCCGCGAGCTGTATCCGCGATCTTTGTTAGCGGATGCTAGGGCTTCAGCGCCCTTGAACAGCACCTTCCAGGCATCTTCGTACGTAGTGTCAAAGAGCCGGCTCAAGGTTCGGTGTTGTGCCGGATCGAACTCCCACAAATTGAAGGCCTGTTGTTGGCATGGGAGAATCCGGCGGATGAGCATCACCTGGATTACGTCGACAAGCCTGAGATTCTTGTCCACCAGGTTTCGCACGCATGTTTGGAGTCCGGATAGCTCGTCCGAATTCCCCCACGTCAGGCCCGTCTCTTTCCATGACTAGAGCCGTGTGGGCAAGCCAGATCTGAATTCGGGGGCCGCCCCCCATTCGGGGTCGCGTGGCTCGGTGATGTAGAACCACCCCGATTGCCACCCCTTTATTGTCTCCACAAAGGCGCCCTCGAGCCATAGGACTTTGGCCATCTTGCCAACCATGGCGCCTCCGCACTCCGCTTGGCGGCCGCCCACTACCTTGACTGACATTGAAGATCTTCAGCCATAAGCCGAAGTGGGGCTGGATGCAGAGGAAGGCCTTGCACACGACGATGAACGCTGAGATGTTGAGGATGAAATTCGGGCCAGGTCATGGAAGTCCATGCCGTAGAAGAACATGAGCCCCCGGACAAATGGATGAAGTGGAAAACCTAGTCCGCGAAAGAAGTGGGGGAGAAACACCACCCTCTCATGGGGCCTGGGGGTTGGAATGAGCTGCTTGCGTCAGGGCAGCCTGGCGCGATGTCGCCGGACAAATATCCGACCTCCCACAGTCTTGTGATGTGCCCCTCCGTGACGGAGGAGGCCATCCACCTGCCTCCCGCCTCGACATGGTTGGAGAAGGTTGAGGTGGGATGTGCGGACTTAGTATTTGGAGCTCGAGTCTTGTGAAATGGATGAGCAAAGGAGGAAGAAGGCGTAGGTGAAAAGGTGGATCCTTATCCCCTTATATGGACGGACGAAGTTATGCGTCCCCCGCCAACCTGGTAAAACTCGCTTATCTCCCAAGCACCGTAATCAATGGCGCAGATGGGTTACCCACATCCGTATTGATGAGAATCCTGGAATAAGGGGCACGATCTATGCTTTGATAAGACGTGCCAAGGAAACTGCCTCGCTAAACGCGCTAAGGTGGAACGGTAAAAAACGATTCATATAAAGGCCTGGCCGTGGTGTGATGTCACGCCGCAGAATCGTCAGCAGATCTGTGCAAAAGTTATTCTCTCACGGTGGTATGTGGAACTTGTTTTGCGAGCGGACACTATCTGGTGTTCAAAACCTTCTATGAAGTATTCGGAGGAGGAACCCGCCTTGCAATGCCGAAGACAATATGCGCCGGACTCGTCGTCATTGAAGCCTGTTTAGGGAGCTCTTGAGGAGTCTGGACTAGGGGTGTCCGGATAGCCGAACTATCATCACGGCGGACTCCAAGACTATGAAGATAGAAGATCGAAGACTTCGTCCCGTGTCCAGATGGCACTTTCCTTGGCGTGGAAGGCAAGCTTGGCGTCTGGATATGTAGATCTCCTACCATTGTAACCGACTCAGGTAACCCTAACCTATCCGGTGTCTATATAAAGCTGGAGGGTTTTTAGTCCGTAGGGCGAACAACAATCATACCATAGGCTAGCTTCTAGGGTTTAGCCTCCTTGATTTCGTGGTAGATCTACTCTTGTACTACCCATATCATTAATATTAATCAAGCGAGGAGTAGGGTATTACCTCCATCGAGAGGCCCGAACACAGGTAAAAACATTGTGTCCCTTGTCTCCTGTTACCATCCGCCTAGACGCACAGTTCGGGACCCCCTACCCGAGATCCGCCGGTTTTGACACCGACAGTGCTCTTTGCCTGCCAAAGGCTCTGGTGGTGACGCCGCCTTGGGCTCCAGTGACCTCCGTCCTGCTGGCCTTGGTCTTGTTGCACCGATATGGAAACCTTTGCCTGATGCCTTGGTACTCCTCGCCTGCGCTTGCCTCCTTAGCACCAAAGAGGAAACAAGGACGCTGCGCGCGCTGGTTCTCGCCTGACCTTGGTCGTCATGGCTTACATCACTGGAACCTCACGAGGTTCGCCCCGCCTTGATCTCTCCACCCCTTGTGAACCAGCTTGGTGAGGCCGCTCCCGAGGAGGTCTTGTGTCGTCCGCCTCATGAGGCTTGGCCCCTTGGGAGGGTCTTGGGTGTTTGTTGGTGAAGATGCGTCGTACTGGGCCGCGAGTGGAGCCACGCAGTGGGTTGCATACTATTTATTGGCCAACACTAGGTGCTTCATTGCTTTGGTGTTATTATACAATGGGCATCATTTTGCCTAAGTTAAAGTTTGTATTCCGAAAATAGTCTCGTTGTGTGAAAGAGAGAAGACCAAATCATATTGCAGTGGATGTTCCTCCATCATGTGTGGTTCATTCTCATGGTTCCAGCTGTTGGTGAAACCACTTACGTTCTCAAGAGGAATTGTAGACTTTACAAACAAATTTGTCTTTCAGTCTGTACTGAATGTTGGCCAAGAGAAGCATCCATGTTAGTAGGAAGAACAGATGTTTTTTCTAGATCTTTGCTTTTGGAGCTACATATTTATATATGATCTGTGAATCATTGAGATGCAGTAACATGTTGATCTTATGTATGGGAATCGTACTAGTTGGTTTTGAATTTGGGCTACTAATGTGAACATATTACAATGCCAGGCCTGTGAGTCTCGTGTGAACATTTTGAACGGATCGACTCTTCTTTGTTGTGCACAAGATGATCCTTATTTCTGTGTTCTCAGTGTTTACAGGTTACTAACAGTTCCTTATTTCTGTTCGCTCAGTGTTTACAAGTTACTGATCGATCACTAACTAGCCTACTAATGCGCTCCTGGCGGTTTTAGTTCTGACGCAAGATCCGAAGTGGTAGTTTTTTGAATAAAAATGCCTACCTCTGAAGAAACTGACAAGCTGCTCTGAAGAAAATGCCATGCGAATCTGAAGAAACTGCCAGCAAAAACGTTCGCAAATGCCTTATCTCCCAGCGAACGTTCATCAGCTAATGCGATCATACACGTAAACCATCCGACCTACTCGATCCTACACGTACACTATCCGACCTACTCGATCCTACATAGGGCGTAGATTGGTGCAGTGGAGCTCCGGCGCACCCCTACCTGGCGCGCCAAATGTCGGATGTGGGGTTCTGGCAAACCCTTAAGGTTCGAACACTGGGGTGGCACGAAGTATTTCCCTCCTACCGATCTACACTCTAGTTCACTAAGATCTTGCGGGCGAATCGAGGAACTCACAACACAGAAAGAGACACAGGGTTTATACTGGTTCGGGCCACCGTTGTGGTGTAATACCCTACTGCAATGTGGTGGTGGTGGATTGCCTCTTGGGCTTATGATGAACAGTACAAGGGAAGAACAGCCTCCTAAGGTTGAGGTGTTCTTGTGGGAGTGTTGGCTTCTCGATCTGTCCGAGTTGTCTACTACTGTGGTGGCTAGACCTATTTATAGAGGCCCTGGTCCTCTTCCCAAATGTTGAGCGGGAAGGGAGCCAACAATGGCGGGCAAATTTGAAGGGGGACAGCTAGTACAAGCTATCCTGACAAAAGCGGTCTTCCCCTGCGAAAAGCCCTGGGATGACGCCGTCTTGGGATCCACGATGACCTCCGCCTTGCCGTCCTCCTAGTCTTGGTCTTCTTGCACCAATATGGCAACCTTTGCCTCATGCCTCGGTACTCTTTGTCTGTGCTTGCCTCCTTAGCACCAAAGAGGAAATGGGGATGCTGTGTGCATTGGCACCCGCCTGGCGCCGTTTGTCATGGCTCATGTCAAGAGGGCCTCGTGAGGTTTGCCCCGCCTTGATATCTCCGCTCCTCATGAGCCGGCCTGGCTAGGCCACTCCAGAGGAAGTCTTGCGCCATCCGCCTCGCGAGGCTTGGACCCTCGCGAAGGTCTTGGATGCCTTGTTGATGAAGATGGGCCGTACGGCCCGCTGCTCAGCCACGCCGTGGGCCGCAGGCAGGCAAGTCTGGGGACCCCCGTTCCCAGAACGCCGACAGTAGCCCCCGGGCCCAAGGTGCGCTCGGGCTTGGCTTCGCGGCGAAGCCAAGGGTCAAGTTCGGAGCACCGCGGGCCCCAAAAGCCTGCGGCCTCGGTCGACGCGTGGCGGTTGATTGGACGTGGGCGTCTCCGCTTCCCCATGCTACCTTGGCAACTGCTTGACTTGACAAGTCCCTGCAACATGCAAGGAAAACCGTCATTACCTGCGATCGTGGGAGACGCCGGTTGGCCTTTTCTCGCTATAAATGGGGACGGGGGAGCCCCTGTTGCCCATCTTCTCCTTGCTTGCTTGCTTCTCTGCCCCATTACTTGCGGTGCCATCGATGGCGCCATGAAAGAAGTTTTCTGCCGCCGAGAAAGGAAAGGCCCCTCGCGAGGGCCCCGGTTCCCCAACGCCCAAGCGCGGCCGTGGCCAGCCGTGTAAGCACGCCGCGACCCCCACGGTGGCCCACCGTCGAGGCGGCGCTACGGCATGCGGAGGGGATCATCCCATCCATGGTGGCTCAGCCGTCGAGGGGAGGCGCGCGATGGTGGCGCGGCCTCTCCGCTCGCGCTTCCATTCGGCTGAGGTGTCGCCGGAGTTCATTTTCTGGTCGGAGAGCCCGGCCGGCAACTGGCTCCAACTTCCGCGCTTCTTCACCGGCGAACTGCCTCCGGTCCGGACGGGCTCTAGCTGCAAGCGAACGGCTATTGCAGCAGCGCCTCTTGGGTCGCGGTCGAGACTTCCGTCGCGGGCAACATAGCCCTGGCCCGCGGCTGGCAGACGTTCGCCCGCGCGCGCGGCCTGGGCAGGTGATGCACCCTCCATTTCAGGTACGATGGTGAGTCGACCCTCTATGTGAGGGTATTCGGGGAGGATGGTCGCCCCGCCGGGTGCTGCCCCGAGGCGAACTACGCGAGGAGGTGCTCGGCCTTGGTGATGGTCGCGATGAGGACGAGGGCGAGCCTGCCCCCGGCGGCGATCGCGTTTCTTCCAGCTACAGCGGCTCTTCCTCCGGTGACAGCTCCAGTAGCAGTGGCTACGATCAGCCGCCACGTTGCTGCGCCCGCTTCGAAGGAGGCAGCGGGTCATCTCGCCGTCGCGCCTCCGTGAAGCGCGTGGAGGGGTCCGGCTAGACCTGGGGCGTCGCCAAGGGCCTGCCTCCGCGGACTGCTGCAATGTTGCTTTGCTTAGCTTTTTCTTTCTTTCCTGCATTGGAAAACGAAACCAGTATGGGCCCGGGGGGCGTGTATCAAACTGTGGTTCTTTGGTTAATGCATTGTGCAGGTCGTTCTCGTGTCGTGTTGTTATTTTCCGCAAAGATAACTTAACCTGGCACGTTTAGGAAACCCTTTCCCTCGCGCGGTGTCCGCGTTTTTCGAAAACTGTAAAAAAAAATCGTTAGGGGGTGTACCAAAGGATTTGCCGTCCACCCAGGCCTCGACTTGGCGCCTTGTATCACGGTACCCGAGGAGCACGGATTTAGGAGAGGTTTGCCAGCATCCAGGCTCGAATGTGAAGAGAAATGCTCGCGAGGGCACTTGCCTAGCCCCCTCGCGAGGTATGCGAGAGAGAGAAGAAGAGCAAACTAGAGCCGAAAAAAGCGGTAAAAGGCTGGGGAACCAAATCAGCAACAAACACCAAGAGCAACTCTGGTTAAAGAAAAGCAGGCCAACTACGAAAAGCAAATGAAAAGCCGCGTCAGGCACCTAATCTAGTCTTCAAATCTTCTCACCAGCGCGGAGCTAAGTGCTGTCCACTAGGCGTGGGAGGGAGCCCCAGGGCCTGAGGCCAGCGCTCCTGAGACTCCGGGGCGTGTACAGCCCCAACTCATTATTACGTGAGAGTGTCACGGGCGGAGATTCTTCACAGGCACCGGGCCTTCTTTACAGGCTCTGGGCCTTTCTTCTCAGGCTCTGGGCCTTGCATCTCACGCTCTGGGCCTTGCTTCATGGATAGAACTTCGGAGGTCTTTGGATGTTCGGGCATTACGGATGGGTGTCCCATCCTGCGTCTCCAGGCGCGCTGCACCCGGCCTGGAGACATGAACGACCCTGAACGGGCCCTCCCACATGGGCGAAAGCTTGTGCAGCCCTTCCCTGGAGAGGACCCGCCTTAGGACGAGGTCGCCTACCTCGAGCGTCCTGGAGCGGATGTTGCGGCAATGGTACCGCCGCAGAGCTTGCTGGTACCTTGCCGCCCTTAGCGCGGCTTCACGACGGCGCTCCTCCCCCAGCACGAGGTCCATCCCCCGCGTGGCGTCCTGGCGCGCTTCGTCGAACGCCAGGACCCGTGCGGAGCGATGCTTGACCTCGTGAGGGAGGACCGCCTCACCTCCATAGACGAGGAAGAACGGAGTCTAGCCCGTTGGCTTGGTGGCAGTGGTACGAATGGACCACAGCACGGACTGGAGTTCATCGTGCCAGCCCCTGCCGCAGGCTTCCAGCTTCTTCTTGAAGGTCCTGGTCTTGAGGCCTCTCTGGACCTCAGCGTTGGCGCGTTCAGCCTGACCGTTGCTCCTGGGGTGGGTGATACGTCTCCAACGTATCTATAATTTTTGATTGCTCCATGCTACTTTATCTACTGTTTAGGACTATAATGGCCTTTATTTTCCACTTTTATATCACTTTTGGGACTAACCTATTAACCGGAGGCCCGGCCCAGAATTGCTGTTTTTTGCCTTTTTTAGTGTTTCGAAGAAACATAATATCAAATGGAGTCCAAACGGAATGAAACCTTCAGAAACGTGATTTTCTCACCGAACGTGATCCAGGAGACTTGGACCCTACGCCAAGGCATCAGAAAGGCGGTCACGAGGGTGGGGGCGCCCGCCACCAAAGACCGCCTACCTCGTGGGCCTTGAAGCTCCACCGACGTGCCCTTTCCTCCTATATATACCTCACGCCCCCAAACGATCGAACAGGAGCCAAAACCCTAATTCCACTACCGCAACTTCCTCAGATCCACGAGATCCCATCTTGGGGCCTATTAGAGGCTCACGAGGGGGCATCCACCATGGAGGGCTTCTACATCAACACCATAGCGCCTCCGATGAAGTGTGAGTAGTTTGCTTCAGACCTTCGGGTCCATAGCTAGTAGCTAGATGGCTTCTTCTCTCTTTTTGGATCTCAATACAATGTTCTCCCCCTCTCTTGTGGAGATCTATTCAATGTAATCTTCTTTCTGCGGTGTGTTTGTTGAGACCGATGAATTGTGGGTTTATGATCCAGCTTATCTATGAATAATATTTGAATCTTCTCTGAATTCTTTTATGTATGATTGAGTTATCTTTGCAAGTCTCTTGAATTATCCGTTTGGTTTGGCCAACTAGATTGGTAGTTCTTGCAATGGGAGAAGTGCATGGCTTTGGGTTCAATCTTGCGGTGTCCTTACCCAAAGGATGTAAAGGGTTGCAAGGCACGTATTGTATTGTTGCCATCGAGGATAACAAGATGGGGTATTTATCATATTGCATGAATTTATTCCTCTACATCATGTCATCTTGCTTAAGGCCTTACTCTGTTTTTAACTTAATACTCTAGATGCATGCTGGATAGCGGTTGATGAATGGAGTAATAGTAGTAGATGCAGAATCGTTTCGGTCTACTTGTCTCGGACGTGATGCCTATATACATGATCATACCTAGATAACCTCATAACTATGCTCAATTATATCAATTGCTCAACAGTAATTTGTTCACCCAATCAGAGAATACTTATGCTCTTGAGAGAAGCCACTAGTGAAACCTATGGCCCCGGTCTATTCTCATCATATCAATCTCCATCACTTTTATACTTGCTTTGTTTTACTTTGCCTTCTACTTTTCACTTTGCATCTTTATACCAAAAATACCAAAAATATTATCTCTATCAGATCTCACTCTCGTAAGTGACAGTGAAGGGATTGACAACCCCTAATCGCGTTGGTTGCGAGTAGCTATCGTTTTGTGCAAGTACGAGGGACTTGTGCGTGGCCTCCTACTGGATTGATACCCTGGTTCTCAAAAACTGAGGGAAATACTTACGCTACTGTGCTGCATCATCCTCTCCTCTTCGGGGAAAACCTAAGCAAGCTCAAGACGTAGCAGTGGGCCACTGAAGCGTAGCAGATCTGCGTTCCAAGGTTAGCACACTGGTTTTGAAGAGGTTACTAGTAAACTGCGAGCCGTTATCTGTGATGATGCGGTTGGGGACCCCGAAGCGGCTCACGAGGCCCTTGATGAACTTGACAGCAGAGCCAGCCGGAATGGTACGGACGGCCTCCACTTCCGCCCACTTGGTGAACTTGTCGATGGCGACGTAGAGATAGCGGTAGCCCCGTGGCGCTCGTGGGAACAGGCCCGGGATATCCATCCCCCAGACCGCGAATGGCCACGTGAGCGGAATGGTTTGGATTGTGCAGGCTGATGGATCTGCTTGGCGTGGAATTGGCAGGCTTCACAAGACTTCACTAGCTCGCCCGCGTCGTTGAGTGTTGTAGGCCAATAGAACCCACTGCGGAACACCTTACCAACGAGAGTCCGCGACGACGAGTGGTGTCCGCAGTCACCGCCATTTATGTCAGCCATCAACTCTTTTCCTTGATCACCGGAGATGCAGCGCAGCGTAACATCATTCGGTCGTTTCCTGTATAACTTGCCAACTTGAATGCAGTATGTCGTGGCCTGTCAGGCCACGCGCTCCGCGTCTTCTTCCTTTTCCGGCAGCGTCCCGTGCATTAGATACTCCTTGAATTCCTTGGTCCAGCACTCCTCCTGGGGCTCGGGCGCCAAAAGCAGCCGAGATCCTGAGGTTGGGCCGCAAGCTGGGGCTCCCGTGGCCGGGGGCTGTGGGAGCTCCTCTCGAGGCTGAGCCATGCTTGACAGAGGTGGCACAGCCGATGGCTTGAAGAGCCGCTCTTCAAAGATGCCGGGCTCTTGCGGCTGCCGCTTGGATGCTCTCTTGGTGATGTCGTCGGCTTCCTTGTTGGTGCCCTGGGCACGTCTTTGCAACTCTAGGCCCGAGAACTGCTTTTCCATCTTGCGCACCTCCGCAAGGTAGGCCTCCATGTGCTCGTCCTTCGGCTCATATACTTTGTTGGAGAAGTTGACGAGGAGTTGCGAGTCGCCCTTGACAGTGAGGCGCTTCACTCATAGAGCCGCCGCAGCCTTCAGGCCAGCTATGAGTCCTTCGTATTCTGCGATATTGTTGGAGACCTTCTCGCCGTGATGGAAGCAGAGTTGCACGGTGTAGTAGAGCTTGTCCTGAGTGGGCGAGATGAGCACTGCTCCAGCCCCCGCGCCCTGGTGCGCAAAGGCGCCATCAAAATGCATGACCCAGTCGTCTGGTGCCTCACTCCCTGGGGAGCTAGACCGGTCTTCTCCTTCCTCAAGAGCCGGGGCATCTGCCCATTCTGCCACAAAATTGGCGAGTGCAGCTCCCTTGATGACTCTGGTGGTGCTGAACTCCAGCTGAAACGCTTGCAGCTCAATGTTCCATTCAGCGACCCTTCCGACCGAGTTTGGGCTCCTGAGTACCCTCTCCAACGGGTAAGATGAGACGACCTTGATGGGGTGCCCTTGGAAATAATGTCGCAGCTTGCGCGAGGCCACTAGGAGTGCGAGCAGGAGCTTTTGCGGCATGGGGTAGCGTGCCCTCGCGTTCCGCAGTACGGTGCTGACGAAGTACACCGGGTGTTCGACGAGGGCTGGCACACTGTTAAGGCTCGGGTCCTGCGGAGATTGTGGCGTATCCTGAGGTGGGGGGTTTCCTGAGATCTGACCATCCTTGGGAGCTTCTGTGGCGTTGCCCTGCTGAGCTTGGTGCTCCTCTAATGACGGCCCTGTCGTGCCTTCCTGACCCTGCGCCGCATCAGCTCGGGCTTGGTGCAGCACTCCCTTGTCTTGGCGCTCCTCCCGAACTGCCACCAGCGCCACGCTGGCGGAGTACGGGGTGGCGGCGATGTAGAGTACCAGAGGCTCGAGAGGCTGTGGCACCACCATCACCGGGGGGCTGGTGAGGTATTTCTTGAGCTCTTGGAAGGCCCGGTCGGCCTCCGGGGTCCACTCGAAGGGGCCCTTCTTCTTCATGACCTTAAGGAAGGGTAAGGCGCGCTCGCCTAGCTTGGAGATGAAACGCCCTAACGCGGTCACCCGCCCTGCTAGCTTCTGCATCTCTTTGAGGGTCGGTGGTGGGCTCATGTCTTTGATGGCCTTAATCTTCTCCGGGTTCGCCTTGATCCCTCTGTGGGATACTAGGAACCCTAGTAGCTTGCCGGAGGGGACGCCGAACATCTCCGGGTTAAGCCTCAGGTTCACCTGGCGCAAGCTTTCAAAGGTCTCCTCCAAGTCTTGAATCAACGTTCTCGCCTCACGAGATTTGAATACTATGTCATCAACGTAGGCCTCTGTGTTCCTCCCGAGCTGCCACCCCAAGGCGATGTGCATCAGCCGCTGAAAGGTTGCGCCCGCGTGCTATGAGAGGCGAAAAGGCATGCAGGTGTAGCAATACACCCCGCACGGTGTCAAGAAGGCCGTCTTCTCCACATCCTCCACCGCCATCTTGATCTGATGGTATCCAGAGAATGCATCCAGGAAACATAACAAATCGCACTTGGCGGTGGAGTCGACGATTTGATCGATGCACGGAAGGGGGAATGGATCTTGGGGGCAGGCTTTGTTGAGGTTGGTGAAGTCGACGCACATCCGCTCCTTCCCACCTTTCTTCGGTACCACGACGGGGTTCGCCAGCCAATCAGGGTACCAAACTTCTCGAATGGTGCCAGCCGCCTCTAGCTTGCGTGTCTCTTGTACGATGAAGGCCTGCTTCTCGGCGGACTACCGTCTCGCCCGCTGCTTCACGGGGCGCATGTTGGGGCACACCCTTAGATGATGCTGGATCACCTCTCTCGGGACCCCTACCAGCTGATTGGGCTCCCATGCGAATATCTCCTTATTCACGCGCAAAAACCTCACCAAATCTTCTTCTTGTCCCGGGTCAAGGTTGGTTCCTATGGTAAAGGTGGCTCCTGAAGACCCATCCTCCCGGCACCTGCTTGGTTTCCGCCTTGTCTTGGGTGAACAACTGCTTCTTCTTGGCGGGCGCGGTCTCCTTGGCCTCGGGCGTACTGGCGCCGGGCTGCGCTTGCCAAGCGGCCTTGAAGGCGAAACTGGCGCAAATCCTTGCCTCCTTAGTGTCCCCCTTGATGGTGAGGACGCCCTTGCTCCCTGGCATCTTCATGAGGTTGTAGGCCGGGTGAGTCACCATCGTGAACTGAGCAAGAGCCGGGTACCCGAGTATGGCATTGTACGGGAGGCAGATGCGGGCGATGTCGAAGTCCACCAGCTCAGTGCGGTAGTTGTCGCGCGTGCCGAAGGTGAAGGGGAGGCGGATCTGCTCCAGAGAGTGGGCAGCTCCGCCGCCTATTCCCGAAAAAGGCTTGCTGAGGTTGAGCCTCTCGGCCGGCATGTGGAGGAGGCTGAAGGCTTCCACGGAGAGCAAGTTGAGGCCGAAACCGCCATTGATGAGGGTCTTGGTGACGGCCACGTTGCAGATGGTAGGTGTACAGAGCATTGGGAGTATGCCGGAGCCGGTGGTGGAGCTAGGGTGGTCTTCCGAATCGAAGGTGAGGTCGGCCTCCGGCGAAGCCCAACCCGGCGGAGCCCCCGGGCGCTTGGAGGCTGCTCCAATATGACGGAGGAAAGGCTTGACGTGGCGATCTGAAGGCGGCGCTTGGGAGCCACCCAGCAGCGCCGCAACTGCATGGTGCGCCAGCGCCGCGTAGCACACGGCGAAGAGGTTGCGGAGTTCTTCCCAGGACGCCACCGTGGATCCTGGGAGGTTGAGCAGCCAGACGCGTGGCTCGCCGGCGAGGGCCATGGGGAGCCAGTTGGCATGATCTTGTCGTCGCCTATGGCTTCAAGGACGGCCTCCTCGTATGCCAGCAGGAACGGCGCCGGATCTGCCACACCGTCGTAACGCGGCGGCATCTCTGGCTTGAACTTGGTCGGCCACTGCACTCGCCGCAGGGCGGGGTCCAGGGCTCGGTACCCAGACTCCCTGCTGCCGGTGTCGGTCGCAGAGGCGGATGGCGGCGCTCCTGCCATGGGAGCGAAGCGCGGCGGCACAGGGCGCAGATTGGTGCAATGGAGCTCCAGCGCACCCCTACCTGGTGCGCCAAATGTCGGATGTGGGGTTCCGGCAAACCCTTAAGGCTCGAACACTGGGGTGCGCACGAAGTCTTTCCCTCCTACCGATCTACGCTCTAGCTTGCTAAGATCTTGCGGACGAACTCGACGAACTCACAACACAGAAAGAGACATGGGGTTTATATTGGTTCCGGCCACCGTTGTGGTGTAATACCCTACTCCAGTGTGGTGGTGGTGGATTGCCTCTTGGGATGATGATGAACAGTACATGGGAAGAACAGCCTCCTGAGGTTGAGGTGTTCTTGTGGGAGTGTTGGCTTCTCGATCTGTCCGAGTTGTCTACTACTGTGGTGGCTAGACCTATTTATAGAGGCCCTGGTCCTCTTCCCAAATGTTGAGCGGGAAGGGAGCCAACAACGGCGGGCAAATTTGAAGGGGGACAGCTAGTACAAGCTATCCTGACAAAAGCGGTCTTCACCTGCGAAAAGCCCTGGGATGACGCCGTCTTGGGCTCCATGATGACCTCCGCCTTGCCGCCCTCCTGGTCTTGGTCTTGTTGCACCAATATGGCAACCTTTGCCTGATGCCTCGGTACTCTTTGTCTGCGCTTGCCTCCTTAGCACCAAAGAGGAAATGGGGACGTTGTGCGCACTGGCGCCCGCCTGGCGCCGTTCGTCATGGCTCACGTCAAGAGTGCCTCGTGAGGTTTGCCCCGCCTTGATATCTCCGCTCCTCATGAGCCGGCCTGGCTAGGCCACTCCAGAGGAAGTCTTGAGCTGTCCGCCTCGCGAGGCTTGGACGCTCGCAAAGGTCTTGGATGCCTTGTTAATGAAGATGGGCGTGCGGCCCACGGCTTCACCACGCCGTGGGCAGCGAGCAAAGTCTGAGACCCCGTTCCCTTAAGCAGCTGGCAGTGGCTAGTCCTAGTCCTATTTATAGAGGCCCTAGTCCTCTCCTCAAATATTGAGCGGGAAGGGAGCCAACAACGGCCAATTTTAAAGGAGACAACTAGTACAGGCTATCCTGACTAAAGGTGCTCTTTGCCTACCAAAGGCTCTGGTGGTGACGCCGCCTTGGGCTCCACGGTGACCTCCGTCCTGCTGGCCTTGGTCTTGTTGCACCGATATGGAAACCTTTGCCTGATGCCTCGGTACTCCTCGCATGCGCTTGCCTCCTTAGCACCAAGGAGGAAACAAGGACGCTGCGCGCTGGTGCCTGCCTGACCTTGGTCGTCATGGCTTACGTCACTGGAACCTCGCAAGGTTCGCCCTGCCTTGATCTCTCTGCCCCTTGCGAGCCAGCTTGGTGAGGCCGCTCCCGAGGAGGTCTTGTGTCATCCGCCTCATGAGGCTTGGCCCCTAGGGAGGGTCTTGGGTGTTTGTTGGTGAAGATGGGTCGTACTGGGCCGCGAGTGGAGTCACGCAGTGGGCCGCATACTATTTATTGGCCAACACTAGGTGCTTCATTGCTTTGGTGTTATTATACAATGGGCATCATTTTGCCTAAGTTAAAGTTTTTATTCCGAAAATAGTCTCGCTGTGTGATCGAGAGAAGACCAAATCATATTGCAGCGGATGTTCCTCCATCATGTGTGGTTCATTCTCATGGTTCCAGCTGTTGGTGAAACCACTTACGTTTGCAAGAGGAATTGTAGACTTCACAAACAAATTTGTCTTTCAGTCTGTACTGAATGTTGGCCAAGAGAAGCATCCATGTTAGTAGGAAGAACAGATGTTTTTTCTAGATCTTTGCTTTTGGAGCTACATATTTATATATGATCTTTGAATCATTGAGATGCGGTAACATGTTGATCTTATGTATGGGAATCGTACTAGTTGGTTTTGAATTTGGGCTACTAATGTGAACATATTACAATACCAGGCCTGTGAGTCTCGTGTGAACATTTTGAACGGATCGACTCTTACTGCTGTGCACAGCATGATCCTTATTTCTGTGTTCTCAGTGTTTACAAGTTACTAACAGTTCCTTATTTCTGTTCGCTTCGGTGTTTACAAGTTCTTGATCGACCACTAGCTAGCCTACTAATGCGCTCTGGCAGTTTTAGTTACGACGCCAAGATCCGAAGTGGTAGTTTTTGAATAAAATGCCTACCTCTCAAGAAAAGCGACAAGCTGCTCTGAAGAAAATGCCATGCAAATCTAAAGAAACTGCCAGCAAAAACGTTCGCAAATGCCTTATCTCCCAGCGAACGTTCATCAGATAATGCGATCGTACACATACACCATCCGACCTACTCGATCCTACACGTACACTATCCGACCTACTCGATCCTACACTGATAAATAGCGGATCACGCACGTACTACATCCTTTCCGGTTTGCAGGGCTCAATTCAAAAAACGACCTACTTGATCCTACACGAATAAATAGCGGATCACACACGTACTATCTCCTTTCCGGTTTGCAGGGCTTAATTCAAAACTCTAACCAACCAAGGTAGATGATGAGTGGTGGAATCATTTTTCACAAGGAGGGAGTACCTCATCTGGATGATTCGAGTGCACTCGTTTGACCGTCATGCCGGCGTGCGACCCAGCACAGACGGGACGCACCACTGAAGGGACGGGACGACACAGTCATAATTTTAGTTTTTCTAGTTTTCCACGGCAAGCTGGCACGCTAAGCCATGCCTGCTTATGCATTGAATTCCGATGACCGCGATGACCGTCGCGTTTCCCGCGACACGCTAGTTCGCCTACCTTCCGCCTTTAATTATTGTTTCCCGGGCTTCTCCGGTGGCACCACCACCCAACTCGCCCTATCCTCATAAGCCCCCACCGGCCCGACGTCGCTCGCCACTTATCCTCGCTCTCGCCACGTCCGCCATGCCCCCGCCCGTCTGCGATAGGCGACACCGGAGGCGGTCACTGCCGGAACTAGTGTTCGCTTTTTCACCGGAAGGCAGACGGAGGGAGGAGGAATTCTATCGGTCTTTAGATGGCAATGCGGAGATCAAGGAGTTGTTGGAGCGCGACCGCCTGGCGGAGGAGCAGGAGTTGTTGGAGCGCGACCGCTTGGCGGAGAAGCAGCGTATCGCCGATTTGCACTGCCAGCGGGACATGGAGCAGCGACAAGACCGATGCTACGTGTCGCGAGCAGAGCGCCGACAACAGGGCCGACTACGTGGAGGCCGGCGCTGCAAATAGCCTGGAGGCTGTCGGCACGCACGCTGTCAGCGACGCCGATTTTTACTACCAGCTCGTCAAGTGGGTTTCCCGCTTAGAAGCCGAAGCTTCGGTGGACCACGCCGGCATGGAACGGGCCAACGCGAGCGAGCAACGCGCCCTATCGCACCTCTGGCAAGTCCGAGGTGAGGCGGAGGACGCCGGTGCCGGCGTTTAGCATGTACCGCAGATGGCGGTCGGCATCGTCTACTTAGTACTTGTACGCTACTAGAGTATTAGTGGGAGTAGATAGTTAACTTGGCTATGATGGTTGTCAACATGGAAGTTCAGTACTCTATATGTGGATCAGACCTGTTACTTTGCTCTGAATGTTGAACTTTCCGTTTGAACGTATGGAATGGGCTGTTATTTTTTTAAAATGGGTTGTATTTTTCCTCCACAGGTTTACAGGCTGACTTGTGGGCCTACCAAGTTGATGCGTACACAATCGGGGAGATGATTATGCGTGGAGAGGATGACAATGAGGGACCCACCAAGGTCATGGCAGTACGCAAGCAAGTGCCTCCTTATTTTAAGCCAATAAAAATTTGGCTCCTCCTAATGGATATCTGACATCTGGGTCCCATGCCATTGTCAACGTAGTCAATAAACGAGAGAATTGCACAACGAGCGGCTGACACCAGGGACCCAGCAGCTCGCCCAATTATTTTTGTTTTGGGTTAATTTTATAAATGCCACTCCAAATCTGGTGTTTCTGAGAAATGCCACTGCAATTTCCAAACTTTGAAAAGTGCCATTTCATGCCATTTCCCGTGGCATTTTTGAATTCTGGAGTGGCATTTTTCAAAGTTTGCAAATTACAGTGGCGTTTTCCAAAGTTTGCAAAAATCGCAGTGGCATTTTTTGAAGTTTGAAAATTGCAGTGGCATTTTTATGAATTGTCATAATTCGAGTGGCATTTATCTAATTTGTTTTTGAGACAGAAGCAGGGTGTCAACTGGGCTGCGGGGCACTCTGGCGTGTCTAGACAACCTTCTCTTTTATGTTTACCACAGACCAGCCCAGTAGTTTTTTTTTCTTTCTGAAAATGGCTAGCCCAGTTTTTTTTGTGATTTGCCAAGTAAGTCGCTTTGTCAGGCCTGTTGGGCTGCAAATCTTTCAAGACGAGGAGAGCTTCATTCGGCTGGACGAGAAAATGGCCTATCAGTAATGAGAAATGGGATGTACATTTTTAAAACACATCAAACCGGCAATTAGCTTCAAATTTCTTTTTTTCACTTCGAGATTTTAAATTGCATTAATTTTTATGCGTGGACAATTTGTTGGATTTTATATTGATATACATTTATTTTTAAAATCAGTTTGAATGTGACTCAAAATTTCGGGATTAAAACAGTTCGGACCGCACCAAAATATGCAAACAAAAAGAGCATGGGCTCCAATATGGGCTGTAATGCTAACAAAAAGAATATGGGCTCCAAAAAAACCTTAAGAATTAGAAAATCAGCTGTAAATTATTAGAAATAATGGCAGATGGGTTGTATGATGTTTTCCACAGATTTGAGGCTTTCCTACAAAAAAGGTTGACGACGACAGCGTTGGATCGTTGGATGTCCATCCAACGACCGTCGTCTTCTTCAATCTCTGCCTTCCTGCTCCAAATGCTCAAACAAGCGCCAAGGGACTGCCTGCTCCTCCTCCCGTGGTCGGCTATGCTTGCTGCAGGCCTCACCGCCCCATCAGATTCCCCATCGCTGGCCTAGCCATCCCTCTACTCACCACTTTTCTTTGTTATTCTATGGCGTCGGCAGATGAACCAAGAAACCTCAGACAGTCATACTCCCCACGTGGGGAAACAACTACCGAGTCTTCCACGCCTCCGTGTCGTTCCCTTCCTAGGCCTCGCCGTCGCCCACCACCACGGAGCTCTCGGCGCGGCTCGGTCAACGTGGTCAACGACCGACATGCATCTGAAGTGGATCAGACGTGGAGAGGTCGATACCGGGTCCATGGCCACACGCAAGGAAATGCCTCCTTATTACGCGCAAAATAATGATTCCTCCACCTGACATCTGGGACCCACCGAAAGGGCCTCTTTATTTCACGAAAAAACGTTACCGCCGCTGACAGCTCAGACCCACCAGCTATATCTTCGCACGCAAGGAAGTGCGTCCTTATTACGCTAAAAAATGAATACCCCCCTGCTAGCTGGGACCCACTATAGTGGCAGGCTGACTTGTGGGCCTACTAAGTTGACGAGGATGGAGGGCTTTGTCAACTTAGTCAATATGCACGATTCTAGCTCCACTGACCGTACGATGTCCATCCAACGGACGTAGTGCTTCTTCAATGTCTGGTCTTGTTGCTCCAGCCGCCCAAAGCAGCGCGGTCATGCCGCATGCTCCACGCCTCCGTGGTTTGTCTTTGCCGCGGAGGCCTCACCGCCCCATACTATTCCCACCGCTGGCCAGGCCCTGCGGCGACGGAAGCCTCACACCGCAGCCGAACCAGTGAACCCTCGTACTCCTCTCCGTGCGGACTTCCAGTGCCGCGTCTTCCCCGGCTTCGCGTCGTCCCCTTCCTAGGTCTCGCCGTCGTCCACCGCCCTGGTGCTCTCGGCACGGCGTGGTCAACATGGTCAAGGAACGGCTTCCATCGGACGTGGGTATGACGTGGAGAAGGCGATACCTGGGTCCACGGCCGCAGCAAGGAAGTGCCTCCTTATTACGTGCAAAATAATTATTCCTCCACCTAACAGCGGGGACCCACCGGACGGGCCGCCGTATTTCACGAAAAAAACGTTTCCCCCTGACTGCATGGACCCACCAGCTACATCTTCACACGCAAGGAAGTGCGCCCGGGCAAAAAAACGATTCGCCCCCTGACTGCTGGGACCCACGAGCTACATCTTTGCAGGCAAGGAAGTGCCTGACAGTCGGGACCCACCTGGTTGAAGCGTATGTAGCGTTGTCATTCTGGTCGCGAACGTGTAATGCATACATCTTTGGTCGATGTAGAGGTGCGACGCGTGTCATAGTAGAGGCGCCGCGACGTAGCATGTACACGCACGCATAGCCGCCGTGGTGCAAGAAAGAAAATCTGACGCCACGTCACGTACATGCTGAGCAGGGTCTCGAACGCCTACTCGCGCATACGTACGGCCAGGGCTCGTGTACATGGCTGGGTCAGAACGGAGAAACAGCATCGTCGTCATGTTCCTGGGGAGCCAACTGGCTGGGTCGGAACGGAATGTGTCGTCGTGTTCATCCAGAGGCAACGTAACGCGTGGGAGCCAACCGGCTTGGACGGAACAGCCGATGGAAACGAGGCCTGGCCTACCGCAGAATGGAGGAAACGGCCTTGTGTTCAACCGGCCACGTTCGAAATGGGATCCTATTCATCGGGAGGGGTCTGGCGTACCGCAAAATGGAGGAAACGGACCTCCTACGGTCGAAACGGGGGTCCTGTTGATCGGGAGGGGTGTGGTGTACCGCAAAACAGAGGAAACGGACTTGTGTTGGAGCGCTACAGTCGAAACGAGGGTCCTGTTCATCTGGAGGGGTGTGGCATACCACAAAACGGGACTCCACGAGATACTATTCATCTCCACCTTCGACCCCCTCCAGCCTCCATGGGCTACTGTTCATCCATCGTCGACCTCCTCCAGCCTCCACCTGCGACTGTTCCTCCACGGTCTCCTGTTCATCCAGCCTCCACCGCGCGCTACTCCACCGGCTACTGTTCAACCAGCCCTCTCCACGAGGTCCTGTTCAACCACCCCTCCACGGGCTACTGTTCATCTAGCCCTCCACCTTCTACTGTTCATCCTGCCCTCCACGTGGTGGTCTTGTTCATCCTGCCCTCCACGGGGTCCTGTTCATCCAGCCCCAATCGGCTCGATCAATCGGGGTCCTGTTCATCTAGAGGCAACACCACGAGGTCATGTTCATCCACCCCCACCGGAACTGTTCATCCAACCCCCCGCAACACTCACTTGCTCATCCAGAGCAGCATCGATCGGCTTGATTAGCGGCGGTAGTGAAGGAATCGCTCGATCGGGTTGATTAACAACCATCGATCGATTGCTCGGGTTTAATGTAACGCCAGAGTTCGCAGGCAATCGCCGGGTTGATTAGAGTCCAACGCCTCGCCGGGTTGATTAGAGCCCAACGCCTCGCACACGCAGCAGCACGTCGTCACGAGAGAAAGCAGCGATCGCTCGGCCCCCGACCACCCATCGTAACCGGGGACTTCCCGATATTTTCCGCGCCCTCGCTTCTACCATGGTTTTTTCTGTCATGGACGACCCAAAGAATGTCATGTAGCCGCGTCTCCAGCCCGCCCAGGACGAAAAGCCCATTTTCTGTCATGATTTTTTGTCATAGAAGTAGGACCCCACCACATCTATGATGATACCGTGTTTTTTCACAATTATCGTCATAGAAGTGTCATAAGTATGACAGAAAAAAATTTAGTTTGGCCCAAAATGTCACGGATGTGTCTTTTTTGTAGTGACACCATAGAGTTGCTTTAGCCCAATTTTTAGAGAAAAGCTCCCCTAGATTTGATATTCCCCCTAAGGGGGATGAACTAACCTTGGGTTTTGTCGATGATGACTTCATGTAGATAGTGAAGATGTGGATGCTCAATGTTGATGGAGATGTTTTGGAGCAATCCATTGGAGTGTTGCACTTTCAATACCTACACGGGTTAGTCCCACAAGGAAGATTCAAGGATATCCATAGACAGAGTGAATTGCACATATGATGATGTCCATGAAAGCATTAGGTTACCTTGTCTTACCAACAAGAGGGTTTGTGACTCCATGAACTAGTGCAAGATATGAAAGTTGATTGCACAGGTCCTTGTCAAAGTAACTATGAGTGAAGTATGTTGGCGGAGTCACCCTCAAGAACACTCTAGTTCTTCTTATTTGTGATCCACATCAACTTGATGGGAATCCTTGGAGTTGTAGTTGAACTTGATGGGTAGAGCTTGACATAGTCTTGGTAACCCACTTGACCATGGCCTTAGGAGCTTCTTCAACTGAGCCAATCTCTTCTTGAAGCTTGGCCTTGCCTTTTAGCTTGTGGTCTTGTGCTAGAATATCATCTTGAGCCTGTGTTCCTTTGAAAGAAGTGGGGTCTGTCAGTGTCAAAACCGGTGGATCTCGGGTAGGGGGTCCCAAACTATGCGTCTAAGGTCGATGGTAACAGGAAACAGGGGACACAATGTTTACCCAGGTTCGGGCCCTCTTGATGGAGGTAATACCCTACTTCCTGCTTGATTGATCTTGATGAATATGAGGATTACAATAGTTGATCTACCACGAGATCATAATGGCTAAACCCTAGATGTCTAGCCTGTATGATTGTGATTGCCCTACGGACTAACCCCTCCGATTTATATAGACACCGGAGGGGCCTAGGGTTATACAGAGTCGGTTTACAGAGGAAGGAATATTCATATCTGAATGCCAAGCTTGCAATCCACGCAAAGGAGAGTCCCATCCGGACACGGGAGGAAGTCTTCTATCTTGTATCTTCATGGCCCGTCAGTCTGGCCCACGTCACACAGGCCGGACGTCTGAGGACCCCTTAATCAAGGACTCCCTCAGTAGCCCCTGAACCAGGCTTCAATGACAATGTGTCCAGCACGCTGATCGTCTTCAGCATTGCAAGGAAGGTTCCTCCTTCGAATACTCCAAAGCAGCCCTCAAACATAGAAAACATGTCCGGCTCTGCAAAACAAGTACCACACACAAACACAGAGAGTATAATATTTAACAAGTCCCATCCACTGACATCTTCTGTAGTGAGACATCACGTCTCCTCCCTGTCATTATTTCAAACCGTTTTTTTAGCCTCCCGCTTCGTGTTTCGAGATGCGGTTTCCATTGGCACGTCTTGTTGAAGCAGAGATCGTGTCCCCTTATTACGGGATTCTCATCAATACGGGCGTGGGTAATTCAACCGCGTCGTCTGCATGACCCTTGGGGAATAGGCGAGTTTTAAGGCGAATGGGGAGGCGCTTGGTATTCACTGCCTTTATAAAGAGATAAGGATTCACCTTTTCACCCACGCCTTCCCTCTCTCTGCCCACTCATTCTCGAGCTCCAGCGCCCAAGCTTCCATCCTTTCCACCTCAAAAAAGCTCTCCGACCATGTCCGGATCCGGAGCGCAGGACAAGTGGATGGCCTCCTCCGTCACGGAGAAGGACATCACGAAGCTCCGGGAGGCGGGATATTTGGCCCAGGAAATCACCCACCGGCTTCCGGCCAAGGGGCAGATCATTCCCACCCCAAAGCCCCATGAGAGGGTGGTATTCATCCCCCACTTCGTCTGTGGGTTAGGGTTTCCTCTCCACCCATTCGTCCACGGACTCATGTTCTACTATGGGCTAGATTTCCATGATCTGGCCCCAAACTCCTTCCTCAACATCTCAGTATTCATTGTCGTGTGCGAGGCTTTCCTCCGCATCCCACCCCACTTCGGATTGTGGCTGCAGACCTTCAATGTGAAGCCGAAGTTGGTGGGTGGTCAACACGCGGAGTGCGGAGGTGCTACGGTGAGCAAGATGTCCAATGTCACGTGGCCCAAAGGCACATTTGTGGAGACTGTCAAAGGGTGGCAGCAGCAGTGGTTCTATGTCATAGAGCCCGCTGACAAAGACCTAGGCATGACTCCCGAATTCAAGTCCGGGGCCCCAATGCGGCTTACCTCCTGGCTAGAAAAGGGCCTGGACTAGGCGTCGTCGGACGAGGTGTCAGGGCAGCAGATGCGCATCAAGAGCATGGTGGACAAGAACATCAAGCTTGTCAATGTGATCCAGGTGATGCTTTTTTGCCGGATCCTTCCTTGCCAAAGCCGGACTTGCAATTTGTGGGAGTTTGATCCTGCCAAGCACCAGACCTTGAAGTAGTTCTTCGGCTCCACGCACGAAGGCATCTATAAGGTGCTTTGTAAGGGATTGAGACGTGGCCGCAGACGATCGAGGACGGTGGGTATAACTGACCCATCCCACCAGTTCGGTAAGTTTTTCATATTTCAAGGTGTATCCTTCACCTGTACATTCAAGGAAAATGTCTGAGCTTCCCTATCTATCTTTTCAGGGCTGGACAAAGAAGGCGGAGCGGATTCAGTGTCCGGCTCCGCTGCCTAAAAACCCAGCTATCCCTCTTCTGACGAAGATGCTGGTTCCGGCGCCATATCAGGCGCCGGAGAAGAAGGCCAAGGAGACCAGAAGTGGCCTCCGACGTAAAGGCATTTCAGACGTGACGTCCGGAGACGCCGAAACTCACTCCTCCCCCACCGAGGGCGACGAGGAGGAGGAGGAAAGCAACTCCCCCCTTGAGGGGGGAAGGAAGAAAAGGGCGGCGGCCATGAATCTAGAGGCAGAGGCGTCCAAGAAGGGGAAGGTCTCCCTCGCGGACAACTCCGCGTTGGAACTGATAGCAGCTCCGAGTGGCGCCCCAGGGAGAAGCCCCTAGCTGAATCGTAAGTACTCAAAGGCACTTATACACACATATATCCAACTTCTTTAATTTTTTGTTTTAATATGTCGAATCATGCGTTGCAGTCCGGCTCACGCCCGCCCCCAGCGATCCTCATCTTCGGGGAATTTGCTGGATCCCAAGGTGATGGACAGCGGGTCGCCTCCGCCGGCCTTCTCCCCCAAGACTACGGATGACACTGAAGTGTTGTCCTGAAGGACCCTCCCAGGTCAGGGGGAGGCACACGAGGCCGTCTTGATGGCGTCAGAGGATGATACCTCGGCCGCCGGACACATGGGGGAGCAAATCCCCCTGGAGACTGGCGATGGGGGCCATATCCGATTCGGCCCCCAGCCGAATACTATTCGGGTGGCCCATACGGCTCCGGAATCAGGCAAGCAGCCTCCTTCGAAAGAGGGAGGTGCACCTATTCCGTCGGTGACCTCTGTCCATCCAGAGGCACCGGATACTCTACTGGAAGCGCTGCAAAGTGCTTCCATTGTTGAGGAACACCGTGTCATCATGGGTACGGTGGTTGAAAGGGTTCAGTCCGCTAAGAGCAGAGTGACCGAAGCCTGCACCAGCCTTCTAACAGGCTTTGAGGTATGCGGCGTAATTATGCAAAGTGAATTTCATAGTATAGATAGTAGCCCCTGACACTCTGTCCGGTGTTCGAAAAGAAAAGCCGGAGAGAGGATCAAATAATTTTCGCAGGAGACTAACCATACCTGTCTATGTGAATAAGCAGGCATCGATGCTAGCTGCGACCTCCCATTCTATCGAAGTCTCTAAACTAAAGCAGAGTCTGGAGCGGGCTGAGGAAGAGCTCGGCCGTGTGAAAAAACAGCTAGAGGACAAGCAAGGAATGCAATGGCCTATTCAGATCTAGAAAGATATGAATTGTTTGTGTTGATCATGTTAGCATGATACTTCATAGGAGCTGCGACCGAGGTGGAGACCCTCAAGAACGCGCTGGCCGAGGCCCAGAAGAGAGCGGCAAAGGAACAAGCCGCCCATGAAAAACACGAGGCAAGGGTCGGGGAGGTCCAGCAGGAGCTCCAGGACGCCGTAAAGAAATGCGAGTCCTTGGAGCGCAAGTTTGCGGACCAAGAGTCCGAACTTGCGAAGGCTCGCCAAAGCGCACAAGAGGCCTGGGTTGAAGCCCAGGGCGCCCTCCAGGAAATCCAGGAGGCCAAGAAAATCGCGGCGGGTAAGACCTTTATTATGCAGAGTAAGTATGTGAAGAAAAGGTACCTCTTACTGACCCGGATTTGGAGTTCTCCAGGAGCGTTTACGGATCTACCGTGCAGTGTTGTCGATGCGGCAGAGTTCTTCCGAGCCGAAGAAGGGAGCTCAACGGAGAAGCTGTTCTGGTCGCAATACCTTGCACCAGAGCATCCGGTGCCCTTTACTGATCAACTGAAACAGCTGACCAAACTACATAGGGTGTCCGAATTGGCCATGAAGGATTTGATAATCCGTCTATGGCCTGCCAAAGCCATACCCAGCAGCTACTTCGGGCTCGTGAAGCGGCTGGTCGATGCCTGCCCTCGGATTGATGCCATCAAGCGGTCGATCTGCATCGAAGGTGCGTGGATGGCCTTCGCCCATGTTAAGGTTCAGTGGGCGAAGATGGACGCCGTCAAGCTTGCGACCGAGGGACCGCCCGCGGGCAAGGAGCACCGCACGCCCGAGCAGTATTTTGATGATGTCCTGAAGGGATCCCGCATTGTAGAGGGCCAGTGTGCAAAAGACATTATCTTTGACTGAAGGCATTCATGTTATCCTGTCCTGTATTATGAAACAAAGCCAATATGTAATATAATGCTTGTTGTTTGTTTTAAAATTTTGCCTCCTGTGCGGCCGTTTTATTAAATCTGAGAGTTGGCCAGTCGTCGGCTTCAGCCCCCACGTAGGTAGTACGGGGGTGTTCGGGTTGAATCCTAAACACTCTTGATCCAAGAGTTTTGGTCCTTAAAGGAGGTGTTTAGCGCAGTGAACCAGGCAATCAAACTATGTGGCTTTATCACCCTCACTTAGCCATAGGAGTTTGACAATAGAAATGTAGGCTCAACCCCTAGTTAGTATTTGTTAATCCGGACTAGGGTGTTGTAGACACCTGATCGGGTGGAAGCCGATCCGTCGCATAATGCGGAAAAATCGCAAGAGATTTTAACCTCCGAATAGCTGAACAGCTCTCGGCGCATCATGACAGTTAGTTTTCGGCTTTCTCTACTGAGGTGTTTACCTAGATAAACCAGAAACACAATCGCAATAGTTCTCCCTTTACTACCCTAGCCGATAGGATGAAATGTAAGGTAGTAAGTGATGACCCACAAGTATAGGGGATCTATCATAGTCCTTTCGATAAGTAAGAGTGTCGAACCCAACGAGGAGCAGAAGGAAATGATAAGCGGTTTTCGGCAAGGTATTCTCTGCAAGCACTGAAATTATAGGTAACAGATAGTTTTGTGATAGGATAATTCGTAACGAGCAACAAGTAAATAAAGTGCAGCAAGGTGGCCCAATCCTTTTTGTAGCAAAGGACAAGCCTGGACAAACTCTTATATGAAGAAAACGCTCCTGAGGACACATGGGAATATCGTCAAGCTAGTTTTCATCACGTTCATATGATTCACGTTCGGTACTTTGATAATTTGATATGTGGGTGGACCGGTGCTTGGGTGCTGTTCTTACTTGGACAAGCATCCCACTTATGATTAACCTCTATTGCAAGCATCCGCAACTACAACAAAAGTATTAAGGTAAATCTAACCATAGCATGAAACATATGGATCCAAATCAGCCCCTTACGAAGCAACGCATAAACTAGGGTTTAAGCTTACGTCACTCTAGCAATCCATCATCTACTTATTACTTCCCAATGCCTTCCTCTAGGCCCAAATAATGGTGAAGTGTTATGTAGTCGACGTTCACATAACACCACTAGAGGCTAGACAACATACATCTCATCAAAATATCGAACGAATACCAAATCCACATGACTACTAATAGCAAGACTTCTCCCATGTCCTCGGGAACAAACGTAACTACTCACAAAGCATATTCATGTTCATAATCGAGGGGTATTAATATGCATAAAGGATCTGAACATATGATCTTCCACCAAATAAACCAACTAGCATCAACTACAAGGAGTAATCAACACTACTAGCAACCTACTAGTACCAATCCCGGACTTGGAGACAAGAATTGGATACAAGAGATGAACTAGGGCTTTGAGATGAGATGGTGCTGGTGAAGATGTTGATGGAGATTTCCCTCTCCCGATGAGAGGAGCGTTGGTGATGACGATGGCGATGATTTCCCCCTCCCGAAGGGAAGTGTCCCCGGCAGAACAACTCTTCCGGAGCCCTAGATTGGTTCCGCCAAGGTTTCGCCTCGTGGCGGCGGAGTCTCAGCCCGAAAGGTTGCTTATGATTTTTTCCTTGACGAAAGACTTCATATAGCAGAAGATGGCCACCGGAGAGCCAACAGGGGGCCCACGAGGTGGGCGCGCACTGGGGTAGGTGCGCCCCACCCTCGTGGCTGTGTGGGCCCCTCTCGGCGTACTTATTCCGCTCAATATTTTTATTATTTCCAAAATGACTTTCGTGGAGTTTCAGGACTTTTGGAGTTGTGCGAGAATAGGTCTCTAATATTTGCTCCTTTTCTAGCCTGAATTCCATTTAGCATTCTCCTCCTTATGTAAACCTTGTAAAATAAGAGAGAATAGGCATAAGTATTGTGACATAACGTGTAATAACAGCCCTTAATGCAATAAATATCGATATAAAAGCATGATGCAAAATGGACGTATCAACTCCCCCAAGCTTAGACCTCACTTGTCCTCAAACGGAAGCCGATAACGATAAATATGTCCACATGTTTAGAGGTAGATGTGTCGATAAAAATAGAATACAGACATGAGGGCATCATGATTATTCTCATAACAGCAACATATATGGATATTGTCATATGATTTCTTATGCTCAAGTAATAATCCATTCACAATACGAAAGTACGAATCATGAACTTTATTGAGAACCAACAAACTATAATCTCGGTCATTGAAGCAATTGCAATTTATCATAACATCGGAAAGAGTCTATGTCAGAGCTTCCTAGCAAGTACACATACTCAACTATCATTTAGTCTTTCATAATTGCTAACACTCATGCAATACTTGTGGTTACGGAGTTTTAATCGGACACAGAGAAAGATAGGGGCTTATAGTTTCGCCTCCCAACCTTTTACCTCAAGGGTAATTTCAACAATAATAACTCATGCTCCCTATATCCAATTAGATATATCTATCAGGATCTTTCCAACACCACTGTGCTTGCCAAAGGATAAAATGAAAAAGGAAAGGTGAAGATCACCATGACTCTTGCATAAGGTAGAAGATAATAATAAAAGAGAGGCCCTTCGCAGAGGGAAGCAGAGGTTGCCATGCGCTTTTATGGTTGGATGCACAAAATCTTAATGCGAAAGAATGTCACTTTATATTGCCCCTTGTGATATGAACCTTTATTATGCAGTCCGTCGCTTTTATTTCTTCCACATCACAAGATCGTATAAAGCTTATTTTCTCCCACACTAATAAGTCATACATATTTAGAGAGCAATTTTTATTGCTTGCACCGATGACAACTTACTTGAAGGATCTTACTCAATCCATAGGTAGGTATGGTGGACTCTCATGGCAAAATTGGTTTAAGGGTTTTTGGAAGCACAAGTAGTATCTCTACTTGGTGCTGAGAATTTGGCTAGCATGAGGGGGAAAGGCAAGCTCAACATGTTGGATGATCCATGACGATATACTTTATCTCAGATATAAGAAAACATAACCCATTACATTGTCTTCCTTGTCAACGTCAACTCTTTAGCATGTCATATTTTAACGAGTGTTCCCAATCATAAAAGATATCCATGATAATATATTTATATGTGAAACCTCTCTTTCCTTATCACTTCCTATTAATTGCAACAATGACCAAAGCTATGTTTGCCAACTCCCAACAACTTTTAATCATCATACTCTTTTTGTGTGAAGTCATTACTCTCAATAAGATCAATATGAACTCTTTATTTCCTTTTTTATTCTTTTCTCTTTTCTTTTATTCACTCAAGATCATGGAAAAATAATCAAGCCCTTGACTCAACACTAATCTTTATTATATAGCTCACGGACTCGATTACATGGAGGGATCATAAAGCAAAAAACTCAAAACTAGATCATGCCATAAACTTTATTCTACTAGATCAAGATACTACTAATAGGATCGAACTAAGAAAAACGGTAAAGATAGGATATGTGGTTGTGATACGATACCGGGGCACCTCCCCAAGCTTGGCAGTTGCCAAGGGGAGTGCCCATACCCATGTGATTATGTCTCCTTCTTTGTTGGTGAAGAAGATGGTGATGATGGATAGTCGCACATCGAGCGTAAGAGGTCCTCCAGCTTGAGGATAATGCCCTTGAGTGCAACAATATGCTCCTTCAACAAAATATTTTCGCGTGTGAGATACTTGTTCTGTATGCGAGCTAACTCAATCATCTTGAAAGCTTCGATCTCAGTTGGGGTAAGAAGATTATGATCAAGTTGAAGGATGTCTTACGCACGGAGCTTGATCCTCCGTGGTCTTCTTGATCCCTTCATCCTTGTTGATCTCCATGGGTTCTTCCCTCTTCAGCTCTATCTTCATCAGCCAAGCATCGTTGTCACCATTGTTGGAGGAGGGGGACGACATGATGCCTGGCCTTGACAACCCTGACAGAAAACAGCTCGAAACAAGAACAGAGGATAATTGCGTGATACAGGAGTCAAAACCTTCGGGAGAATATATAATGAAATTTTACCGACCAAAATACGTATCGTGCAAGAAAATAGAGTCCGGAGAGCGCACGAGGTGCCCACGAGGTAGGGGGCACGCCCAGGGGGTAGGGCGCGCCCTCCACCCTCGTGGGGCCCTCGTGTCCTTCCCAGATTGCTTCTTATTTTTCTATTTTTCTAAATAATCCAGAACGGAGAAATATTGCCTTAAAAAATTGTTTTGGAGTCGGTTTACTTACCGTACCACATACCTATTCCTTTTCGGAGTCTGAAACATTCCGGAAAGCGTCCCTTATGTATTCCTCCGGGGTTACGGTTTCAATAACATTGGTTTCAACATTTATGGGATTACCTGAGATATAATGTTTGATTCTTTGACCGTTCACCACCATCGGAATTGTGCCTTCGAAGTTGTTGATTTTTATGGCACCGGAACGATAGACCTCCTCGACAACATAGGGGCCTTCCCATTTAGAGAGAAGTTTTCCTGCAAAAAATCTTAAACGAGAGTTGTATAGCAATACATAATCACCTACATTAAACTCACGCTTTTGTATCCTTTTGTCATGCCATCTTTTAACTTTTTCTATAAACAACTTGGCATTTTCATAAGCTTGGGTTCTCCATTCATCAAGTGAGCTAATGTCAAATAACCTCTTCTCACCGGCAAGTTTGAAATCATAGTTGAGCTCTTTAATAGCCCAATAAGCCTTATGTTCTAGTTCGAGAGGTAAGTGACATGCTTTTCCATAAACTATTTTATACGGAGACATACCCATAGGATTTTTATACGCAGTTCTATAGGCCCATAATGCATCATCAAGTTTCTTGGACCAATTCTTTCTAGACCTATTGACAGTCTTTTGCAAAATTAATTTAAGCTCTCTATTACTCAATTCTACTAGACCAATAGACTGTGGGTGATAAGGAGATGCAATTCTATGATTAACATCATACTTAGCAAGCATTTTACGGAAAGCACCATGAATAAAATGTGAACCACCATCAGTCATTAAATATCTAGGGACTCCAAACCTCAGAAAAATAACTTCTTTAAGCATCTTAATAGAAGTGTTATGATCAGCACTACTAGTTGGAATAGCTTCTACCCACTTAGTAATGTAATCAACAAAGAACTAAAATATGTGTATATCCATTAGAGGCAGGAAAAGGTCCCAAATAATCAAAGCCCCAAACATCAAATGGTTCAATAACAAGTGAATAATTCATAGGAATTTCTTGGCGTCTACTGATATTACCAATTCTTTGACATACATCACAAGACAAGACAAACTTACGGGCATCCCTGAAGAGAGTAGGCCAATAAAACCGGATTGCAATACCTTATGTGCAGTTCTGTCTCCAGCGTGGTGTCCTCCATATGCCTCGGAGTGACACTTGTGTAGGATCTGTTTCTATTCATGCTCAGGTACACAACGTCTAATAACACCATCTACTCCTTCTTTATAAAGATATGGGTCATCCCAAAAGTAATGTCTCAAGTCATAGAATTTTTTTTTTGCTGGTATGTGAAACTAGGTGGTATAAATTTAGCAACAATGTAATTAGCATAATCAGCATACCACGGAGTACTACGAGAGGCAGTTATAACATTTAATTGCTCGTCAGGAAAGCTATCATTTATAGGTAGTGGGTCATCAAGAACATTTTCTAACCTAGACAAGTTGTCTGCAACGGGGTTCTCAGCTCCCTTTCTATCAACAATATGCAAATCAAATTCTTGTAGCAAGAGAACCCATCTAATGAGTCTAGGTTTAGCATCTTTCTTTTCCATAAGATGTTTAATAGCAGCATGATCCGTGTGAATAGTTACTTTAGAATCAACAATATAAGGTGCGAACTTATCACAAGCAAATACAACTGCTAAGAATTCTTTCTCACTAGTAGCATAATTTCTCTGAGCATTGTCTAGAGTTTTACTAGCATATTGAATAACATTTAATTTCTTATCAACTCTTTGCCCTAGAACATCACCTCTGACATAATTACTAGCATCACACATAATTTCAAAGGGTAAATTCCAATCAGGTGGCTGAACAATAGGTGCAGGGATCAATGCTTTCTTAAGTATTTCAAATGCTTATACACAATCATCATCAAAGACAAATGGCATATCTTTTTGTAATAAATTAGTCAGAGGCCGAGAAATTTTTAAGAAGTACTTAATGAACCTCCTATAAAAACCGGCATGACCCAGGAAACTTCTTATACCTTTGATGTCCTTGGGACATGGCATCTTTTCAATAGCGTCAACCTTGGCTTTGTCAACCTCAATACCTATTTCAAAAACTTTATGCCCCAAGACAATACCTTCATTAACCATAAAGTGGCACTTTCCCAATTCAAAACAAGATTAGTTTCTTCACATCTCTGCAAAACTTGATCAAGGTTGCTCAAGCAATCATCAAAAGAGGATCCATAGACGGAGAAATCCTCCATGAAAACCTCATAAATCTTTTCATAAAAGTCAGAGAATATAGCCATCATGCATCTTTGAAAGGTAGCAGGTGCATTACATAAACCAAAAGGCATATGTCTATAAGCAAAAGTACCAAAAGGGCAAGTAAAAGTAGTCTTTGATTGATCATTGGCTGAACACAGGTATTTGAGAGAAACCAGAATAACCATCTAGAAAGAAATAATGTGTATGTTTACATATTCTTTCTAACATTTGATCGATAAAAGGTAAGAGGTAATGATCTTTGTTAGTCGCTTTATTTAATTTGCGGAAATCAATTACCATCCTATAACCTGTAATAATTCTTTGTGGAATCAGTTCATCTTTATCGTTAGGAACAACAATAATACCTCCCTTCTTAGGGACACAATGGACAGGACTTACCCACTGACTATCAGCAACGGGATAAATTATACCTGCCTCCAGAAGCTTTAGTATTTCTTTTCTTACCACTTCTTTCATCTTAGGATTCAGCCTTCATTGATGATCACGGACTGGTTTGGCATCTTCTTCCAAATTTATTTTATGTTGACGTAGAGTGGGACTAATGCCCTTAAGATCATCAAGAGTATATCCAATAGCAGCTCGGTGCTTCTTCAGAGTTTTCAATAATCTCTCTTCTTCATGCTCTGAAAGGTTAGCACTAATAATAACAGGATATATCTTCTTTTCATCAAGATAAGCATATTTAAGAGTATCAGTCAACGGTTTAAGATCAAACACAGGATCACCCTTGGGTGGAGGAGGATCCTAGGATTTCAACAGGCAAATTGTGCTTGAGGATAGGTTCTGTTTAAAGAATACTTCATCTATTTCCCTTCTTTCATTCATAAACATATCATTCTCATGGTCTAGCAAATATTGTTCTAAAGGATCACTAGGAGGTACGGCAATAGAAGCAAGACCAATAATTTCATCCTTGCTAGGCAATTCTTCTTCACGGTGATGTCTACTAAATTTGGAGAAATTAAAATCATGTGACATATCACCCAAGCCAACAGTAACAACATTCTTTTCGCAGTCTATTCTAGCATTAACTGTGTTCAAGAAAGGTCTACCAAAAATTATGGGACAAAAGCTATCTTGTGGGGAGCCAAGAACAAGAAAATCGGCAGGATATTTAGTTTTCCCACACAAGACTTCAACATCTCTAACAATTCCCATTGCTGATATAGTATCTCTATTGGCAAGTTTAATTGTAACATCAATACCTTCTAACTCAGCAGGTGCAATCTCATGCTTAATTTCATTGTATAAGGCAATAGGTATAGCGCTAACGCTAGCACCCATATCACATAAGCCATGATAACAATGATCTCCTATTTTAACAGAAATGACAGGCACGCCTACCACAGGTCTATGTTTATCTTTAGCACAAGGTTTGGCAATTCTAGCAGTTTCACCGCAGAAATAAATAACATGCCCATAAATATTATCAGCCAAGAGATCTTTAACAATAGCAATATTAGGTTCAACTTTAATTTGCTCAGGAGGTGTATAAGTTCTAATATTGCTTTTACGAACCACAGTTGAAGCTTTAGCATGATCCTTTATTCTAACAGGGAAAGGTGGTTTCTCAACATAAGAAGTAGGAACAACAGGATCATTATAAGTGACAGTCTTTTATTTAACTTTAGTAGGTGCAGCTACTTGTACTTCTATGGGAGGATGATATTTAAACCACTTCTCCTTAGGGAGATCAACATAAGTAGCAAAAGATTCACAGAAAGAGGCTACTATCTTAGAGTCAAGTCCATATTTAGTGCTAAACTTATGGAAAACATCGGTATCCATAAAATATTTAACACAATCCAACTTAGTTGTCATACCTGACTCCTTACCTTCGTCGAGATCCCAATCTTCAGAGTTGCGTTTAATTCTATCCAATAAATTCCATTTGAAATCAATAGTCTTCATCATAAAAGAGCCAGCACAAGAAGTATCGAGCATGGTGCGATTGTTTTCAGAAAGCCGAGCATAAATTTTTTGAAGAATTATTTCTCTTGAGAGCTCATGATTGGGGCATGAATATAACATTGAGTTAAGCCTCCCCCAAGCTTGAGCGGTGCTTTCTCCTTCGTGAGGCCAAAAATCATATATATAATTGCGATCACGGTGAACAAGATGCATAGGATAAAACTTCTAATGAAATTACAATTTCAATCGTTTATAGTTCCATGATCCCGTATCATCACATAGCCTATACCATGTCGATGCATCTTCCTTAAAAGATAAAGGAAAGACCTTCTTCTTAACAACATCATCGGGTATACCTGCAAGCTTAAATAATCCACAAACTTCATCCACATAGATTAGGTGCTCATCAGGATGCTTCGTTCCATCTCCTACAAAAGGATTAGCTAGCAGTTTCTCTAACATACCCGAAGGAACTTCAAAGGGAACATTTTCATTTGCAATAGGTTCAGTAGGTTGAGGAGCAACTCTTTGCTCTACTGGTCGGGGTGAAGATACCCCAAACAAGCCCCTCAGAGGATTACTTTCCATAGTAACAAGTGACGATGAAATTTCAGCACACTATATAAATTTTTCCTTACCAAATTCCACCTACCAAAGGCGCTTCACTCCCCGGCAACGGCGCCAGAAAAGAGTCTTGATGACCCAACAGTATAGGGGATCTATCATAGTCCTTTCGATAAGTAAGAGTGTCGAACCCACCGAAGAGCAGAAGGAAATGATAAGCGGTTTTTAGCAAAGTATTCTCTGCAAGTACTGAAATAAGTGGTAACAGATAGTTTTGTGATAAGATAATTTGTAACGAGCAACAAGTAACAAAAGTACATAAAGTGTAGCAAGGTGGCCCAATCCTTTTTGTAGCAAAGGACAAGCCTGGACAAACTCTTATATGAAGGAAAGCGCTCCTGAGGACACATGGGAATATCGTCAAGCTAGTTTTCGTCACGTCCATATGATTCGCGTTCGGTACTTTGATAATTTGATATGTGGGTGGAACGGTGCTTGGGTGTTGTTCTTACTTGAACAAGCATCCCACTTATGATTAACCTCTATTGCAAGCATCCGCAACTACAACAATAGTATTAAGGTAAACCTAACCATAGCATGAAACATATGGATCCAAATCAACCCCTTATGAAGCAACGCATAAACTAGGGTTTAAGCTTCATCACTCTAGCAACCCATCATCTACTTATTACTTCCCAATGCCTTCCTCTAGGCCCAAATAATGGTGAAGTGTTATGTAGTTGACGTTCACATAACACCACTAGAGGCTAGACAACATACATCTCATCAAAATATTGAGCGAATACCAAATTCACATGACTACTAATAGCAAGACTTCTCCCATGTCCTCGTGAACAAACGTAACTACTCACAAAGCATATTCATGTTCATAATCAGAGGGGTATTAATATGCATAAAGGATCTAAACATATGATCTTCCACCAAATAAACCAACTAGCATCAACTACAAGGAGTAATCAACACTACTAGCAACCTACTAGTACCAATCCCGGACTTGGAGAAAAGAATTGGATACAAGAGATGAACTAGGGTTTTGAGAGGAGATGGTGCTGGTGAAGATGTTGATGAAGATTGCCCTCTCCCGACGAGAGGAGCATTGGTTATGAGGATGGCGATGATTTCCCCCTCCCGGAGGGAAGTGTGCCCGGCAGAACAGCTCTGCCGGAGCCGTAGATTGGTTCTGCCTTGTGGCGGCGGAGTCTCGTCCCAAAAGGTTGCTTATGATTTTTTCCTTGACGAAACACTTCATATAGCAGAAGATGGCCACCGGAGAGCCAATAAGGGGCCCACGAGGCAGGGGCGCGCCCCCCACCCTCGTGGCCAGGTGGGGCCCCCTCTGACGTACTTCTTCCGCTCAATATTTTTTATTATTTCCAAAAATAACTTTCGTGGAGTTTCAGGACTTCTGTAGTTGTGCATAATAGGTATCTAATATTTGCTCCTTTCCAGCCCAGAATTCCAGCTGCCGGCATTCTCCCTCCTTATGCAAACCTTGTAAAATAAGAGAGAATAGGCATAAGTATTGTGACATAACGTGTAATAACAGCCCTTAATGCAATAAATATCGATATAAAAGCATGATGCAAAATGGACGTTGACGGTGTCCTGGACTAGGGGGTACTCACCACGTCATCTCCAGATCTGTTAGATTGGGCCGAGGACCCCCATGGCCGTATACTCATGGGCCAGTCCGGACAGCTGTCACATACAAGGAAGATTCCACAAGACTTGGTGATCAAGACAAGGACTCCTCCCCCACCGGCGTATTCGGCTAGGACTCTTGTTATCCTAGGCCTATGGTGCATTATATAAACCAGGGGCCAAGCTAGTCGATAGATCAGATATACAACAATCATACCATAGGCTAGCTTCTAGGTTTTAGCCTCTCTACGATCTCGTCGTAGATCAACTCTTGTAATACTCATATCATCAAGATCAATCAAGCAGGAAGTAGGGTATTACCTCCATCGAGAGGGCCCGAACACAGGTAAACATCATGTCCCCCACCTCCTGTTACCATCCGCCTTTAGGCGCAGTTCGGGACCCCCTACCCGAGATCTGCGGTTTTGACACCGACATTGGTGCTTTCATTGAGAATTTCATTTGTGTGTTCGACAAAGGTCGATGCCTCACCTGCAGATCAAGCTGCGACTTGGCATCTTCATCACCAGCTCATTGGTCACCTTGGTTCGACCAAGGACTGCGCCCTACCTCCGATCGTCATGTTCGGATGAGGGCCTTCATCAACATCAACTCCGATCTCTATCAAGATCACGGAGGAATCATCTAGGGAGCCTGGAGGCTCAATGTCAACATTGCCCTCGGGCGACCGGGTTGTTATTCTGGACAGCGAACTTGTGTCCGCCGCCACCGCCTCCTCAAGTGTAGTTTTAATGATTGCTTCGGTGGAATTGTGCGGAATTGAGTCTACAACAACCCTAGAAAATTTCGTCGAGTTCCGATGGAGTAATCTCTAGCAATCCGCGATATACCGGATCCCTGTCAAATCTGGACGAGTTTAGGGCGTGGTGTCCAGCTTCTAGCTCGGACGTCCTTTGGAAGATCCAACCATTGATCGGCTACGGAATTCCTATATCTACCACCCCTCCAAATTTCAGCTCGATCCGACCGTCCAAACTCCGGGAACCTTCCGATTAGTGCATCACTTTTCGGATCTGTTTCTGCATGAAAACGAATCCGACCAGTTCGTCTTTTTATGAACGGGATTTCGGACATCCTTTTGAAGGAAGCTTTGTATGGGGTATTGTGTTTTGTTCCGGACACATCCCACTAACTTTAAAATCTTTTGAACATGATCTTCAACATCATCTTTGGTGTTGAACCAGTCCGGCAATATTGCTCCACGGCTGCCGACCTGCGCTAGACACGTCGTCACTTTGTTGAGCCGAGCTCAACTTCTTCGGATCATCATCTCGGAAAGCCAAACAAGAGTTCGGCATCGCAAAGGATAAATAATCACCAACATCGCTGCCCCACGGATTACACGGAGCGGGCACACCGGCATCGCCGCACGGTCACTTCATCAAGCCGGCATTGACCACGTCACGACCTGCATCGGCAGGGCCGCACTGTTGCTTCTTCAAGCCGGTGTCCATCATGCCGACCTACTTTGACTCATCGGCTGACATCGAGGCTTCGACATCTCGGCTGGACCGGGGGCTTGGCCATCTCTTCATCAACCTACTCCGGAGACTTCGGCGTCACTAGCCGACCAGCTCTGTCCACGTTAGCTGGACCGAGGGCTTTGCCTCGGCGAGCCAACCTTTGCCATCATCGCCATGCCGTCGCTTTATCGCCCATCAGGCAATGGGTGTGCGGATCGAGTCCCAATTCTGGGAATCACCTTTCTTCGGATTTCTACGACAAATAAACCAGGTGCTATTAATCCTAGTATTTTTTGCTTGTTTGGGTTCATTTTTCCCAAGGAATTATTACTCTGGTTTATCCATCATATCTACACAGGTCTATCAAATGGTGGCCGCATTAACGGCGGTTGCATGGTGGTTCGGTCAGTTTCCGTACATAGTCCAGCGAACGCCGCATCCGGAACCCGAACCGACCTGTGAATTCAGGCTTTGCCATGCCTTTACCGCATCACGCCGACGCCCTGCATCGACATTGACTTCGGCACCAGGACATATTTCTTTTATTACTCACTTTGCATAAATTATTAATTATGCAACGACTTTTTTATCATTACTATTATCTCCAGTTTGCACTATTTTTTGTGCACAGGAAAATGATCCGGGTTGGGCAGTATCGTCAACTCGGCGTACTGACATACCACGTCACCTCGGCTGGACGGGGGGCTTCGTCAACACTTCATTATCCCATGCCGGGGACTTCGGCCTGCATTGACCGTGCTATGTCACCACTTCAAAGTGCCGAGCTCTTTGCTCCGCCACCTTGGGACCGGCTTTGGGGACGGAAGCTTGTCCCGCATCAAGCTCGGACCGCGTCATCAATACCGAACACATTAACCAGCTTAGTTGCCTTCATGCTCAAAGTTTTAAATTTTTAACTTATGTTCGGTTCGACCAAGCATTATACTTTTTTGGAAAAAAGTTGCTTGTAAAAAATTTCCTTTTCCAAACTTTGTTTGTGACGGACAAATTCAAATAGCCAGTTCACTTGGGGCTTCCTTCATAAAGCCTTTCCTCTTGCATATGATTATACTTGTACGGCTTCGTTCCTTGTTCGTGTATTATGCCACAATATGAACCAAATTGACTTAAGCGATTTGCAAGCTGGGTTGCCTGGCTCCTGTGCTTACCCCTACGTTCCTGATTGTTCGGCTAGGGAGTAAAGGGAGCACCTCTGCGATTGTCACGACCGGGTCATCCGAGCTCTGACCTCAGACTGGGTGAAGCCGAAAGCTAGCGCTCTTATCGTTTTCGATCATGGTCACACACAACGGAACTCATGAGTACAAAAATCTATTGCACAAGTCCCATAGTAATAATGAGCATTGAAGAAAGGTATCGGTGGGGTACTATCTTCTTGAAGATGCTTCTTACACTTAAATGCGTAATATAGCATAAGTTCCTGGCGTGCTTTATGCATTCTGACCTTATGGCCTGATTGCCTGGTTATCGGAAACACCGTCGATATTTTCGACAGGTGGAGTACATAACACTTTTCGGTCCTTGACCGAAGAGGGAGAAGCTGACGGTCGGTTAAGACGCGTTTAAAGTTTGGGTGAACACAGATATGATATAAGTACTTCGGTACATACAATCATTATACATAAAATTCTTTTACCCAAGTCACTTGGGGGCTCTTAAATTTATATGAGCCGTTTTATAATAAGCGTTCTTCTTCTTAGTCGTTGCAAAAATTTTATTGTTATTATTTATCATTCCTTTTTTTCGACACAAGTATGTGGTCACTAGCTGAGGAGCCTAATTTCTCTCTCAAAACTGCTAGAGTTTAGTTTGCTAAACTGGCCTAATGAGAAGTACTCCGCCTTCAGGATAGGAGGTTGAAGCCGTAGGCTGACCCGCTTGAAGTCTTGAGATAGGATGTGTCATGTTAAAGCATGGCAGAAGCACTTTTTTTAAAAAGTCCAATCTTCGGATTGGCACCAAACACTTGATCTAGTTCGGACATTAAACTTTTGAATAAGTTTTTTGGCTTTTCGAGCCTATGGCACTTTTAAACTATTTGTGCGTTTCCAGCATTAGTCTCGCAGTGCAACGCCGGACACCTTTAGAGATTCGGCAAAAAACATTCTCGGATATTGCCATATATGCATCGGTTTCGAATTGTGTCTTCCGTAAATAGTTGGGTTGCCCGGCTCCTGTGCTTGACTCCTATGTTCCGCTTTGTTCGGCTAGGTGTGCAATGGGAGAACCACTGCGATTGTGCTTCCAGCTCGCATGGTTAAGCACCTTAGTGGAGAAAGCCGAAAACTGACTGTCATAATAAGCGCAAACTGGTCAGCGACCGATGACCGTGTTAAATAATGGGCCGTTCATAACATTGGCCGAAGTGTTTACGGCTTGACCTCGGATGTCGCAGAACACTAACCGGGGGCTCATAGCTAGCTTCCCCAGTTTAAAGCTCCTATGACTAAGTGAAAGTTATAAACCCCGCATATCTGATTGCCTCGTTTCCGCTAACACAACCGCCTTCGGGCACCGAGACATAGGCTAAGGGTTGTTTTGTTATTGCGGAAACACCCTGCATAGTATCTACCAAGGGGTAGAGGCCGACGATGGGCTACTTTCAACTGATAAACGGTCGCAATTGAGTCAAAATAATGATGTAAAGTACTTGGATACATAGAATCATTACACATAATCTGTGATTTTACTCTGGATATCGATCCTTAATTTGGCCACCCGTGCCCACATTAAGGCTCGGGGGCTCTTGGGCTTTGTGCTCATCATTTACAAATATTAAAGGGGCACATCGATCCCCCGATCTGGTGTTGCCACCCGACCAGTGTCTCGGGGGCTACTGCATTGCCTATTCAATGCAGAAAATTCAAAGGGCTCAGTGTTCGGCTTGACCGAACTATGGGAAAGCGCGTCTTCGGACAACAATAAGTACCATCTGGACCTATCTGGCATCAAGCTAATATATCACAGCGACTTCTCACGACCCTCTCTCAGGGGCCCGTTTGCCGATCACTATTATCTCTAATATATTACACTGCGTTTTTATTCCTATGTATGCTGCCGAGCTAGGAGTTGTTCCTCAGGCCGATTTCGCGCATCGACATGAGTCTCGAGACTCCGGGAACAACGGTTTTATGCTTTCCTTCAGGTGCATCTCGGGTTTTAGACTGATACACACCTCGAGGGCTACTGGATATACATCGGCAGAGAATAAACTGCACTAGTTAAAAATATTCACAAAAAATGAGCTCGCGGTCGGGGTGGTGCACCACCTTGGAAGCAGTCCGGCAAAAAGCTCGGGCTCTAGCAGCTAGCTCCATAGAGGGCATTTCCGGCATTAAGCTCGGCTAAACTCCTTCAATATTTTTGGACCAAGATGATCTATGACTTCTTGGATATAGTCCGGCGTTGGAGCTTGGACACAGTCCAGCGTTGGAGCTCGGATACATTTCGGCGTTGGAGCTCGGAAGCAGTCCGACATTGGTGCTCGGCTGCAAAAGATACCTCAAATGCAGTCCGGCGTTAGAGCTCGGACACAAGAGGGCACTGCCTCCCGGGAACAACTTCAAACCCGAGGTGTGGCATAAAAATAACAAGGCATTGATAAAGGCCGGAAACTTAGAGGGGCTCATCGGATGCCCGACGTGTGAACTCTTCGGATGCACTTCGGCGATCCTCAAGATTGAATATGAGAAGATTTGTTGAACCAGTTTTCAAGACCGACGACCGAAGATGAAGAACAGTTCGGAAGAATCGAGGAGCGTTCCTAACTTGAAGACCGGTTCAGGGGGCTACTGACGGTGTCCTGGACTAGGGGGTACTCACCACGTCATCTCCCGATCTGTTAGGTTGGGCCGAGGACCCCCATGGCCATATACTCATGGGCCAGTATGGACAGCTGCCGCATACAAGGAAGATTCCACAAGACTTGATGATCAAGACAAGGACACCTCCCCCACCGGCGTATTCGGCTAGGACTCTTGTTATCCTAGGCCTCTGGTGCATTATATAAATCAGGGGCCAGGCTAGTCGATAGATTAGATATACAACAATCATACCATAGGCTAGCTTCTAGGGTTTAGCCTCTACGATCTCGTGGTAGATCAACTCTTGTAATACTCATATCATCAAGATCAATCAAGCAGGAAGTAGGGTATTACCTCCATCGAGAGGGCCCGAACCTGGGTAAACATAGTGTCCCCCGCCTCCTGTTACCATCCGCCTTAGACGCATAGTTCGGGACCCCCTACCCGAGATCCGCCGGTTTTGACACCGACAGACGTATCAGTAAGCACAGGAACCGGGCAACCCAACTATTGACTAACGACATGATTCGGAGCCGATGCATATAATGCTAAATTCGGGGTGCCGAACTATACTATAAAAAGTGTTCAGACTTTGTTGCCGTAGTATGGAGCGGAATGAAGCCCCTGGCTAATGAAAGTGTACCAAAGTGTACGGGTGCAATCGATAAGAATAGCGAAATAAAATGAAGTAGTAAGCCAGTGCCACATAAGTTGGGCCACAAACTGTTTTCATTATAATTTGATTAATACGTCAAAGTTTATTTGTACAAATAATGCGATAAGCAACAGGGTTATTTAACATGCCAAGACCAAGGGGGAGCTGTGTGCGGGTCCTGAAAACAGGTAGAGTGGTCGTCAAGAAGACCACCTAGAGATTCCCCCATACGCTTATGCTGCTTGCCGCCTTGGTATATCCATCCTTCGAAAGGATCGATGTTTAGACCATCGTGAGGGTCCTGTGGAAAAGAAACCAAAAAAGGATAAAAATAAAAGGGAAAGTATGTGTGCCCGGGGGAGGTCGAGCCGTATTATGGACCACAATCGAGTTATGCCTCCGTCTTTGCCCATGGTATTTTGAGTATGTAGTTATATACGCGCGGTAAGTATGTCGCCATTTGGTCGGGACTGAGACAGAGGCCGAATTGCTAGTCGAGCTCCTGACGAGCTGGACTGTCATGCTGCAAAGTAGTCCGAACTCGTTTGACAGTGTCCGGGAGCTTGGCCGCTGAATTAATGTTCTGCTTGATAAGGCCGCTCTGTACTTCCGCTGCCAGAGCCGCAGTGTGCTCCTCAGTATGGAGGGAGCCTTCGGTGTTTCCATTGACCGTTATGACATCGTGTGGTCCGGGCATCTTGAGTTTGAGATAATAATAGTGTGGCACCACATTGAATCGAGCAAATGCAGTTCATCCGAGCAGTGCGTGATAACCACTGCGGAAGGGGACGATATTGAAGATCAAGTCTTCGCTTTGGAAGTTGTCCGGGGATCCGAAGACGACTTCCAATGTGATTGAGGCCGTTCAGTGGGCCTCTACACCTGGTATTACTCCTTTAAAGGTAGTTTTTGTGGGCTTGATCCTTGATGGATCGATGCCCATCTTTCGGACTGTATCCTAATAGAGCAGGTTGAGGCTGCTGCCACCGTCCATGAGGACTCGCGTGAGGTGGAATCCATCAATAATTGGATCAAGGACCAGTGCGGCTGAACGGCCATGACGGATACTGGTCGGATGGTCCGTGCGATCGAAAGTTATCGGGCAGGACGACTATGGGTTGAATTTTGGGGCGACTGGCTCTATCGCGTAGACGTCCCTGAGCGCGCGTTTGCGCTCCCTCTTGGGGATATGAGTAACGTATATCATGCTCACCGTTTTGACCAGGGGGGGTGCTTCTTCTGTCCCCCTGTGTTCGGCGGACGGGGCTCCTCGTCATCGTCCTCACTTTGCGACCCCTTCTCCTTGTTCTCGGTATTTAACATACCAACTTGTTTAAAGACCCAACAGCTTCTGTTGCTATGATTGGCTGGTTTGTCGGGGGTGCCGTGGATCTGACATGGACGATCGAGTATGCGGTCCAAGCTGGATGAGCCTGGATTGTTTCTTTTAAATGGCTTCTTCTGCTGGCCGGACTTGGAGCCACTGAATCCGGTGTTGACCGCCGTGTCATCGGTATTGTCACCGTTGCTTCGATGCTTGTGCCTGTTGCGTCGGAGCTTGCCGCTGCTATTTCTGGCTTCGGAGGTGCCAGGTTCGCTTGCATTACTATTGCTACGGGCTAGCCAGCTATCTTCGCCCGCGCAAAAGCAGGTCATAAGTGTCGTGAGGGCTGCCATGGACTTCGGCTTTTCTAGGTCGGTGTCAGGCGAGCCATTCGTCGCGGATGCTATGCTTAAAGGCCGCTAGGGCTTCGGCATCTGGATAGTCGATGATCTGGTTCTTTTTAGTTAGGAACCTAGTCCAGAATTTCCTGGCTGACTGTTGAACTATGTGACTTAAGTCATCGGCGTCCGGAGGTCGGACGTATGTACCTTGGAAGTTGTCACGGGAGGCATCTTCCAAGTCCTCCCAGCTGCCAATGGAGTTTTTAGGCAGGCTATTTAACCAGTGTCGAGCCGGTCCCTTGAGCTTTAGCGGGAGGTATTTGATGGCATGAAGATCATCACCGCGGGCCATATGAATATCGAGAAGAAAGTCCTCAATCCATACCGCGGGATCTGTTGTTCCATCATATGATTCGGTATTCACGGGTTTAAACCCTTCTGGGAATTCGTGCTCCATTACTTCATCGGTGAAGCAGAGGGGGTGTGCGGCGCCTCCATATCGGGCCAAGTCGCGACGTAGCTCGGATGGAGTCCGTCTGCGGTTTTTGGTCCGGACGTGGTTATGCTTGTCACGTTCGGCTAGATAGCCGTCGTCGTGCGTCGAGGCACGCCCCCGCGGTCCGTAAATTGATCTGGTCTGACCTGCTCTATTTCCCAGGTCCTGCCGCAGGTCATATGTATATCCCTGAGCTATTTTGTCCCTACCTTTACGGCGAGGTGGCATGGGCTGGTGTTCGGCTTGAGTTGTCGTTTTGTCCCGGCCACGTGGTGGTCGATCAGCCGCTTACGCGCTGATGGTACGGGGTCCAGTGCCTCGACGTCGAATTGAGGTAGAAGTTTATGCTTCGGGTAACTTTTGGTTGGGCGTTCGAGGCCGTATTCCTCGGCTACCAGGACATTAGTCCACCTGTCGTTGAGTAGATCTTGATCAGCTTGAAGCTGCTGCTGCTTCTTTTTCAGGCTCCTTGCACTGGCTATTAGCCGGCGCTTAAAGCGCTCCTGCTCGAGAGGTTCCTCAGGCACAATAAAGTCTTTGTTGCCGATGCTCACCTCATCCTCGGAGAGTGGAAGATAATTGCAGTCCTCTGAGTCTTCGTTTACGGCCTATTCATCAGGGCTAACTTGCCCATCTTCCCGATCGTCCTATTCGGAGGTTGGCTCGACAGGTTCTTCTTCGTCTTCGGCGCCTTCCGGAGTATTGTTGTCTCTTGTGCCGATATTGCTGTCTTTTCCACGGCGTGATTTAGAGCGGCGCCGCTGACGTCGGTGCTTTGGTTGTATCTCAGGAGGTTTATCCTCGACTGGATTCTGCTCGTTATCACCTTATCCTCTTTGGGTGTATCCACCATGTACTCGTCATACGAAGAGGTGGTCGTCCAACGTCCGGTAAACGGCGGGTTTTGGGCCTGCTCTTCTCCGGCATCGTCGTCCATACTGTCGATGTCTTCGAAGCCGTAATCGAGCATGTCAGTTAAGTCCTCGACAGTGGCTATGAAGTGGGTGGTGGGTGGGACGTAAAATTCCCCGCTCTTAGCCCCTAGTCCGGGCTGGGCCTAGTTCGGACATTGCTCTTCTGTAATGACGAGGGATCGCATCAAGTCCAGAGCCTCGATTGAAGGCGAAGTTTGGCCAGGGAGGAGAGGGTCCGTGGAGTACGGCGGGAAGGAGACTCCTTGGCAGAGCTCACACGATGCTGACTCCGAGGGTTTGGAACTAGTGTCCGAAGAAGGGTCCGGCTTCATGATGGTTGCCCGGCTCTCCCGTACTGGGCTTAGTGGCCGCAGATAGTCCGGCGGGCTCAAGAATCCCGTCTACGGACCTAGCGATGCACTCCGGATCTAAGGCCGGAGCGGAGGTTGGGGTCGTGAACCCTTGGAAGATCAAGTCTCCTCAGATATCAGCGACGTAGTCCAGATTTCCGAAACTAATCTGGTGACCTGGGGCATAGCTGTCGATCTGCTCTAGATGGCCAAGCGAGTTGGCCCGCAATGCGAAGCTACCGAATACGAAGATCTGGCCGGGGAGAAAAACCTCCCCAGGGCGGTATTGTTGTAGATGACCGATGGAGCCATCGAACCTTCTTATGATGACACAACGTAACTCTCAAAGAAAGCACCAATGTCGGTGTCAAAACCGGCGGATCTCGGGTAGGGGCTCCCGAACTGTGCGTCTAAGGTCGATGGTAACAGGAGACGGGGGACACAATGTTTACCCAGGTTTCCGGCCCTCTTGATGGAGGTAATGTTGGGGAACGTTGCAGAAAATAAAAAAATTTCCTACGGTTTCACCAAGATCCATCTATGAGTTCATCTAGCAACGAGTGATAGGAGTGCATCTACATACCTTTGTAGATCGCGAGCGGAAGCGTTCAAGTGAACGGGGTTGAGGGAGTCGTACTGCCGTGATCCAAATCACCGATGACCAAGTGCCGAACGGACAGCACCTCCACGCTCAACACACGACGGAGCGGATGGCGTCTCCCACACCTTGATCCAGCAAGGAGGAGGGAGAGGTTGATGAAGATCCAGCAAGACGACGGGCGTGGTGGTGGATGCAGAGTTCAGGCTTCGCCAAGCGACTACGGGAGGAGGAGGTGTAGCAAGGGGGAAGGGAGGCGCCAGGTGCAAGGGTGCGGCTGCCCTCCCTCCCCCCCTCTATATATAGGGTCCCCAGGGGGGCGCCGGCCCTAGGAGATTGAATCTCCAAGGGGGCGGCGGCGGCCAGGGGGGTGGAGTGCCCCCCAAGGCAAGTGGAGGCGCCCCCTCCCCTAGGGTTCCCAACCCTAGGCGCGGAGGGGGGCCCAGGGGGGGCGCACCAGCCCACCAAGGGCTGGTTCCCCTCCCACTTCAGCCCATGTGGCCCTCCGGGATGGGTGGCCCCACCCGGTGGACCCCCGGGACCCTTCCGTGGTCCGGTACAATACCGGTGAACCCCGAAACTTTCCCGATGGCCGAAACTCGACTTCCCATATATAATTATTTACCTCCGGACCATTCCGGAACTCCTCGTGACGTCCGGGATCTCATCCGGGACTCCGAAAAACTTACGGTTTGCTGCATACTAATATCTTTACAACCCTAAGCGCCACCGAACCTTAAGTGTGTAGACCCTACGGGTTCGGGAGACATGCGAGACATGACCGAGATCGCTCTCCGTCAATAACCAACAGTGGGATCTAGATACCCATGTTGGCTCCTGCATGCTCCTCGATGATCTCATCGGATGAACCACGATGTCGAGGATTCAAGCAACCCGTATACAATTCCCTTTGTCAATCGATGCGTTACTTGCCCGAGATTCGATCGTCGGTATCCCAATACCTCGTTCAATCTCGCTATCGGAAAGTCACTCTACTGCATCAGTAATGCATGATCCGTGACCAAACACTTGGTCACTTTGAGCTCATTATGATGATGCATTACCGAGTGGGCCCAAAGATACCTCTCCGTCATACGGAGTGACAAATCGATCTCGATCCGTGACAACCCAATGAGACACTTTCGGAGATACCGTAGTGCACCTTTATAGTCACCTAGTTACGTTGTGACGTTTGGTACACCCAAAGCACTCCTACGGTATCCGGAGTTACACTATCTCATGGTCTAAGGAAAAGATACTTGACATTGGAAAAGCTCTAGCAAAACGAACTACACGATATTGTGCTATGCTTAGGATTGGGTCTTGTCCATCACATCATTCTCCTAATGATGTGATCCCATTATCAATGACATCCAATGTCCATAGTCGAGGAAACCATGACTATCTATTGATCAACGAGCTAGTCAACTAGAGGCTCACTAGGGACATGTTGTAGTCTATGTATTCACATGTGTATTACGGTTTCCGGATAATACAATTATAGCATGAATAAAAGACAATTATCATGAACAAGAAATATAATAATAATCCTTTTATTATTGCCTCTAGGGCATATTTCCAACAGTCTCCCACTTGCACTAGAGTCAATAATCTAGTTACATTGTGATGAATCGAACACCCATAGAGTTACGGTGTTGATCATGTTTTGCTCATGGAAGAGGTTTAGTCAGCGGATCTGCGACATTCAGATTCGTATGCACTTTGCAAATTTCTATGTCTCCATCTTGAACATTTTCACAAATGGAGTTGAAGCAACGCTTGATGTGCTCGGTCTTCTTGTGAAACCTGGGCTCCTTGGCAAGTGCAATAGCTCCGGTGTTGTCACAGAAGAGTTTGATCGGCCCCGACGCATTGGGTATGACTCCTAGGTCGGTGATGAACTCCTTCACCCAAATTGCTTCATGCGCTGCCTCCGAGGCTGCCATGTACTCCGCTTCACATGTAGATCCCGCCACGACGCTCGCTTGCAAATGCACTACCATCGCTCCACCATTCAACATATACACGTATCCGGTTTGTGACTTAGAGTCATCCAGATGCGTGTCGAAGCTAGCGTCGACGTAACCCTTCTGACGAGCTCTTCATCACCTCCATAAACGAGAAACATGTCCTTTGTCCTTTTCAGGTACTTTAGGATATTCTTGACCACTGTCCAGTGTTCCTTGTCGGGATTACTTTGGTACCTTCCTACCGAACTTACGGCAAGGTTTACATCAGGTCTGGTACACATCATGGCGTACATAATAGATCCTATGGCTGAAGCATAGGCGATGACACTCATCTCTTCTTTATATTCTGCCGTGGTCAGGCATTGAGCCGAGCTCAATCTCACACCTTGCAATACAGGCAAGAACCCTTTCTTGGACTGATCCATTTTGAACTTCTTCAATATCTTATCAAGGTATGTGCTTTGTGAAAGACCTATGAGGCGTCTTGATCTATCCCTATAGATCTTGATGCTTAATATGTAAGCAGCTTCTCCAAGGTCCTTCATTGAAAAACTCTTATTCAAGTAGGCCTTAATGCTGCCAAAAGTTCTATATTATTATCCATCAAAAGTATGTCATCTACATATAATATGAGTAATGCTACAGAGCTCCCACTCACTTTCTTGTAAACGCAGGCTTCTCCATAAGTCTGCATAAACCCAAACGCTTTGATCATCTCATCAAAGCGAATGTTCCAACTCCGAGATGCTTGCACCAGCCCATAAATGGATCGCTGGAGCTTACCTTGTTAGCATTCTTAGGGTCGACAAAACCTTCCGGCTGTATCATATACAGTTCTTCCTTAAGATAGCCGTTAAGGAATGCCGTTTTGACGCCCATTTGCCATATCTCATAATCATAGTATGCGGCAATTGCTAACATGATTTGGACGGACTTCAACCGCTACGGAGAGAAAGTCTCATCGTAGTCAACCCCTTGAACTTGCCGATAACCCTTAGCGACAAGTCGAGCTTTATAGATGGTAACATTACCATCCGCGTCCGTCTTCTTCTTAAAGATCCATTTGTTTTCTATCGCTCGTCGATCATCGGGCAAGTCTGTCAAAGTCCATACTTTGTTTTCATACATGGATCCTATCTCGGATTGCATGGCTTCAAGCCATTTGTTGGAATCGGGCCCGCCATCGCTTCTTCATAGTTCGAAGGTTCACCGTTGTCTAACAACATGATTTCCGTGACAGGGGTTGCCATACCATTACGGTGTGGAACGTGTCCTTGTGGACCTACAAAGTTCGGTAGGAACTTGATCTGAAGTACCTTGATCATCATCATTGGTTTCCTCTCCGCCGGTGTAGGCACCACAGGGAACATTTTCTGAGCTGCACTACTTTCCGGTTCAAGAGGTAGTACTTCATCGAGTTCTACTTTCCTCCCACTTACTCCTTTCGAGAGAAACTCTTTTCCGAAAGGATCCGTTCTTGGCAACAAATATCTTGCCTTCGGATCTAAGGTAGAAGGTATACCCAATGGTTTCCTTAGGGTATCCTATGAAGATGCATTTTTTCGACTTGGGTTCGAGCTTTTCAGGTTGAAGTTTCTTGACATAAGCATCGCATCCCCAAACTTTTAGAAACGACAGCTTAGGTTTCTTCCCAAACCATAATTCATACGGTGTCATCTCAACGGATTTAGACGGTGCCCTATTTAAAGTGAATATAGCTGTCTCTAGAGCGTATCCCCAAAATGATAGCGGTAAATCAGTAAGAGACATCATAGATCGCACCATATCCAATAGAGTGTGATTATGACGTTCGGACACACCGTTATGCTGAGGTGTTCCAGGCGGCATGAGTTGTGAAACGATTCCACATTTCCTCAAGTGTGTACCAAATTCGTGACTTAAATATTCTCCTCCACGATCTGATCGTAAGAACTTTATTTTTCAGTCACGTTGATTCTCTACCTCATTCTGAAATTCCTTGAACTTTTCAAAGGTCTCAGACTTGTGTTTCATCAAGTAGACATACCCATATCTACTCAAGTCATCAGTGAGAGTGAGAACATTATCCTCCACGAGCCTCAACGCTCATTGGACCGCACACATCGGTATGTATGATTTCCAATAAGTTGGTTGCTCGCTCCATTGTTCCGGAGAACGGAGTCTTGGTCATTTTGCCCATAAGGCATGGTTCGCATGTGTCAAATGATTCATAATCGAGAGACTCTAAAAGTTCATCAACATGGAGCTTCTTCATGCGCTTGACACCAATGTGACCAAGGCGGCAGTGCCACAAGTATGTGGGACTATCGTTATCAACTTTACATCTTTTGGTATTCACACTATGAATATGTGTAACATCATGTTCGAGATTCATTAAGAATAAACCATTAACCATCGGAGCATGACCATAAAACATATCTCTCATATAAATAGAACAACCATTATTCTCGGATTTAAATGAGTAGCCATCTCATATTAAACGAGATCCCGATACAATGTTCATGCTCAAACTTGGCACTAAATAACAATTATTGAGGTTTAAAACTAATCCCGTAGGTAAATGTAGAGGTAGCGTCGACGGCGATCGTGATCGACCTTGGAACCATTCCCGACGCCAAGATCGTCACCTCGCCCTTCGCCAGCCTCCGCTTATTCCGCCGCTCTGTTGTGAGTTACAAATATGAGCAACGGCACCTTTGGTATCAAATACCCGTGGAGTTACTACGAGTAATCGGTAAGGTACACATCAATTACATGTATATCACATATACCTTTAGTGTTGCCGGCCTTCTTGTCCGCTAAGTATTTGGGGCAGTTCCGCTCAAAGGACCCTTCCTTTGCAATAAAAAGCACTGGCCTCGTGCTTGGGTCCATTCTTTGACTTCTTCCGTCCAACTGGCTTACCGAAAGCGCAGCAACATCCTTGCCGTCCTTCTTGAAGTTCTTATTACCCTTGCACTTCTTGAACTTAGTGGTTTTATTGACCATCAACCCTTGATGTTGTTTATTGATTTCTACCTCTCACGACTTCAAAGCATTGAAAATACTTCAGGAATAGTTTTCACCACCCCTGCATATTGTAGTTCATCACAAAGCTCTTGTAGCTCGGTGGGAGCGATCAAGGATTCTGTCAATGACCGCCTCGTCCGGGAGGTTAATGTCCACTGGGACATGTGGTTGTGCAACCCGGACATTTTGAGTATGTGCTCACCGATGTAACTATTTTCCTCCATCTTACAACTATAGAACTTGTCGGAGACTTCATATCTCTCGACCGGGCATGAGCTTGGAAAACCATTTTCAGCTCCTCGAACATCTCATATGCTCCGTGTTGCTCAAAACGCTTTTGGAGCCCGGTTCTAAGCTGTAAAGCATGCCGCGACCGAACGAGGGAGTAATCATCAAGACAAGACTGCCAAGCGTTCATAACATCTTGGTTCTCTCGATGGGTGCTTCACCTAGCGGTGCTTCTAGGACATATTGTTTCTTGGCAGCTATGAGGATGATCTCGAGGTTAGGACCCAAATCCGAATAGTTGTTGCCATCATCTTTTAGCTTGGTTTTCTCTAGGAACGCGTTGAAGTTCATGTTGACATGATCGTTGGCCATTTGATCTACAAGAAATTTTTGCAAAGATTTTAGACTAAGTTCATGATAATTGAGTTCATCTAATTAAATTATTTAATGAACTCCCACTTAGATTTGACATCCCTCTAGTCATCTAAGTGTTACATGATCTGAGTCGACTAGGCCGTGTCCGATCATCACGTGAGATGGACTAGTCATCATCAGTGAACATCTCCATGTTGATCGTATCTTCCATACGACTCATGTTCGACCTTTCGGTCTCTTGTGTTCCGAGGCCATGTCTGTACATGCTAGGCTCGTCAAGTTAACCTAAGTGTTTTGCATGTGTAAAACTGTCTTACACCCGTTGTATGTGAACGTAGGAATCTATCACACCCGATCATCACGTGGTTCTTCAAACGCAGCGAACTTTAGCAACGGCGCACAGTTAGGGAGAACACTTTCTTGAAATTATTATAAGGGATCATCTTATTTACTACCGTCGTTCTAAGTAAACAAGATGCATAAACATAATAAACATCACATGCAATTATATAGTAGTGACATGATATGGCCAATATCATATAGCTCCTTTGATCTCCATCTTCAGGGCTCCATGATCATCTTGTCACCGGATGACACCATGATCTCCATCATCGTGTCTCCATGAAGTTGTTCGCCAACTATTACTTCTACTACTATAGCTAACGGTTTAGCAATACAGCAAAGTAATTACATGGCGTTGAATCAATGACACGCAGGTCATACAATAATTAAGACAACTCCTATGGCTCCTGCCGGTTGTCATACTCATCGACATGCAAGTCGTGATTCCTATTACAAGAACATGATCTCATACATCACAATATATCATTCATCATTCATCACAACTTTTGGCCATATCACATCACAAGGCAATTGCTGCAAAAACAAGTTAGACGTCCTCTAATTGTTGTTGCATCTTTTACGTGGCTGCAATAGGGTTCTAGCAAGAATGTTTTCTTACCTACGAAAAAGCCACAACGTGATTTGTCAACTTCTATTTACCCTTCATAAGGACCCTTTTCATCGAATCCGCTACAACTAAAGTGGGAGAGAAGACACCCGCTAGCCACCTTATGCAACTAGTGCATGTCAGTCGGTGGAACCTGTCTCACGTAAGCGTACGTGGAAGGTCGGTCCGGGCCGCTTCATCCCACAATACCGCTGACGCAAAATAAGACTAGTAGCGGCAAGAAAGTTGACAACATCTACGCCCACAACAAATTCTACTCGTGCAAAGAGAACTACGCATAGACCTAGCTCATGATGCCACTGTTGGGGAACGTTGCAGAAAATAAAAAAAATTCCTATGGTTTCACCAAGATCCATCTATGAGTTCATCTAGCAACGAGTGATAGGAGTGCATCTACATACCTTTATAGATCGCGAGCGGAAGTGTTCAAGAGAACGGGGTTGAGGGAGTCGTACTGCCGTGATCCAAATCACCGATGACCAAGTGCCGAACGGACAGCACCTCCGCGTTCAACACACGACGGAGGCGGATGACGCCTCCCACACCTTGATCCGGCAAGGAGGAGGGAGAGGTTGATGAAGATCCAGAAGACGACGGGCGTGGTGGTGGATGCAGCAGAGTTCGCAGGCTTCGCCAAGCGACTACGGGAGGAGGAGGTGTAGCAAGGGGAAGGGAGGCGCCAGTGCAAGGTGCGGCTGCCCTCCTCCCCTCTATATATAGGGTCCCTGGGGCGCTGCCCTAGGAGATTGAATCTCCAAGGGGGGCGGCAGGGGTGGAGTGCCCCCAAGGCAAGTGGAGGCGCCTCCCCAGGGTTCCCAACCCTAGGCGCAGAGGGGGGCCCAGGGGGGGCGCACCAGCCCACCAGGGGCTGGTTCCCCTCCCACTTCAGCCCATGTGGCCCTCCGGGATGGGTGGCCCCACCTAGTGGACACCCGGGACCCTTCCGGTGGTCCCGGTACAATACCGGTGGACCCCTAAACTTTCCCGATGGTCGAAACTCGACTTCCGATATATAATTCTTTACCTCCGGACCATTCGGGAACACCTCGTGACGTCCGGATCTCATCCGGGACTCCGAACAACTTTCGGTTTGCTGCATACTAATATCTTTACAACCCTAGCGTCACCGAACCTTAAGTGTGTAGACCCTACGGGTTCGGGAGACATGCAGACATGACCGAGACTGCTCTCCGGTCAATAACCAACAACATGATTTGGATACCCATGTTGGCTCCCACATGCTCCTCGATGATCTCATCGGATGAACCACGATGTCGAGGATTCAAGCAACCCCGTATACAATTCCCTTTGTCAATCGGTACGTTACTTGCCCGAGATTTGATCGTCGGTGTCCCAATACCTCGCTCAATCTCACATCGGCAAGTCACTTTACTCGTAGTAATGCATGCTCCGTGACCAAACACTTGGTCACTTTGAGCTCATTATGATGATGCATTACCGAGTGGGCCCAGAGATACCTCTCATTACACGGAGTGACAAATCCATCTCGATCTGTGACAACCCAATGACACTTTCGGAGATACCAGAGTGCACCTTTATAGTCACCCGATTCACGTTGTGACGTTTGGTACACCCAAAGCACTCCTACGATATCCGGGAGTTACACGATCTCATGGTCTAAGGAAAAGATACTTGACATTGGAAAAGCTCTAGCAAAGCGAACTACACGATCTTGTGCTATGCTTAGGATTGGGTCTTGTCCATCACATCATTCTCCTAATGATGTGATCCCGTTATCAATGACATCCAATGTCCATAGTCAGGAAACCATGACTAACTATTGATCAACGAGCTAGTCAACTAGAGGCTCACTAGGGACATGTTGTAGTCTATGTATTCACACGTGTATTACGATTTCCGGATAATACAATTATAGCATGAATAAAAGACAATTATCATGAACAAGAAATATAATAATAATTCTTTTATTATTGCCTCTAGGGCATATTTCCAACAAGTAATACCCTACTTCCTGCTTGATTGATTTTGATGAATATGAGGATTACAAGAGTTGATCTACCACGAGATCGTAATGGCTAAACCCTAGATGTCTAGCCTGTATGATTGTGATTTGCCTCTACGGACTAACCCCTCCGGTTTATATAGACACTGGAGGGGCCTAGGGTTATACAGAGTCGGTTTACAGAGGAAGGAATCTTCATATCCGAACGCCAAGCTTGCCATCCACGCAAAGGAGAGTCCCATCCGGACATGGGAGGAAGTCTTCTATCTTGTACCTTCATGGCCCATCAGTCCGGCCCACGTCACACAGGTCGGACGTCCGAGGACCCCTTAATCCAGGACTCCCTCGTGGTCATACTCCTCTTGTTGAGGAACAAACTTCCTCTTGGGGTATCGATCTTCTTACCACTCAACTCCATTGGCATTGAACTTTCGTTCAAAACCAACACCTTGATTCTTCCGGTGCCTTCCTTGCTTGCGGACAATTTCCTCAAATTGCTTACTCCTGGCAAGGCTCTTGCAAACACCTTTCTCTATAATTCCCTTCAATAAGCTATTTTCTTGCTCAAGTGTAACTTAGCTAAGAGAATCATTAGTGGAATCAAGTGAACTACTAGAAGCAACAATATTAGATTTAACATGGTTATTGCTACTACTAGAGGAAGAATCTTTCTTGCTCTTGTTGCTAGATTTTACTTGTGGCATATAGGTAGACAAGAGGAGACGTTTGGCAAGATAAGAAGAACTCTTCTTTCAAAGTTCATCATTGATAGCTTTTAGAAACTCATGCTCTTGCTCTAAATTTAGCTTCTCGAAGCGTACCTTCTCATGAGCCTTTAAGAACTCTCTATGATCCTCTAAAGTTGTTTCATGAGCTAACTTAAGAGTGCTTAGTTCTTTAGTTAGACGCTCAATCTCCTTCTTATCATTGTCATTCGTTTCATCTTGATTAGCATGATTACTAGCAAGTTCATCATAGTTTTCATCACTAGTGTTGTCAACAAGTAAATCATCATCACCTAGCAAATCATCTTCATCACTATTGAAATCGACATACTCGGGGTGTGGTACCTTATGGCCTTTAGCCATGAAGCATCTTCTAATATCTTCATTTGGCGATTCAAATATGTCGTAGGAGTTGGATGACACAAGTGCAAGACCGGCAACACCTTCATCTTGAATATAGTCAGAGTCGGAGTGATAGCTTCTCTCGGAGTAGTTGTCGGAGTCGGAACCAGATACCCATTCACCAACGTGAGCCTGATGTCTTCGTCTGGTGTAGCTCTTTGATGACTTGTCCTTCCTTTCCGAATCCTGGCTTCTACGAGAGGGTCTTCATTCATAACGATCATCTCTACTCCTTCTCTGTTTTGGCGGTGATTCATCTCTTCTACTCCTCCTTTTTGGTGAGTCTTCTGTTTTATTGTAGGGAGCCGTACACTCATTGGAATAGTGTCCGGGTCTTCCACAATTTTAGCAATTACAATCACGACTAGAATATTTTTGTCATTGTAGGACCTTGACTTGGAGCTTCTCTCTTTGCTTCTATTCTTGTAGAACTTGTTGAAGTTCTTCACCATTAAACTCAATTCTTCATTAGAGACTTGCTTCTCACTTGATGTTGTAGGAGCATCACTTGAAGATTTGTAAGCACACTTGACTTGTTGTGGAGCTCTTCCTTATCCTTGAGTGACATCTCATGAGCAACAATTCAACCAATGACTTCCGTGGGCTTGAGATATTTGTAATTGGGCATCATTTGGATCAAAGTGCACACGGTGTCGTATTTTCCATCCAAGGCTCTTAGGATTTTCTTGATGATGAATTTTTCGGTCATCTCTTCACTTCCTAAGCCAGCAATCTCATTTACGATGAGAGCAAGCCTAGAGTACATTACAGTGACTCCTTCACCATCCTTCATCTTGAACTCGTTAAGTTGACTTTGAAGCACATCCAACTTGGATTCCTTGACGGACTCGGTACCTTCGTGCATATCAACTAAAGTATCCCAAATTTCCTTTGCATTCTCAAGGCGGCTGATTTTGTTGAATTCTTCCATTGAAGAGAATATCGCAAGCTTGAACATTGTATTGCAACATCTTCATTTCTTCCGTTGTTGCTTCATGATCCAGTTCTTTTCCATCCTCGAAGAAATCACCTTGCAAACAAATACGCACAACAGCCCAAACGGTGGGGTTATGACCAAGGATATTCATTTTCATCTTATGCTTCCAACTAGCAAAATTTGTACCATCAATGTAAGGACCTCTACGGTGGTAATTACCCTTGCTAGATGCCATACTCTCCTAGGTTGTGAAACCAAGGCTATGGTCACCAAAGCTATGGAAATCAAAGAAAATAGAGACCAAAGCTCTGATACCACTTGTACGATCGAAAGTATGTCTAGAGGGGGGTGATTAGACTACTTGACCAAATAAAAATCTATCATTTTCCCAATTTTAGTTGTGGGCAGATTTTAGCTATTAGCACAAGTCAAGCAATCAACCTACACGTGCAATTCTAAGAGTATAGCAGCGAAAAGTAAAACATTGCATATGAAGGTAAAGTGAAGGGTTTGGAGAAAGCAAACGCAATGGAGACACCAAGAGTTTTGGCATGGTTCTGATAGGTGGTGCTATCATACGTCCACGTTGATGGAGATTTCAACCCATGAAGGGTAACAGCTGCGCGAGTCCACGAAGGGTCCATGAAGAAGCAACCTTGTCTATCCCACCATGGCCATCGCCCACGAAGGACTTGCCTCACTTAGGTAGATCTTCATGAAGTAGGCGATCTCCTTGCCCTTACAAACTTCTTGGTTCAACTCCACATCTTGACGGAGGCTCCCAAGCGACACCTAACCAATCTAGGAGACACCACTCTCCAAAAGGTAATAGATGGTGTGTTGATGATGAACTCCTTGCCCTTGTGCTTCAAATGATAGTCTCCCCAACACTCAACTCTCTCTCGCAGATTTGGTTATGGTGGAAAGATGATTTGAGTGGAAAGCAACTTGGGGAAGTCTAGAAATCAAGATTCTTGTCGTAGGATTGGAATGTCTTCATCTCAACACATGAGTAGGTGGTTCTCTCTCAGAAAATGTATGGTGAAAGTGTAGGCACGTTCTGATGGCTCTCTCACTAATGGAGAAGTGGGTGGAGGGGTATATATAGCCTCCACACAAAGTCCAACAATTACACACATTTGACTCATCTCGGTGAGACCGAATGGTTAAACTCGGTGGCACCGATCTGTTCCAAAATGTGAACATTAGGAATCTCGGTGGGACCGACTGGAACAACTCAGTGGGTCCGATGTGCTAGGGCTAGGGCAAACTTCATCTCGGTGGCGCCGATTGCATCAACTCGGTGAGACCAAAGTGAAGCAATAAGGCAACAGAGAATCCGTCAAGGTAACTTGGTGAGACCGATTGCATAACTCGGTGAGACTGAAATAAATGCAACAAGTCATAGAGCGCTGGCAAGGCCATCTCGGTGAGACCGAGACCCGTATCGGTGAGACCGAACTGTTAGGGTTTCTGGCTATGGCTATGTCATATGAACTCGGTGGCTCCGGGTAGAAAGAATCGGTGGGGCCGAGTTGGAGTTTAGGGTTTTGACATATTTGGATGGAGAAAGTGGCTGAGGGTTTTGGAGCAATATCACTAAACATTTGAGCAAGCAAGCCATTAAGCAACACCTCATCCCCTTTTAATAGTATTGGCTTTCCTATGGACTCAATGTGATTTGGGATCACTAAAATAAAGATGAAGAGTCTTGAGCTTTTTCTAATATTTGTCCTTAGCATTTTGAGGGGTCCACATCTCTAGTCTATGCCATTCATTGAACTTCCAGAAATATTTATTTGAATGTATATTAGTTCAATGAGCTATATGTTGTTATGAATTATCAAAACCACCCGGGGATTAGTTTCACTTTCAAGTAGATGCAGCTGAATAAAAATGCATGAGATATTCAGAAGCATGATGTCCAAACTAAGCAGATGGCATTGCGACAGAGTAGAATGACATTACTTGAATTTGGAAACATGTTATCATGAATGGAATAGGTACTGAAAACAGGAAGGCATGACATATTTACATTTATGATCAGCAGGCTAAGCACATGGCATTGCAACAAAGTAGATGCATAAGGACATTATATGCATGATGCTACCCATATCAGGGGCCAAGTTAGAGCAAAGACCTTGTGGGGTGAATAGGGTTCATCATCTTTCTGCAACTCTTCTGAAGAACTACATTTAACTGTTTCATCATATTGGATATCATTGACGTCAAGTTTGTTGGCCGTTACATTGCTCCGCGAGGTTCTTCTAGTGGATTTGTTCCGATATTCAATATCAGTGTGTGCAATTATATCTAACATGCATGGAAGACAACTAGTAGTGAGATTATGTAATGAGTTTCTGTAGGAGACGACTTAAATAGTAGGACTGGACTTAACTAGCAGCAACATGTCTCAAAAACTAAAGAGAGAGCACAGATGATAGCTACAAATATGTATTGTTTGTACTCGAGATTAACTAGATGGCACATAAAAGTATTAAAGAACAACAACATAGGTAATACTAGAAGTGGTATAGTCACTAGTCTGTGGGATAGCATTGGCTGATGGATGACAACTATGAAACAACGTTAACTCCTGAACAAGTTTCTTATCTAAAGTAAGACTCTTAAGAGATCAACATGAATGTACAGTGACATGTGATAATTTATTTTCCATGCTTAGATGAATAACGAAGCCATAAATATTGCACACAAGTAAGATGAGAGTACAACCTATCTGGTCACCCTCCATAGGAGTGAGCATCATCTGCTGACTTGTCGATGGCACTGCGGTTGTTGTGGTTGTCCATGTCGGGTAGGCACATTTGAGGTAGGGAACTCTTGAGTGGGGACTATAGCTCCCTTCTGGTGTATGCTTCCCTTGTTGGAGCAGCTTCGGTGAGAAGGAAGACGGTGTGGCTGAAGATGCAGAAAACAAACAATGTTAAAAAGACACATTCTCTGATCTGAAAAATACCCTAAGAGATCAACACTAAGGTACGAGAATGGTCACACGTCAGTTGACTGAAAACTAAATTGGGGTCACACGCTTTTTTTTGTACTGTCCGATCTACACCGGATGGCTAGATAGCCATCTTGTACTGTTCAGGATCTTCACCGAATAGCCAGCGACCACCGGCAGAGTAGCCTGCCTCCGCCGTCCTTGGCCACGACGGCTCCAACCATGACCCCGCCCCCCGCCTGCTACTTGTGAGCTGTGCTGGGATTTCCCTAACAAGAAGAGGATGATGTAGTACAGTAGAGATAATATATGAAAAACTAGGGACTCTTTTAGCTAGCAAAGGTTCGCTCAAAAGGGAGTGGCATTTGCGGACGTTTAGATGACAATTTTGATTGTACGGGTTGACAGTTTCTTGAGAACAACATAACAATTTCTTCTTTAAAACTATTATCGTTTGATCTCGCGTCACAACTAAAACTGTCAGCATTCGTGTCGTCGAGCTGGGACTCATCCAGCAGCTAACCACGAGACACGCGGCCTCTAGCATCTCTCTTTATGCCGATGACGTCGTCATTTTCTGCCGCCCGAACCACCACGATATTGCTGCTGTCCGCGAGCTTCTACGTGTCTTTGGGGTGACCTCTGGGCTCCGCACCAACTACAGAAAGTTCTCGGCTACTCCCATCCAGTGCACTGACAAGGACATGGCGACCATTGCTTCCGAGATACAATGCCCGGTGAAGCAGTTCCCTATCCAGTACTTGGGACTCCCTCTGTCCATCCGCAAACCTTCTACCACAAGCCTCATGCCGATCATCCACAAGTTGGAGCGGAAGCTTTCCACTTGGCACGCCTCCCTCCTCTCCCGAGGAGATCGTCTCGCTCTCGTCTGGCACGTCCTATGTGCCATCCTCACGCACTTCCTCACCGCCATAGCCTTCAACCCCTCCATCCTCAAGCAAGCCAATAGGATCATTCGTGGGTTCCTTTGGGCTGGAAGCACTGATGCCAAAGGTGGCCAATGCTTGGTCAACTGGCAAAGGGTATGCCGCCCGCTCTCCCTTGGCGGCCTCGGTGTCCGTGACCTACAGCGCACCGGCATCGCGCTCCGAACTCGCTGGTTATGGCTCAAGTACACGGAGACGTCACGCCCGTGGATCCACCTGCACATCCTCCATGACCCCGCCGTCTTGGCCATCTTCCGTGCGTCTACCACCTGGGCACTCGGCGACGGACGCACTTACAGGATTTGGGATGACCACTGGATCAATGGTAGATCAGTCGCCGTGATTGCCCCGCTCGTCCTTGCTCTTGTTCCCCGGCAACGACGCAAGACCCGCACGGTACATGATGGCCTTCTCCAGCGCTCTTGGGTCCGGGACATCCAAGGCGCCCTGGGCCCTGCTGCTCTTGTCCAGTACATCGACCTCTGGCGCTGCGTGCGTCATGTCCCTCTCTCTGACTCCCCCGACTCCGTCCAATGGCGCTGGACCTCTTCTGCCAACTACACGGCCAGCTCTTGTTACCAGGCACTTTTCATCGGCGCCTGCCAGGACCCTTGCTGGCGACTCACTTGGAAGGCATGGGCTCCCCTCCGCATAAAATTCTTCATGTGGCTTGCCTTGCAAGACAGATGCTGGACGGCCGAACGACTCGCTCGACATGGTCTTCCACACGAGGACTCATGCACCTTCTGCGATCAGGAAGAAGAGACGATGCAACATCTCTTGGCAGGTTGCCCCTTTTCCCGCCAAATATGGCACGAGGTCCTCAGTTGGGTTCGCTCAACGGCCGACATTCCGAGCAGTGACATCAACTTCTTTACCTGGTGGGAGACGACCTGCAACCGTGTACCATCCCCTACGCGAAAAGGTTTGGCCTCCCTTATCATCCTCACGGCCTGGTGGCTTTGGAAGCACTGGAACGCTTGCATCTTCGACGGCGAGCAGCCCTCCATCACCCGGCTTTTCGACATCAGCCGAGACGAAGCGCGCATGTGGGCCAAGGCCGGCGCCAACGGACTGCACAACATCATTCCCGAGTGATAGCACTATAAGTTTCTGGGGCTGAGCAACCCCATGTCTGTGCTGCTCCTGGCTCGCTTCCATGCCTTCCTGTGTACATGGCTTAGCGAGCTCTTGTAATCCCATGCTGTACAAACTCTTCTCCTATCAATGAAAAGATACGCACCCTCTGCATATTCGTGAAAAAAAAACTAAAACTGTCAGAAAAATACATTCGGTAGCCACCCTCTTCCCAGCTGACACTTGTGAGATAACATCACCGAAAACTAGGGACTGAAAATGTCGGTAATAAATTTTACCTCAAGACTGTAAATTTGGTGAAAGTCGTGATCTTTTGGTGGAAATTCAAAGAATCAAATAATCTAGAACTGGGGTTTCTTTGTGGCAAAGGCATCGTGGAGTGAAAGGGAGCATTACTGCACTTTTTAAGGAGGCGTCGCGCTTTCTCACGAGTCACGACGCATCTCACTCGCTCATGAGACGACGACCCAAGCCAAGAACAACAAGAAGAGTCTTTCCTCACTCACTCCTCGCCGTCTCCATCTCGCCCACGGTTGCGCTGCCGGCTTTGCTTGCCTGCTTTGCCTCGCACCTTGTTCTCCTCGTACGCCGCACGCACGCACAGCTCACTGCTTCGAGGAGGAGGGGGAACTAGGAGGCGCATCCGCGGGTGGCATGACCGCATGAGGCCGGCTGTCGGCCCCCGCCAAGAATGAGAGGCTGGGCTACCTCTCCCACCAGCGCACCGACCCACACCGCAAGGAAGACGACGCCGGCGAGGAGGCGAGGAGGAGGCGATGGGCAACTGCGGCACGCGGGAGGAGAATGCCGTCGTCGCCGCGCACGCGCAAGGTGCGGGCCTCTGCCTGGCCGGTTGCATTTCTGTTTGTTGGAGATTTCTGTTTTCTAGGGCGGTTGGGGGCTGGTAGTTGCCGGGATCTCGGGCTGGTGGGTTCCAATTGCATGCAAGTTCATGGGATCTCTTTGTCGGTGCGGAATTTGCCAGAAGTTCCTTGTTGGTTATTCGGATTGGTGATTTTGGTAGCGAATTTAGTTCGACTTTTTTTTCCAGGGGCTGCTCGGATGAATTTTTATCTGCTCTACATTTTTGTCTTTCTTTTTCTTCTTCTTCTTCAGCAGAGATTTGGCCTTAGCGTATGCATTGGCTCAAGTTCCATCCTTTTTGGTGGAAGCCTTCATCTCCTTGGGTCTTCCTTCAAGTTTCTTCTTTTACTGTACTGATGATATATTTCTAGACCGCTGACCTGTGGTTTCCTCTTTGATGCATTTGCTTGTTGAACTGTCCTTCTCCTGTGCTTTCTCTTATCCTATCCCCTTGTTTTTCGCATCATGAATTCTGCTTGATTGGCTTCATTAGGGGCATCTCCTTGCCCATCTGCAGTTGGGGTGCCCTACCCCAGTGTTTACTCTCTTCGGTTTTCTGCAGAATAAAATCATGATCCTGCAAGTTGAATTAACATAATCTCTTGTACTAGTAGTACCTACTTGAATCGTGTGAGCAATTTGAAGATTGTTTTTCGGTTTATTGCCTGCAACCTTGCAGTAGATCTGGTCCACTGGTCCTAACCTGTTATGATAATTTCTTGTGAACTTTCTTTTCATACATGTAGGAGCCAAAGGCAATTACCGGTATAATAACACCTTGTAAACCTGTCTTTATTTTCTCACTCTTGTTGTTGCTATGACATGTCTTCAGTTCAGCAGCTGCACTTGCTGCAACATTCTGCCAAGAATGCTCCTGCAGATAGGAAGCACAACCGGACCTTTTCAGACATAAGTGATCCTTCAACGCCTGGCAAAATTGAAGATACCAAGGACATTTCCATATACAACAATGTGATTGCCTTCACATTGTTTGAGCTTGAAACAATCACAAAGAGCTTTCGTGCCGATTATGTTCTTGGTGAAGGAGGCTTTGGGACTGTTTACAAGGGTTATATAGACGAGAATGTCCGGGTTGGCCTGAAATCGCTGCCTGTTGCTGTCAAGGTGCTCAACAAAGATGGACATCAAGGACACAGAGAATGGCTTGTGAGTCACCAAATTGTTCAGTATTTCCCACGATCTATAGTGTTTATTGTGTGCAGGGACATACGTAAATTTTATACTTATACCAGAATCTGATATATCCTACTTATGCATGCAGTCTTGTGAAATCTGCAGATGCTATGCATCTGTGGTTCATGCAGTCATGCTCATGTTTCTAATAAGCATCCTTGCAATGAAAACGCACATTGAGGACTATATGCAAAATTTGGTTACTTAATCTGAATAACCCTTGGTGAGTTGAAATTGTAGTAAAAACACTTTATGCTGGGTATCCATTATGATCAAAATGTGGAAAGTTGATAAGATGCTAAAGGTCATTAGTATCTATCTCGTGTAATTGACATAATTATGTACTTGGTGTGCTGAGACAAGCAATATCACCAATCAATGAGACTTAACTCCGTATGTTAATGTGAATGACTGCTAAGATAATGCTATTAAACTTGTTTTGGAATTATTATTTTTGCATGCTGTCATTACCCTGTTAAGTCATTACTTTGCTGAAGTTCTCATTTTGCTAATGAGTTGTCAATATGTTTCGTTGTTAACTCATTCTCTGTTTCGTGGTCAGACTGAGGTTAATTTCCTGGGGCAGCTAAGGCATCCAAATCTAGTAAAGTTGATTGGATATTGCTGTGAAGATGATCACCGGCTGCTTGTCTACGAGTTCATGTTTCGAGGAAGTCTAGAAAATCATTTATTTCGAAGTAATACTTCTCTTACTGTTAGCAACTTCTCTCGCACAATATGTTTACTCCTTTTCTCGCCTCCCTTTTCTTGAATGCCATCTCCACTGACAAGAAAACCTTAAGCTGATCATAAAATGCTCAATAAAATTGATGTGCTTTTCAACTAAGCATTGTCGGTGCAATACCTCTTTGTCTGCCATATAGCTAGACATGTTCTTTCTTTCTGCCGGGATCTAAAGTAGGTGCCGTTGGCATCTTCTATCAACTTCGTACTGTTTTGCAAATGATTAGTAGTGGGATTAATTCAGGCAAAATTTCGTTTCAACCTAAACTTTCTAGGGCTTAAAATTTTCACCCCAGAGATATCCAGTAAATGGCGATTTCGACATGTAATTGCTACTGCTGCAATCAGCAGTAGAATTTGGCCTGTTTTGAATTGAATATCTTTTGTTTTTGAACTGAGTACAATTTGGGCTGTTATCTGAATGTACTATTGTTGGAAATTGTACTTAGGAGATATGTACAATATTGTCAAAACTGACATGTTAATCATCCCAACTTTTCTGACTTCCTCATAGTTTAGCAACTTGAACAACTTGGCACAGTCTTTCTGGTTCCCAATTGGAGTCTAAATCTAAGACCTGTAAACATTATCATTATGAGATAGTACTAAAGTTGAGTCATCTATTTTGGAACGGAGGGAGTACAAGCATCATCATATTTTGCCCCACCTGTTGTTATGCATTCCTTCTGCATGTTACGGTGGAAGTTTGCATTATTTTGGTGCATTTATAAATGAAACTATATGCATATATTGATTAGTTAAGGCATATGCACTAATACTAATCAACTGCATTTGTACTTATGTGTTGGAGTAAACTTGTATTGGTTAGGAAAGAAATTTTGCTAACCATATATCTTGTTTTTTTTCTTGTTCTCTATCAGAGACAGCATCCCCTTTACCCTGGGCTACTAGGATGTCTATAGCTTTGGGAGCTGCCAAAGGGTTGGCTTGCCTCCACAATGCTGAAAGGCCTGTTATCTACAGAGATTTCAAGACCTCGAACATTCTGCTAGACTCTGTTGAGTGATTACTTGCCCATGCCTTGTTTGTTTTCAGTTCTACGCATAACCATCGGGAATAATTATATGATTCACATAATGACATTTATCTTTGATTTGAATTGACACAGGATTATACGGCCAAGCTGTCTGACTTTGGCCTGGCAAAAGCTGGACCAGAAGGTGATGAGACCCATGTATCGACAAGAGTGATGGGAACATATGGTTATGCTGCCCCTGAATATGTGATGACCGGTACTGTCCTCATTTTGTAAATTTCCTTTGGAGTAACTAATTTTCTTAGAAGACACCGATTCCATTTTGTCCAGTTACAGAAGTACCATTTCTACTGCATGAGCTGATACCACACATCATTTGTTCGACATAGGAGTATCATTAGCAGAATCTGACGGGTGAATTGTTCGCATGTATCTGCCTAATATGAGCAGGCCACTTGACCGCCAGAAGCGATGTCTACAGCTTTGGCGTCGTCCTTCTGGAGCTGCTCACAGGGCGCAAGTCCATCGACAAGTCACGGTCCAGCAGGGAGCACAGCTTGGTGGACTGGGCCTGCCCCAAGCTGAATGACAAGAGGAGGCTTCTCCAGATCATTGACCCGAGGCTGGAGGGGCAGTACTCAGTCAGAGCAGCTCACAAGGCCTGCAGCCTGGCATACTACTGCCTGAGCCAGAACCCCAAGGCGAGGCCGCTGATGAGCGACGTGGTGGAGACCCTTGAGCCACTGCAGTTGCAGGGCAGCGATGCAAGCTTTCAGTCCATCCATGTCCCTGACTACAGGATTCACCGTAGGCTAACGGGGAACAATGTCCACTACAGGGCCATCCCGAACCCGAAATGCGCCCCGGCTGCCGTCCCGGCGTGCAGGGTGCGGTGAGAGCCGAGCCTCCTTCGTTCATGCTGCCTGGAGGAAAAGGAAATAGGTTCAGTTGTAAATTTGCAAGCCGTGGATTGCGCGTTTCGTGGGTGTGGGTGTGCACTTGTGTCGTGCGTATTTTCTTGTTTGCATGGTTTTCCGATTTGTAAATCTGATCCGCGTGCTGCTGCTGCTGCTGCTGCTTGTAAGGCCCTCTAGTTTTCTCCTGTGGTCTTATGTGGTGGTGATAAGACAGAGTGAGCCCTTGCCGAAAACCAGCAGGGTTTAGTCCTAGAAATGAACTGCTGAGCTCTTATGTTGATATGGTGAAATGGAGGTCAACTTTACTTTATCAAGTGAAACTTTCTTTCCAGGGAGGGAATTAGTATGTGGAATGGCTTCATAAGTTTTCTGTTTCTTCAGATTGTGCATGCTCTTATGCTACAATGATGAGAAGGACACCTTGATCTCTGCTTGCTAGGGCAGTGTCCTTGAGTCGGAAACCTAAAGCACCGCCTCCAACCCCTCATCTCCACCCTCCCTCCCTCACCGTCGCGGGAGAAAGCAGTCAGGCGAAGCCCTGCGGGTTGGCAGCAAGGCCTCTTCGGCGAATGTTGGCAGCAAGGCCTCTTCTGGTTGGTCTGGCCGGCTTTTGGTGGTGTTTGGGTGGCCTTCCCTCGAAAGTGCCTTTCTACTCCCGAGCTCATTTGAGCTCGGTGAACAGTAAAATCAAAAAAAAATTCAAAAAATTCTAAAAAAAATCTCAGAGAAACATTGACAAAAGTTCTAAGTGCTTGCAAAAATTCATCATGAAATCACATTCCTGTAAGGCGTGGCAAAAAAACAAATTCAGCCTCCAAAATGCTTTTGAAAGTAGCATTTTCAGAGTACTGATTTTTTTTTTTGCCACGCCTTTTAGAAATGTGATTTTATGATGAATTTTTATAAGCACTTAAAACTTTTGTCAATGTTTCTACCAAAAAAAATTT